>CM030359.1:56498977-57756848 GCA_017893485.1 Hemerocallis citrina | reverse complement strand
CCACTATGGCACCACCATCGATGTCAAAAGTCGGCTCTGATACCATTTTTAACCCCTCGGACCTGCTCAGCTGCGTACACCCCTAAACACGTCTACACGCCCTACAAAACCTAACTACGACCCCACCACAGGGCACAACCTCACTAAAAGTGCTATACCTTAGTAGGTACTCTTGGATCCTTGGCAATTCTATATAAATACTCATCATTCAGTTTACAAATATGATATGAGACTATGTTAATCTAGGGGTATTACATTCTCCACATCCGAGAATTAGTGGAACACCTAGAAAAGAAAAAGCCTGAAAGGAACCGCTCCAGGCAGGGCTTACTGCCCCAGTCGATCTCATTTCAGCAATTCATCATCGATGCACCAATTCCAAAGAACTTCGAAGCTCCTTAGTTTGAATATTACAATGGTGAACCTGTCCCGGCTGACCACATTAAGAGTTTTAATACTGTCATGATGGTCTATAACGCCATCGATGCGCTCATGCGCCGAACATTTTCCACAACTTTGAAATGATCACTGAGGGGATGGTACTCTCGCATTCCTTCTGAGTCGATATTCTCCTTCGACCAATTTGAGGAACTCTTCATAGCACACTTTGTCACTAGCCGCAAGGCTGAAAGACACGTGCTTCACTATTGGAATTAAAGCAAAATGATGATAAACTGCTGAAAGACTTTGTCAAGCACTTTACAGCCGAGGCAAGGTCCATCTCTTCATAAATCCTACGTAATCTTGTATGTTATTAGTTCTATGTACCACAAAAATTCGCCAGAGTCCAGTTAAAAAGAGGCCAGTTAAAAGAGACAATTTGTCTACCTCCAGTCCAGTGCAATAACAAGTGCCAATAGGCTTGTCCAATACGTTGATCTTGGGCTTTCTATGTTACAGCATGAAGTGGGCCAGAGCCTCAAATGCTAAGACTTCATAGTTTGATATGTATGTGCCTCAAATATGCTCAGTCCGATTCATGACCCAAGCTCAAATTCGTGCATATTTTCACATTTGGTGTTCAAAGAATTTCTGCTCTGACAAGTTGGTAAAGCAGAAAAGAATACATTAGTGATTTTATTATCAGCTTACATAGTGATGTGGAACCTGGTTTCCTGTATTTCAAATTCTCATTATCACTATAAAATTTACGGAGTTAATTGTGTGTAGAAGCTGATGTTCCTGACTTAATCAATTTTTGCACTGGTAGTGCAATGAAATTTGTTAACAACAGAATCAGCAATTCTTTGACATTTTATACAAGGATGCATCCAAGGGGGGTGGCAACTGATCCGGGCCGAGGCCCCACCCCACAATCAGGGTCTCGAGCCAAGTTGGGGCAACCGGTCCGGGCCGAGGCCCGCCCAACAATCAGGGTCCAGTTGGGCCAACCTAGATTTTTTTGTATACGTGTCTTTTTTAATTTTTTTTTTCAGCTATTCTAAACATATAAAATATATAAATATTTTAAAAAATTCGGTTGTACAAGAATCGTCATTCATATAAAAAAGTATGTAATATTTTTCTTCATATTACAATTATGGAATGATTTACAATACTTAAAATAAAAAAAATATCTATATAATAAAACACAAAGAAAGCTATCAAGTGGCTCTCCTTCAATCCCCCCAAAATCAAAGGCCAAGATCTAACCTCACAGAACACATCCCCCCCCCCCCCCCCTCCCCCCAAAAAGTTTTCCCCCAAAACTCAAATTCAAATCCCCCCAAACAACTCATTTATTTATTTAATTCTCTCTCTCTCTCTCTCTCTCTCTCTCTCTCTCTCTCTCTCTCTCTCTCTCTCTATATATATATATATATATATATATATATAAACATGGACTTTTATGTTGGGTTTATGTCTTGCATACGAGATTGGATAAGAAGATGATGAGACGATGGAGGAATCGAGAAGATCGGAGACGGAATGGAGGCAAAGAAATAGTCAGCGGCTGTAGTTGCAGAAGTGGCGGTCGACCGGTCATAGGGTGCAGAAGTCCCGACAAGGGGACGGTCGACTGACCTTGGGGGTGCGGTCGACCGGTCGCGGCGCTAATGGGTTTATTGGGTCGGATCTTGGTGATTAGTGAGAAGCCCAACTTATTCTTCAAGTTAGATCTGACGGCTCCTATCGTAGGATTGTCTCTTCAAGAATATCCAATGGTTATTGTAACAAGATATTAACTTAGGGTTTGTCTCTAGATCTATATAAACAATTGTAACGGCTCATATATCCATATGATTCTATTGAGTGCCGAATAGAAGAAAAGAGTACTTCATCTGAGAGGGTGTGAAAGTTCTCCATTGTAAGCAGCATCAAGTTCCATTAGGCTTGAGAGAGGGTCGCGGTGAGAATTGTATTCTTGTATTTTTTCTAGTTGAATAATATCATGGTTCTTTCTCCCCCGGATTAAGGCGAAAGCCCCAACCGGGACAACTCTTGTGTGCTTGTGTGTTTGGTGTGATCTAGTCTTGCTTTGTGGTTTTGTATTGATTATGTCAAAGACTTAACGAGATCCTCATAATTTTCTAACATTTTATACCCCAATTTATAATTATTTTTCTTTATATACTAATGGAAAGATGGACTTTTATTAACAACTAATTATTGTCATACTATTCAAACTTCAGCTACATAATTGTTCATTTACTGTTTACAAGGCTTTTCATATGCTGTATTGTTCTAAAGACGTGCCGTAGGCACATGGCCACGGGCAAATCTAGTATATGTTATAATACATACAAGCTACATAATTTGAAAATTAAATGATAAGAAGGGAGTTACGGTTTGAGATAACCTAGAGTTAGATTGTATAGAGGGCAGATGACTATTGTTGTGCACCTCAATTTAACTAAACCTAGGATATCATCGCCCTAAATTCCCTTATAAGCTTCTTACTATAAGATCTTTAATCTTTAGTCTTCTTCAATCTTCGAGAGTAATCTTCAGTCTTCTTTAATCTTCGGGAGTTTGTTTTCATGATTCGTCTTCTGGAGTGTTGCTACCACTTGAACCTTCTGTTATTCCTTGAGTTCTCTGCTCCGCTTTCATCCACTCTTCGCTAAACACTAGCATTTCCAAAGCCTGGTGTTATTCGATTCCTTTACTCATTCAATAAATTGCCATCAAGAGAAAAACATTTTCCGATGTGACGGTGGACACCAGGGGTGTTAGTACATCTTTTTCCATATGAGAAAAAATATGATATCAACATTGTTTTTCCATCGAAAGACCATATCAATATCTTGTTCAAATGGTAGTGGAGGTTGTGCATTACACCAGTGAAATTCATTAAGTGCATTAGTGCTTAATTTTTAAGTCGGGATTGTCACGCCCTGCTTCCCAGAATACGGGAACACAGGCACGTAACCGAGGCCCAGCGAATGATGCGGATACATCATTCATAAGCTGTAAATTTAACTCAACAACAAGATAACAGTTTCAGCCACGAAAGCATATAAAATCACAACATGATAACAAAGTACATGACATATTACATGAACATCCAACAACTGGAAAGAAACATAGTTACGGGTCAAACACGCCCGGATTACAACAAGGATTACATGAATAAAACAAGAATTAAAATAACATGAAATTAAACAAGACTAGAATCTCTGTTCAGCAACACCTTCAGGTAGTTCTCCATCTGGGCCTGCAAGTATATTATTACAAAGAAAAAGACAAAGAGGTACCCGTTAATGCAAGTCACAGGCCGCAAGGGGACAAACTAATGGGACAATAATAGAATGAAACAAAAACAGAAAAGAACAGAGAATCAAGAATCATATAATATAGCAAATACAACATGCAACAGGATCAAGAACAAGGCCTCATGGAACAAATAACGTGCATGTGAACAAGTAATTAATCCATAGGAACATGTAACATGTAAACGAGTAAGCAAGTAAACGTGTCAACATGAACGAGTAACATGTAAACAAGTAATCAAGTCATCATAACCATGTAACATGTAAACGGATCATGCAGGTGTCCGTGTCATGTCATGTCTTTTATTAACCTAACTAGGTAGCACTTCATGCATCCCATACCACATGGTTGCTACTCGCAATCAAGTGAACGTTTAGACTAGTGGTGGATTCTATAGGTCACGTACTCGAAAAAATTGTATCTTGTTCGAGATACGTGCATGTGGAACATGTAGTGTAACTTGTAGCGTGAAACTTGTCAAGTAAACCTGTAATTTAGCAAACTTGTAACTTGTAACTTACAAATTTGTAGCGAGGAACCACGAGCCCCCATCCGAGTACGCTCTTCTATATTGCCCACTACTAAATCTTTTCCCTTTATACCCCGGCTTGTTATCTTTTTAATTTAATCAAACATGAACAATAACTATATGCAACAACAGGGACGGGTAACATGGCAAGGGTAACATGACAAGATCAAGTATCAAGACTTATACGAGGCAGAAAACATATTTCAGATCTTATAAAACATGTGGATGCGACTTGTAACGCCCCGCCCCAATACTCAGACAATTTTAATATTTTTAGAAGACAAATTTGATACTATGTAGTACAACTGCCCACCACAGGCTGCCTCTCAAAAGGTGGTTAACCGAATTGGTGACTCTTGATCATTGGTTAATAGTATTTATACTCAAATTATCATATCAAACTTCCCATGTGGGACTAAATTTCTCAAATCTATCTCAAATCCGTGCAGACCAGTCGACTGCTAATCAAACCAGTCGACTGTTCGCTGCCAGATCTGGGGTATTACATACACCCCCCCTTAGAAATCAGCGTCCTCGCTGAGTACGGGACACACATCTAGTGTAGGACCGCCCTTTCTAGCCGATGTAGTATAGTCCCTTATCCCGGAGATCAGTCACTCTCAACACCGCAGATCGGATACCACACTCAACACCGATCCCGGAGATCAATGACTCTCAGCACCGCAGATCGTAGGCCCTCTACTACACCCGGTGTCGAAAGTCGGCTCTGATACCATTTTGTAATGCCCCGCCCCAATACTCAGATAATTTTAATATTTTTAGAAGAAAAATTAGATACTATGTAGTACAACTGCCCACCACAGGTTGCCTCTCAAAAGGTGGTTAACCGAATTGGTGACTCTTGATCATTGGCTAATAGTATTTATACTCAAATTATCATATCGAACTTCCCATGTGGGACTAAATTTCTCAAATCTATCTCAAATCCGTGCAGACCAGTCGACTGCTAATCCAACCAATCGACTGTTCACTGCCAGATCTGGGGTATTACACGACTAATAGCATGCATAACACTTAATCAAGAAGAAAAAGATATTATAACAACATGCAACCTAATAACAAGCAATTCATGCACAACATCATGTATAATTATAGGAGTATATATGTGTGTATTAATTTTTGTGTTCGTGTCATGCATACGAGAACAAAGTATAGACGATCACATGTGAATACAGATCGACAGATTAGGTATGGAAACGGTTATCAATTCGACTTATGAATGCGAATTGGAGTCAAAAATAATATACTTGCGGTATTTTTACAAAGGCTTGTACTAGAACAAATAAAATTGTACAAGAGACACTTGCCTGTTAGTTGACGACGATGAATTTAAAGATAGAATAACGGGATCAGTATCCCGGGCAGCAGAACACATGCGAGATGTATGGCAGCCATGCCAAGTCAGCAACTCCAATTGGATCCTCCTTTGCAAGCATCCAACAGCAACAAAAGCAAAATCCAACACAAACTCCAAAGAGCAAACCAATAACCCCAACATCACTTCACAAACACCAACTCCAATACAACTATCCAATCACCAACCCCAACTACAACTCTAAACACCACCAACAAATCCCACTACAGCTCCTTCTTCTTCTTCTTCTTTTTTTGTTCAACACAGAGAGGGAGGGAGAGACAGAGAGCAGAAGAAAGGAATGGGTGGGAAATGTTCGACAGCGACTGGAACGGCGGTGCGCGACTGGGGTCGAGCGGGAGCGGTGGCGATGCAAAGCGGAGGTGGCGATGTCTTGACGGGGAGACAGGAGGGGCAACAGGAGCGAGGCGAGCGGTCGACGCGAATGCAAGGGTGGCACTGGAGAGCGAGAGGCGCTCGGGGTCAGAGCTTCGACGAGGATGAGAAGGAGGGCAGCGGTAGGCAGGACAACAGTGGGGTACTGCGGAGTTCGAGTGGGAGAGGGAACAACGTCTGGAGGCTGCGAGTCGAGCGGCTTCGATGGGTTGTCGAGCAGAAGTCAAGCGAGAGCCGCGAGGTGATCGAAGCTCGAGCGGGAGACGATGACGACAAGGCGGAGCTGGGGTGGCTCGAAAGCTTAGGGGAGATGTAGCAATGGAGGAAGCTTCGGCAATGGCGGGTTTGAGCGGCGTCGACGAGCTCGAGAGGAAGGGCGATGATGGCAGAGAGCAGCGATGGGTACTCAGACTAGCGGTGGATTCTTCGGAGGTCGACTGGAGGGGATGCGGAGCTTCGGGAGGGGAAACAGGGTGGCGTCGATGATGACTGGGCTTCGACGAATACGACGGCAGGAAAAGCAATGGCAACAGAGCTCGAGCGAGAAGCGCTCGAGGGTGCTTCGGCTTCGGCGATGGAGGAGAGTGAAGATGGAGCATCGAGGTCGGGGCGGCGGTGCGACTGAGTGAAGAGTGGGTGGCGCAGCGCGTCGGTGTGGTGGGGTCGCGATGGAGAAGGGCGGGTTGGGTTCTTTTTGGTTTGGTTTCTCTGTTTGGTAGAGAAACAGAGAGGGAGAGAATGGGAGAGAAAGTGATAACGGAAGAGAGAGAGAACGGGGTAGGGATTATTAATATAAATAAAGTAATGGAGTAGTGGGGATGAAAGAGAGTGGGGGTGGTTATGAGACATGGGGGAAAGTGCTGGTACGGGAATTGAGGAGTGGGGAGGAGTTGGAGTACGGGACAGAAAGTGGGAAGTGAATAATAAATTGTATACGGGAAGTGTAGAATAATAATCTGTACAAATATGGATACTGGGTTTGGGCTTGGTTCTTAGGCTCAAAAATATTTAATTAAAATCAAATACGAAATTGGGCTTCAATAATTGGGCTTATAACAAAATAAAATAACAATTAGGGTATTGGGCTAAACAATTGGGTTTGGGATTAATTTAATAAGATCAAATACGAATTTGGGCTTAGAATTAAACAATTGGGTTTCATATTAACCAATAATAAAATCAAAATACAAAATGGGCTTTTAACATAGTTAAACAATTAGGCTTTGAACTAAATATTAAACAATCAAATAATTTGTATATTGGCTTATAAAATAGTTTGAATAATAATATAATTAATTAGGAGAAAATACTTATAAAATACTAATGATTTAAAATACAGAAAAATACTTGAAAATTACGTATTAATGAAAACAGGGGTTACAGGGATAAAACTCCATATATCTATATCATCAATTGCAATACCCTTACCTCTTGGAGAAGATGCAATATTAGGTGTGTGTGAGAAGTAAATCCAAATTTATTATCATAATTATTATACAAATTATTCAATATTAGCTCAAACTTAACTACAAATTCATCAAAATCACAAGCATTATCTTCTACCATACAATAAAATATATTAATCAAATTCTTCGTACCTCTAACTTGATACGAGGATCCATTACACTAGCAATACAATAGAACATAGGAAGAGGACAAAAGTATGTAACAAATTTATCATAAGCAGAAACAACAATGAAGTAAATGTATGCATCATTCAACATTCGTTCAAAAGATTTTATCATCTTAAATAATGTAACTAAAATACAATTAGAAGTGGACTCTTAAGATTTTGAAAATTCAAAAGTTACAATTTTAAAAGGTTCTAAAATTGTACAGCAACTTTGGATGTAAGCCTAAGTGTAATCACTCATTTGGAAAGAAAAAGCATGATTTTGTAATACAAAATTCATTTATAATATCTTTGTATTCTAAAGCAAAAACAAGTAGATCGAAAGTAGATATCCAATGGTGTTTAACATCTTTGGGAAAATTTTCTAAAATTCATTCCCTTAAACTTACATCATTGTTTGAATGTTCGAAGATTATGACCACTCAAATCTATAAAATACAAACAATCTCTTAGCGCACTCAAATATGGTTTGGTCATCTTCAATGCATCTTACGTACACAAATTTAGAATATGATATGCACATCTAATATGAAAAATTTCAGGCTCCGTATGATGTAAAGTGCCCTTTAATGCAAAAATTGACTTTGTATTATTCGAGGCATGCATTATCAAAACCAATAGCTAAAATTTTATCAGTAATAAAAAAATTAGTGCATGCTTCTATGACATGTGATCCGATAGCATGTGCATTACGATGGTACATAATATATCTAAAGTATATGATCATCTTTTGGATGATCCAATCATTATCAATCCATTGACATGTTACGCATATCATTGGTACATCATTAATACCTTTCCAATAAATTGAGGTTAACGAAATCCGACAAGTAAACTAATTAAAGTAGCAAGTAAAAAATCCTTAAGGTTTTAATAAACTTTCGGAATAATCGAATTTGAAGGTATTTCTAAGAATTTGCTTAAAATGGGGTTTAGAGTAGCTTGGGTAAAGGCATCTAGGTTGCTACTTTCGGAATAAGAAAACAAATACTCGTCCTTAATAATTAGTTTTGTCATCTTACTACGAACGAGATCATAACCGTAACTAAAACTATCTACACAACCAGTCTTATGGTTGATCTTTTGTTAGGTGAACTTTTTTTCCAGTTCCCGATGTTTATTGTTTAAATGGCGTGTAAGTGTACTTGTCCCAGTACCCTTTACCCATCTATAAACTGTTCCATAATACTTACATCCTTTTTTTTCTCTGTCGAATTGGGAGAATCTTCTTTCCATATATAATGACGACGAACATTGGAAGTAGATTCTTTGTGTTTTTGGGAAGAATGTTGGTTTTGCGATGTTTTGGGTTTCAGTGTCTTCTACAAAGATTTCATCGAATTGTTTTTGTGGATTAGCTGATTGGGAAAACTCGAGAAAACTATCTTCTTCTTTAATATTATCAAACTCGGTATATAAGCGGTGCGGGATGTGAATTCGTGTGCACTCTTTTGGCTACTTCTAAGTGAATGAAATGATGTCATTTTATTGTAAAAAAATATAGAATTGATATAAATATATATATATAAGAAATTAACAAGCAAATAATTTTACAACTAACAAGTAGATCAAAAAAAAAATGCTACCATAATTGAAGAATTGGAAAAAAAATTGAGAAGAGAATGCTTCTTGTTGAACGTTTCTTCACTTATTTTCTTTAAAAATTACAAGAATAGTAGCTTGAGAGTTGGGAGAGAATAGTAGCTTCTTGCTGAACAATTCTAGTAGTAGCTTGAGAGTTGAGAAAGTGAAGTAGCTTATTATTGAACAATTCTTCATAAATTTCAAGAGTAATAGCTTAAGAGTTGAAAAAGAAGATTTAGCTTGTTGAACGTTTCTCCACTTCTTCTTGTTGAACTTGACTTGGAAAATATTGGAAACTTTGAGAGAATTATGTTTAGAATAAACTGAGAGGGTTGAGAGAATTGTTTAAAGAATTTTTTAGTGAATAAAATGGTATGGAGTGAGTGGGTATTTATAGGTTTTCATAGGGGGTTAAACTGTAATTTAATTAACCTAGTAAATAAGGCAAAGACAGCTAGAACTCAACGGTTGGCCCGGGTCGGGCCAACTGTTGAGCCCGACCTGGTCGACCCGAACTGCACCATAGCGGTTTGGTCCATGTCGAGGCTCGCCTGGCCCGAGCTTCTAACTGGTCTGAGCCCACTCGAGTTTTTTTGGGGGTTTTAGGTGGGTTGGTCCATGCGGGCTTCAGGCCAGACCGGCCCGGTTTCCACCCCTAGATGCATCTTTTCACCTGACATATTTAATTGTCGAAATTTCTATAATTTAACAATTAGGTTTCATAGATTTCATAGAAAATATACATCCATGAACTAATTGATGGATGATAGTAACACATCTAATATTATAATGGGAGAGTTGGGGTTGTAATTTGTAGACAATCTGTAATTTGTAGACAACCAACTATCTAATTTCAATCATTCATTTTTAAGTTTGAGTTATATTAATCTTTCATTTACTCAAGTATTGATAGTTACCATAATACCCTCAAAGTTTAAATTTATTTACGACAAAATTATTTATAAAAAATATCACTCATATAAAATAAAAGTTGATGCCACTAGAAATAATTTGTAGAGAAAATGTGATGATTAAAGGGAGATCTCAAGTTCGAGGTACGATAATGTCTTAATTTTTATTTAAATAAAAAAACTATTAAAACTTGCATTGCTAGTGTAGAATCTGTAGATTACTAGAAAATAACATACAACTAGAATCTTGACTGCCAGAATCCAAGGCTATAAACCTGCCAAAATAAAGCAATAGCACCCATTCAAAGCTTATACCACTTGGCACTCACTACATGACAAAAATAAAGTCCAACTTATTTTTCTTTTCTTAATTAAATCACGACCAATTAAGACTTAGATAATAGTTGGAGATTTGGGAATTGATGGTTTTAAATTTTTAACCCAACAAGGCAACAATCTCTTATTTCTCTCTATGATTCTCGAAGTCCAAGCGAAAAGCATGATATGGTTATGGTCTTACTTTTCCATCATTTAGTATTAAGACATTTTCAAATAGGCTACTTTTAAAACTAATTCACAAAAATATGCTATTTTGAAATTAATTTTCAAAATAGATCAATACAGTACCCAATTGTGGGTTCGTTGATTTCGAGTCCGCAGTTCACAAATACAGTCTAAGTATATATTATATATATTTAGGTAATAGGCTCGAAGACTTAGAAAAAAAATACCCAAGTGTAAAATGTGAAAAATAGGAGGCTGCAGTTGGATACTGCGGCCTCAAAACTGTTACAACTCGAATTTTATAAATTTGAAAATTACTAACAATAATTGTGAAGAAGAGAAATTACAGGAATAAAAGATAACAAACCAAAATCTTTATACAGAGTCAAGATTAAAATATCTCTCCTAAAAGCAAAATTCGCCTCGTAGTATGACGGTGGCTGGCAAATTGCCTCCCAGAATACAATTGTATATCTTTCCTTGAAGAGCAGCACCCAAACTCCAGAGATTTCAGTGAACTGTGCTGTAATGTACTCTTAGTTTTTTGACACAGAGGAGAAGAAGAAGTATAATTCGGATTATTAAAATCTGTATCTTATGGCAGACAGGATACAGTAGTCTTATAGGAGAAATGAAGACTGCTGGGAGCCTCATTACTCTGTAACAGCAGAATAATAGTCCATTACTCTGCAACAGCAGAGTAGTGGTTCAGATCCGTAACTGATGAGCTATTACTCTGCTGTTACAGAGTAATGATATCAGTTATCGAATGTGAAGAGCCTTACCAGTGTACTGGATGAGAAAAAATTTGACTGGAACAAAAAATAAATATAGGCCAGAGCCAAGCCAGACCAAGCCGAAGCCGGGGTCGGGCCGGGTGCACGCGCGCACGCGTGTGTTTGTCATGTTGGCTAAGTCCTCTCTCCACTACACGTTAGTGGTAACCCCCGGGCCATGCTCTTTAGTCCAATTTTCTAGTATATATACTAGAAAAAATCTTTCCCAATTTTCGATATAGGACTATCCATTTTCTCCAAGTTTCCAAGTTAGTACATTTCAAGTACCCAACTTTGGACCAACATTTCTCATTCATACGGAATTCGTTTTTGGCAAATGAGTACACCACGGAATAGTACTCGACGAGAGGATCACAATCCACTCATTTTCCGGTGCCACCGGTGGCCGAAGCCTGCCGGAATCCGGCCCGAAAAACTGCAAAAATTAATTCCAACAAAAACTACATAGGCCGCTGTACTGAACTGCGGCCTCTTTAATTTCAAGGCCGCAGTTCACAACTGTGGCATAAGTATATATCATATATATTTGGCTAATAGGCTTGAAAACTTGAAAAAAATTTGCCCAAGTGTAAAATTTTAAAAATAGGAGGCCGTAGTTAGGTACTGTTGGCTCGAAACTACATAGGCCGCAGTACCGAACTGCGGTCTCGTAACTACATAGGCAGCAGTACTGAACTGCAGCCTCTTTGATTTCGAGGCCGCGATTCACATCTGCGGCCTAAGTATGTATCATACATATTTGGTTAATAGGCTCGGAGACTTGAAAAAAATTGTCCAAGTATAAAATGTAAAAAATAGGAGGCCGCACTTGGGTATTACAGCCTCAAAACTACATAGGCCGCAATATCGAACTACAGCCTCTTCGATTTCGTGGTCGCAGTTCACAACTGCGGCCCAATCATATATCATACATACGTGAAAAATAGGAGGCCGCAGTTCCTCAGTTATATGGTTGATGAGATCCAGTTCTTAAAACCTTCTAATACACATTCGACTATATAACTGAGAGCGAATTGTGAACTGTGGCCTCTATAATATCGAGGTCGCAGTACCCAACTGCGGCCTCTTATTTTTCACATGGGTAATTTCTTTTCAAGTTTCCTAACCTAATTGTCAAATATGTATGATATATATTTAGATCGCAGTTGTGAACTGCGGCCTTGAAATCAAAGAGGCTGCCGTTAGGTACTGCGTTGGTCTATTTTGAAAATTAGTTTCGAAACTGGCTTATGTTGAAAATTAGTTTCCAAACGTGGCCTATTTGGGAAAAAGGTCTTAGTATTAGTGGTCTGAGAAAAATCTGACCATTTAGATGTTGAAAAATCAAAATTATAATTTGTATTTCGGAAAGGACCGTCACGTTCAAACCACATTTTTCAATTTCACTCACAATTTACCGATTATCGTCTGTGTTAATTCTAACCATTTGTTCAGTATGAATTAATATTGGTGCGCAAAGAGTTTGATACATTCTACATCCGGTTCTCATATGTACCTGAGGATGTATACACTATTGTTAATTTGTTATCTTAGATCTGTAAACAAACAAACATATATAATACACATTCAAATTGAATTCAATAAATAAAAGAAATTGAATTCAATAAATAAAAACAATTTAGATAAACAAATACATGCATCGCTCGTGCATACCTAATATAAAGGATGTGTCAGGTTCAATGTCATACTATGCTAAAGTTTTTACTTTAAATATATATATATATATATATTTATTAAAACGTACATCACGCGTGTAAATTATTAGGGTTATTGATGTAAAACAAGAATATTTTGGCAACAGAAAGTTGAGTGCTTCTGAGAATGCATATGAGCGCAAATAAGAATTGAAAATATCTATCAGATTTCATCAACGAACAATCTGACTAGTAGGGGGATAAGTCAATATACCGTAGTCCAGCAAGGTGCAACTCCAAATCATTTTCCCTCTATTAAGAGCATCTACATTCGTTGAGAAATAAAATATGCATATATGAATATGAATAAATGGAAATAGCAATTGATCGTTTTGCTGCAGTCGTCAAATACTATTTTTTACCTTTTTATATTAAAATAATAAGGGATGGTCCTTCATGTTTCGTTGGAGAGGAAAAAAAATAAAAAACAATAAAAAATGGTAGGACGGCATATGAAGCTTCGTCGGAGTGAAAGAACAAAATAATAATAATAGGTGCGACAGCACTTGCCGTCGGAAAAAAAAATGGATTCGAAGTGCAGAAAAAAATTACAAAAAAATAATAAAAACATTACAAAGAATTACAAAAAAAATTCAAAAAATTGCAAAAAACTACACTGAGTGGAAAGACGGCACTTCGAGTGCCGTCCGAGAAGTGGGTCTTTTTGGGATCTTTTTGTGGTCATTTTGGTTTTTTTTTTATTACAAAATTAAATTTTTTTTTGGTGGGACGGCACTTCAAGAGCCGTCCGACCATTAAAAAAATAATTTTTTTTGTGCGAATTTTTTTTGTGCGACGGCACTTGTAGCGCCGTCCGACAATTAAAAAAAAAAAAATTTGTGCGAAGGCACTTCTCTCATATATGCATATTTCTCATTTCCTCTCATTTATGGCAATCTCCTGTAGCGAATTATGCAATTATGCATATTTGGCCAACGACTGCGGCACTGTTTTTCGCAAAATATGCATATTATGCATATTTAGCAAACGACTACAGATACTCTAAGGATGTATATATTATCAAAGTAAAATCCTATATATATAAACACAAAAATCAAATTGAAGAGTTGTGATTCGTGGTCAACAAATCTATATAATAAAATACAAAAAAAGCTATCAAGTGGCTCACCTTCAATCCCCTCAAAATTAAAGGCTCAGATCCAACCTCACAAAACACATTTTTTTCCCCAAAATTTCAAACCCCAAAACTAATTTTTCCCCCAAAAACTAAAAAACTCATTACTTTATTACTACTCTCTCCTCTCTTCACTTTTTCATATTTCTCTTTTTCTCTCTCTCCCTCTCTCTCTCATTCTTTCTTTATTTACTTAGAAATTTAGATTTTAAAATTTCAGGTTTATAAAATTTTTAAAATTTTTATGTGTTTGTAAATTTTTATGCTTTTTTTATATCACATATTATATGAAAAATAGTAAATATCTCTTCAACAGTTAAATTTCATCATTTTCCCCCTTAAAGTTCTAAGAAGTTGTATTTTACACCCTCATTTATAATTATTTTTCAACATATACTAATGGAAACATGAACTTTTATTTACAACTAATTATTGTCATAATATTCAAACTTGAGCTACATAATTGTTGTTTTACTGTTTACATATCTTTTCGTGTGTTGTATCGTTCCGAAGACGTGCCGTAGGCACGTGCCCACGGACAAAACTAGTACTTCATATAAATGGATTCAAATTTCAAGGTCTTTTAGTAAGACCAAATGGATATGAAGTTATGAAGTGAATCAAAAATTTGCACAACTCGATCATGATTAATTTTCCATTGCAAACCTACTTTCTTGCTTATGGACAAAGTAAATAAGTCATGGTAATCAAAATCCAGTTGTCATCCAAAAGAAACCAACCACATTGCTCAATCTAGACCTTTTGAAATTTCTCCACTCCAAAAAAATGTAAAGAATTTAACAAGACCATGTGATCAGTTTCAACTATTCCAGAAAGCTGGAACCCGGGAACATCAGCAAAATTATTTTTATCAAAAAGGAAAAAAAAACACATCACCAAAACTATATATTTTAATTATAAACAAAGAGTTTGGGGGGCGGCGACTAGGATTTCGTCGCCGTCCCCCCCCCCCCCCCCCCCCCCCGCCGCGTCCGGCGGCCAGCCTGTGCTCATCTTGAGTCGCGCCTCCAGCAGCCCTGTGCTCCCCTCCCGATGACGACGTCAGACAGCGCGCTAGCCGCCCGTCTCCCTGTGCTCGCCCTTCTTCGATCGCTCGTCCAGATCTGTTGGTGGATGCGCCGACCCTCGTCCAGATCTGCGCTCGCCCCTCTTCGATCGTTCTTCACGGTGCGCCGGAGGATGGGATCATTGCCCTTTGTTTTTGAACAGTTCAGATGTAGTGAAATTAGGGAGGCCTAAACCTTCTCGTTTTGAGCACTGCTGAACTCAAATTCCAAGTTCTGTGAATGTTGTCAAAGAGGCTTGGAAAAGAGATGTTTGGGGAGAGCCTATGCATCAAGTTTTTCTCAGGTGCAATGGAGTCAAATTTGATTTGAAGGATTGTAATCAAAATGTTTTTGGAGATATATTCCAAAAAGGGAAGATATTGATGAATGAAGTATCAGTTCTTCAAATTAAGGGATACTGGCTTGAGTTTGGAAGAAGGAGGTATGCTCTCTTCGTGATGTTCTTCAAATGCAATGCGCCGGCCGCGCCGTCGACCTCCAGATCTGTTGGTGGGAGTTTGGAGGTGAGTTGTTTGGGGTTGGGGTTTGGGTTATGTTGAAAATGGGTGGCTTTGCTAGATGTTTATCCGGATGTTTTGTGCGCTTGCCACCATGTCCACACTCTCGGGGCCAATCACGGCGATCTACGGCTTTGATTTGGTTTTTACAAGGGTTGGCAGTGCGTATGAAGATGTCAGGAGTTAGGTTGTCTTGAACGATTGTGGACTTGGGTCCAAAGATGGGGTCCCTCCGTGATGTGTGCTCACTTGTCTCAACTTCTGGGGTGCTTGTCTCAACTGTCGCGGAGCGACTATGTCGCGCCAGAGCATCCTCCCGCGCCTGTTGTCGCGAACGCCATGGATATGGGGTTCAAGTGTGTGAGGTCGGTGGTTCGGTTTGGGGCCTGTGGGGCCAGGCCGGTAGTTTGTTAGTGTTGGGGGTGATGGGGTGATGGGGTTTGGGTTTGGTTGGTCTGGAGTGTCCTACGATATCGTCGGTGAAGTCTTCACAGCGCCTACTATCAGGCTATTGAGGTTCCTCCAGCTTAGGCCACTGGCTCGTGACAACGTCGTCTTTTTCCTCGAATTGGGAGTATGAGTCGAGATAAGTCTGTGTGATAAGAAATTTCCGGAGAGAGGTTGAGCGTGAGAGAGGTGAAGGTATCCTCTCCGCGGCTCTCTCTTGAAGCGTGGTGTTTGGTGTGGTGAGCAAGATAGTTGTTTGGTGAGAAATCGCCTGAGAAAGCACTATCGTGTGAGAGGTGAAGGTATCCTCTTCACGGCCATCTCTTTGGTAGCGGCTGTGGGAGCTACTGGCACATTTGTAGGATGAGTGGTGGAGATGGTGGGAGGGTGCGATCGGTGTGCATGTGCTGTGGGGTTAGTTTTCAATCTGCGGGGCTTGGGCCCATAGATGGGGTCCCCCCAGTGAGGTGAAGGCAGGGATCGGTGGGTGATAAAATTCTGTCAGACTTGTCTCAGGTGGGTGTGCATGTGCCGTGGAGGCACTGTACGAAGCTAAACTGACGTACTTACAATTTTGCTAGACCAAGTTTGTTTGTCGGCCCACCCTCCAGGATTGTTGGAGGAATTTATTGTTTGTACGCGTCATATTGCTTCATGTACTTGGGCCCAGTACTCTAGGTTTGTTTTATTAAGCTCTCATTAATGAAATATGGTGTCCAGATTCCATCTTTTTCCTAAAAAAAAAAAACTATTCCAGAAAGCTATAGCTATAGCCTGGGCGGTGATGAAAGCAATTAATCTATCTATTAATTTGACAGAGCTTGAGGTTGTTCAATTCCGACCATTTTCTATAAGACTTGGTTAATTTGGGAATTGACATATATTTAAGGAAGAATAGTTGTCATGGACTTGTTCTTCAATGATGATTTGATTTGTGCTCTATGTAGTTATTTTGATTATTTTTGAGAAATCTCACCATTTTGGAGGAAATAATTTCTATCACTTTTCTGGAAAAAATTATTTATCAATATATCTTTGAAGATACTATAAATTAGTAATCAAGCTTGAACTTGTCCAGTAGGTAACTATATATATTTGAGCATAATGAGTAATTCAATTAAGAATGCTCCATGTGCTGCAATAACAAGTCACATAATTGTGGAGTCTATAAAAAATACGTTAGTGATGGTTTGCGGGCTCATATATTCTCTCTTAGAGTAGATTTGCCTAGTATAGCAATACACTTAACTCGAGCTTCCATGATTGAACTATATTGAACTAGGTTAGAAAATTGTGCTTCATGTTGAAGGCTTTTTTCGCACCTAAAAAGAACAACTTCAATGCCCTTTTCCTTCTAATTTAAGGAATACCTTGTTGACCCTAGTTTGATCGGTACCAAACATACCCTTGTGACTAATTAATATTTTCAGTTAAAATATGTACAGAATAATGGAAATTCAAAATTCAAATGAAGTTTCAAAAGATATTCAGAATCAACTTAGAAAGTAAAGTATGGAAAAAATTGTGAAGTATAAAAAAGATTCGCGCATAAGAAACATGTGGTCAGTTACTCAATAAGCAACAAGTTCAAGATATTTACTTCTTTAATTGTGATAAATAATTATGTAAATAATCGTTGATAGAATATTGAGTTAAAGAAAGAATATAAAGTGGATTCACCAAATAATCATTTTTCAGTAAGTAGCGGTCGACCGCAGGTCGACTGTCCCCAACAGTCGACCTCACTCTATGTCTATTTTTTGATGCAGTCGACTGTCAGCCTCTTTGCCTTCGGATAGAGAGATTGACGGTCGACTGCTCATAATTGCAGTCGTCCGCAACCTTCACAAAACAGTTTTTGATATTTCTTTTTCGTTTTTTGGAAATAAATTATTTCTCACCTTATAAATATAAGTGAATTCACTGAGTATTTTTCATTTCCTTCAACTCTAATTCTTCTGAACTTAATAATCTACCAATGAACAGTCAGAAAGTGTGCATTTTTATTATTTTCGTAGTCGAGATCAACATAAGTTTTGCTTGTTTTTCTTTTCGCTTTGGCGATTTTACGGGGCTTATAAATAGAAATCTTGTGGGTGTAATAGGACTCTCGGTCTGAATACCGAGAACTCACTGTACGAGATTTTAAGTATAGGGGAACACTTTAGCGGAGAATTGCTACAAGTATAAGGTGTAAACGTAGACTGGATGATCGAACCATGTTATATCGCTATGTTATGTATGTTTACTCTGTTTATATTTTTTCTAACTCTATCTTCTTAATTTACTTATTTATTTCAAGTTTTTAGTTTTTGCATAATCACCGTATTTACCCCCAGAGTGATTTACATACTCAAAAGATTATTTTGCTACTTATTTTTCGGTATTGGAACCGTAGACTTCACCATACTCTCTCATCAGATAGTCTCCCTTCTCATAGCACAAAGATAATCCTCACAATTGAGTGGAGTGGAGTGGAGTGGAGCCAGTCCCTTTGCCACTACTTAGATTTATGGCACCATAAAGCTAGTTAGCAAAGATTACTTTATAAAACAAAAGGCAAGTCTTTTTTTTTAGGGTTTGGAAAGTTATTCTACCTCTATTACAAAAGGAACATGGATAAGGTGCCAAGAACTGGTGCTCTCTTTTCCATCTCATTGCCTAGCTTTCTTTTTTTAAGGAGCACATATGCTCGATCATCTCCATAAACAAAGATTTCATCTTCATTGCAATGACTATTGAGAGGGGGGATGGATAGTCCCTTTCTTTAATTTCTTTCCTTGGCCTTAATAAGCTAGCCAGGCTTTGAGGAGCATGCAGGTCAACATAAAAGCTAAGAACTAGCCAGGCTTTAGTTACAAAGTGATCTTTTTTCACAATGAAAGGATACGAGTGATATCCCTCTTTTCCCATTCATGCATGCATCACCAATATAACTAAATCTAACCAGCTAGTAGTGCGCTCTCTCTCTCTCTCTCTGTGTACGGGCGCGCGCATGCATCACCAAGCTACAAAATCTAACAAGCTAGTAGTGACCTCTCTCTCTCTCTCTGTGTGTGTGGGCGCGCGCATGCATCACCAATCTACAAAATCTAACTAGCTAGTAGTGACCTCTCTCTCTCTCTTGAAATAAACAGTTGGGAAGGTTCCAGCCACATATATATACAATAAAAGGAATTTTTTCCCAGAACGACCCATTTTTGCAAAGTTTTTTCCAAACCGTCTTACTTTTTTTTTTATTTTCCAAAGCGCCCCACTCGATCTCTCAAAGACCGAGTCTTGACTCTGCGTTTTTAATACCGCAGATCCCCTTTCTTCTTCTTCTTCTTCTCGACTTTAACCAATTCTATTTCTCTAACCCATCTTCCTAAATCTAGGGCGACCTCCTACCCACAAAATCTAATCTTAATCTAAATATATTTACCAATATCTTCCTAAGCCTCTAACCATCTCCACTATAATAACCCAAAACCCTTATTTTGAAAGATCCATTTTTTTTTTGTTTTTTTGCTAAATTGGAAGCGGATAGCAACTTTAACTCTTTTACCGAAATATCTACGGCTCTATCCTTGACGCTTGTGAAGGTATGATGAATATTGGCCTTTAATTTTCTGAATTTTGGTATAGATTTTGTTTGTGGTTAGATAATAACTTGCATATTTTAATAAATATACGTAGGTATGGATCTTGAGATTCCTATTTGGTTATACTTTGGTGGTGAAATTATTCGTGATCCAAAGATTGATTGTTGTTATAGTCATTTGGAACAGGAAATAGTTTGGGTACCCCGTACCATTACATTTGAAGAACTAGTTGAGAAAATCTATGAAGTTACTAATTGGGATAGGAATGAATGGAATGTGAAAATTTTAGCTCGATATGTAGCAGGAAGAGGAGATCTTCAGTATTTTATGACAGTGCCCGTACCTACTGATAATTCGCTGAAGTCATTGATTGCTAGGACATTTGATCCCAATTGTGCTTGGGCTGTATTAGAGTTATATATTCAACAAATTCGAGTTGTGAATGCTCAGCCACATGATATCCCCAGTGCAAGCTTCATAAGGGTAGTACCTACACAGCAGACGAGGTCTAACCCCACTCAATCTTCACAACCAAATCCACTGTCCTAACAAGAAAACACCTTCACAAATACAAGAAATGCTGATTCTACAGATGTTGAGTTCCCCCCCCCCCAAACTACACCGGTTCCTGACTATATTCCAAATGACAGTGTATTTGAACTCTTTCAAAATGCAGTGGTTAACAACAGCTTATTAGATGATGATGAAGAAGAGGAAGAAACAGACGATGATGATAGTCTAGAAAGTGATGATGGAGAAGAAGATAATCATGTAGCAAATGTAAATCCTTCGAACAATAGTTCTAATGAAGTGAGAGCTACTGATAGGTATGCTAATGTTAACGCTCATGTTACGGAGGAGATGGCTCAAGCTGCTAGAGTACCCCCATTTCTACAAGAGTCTTCTGGTTCATCCAATGTAGACGAATTTTACGTTGGACAGGAGTTTGTAAGTAAAGAGTCCATTCAGCATGCTGTGAAGGTGTATTCCATCAAGAAACATCGTGAATTTGTCACATTGAAAACAACACCGTCACTATACACTGTTAAATGTAAAATGGCACCTAGAAAACGTACAATAGAGGAGATCGTACAAGGTCCCCCAGGAATAAGTGATGGTGGATGCCCTTGGAGATTACGAGCTATTGTTCCAAAAGGGGGGAGAAATTTTGTGGTGAAGAAGATAGTTGGCCCTCATACTTGTACGAATCCCACGTTGAATCAAGACCACTGTAAAATTGATGCTAACCTTGTTAGTAATTTGATTGTGGGTGTGGTGAAGAAGGATATTGCTCTATCACCGGGGGCAATTATTGAGATTGTGAAAATAGAATATAATTATCAGATTTCATATAAGAAAGCTTGGAAAGCAAAACAAAAGGCAATTGAGAGGTTGTACGGTACATTCGAAGAAGCATACACGAAGTTGCCTTTTCTACTAATAGCAATTCAAGCAGCAAATCCAGGGACCGTTGTGCACTGGGATAAATATGAGTCTAGCCCCAGCGAGGAAACATTCAAGGGAGTATTTTGGGCATTTGGTCCTTCGATTGAAGGTTTCAAGTCTTGCAGACCGGTTATTAGTGTAGATGGAACTCACTTGTACGGTAAGTACAAGGGTTGTTTGCTAATTGCTGTTTCCCCGGATGCGAATGGTTGCTTATTTCCTTTTGCATTTGCATTGGTTGATGGAGAGAGTATAAATACGTGGACATGGTTTATGACTTGTATCCGGTATTATGTCACCGATCGCACTGAGTTGTGTGTTATTTCGGATCGTCATGCTGGTATATTGTCTGCTATGAATTTGCAAAACGGAACTTGGAACGAACCGAATGGATTTCATCGATATTGCATGCGTCATTTTGCCACAAATTTTTTTAGTAAATTTGGTAGCAAGGCATTGCGCAAGAAGGCCAAAATAATAGCTTGTCAACACCAACCCAAAAAGTTCATAGCCAGACTCGCCGAACTTGAAACCGTCAATGTCGAGGCGACTAACTGGTTGAAAGAGAAGCCGGTTGAGAAATGGGCACTTTATGCAGATGGGGTCGACGATATGGAATGATGACTACGAACCTGTCAGAGTGCTTCAATTCAGTACTGAAAGGAGTCCGTAGTTTACCAGTTACTGCGATTGTTGAGACGATTTTTTTACGTCTCAACTCTTACTTTACTACTCGTCGACAGGAAGCTAGCCAGCTTTTATGTGAAGGAAAGATTTTTGCTAAAAGTGTACATGATTTGATTGATCGTCGCCGTGAAAGAGCAAATCAACATGTGGTTACAATGTTTCATCATCAGCCTGGAGTTTTTTCTGTCAAAACGGGTATACGCATGGTAAATGGAGAACGGAAGGGTGGGAACTTGCACACCGTGGATTTGGGTGAGAAAACATGCACATGTATGAAGTTTCATCTATATCATATTCCCTGTTCTCATGTATTAGCAGCCTGTGCATATCGTGCAATCGATCACAAGCCTTATGTTGATAAATTTTACCTTATCACGTCATTAGCACAAACTTGGGCTCCTGTGTTCAGTCCTATTCTAGATGAAGCATATTGGCCTACTATCGACGGTCCACGACTTGTACCAGATTCTAGTTTGCGACGTTCACGGAAAGGCCGGCCTAAATCCACGAGAATACGCAACGATATGGATGTGAGAGATAGTTCTAGCAGGGGTACAAGAATGAAATGTTCAAGGTGCGGGTTGGAATGACACAACAAGCGTCGTTGTGCTAACAGAGCATCTCAAAACAATTAAAATTTTATTTTGTGTTTCCTATTGTGTTTGTAATATTTATTTCGAAATGAACACTTAGTTTGAATAGTTGTGGTTTGTTGATGTGAAGATAGTTGTGGTGAAGTGGTTGTTGAGTTGTGGTGAAGTGAGTCTTGTTGCTGAGGTGTGGTGAGTCTTGTTGCTGAGTTGTGGTGAATTTTGGTACTAATTTTGTGGTTTGTTGTTTTGTATTTTGAAGTGGTTTATCAGTTGTTTTGTATTTTGGTACTAAGTTGGTGAAGTGGTTTATCACTTGATTAGTTTTATATTTTGTTGTTGTGGTTTGTTGTGATTTTGTAGTTTGGGGGTAAGAGCTTGAATTTTGAGTTGTTTGATGGGTATTTGCAGTATGATCAGTTGTTTGATGGGTATTTGCAGTATGATCAGTTGTTTGATGAGTAATTGAGTTGTTGGATTGGAATTTTGAGTTGTTTGTTCAGGTATTTGAAGAAGAGGTTGTTGTCTTGCAAAGATTTTAGAACACTCAGCATTTGGCTGTAGCAAAAAAAAAACACAGCAACAAGACTCGGTCTTTCAAAGACCGAGTTTAGTACAACTAGACTCGGTCTTTCAAAGACCGAGTCTTGTTGCTGTGTCTTTTTTTTGCTATCAGACTCAAGACTCGGTCTTCCAAAGACCGAGTCTAGTTGTACTAAGCTCGGTCTTTGGAAGACCGAGTCTTGATTCTGATAAACTCCAGAGCCCAACAAGCTCTCTGGAAGATTGAAAACAACACAGTCGGTCTTTCAAACACCGCTCTAAAAACACCTAGACTCGGTCTTTGAAAGACCGAGTCTTTGAAAGACCGAGTCTTCAATCAAAATTTCACAGATTGAAGACTCGGTCTTTCAAAGACCGAGTCTAGGTGTTTTTAGAGCGGTCTAGGCAAGGGACCAAGTCTGGGTCAACTGAGAAACATGAAAAGTTGAATTAGATGCACATAAATATATAAAAACATATTGATATATAAATTTTGAAACTTTAAAACGAAACATTAAAACTTACAAAGCCACGAATAGTGGATCCCTTTGGTTGGTACATCAGCAACCTCACGGAATGCTCATCTGCTGGTTCGGTCCCTGGTCGACGTATCAGTACAACGACTCCAGCAGGAGCCTGCAACGGTGGGGAAATAAACCGTCTAGTGACTCTCTCGTACCAAGACATGTACACACCATGCAACAAGAGGTCAAAAGGTGGAGTGTCAACGATGATTTCTTCGAAACGGTGAATATTCCATCTCTGAACGTAATCGAAGAAGCAAGTGGCCCAGTTGTGTCCGGGTGTACGGCCCATTCCAGTAATGTTATGCATCTCGGCATTGAATGGCACGGTAACTGAAATTCCCTGGTGCAGACCAAACTGCCGTAAGACCCTATCGGGGTAGTAAAACTCAACAACCCCAAAGTTGATTAGAGGTGCTTTCGTGAGCCACAAATTATGCCTGAACGTACAGATAGGTGGCAGTCGAATCAGTCGCTCCTCTGTGTAAGGGGTCCACACCACACAGTCAGCGGCCAACCTATCGAGCTCATCGCGGTAGTATGTCAAGCACCTGTTGGGGTTGGCTGTCCATGTCAGTTTTCCTGTCCAGTACACACCGATCGGAGGTAGCATGTCAATATCTTCAGGAAGAACTCTCCAATGTTGGGATTGGATCCGTACTACGGGCCGACCTACGTGAATCCGTTCCCAACTCCATATCTGCAGTAAAATTAGAGGTCCATTCATCTGGTTCGAACCTATACTGCACAGACACAGACTCCGATACAGTGACGATAGTATTGCACTGCCCCAACTGTAATGTCTGATCCTACCTATATCGGCGATTAAGGGCAAGAACATCAGTGCTACGGTATTCCCGGTCGAGTTTGGAAACAAGACCGTGCCGAATAGCGTTAGAATATACGCCCTACAGTAGCACTCCACCTCCGCTGCAGTTGAACCGTCATTCAATCTATCTTTAAACGTGTCCTTCAACCACTTTAGGCGGATAAATTTCCCATTTATCGCACCAGCTTCCACTTCAACCCCTAAGTACTCCTCCACTATATACACGGGATCGAAGTCCATCGATCCTGTCACTGCCTCTCCATCGATTGGAAGCCCGGTTAGTATAGCAACGTCTTGTAAAGTCACCGTCATCTCCCCGACTGGCAGGTGAAATGAGTGTATCTCGGGCCTCCATCTTTCAAGCAGTGCTTCCAGAAGTGGACGATCGCACTTGATGGATGTCATCATGGCAATACCATAGAACTCACAATCTCTAAGTATCTCGTGTATGCGTGGGTGCACAGGTAGCAGATGACCAGTCCTAAAACGACACTCCGTAGCCTCGCCGTTCCAAACATACTGCGATCGATGCATCGGCTGGAGAGTGAGAAGTGAAGGGTCGAGTGGTTCGGGGCCTCCAGGAGGGATGTATGACGACGAAGGGACTGAAGAGGAAGTGCCCGCCTCATTTGGATTGAATTCAACCTACATAACAATAACATTTACATCAATAGACCGAAATATAATACAATTCTATTAGAATCAACATTTAATTACTTACATTAGTAGCATCGGTAGAAGCACGACCACGACCACGACCACGATCACGTCCACCGCGAGTACGTGATCTATCGCCACGTGGAGGTCTACTACTTTCTCCTACCTCCATGTTACCCCTTGTGCGTGCCATTTACAATAGACTACAAATCCTACAAGTTCAACAAAAATGTTATTAACTATACAAAACCTAGATATAAAAACAAATTCTATATAACAATGCCGTTGATTCTCTAATTTTAGCAAAAAACTAGAGTATAACAAATTCAACAAATTCTATACATAACCTAGATTCTATAAAATTCTAAAAAACTAGATTCAACACATACTATATGGAATTCTATACAAAATTGATTCAACAACAAAATTCTATTCAACAAGGTTTTACAGAACTCTTCCAACTCTTTCAACAAAATTCTATACAAAATTGAACTCTTTCAACTCAATATTTCTTTCAACTCTTTCAACAAAATTCTATTCATTCCAACTTCAACTCTTTCAACTCTTTCTTTTTGAACATCAATAACTCAACAAAATTTGGGTATTAATACTAAAATTAACTCAACTCTTTCTTTTTGAACATCAATAACTCAACAACAGAATTCTATTCAACAAGGTTTTACAGAACTCTTTCAACTCTTTCAACAAAATTCTATACAAAATTGAACTCTTTCAACAATATTTCTTTCAACTCTTTCAACAAAATTCTATTCATTCCAACTTCATCTCTTTCAACTCTTTCTTTTTCAACATCAATAACTCCACAAAATTTGAGTTATTAATACTAAAAATAACTCAACTCTTTCTTTTTGAACATCAATAACTCAACTCTTTCTTTTTGAACATCAATGCTAAGCAAAATTAACACTAAAAATAACATCAATAAACTACTCTACATTGTCAACAATAAGTCAAATTCAACTAATGAACTTCACAATAGCATCAACACTAACACAAATTTTGCTTAGGAAAAGCTTAAGAAATATACCTAACAAGTAGGAGAATCCAAAGACGAAGACGAAATTGGCGAGAAGAGCAAGATCCTACAACCGAAATCTTCCAATTTTGGGTATTCGGGGTTTAGGGTTTAAAGAAAGAATCGATTTTGGGGAATAGGATTTGGTAAAATCGAAATTGGATTAGAGAGTAATTGGTTTTGGGAAGTTCAACATTCGATTAAGGGAGTAATCGAACGGAAAAGTAGCGAGTGCGACGGATTCGTTGAGGGAAAGAGCGAAAAGAAAAAAACAATCAAAAGTCGAGAAGAAGAAGAAGAAAGGGGATCTGCGGTATTAAAAACGCAGAGTCAAGACTCGGTCTCTCAAAAACCGAGTCTAGTGCAAATAGACTCGGTCTTTGAAAGACCGAGTCTTAACTCTTTGATTTTTCAAAGCGCAAGACTCGGTCTTTCAAAGACCGAGTCTATTTGCACTAGACTCGGTCTTTGAGAGACCGAGTGGGGCGCTTTGGGAAATAAAAAAAAAAGTAGGGCGGTTTGGGAAAAACTTTGCAAAAATGGGTCGTTTTGGGAAAAAATTCCAATAAAAGATAGATAGTTACACCACAGAACACCAGAACAATAGATACAAAAAAAGAGTCGAAACGATAGGTTCACAGAACCAAAAACAGATTAGAACAAATAGCTAAACAACGCCAAGCACCAAAGCGAAAGAGAGTCGAAACGACAGGTTCACACATCCTAAAACAGAGTATAACAAATAACTAAACAAAGCCAAGCACCAAGGAGCCCACACAACTAAGTTAGGCCAACACAGAGAGAAAAGAACATATCAAACAATATCCAAAAATATAGAGGGCTAAGACAGCAAAGTTCGGACAAACATATGCAACCCAAACAGAGGAGTCTAGCCCAGCATACAGAGAAGCAAGTCCAAAACTCAAAACACAGACATGTACAAAGCAGAGGTTAACAACATACCCAAAAACAACCAGTATGTCATCAGCGCAGAAAAGGGAAAAAGGCAGCAGATGCACAACAGAGATGAGCAACAGACCCTGAAATAACCAGTACACATACGGAACAATAGAGGCCAAAAAACTGTAGCACACTACAAGAAAATAGTTTTACACAGGCGTTTCTACTCCGGCGTATTGCTAGAAACGCCGCTGTAGAAACCAGTTATTGTAAAGGAACAAAAAATTCAACTCTACACCGGCGTATGTGAAAAATGCCGCCGTATGTAGGTATACACCGCCGTTTTTGCGTTGAAACGCCTGTGTATGTTGCGGATAAGTGAAAGAGTCCAGTCTCGCTCTCTCTCTCTCTCATTTTACTTTAATTTCCCCCCCAATTTTTCACTCTCTCTCTCTCTCTCTCTCTCTCTCTCTCCATCTCCCTCCTCCCAAATCTGCCCCCATCCCTTCCCCTGCCCCCCTCCAGCAGCGACGCTCGTCCCCCCCCCCCTCTCTCTCTCTCTCTCCTTCGTCACCGCATGAAGCTCCCTCTCCCTCCCCGCTAACCTGAACCCTAACCCTATCCTGTCGCCCGCTCGCGGTTGTCCACCGTCGTTGACCCCGTCGTCTCAAGCTTCGTGACAATACCTCCTCAACCTCTCAAGTCGCCGAGCCATCTCCCTCCTCCTTTTCACGGTATCTTCGAAAACTTCTCTTGATTTTGTAGTGCCTCCAGCATGTTCTTGCTAATTCCTATTTTACTTTCTTTCAAGATTCAATTTGGCTCACAGGTAGAATATTAGCTACGTTCTTCTACAAGTTTATCTAGAAAAATGGAGGATATTGATTCACTGTCTTCCCTCTCTCTATATTCTCAGATCGTACATGTTAGGAAGGGTTTGAATACCGTTAATTAATAACTCTGTATGTGAAGGAAGAGGTGTGTGTTCATTTGAGAATTTGAGAATTTGAGAATGTGTTAATGTGTGAAGTATAGAATTTAGGAATTTGTTAATTTGAGAATATGAGAATTGTTTGCTAGTAGCTATTTGTTCCACTTTTATTGGCGTTGTAAAGTCAGTGCAGGTTTGCTATCTTTGTATCGTCTATCTAATTATCATCACTTTCACTGCTACTATAAGCTAGCATACAAGACAATTTTGGATGATGAATTTATACTTAGATTAAAACTGTAAGAACAGACAAAGTGCTCCCTGACAATTTTGGATGATGACTTTATACTTAAAAATGAACTGTCTTTTGTAGTATGTGATAGCGTAGATGTACAGTAGTGTAGCAAGAAGCGTGTGTGTGCATTATTTGTCGGCATAGTAGCCTATATTGGAGGTGGAAGGGATCTGACATTCCAGTTAATTCCTCTGTAGCTGTGCTGAACTTTGGGTCTCACATGGAAGTGGGCAGACATGCAACTACACACTTGTACTTGTCGGATCCTTTTAGGTATTTGTTTGATGTTTAAATGTCCAGTATAGGATGTGAAATACTTCATGCGGATGTTTTAGTAGCTTGACTGTGTCATATGTGTAAAACATGTGCAGGAATGGTTGATGGTTATAACAAAATATTACATGTTGTCATGACAAACCTTAAGAATTAGGTACACCAGAACATGTACCATTGCCTAAAATGAATAGGCTATAGGTAGATTTATGATCTTGCAACAGTTGAAATTAGTCATTGGTTTTTTTATATATTTAGTCAATCCGCTTTCATCTTCATTTATATGGTGCACCTGCACCTTCTCTGAGATCAAGGGCTTCATCTAGCGTTGTTGCTCACTTTAGATGATATATTTAGGTATAGATAGAGGATCGGAGATGTCTGGGAGAGACAAGGTAATTTTGGATAATGCACATTTATATACATTTTGGGAGAGACAAGGTAAATTTGTACATTTATATAAAAAAAAACATACAGGTTCCATTCAGTATTTATATATGCATGCAAGACCTTGGTGTGGCTGCAGGACACTATATATATATATATATATATATATATATATATATGCATGCAAGAGAGCGTAATTATGTCCCATTCAGTACCTGCAATTCAAGAAGAACATACATGTTCCATTGATCCAGCAAGGGCATTGAGAAAAGCATACACCTGCAGTACTAAAGCTAGATGATCCTCAACTGTGGGGTATTATTAATTACTCTTACTGACCAGATTTGAGGGTACATACTGTCTCGTTTTTATACCTTATGATTGTAGTACCCCGTATTTTTAAATATAATTTTAAAGATTTATAAATAAATTAAAATAATTTTTTTTGGAGATTTAATAAATATTTTCATAAGATTTATCTTTTTTTACACGTGCAAAACACGTGCAAATATTTTTTTGAAAAGTTCAAAAGGCAAAAATCATTTTGTGAAAAATCATTATTTATTATTTGAGATTATTTATAATTTTTCTAGTATTTTCTGATATTTATTAGACCTATTTGCAAATATTACGAAAAAGATGGATCTTTTTGCAAAATTGTCATTTTGAAGGATGAAAGTGCAAAACTATTTTTTGGAATTTTCAAGCAGTACCGGCTGAAAATAAAGATCTTATTTTGCTTTTAAATCTAATTTAATTGGTTTTATTAAGTTTCCAAGTATATGGATTTATTTGTGTAAAGTTATATTTAAAGGGGTTATTTTGCAAATGTGTTTAAAAACCCTAATTCTCCTATTCCGGCTATTTAAAAGAAGTGGAGTGCAGCCGTCTTTCGCTGCACAACACAAAGGTTTTATTGTTTTCTTGGAGAATTAAGGAGGGAATTTTGGATTTCGCAGAATAGGACTTTGCTTGTTCTCCATTAATTCCGTTGGACTTCTTCATTTAATTGAGTGACTTGTTTTGTTTCATTTTGTTTTGTGTATGTTGTATGTGGTATTTTATCTACTAGAAAGCATGTTAGGGTTTGAGTATGAATATGTACATGATGGATTGGATGAATTGGATGGATTGATGAATTAAAACTTGATCTTTTATGAACCCTAATTATCTATGGATAGATTTGCATGTGGATGATGTGAGTTTTTATTGTCATTGAGTTGGATGAACACATCTTGATTATAATAATGTTAGATTTATTCATATCCATGAGTTAATAATGGTGAAGAGAATTTTGAGAAGGACTAATGCGTTAGGAGATTATGACTTGAGAATTGGATTTGAGATAAATTGTATTGAGTGGATGAACACAACTAAATTAGGGATCTTTTTGACATTTTGGCATTGATATGGTTTGGATCTGAATACGAAGCTATTTCAATGAACAATTAATTTTTAAGGAACTCTATTTTTGATTATATGCACAATTTATGTTTTATTTGAAAGAAGTTAACAAATCGCTATTTTTTATAAATTCAAGTAGTTTTGATTTAGTTTTTATGGACTATTATATATCCTGCAAGTTGTATTTGATCAAATAAGAAATATACTTTTTGTAGAAATCGTTCTCATAAAGTAGAATTATGTATCGGTTCAAATATGCACAACCAAAATCTGCAGTCTGCAGATCGACAGTCGACTGGTGTGACTTTACAGTCGATCGTCGCGACCCGGCTGCTGTGATTTCTAATTTTTCTTAAAATTTCGTTCTAGACAGTCGACTGATGACCCTTTTACATTCGACTGCTATACTTAGAATTATTTTCTTAAAGATTATTGGATTTATCACTCTAGACAGTCGACCTGTGACCTTTTTAAGTCGACTTATAATACTTAGAATTATTTTCTGAAAGCTATTTTCTCTCTGGACAGTTGACCGATGGCTTTTGTAGTCGACTAATACTGATATATCTATACATATTTTAATGTTCTTTTAAATGATTTTTTCTCTAAATGTTTTAATCTATAACTTACTATTCTCTACTTTATCTACTACTGAACATATGTTTTCAAGTGGTTTAACTGAGCAATTTATATTGGAAGATTAGTTTGGATATTGGGTGTGAGTCACTAGAGGGTGTGTGTGACCATAGTATACCGGCAGTTGAGATATTTAGGTTTGGGCCTATTGAGGCAATTTTAGTTGATCAGTTATTGAGTTAAGTCCGGTAGGGTACACCAACTCTAGGAAATTCGTAAAGTAATTAAATAACCTAAATGATAAGGACATGCACTAGTGATGATATGATGAACGAGAACATGAGTTATGGACCTCTGTATGGCTTGCAGTGTGAGATAATCCCCGAAATTATCCAGGTGTGAGTGAAATAGTCTTCGGAATTACCTGTGGTGTGGGATTGATCTCCGGAATTATCGGGGTCGAGGCGACGCACATGTGATATTCGTGTGATGAGATGCCATCGCTTGCGGTGTGGGGTATTCTCAAAGATTTCCAGCTGTGAGTGAAATAGTCTCCAGAATTATCTGTGGATAGAGAATAACATCCAGAATTATTGGGGCATGGGCTAATACTCACAGTTTATCTTTATCTCGTAGTAGTCATCGTGTTAGGATTAGTTGCATAGCGGGGGATTAAACCCTACAATGTGGAGACGTTAAGGGCTTGCATCGGACCTATGTAGAGTGGGATTTATAGACTTCGACAAGTACGCATTAGAGAGTCAGCATATAGAATTGTATTTTCTTGACTTGGTTTCATGCATGTGTTTTCCTGTTTTCTACACTTGACACTTAGTCTAGTTTCACTTGATATTTCGTGTTTCCTTGCTATGTCATATCTTATGTATTCTTATTTATTTCATGTCATTTATGATTCTATGCTTTACTTATATTGTTTGTTTTATGTCACTACACTATTATGGCTGACCCCTTTCGTTTTGGAGGTTAGGGTTATCTCTAGCCTCATATTTTACAGGTGATTATTTATAGCTTGGATTTTGGATGCATGAGTTAAAGTGGTGTAATGGGTTATGTAATTTGTAAAAGAAATTGTTGTAAGGAAAGAAAATTTGTAATTCAAGGTGTATTGTATTCCGCTGTGCTATGTAAAGATTAATGTAATGAAAGTTAAAAATTTTTATTGGTTTTTTGCTATGTTTAATATTACCTTTGAAGTTGATGCTGGGAATTGTGCCACGTATTTCTAAGATATCATATTGGAAATTCGGGGCGCTACAGAGATTGGTATCAAAGCATGCTTCAATAGTAATAATAAACATGGTATAAAAATAATCTAGGTGTGGATACTAGAGCGTGAGTACCTAGGTGTGGACATTAGAGAGTGAGTATCACATAGAACTGAAACATGATATTTTTACTTTTGGGGTTTGGATACAGTTTTGCCAGAGGATATTGATGTGAATATGAATTGTGTTATGGTGCTCTAACTCTCCCCTCATTTTGCAGTATTCAGAATGGTTGGAACCAGAACCAGAAATGGTAACAATGGTGATGGGGCTGGAAGTTCCCGAGGAATAGGAGTGGATCTCGAGGCCGAATTTTCCAGGGTGTATCAGACGTTGAATGCACTAATGACAACTAATTTGGTGCAGAATCAGAACCAGAATCAGAATCATGGGACTGGACCAGGGTTTGTTAACACTGATCCTATCAACAGATTGAGTCCTTCAAGAGGATGAGGTCGCCCGTATTTGAGGGGCAGTCTGATCCAAATGAGGCTGATGATTGGATTAGACGGATGGAGACAATCTTCGAGGTCTCGGAAACTCTGGCAGCTAACAAGGTGAAGTTGGCCACTATGCAGTTGGAAAAGGATGCTGGTGTTTGGTGGCAAGCGATAAAGAGGACTTTGGGGGACCAGCAAATGACTTGGGAGGCTTTTCTAGAATAATTCAGTGATCATTTCTTTCCCCTGGATATTCAGGAGAAGAAGGCAACAGAATTCTTGAATCTACAGTAGGGCAGCATGACCGTGCGAGAGTATGAGACTAAGTTCGCTCAACTGTCGAGGTATGCACCGGAGCTTATAGTTGATGAGGCGAAGAAGGACAAGATGTTTGAGCAGGGCTTGAGGCCAAACTTGGGGACGAGAATGATTCCGTTGGGCATAAGGAGGTTCGATAAGCTGGTCAGGAGAGCAGCTATGACAGAGGAAGACATGGACCAGTTCCAGAAGAAGCAAGAGACCTCGAACAGGAAGAAGAGGCCAGCATCAGGTCAGAGTGGGAAGGGATTCCCAGCGAAGCAAGTCAAGTTTAGTGGTCCAGTGCAGAAGGCACCCGCAACTCTGGAAGTGACTTGTTACTACTGCAAGGAGATAGGTCATTACAGGTCAGCGTGTCCTAAGTTGGCGAAGCAGACTTGTTTCTAGTGTGGGCAGGTGGGACATTCTAAGCCTCATTGTCCACGGTTGAGGAAGGATGGTCCAGGTGAAAGTAAATTCCAGTGGCAAGGACGAGTGTTCGCATTAACCGAGGAGGATGCAGGTAACTCGGAAGATGTGATCAAGGGTATGCAAGAGTTTTGATTTGATTTTTATTTCAATGTAATAAGTAAAAAATTTATTTGAGAATAATTGGAGATTGAGTATCATTCTTCATGTAACAGAAATTGTTTTGGTTAATGGAATTAAGGAAAAAGTTTTATTTGATACTGGTTCTTCGCATACTTTTGTGTCGCCCAATTTTGCAAAGGTCTTATGTGTGGAGCCTAAGTTTTTCCCAGGCAAGGTTTTGTCGGTGGCAACGCCGTCAGGTGAAGAATTGATTGCTGATCGATATTACGAAGGCTGTGATATCGAGATTGGCAGAAGATTGTTCGGCATTGATCTGATTGAGCTGCAAGTCTTAGGAGTGGATGTGATTGTGGGCATCGATTGGATGGCAATATATGATGCCACAATTGAATGCAAGCAGAAAGAGGTGTTAGTGAAAGCACCAGGTGGTCCCGCAGTGATTTTCCAAGGGAAGAAGAAGGTTTCGAAGGTGGCTGCAATGGTATCCAAGATGGCGATTCCAGATGAAGTCAAAGACATTCTAGTTGTCAGAGATTTTCCTAAGGTATTCTTAGAAGATTTGCCAGGATTACCGCCGCACAAAGATGTGGAGTTTTGCATCAATTTTCAGCCGAGGAGTGCTCCGATTTCTAAGCCTCCGTACAGGATGGCACCTGTAGAGCAAGACGAAGTGAAGAAGCAGATTGAGGAGTTGTTGAGCAAGGGAATTGTTAGGCCGAGTTCCTCACTGTGGGATGCGCCGGCGTTGTTAGTCAAGAAGGAGGATGGGTCAATAAGGATGTGCATTGACTACCGGAAGTTGAATAGGGTGACTATTCAGAACAAGTATCCACTTCCGCGGATTGATGATTTGTTCAACAGGCTTCAGGGAGCATCTGTGTTTTCAATGATTGATTTAAGATCAGGGTATCATCAGGTTCGAGTCAAGGAGGAAGATGCGAGTAAGACAGCTTTCAGGACTCGTCATGGGCTCTATGAGTTTTTGGTGATGCCCTTCGGGTTGACGAATGCGCCGGCCGTATTCATGGATATGATGAACCGAGTTTTGAGGCCATTTATTGACTCCTTCGTAGTGGTCTTCCTCAACGATATTTTGGTGTATTCGAAGTCGGAGGAGGAGCATTCTATGCACTTGATAGTGGTATTACAGAAATTGCAGGAGCATGGCTTGTATGCCAAGTTGTCGAAGTGTGAGTTTTGAAAGTTTGAGGTAGCATTCCTTGGTCATATCCTTTCTAAGGAGGGAGTGGCCACTAATCCTCAAAATGTGGAAGCAGTAAAGGATTGGCCCAGGCCAACGTCTGTGAAGGAAATCAGGAGTTTCTTGGGTTTGGCTGGTTACTACAGGAGATTCATCCAAGGTTATTCTCAGATTGCAGTTCCTTTGATAGGTTTAATCCGGAAGAATGTGGCATTTTCATGAACTGATAAGTGTGAGGCGAGTTTCTTGAGTTAAAGGAGAGGTTGACTACTGAACCTATCTTAGCTTTGCCATAAGCTGGGAAGGATTATGATATCTTCAGTGATGCGTCTCTCAAAGGTTTGGGATGTGTCTAGATGCAAGAAGGCAAGGTTATTGCTTATGGTTCGAGGCAATTACGTCCGCATAAGAAGAATTATCCGACGCATGATTTGGAGCTAGCAGCTATTATCTTTGCCTTGAAGTAGTGGAGGCATTATGTTTATGGTGAGAAGGTCAACATGTACACTGACCACAAGAGCCTGAAGTACATTTATGAACAGAAGGATCTAAATCTTCGGCAGAGAACATGGTAGGAAGTATTGGAAGACATTCGTCCTGAGATCAAGTATCATCCGGGTAAGGCAAATGTGGTAGCTGATGGACTTAGCAGGAAGAGTAGTTTATCAAGTTTGATCACTACTCGAAGCGAGTTGGCAGCAAAGATTGATTAGGCACGTATCGAGGTGGTGCTACAGGGTTTGGGCGTCCTTGGCTCAGTTGAGGCTACAGCCTTTCTTGAGAGAAAGGATTGTGGAAGGTCAGAGATCAGATTCAGAGATTCAGAAGATGTTGAAACAGGTTTCAGAAGGCAAGCTATCAAAGTTCCATGTCCAAGATGGAGTTCTATGGATGGGTGAGAGGTTGTGAGTTCCGAATAATGCAGATTTGAGAGGGAGTATCTTGCAGGAAGCACACAGTACCTTGTTGTCAGTACATTCTGGAGGTACAAAGATGTACAAGGACATCATATAGCACTTTTTATGGTCTGGTATGAAGAGGGATGTGGCAGGTTTCGTGGCAAGATGTCTGACTTGTCAGCAGATCAAAGCAGAAAATCAGAGACCTGGAGGTTTGTTGCAGCCGTTGCCCATTCCGGAGTGGAAATGGGAGAATGTCAGTATGGATTTCATCATGGGTTTGCCGAGGAGTTCGAAGGACAATGACTCGATTTGGGTTACTGTGGACCGTTTGACTAAGTCGGCTTACTTTCTGGCCATGAAGATTACTTGGTCATTAGAGAAATTAGCTGAGTTGTATATTGGTGAGATTGTGAGACTTCATGGAGTTCCTGTGTTGATTGTTTCCGAAAGGGATGCAAGGTTCACCTCAAGGTTTTGGAAGAGCCTACAAGCAGCTTTGGGCACCAGAACTGATTTCAGTACCGCTTTTCATCCACAGACCGATGGTCAGACTGAGAGGGTGAATTAAGTGCTGGAAGATATGCTGAAGGCTTGTGTTATGAATTTCGGTGGTAGCTGGGAGAGATACTTGGCATTGGTTGAATTTGCTTATAACAACAGTTACCATGCGAGTATCGGGATGGCACCGTATGAAGCTTTGTACGGGCGGAGGTGCAAGACACCTATTTGTTGGTACGAGGTTGGCGAGAGGCAGATGTTTGGTCCTGAGATCGTGCAGCAGACGTCAGAGCAGATTGAACTGATTCGCAAGAGGTTGGTTGAGGCTCAGAGTCGGTAGAAAAGTACGCTCATACTCAACGAAGGGACTTGGAGTTTGAGGTTGGGGATGTAGTTTTCCTCAAGGTGTCTCCGACCAAAGGAGTGATCAGGTTTGGTAAGGGAGGCAAGTTGGCGCCAAGGTATATTGGGCCATACAGGATCATGGAGCAGATTGGCAAGGCAGCATATAGGTTGAAGCTTCCAGAGGAGTTGGCACAGGTGCACGATGTGTTCCATGTGTCGTTGTTAAGAAAGTATGTGCCAGATCAGAATCATCAGTTGGTAGAGATTCCTGAAGGTCTACAGGTGAACTTGAGTTACAAGGAACAGCCTGTGGAGGTCGTTGACCGTAGGGAGAAAGTTCTTAGGATCAAAGTGATACATATGGTCAAGGTGCTGTGGAGGAATCAGCAGTTCGATGAGGCAACTTAGGAGCCAGAGGATCGCATGCTGAAGGATTCTCCTGAGCTTTTTATATGATTGTACCTTATTTATGTTATGGTATTTCGTTGGATGATTGTACTATTGAATTGAGTCGCATTTCTTTTATTTGATTATGTCATTCATTGTGAATGTTTTGAACTTTGGGTTCATTTATGAGATTTCAATTTCCTTATTATTCTTGTTTTGGACCCCATTAGCAATAGTTCTGAGGACAGAACTCTTCTAAGGAGGGAGTGATGTAGTATCCCGTATTTTTAAATATAATTTTAAAGATTCATAAATGAATTAAAATGATTTTTTTTGGAGATTTAATAAATATTTTCATAAGATTTATCCTTTTTACACGTGCAAAACACGTGCAAATATTTTCTTGAAAAGTTCAAAAGGCAAAATCATTTTGTGGAAAATCATTATTTATTATTTGATATTATTTATAATTTTTCTAGATTTTTCTGATATTTATTAGACCTATTTGCAAATATTACGAAAAAGAAGGATCTTTTTGCAAAATTGTCATTTTGAAGGATGAAAGTGCAAAACTATTTTCTGGACTTTTCAAGTAGTACCAGCTAGAAATAAAGAGTTTATTTTGCTTTTAAATCTCAATTTAATTGGTTTTATCAAGTTTCCAAGTATAGGGATTTATTTATGTAAAGTTATATTTAAAGGGATTATTTTGCAAATGTGTTTAAAAATCCTAATTCGCCTATTCCGACTATTTAAAAGAATTGGAGTGCAGTCGTCTTTCGCTGCACAACACAAAGGTTTTATTGTTTTCTTGGAGAATTAAGGAGGGAATCTTTGATTTCGCAGAGTAGGACTTTGCTTGTTCTCTATTAATTCGGTTGGACTTCTTCATTTAGGTGAGTGACTTGTTTTGTTTCATTTTGTTTTGTGTATGTTGTATGTGGTATTTTATCTACTAGAAATCATGTTAGGGTTTGAGTATGAATATGTACAATGGATTAGATGGATTGATGAATTAAAACTTGATCTTTTATGAACCCTAATTATCTATGGATAGATTTGCATGTGGATGATGTGAGTTTTTATTGTCATTGAGTTGGATGAACACATCTTGATTATAATAATGTTAGATTTGTTCATATCCATGAGTTAATAATGGTGATTGAGTTTGAGGAGAATTTTGAGAAGGACTAATGAGTTAGGAGATTATGACTTGAGAATTGGATTTGAGATAAATTGGATTGAGTGGATGAACACAACTAAATTGGGGATCTTTTTGACATTTTGGCATTAATATGGTTTGGATCTGAATACGAAACTATTTCAATGAACAATTAATTTTTAAGGAACTCTATTTTTGATTATATGCACAATTTATGTTTTATAAATTCAAGAAGTTTTGATTTAGTTTTTATGGACTATTATATATTCTATAAGTTGTATTTGATCAAATAAGAAATATACTTTTTGTAGAAATTGTTTTCATAGAGTAGCATTATGTATCGGTTCAAATATGCACAATCAAAATCTGCAGTCTGCAGGTCGACAGTCGACTGGTGTGACTTTACAGTCGACCGTCACGACCCGGCTGCTGTGATTTCTAATTTTTCTTAAAATTTCGTTCTGGACAGTCGACTGATGACCCTTTTACAATCGACTGCTATACTTAGAATTATTTTCTTAAAGATTATTGGATTTATCGCTCTAGACAGTCGACCTATGACCTTTTTGAGTCAACTTATAATACTTAGAATTATTTTCTCAAAGCTATTGGATTTTCTCTCTGGACAGTCGACCGATGGCTTTTGTAGTCGACTGATACTAATAAATCTATACATATTTTAATGTTCTTTTAAATGATTTATTCTCTAAATATTTTAATCTATAACTTACTATTCTCTACTTTATCTGCTACTGAACATATGTTTTCAAGTGGTTTAACTATTGGAAGATTAGTTTGGATATTGGGTGTGAGTCTCTAGAGGGTGTGTGACCCTTGTATACCGGCAGTTGAGATATTTATGTTTGGGCCTGTTGATGCAATTTTAGTTGATCAGTTTTTGACTTAAGTTCGGTAGGGTACACCAACTCTAGAAGATTCGTAACGTAATTAAATAACCTAAATGATAAGGACAGGCACTAGTAGTGATATGATGAATGAGAACATGAGTTATGGACCTCAGTATGGCTTACGGTGTGAGATAATCTATGAAATTATCCAGGTGTGAGTGAAATAGTCTCCAGAATTACTTGTGGTGTGGGATTGATCTCTGAAATTATCGGGGTCGAGGCGATGCACATGTGGTATTCGTGTGATGAGGTGCCATCGCTTGCGGTGTGAGGTATTCTCAAAGATTCCCAGGTGTGAGTGAAATAGTCTCCGAAATTATCTGTGGATAGAGAATGACATCCGGAATTATCGGGGCATGGGCTAATACTCACAGTTTATCTTTATCTTGTAGTAGTCATCGTGTTAGGATTAGTTGCATAGCAGGGGATTAAACCCTACAATGTGGAGACGTTAAGGGCTTGCACCAGACCTATGTAGAGTGAGATTCATAGACTCTAACAAGTACGCATTAGAGAGTCAGCATATAGAATTGTGTTTTCTTGACTTGGTTTCATACATGTGTTTTCCTGTTTTCTACACTTGACACTTAGTCTAGTTTCACTTGATGTTTCGTGTTTCCTTGCTATGTCATATCTTATGTATTCTTGTTTATTTCATGTCATTTATGATTCTATGCTTTACTTATATTGTTTGTTTTATGTCACTCACACCATTATAGCTGACCCCTTTAGTTTTGGAGGTTAGGGTTATCTCTAGCCTCATATTTTACAGGTGATTATTTATAGCTTGGATTTTGGATGCATGAGTTAAAGTGGTGTAATGGGTTATGTAATTTGTAAAAGAAATTGTTGTAAGGAAAGAAAATTTGTAATTCAAGGTGTATACTCCGCTGTGCTATGTAAAGATTAATGTAATGAAAGTTAAAAAAAATTTATTGGTTTTTGGCTGTGTTTAATATTACCTTTGAAGTTGATGCTGGGAATTGTGCCACGTATTTCGAAGATATCATATTGAAAATTCGGGCCACTACAGAGATTGGTATCAAAGCATGCTTCAATAGTAATAATAAACATGGTATAAAAATAATCTATGTGTGGACACTAGAGCATGAGTACCTAGGTGTGGACATTAGAGAGTGAGTATCACATAGAACAGAAACATGATGTTTTTACTTTTCCGGTTTGGTTACAATTTTGCCCGAGGGTATTGATGTGAATATGAATTGTGTTATGGTGCTCTAACTCTCCCCTCATTTTGCAGTATTCAGAATGGTTGGACCCAGAACCAAAAATGGTAACAATGGTGATGGGGCTGGAAGTTCCCATGGAACAGGAGTTGATCTCGAGGCCAAATTTGCTAGGGTGTATCAGACGTTGAATGCACTAATGGCAGCTAATTTGGCGCAGAATCAGAACCAGAATCAGAATCATGGGACTGGACCAGGGTTTGTTAACGCTGATCCTATCAACAGATTGAGTCCTTCAAGAGGATGAGGCCGCCCATATTTGAGGGACAGTCTGATCCAAATGAGGCTGATGATTGGATTAGACGGATGGAGACAATCTTCGAGGTCTCGGAGACGTTAAGGGCTTGCACCGGACCTATGTAGAGTGGGATGCATAGACTCCGACAAGTACGCATTAGAGAGTCAGCATATAGAATTGTGTTTTCTTGACTTGGTTTCATGCATGTGGTTTCCTGTTTTCTACACTTGACACTTATTCTAGTTTCACTTTATGTTTCGTTTTTCCTTGCTATGTCATATCTTATGTATTCTTGTTTATTTCATGTCATTTATTATTCTATGCTTTACTTATATTGTTTGTTTTATGTCACTCACACCATTATGGCTGACCCATTTAGTTTTGGGGGTTAGGGTTATCTCTAGTCTCATATTTTACAGGTGATTACTTATAGCTTGGATTTTGGATGCATGAGTTAAAGTGGTGTAATGGGTTATGTAATTTGTAAAAGAAATTGTTGTAAGGAAAGAAAATTTGTAATTCAAGGTGTATTGTACTCCGATGTGCTATGTAAAGATTAATGTAATGAAAGTTAAAAATTTTTATTGGTTTTTTGGTTGTGTTTAATATTACCTTTGAAGTTGATGCTGGGAATTGTGCCACGTATTTCTAAGATATCATATTGAAAATTCAGGGCGCTACAATGATGCTTAATTAGTGCATATTGAAGTATGAACCTGTGTAATATTCATATTCCATAAGTTGCAATCATCTTTTCAGTAATAATGTTGTTACGTATTAAAGAATGAAAATATTACCATTGTTGGCTTGATCAGTTTCAGAGCAAAGCAAAGGGAAACAGGAAGGGATGTGCAGAAAGAGAGATCGGGGAGGAAATGGGTGAATTTTTTTCCGTACTGACCCACTTTTTTGTCTAAATTTGGAGATGAGATGGATCATGTATCTGAAGTTGCACACTATGATTTTTGTAGGAGTGGCTAGTGATGGAATTTTTTCATCTAAACTTTATATACAATTATATCATGATGTCTAGATGAGTATCAGTTTCTAAGATAATGTTCATGCTTGTTGCTTGGGTTTGAAAATGAGATTGTTCTTTCTCATTGATTTTAAGTGGTGATGAAATGGATTATGTAACTGAAGTTGCATACTTTGATTTACAGAGGAGTGACTAGTGATGAAATAATCCTATTTGAACTTATGTTGTGGTTATCTCATGAGTATTATAAAATTATAAGTTTCATCTCAGTTAGTATCTTGTTTACCTGAATTTAACAGTGAAAATATTCTTTTTCACTCTTTGTAACTCAATATTTTGAACTCCATATTTTGGTTATGAATGTGATGAGATCACATTATTATGTTTCATTATGAGATTACAATTTGATGATATTATACTATTATGCTTCATTCATATTTTAGGGATTGAAGATTTTCAGAATCTGTGCAATGATGAACTTAATTTGGATCTCTTTTAGTTTTGCAATTGGTTTTGAATGTAAGAGTGCTGAAGGGTTATTTTTTTAATTAAATTTTTTTTTAAAAATATATATATCTACCCCGGCGTTTTTACAAGCACCGAGGTAGCTTTGAGCAAATCTGAAAAGTCTACACCGGGGTTTTAAAAACGCAGGTGTAGGTGATTGTCGAAAACAGGATCCAAAACGAAAACACCCTTTCGGTGGCATTTTTCAAACGCCGGTGTAGTTTAAACCTATACCGGCATTCGTAAAAAATGCCGGGGAATGTCCCTAAGATACAGCGACACACGATTCAGCGACACTTGCACCGGCGTTTTATAAAATGCCGGTGGTATCTACGGCGGCGTTTAGAAACGCCGGTGAATATGAAAAAAAACGCCGGTAAAGACTATTAGTCTTGTAGTGGCAGCCTGAAGAACCATTAGAGCCACCCAAAATAGGCAAAATCCACAATAGAGCACTTCCTCAAAGATCAGCCCCAAAACAAACAAACAAACAAACAAACCTTCCTCGCGAAACGGGCTCACTGCAATGCGAAGAAACTAACAACCGCATTAATCAAAACATAAATAGTAAGATTCAAAGATACTCCCTCAACGATGAAAGCAAGATGAGAAGAACACTTGTAACCCCCGTTTTCGACTATACGTTTGATGTGTCTAATTTTTATATAAATATCTGTACTCATTTACCTATAAAAATTGCTTGTATTCGTCTATCATGTTAATAATTCATCTTATTTCCATAGGTTTCAGTTAATTAATTATTTTTTGAAGGAATAAGATTTTTTAATGCAAAAGGTGAATATTTTCAGTAAAAATTGACAAACAAAACAAGTAGAACGATTTATTAATTTTTATTGATTTGTCGAAAATTGAATTTTACAATTTGGCAATATGAAAAGCAAAATGGAAATTTTAATTGTCAATAGAGGGTGAAAATGAAATGAACAAATTTAAAAGGGTTTAATTGAGCTAATGTGATTATTAGTTAGTTTAATTAAAACTAATTATTTTTATTTTTTATTTTTTTATCCTAAAATCTGATTTTATTTGTGTGTGCAGCACATGCTTCAAGAAAAGAAAGAGAAGAAAAAGAAGCAAGAAATAAAGAGCAAATCAAATAAGGAAAGAAATAAATGAAGATGTAGGATTTTTTGCAAAAATAAACCTTAATACTAACGTTCGGATCCCTATAAATAGAATAGCAAAAAGAGGGAAGGGACACGCTTAACGAGAGAGGGAGAGCGACGGCTGACTTCTCTATTAATAAAAACAAAAAAATAAAATAAGTAAGAAACGTAGAGAGAGACAGAGTTGTGGCACGTGATTCAAAGCGAAACAAGGAAGAGAAAGGGAGAACAGAGCGTGGGCTTCGGCTCGGGTTCCAAGGCAGTGTGAAAATCAAGGGGGCAGAAAAGACAGAAAGACTGACGTGGCTGGGCGCTGACGTGGCTCAGCGTTCGAGGCAGAAAATGACACCAGAGCACAGGATGACATCAGCGGCTAGAGTTCCGACGTCAGCAAAAGCGGCTCGAGTTCCGATGTTAGCGAAAATGACAGAGCCAGAGAAGGTGAGAGAAGTAATGTTTGCGCGCTGATTTCGAGGCACTTCGGTTTGCAATTCTTTTTTTTTTTTACAAAAACAGAGTTGTTTCTGTCTCTCCTTTCTTCTCTTTTAATTTTTATTATGCAATCCAAGAACATATTTGTTAGTTGCAAATATATTATGAACTAAATTTAATTTTCTAGGACTTTGATGTAACCTAATTTTGATAACACAAATTTTAAATTCCATATTATTTTTCTATTTTTTCATGGTTGTGTGTTTAATTTTTATTCTTAATGCTTACAATTGGTTGACAAACTTTTGTATGATCTATTAAATTATGGAGAGAACGAACTGGTAATTCGTGATTTTGAATTAATAAAATTAAACACCGTTACAAGAGCGAACCGCTGTTAATGTCACCGTTAAGAAATCCATAGATCTTAATGAATTTTCAAATAGTAATTTGTGCATGAACTATGACAAATAATTAGTTGAGAATTTTTTTATATTGCTTGAAAGAGAATATTGAATAATTTGGGAATTTTGGTCTACAACTTGGAAAAATAATTTTTTTTATTCACATGGAATTAAAAATTGTGCGGGATTAATTAGGTGAAATCAAAAGCCCTAGAATTAGTTTTGCAATTAATAAATAACAAAATTTCAAATTCCACTCATTTTAATTAATTTAGTTAGTTCTTTAGATTAATTTAATTTAGTTGCTTTCTTTATTGAATTTTGATTTTCCAAATAGTAATTAATCTAGTAATTTTGATACTCGATAAAATAATTAGTCCTTGCAGGTTCGACACTCTTCTCACTTAACTATACTACTTGTTGCGATTTTGTACACTTGCAAATATTCACATCAAGTTTTTGCGACGTTGCCAGGGATTAATTATTCTTTTATTGATATTAAAAACTGCTAGACTATTACTGGTTTGGATTTTTATTTTTATTTTTGATTTAATTATTATTTTACCTCTTTATTCTCTTTTGACTTTTTTTTCAGGACTTAGGAGTGTATGCCTAGATCTAACCCATTGGAGCCTACACTTTTTGACCCATAGATTGAGAGAACTTTACGTCAGATTAGAAAGAAGAAGAAAGAAAATACTACATCCACTTTATCCATGGCGAACAAAGAGGAGAACAAAGCTTAGAGGGATTATGCAATGCCCTCAGTCAATGGAGCAACATCAAGCATCAAAAGGCTTGCAATTGAAGCAAACAATTTTGAAATTAAACCAGCAATTATTCAGATGATTCAACCGACAGTTCAATTTGGAGGACTAGCACATGATGATCCAAATGTTCACATTGCAAACTTTCTCGAAATATATAATACCTTCAAACACAATGGAGTTTCCAATGATGCTATCCGACTGAGACTCTTTCCTTTTTCACTCAGAGATAAGGCAAAGGCTTGGTTGAATTCTTTACCACCAGGAGTCATTATAACTTGGGAAGGCTTGACACAAAAATTTATGGCAAAGTATTTCCACCCAGTAAAAACAGCAAAGTTAAGGAATGACATCACCATATTCACTCAAATTGAAACCGAGTCATTATATGATGCATGGGAAAGGTACAAAGAGCTATTGAGAAAGTTTCCTCATCATGAACTTCCGAAGTGGCTACAAGTGCAAACATTCTATAATGGTTTGAGAGCTACAAAACGATCCATGGTAGATGCAACAGCTGGAGGTGCACTAATGAGCAAAACTCTTGAAGCAGCCTATGAACTTTTAGAAAAGATGGCATCTAATAATTACCAGTGATCTTCAAGAAAAGTGGTGGGAGTTTTTGAACTTGATCCTATTGCTAATTAAACTGCAAAAATTGATATTTTATCTAAACAAATAGGTAATATAAATGTTAATACTATTCAAACTAATATGATTTGTGATCATTGCGCAGGAAATCATTCAAGTGCAGATTACCAAGTGGGGAACCCTTTTGCTCCATCAAATGCCGAACAAGCAAATTTTGTGTCAAATTTTCAAAGGCAAAACAACCCTTAAGCAAACACATACAATTTAGGGTGGAGAAATCATCCAAATTTTTCTTGAAACAATAATCAAGGAGGAGCTAGACCACAAAAAAATTTTCAACAACAAAAAGAGAAGCCGACACTTGAAGATATGTTCATGCAATACATGCAGAAGACAGATTTGGCAATTCAAAATAATACGTCTTCAATTCACAATCTTGAGGCTCAAATTGGTCAAATTTTAAATATTCTTACAGAAAGAATGACAGGAACATTACCTAGTAACACAGTGGTCAATCCCAAGGAGCTTGTCAAAGCAATAATACTTAGAAGTGGGACAACAATTGAGCAACCACAAATCACAAATACCGAATAAAATGTGGTTGAAAAGCAAAGTGAGAACGAGCAAAATGTGGAGGAACAAACGCAGAACAAAACAGTTTCAAGCTAAACAATTTCGGGGGAGTTTAATTCTAACACTTATCCTAATTCTCCTTATGATCCACCTATTCGTTTTCCACAAAGACTTAAAAAGAATAAGCTCGATAATTAGTTTTCAAAATTTTTAAATATTTTCAAACAATTGCATATTAATATTCATCTTATTAAAGCTTTAGAACAAATGCCTAAATATGCTAAATTTTTGAAGTATATTTTATCAAACAAGAGGAAGCTAGAAGAGCATGAGATGGTGATGTTAACAGAAAAAAGTAGTGCAATTTTATTAAAGAAGCTGCCACCTAAACTTAAAGATCCAGGAAGTTTTACAATTCCTTGCACTATTGGAAATTCTTCTTTTCATAAAGCACTATGTGATTTAGGAGCAAGTATTAATCTTATGCCATATTCTGTTTTCAAGAAATTAGGTATTGGAGAAGCAAAACCTACCAAAATTTTCTTGCAATTGGCGGACAGATCTATCAAATACCCAAGAGGGATCATTGAAGATGTTTTGGTGAAAGTAGACAGGTTCATATTTTCCGCAGATTTTATTGTGCTTGACATAGAGGAAGATGAACAAATCCCTTTGATTTTGGGAAAACATTTTCTTGCCACAAGGAGAACATTGATTGATGTGCAATAAGGAAAACTTATTCTAAGAGCTGACAACGAGAAAGTGACTTTTGATGTGTTGAAAGCCATGGAGCTTCCCTCAGAAGTTCATTCATGCTTTCAAGTAAGCGAAACCATGGGAGAGACAAATTGGGATGAAATTGCTGAATTACCGTTAGAAGAATGCTTAACAACTTTAGAAATACTTGAATTAGAAAATGAAGATATTTTGGAATGTGATCAAAATTTGGAAGATACACCACTTAATTCCCCTTCACCACAACAACTCGAGCTTAAACAACTCCCATCTAGTTTGAGGTATGCATTTCTAGGCCAAAACTCTATTTTTTCTGTTATTATTAATGATTCTTTGAATAATTTTGAAGAGGAAAAGTTTTTGAGAGTTTTGAGATAACATAAAAAAGCCTTGGGATGGAACATTTCTGATATAAGGAGGATTAGTACTTCAATATGCATGCATAAAATTTTAATGGAAGATGATTTTAAGCCTATAGTGCAGCCACAGCGAAGATTAAATCCATCAATGCAAGAAGTGATGTATAAGGAGGTCTTGAAGCTTTTAGATACAGGTATCATTTATCCAATTTCAGATAGTGCATGGGTAAGTCCTATACATGTTATGCCAAAGAAAGAAGGAATAACTGTAGTTAAGAATGACAATAATGAACTAATACCAACAAGAACAGTCACGGGATGGCGAGTGTGCATAAATTATCGAAGGCTAAACAATGCAACTAGAAATGATCATTTTCCACTACCCTTCATTGACAAAATGCTAGAAAGACTTGCAGGCCACTCATACTATTGTTTTCTTGATGGGTATTCGGGATACAATCAAATCGCCATAGCACCAGAAGATCAAGAGAAAACAACTTTTACTTGCCCATATGGAACTTTTGCATATAGAATGATGCCTTTTGGTCTTTGCAATGCCCCCGCCACATTTCAACGCTGCATGATGTCAATTTTTTCGGATATGGTTGAGAAGTTTATTGAAATTTTTATGGATGATTTTCTAGTTTTTGGTTACTCATTTGATAATTGTTTATCTAACTTAGCTTTGGTTTTGTAGCGTTGCAAGGAAACAAATCTGGTATTGAATTGGGAGAAATGTCACTTTATGGTGGAAGAACGGATTGTGCGAGGCCATAAAGTTTCCTTTAAAGGAATTGAAGTGGATCGTGCTAAAATAGATGTTATTGAAAAAACTACCTCTACTAACTAATGTCAAAGGAGTGAGAAGTTTTTTGGGTCATGCATGATTTTATCGACGATTTATAAAAGGACACTAAGTTTTGGGCCAGTTTAAAAAAAAGGACACTGAGTTTTTTTTTTAAGGACACAAAATTTCAAAAAACTCCACTGGATTAGTTAGGGTTAGGGTTGGGTTAGGGTAGGTGTTACCGCTGATTTCGGTGTGGGGGCAAACAGATAGAATTTGTGGATCCGAGGAAAACCTGAACAGCTGACTCGGCCTTCTTGCTCCCGTCGCAACCTGCAGGGAAGTGCGAGACACCGGGGTTGATTCCGGCGATGCACCCTCCGACGCTCTTGTCAGTAATCAGTAAAAGATTAAGAAAGAGCTTAAGCGGTGAAAAAGTGATTAACCTCGTCTTGGTGGTAGAGGGGCTGTATTTATAGTCGCCTTCTGGAATGATTAGGGCCCTGATTTCCTGCCTAACAGTTAGGAGAAAAATCTTCCTATTCTGTTTTAGGAAGTTAGACCCTGATTCCCTGGTGGGAGCCAATCAAGTTTGTTGATTTGATTTAATCAAATCAGTGCCCTGATTCTCCTCTTGGTGGACTGGGCTTGTATCGGGTCGGGACCCGTGCCCAGTTGGAGAGGATCTATTCGCGGGCGGTTGGTTTCGTGAGAAGGAGGCCCAATACCCGTTTTGGATCCATCTGTATGTGAAATGACCTTTTTACCCCCGTGCTTCAAGATTCGTGCTCGATCTGGACGGTCCCGATTTAACCCCAATTTTAGCCATATCACGAGCCCCCCACTCCTAAAGGTTGAGCGTGATCAGACTTTGAGGAGTAGTTCAGCAGTTTCAGTGGCTGGTGGAGTTGTATCGGAGTCCAAATGTGGGATTTTGAATCTAGAAAGGGGGTAGTGAGGTAACCTTTGACGCTGTGTGCTGTTCTTGAGCCGCGTCGGGTATCTGACAGTCTTTTATCTACTTTTTTCGAAGTATTTGTTTAATTCTGCGATGTGTTTGCTAATCGTTCGGGGGCTTTAGCGGTGCGTTCAGGGTAATAATTATTCGCTCCGGGGTCCGAAAGTGTGTCCCCGAATTTTCAATTATCTCCCAGAATTTTTAGCTAATTTTCCCGAATTTTTAGCAATTTTCTCGCAATTTTTAAACAAATAAAATGATTAAAATAAATAAAAAACGATTTAAATACCGATTAATGGCGTGGCTCGATCTGAGCCATCGATCGTGGATGGGCACGAACTTCGGAAAGATCTGATGGTTGTTACCGCTCGGCAGCGTTTTTCTCCGTTTACGAGCTCGGAAAGGCACTTGCTCGGCTGCCGACCGGAGACTAGGGGGTTCGGCGTTCCGAGCGACGTGGCGCAATCTGAGCCATCAGATGGTGGCACGCATCTCGAGACGGGCGCAGTTCCCAAAAAAACACTATCTTGTCTTTTAGCGCACGTGGCGCAATCTGGGCTCTTCATCATTGGGAGCGCAAATTTTTGAGAGATCCAGCGGTCCACGTAGCTCGGTGTCTTTTTTTCTTCATTTACCAGCTCGGGAAGGCACTTGCTCGGATGCCGACCGAAGGCATTGGTGTTCGGCAAGCCGAGCGACGTGGCGTTATCTGAGCTGTTGGATGTCGGCACGCATCTCGAGACGGGCGCAGTTCCCAAGAAAACACTATCTCGTCTTTTAGTGCTCTCGGCGAGATCTGGGCCGTCTGATTGAGATCAGACGCGAGAGTTGAGGGGAAAGTGATTTTTCCCCGTTTACACGCTCGGAAAGGCACTTGCTCGGCAGCCGACCGAGGGCCTGTGGTTTTTGGCGATCTGAGATGGCTCTGTTCCCCATGGTGTTAATGACGCTTCGTGATTTGTGTGGCGTTTCGCCTTCCCGACGTCATTAAGGATAATTCCTTTAATTAATGCGCGGCGTTTCAACTTCCGAGGATCAGTAATTCCCTTAATTAAAACGCGGCGCTTCGATTTCCGAGGGTCATAATGGCTGGTTCTAGGAGGCAGGCTATAAGTACTCCACTCCCTTTGTCATTTTAGTCACAACCAATTTGAGTTTCAGACCTCGGAGGCATCTGCCTTGGGTAGCTTCTCTCTTGAGGTTCGGAGAGGTGGTCGCTCTTCTGCCTGGTTTTCCCTTTGTTCCTGACGGCCCCCAAGTGGATGTCAGGAGCGAGGGGGAACGAGGTAGTAGTGGTGACGACCGTAGTCCGAAACCGGGGGATGAGTTATCTTTGAAGGACGGGTGGTCGCTCTCTTACCTTTATCTTCTCCCGTTCCGGACGGTCCCTAAGTGGATGTCAGGAGCGGGGGAGAATAAGGCAAGAATGGTGACGACCATAGTCCGGATCCGAGGGATGGGCCGTCTCGGGAGGACGGGTGGTCGTTCTCTCACCAAGATCTTCTGCCTTCCTTGGTTGCTCCGAAGTGAGTGCCGAAGTAGGCGGAGGCCTTGGTGGGAGAGTGACGGTCCATGTCCGATGCCGATCTCCGGGCCATCCGAGTCCGTTTGTTGCAACTGTGAAGGCACCGCTGTCAGAGTCCTCTGACAAACTGATCCTTCCAGTTGCAACCAACTAGCTCGGGATGGCGCGCTTCTCTATCTTGAGTTGCAGCTCGGGCTTCTGGGCCGTCCGAGCCTGTTGTTTGCAACTGTGAAGGCGCTGCGGTTGGAGTCCTCTGACAAGCCGCGCCTTCCAGTTGTAAACAACTGGCTCGGAACGGCGTGTTTCTCCTGTTCTCTGAGTGTTGATGGGCCTTCTCTCATCTCTGTCTTCCTTCCGGGCTGATGGCTTCTGTTGGATGTCAGCCCGGGGGAGTTAGAGATGAGAGGAGCGCCGATCTGTTCCCGACCGGGGCCCATCGTCGGTGGAATACCGACTGATGCACGGGACCTGGGGGGCGCTAGCCGAAGGCGACGCCTCAAAACTGAATCAAAATTTTTCCAGGTTCCTTTAGGCATAGGAGAGGCGTCTGAAGGATCAATCGTCCGAGCGACGTGGCGCACCTTGAGCCGCTGGATGGTGGCGCGCATCTCAAGACGGGCGCAGTCCCCAAGAAAATACTATCTTGTCGTTTAGTGCTCTTGGTGAGATCTGGGCCGTCTGATCGAGATCGGGCGCGAAAGTTGAGGGGAAAGTGAGTTTTCCCCGTTTACCAGCTCGGGAAGGCACTTGCTCGGATTCCGACCGGACCCCGCTGTCGGCGTGTTTGGGTCGCTCGTAGCTCGGATTTGGATCTCTCGGGGCCGAGCCAATTGACTTGGTGAGAGGAGTAGTGGTGATGGGCCTTCGTGACGTTTCGAGAGTAGCCCAAAAGTCGCGAAGTTTCATTGGAAGTCCAAGGGACGTTCCAATTTTACTATAAATCTTCACCCCCCCAAGACCAAGTCTTCACTTTTCACTTTTACTCTCTCTCTTCCGTTTTTACTTTGCTTCGCAGTTTTTAGCTCCCTTGGCGGCGTTGCTAGCTGTCGCGGTAGTGTTCTCAGCTCCGGCGAACTTTCCGACCGCACCTGTCACTTCAAGGTCAGTTTCTTTCCCTTCTCTTTTTAGGAAAACATGGTTAAGATTTCGGCTGAGACCCCCGCCTCGGAGCAAACCGTTGGCCGAGGGGATAAAGGGAAGGGAGTAATGGAGCCGAGCGAGCAAGAAGTTGTTCGTCCGGATAAAGAGGGTGAAGTGGCCGAAGTGCCCGAGGAAGTCGCGGCAGAGTCCCGAAAGGGTAAAGCCGTGATCACAATAGTGGAAACGCCGAAGAGAGCGGGGGCGTTCGGTCGGCAGCTCATCGCCGTATCGACCGTGGGAGGCGTCCGGGATTACGCCGAGGATGCCTTGGAGAGGGTCACTCAAGGTACGGCAAAACTGGTGGAGGAGAACGAGCCTAGGGAGCTGTCCGAGGTCGACCGCAGGATCTCGACTCTCACCGAGGTCGATCTCCGCACGATCCGAGAGGGTTTCCGGATCCCGCTCGAGTATGCGCTGCTTCTTCCTGGGCCGGGGTTCCGAGCTAACACAAAGTCCTCGCCGGACATATGCGTCTTCCCGGTCGATTCCCTCATCGCCGGGCTCCGGTTTCCCCTACACCCGTTCGTGGTCGAAGTCTTGGTCTGGTACGGTCTGAGTCCTGCCCAACTGATGCCGAACACTTGGAGGCATGTCGTGGCGTTCCTTCTCCGATGTCAAGAGATCGACGCCAAGCCGACTATGTTCCTCTTTCGGAGTCTATTCCAACCTTGCCAGCCGAGGCGTGAGGAGCAGAGGTTTTTCCTTTCTCCTCGGACGGGAGTTAAGTTGATCGAGAACCCGGACTCGATCAAACATTGGAAGGATAAATACTTCCTCGTCCGAAATCTGACGCCGTGGGTGATACCGACAGTTTGGGCGAAAGACGGCCTGCCCAAGCGTACAAGGAAGGATGCCCCGCTGAATACTGAGGAGGCTGAGGTCCAGAGGAAGCTTCTCGCCCTGCCAGCGCTAAGCTGGAAGGATATTACGGAGGAGCATCTGTTCCGTGGGGGTCTCAGTCCGATCGACCCTCGTATGCATCTGGTATTTATACCCCTTGTTTAAAGTTCATGAAAAATTCTCTAAGTTTTTCCGTCCGGTTTTTGCAGAGACAATGAAGCTTGATTACAAGGCTCTGGTGGCGAAGGGCCGGGCAGAGCAGGAGAAGAAGAAGAGGCCGTCGGCAGCGCCTCAGGACAGCCGGGCTCCGAAGAAGCCCTCGGTCGCAAAGACTGCCGACCAACCGAAGGTCGCGGTCCTCAAGGAGGGGGAGATTGAGGTCCTTGTCTCTCCGACGAAGGTCGTGGTCCCCGAGCAGGGGGAGGCCATTGTCTCCGATCCCCCTGCCTCGGATGCACCTGTGCCGACCCCGGGGACGGACGCTCCGGGTTCGTCGAGCGGCGTGTTCGGGGTGAAGGATGCGCTGTCCATGCCGGTTCCGCCCCTCACTGCCGAGGCGGAGAAGATTTTAACCGAGCGTCACAAGCAGATCTTCGTCCCCGACTGGCAGGTGATGAACGCCGATGGTTTCCTGGGCGATGGGAACATCTGCATGGAGGCGATAAGGCACTTGCCGACCCCGAAGGATCGAGCGACCCTGAAGGCCGGGATGGCAGGGGACGCCGTGATGCAGATTGCCCGGGATACCACGTCGGTAAGTAGGCTGATTTCTTCTTCATCTGAATTTCTTCCTTGGAAAATTTTCCAAGTTCTTTGATTCGGATTGTAACTCTGTTGTTCTTTTTCAGACCATCTGCCACTTCAATTTCCTGCTCGAGGAGATGGCGAGGAAGGATCAGGAGAAGGAGAAGGAGAGGGTGGAACGCGTCAAGGTCGCGAAGCGGCTCGATTCCGAGTTGCTTCTTTCGACGAAGAGGGCCGCCGAAGTGGAGGGGCTGGAGAAGCAGCTGGCCGATGCTGTTCAGCTGTCAAAGGATACGGTGGCCAAGCTCGAGGCCTCAGAGAAGGAGGTCTCCGAGCTGAAGGATTCGGCAGCCAAGCTCGAGGCGTCGGTGAAGGAGGCTGCCGACCTGAGGGAGGAGCTGGCCAAGGCTCGGTCGGAGGCGGAGGACGCTCGGAAGAGGGCCGAGAAGATCAAGGCAAAACACCTCAGGAAGGTGAAGAGGGTGAAGAAAGCCGTGCAGGAGGAGGCCGCGATGCACATGATCCAGAACATGTTGGACGCCTACGGCCGTGCCTTGCAACATGTGGTCGCCAAGAACCCGGGCTTCGACACGTCCTCCTACAACTTCTATGACCTCGTGGAAGGTGAGGAGGTTGTCCCCGAGGGGTTGATCGGCCCCGAGGGGGAGACGGAACCCATCGAGGACCCGTGGAAGGCCGCAGCCGAGGAGGAGAAGGAAGACGACTCCGAGGAGGAGAGCTGGAGCGAAGGAGGTGGCGGAGGTGAGGGCAAGGACAAGGCCGAGGGGTCGACGGACCCGAACGACAAAAAGGTCGACCCCTGACTCGGTTGTCTTCTTTTCTCTCTTTTTTTTTATTTTTGTAAGCCTAACTGCGGACTGGCCACCGCTGTTGTAGAACTCTTCGAATTTTGAATGAAAAAATGTTTTGTTTGGCCAAAATTTGCCCAAGTGTTGAGTCTCGGACTTAGTGTTTGTTTTGGCGTAACTTTCTCCAAGTGTTGGGCCTCGGATTTATCTCTGCATTTCAGGTGAGATTCGGTCCGATCACGGAGGCTGAATACCTTCGGCAGGAGCTGGTGAAAACGAAGGACGAGCTCTCTCAGAGCCGGTATAAGCGATATCTCCTGCTCGGCAGGCTGGAGGATACGAAGGCGGCTCTGCGGAGGTATGGTCGCGAGCTGTACCAGTACCGGAAGCGCTCTTCAGCTCCCTATCCCGAAGGCGAAGTTGAGAACCTCCGTAGGGAGCTTACCGCCGCCGAGCAGAAGAATGACGACCTTTTGGCCGAGGTTCAATACTTGGAGCTAGCGGAAAAAGAGCGTTCGGCGGAGTGGGAGAAGCAGGCTTCCGAACTGGAGAAAGCGTTAACTGAGTGCAAGAGGTTATCGGTCGAAGTCGATAGGCTCAGAAGGATCACAATAGATAGGGGGATTGAAGTGACCCACTACCGACGGCTCGCGACTGATAACGCCGATGCCTCGGGTTCGTTGACAGCCCCTCGACCGAAGAAGTTGGCGAAGGATGACGTCTTGAGGGATAGGATTATCGAACTGGAGGAAGAGATCGCGTCGCTCAAGCCGGCACCGGTCAGGGCTAACGTTCGCAGCACTTCGTGCACTCGCGAAGAGAGCGAAAGGGGGATTACGTTTCACGAACTTGCGATGCGCTCGCCGTTGACCAGGGGGAGTCCAGCCGACGCTCAGAGTAGCGCGGCAGCCTCGTCGAGCGGGGCTTCGGCCGGCGTCGCCGTTAGAGCTAGTAGCGAAGGGGGATCGCGCTTCGTAGGTTTAGGGTCGGGCTCGGAGGGCAGGCCTCGCCGTCCTCGTGTTTCCCTAAACCGAAGCATTCCCCTTCCGAAGAGGCTCTGATTCTGTCGTTTTTCTATTTTTGTTGATTGTTGTAACAACTTAGTTGTGGGGTCGGTCGACCGTCTGTAACACTATTATGTCTGAATGCGAATAGTCTCCATTAAAAAATTTTCAAGTGTTAGACTCCGGCAGTGTATTGAAACCGTGTTATTTGCTTTCCCTTCTTTTCAGCTGGTTGTGACGATCCATGGCTCGGACTCCGAACGTTCGAATGATGACTCTGAATCCGAGGCCACTTCTGGAACAGTGGTTCTGAGCCCTAGGAGTGCTGACATGAAGTTACGTCGAGCCGAGAGCGAGTGGGACCACCTTTCGTTGGTCCTCAGTCTCCGGGAAGCCGAGATCCAATGCTTGGAGAATAAGATCGTCGAACTGAGCTTCGCAGGGGAGGATGAAGACTCACAGACCTGCATTCAGCAACGCTCTTCGGGTCAAAAGCATTCGACATATTCAGTCGAAGATCGTCGCCGAGCGGGATGACCTGCTCTCAGAGATGTGGCATCTGCGCGGTGTGATGGCGAGGCTCCGGGGGGAGAAAGAGGAGTCGTCTGCCGAGGAGGACGAACAGTTTAGTGAGGATGTTTTTATATGAGAGACAAGTGCAGTGGGTCGGGCATTGTGTGTTTTGTTTGCCAACACTTTGTAATGGAATGTTTTGTATTATGCGCCGACAATTAATAAAATTCCCTTTCGTTGCTTTGTATGTTTGTCCTTGCTTGTAACCGTATCGGTCGTGCCGAGATCTTTGAGCCGAGCGCGTCTGTTTAGCCGAATGGATCTCCAGGGGTGCGGCTCTTTGTCATTTAGTGGATCTGACACGGTACGGCAAGGCTCTGTACCCAAAAAAGCGTTATTTTGTCGCTTAGAGTAGGTGGCGAGATCTGAGCCGTCGAACGTAGGCGCGAATCTCGAGGCGGCTCAGTTCCCAAGAAAACGTTATCTTGTCGTTTTGCGCAGGTGGCTTGATCTGAGCCGTCTGATCGAGATCACGTACGAAAGTTGAGGGGAAAGTGCGTTTTCCCCATTTACACGCTCGGGAAGCCACTTGCTCGGAAGCCGACTGAGTTTGTGGGTCTTCGGTCTTCGGCTAGTTAGTTAGGAGTGTTCGGTCTTTTGTGTCCGAACGAAGGTCCGACATCGACCTACCGGAGTAGTTTAGATGGACTAGGAACCAAGTGTTGGACCCCGGGACCATCGCTGGAGCTCGACGGGTGTAGGAGCAATTCCGAACGGCGATCTACCCCTGGTTCGTCCGTAGACGAGCCGAGGAGGTAAAGTCGAGCCGAGTGTTGGACTCCGAACCATCGGTATAGTTCAACGGCTGTGGGAGCAATTCCGAACGGCGATCTACCCCTGGTTCGTCCGGAGACGAGCCGTGGTGGTAAAGTCGAGCCGAGTGTTGGACTCCGAACCATCGGTATAGTTCAACGGCTGTGGGAGCAATTCCGAACGGCGATCTACCCCTGGTTCGTCCGGAGACGAGCCGTGGAGGTAAAGTCGAGCCGAGTTTTGGACTCCGAACCATCGGTATAGTTCAACGGCTGTGGGAGCAATTCCGAACGGCGATCTACCCCTGGTTCGTCCGGAGACGAGCCGTGGTGGTAAAGTCGAGCCGAGTGTTGGACTCTGAACCATCGGTATAGTTCAACGGCTGTGGGAGCAATTCCGAACGGCGATCTACCCCTGGTTCGTCCGGAGACGAGCCATGGAGGTAAAGTCGAGCCGAGTTTTGGACTCCGAACCATCGGTATAGTTCAACGGCTGTGGGAGCAATTCCGAACGGCGATCTACCCCTGGTTCGTCCGGAGACGAGCCGTGGAGGTAAAGTCGAGCCGAGTGTTGGACTCCGGACCATTGGTTAAATAAGAGGGGAGAGAAACATGCAAATTCACAAACATGATAGAACTTTTCTTTATTGATATTTGACGGCGAACCGTTTTACATAGTACAATTCATGGGACAGGTTACAAGTTAGAGGAGAGGAATGGTTCGACACCTCGGATTACTTAGAGGGGCGCCGGAGCGCTCTCTTGGTATTTCAGGAGGTGGTCGGCATTCCAGGTCCTCGGAAGTTCTTTGCCATCCATGTCTTCAAGTCGGTATGCTCCAGGCCGAACAACCTTTGTGATCCGGTACGGCCCTTCCCAGTTCGGAGCTAGTTTGCTCCTCTGACTGGGGAGGGATATGGCTAGCTTTCTCAATACCAAATCTCCTTGCTTAAGTTTGGCGGGTCGGACCTTCTTGTTGTATGCTAGCTCGATCCTCCTTCTGTAATTCAGTTGCCGAATCGATGCCCTTTCCCTGAGTTCATCTATCAGGTCCAAGTTTCCTCTGAGGTCCCTGGCATTCTGTGCTTCGTCATAGGCTATGAGCCGAGGGGAAGGTATTCCGACCTCGAGGGGTATCACGGCCTCGGCCCCATAAGTAAGGCTGAAAGGGGACTCTCCGGTGGGCGTCCGCTGGCTTGTGCGGTAGTTCCACAACACATTAGGGAGTTGGTCGACCCACAATCCTTTGGAGCACTTGTCCAACCTCTTCTTGATTCCCGCGAGGATCTGCTTGTTAGCGTTCTCGGCCTGTCCGTTCGACTGAGGGTGTGAGACGGACGAGAAGCGCTGTTGAATGACGAGGTCGTCGCATAGGGCTCGGAATGCTGTGCCAGTGAACTGAGTCCCATTGTCCGTCATGAGGACGCGGGGGACGCCGAATCTGCATATGATGTTCTTCCAGAAGAACTGCACCACTTTGCTCTCGGTTATCTTGGCGAGGGGCTCGGCCTCGACCCACTTCGAGAAGTAGTCGATGGCGACGACTAAAAACTTGAGCTGACCCGGAGCCAGCGGGAAAGGCCCTAGTAAGTCCATTCCCCACATCGCGAAGGGGACAGGGCTCGATAGGGAGGTGAGGTTGGCCTGGGGGAGACATCGGATGTTGGAGTGTCTCTGGCAGGAGCTGCATTGCCGAACGTGCCGCTCGGCATCTCGAAGAAGGGTCGGCCAGAAGTACCCATAGTTCAAAGCTTTCCGGGCCAAAGACCTAAATCCGGAGTGCGCCCCTCCGATGCCTTCATGAAGCTCCTGTAGGGCATATTCGGCCTGATCCGGAGAGAGGCACCTTAGGTAAGGTCGGCCATCTATTTGAGAGAAGGAGCGTTTGTATAAGATGCCCTCGATCAAAACATAGCGCTCGGCCCGAGTTCTGACTCGGCGTGCTTCTTTGGGATCTGAGGGCAGAACTCCATCCCTTAAGAATTCTACCAGTGGCTTCATCCAATCGTCCTGCAGCATGACCGGCAATGACTCCACCGAGCTAGGTGTCTCGTCTTCGATGCTCGGTTTAGAGAGGACTTCAATCAGTACGGTCTGCTCGAGACCTTGTAGAGAAGACGAGGCCAACTTGGAGAGAGCGTCAGCTTGTGAGTTCTCCTCCCGGGGGACCCGTTGGATGATGGCTTCTTCGAACCTGGCCCATGAGTTCCCGGACTTTGGCGAGGTACTTCGCCATTCGCTCGTCTCGGGCCTCATATTCGCCCAAGACCTGGTTCACGACTAGCTGGGAATCACTGTGAATCCGGAGGCGCTGCGCCCCAGCACTTCGGGCGAGTCCGAGACCAGCTATGAGAGCCTCATACTCCGCCTCGTTGTTCGAGGCCTTGAAGTTCATGCGGATCGCATACTGCAGGACGAAGTTGTCAGGGCCGTTCAGAATAATGCCGGCGCCGCTTCCTTCACTGCAAGAGGACCCATCCACGAAGACTGTCCAAATGGGGGGCCCATTTGGGACGTGGCCGACCTCAGGGATGGTGGACTCTACAATGAAGTCGGCGAGAGCCTGTGCCGTAATTGCCGTCCGAGGCTGATAGGAGATGTCATGCTGACTTAGCTCTATGGACCACTTCATCAGCCGGCCCGAGGTTTCGGGCTTGTGGAGGACTTGCTTGAGGGGCTGATCGGTGAGGACGACGACCGAGTGAGATTGGAAGTAGGGCCGAAGCTTTCTTGCTGCCATGACCAGAGCGTAGGCTATCTTCTCTATCCTCGGATAGCGGAGCTCGGCGTCCCGAAGCACCTTGCTCACGTAGTAAATGGGCCTTTGGGTCCGGTCCTCTTCTCTTACCAGGACAGCGCTTAAGGTTTGCTCGGAAGCGGCCAGGTAGATGAAGAGTGGCTCGCCCGGGACCGGCTTACTGAGCAGAGGGGGGTTCACCAGATAGGCTTTCAGCTGGTCGAACGATTCTTGCTGTGCTTGGCCCCATTCAAATCCTTTAGCCCCCCGGAGTGCTTTGAAGAAGGGGAGGCATTTTTCCCCTGACTTGGAGAGGAACCGGCCGATGGCTGCGAGCCGACCGGTGAGCTTCTGCACCTCCTTGACGTTCCGAGGCGGGGCCATGTCTAATATGGCTCTAATCTTCTCGGGGTTAGCCTCAATTCCCTGCTGGCTCACCATGAAACCGAAGAACTTGCCAGAGGAGACTCCGAACGCACATTTGTTCGAGTTTAGCCGCATGTTGTACTTCCTCAACACGCCGAAGGCCTCCTGGAGGTCGGCTACGTGGTCAGTGCCGCGGATGCTCTTGACGAGCATGTCATCAACGTACACCTCCATGTTTCGGCCGATCTGATGTTGGAAAACCTTGTTGACGAGGCGCTGGTAGGTGGCGCCCGCGTTCTTCAAACCGAACGGCATCACTCGGTAGCAGTAGAGGCCTTGGTCGGTGACGAAGGAGGTCTTCGGGATGTCCGGAGGGAACATCCGGATTTGATTGTACCCCGAGAAGGCATCCATGAAGCTGAGGAGCTCATGGCCCGAGGTGGCGTCGATAAGGGTGTCGATGTTCGGGAGAGGGAAGGGATCCTTCGGACACGCTTTGTTGAGGTCGGTGAAGTCGATGCATATCCTCCACGAGCCATTGGACTTCTTGACCATTACGACATTCGACAGCCACTCGGGATAATTTACCTCCTGGATGAACTTGGCTTTCAGCAGCTTATCCACTTCCTCCTTGATTGCCTGCTGTCGTTCGGGAGCGAACTTTCGCCTCTTCTGCTGAACCGGTTTGCACCCCGGTTCGACGCTTAGGCGGTGGACGAGCAAGTCCTCAGAGATGCCGGGCATATCCGCGGCCGACCAAGCAAATAGGTCGCGGTTATCCCGGATGCACCTCACCAAGTCGGAGAACAGCACGGTCGGCAAGGACTTGCTGACGAGGAATTTTCGGCTCGGCTCCTCGTCGGAGAAGAGTACTTCTTCTAACTCGTCCGCCGGCTCGGACGTCGGACGGGCCTTCGGCTCGGGGATCTCTAGTGTCTCGAGCGAGAGCACTGGTCCCCCGGTGGAAGTCATGTAGCACTTCCGAGCTGTTTCCTGGCTTCCCCTGACTTCCCCTACTCCCGAGCGAGTGGGGAATTTCATCTTCAAGTGGTATGCCGAGGGGACAGCCTCCAGAGCGGCTAGGCCGGGACGGCCTAGGATGACATTGTATGCTGCCGGGACGTCGACGACCATGAAGTCCATTGGCTCGGTCCGGGTAGTAGGGGTGCTCCCCGCAGTAACGTCTAGGGTTATCACCCCTTCGACAGTTACCGGGACCCCCGTGAACCCGTGGAGAGTATAACCGGCCGGCTTAAGACGGTCCCGGGACAGCTGCAGGCCTTGAAAGGCCGAGAGGAACAGGATGTTGACCGAACTCCCATTGTCCACCAAAATCCTCTGCACCTTGAAATTGGCCATGCGGAGGTCGATGACGAGGGCGTCGCAATGGGGGGTTCGGACTCCTTCGAGGTCGGCATCGGAAAAAGACACAGGGACGCCGAGACCTTTCGGGGGAGGGGCACTATGGACCGAGTTGACCTCTCGGACGAAGGCCTTCCGGGAGGAATTAGAGGAGCCCCCCATGGGGCCTCCGTGGATCAAGTGCAAAACCCGTTCTTCTCCGAACTCGGGTGTCTCCTCGCGCCGCTCGGAGCGCTTGTTAGCCCCCCGAGGGGGAGGTGAGTTCCGATCTGTTCGATCGTTAGCTTTCACGAACTTGGCCAACTGACCCCTCCGAATGAGTGCTTCGATCTCATCTCTCAGAGCTCGGCAGTCGTTCGTGTCGTGCCCATGGTCTCGGTGGTAACGACACCACTTATCTTTGTTCCTCCTCTTCACCTGAGTGTGCATCCTCGGGGCTGGAGGGATGATTCCCTCCTTCTCTACCTCCATGAGGATAGTAGAGACATTAGTGGTGAGGGGAGTGAACTTCTCGAACCTGGGGGGAGGGCGGCGCTGACCACCCATGTCCTTCTGAGCTTTCTTGGACCCTTCTTCTCCCGTCGCCTTCCTCTTTGACCCCGCGACGGTGCCCCCGAAGCTCGGAAGGGCTTCGGCCTCCTCCGCCCGGATGTACTTCTCGCACCTCAGGAGGAGGTCGGCGAAGTCATGCGGGGGCTTCTTGGCCAGGGATGATCGGAGGTTGGCGTTAAGGACGTTCGACTGGAACGCCACGGTAGCCACGGACTGGTCCAAGGAAGCAATTGACCTGACTTCCGCGGTAAACCTTTTCACATAGTCCCGCAACTTTTCTTGCTTCTCCTGCCGCAGGTTTAGCAAGGAAAGACTCGTCTTCTCGGCTCATCGGCTACTCACGAAGTGAGTAATGAACAGTGTCTCAAACTGTTCGAATGAGAAGATGGACGAGGGGGCGAGCCTAGAATACCATTCCCGCGCCGACCCCCGGAGGGTGGCAGGGAAGGTCCTGCAGAGCACCGCGTCGGAAGCTTGGTGGATCAGCATCAGGGTCTTGAAGCTCTCGACGTGGTCGACCGGGTCGGATTCCCCAGAGTATGTTTCAAACTGCGGCGGTTTGAAACTCCTCGGTATGTGGGCCTCCATGATCGACCGCGAGAAGGGAGGTCGGCTGGGACGGAAGGTTCCTGCTCGGGACTCTTCCTCCCTGTCCATGCGGCCGATACGCCTTTCCACCTCATGGATACGGCGGATGAGGGCGTCGTCCCTCCGCTGGTAGTCGTACGACCCCCCGGACTCCTCTCCATAGGAAGGGGAGCGTGGACTGCGGCGCCGGTACTCCTGGGACCGCCGAGGGCTCTGTTGCCGCTGCTGTCGGCTGGGAGTCGGGGAAGGACTCCGGGTTCGGCACTGAGGACTGGGATCCCTGGGGGGCGTCGAAACCCTCTGAGCATTCTGGGCGTTCTGTCGGAGATTGAGGGCCTGCAGTACGGTTTCCTGAAACTGGAGGAACTCGGCTCGGCTGATGGGCATATCTCGGTCCCTCAGATGACGCCGATCCCTGGGGGACCGGGATCTCCTCCTTCGGCGCTCAGGTGATGCCGCTCGGCCTCTGCGTTCCGGGGACCTTCTGCCGTCCCGACGACGTGGCGACCGCTTACCTTGACGCTGGCGGGAGGCTCCCTCTCGGGCCTGCCTCTCGTCAAGATGGGTACGGAGGTCGTCGTCCTTGTAGCGGTTTTGGAGTGTGATGCGGAGGTCGGGGTGATGAGAGGCCATCGAATCCGATGACCCATTGTGGACCGAGACGTGGCCCGGATTGAGAGGCTGCTTCTCCTTCCGACCGTTAGGACCGGACGGACCGTTGTTGGGCTGCTGCTTGGGAGGAGGAGGAGGTGGGACCTGCTGGGTCAGCGGAGGGAGGTCGGATTGAAGGATAGGATTGACCGGAGCTTCATTTGCCGGGTCGGTGGGGTTGCCTCCACGGTTCGACCCTCTGGATCGGTTCTTCTTCGGCGGCATGGCTGCAGATGACGACGGAGAATGGGCTGAGACTGTTCGTGTGGTTTTCCCACAGACGGCGCCAATCTGTTACTGCTGATTTCGGTGTGGGGGCAAACAGATAGAATTTGTGGATCCGAGGAAAACCTGAACAGCTGACTCGGCCTTCTTGCTCCCGTCGCAACCTGCAGGGAAGTGCGAGACACCGGGGTTGATTCCGGCGACGCACCCTCCGACGCTCTTGTCAGTAATCAGTAAAAGATTAAGAAAGATCTTAAGCGGTGAAAAAGTGATTAACCTCGTCTTGGTGGTAGAGGGGCTGTATTTATAGTCGCCTTCTGGAATGATTAGGGCCCTGATTTCCTGCCTAACAGTTAGGAGAAAAATCTTCCTATTCTGTTTTAGGAAGTTAGACCCTGATTCCCTGGTGGGAGCCAATCAAGTTTGTTGATTTGATTTAATCAAATCAGTGCCCTGATTCTCCTCTTGGTGGACTGGGCTTGTATCGGGTCGGGACCCGTGCCCAGTTGGAGAGGATCTATTCGCGGGCGGTTGGTTTCGTGAGAAGGAGGCCCAATACCCGTTTTGGATCCATCTGTATGTGAAATGACCTTTTTACCCCCGTGCTTCAAGATTCGTGCTCGATCTGGACGGTCCCGATTTAACCCCAATTTTAGCCATATCAGTAGGGTTTTAAAAAAAACTTTCATCTTTCATTTGTGTTTAAAAAAACCACATTCATCTGTCGTTTGTGTTTAAAAAAACATCTCTCAACTAAACAGATGTATAAATAAACCCCCCCGAACTAACCCTAACCCTAACTAACCCAGTGGAGTTTTTTAAAATTTTGTGTCCATTTTATAATAAAAAAAACTTAGTGTCCTTTTTTAAAACTGGCCCAAAACTTAGTGTCCTTTTTTTAAATTTAGCCAAGATTTTTCTTTAATCACTAAACCTCTTCGCAATCTTTTGAATAAAGATACACATTTTGATTTTTCTCATGACTGCTTACATGCTTTTGAAACATTGACAAACAAATTGATTTCAGTACCTATAATTATTACACCAGATTGGAATTTGCCTTTTGAATTAATGTGTGATGCTAGGGATGTGGCAATAGGGGTTGTTTTAGGGCAAAGAAAAAACCAAAATTTTCACGAAATTTATTTTGCAAGTAGAACTTTGACAGAAGCACGGCTTAATTATGCTACTACTGAAAAAGAATGATTAGCGGTTGTATTTGCTTTTGAAAAATTTCGATCTTATTTGATAGGTTCAAAGGTGGCTGTGTACATGGATCATTCAGCTCTCAAATACTTGCTTGCAAAGACGGAAGTCAAACCAAGATTGCTTCGCTGGATTTTACTTTTACAAAAGTTTGATGTGGAAATCAAGGAGAAGAAGGGTGTGGAAAATGTGGTGGCCGATCATTTATCTCGCATTAAGCTAAAAGATGAAAACAAATTGCAGGTTACAACAATCAATGAAGAATTTCCAGATGAGTATTTAATGATGATAAAAAACTCCTCCATGGTATGCCGATATAGTTAATTACTTGGTGTCTAAAATTCTACCTCCTGAAATTACTTGTCAACAAAAGAAGAAATTTTCTTTGACTTGAAATATAATTTTTGGGAGGTACCTTTTTTATTTCTCCATTGTGCAAATCAAGTAATAAGGAGATGTGTACCTGAAGAGGAAATGGAAAGAATACTCAAACAATGCCACACATTGGAAGTTGGCGGCCATTTTAGTGGAGCAAAAATAGCAGCAAAAATTTTACAAATAGGATTTTATTGGCCCTCAATTTTTATGGATGCTTTTAATTTTGTTAAATTATGTGATCATTGTCAAATGGTGGGAAATATTTCTAGGAAACATGAGATGCCCCTAAATAATATCTTAGTGATTGAAATATTTGATGTTTGGGGGATAGACTTTATGGGTCATTTTCCATCTTCATTTTCTAATAAATAAATTTTGGTTATTGTAGATTATGTCTCCAAGTGAAAGGAAGCTGCTTCCTTACCAACCAATGATGCAAGAGTCATGGTGAACTTTATTAGGATAAATATCTTTTCACGATTTGGAGCTCCACGGACAATTATTAGCGATGGAGGGAAATATTTGTGCAACCGTCAATTTGATGCATTACTTGCTAAGTATGGAGTTACTCATCATGTGGCAACACCATATCACCCTCAAACAAGTGGTCAAGTGGAGGTTTCAAATAGAGAGTTGAAGCGTATACTTTAGAAGACGGTGAATATGTCACGAACGGATTGGGCAAGAAAATTAGATGATGCATTATGGGCATATAGGACGGTATTTAAAACATCAATTGGAATGTCCCCATATAGATTGGTGTATGGTAAAGCAAGTCACTTACCGGTGGAATTTGGGCATCGCGCTTATTGGGCAATAAAGACACTTAATCTTGACATGAAAAATACAGGTGAAAAAAGAATGTTGTAACTAAATGAGATGGACGAGTTTCGCAATGAAACTTATGAAAATGCCTAGATCTATAAAGAAAAGACTAAACGGTGGCACGATAAGCATATTTTGAGAAGAGAATTCAAGGAAGGGGAGAAGGTGTTGTTATTCAATTCAAAACATAGATTTTTTCCAGGAAAATTGCGATCTAGGTGGACGGGAACATTTGTTGTCACACGAGTTTTTCTATATGGAGCTATAGAAATTCATCATGAGGAAAAAAAGGTCATTCAAGGTCAATGGACAGCGTTTGAAGCCTAACATGGATGGAGAAGTTGGCAAGGAAATCTTGTACATCGATAAGGCCAAACAACAGTGACAAATTGGAGAAAGTCTGGCTGAAGACTTAAAACTTAGCGCTTCTTGGGAGGCAACCCATGATTTCTTTTACTGCATTTAGATTTTCCCTTTCTTTTAGTTTATTTTTATTTTAATTTTTGAATTTAATTTGTAGGATTGCATGAGTTTGGAAGTCACAGGGCGGAGCTATTTTCTACACCTAAATTGACGGCTGTTTTTTAGCAGGTTGGAGTCAGAATCTGGAAAAGTATTTCAAAGAGAGATTGTAGGAAATTGTCATAGCTTTCCATAACAAAAAGAATGCAGCCATTTGGACACCTACAACTCTAGATATTGCTAAAATACTGAACGTCGCGCATGCAAAATTTTAACACGAATCACGGAAGAAATTCTGAACTTTTGGCATTCTTTTTGTTTTTGTTTTTTCCTTTCCCATTGAGGACAATTTGATATTCAAGTTTGGGTGAAGGGGTAAAAATTTATTTTTTATTTTATATATATTTGAAACAAAACAAAACAAAACAAAACAAAAAGGAATTTCAATTAGGCTCACCATTACACTTTTTGAGTTCTTTATTTTGCTAAAGCATTGAAATAATTTTTAGGATAGACAATTGCATATAAACTAAGATTAAGCATACTTTTTTACTTTAGGATTATTGAATTTCAAAATTCCTTACAAAATTGTAAGAGTCATGTGATTATACATGAAAGAAAAGTGTGATGCTTTTTTCTTGTGATTATCCCCTTTGATCTAGTCCTAAACCGAGTTTAAGTAAATAGAGTAATAATGAAAAAAATAAAATAAAATTATATGAATAAAGTCTATCTACTCCACTGTTTTGAGTTGCTTAGTAACTAGGGGTATTCATTACCAATGTTTACTTATACGTCAAACGACAACTTGAAATATGAGTATGCAAAGCACTCTAAGTTTGTGACTTGTTGAGTAACCGGGTGAATTCATCACAAATGTTTGCATTCGCGTCAAAAGGCAAGTGAAAACTTAGAGAGAGAAAAAAAAAACAAAAAAAAACAAAAAAAAAACTCTAGTTTGCTACTCGGTTTGTACTAGTGAGAATGGGTAATTATAGATGGAGTTGTTACATACTATAATTACATTAATTGCATGAAAAATATGATTGGGTTTGGAATTATGAATAAATACTTGCACAGAATAAAGTGAGTATGCTTGGTTTTACTTTATTTGCTATTCTTTATATTTTAAATTGCAATTTTGATGCATACATGATGAGATATCTTGGTGTGATGAGCTGAGCCTATTATTGGTTATTATTCCTTTATTTATGATTTTACTTTTTGCTCGAGGACAAGCAAAATCTTAAGTTTGGGGGTATTTGATGTGTCTAATTTTTATATAAATATCTGTACTCATTTACCCATAAAAATTGCTTGTATTCGTCTATCATGTTAATAATTCGTCTTATTTCTTCAGTTAATTAATTATATTTTGAAGGAATAAGATTTTTTTTGATGCAAAAGGTGAATATTTTCAATAAAAATTGACAAACAAAATAAGCAAAATGATTTATTAATTTTTATTGACTTGTCGAAACTTGAATTTTACAATTTGGCAATATGAAAAGCAAAATGGAAATTTTAATTGTCAATAGAGGGTGAAAATGAAATAAACAAATTTAAAAGGGTTTAGTTAAGCTAATGTGATTATAGTTAGTTTAATTTAGACTAATTAATTTTATTTTTTATTTTTTATCCTAAAATCTGATTTTATTTGTGTGTGTGCAGCACATGCTTCAAGAAAAGAAAGAGAAGAAAAAGAAGCAAGAAATAAAGAGCAAATCAAATAAGGAAAGAAATAAATGAAGATGTAGGGTTTTCTAGAAAAATAAACCCTAATACTCACGTTCGGATCTCTATAAATAGAACATCGAAAAGAGAGAAGGGACGCGCTTAACGAGAGAGGGAGAGCGATGGCTGTAGCGCCCCGAATTTCCAATATAATATCTCAGAAATACGTGGCACAATTTTCAGAATCAACCTCAATTGTAATAGTAAACATAGCCAAAACACAGATAAAATTTTTCAACTTTTATTACATTAATTCTTTATGAAGCACCGCGGAAAACAAACACCTTGAATTACAAATTCTTTCTTTTACAACGTAATCCTTTACAATTTACATAAGCCATAACATCATTCTATCTCATGCATCCAAATCCCAAAGCTATAGGTACCTACCTGTAAAACATGAGGCTAGAGATAACCCTAATTCCCAAAAGTACTGGGGTCAGCCATAACGGTGTAAGTGACATAAAAAAACAACATAAATAAAACATAAGGTATAGAGTCATAAACAACATGTATTAACAGTTTTAACGAATGGAAAAAGAAATAACAATAAATAAACCATGAAAACATCAAGTAAAACTAGACTAAGTGTCAAGTGTAGAAAAATAGGAAACAACATGCATAAAACCAAGTCAAGAAATCACCAATGCTATATGCTGACTCTCTAATGCATACTTGTCGGATTCTATGCATCCCACTCTACATAGGTCTGGTGTAAACCCTTATCATTCTCCACTTCATAGGGTTTAATCCCCCGTTATGCAACTAACCCTACTACGATGAATACTACGAGATTTAGACGTTCTGCAAGTATCGGTTCTCGCCCTTGGAATACTGGAGGCCAATCCCACTCTGCAGATCATTCTGTGGCCCTTACGTCCATCGTCCCGAAAAACTGGAGATTGCCTCACTCCGCAAGTCATCCTAGAACCGTCATTGCACAAACATCCCATGAGTGTTGCTCTTGTCCTCGGAATACTGGAGATCAATCTCACTCCGAGGATCACTCTGTGGCCCTTATGTCCATCGTCCTGGAACACTGGAGAATATCTCACTCCTTGGATCATCTTGGAGTCCATAACTCATGTTTGCTCTCATTTCATCATATCACCATCTAGTGTCTGTCCTTATCTTGTTAAGTTAATTAATTATTTAATAGATTGCGAATCTCTTAGAGTTGGTGTACCCTACCGGGTTTAACTCAACTGAACAACAACCAAAATCTCAACCGCCGGTAGCTATGGCCCCGCTCAATCTCTAAAGACTCATAACTCAACCATCAATACCAAACTTTCAATCAAACTCATAAATCCATCATCAAAACATTTATCGACAAAAATCCAAACCCATTTAATGTACTCATGAAATTCTAGAATTTAAATAAAAATATTAAATCCATTAAATAGCATAAATCATATTTTTAAGTCGTAGAATATCACGAAACATCAATTCCTTTGAAAATCACATATATTTCTCTTTATAAAGTCATAGGAATGTAATTTAAATTCTGTTATAAACAAAATATAACTTTCTGTAAAATACTGTAATCTGTAGCAAAACGTCATTTAAAAACAGTAGATTAATAACCCACAATATCGAAGAACCAATCGTTTAAAGAAAACATCAGAAAACTCAAGAAACCCATCAGCCAGAACAATGACAGTCGACTGTCCTGCAAAAATTCAAAATTCAAGAACCGACAGTTGACTGTCGACTTCAGTTCAAAGACGAAGCGGTCGACTGTTATTGCAAAAAAAAATCCGAAATTCAATAACTGATAGTCGATTGTCGACTTAAGTTCGGTCGACTGTCAATTATAACAGGTTGCAGTTTTGAAATTATGTGCATGTTTTAACTGATACATGGTTATACTTTATAAAATCACAATTTTTGTAAAACCAACATCCTGAGAAGATCAAATATGACTTGTAGAACATATAGGAGTTTATAAAACATATCAAAATCACATTAAGATCACAAAAAGCAATTTTTGACGAAATCTTCAAAACAGTAAACATGAATGAGTATATATGCATATAGGTGAGTTTAAGCATCAGTTTAAGCGTCGAATTTCATTGTGTATAAGTAGGATCTAGTCTAGTTCAATCTCAGTATCAATATAGATCAAAACCCAATCGAAAATTTCACAAAACACGAAAATCAAGTTTTGGCTCTTCAACAACACACCCGAAAGTAAAACCCCCCCTTTTATCATTTAAACTTGATTTTTTTAAATCCAAAATTCTTCCACAACTTGATTAAACACAAATCCCACTTATTACATCAATTTACTCATTAATACATGCAATAAAACAATCATTCATCCAGTTCTTTACTCATCAAAATATCCAAACAAACCACATACATACATACACAGTGAAAGATTCTTCTTTAATCAAATTTTGTGCATTATAAGCCCTATAACCAATTAAATCAGCAAGCCTTTAATACAAAACAACATACCCATGATCTCTATTAGGTTCTTAATAAATCTCAAGTCATCTATATATATAATTTTAACCATTCATAGCATACTTTCATGGAAAGATTCAATTTTAGTTCATCTACTCATCAAAATTTATTATTTCTTCATACAATTCCTAAGATGCTTTCTAATAGATAAATCATCACATACAACATGCTTAGAACAATAAGAAAACAAACATATGTCACTCACCTTATTGAAGAATCAACCGAAGATAATAAAGAAAATAAGAAAATCCATCCTTTCGCAAGAAAACCAAGATCCTCGCCTTGAAACTACAATAAAATAATAATAGAGAATCCCTTTGTGTAGTGCAGCAAAGAGACGGCTGCACCTTACGTTTAATAGGCCGGAAATTAAAGTTCTAAGGTTTTTGAATAAATTTGTAAAATATTACTTTTGAATATATCTGTACATATATAAATCCTTATACCTGGAAATTAGATAAAAACAACTTAATTGAGATTTTAAAAAAAATAAAAACAACTACCCTAATATTGGCCGGCACTGTTTTTAAAACCCAGAAAACGAAATTGTACATTTTGCCCTCTAAGTGGCAATTTTGCAAAAAAAAAAACTATTCTTTATCAAAACTTGCAAAATAGCCCAAATTTATCAAAACAAAAAGTAAAATCTTTACCTCTGAGTTGAATAGGCATCATGCCCAGCCTAAAAATCCGAAAATTTAGAGTTTTCACACCAAGTGGTAATTTTGCACAAAAGTTCCTCTTTTGTAATATTTGCAAATAGGTCAAATAATTATCAGAAAAATCCAGAAAATTCACAAATAATATTTAGTAATAATTAATGGGATTCTCCAAAATAATTTCTGACTTTGAACTTCCCAAGTAAATATTTGCACGTGTAAAAAGGAAAATTTCAAAAAAATATTTATTAAATCACCAAAAATTATTTTAATTCACTTATTAATCTTAAAAGCATTATTTAAAAATCTGGGGTATTATAATGGCTGACTTCTCTATTAATAAAAAAAAAGTAAGAGACGTAGAGAGAGACAGAGTTGTGGCGCGGGATTCAAAGTGAAACAAGGACGAGAAAGGGAGAACAGAGCATGGGCTTCGGCTCGGGTTCCAAGGCGGCATGAAAATCAAGGGGCAGAAAAGACGAAAAGGCTAACGTGGCTCAGCGTTCGAGGTAGAAAATGACACAAGAGCACAGGGTGACGTCGGCGGCTCGAGTTCCGACGTCAGCGAAAACGACAGAGCCAGAGATGGAGAAGAAGTACTGTTTGGGCACTGATTTCAAGGTACTTCGGTTTGCAATTTTTTTATTTATTACAAAAACATGGTTGTTTTTGTCTCTCCTTTCTTCTCTTTTAATTTTTATTATGCAATCCAAGAACATATTTGTTAGTTGCAAATTTATTATTAACTAAATTTAATTTTCTAGCGCTTTGATGTAACCTAGTTTTGATAACAAAATTTTTAAATTCCATATTATTTTCTATTTTCCATGGTTGTGTGCTTAATTTTTTTTCTTAATGCTTACAATTGGTTGACCAACTTTTATATGAACTATTAAATCATGGAGAGATCGAAATGGTAATTTGTGATTTTGAATTAATAAAATTAAACACTGTTATAAGAGCGAACCGCTGTTAATGTGACCGTTAAGAAATCCATAGATCTTAATAAATTTTCATTTAGTAATTTGTGCATGAACTATGAAAAATAATTGGTTGAGAATATTTTTGATATTGCTTGAGAGAGAATATTGAATAATTTGGGAATTTTGGTCTACAACTTGAAAAAATAATATTTTTATTCACATGGAATTAAAAATTGTGCGGGATTAATTAGGTGAAATCAAAAGCCCTAGAATTAGTTTTGCAATTAATAAACAACAAAATTTCATATTCCGCACCTTTTAATTAATTTATTTAGTTCTTTAGATTAATTTAATTTAGTTGCTTTCTTTATTGAATTTCGATTTTCCAAATAGTACTTAATCTAGTAATTTTGGTACTCGATAAAATAATTAGACTTTGTGGGTTCGACACCCTTTTCACTTAACTATACTACTTGTTGCAATTTTGTACACATGCAAATATTCACATCAACGTTTTTTCTGTGTTTCAATTCTTTATAAAAGTTTTTTTGTTTTCTTACATTTGTTTGGTTTTAAATTTATTTTTGGATCTCCTATTAAAGTCCATTTCTGATAATTAATTGTACTTGTAGCTATTTTAAAATCATTTTATATTGTAATACAAATCTTATTCAGTTCTATAAGTTTATCGTATTTCGTATTTGGTTAATTATTTATGTTTTAGTCAAACCAAATATGTTGTTATTATTGGATTATTTTAATGTGTTAAACCCAAATCCTATTTTGTCATATAATCTTATTATTATTATTACTGTTATTATTATTTTTTTGATTGTTTATTAATTTGTGAAAACTCATAAATCTTAATCCATCTTTCATTATTATTATTTATTAATATGAAACTAATTAATTTAACCCAAAGTTCAATTTTAACCCATTTTACATATTTTATTGAATTTATTATTTATCTATTTTGTAACGCCACATATTAAATCCTAGTCCATTCTATATTTTATTTATCTCCTATTGAAGCTCATTCTATTTTGCAACTTTTTCTCTTTATCATGGTCATCTATAAATTATTTAATTCTCTATATTGTGAACCCATAATTCATTTCTTAGCCCTCACACAAACTCAAGCCCATATGCTAATATCCAAACCCGTTAACTAGAACCCAAGCCCTACCGGAATACCCCCTAGACTGCACATCCCACTTTACTAACTATCCCTCATTTATCTCCCCACCAAACCCATCATTATCTCAACCTATCCCCTAATCACCTTTTATTATCAACCCTAATCAAATTCTTCTCCCTAAACAGCCGCCTAACCCCTATTCTTCCTCTCCTTATTCCCAAAACCACCCGATGCTGCCCCTCCAATCGCCACCACAACCGTCCCCGAGCTTCACCTCCAACCCGACCACCGCGACCGCTCTCGCTACCTTCTCCCCTCGTCGACGACCACCGTCACTCCCCCTCCTTACAAGGGCACCCCAGTCCCCGACGTCGTCTTCATCATCACCACTGGTCGATCACCACCCCCCTAATTTGCCATTACCCCATCACCGAGCACCGCTGCCACACCTCGCTGTCAACCGCCACCAGCGTTAGCCTCATCGCCTTCCTTCATCATCTCCAACCACCGATGATAGCATCCTCCACCTCCGAAATCCATCAACATTAGTGCCTCCACACCGACTGCAACCCACAGCCTTGACCTCCTCTTCCCGACTACCAGCTCCCGAACCCTCTTCATCTCAGCTCGATCTCCACCAACCGCAAGCACCTGCCGCTGCACCCCGACCAGCCTCTCATCCACATCGCTGCAACTTCCGCTGCCATCCTCCGCTGCCACCCAATGCCATCTCCACCTTAGCACCCTGCTCTCCTCCACCATAGAACCAGCCCCCCCCCCCCTCTGATCATCTCCCCGCTGCCTTCCTCATCGACCACAACCTCTCCTTCACTCCCACACATGAAGCCCCTCATCGCCCTGCTCTCCCCGCAGCTGCCCTGACACTGTTGCCGCAGTCGTTCGTTGACATTCTCGCTGTCATCCTTGTTGTTTTTGTTGTGTTTTGTCGTCCCGGGTGGTTGTTGTTGCCATTCTTGATGTCACTACCATTCTTGTTGTTATTGTTGTTCTTACGGTTGTCTGCCACTAGTGTTGTTGTCCTCGCTCTTGCTCGTCATTGCTGCTAGGATTCTCTCCTCTCATTCGTAATCACCATTTATAAGACAAGCGTCTCTTGAACCAAATTTATCGTTATGGTTCAAGAAAACATTTATTGAAATCCGACAAGTAGTTATTGAATTGAATATCGTTTCAAACTGAATTCCATTATTGATTCACTATTTTCCTTATCGTACCATATTATTGATTCATAGTCTTCTTATCGTGTCATTGCTATTGATTTAAATCTTGAACCGTTAATTTATCATGTTATCGGACATTCAACTTTACTACCCTACAAATTTCTTGACTTGTACTGAGGTTTTGATCCAGTTTCCGACACTGAAATTTAGAACTTTGTACATAGAAATTGTAGCACACTATGTCTAGAATCCAGAACTTCATACGGATTCTCAATCCGATTTACAAATTGTAAATTATTGATGTTTTAGTATTGTCATGTTGTAATTTTCAGATTAGAAATTGTACACGAAATCAATAAAGAATGAATTTATATGCATAGCTACTGTAACTATAATGTATCGTATGAATATGCGTTAGAACCGGAAGGGAGTCTAGTTTCTAGAACCCCTGATAGAATCACATTTGCATTCTCGTAGCAGCGGAAAAGTGAATTTGAGTACTAATTGGTGTTGTAGTCCAAAACTTGCACTTTTACGTTTTTTATATAAATTTTTCCATATTTAACAAATTGAACTATGTGTATTTCATGTATTGCATAGCCTTGATATCTTCTTGATATTGTATTAATACTATAATTCTCATCGATTGTACTAATTGCATAATTCTTGATACCACCGTTCTCATTGATCGTATTGATCGCATGTTTATAACTGATTATAATAAAATAATAACAAGCCAAGGTAATGAGGGTAAGACTTAGTAGTGGACAATATAGAATACTATACTCGGAAGAGGGACTCGTGTTTTCCTATATTGATTATTGTTATGAGGTATTGCTTTATCGATTGATTGCAGACTACTGCTACTGAATCCCAATTGTATTGTGTATTGTACCGTGGACCAATTATTGTTATTGATTATTGATTATGGAATATGGATAATGGATTATGGATTATGGATTATGGATTATTGATTATTGATTATTGATTATTGACTATGGATTATTGTTGCCGAGTTCATGACCTGTAGAATCCACCACTATATTCTCAATGTTCATTGATTATATGCACCTGAATCTGTGGTATGGGATGCAGGATTACGTGCATCAGATAGATTAATAAAAGATTGATAGACCTAAAGGTTGACACTTGAATTATTGACTATTGATTATTGTTCATCGACTATTGATTTATTGATTATTGATTATTGATTATTGATTATTGATTATCGACTATTGTTTATTGATTATTGACTATCGACTATTGGCCTTATAAACTATTGTTTATCGACCATTATTTATCGATCGTTGATTATTGACCAATGCATCATTGACTATCAAATATTGATTCAATTATTGACTATTGTTTATTGATTATTATTTTACTGATTATTGACTATTATTTATCGACCATTGTACAATTAATTATCGACTTTTGATCTTGTTATCGTTTATCATTTATTAGCCTCTGATATCATCCCAGTTTCTTGATTATTGTTATATTGTACCATATTGTTTCACTGCATGATAATACTTGTCACCCGAAGCTTGCTCTAACGGGTATTCTTTCTTTTGAGTTATTATTTATACAAATACAGATGATGAGATACTAAGGAACTTGGTGAACTGTGATGTGTCTAATTTTTATACAAATATTTGTACTCATTTACCCATAAAAATTACTTTTATTCGTCTATCTTGTTAAAAATTCATCTTATTTACATAAATTTCAGTTAATTAATTATTTTTGAAGGAAATAAGATTTTTGATGCAAAAGGTGAATATTGTTTTGTAAAAATCAACAAACAAAACAAATAGAATGATATATTAATTTTTATTGTTTTGTTGAATTTTTTAAATTTTATAATTTGGCCATGTGAAAAGCAAAATATAAATTTTAAATTGCCAATAGAGGTGAAAGTACACTAAACAATTTTAAAAGGGTTTAATTGTGCTAATGTGATTATTAGTTAGTTTAATTAATTTAAATTAATTAATTTTATTTTTATTTTGGTTTTAATTTGTGTGTGTGTGCAGCACATGCTTCAAGAAAAAGAAAGAAAAGAAAAATAAGCAAGAAATAAATATCAAATCAAAAAAGGAAAGAAAGAAATAAAGATGTGGGGTTTTCTGCAAAAATAAACCCTAATTCCCACGTTTCGGATCCCTATAAATACAACAGCAAACAAGAGAAGAAGGGCACCTAACGAGAGGAGAGCGACGACTTCCTCAACTTTAAATTAAGAAGAAAAAAAAACTCTAAAGGAAAACAGAGAGAGAAAGAAACGTGAAGAAGTAGGCCTCTGACGTTGACGCGGCGCGTACTCCAAGACAAGTAGAGAGAGGGCACTATGTTCCCGAGGTGTCTTCAGCACGGCTCTGGTCAGAGACGAAGCAGCAGAACGGAGAGAGAGACAGGATGTGAGGGCGGCTATGTGCTGACGTCAGCGTGACGTCAGCGGCGAAGCAGACAGAGACGAAACAGATATAGAAGGTCCAACGTGGGCTTGCTGGCACTGTTCCCGAGGTGACCTAAGGCGCTGATTGCTGGTGCGAAGTTTGAGGCACGAGGCAGGAAAGAGAAAGAGTTGCTGGCTGATTGCTGGCTCGGTTTTTGCGGCTTCGGTTTGCAATTTTTTTTATAGTTCTTTCTGTATCTCTTCTCTTCTTCTAATTTTATTATGCAATCCAAGACAGTATTTGTTAGTTGCAATTTTATTATGAACTAATTTTATTTTTCTAGGACTTTGATGTAGTATAGTTTTGAGAACACAATTTTACTTCCATGTTATTTTTCTATTTTTCCATGGTTGTGTAATTGATTTTCGTTCTTAATGCTTACAATTGGTTGACCAACTTTTGTAAGATCTATTAAATCATGGAGAGACGGAACTGGTAATTTGTGATTTTGAATTTATAAAATTAAATAACGCTACAAGAGCGAACTGTTGTTAATATGACTGTTAAGGAATCCATCGATCTTAATGAATTTTCAATTAATAATTTGTGCATGAAAAATAATTAGTTAAGAATATTTTTATATTGCTTGAGAGAGAATATTGAATAATTTTGGGATTTTGGTCTACAATTTGGAAAAATAATTTTTTTATTCACATGGAGTTATAAATTGTGTTGGATTAACTAGGTAAAATCGAAAGCCCTAGAATTAATTTTGCCATTAACAAATCAACAAAATTTCATATTCCGCTCCTTTTAATTAATTTAGTTAGTTCTTTAGGTTAATTTAATTTAAGTTTTTTCTTTATTAAATTTCGATTTTCCAAATAGTAGTTAATCAAGTAAATTTCGGTACTCAGTAAAATAATTAGTGCCTGTGGGTTCGACACTCTTTTCACTTATCTATACTACTTGTTGCGATTTGGTACACTTGCAAATAATTCACATCAAGTTTTTGGCGTCGTTGCCGGGGACTAGTTAATCTTTTATTGCTATTGAAAATTACTATACAGACTATTACTAGTTTTGATTTTTATTTTTATTTTAGATTTAATTGTTATTTTACCTCTTTATTCTCATTTGATTTATTTTTCTTTATTTTTTTTCCATGATTTTGGATTTGCCCAGATCTAACCCATTGGAGCCTACACTTTTTGACCCAGAGATTGAGAGAACTTTACGTCAGATCAGAAAGAAGAAGAAAGGAAACACCACATCCTCTTTATCTATGGCGAGCGAAGAGGAGAACAATGCTTTGAGGGATTATGCAATGCCCTCACTCAATGGAGCAACATCAAGCATCGAAAGGCCTGCAATTGAAGCAAACAATTGTGAAATTAAACCAGCAATTATTCAGATGATTCAACAGACTGTTCAATTTGGAGGACTAGCACATGATGATCCAAATGTTCACATTGCAAACTTTCACGGAATATGTGATAACTTCAAACACAATGAAGTTTCCAATGATGCTATCCTACTGAGACTCTTTCCTTTTTCACTCAGAGATAAGGTAAAGGCTTGGTTAAATTCTTTACGCCAACAGTCATTACAACTTGGGAGGGCTTAGCACAAAAATTCATGGCCAAGTATATTTCCCTAGCAATAACAGAAAAGTTAAGGAATGACATCACCACATTCACTCAATTCGAGACCGAATCATTATATGATGCATGGGAGAGGTACAAAGAGCTATTAAGAAAATGTCCTCATCATGAACTACCTAAGTGGCTATAAGTGCAGACATTCTGTAACGATTTGGGAGCTACAAATCGATCTATGGTAGATGCAGCAGCTGGAGGTGCACTAATGAGCAAAACTCACGAAGCAGCCTTTAAACTTTTAGAGGAGATGGCATCTAATAATTATCAGTGGTCTTCAGAAAGAACAATGCCAAAAAAAGTGGTGGGAGTTTTTGAACTTGTTCCTATTTCTACTTTAACTGTAAAATTTTATATTTTATCTAAACAAATAGATAATATAAATGTTAATGTTATTCAAACTAATATGATTGTGATCTTTGTGCAGGAAATCATTCATGTGCAGATTGCCAAGTTGGGAACCCTTTTGCTCCATCAAATGCCGAACAAGCAAATTTTGTGTCAAATTTTCAAAGGCAGAACAACCCTTATGCACATACATACAATCCAGGATGGAGAAATCACCCCAATTTTTCTTAAAACAATAATTAAGGATGAGCTAGACCACAACAAAATTTTCAACAACAAGAAAAGATGCCGACACTTGAAGATATGTTCATGCAATACATGCAGAAGATAGATTTGGCAATACAAAATAATACGGCTTCAATCCACAATCTTGAGGCTCAAATTGGCCAAATTTCAAATATTCTTACAGAAAGAATGGCAGGAATATTACCTAGTAACATAGTGGTCAATCCCAATGAGCATGTCAAAGCAATAATACTTAGAAGTGGGACAACAATTGAGCAGCCACAAATCACAAATACCGAACAAAATGTGGTTGAAAAGCAAAGTGAGAATGAGCAAAGTATGGAGGAACAAACGCAGTACAAAGCAGCTTCAAGCCAAACAACTTCAGGGGAGTTTCATTCTAACACTTATCCAAATTCTCCTTATGATTCATCTATTCCTTTTCCACAAAGACTTAAAAAGAATAAGTTTGATAATCATTTTTCAAAATTTTTAAATATTTTCAAGCAATTGCATATTAATATTCCTCTTATTGAAGCTTTAGAACAAATACCTAAATATGCTAAATTTTTAAGGATATTTTATCAAACAAGAGGAAGTTAGATGGTGATGTTAACAGAAGAAAGCAGTGCAATTTTATAAAAAAAGCTTCCACCTAAACTTAAAGTTCCAGGGAGTTCTACAATTCCTTGCACTATTGGAAATTCTTATTTTCATAAAGCACTATGTGATTTAGGAGCAAATAATCTTATGCCATATTCTGTTTTCAGGAAATTAGGTATTGAAAAAACAAAGCCTACCACAATTTCCTTATAATTGGTGGACAGATCTATCAAATATCTAAGAGGGATCATTGAAGATGTTTTGGTAAAAGTAGACAAGTTCATAATTTCCGCAGATTTTATTGTGCTTGACATGGAGGAAGATGAACTAATCCCTTTGATTTTGGGGAGACCTTTTCTTACCACAGGGAGAACATTGATTGATGTGCAACAAGGGAAGCTTATTCTAAGGGTTGACAACGAGCAAGTAACTTTTAATGTAGTTAAATACATGGAGCTTCCCTCAGAAGTTCATTCATGCTTTCAAGTAAGCGAAGCCATGGGAGAAACACATTGGGATTAAATTGCCAAATTACAGTTAGAAGAATGCTTAACAACTTCAAAAACACTTGAATCAGAAAATGAAGAGATCTTGGAATGTGATAAAATTTTGGAAGATACACCACTCATTTCCCCTTCACCATAACAACTCGAGCTTAAACAACTCCCATCTAGTTTGACGTACGCATTTTTAGGCCAATACTCCACTTTTCCTATTATTATTAATGGTTCTTTGAATATTTTTGAAGAGGAGAAGTTGTTGAGAGTTTTGAGAGAACATAAAACAGTCTTGGGATGGAACATTTCTGATATAAAGGGGATTAGTCCTTCAATATGCATGCATAAAATTTTAATGGATGATGATTTTAAGCCTATAGTGCAGCCACAGCAAAGATTAAATCCACCAATGCAAGAAGGGGTGCATAAGGAGGTCTTGAAGCTTTTAGACGCAGGTATCATTTATCCAATTTCAGATAGTGCATGGGTAAGTCCTATACATGTTGTGTCAAAGAAATGTGGAATAATTGTAGTGAAGAATGACAATAATGAGCTTATACCAATAAGAACAGTCACAGGATGGTGAGTGATATGGCTAAAATAGAACCAAATCGGGACTGTTCAAATCGGACACGAATCTTAAAGCTCTCAGGGGTAAAACGGTAATTTCACCTACAAACGGGTCCGAAATGGGAACTGGATCTTTTCTTCAAAGCCCAATAACCCATAAATGGATCTGTCCTACTGGGTTTGGGTAGAATCTCGTTACAAACCAAATCAGATGGATAAAGAGTAATTCAATTTCATGGTTATCTCTATGAAACAATTTAAGCTCTACATCTTATCCAAAAACACCGGGAAGTAGAGATTTATCCTTATCTCAAAACGGGTCCCTAAGGTGACTATAAATATCCCTCTCCCCCCACCGTAGCAAGGTAATCAATCTTTTTCTACCTAAAGCTCTTTCTTAATCTTTCTGATCACTGACAAGCGTGTCGGAGGGTTCGTCACCAGGATCCATCCTGGTGTATCGAACTTTGCACAGGATCGCGGCAACAGCGAGAAACAAGTCAACACGTTAGTGAAGGTCAACAGGTTTGCTTTATTGTTTCCAAAAAGAATCCACAAATTCATCTGTTTGCTCCCACACCAAACTCAACAGCAACAGATTGGTGCCGTCTGTGGGAAATAAAAAAGCAATCCAACCTTACTTCATCAGCGAAAGTAGTTTCAAACTATGCATCCGAAAGAGAAGGGGAAGGCAGCGGTCTCCAGTCGAAGAGCCACTCCTCTTCCTCCTCCTCTTCCTCCAGTTCAAGATGTTCTTCCTTAACAGCCTCCTCCTCAACAGGCCCCTCCAGGGTCTCGGGGGGCTCTCGTCGAAGTCGTCCAAAGCAACATCTTTTTCATGACCATGTCGCGATCCATAATCCTTCAGTTGACTCTATGGCTTCTCAAAGCCCTCTCGAGCAGGATCTCCATCAAGTGATTGTCAACCACCAACAGGGGGTCAACCTCCGAACTCGCTTGAATGGATGGCGAGCCCTTGAGGGAGTCCAGCAACCTTAGCACCCAGAGGTCTCGAAAGTCCGGAACCCCCGCAGACCGAGGACGAGAAGATCCCCTCCCCCGTGGAGGCAAAGAGAGCCCTCCACGTCGTCGGTGGAGGATTCATACTCTAGTAAGCCGAGCCACACATAGGAACCAGTAAACTGGAGGGGCACCAGTCACAAGGGCAGAGTTCAAGGATATTCAAGAAGCCGTTCTGCGGGCCCTCAATTTCTCTCCAAACCACGAGCAACGGGCACCCAGTCCTCAACCTACCCCAAGCCATCACCACCGCACTCCTAGTCCCCTTCTGCATGGGAAAGAGGCTCGGGGCTCGAAAAGATATGACCGAAGGGAAGATTCGGTCTACCGCCGTCTCAACGAGATGGAGAGGCACCTTGGCTGACTTGGCAGAGAAAAGGACCAACGGGCGAGGAATTTTCGCCCGAGCAGTCCTCCGTTCTCCCGGACCATCATGGAAGCTCCGGTCCCGAAAAAATTCAAGCCCCCTAACTTTGAGTCATACAACGGGGAGTCGAACCCCGCCGACCACATCGAGAGTTTTAAAACTCTCATGATGAACCACCAGGCTTCAGATGCGCTCCTTTGCAAAGCCTTCCCTGCCACGCTAAAATGGCCTGTGAGAGAATGGTACTCTCGACTCACCCTGGCCTCTATCTTCTCTTTCGATCAGTTCGAAGTGCTCTTCCTTACTCATTTCATAAGTAGCCGTCGAGCCGAGAATAAAAGTGCATCTTTTGTGACCCTCAACGAAAGAAAGGATGAACGCGTAAGAGATTACGTTCGGCGCTTCACCGCTTAAGCCCGGTCTATTGCCTCCCTCAACCAATCAGTAGCCTCGGTGGCATTCGGGCACAACGTCACTAATGCCGACTTCAAGGCGTCCCTTGCCAAGAAGCCTCCTCGGGACTTCTTAGAACTCCTGCTTAGGAGTGAGAAGTAAATCCGAGTGGAAGAGTCTCTCAACCCCCCCCCCCCCCCCACTCTCGAGGAATCATATTCCGGAAACAAACGGAAGAATACGAGCGAAGAAGGGTCCCAGAAAAATGTCGGGGGGAGCAGCGTATAGTGTCAATTCTAAAGGGACGACAATCGCCAACGCCGCCCAGTTCCTCGTTTTGAGAAGTTCACCTCCCTCAATGTTAGTATATCAGCAGTTCTTATGGAGATGGAAAAGGAAGGGCTACTCCGCGGTCCCCCTAGAATGAATACCCCTGGCAAGAAAAGAAACAAGGATAAGTGGTGCCGCTTTCATAGGGACCACGGCCACAAAACGAATGATTGTCGAGCTCTTAAAGAGGAGATCGAAGAATTCATACAACGGCGGCACCTGGCCAAGTTCGTCCGAAAAGACGGGGCCGATCTTCCACCCCGAGGAGCCTACAAGCGAACAGAGAGGCCCGCCGAGTTTCAAGATTCCGAACCTGGGGCCGTCCTCCACCTTATCCATGGAGGTCCATTGGGGGAGAACCAAACTCCTCCAAGAGGCATTCACCCTATCGTAGAAGTAGGTTCAGTTTTCAATAACGCCGATGCTTGTAACACGGCCAAAAGCATGTAATAATGGCTCACCCTATTGAAGCGGCCACTTAGTTTGTTTCAATAGAACTTAGCATTTTTCTATTAAAAATTATTGCATTTGCCTCATTTCTATCTCTCTAGGTCACATCTACGATCCGTTAAATGGTAAGTTCGGAGTCCAGCTTGTCCTAGGGGGTTGCTCTCACAACTTACTAAGCTCAAAAGATGAGTTTGGAGTCCAACACTTGGTTTGACGTTGTTTTAGCCGCTTGCAAACAAGCAAGTGCGGAGAATCTCACCATTTGGAATTGCTCCTACAACTCGTTAACTCTCTTAACAACAAGTTTGGAGTCCAACACTTGGTTCGACGTTGTTGTAGCCGCTTGTAAACAAGCAAGTACGGGACAGCTCACCATTCGAAATTGCTCCTACGACTCGTTAACTCTCTTAACACCAAGTTTGGAGTCCAACGCTTGGTTCGATGTCGCTTTAGCTACTTGCGAACGAGCGAGTATGAAGTAGCTCACCATTCGAAATTGCTCTCACAACTTTTGAAACTCTTTTAAACAACTAGTTTTGAGCTCAACTCTCCCCTAGAGTTGCTCCACAAACTTTTCTCCCCAATGGCTCTCTCCTAGAGCCTGGTGAAGCTCTTCGCTCTGCTTGCCTCCCGAGCGGAGCTCTTCTTAATGAGTTCAGAGCTAAAACTCTCTCCTAGAGTTGCTCCTCAAACTTGTCTCCTAAACAGCTCTCTCCTAGAGCCTAGTGAGGCTCTTCGCTCTGCTCGCCTCCAGAGCGGACCTTTTCTCAATGAGTTCAGAGCACAACTCTCCCTTAGAGTTGCTCCTCAAACTTGTCTCGCAAACAGCTCTCTCCTAGAGCCAAGCTCTTCACTCCACTCGCCTCCTGAGCCGCCTTCTTCTGAAAGAGTTCGGAGCCTAACTGGTCTAGAGATGCTCCCTAAACTCTCTTCCAAGAACGGACCTCCCCTAGAGTCATGCAAAGCTCTTCTCAACTTCATGAAGGCGAAGACTTTGCGTGACTATCTTGAACTTGAAGAAGGATGATTCTCCAACTCATTTCAGAGAGAACTTGTAGATCTTTGAGATAGCTTCGAAACAAGGGGTCACACGCCCCAATATGACCTCCGTAGCACTGAGAACATCGGTTACAATACAACTGCTTTGAAGCCTCCCTGGCCCTCGACACCTCTCACCGAGCATTCTTTCCACTGACGTCCAAACGCGAGAAAAAGCTATCCTGGACTTTGGTAACGTGTGCCGAGCACTCTTGCCACTAAGGTCCAAATGCAAGAAAAAACTCTTCTAGACTTTGGCAACGTGTGCCGAGCACTCTTTCCACCGACGTCCAAATGCGAGAAAAAACTCTCCTGAACTTCGGCAATGTGTGCCGAGCACTCTTCCCACCGATGTCCAAATGCGAGAAAAAAGCTCTCCTGGAATACGGCAAAAAGTGTTGTGCACTCTTGCCACCGGAGCTCAAATTGGATAAAAAGTTCTGCCTCAAGATTCGTGATCAATCACAATCAACGTCGGATTCGCCAAACAAACAAAAGGGGGGGGGTCACTAAAGGGTTAATGGGTCGGGTTTGGACCCGTTAAAGGCCCAAACCCGCGACCCCTACTCCTCTTCTTCCCATTCAGCTTTTCCCGCCAAAAACTCAGCCTCTCACTTCCCTCGCCACTGTTTCACAAGCTCCAATGTAAAGCTCGACCATTCCGAGCTCCCCTTCATCGTCAAGCTCCTCCTCCTTCGTCGACCTCCGAGCTCGACATCACTAGGCCATCACCCTCGTCATTCTCGAGCTCCCGTGACGAGTACCCTCACTCCGCCACAGAGCTCGACTTCGCCTCCATTTCGTCGAGCTCTAGTGACGAGCTCTCCTCCATTTCATTGAGATCTAGCATTGCCGACCATAGCTGCCGCTGAGCTCAAGCTCTGCTAAGCTCTCCTCCTCCGTCGAGCCCCCTTCTCCATCTCCGAGCTCCCATATTTCGAGCGCTCCTCCGTTTCTAGCTTCCTCGACGAAGCTTCTCCGAGCTCCGTCAAGCCCCTTGCAACTGCATTCGACGTCCTCCGTCGTCGATGCCGCGAGGCTGGCTGCCTCGATTCGAGCATTCGTGGTATCAGAGCCCAAATGAGAGAAAAAAGCTCTCCTTCATCGTCGAGCCTTACCACCAGGACATCGCCAGCTCCTTCCCCACGAGCTCCACCATGGCCGAACCAGCTCACCTCCTTCGCCAACTCGACAGCCATGGCCTATCCACCTTCCAAAAACCCAACATCCCCACCAATGCAATCGAGCTCCAACGGTGTCGAGCAGCCCCTCCACTATGTCAAGCCCTAACATTGTCGAGCTCCCCCTTTCGAGCTCCAGCCCTCCATCTTCGAAGCTCCTCGCCAAGCTCGTCGGAGCTTTGTCAAACCTCGAGCTCGAGCTCCCTCGAACAAGCTCCACCAAGCTCTCCTCTATATCGATGAGCTCAAGTAACTGAGCTCCACGCCGAGCTCCAACCTCGCCAAACTCTCTCACCGAGGCTCGGAGCCCCCTCGAACCCAAAGTGCATACCCATCGAGCTCCTCGTCAACCATCTCCTTCACGAGCACTCGTCGATGAACTCCGTGATGCCCAGCTCTCCTCTTCGCTGAACCCTTTCGTTTTCGAGCTCACCACTGCCATTATCAAGTTCAACTCTCGACCTAAGGAGCTCCGTCGAAGCTTTCCCATACACTGGCGTCGAGCTCAACCCTTCGACAAGCTCCCTCGAAGGAGCTCCGCCGAAGCCCCCCCTACACCAGCGTGGAGCTCCCTCGAAGAAGACGAAGAAGAGGTCGAAGGAAGGAGGAAGACGAGGGAAGGAGCAGAGGTCGAAGGAAAGAGGAAGAAGAGGGAAGAAGCAGAGGTTGGAAGAAAGATAATAATAATAATAATAATAATAATAATAATAATAATAACAATAACAAAAAATGCCACGTGACGTCGTCTGGGGGTCGGCAGCCCGATCCGAGCACTCGTGCCACCGACCCCCAAATGAGAGGAAAAAATGGCTCTCCTGATGCGCGCTCATCTGATCGCGATCAACGTCCCTGATGGCGCCACATGTACTGGTAATTATCTATTTATTTATTTAATTGAATTAATTTTTTTAAAAATCTGAAAAAATATTTAAAAATCGAAAAAAAATTAATTAAAAAATTCTAAAAATAATTATTAATTAAAAAATAATTTTAAAATTCTGAAAATATAATTATTAAATTAGAATAATTAATTAATATTTTCAAAAATTAATTATTTAAATTCGAAAATTGAATTAAAAATTGGAAAAAATTCAGAAAAATCATAAAAATCCAGAAAAATCTGAGAATAATTTTGGGCATTTTACAAGCTCAGATTGACACCGTTACACCTCAAGCAAGATCCAAACTCCCTTAAGAACTCTGATAAATTCTATTAGCCATTGAAAACGGACAAAACTACTCCTTAAAGACTGTAAAACACAGTCTCCAGGAGTGGGGGGCTTGTGATATTGCTAAAAATTGAACCAAATCAGGACAGTTCAAATCGGAAACGGATCTTAAAGCTCTCAGGGGTAAAACGGTAATTTCACCTACAAACGGGTCCGAAATGAGAACGGGGTCTCTTCTTCAAACCCCAATAACCCATAAACGAATTTGTCCTACTAGGTATGGGTAGCAACCCATTAAAAACCAACCCAGATGGATAAAGAGTAATTTAAATTTATGGTTATCTCTATGAAACTATTTAAACTCTACATCTTATTCAAAAACACCGGGAAGTAGAGATTTATCCTTATATCGAAATGGGTCCCTAAGGTGACTATAAATACCCCTCTCCCCTCACCGTAGCAAGGTAATCAATCTTTTTCTACCTAAAGCTCTTTCTTAATATTTCTAATTACTGACAAGATCGTCGGAGGGTTCGTCGCCGGGATCCATCCTAGTGTATCGAACTTTGTGCAGCTTCGTGGCAGCAGCGAGAAACAAGTCAACACGTTGGTGAAGGTCAACAGTTTTGCTTTATTGTTTCCAAAAAGAATCCAAAAATTTATCTATTTGCTCCTACACCAAAACCAGAAGCAACAGCGAGTGTGCATAGATTATCGAAGACTAAACGATGCAACTAGAAAGGATCATTTTCCATTATCCTTCATTGACCAAATGCTAGAAACAATTCAGGGCACTCACACTATTGTTTTCTTGATGGGTATTCGAGATACAATCAAATCACCATAGCACCAGAAGATCAAGAGAAGACAACCTTTACTTACCCATATGGAACTTTTGCATATAAAAGAATGCCTTTTGGTCTTTGCAATGCCCCTGCCATATTTCAACGCTGCATGATGTCAATTTTTTCGGACATGGTTAAGGAGTTTATTGAAATTTTTATGGATGATTTTTCAGTTTTTGGTTACTCATTAGATAATTATTTATCTAACTTAGCTTTGGTTTTACAGCATTGCAAGGAAACAAATTTGGTTTTGAATTGGGAGAAATATCACTTTATGGTGGAAGAAGGGATTGTGCTAGGCCACAAAGTTTCCTTTAAAGGAATTGAAGTGGGTCGTGCTAAAATAGATGTCACTGAAAAATTACCTCCACCAACTAATGTTAAAGGAGTGAGAAGTTTCTTGGGTCATGCAAGATTTTATCGACGATTTATAAAAGATTTTTCTTTAATCACTAAACCTCTTTGCAACCTTTTGAATAAAGATACACCTTTTAATTTTTCTCATGACTGCTTGCATGCTTTTGAAACATAAAAAAAGAAATTGATTTCAGCACCTATAATTATTGTACCAGATTGAAATTTACCTTTTAAATTAATGTGTGATGCTAGTGATGTGGCAATAGGGGTTGTTTTAGGGCAAAGAAAAAACAAATTTTTTCACGCAATTTATTATGCAAGTAGAACTTTGACAGAAGCACAGCTTAATTATGCTACAACTAAAAAAGAATTATTAGTTGTTTTATTTGCTTTTGACAAATTTCGATCTTATTTGATAGGTTCAAAGGTGGTTGTGTACACAGATCATTCAGCTCTCAAATACTTGCTTGCAAAAAAGGAAGCCAAACCAAGATTACTTCGCTGGATTTTGATCTTACAAGAGTTCGATGTGGAAATCAAGGACAAGAAGGGTGTGGAAAATGTGGTAGCCGGTCATTTATCTCGTATTGAGCCTAAAGATGAAAAAAAATTGTAGGTTACACCAATCAATGAAGAATTTCCAGATGAGTATTTATGATGATGCACACTTCTCCATAATATGCCGATATAGTTAACTACTTGGTATGAAAAATTCTACCTCCTCAAATTACTCATCAACAAAAGAAGAAAATTTTCTCTGACTTGAAATATTATTTTTGGGAGGAACCTTTTTTATTTTGTCATAGTACAGATCAAGTAATAAGGAAATGTGTACCTGAAGAGGAAATGGAAAGCATACTCAAACATTGCCACACATTGGTAGTTGGCGGCCATTTTAGTGGAGCAAAAAAAGCAGCAAAATTTTACAATCAGGATTTTATTGTCCATCAATTTTTAAAGATGCTTTTAATTTTTTTAAATTATGTGATCATTGTCAAAGGTTGGGAAATATTTCTAGGAAACATGAGATGCCCCTAAATAATATCTTAGTGATTGAATTATTTGATGTTTGGGGGATAGATTTTATGGGTCCTTTTTCTTCTTCATTTTCTAATAAATATATTTTGGTTGTTGTATATTATATCTCCAAGTGGGTGGAAGTTGCTGCGTTACCAGCCAATGATGCAAGAGTGGTGGTCAACTTCATTAGGAAAAATATCTTTTCACGATTTGGAGCTCCAAGGACAATTATTAGCGATGGAGAAAAACATTTTTGCAACCGTCAATTTGATGATCTACTTGATAAGTATGGAGTTACTCATTATGTGGCAACACCATATCACCCTCAAACAAGTGGTCAAGTGGAGGTTTCAAATAGAGAGTTGAAGTGTATACTTGAGAAGACGGTGAATTTGTCACGAATAGATTGGGCAAGAAAATTAGATGATGCATTATGGGAATATAGAACGGAATTTAAAACACCAATTGGAATGTCCCCATATAGATTGGTGTAGGGTGAAGCATGTCACTTACCGGTGGAACTTGAGCATCACGCTTATTGGGCAATAAAGACACTTAATTTTAACATGAAAAATGCAGGTGAAAAGAGAATGTTGCAACTAAATGAGATGGACGAGTTTCGTAATGATGCTTATGAAAATGCCAAAATCTATAAAGAAAAGACTAAATGGTGGCACGATAAGCATATTTTGAGAAGAGAATTCAAGGAAGGGGAGAAGGTGTTGTTATTCAATTCAAAACTTAGATTTTTCCAGGAAAATTGCGATCTACGTGGACGGGACCATTTGTTGTCACACAAGTTTTTCCATATGGAGCTATAGAAATTCATCATGAGAAAAAAGGGACATTCAAAGTCAATGGACAATGGTTAAAGCCATACATGGATGGAGAAGTTGGCAGGGAAATCTTGTACATCGATAAGGCCAAACAACAGTGACAAATCGGAGAAAGTATGGCTGAAGACTTTAAACTTAGCGCTTCGTAGGAGGGAACCCATGTTTTCTTTTTACTGCATTTATATTTTATTTTTATTTTAGTTTACTTGTAATTTTAATTTCTGAATTTATTCTGTAGGATTGCATAAGTTTGGAAGTCGCCGGGCGGAGCTGTTTTCTACACCTGAGTTGATTGCTGTTTTTTAGCAGGATGGAGTCAGAGTCTGGACAAGTGTTTCAAAGAGAGATTGTAGAAAATTTTCTTAGCTTTCCAGAATAAAAAGAATCGGGCCATTCGGACACCTACAGCTCCAGATATCGCTGAAACACTGAACGTCGCGCATGCAGAATTTTAACACAAATCAAGAGAACAATTCTGAACTTTTGCATTCTTTTTGTTTTTTTTTCCTTTTCCCTTGAAGACAATGTGATATTCAAGTTTGGGGGAAGGGTACAAATTTATTTTTATTTATCTATATTTGAAAGAAAAACAAAACAAAAGGGATTTCAATTGAGCTCACCATTACACTTTTGAGTTCTTTTTTGTGCTAAAGCATTGATTTTTTCAAGGATAGACAATATCTTATAAATCAAAATTAAGCATACTTATTTACTCTAGAATTATTGAATTTCAAATTTTCTTACACAATTGTGATAGTCATGTGATTATACATAAATGAAAAATGTGATGCTTTTTCTTGTGATTATCCCCTTTGATCTAGTCCTAAACAGATTTTAATGAAATAGAGTGATAATGATCAAATAATTGAATAAATAAAGTTTATCTACTCAAATGTTTTGAGTTGCTTAGTAACTAGGGGTATTCTTCACAAATATTTAGTTTTACGTCAAACGGCATCTTGATATATGAGTATGCAAAGCACTCTAAGTTTGTAACTTGTTGAGTAACCGGGTGAATTCATCACAAATATTTGCATTCGCATCAAAGGGCAAGTTACAACTTGGAGAAGGAAAAAAAAACTCTAGTTTACTACTCGGTTTTAGTAGTGAGAAGGGAAAATCACAGATGAAGTTGTTACATACTATAATTATATTAATTGCATGACAAGTATGATTGAGTTTGGAATTATGAATGAATAATTGCACTGGAGAAAGTGGGTATGCTTGGTTTTACTTTATTTGCTATTGTTTATATTTTTAATTGAAATTTTGATGCTTGCATGATAAGATCTCTTAGTATCATGAGTTAAGCCTATTATTAATTATTATTACTTATTCATGGTTTTAACTTTGCTTGAGGACAAGCAAAATCTTAAGTTTGGGGGTATTTGATGTGTCTAATTTTTATATAAATATTTGTACTCATTTACCCATAAAAATTGATTGTATTCGTCTATCTTGTTAAAAATTCATCTTATTTACATAAATTTCAGTTAATTAATTATTTTTGAAGGAATAAGATTTTTGATGCAAAAGGTGAATATTTTTTTGGTAAAAATCAACAAACAAAACAAATAGAATGATTTATTAATTTTTATTATTTTGTTGAATTTTGAATTTTACAATTTGGCCATGTGAAAAACAAAATATAAAATTTAAATTGCCAATAGAGGTGAAAGTGCAATAAACAATTTTAAAATGGTCTAATTGAGCTAATATGATTATTAGTTAGTTTATTTAATTTTATTTTTATTCTGATTTTATTTTGTGTGTGTGTGCAGCACGTGCTTCAAGAAAAGGAAAGAGAAGAAAAAGAAGCAAGAAATAAAGATCAAATCAAATAAGGAAAGAAAGAAATAAAGATGTGGGGTTTTCTGCAAAAATAACCCCTAATTCCCACATTTTGGATCCCTATAAATACAATAGCAAACAAGACAAGAAGGGCATGCCTAATGAGAGGATAGCGACGGCTTCCTCAACTTAAACCAAAAAAAAATGCTAAAGGAAAACAGAGAGAGAGAGAGGCGTGAAGAAGTAGGTCTATGATGTTGACGCGGTGCATACTCCAAGACAAGCAGAAAGAGGGCGTTGTGTTCTCGAGGTGACGTCAGCGCAACTCTGCTCAAAGACGAAGCAGCAGAACGGAGAGAGAGACAAGATGTGAGGGTGGCTCTGTGCTGACATTAGCAGGTGAAGCAGACAGAGACAAAATAGAGAGAGAGAAGGTCTGGCATGGGCTTGCTAGCACTGTTCCCGAGGTGACGTCAGGCGCTGATTACTGGCACGGAGTTCGAGGTACGAGGTAGAAGAGAGAAAGAGTTGTTGGCTGATTGCTGGCTCGGTTTTCGAGGCTTCGGTTTGCAATTTTTTTTAGTTCTTTCTGTATCTCTTCTCTTCTTCTAATTTTATTATGCAATCCAAGACAGTATTTTTTAGTTGCAATTTTATTATGAACTAATTTTATTTTTCTAGGGCTTTGATGTAACCTAGTTTTGAGAACACAATTTTAATTCCATGTTATTTTTCTATTTTTCCATGGTTGTGTGTTTGATTTTCGTTCTTAATGCTTACAATTGGTTGACCAACTTTTGTATGATCTATTAAATCATGGAGAGACCAAACTGGTAATTTGTGATTTTGAATTTATAAAATTAAACACTGTTACAAGAGCGAACTGCTGTTAATGTGACCATTAAGAAATCCATAGATCTTACTGAATTTTCAATTAGTAATTTGTGCATGAACTATGACAAATAATTAATTGAGAATATTTTTGATATAGCTTGAGAGAGAATATTGAATAGTTTTGGGATTTTGGGCTATAACTTGGAAAAATAATCTAGTTATTCACATGGAGTTATAAATTGTGTGGGATTAACTAGGTGAAATCGAAAGCCCTAGAATTAATGTTGCCATTAACAAATCAACAAAATTTCAGATTCCGCTCCTTTTAATTAATTTTGTTAGTTCTTTAGGTTAATTTAATTTAGTTGTTTTTTTTAATTAAATTTTGATTCTCCAAATAGTAGTTAATCTAGTAAATTTCGGTACTCAGTAAAATAATTAGTTCATGTGGGTTCAACACTCTTTTCACTTACCAATACTACTTGTTGCGATTTTGTACACTTGCAAATAATTCACATCAAACTGTTTACCGCATTGCATATTCTCAGGCATTCTTTAAGTTCTTGTATCTCAGATATTGGTTATTACCTTATATTCTTGTTCCTGTGATTATTATTGTATTGAGCTTAACGATATTGTACAACTTATGGATGATATGAGTTGGTACACTTATATCATTCGCTAGGCCTCAGTTACGTGCATGTATTTCTGTATAACGGGAAGCAGAGCGTGACAACAACGAAAAATTAGGACTTACAACACCATGTTTAGTCCATCCTGAATAAGAGACAGAACAAAAGAATCGAGGAAATGAAGTTGAAGAGTCTCTTTCTTTTTAGGAGGTAGAATATTAGATCAGAAATGAGCAAAATAAAGAACATCTTGAATCCATCGGTCAATGTTATTAAATCTCTTAGTAAAGATACGGGAGTTCCTTTCTTTCTAAATGACCTAGATGATGGCCATCTTAGTGATATCCCATGATAGTCAAAGATGATGGTTGATATTGGAATGCCTTCAAGAACACCAACCTAATTGCATGGTTCTCGGCAATCCATTGATATGTCAAGCGAACTTGCAAATAAACCAAATAGGTTTGAAGAAAGAACAATGATTGAAAAGATGATTATTAGTCTCTTCTCGGTTGTTACACAAGACACACTTTTGTCCAATGGCATGATTCTTTTTATTCAGAATTTCCACATTGAGGTTTGTTGTGAATAACAAGCCAAACAAGAATCTGAACCTTAAGAGGAGCAATATCCTGCCAAACATGTTTGTAGAATGGAGAAATAACACCACCATTATTAAGGAAGGTGTAGAACTGTAACCCTTATTGTTCATTTTTGAATTTTTTATTATTTTTTAATAAAATTCATGGTTATTTTATTTATTGCTGATTTTATTAATTTTCATCTCTTTTGTATCGTGCATTGTTCTTATCTCTCTTGTGATTCATTTTGCATTGATTCTGCTTTTTATTCTCATTTATTTGACCTACAATTTGTTTTTAATTTTGTCTATTGTTTAAACCTATTTTATGGCTTATTTATCTCTTGTTGGATTCTTTTCTTCCTATTAGACACTACCCAGTTCACCCAAATCCATATTGTCTCTATATAATCATCCTAATTGTACCCTAAACCTAATCATATTCTCTCTCTCTCCCTCACCACAGCCGTCACCACCTACCCCCGTTCCTCTCCTGCCTCTTCACTGTCATCGTCTCTCTTGATGTTCGGTTGCTGCTGTCTCTTTGTGTGTGTGTGCACGTGCGTCTTGTGCACTATTTCGGGTGGGGTGATTTCTCGTCTCTTTGTTCGTTATGTTCGTTGTTCGGGATCCGTTCCCGTTATTCTAATCTTCATCTTTGTTTTCGTCATCTTCATAACAGGCAAGTAGGTTGTATGTGTTCTTTTTATCATACAAGTTAAATACCGTAAGTAGTCTAGCATGAAAATGTTTGTACTCTCATGATGATCCTATCATGTTAGTTAAACCGTTGACATCATCTCTTGATCATGAGTAGTTACAATAGTTGACACCCGTTGCATGAAAATATTTATATTAGATGACATCTTGATTGTATGTTGTTGTGACACACCGTATGTCGTAGATGACTGTTACGTGGATGTTTGTCGGATGTATTATCTCATTACAGACTATTTATACACATGTCATGCTGATTTGAGTAACCCACATATAGCATGCTTTGTATGACATCTTAGATTGGATCGTTTGTAGTAAAGTTGTGTGATAAAATGCCTAAAAGAACTTTTGTTTTGTTGTTGTCCTATTTTTGTACAGTAATTTCGACCCTGTTAACATCAGTAAAATAAATAAGTTTGTGAACATGATTTTTAGCCTTCGTTTTCTAGTTTCCAGAACATTCGATGGATCTGAATTTTGAGTTTTGATGCATGAGTTATTGATGTTTTACTGCAGTCATATCGTATATTCCAGATTATGAACTATATGTATTCTGTAAAAGATATTATTTTAAAACTGATATGAAAAGTAGAATTTGAACTTTATATTTGGTTGAGTATGTTTAGCCATGAGTGGGATCAATCCCTAATTTTTGTGGAATTAATAATGACTTTTATATCTCATTTCATACTTGTGAAACACATCGATATATTTTCAAACTGCATATTGTTCAGTAAAGAACTCTATTTTCTACTTGATTCTATTAGTTTTTTATGAAAACTTTGTCAATATGAACTGTAGCATGATTTGTCTATTTTATCATCCTTTTGACGGATCTGGATTTCGAATTATATTGTATGAATTATCTCTGTTTTGGTACTGTTGTGTCTGAACTTTCAGAATTGAGATTTTGTCGTATTATTCTGTTTTCCCAATTTTGTTGTCTATGCTATCGGTAATATATGTAAATCCCCGCAAAATTGGGTAATGAAATTTTTTCCCTAGTGCATTACGCACGTGTATTTTGTACCGTTACGAATAATATTCGTAACGTATTTTTATATAAATGTCATACGTATTTTATATTCCGATTATTTATATGTTTTTTGTTTTCTCAAAAATCATTTCAATCCTATTTTTAAACAACTCAAAATATTTATTTTAATCTTTGTGTTTTACGTACATTTCATGTGCTTTCAATACACGTGTCGATTACATATATTACCAATTCGTTCAATACATTGGATATAATTCATGCCAAGAAAAGTTACTGTTTTGAATTTTGAATTTTGTTTGCACATCAGAAAATTGTATATAATAAAATAGTTGGAATCTAGAACTAAAACTTTTTTTGGAGCATCTTGTATATGTCAGGAACATCCCTTTAAAATTTCATAAGATTTTGAGGTCGTTTACTATTTTAATAAAATCAAAACTCATAACTGGTTAGTAGTTGACTGGTTGCTGGAAATCTGTACACATTTAGGTTTTTTATCAATTCAGCATTGTAAATGAAATAATTTGATAAAAAGAACTAAGAAATTTTATTAGACTCATTAACCATTCTGAAAAGTTCAAGAAATCAAATTTTCATAAAGAATTGAATTTTATTTGAATTTTACAAGACTGTACAAGTGACAGTATTTCGACCCTACTGTATATTTCGAAGAATTCAGGGTTATAGATACAGTATTTTTAGGAAACTTATAACTAAGAAATTGTAGTAGACTTGTATACCTTTATTTTGATATAAAGAATGCAAAGTTTCGTGAAGTATATGATTTTTTATGATTTTTACAAATAGCATGAAATGCAGTTTTCTGACTTTGAAATTACTGTTTTTGCAAATGATACTTAGATGAAGTGATTGAGAATATTTCTCACTGTTTTAAGTTGTATTTTTGGAAAATAAATATCATATTCGTGCTTAGATGAGATGTGAACTCAATATATATATATATATATATATGATTAAAGATGTTAAGATTGATTCAAAATAAATCAAAGGAAAATGATGAGATGAGTTTTCAATGATGAATTTTAAGAAATTATGTTTTAATCTTAATTAACTTTTATTGAGAATGTTTTGATGAATATGAAAAGTGTATTGTGAAAATGAATAGGTTGAGATTGTACTTATTGATGAATAAATAAGAATGAATGAAAGAATTTGAATGAATGGTGAATACATGACCATGAGTTATAAGGGTATGAGTACCCCAAGTTGTTGAACATGGAAAGATGTTGATTCTAGAGGCTTAGTGATACTCAGGTACCAGCAAAAGTAACGGAAATGAATAATTTATTTTTGAGAAGTGGCCAATTTGGGCTGTCGTTTTTTGTATTTTTGTGTAAAACCGGTAAGAGGATAAACTAGCTCTAGGTAGTATAATTTATTCAAGTTCAAACTTAAGAATTAGGCACTAAGTGAAGATGTAGTAAACTTGGGAAAACGTAAGTGGAGGGCCTCTATATAAACTGGCGATGGCTTCCGGGACTATAGACCTAGTCGGGCGGTGGATTCCGGGTCTGTGGTTGCTTGCGATGGAGGCAAGCATTAATTAAATCTAGGATTATGATTGATCGGGCGGTGGATTCTGGGATCATGATTAGTTGGGCGGATAGTAGGCTGTACTCCAGTGTATATGCGTATACCGGAGCTATAGAGACACTTGCGAGATGTTCGCACGACGAGGATTTTGTATAGTCGACGGTGGATCTCCGGGACTAGAATCCGTACTCGTAGAATGTCCTAACTTTGTTTTATTACTGGGTATTTATCATGGCGAGGGATTAAACCCTTTAATGTGGAGTACGTAGGTTCTTGCCCTCAGACCTATGTATTATGGGATGCATAGAATCCGAACAAGTATGCATTAGTGTCATTGTAGTATAACATCTACATTAGGCATTAGGTCATATCATACACTGACATGATTAGGATAGTCACTCTTTACACTTTTTTATGCATTCAAGTTTGTGATTGTTAAAGTAAGAGATTTCGTTATAATACAACATAGATAGGATCATTGTTTATAATATTGCGTCGGTTGTAAGCAACTGATATGCCCATAGATTTTCAATGCAGGGCTTGATTGGATTGGCAAGGACTTAAAGACGATTGATGATAAAGATTATATTAGAGTTGTAATTCTTGTTGTATTTTATTCCGTTGTATAACTCTGTAATAAACATTGTTGTGTAAATAAAAAGTTTTAAATTTCCTTGTAAAATTGTACGAATTGAAGTAAAAGATCCTGTTGTACTACAAATTACATGTAAATGAAATTCGGGGTGTTACAATATAATTTCATAATATTTTATATTTTGAGACTAGATATGTTAGGGAATCTTCCAGATTTTTTCTCAGATTTAATTATGATGTTTTTAAAACCTTTTCATGATTATAAACAAGATTTTGCATTTTTCTGGCTGAACATAACTTCTGTATTAAACGCTGTTTTCAACCCTATTTCTGTGGCTGATATGAGATTTATATATATGTGCTGGAATCGGCAGAGAGTTTAGTTTCTGGATTTTCTGACGGATCTATATTTGCAGTTCTGTAGCAACGAGAATCTCAGATTTGATACAGTAGTGTCTTGTTGTCCAGAACTGAAAGTTTTGTTGTTTTGACTGTTATAAGTTGTTTTTGTCACTCGTTTGTGTTTCCTATTCATCTTAGACTTGTCCTTTGTTCTTGCCATGCCTTTAGCCTGTTTGTATTCGTTCACACTTGTTTAATAATAATGAGAACTAATCAAGCCGGAGTTTTAAGGGAAAAGATCGAGTAGTGGACAATATAGAAATGCATATTCGGAAGGAAACTCGTTTTCCCCACTGTTTACTGTGGTACCTACTGTTTATCTCTGGATGCATGAGGGCATGATCCATGACACTGTTTGATGTTGATGTTACTTTTATTGTTTGTCTGAATATACTACCATATAGAAGTTCCACTACAAAATCTTAAAATAAAACAGTTTGATGTAGCAACCACGTGGTATAATTTGGGACGCATAAAGTGCTATCTAGATAGTAATGATCATTGGCCATAAGAACAATTTTTTTCACTGTCACATTATGTTACTGTTACCGTTGACCTCATTGTTACTGTTGATCCAACCGGTTACTATTATTGTTGACCACTTACTGTTACTGTTATACTCTTACCGTTAGTCTGCTGTTACTGCCATCTGTAGACTGTGTTATCTTTGCTGCCTTCTCTATGTTAGTATTTTCTGTTTAGTTTAGTTTTTCTCTTCCATTTTCCTACATGTACTACTTGCGGCCCAGAACTTGCATCTAACGGGCATCATGTTTTCCTGATTTCCTATTTTCCTTGTAATTTTCATATGAGAAGGTTTTGCTGATCATTGCCTACTGGAGTTGGTGAGCAAAAGTTTTGAGCCGCGCATTGGAAAATTTGCTAAAGTTTTGATAAACTATTTTATACTCATGAAGAGTATTGAGACTTGTATTTGGGATTGTAGTCCCAGGATTATTGTTTTATTTTGGATCTCGTATTTGTTGGGATATTCATTATTGTTGCAATAAATACCATTGAGTTATAATTGTTTTTGCATGCCTGGTTGAGTATGTTGCTATATTTATTGTTGTGATGAGTTAAGCAGATCTGTACAGCTCATGGATGGTGAAAACTATCCGCTGGGCTTAGTCACGTACCGTATTCCGTATTTTTTTTTGAAAGCTGGGCGTGATAAGAACGATTTAACAGTATAGTTCCGGTGTTAGACCATCGCCATTTTACGTCGTCCCTCGCTTGCCATTGATAAGTGTCACGCCCCGCTTCCCAAAAAGAGAATACGGAATACGGATACGTGACTAAGCCCAGCGAATGATTTTCATCATCATAAGTTGTTCAGAATCTTTACAACATCTCACAGAAATAATCAGAGTCGGAAGCAAAAGAATCAACCAAGTATGCATAATCAAATCAGATATACCAACAGAAATTTACTTGAAACCAAAATATAATATAATCTCAAATAAATCAAGTCTGGACAGGTCAATAATATCCTGGGTCACATTGCCCAAATACAAATAAATCCAAGTATCAAATAAAATATTCAAATAAGCAGCAGAAATAATAATAAAAACTCCAGCACTAATATCTCATATCACCAACTCCATCTAGCAGCTGGTCATCCTGGTCTGCAATTAAATAAATTGCAGGAAGAGGAAAAATAAAATAAACTCCCATCAATGCAAGTTACGGACCGTTTGTAGTGCAGGATACAAGTAAATGGAAAAATAACAAATACAAAATAATAACAGAACAAACATGGCATGATATAGGCATATCAACAGAATATAATGTCTAACACGAATCAGGAAAACAATCAGATAGCATGATATACTAACAGATACAGATAACATGTGTCAAGTGTCAAATATCAAATGGCATGTAGACAGATATTCAGATGACAGTGTCAGATGATAGTCAGACAGATAATAGATAATCAGATAATAGATGTCAAATAAATAGATACAGATATCAGATAACAGATGTCATGTTCTTATAAGTTTTGTGTGATTACTATCTAGGTAGCACTTCATGCGCCCCAACTTTTTATCACATGATTGCTACATTCAAACAGTTTCGTTTAGAATTCGTAGTGGAGTCCATAGGGCAGTGTACTCAGGGATCAGACAGACAGATATCAGATAATCAGATTAGATAGATAGATAGAAAATATGGGTTCTCTTCTGAGTCCACCTTCCTATAGGGAAGTAATGTAGTCAGGGTTCAAATAAACAGAATCGTGAATTATGTAGTCATGAACACGTAACAGATAGGAAACACGGGCCCTCTTCTCAGTACACATTTCTATATTTTTCACTACTAGATCTTTCCCTTAAACCCCGGCTTGGTCATTTTGTTATTATTATCAGACAGACATGTACGTGCAGAAAATAGAGTGATAACAGCATCGTTTAAATATGTAACAGTTTCAGGGTGACAGATAAACATATACAGACTAAAGATAACACATAAAAGAGCAGAACAACAAAAATTCCAGTTCATGACAGAAAGACTATACTGCACTAAAACAGGGATTCCCGTTGCTACAAAAATGCAAATCTAAATCCGTCGAATGATCTGGAAAACAGACTCTCTTACAAATCCAGCAAACATATATAAGTCATATAGTATTTCACAAAATCATAACTCAAAACAGATTTGAATCCAGAAAACATGTTTAGTCAGAAATCAGAATGTTGTATTCACAGTCAGGAAAATAGTATGAAAACTCATTAATTAAATCCATGAAAAATCTATATTTCCCTATATGTTTAGTATCAGAATATAAAGTTTCAAAATTTTCCAATATAAACAGAGTATTCAAGTAAAATCAGAAAACAACAAGACACGACAGTTTTGTAAATCTGAAATTATAAACACTGCAGTACGAAAACAGCAATATCTCATAAACAATAAATCGAAATCCAAATTCGCTAAAAGGGTAATAAAATAGATACAGTAGGCTAACTTTCATATTCAGAAAGATTTTAGAAACAACAAGTATAATTAGGTCGAAAATCAGGTTCTTTACTGAACAGCAAGAAAAATCTACTAGTAAAATCTTTATTTGCAAGCATGAAAAGGTTTGTAAAACTCTTCAAATAAATCCATCAAAATTCTGGGTTAATTCCAATCACATTGAGAAGTACTTTGAAAAGTTTCAGATCAAAATAATAATTTTAACACCAAAATAAAAATATATTACTCTTCAGAATTCATAGAAAACAAAATCTGGAAATCTTTCTACACCTCAGTAGTAAAATTGGCATAACTCACAAACCGTAAATTGAAACTGAGATCCGTCAAAAGGGTTGGAAAATAGACAGAATTCTCTACAAATTATGTTCACAAATAATTTCAAATACTGACCTTATAGGGTCTAAATTACTGAAAAATATTAGGGAATTAGAAAAATACAGATTTGTTCTCTACACACAAAACTACATAGATCATACGAAACTCATCCAAATCATCCCAAACATGAAATATAGTGTACTAGATGTCCAAACAACATGGTATAAAGTATTTCACAAGTCCAAAACAAGTCTATCACGAATGACACGAACGAGCACAAGATATCACATGAACAACACGCATATATGCAACAAGATATGGTCAATCCTAGGTTATATCATGTCATGTATGTCATGAGGCAACTATTGGTCAAATCATCACTATAGAGACAATATCAACAAGGATTTTCACACACAAATTGTCTCTAGAACCCAACTACGCTACAGACGGTATTTAGTACTTGTATTACACAAAGAAAAGAATACAAGTTACTTGCCTTATAACCGACGATGAAAATGACGAAAATCAAGAATAACGGGAACGGATTCCCGGAGCAATGAACACAACGAACCACGAATGGAACCCACGAACTCAACGACAAACAAAACCCACGAATACGACTACGAACCAAGCACGCACCTCGAACAACATTCACGGCAGCGGCACAGCGAGTGGTTGTCGCTGTTGCTGCGGGCTGCTGCTGTGGGGAGGAGGCAGGTCGGGAAATAGGGTCGAGCTAGCTACCGGGCTGTCGAGGAAACATAGCAAGAGCGGAGGGGTTTATGGTGTCGGAGGGAGGTACGCGGGTGCGAGGGCGGAGCAAGGGTAGGCTGACGAGGAGGGCTAGACGAGAGAGAGGGAGAGCGCAGGGAGAGATGACGACTGCATGGGTTCACAATGGGGTTTTAAAATGGGGAAAGGAAATATAGGGTTTATTAGAGTTGAAGGGGTGTTGACGGCTAACGGGTAGGGGAGTGCAGCGGGTTCGGGTTTGAGCACACACAAGGGAATGGGTCTGCATGGGTTTAGTGGGTAATAGGTATAGGATTGTGTAAATGGTTAATGGATATATATATAAATGGTTTTAAGTGCACGGATTTGGGTTTTGGGTAGCTTAGGTGGATATTTAATAGGGTAAATGGGTATAGAATATGGTATTAAAGAATAGGATTAAAAATGGGTTGGGATTTAAAATAAATCTGGGCGACAGAAAAATAGTGATCCAGATAATGAGACAACAGAATCAAGAACTCAAAATAAAAAGATGGCAAAAATGATAAATGAATATATTGAAAATAGAAGATCCAAAATACGGTCCAAAAACAGATACAAAGAGAGAAATACACCAAAACGAAAAAAATACACTCAAAATATACAAAACGAAAAACAGGGATTACAATAAGACCCCAACCGGACAATGAGGCAATATAATCAGAATTATGCTGAATCGAAAGAAATCTATGAAAGAGGATATTCTAATCTTTGTGGCCGTTATGGATCGAGAGATAGGAGGTCACAGTGGCATTATAATTAGAAGCTAAGTAAAATAGGGTGGGGAATAATACTGCAATTTTGTTATTACCGATCTAAAAATCAAGCCAAAATCTGATAATCGAACCGTCACCACAAACTTTCTGAAGGCCGCATAAACGGCTTCGCCGCCTTTCACACTCATTTCCAAAAGGCGGAAGCATGGATAGCCACTGTAGAATTTAAGTCCCAAATCTTTTTTCTCTTATGATACTTGTTTTTAGCCAGACGAATCCAGACCAAATCATCACGCTTAAGAACTTTCCAAAGTCATTCCCAAAAGCGCTAAATTTTGGTGCCTAGGGTTAATGATGCCTAAACCCCCTTCTCTTTTGGATTTACATAACTTCTGCGAGTTGCATAAGTGTTTACCAATCGAGAAGGTGTCGGAACCAGACTATAGGAAACTCCGCCTAGTATTATCAATGTGTTTAACCATCCATGAAAGGACATACAAATAAGACATCATATAAAGAGGGATAAAGGAAAGTACCAAGTTAATCAAGGTGAGCCTACCACCCATAGACATTTGACGACCAGAGCAGGAGTGCAGTCGAAGCTTTCGATCATCGGCATCTATTCCTCCTTATAAGGAGTCCCCAAACGAAGAGGAATACCAAGATAGTGAACAGGAAATGAACCAGAAGCACAGTTAAAAAATTAGCAATTTTGGTTTGTCTGTTAACCGACCCGCCAAGCCAAATAACCGAAGATTTACTGAAGTTAATCAACAAACCAGAAACATTTTCAAATAGATAAATGAGGAGTTTATGGTTACAAAGCGAGGGGCCATGAGGTTTAGCAAATAGAATGGTGTCATCAGCACATTGGAGATTAAGAATCCCCTTGAACCTAGAGAAATCTCCCAAACCCTAGATAATATTGGCCTTGCAGCTGTGAGTAGCATCCTGCTGAAAACATCCGCAACAAGAACAAAGAGAAGGGAGGAAATCGAGTCTCCATGCCTGAGACCTCGTTTACACTTAAACTTATTACCTTCAATCCCAGTAAATAACACCGATGAAGTTCTAGCAAAATGACTAGATCTAATCCAGGAGATCCATCTCAGGCCGAAACTATGATGGAAAATAACATCAAAAAGGAAAGACCAACTAACCTAATTATATGCTTTTTCAAAATCAATTTTAAGCAAAATCCCTTCAAATCTAAAGTGATGGCAACTGGAGATAATCTCTTGAGCACAGGCAACGCTATCCAAGATAAAACGATCTTTGATAAAGGTTGACTGAGTCGAACCAATAAGAGGGAAAATAACATAACTCAACCTATTGGCTATAGCTTTCATGATGATTTTGAACTTGACATTAAGAAGGCTAATGGGCCTGAAAGTCGAGATAGTGTTAGCCCCAATGATTTTCAGAATAAGAACTATATAAGCATAGTTAATGAGATCAAAATGGAAGGAGTCGTGAAAAATATCAGAGAACATTTGAAAGAGATCATCTTTAAGAAGGTCCCAAAACTTTTGAAAGAAAAACAAGGGTAACCGTTAGGGCCCGGAGCCGAATTGTAGTGCATAGAAAAAACTGCCTTTTTAATCTCTTCCATGGAGAAAGGGTTTACAAGGCCAGAGAGATCGAAGTTCTCATCCTCATAAAGGGGGTGCCAATCAATGCGAACAGGGCTTTCAGTTTCGGACCCATTAGATTTTTAGAGAAACAGAGAAATATAGTATGGAATTGAGGAACTGAACGAAGCTTGGTATCATCATCCTTTAGGGATGAAATGTGGTTGATCCTCTTCCGATGAGAGGCAAATTGGTGAAAGAACGAGGTGTTACAATCCCTTTCTTTCAACCATTTAATCATGGCACGTTGGGCCCATCTTAAAGGTCTTGGTGTAATAAAGAGGCGCAATCAACCTTACATTCATTCCGGTATTGCCTCTCAGCTGATGAAATGGAGCCAAGCTCCTCTTTCTAGTCAATAAGATGGCTGACATTGAGAAAAGAACATTTAAGGATATTTGTGTCACCAAATATAGCTTTACTCCAAACTTTAAACCCATTTATAACCGAATGGAGCTTAAGGAGTAGACGAGCTAGACCATGCAAACCAACCACCGAAGAAAGACAATGAGTCACCAGATTAACAAAAATTTGATCTTCAAGCCAGAATTTCTCAAAACAAAATTTGAAGGGTTTAGAGAAGTTAAAGTTAGAATATAACATCGTAGGGGTATGTTCAGAAACAGGATTGGGGAGCCCTTGAACAAAAGAATTATGGAAAAAGTCAGCCAATCTTAAGAGACGAGAATTCGATCCATTTTCACCATGGAAGGATGAAGACGGTGATTAGAGCAAGTAAACCGACAATCATTAATGGGGAGATCGATAAGATTTAAAGCCCTGATACAGTTATTAAAACTGTAGGAGTCATTGAAATGCGCATGGTTACCCCGTCACTCATGAATGAATCTAGTGATATTAAAATCACCACAGAAGACCCACAGACCATTAGTGCGCCCAACAAACGAGTTGAATTCATCCCAAAGGCAGAACAGAGTTCGGCCGTGTAAGGAGCGAGAAAGAAATTTAATGTAGGAGATTAGGTGAAATTGTTTTATTGGATAGTGTTAAAAAAACAATTAAAAATTATCTACGGTAGCGCTACAATGATCTTTAGATGACTTCTGCCTCAAATCTCCGAATTTTTAAAAGACAATTTTCACTTATTTTTTACTACTGTTTGCTGTCAGAAATGAAAACAGTTCCATCACAGAATACACCAAACCATAGTCACAAATTCGGGGTGCGGGAATAATTCGTTATGATTTAATATTCGGAATTCAGCAAAAATTCGGTAAATTCGGAAGATTAAATCGTTATGAAACTTACATGGAGCTATCGAGCAAAAATTTCCTACCGAGCAAAAATTTGGATGAATCGAAAGGAATTTACCGAAGGAATTTTTGCTCATTATGATTTAATATGGTATTTGGCATTCATCCAAACGAATTTTTTTATTAACTAATTTCAAAGGATTGGAGATTAAATCATTGAAAAACAATTTCAACTTATCTGTATATAACTTAGGATTTCGAATTTAACCTAGTTTCCTTATATGGAAATTTTTCCAGCTGTGTGCATTGTGTGCAACCCATCATCTCAATAGATCTAAACATACCCATAACAACCCATCATCTCAAACACCGAAAAATTTCGAACCCAGATCTAGTTTCAACCCCAAAACAACAAACCCATCAAAGCATTAATCAAAACAAAGAAAACCCATATACGAAATGGAATCAAAATATGAGAACGGGAACATTACCATCGCTGAAGAGGGTTATAGTTGATAAGAAACCATCGATGAGGAATCGAAACCCTAATCGGAAGATGGGTTTGACTTCGAAGAGAGAGAGGGAGAGCCTCGCAACCCTAATTGCGATTTGGGTCTTCGATCTCAGACAGAGAGAAAGAGACCACTGAGACTCGTTGGATTTGGGGGCTAGGGTTTCTCGTCGAAGAGAGTGAGAGAATCCAAGAGAGTAGAAATCGTAGAAGGAGAATGGGGGTTTCGTCTCCGACGATCAGGGTTTCATCGAAGAAGGAGAAGAGCGCGGGAGTAAGATAAGGAGAGGGGGCTAGGGTTTCTTACGATCGAATAGAGAGAGCGGGAGTGAGTTGAGATCCAACATGCCAAAAGATAAGGAGAGGGGGCCAAATGACCATTTTACCCTCAACAAAACAAGATGGAGACGGGATCCCATCTCAGCCATTCGATCTGAATCAAACTAGATTGGATGGCTGGTAGATCCCGCTCAAGATAAGGAGCCCCGCTCACCATCTCATAATAGACTAACTCATATATATACACACACTAATTTGAATGCTCATTTACAGTTTGACCAAGCTTCGCTTTGATTAATTGCATCTGGAATTCTGTAGGTTGAGAAAATAGGTAAGCAAGCTGTTTGTCCTATGTACTCCAGTCTACAAATTAAGCCACAGCTATACATTCTGTATTAGAGTATCCACTATCGTCTCTGCTATATTTTAACTATATGCAAATTTGGTTTTAGCACAGATGCTCTTCCGCCACTATGGTGAGAGCTATAATTTGCAAAAAAAAATAGTAAAATATATAGACGGAAGAAGATCCTCCGTCTGCTTTCCTTATTATAATTTTGTTTTAAAAAAAATCCAGCCGGAAGAAGATCTTCCATCTGGATTTTTTAAATTTTTTAAAAAATTTTTTGAACACATCAGCCGGAAGTTCAACTTCCGTTTGGGATTTTTTTGAATTTTGTTTTTTGTTTTTTTTTCTTTTAGGAAAAGGACAAAAAAAGAAAAGGACGAAAAAAAAAGAAAAAATTAAATAAATGAAAGGGACGGAAGTCTTTCAATTTTTTTTTAAAAAAATAAAAAAATTACGAAGACGGAGGAACATCTTCCGTTTGATAAATTTTTTTTAAAAAAAATTTATCAATTCGATAGACGGAAGATCTTCTTCCGTCTATACAATTTTGACCGGTCAAATTGTATAGACGGAAGATCTTCTTCCGTCTATTCGAATTTTTAATTCCAAAGAAATCAAAATTTTTGATAGACGGATGATCGTTTACCGTCTTCTATAATTTCCAAATGCTATTCTACCCTGCTATATATGGCCGACTCCTGTTAGCAGACGATAGTGGCGTAAAATTTCCCAAAATTTCTATTTTTTAAATAAATAGCCGACGATAGTGGATGCTCTTAGATTTCAGTCAGAAAACGAGCAACACCTGTTCTACTTAATATTTGTAAATTCAAAATATAGTAGGAAAAAAAAGGGTAAAGTTCACAAGCAACTGATAAAAAAATATTTTTTCCATAATGAACTATATATTCTTATATTTTTAAGACCGCTTTTAGCAAATTTTAAATTAAATTAAAAAAAAGTGCACAACTCGTTATTGATCAAAAATTATATGGAAAGAAAATATAAAGGAACTAAACAAGAAACTACATGCACTAGTAAAGTTTCTTTTTAACTCCTATATTCTTTAATCGTCTTTCTAAATAAGTACTAAAGATAAATCATGAATTAATTTTTGGTTGATAAGAATTGTCAAAGATATTATTTAATTACAATAGCAACAAAGTTACTCAACTAAAAATAACTAGTATTTAGCACGATGCATGTTTTAATAAATATAAAGTTTTCAAAGTAATATAAAGAGTTTAATGGGAGAGTTGGAGTTGTACGTGTGATGCACGTAAGTTGGTAGATTTAAATAAAATATATTAATGAGCGAGTTGGAGTTGTACGTGTTATGCACGTAAGGAGATAGATTTACAAATTGCAACTCCTCTTCTCTCATTATAATATTAGAGATATTAGAGATTATAGATTAGAGATAATGTAAGAGTTCGGGTTGTACGTGCGATGCACGTAAGTTGGTAGATTTAAATCTCTACTATTTTAATAGAAGAATTTGTCACCAGACAAACTTCTTTTGTAACCAAACAAACACGTGCAATGCACATGTATAACTAATATAAAGAAGGTCTTAGGTTCAATATCAGACAACGTCGAATATTTTTTTAAATATATATTTATAAAGACGTGCATCGCACGTGTGTATTATGAGAGAGTTGGAGTTGTTTTTTTTTATAGTATAAAGAGTATAATGAAAGAGTTGAAGTTGTACGTGTGATGCACGTATGATGGTAGATTAAAATAGTGTATAATGGGAGAGTGGGAGTTGCATGTGCGATGCATGTAAAGTGATAGATTTACAAATGATAACTCTTTTTCTTCCATTATAATATTAGTGATATGGCTAAAAACAGGATTAAATCAGTACCATTCAAATCGGGCACGAATCTTAAAGCTCTCAGGGGTAAACGGTAATTTCACTTACAAACGGGTCTTAACGGGAACTGGGTTTCTCTTCAGGGCCCAATAGCCCAATAACGGATCTGTCCTACTGGGTATGGGTAGCAACCCGCTAAAAACCAACCCTAGACGGATAATGAGCGATTCAAATTCATGGTTATCCCCAAAAGGCAGTTTCAACTGTTCCTCTTATCACGAAACGGGTCAAATTCTCATCTTATCCATAAACATCCGGAAGTAGAGATTTATCCTTATCTCGAAACTGGTTCCTAAGGCGACTATAAATACTGCTCTTCCCCTACCGTAACTAGGTAATCAATCATTTTCTACCTAAAGCTCTTTCTTAATCTTTCTGATTACTGATAAGAGCGTCAGAGGGTTCGTCATCGGGATCCATCCCGGTGTATCGAACTTCGTATAGGTTCGCAGCAACAGCGAGAAACAAATCAACACGTTGGTGAAGGTCAACAGGTTTGCTTTATTGTTTTCTCTAAGTTTCCACAAATTCATCTATTTGCTCCCACACCAGAAATCAGCAGCAACAGATTGGCGCCGTCTGTGGGAAAACAGAAACATCGACCCCGTCCTATTTCATCAGCCAAACTAGTTTCAAGTCATGCCTCCCAAGAAGGGGAAGACAATGGTATCTAATAGCAGAGCCACTCCCGCTCCTCCTCCTCCTGTCTAGGAGGTCCCCACTCAACCTGCTCAACAAGCCCAGCAGCCCGGACAGTCACTTCCTTAACCCGTCCAGCAACCGCAGCCTGGACGGCCTCTTCCTCAGCAACCTCAGCCCCAGCAGGCTCCTCAAGGGCCTCAAGGGGCTGATGCCGGCTGGGGCAACCTCCTCATTACGACCATGTGTCGATACATAACCCCTCGTCCGACTCCATGGCCTCACACAGTCCCCAAATGCCGAAGAATCTCCGGCACATTATCATCAACAGGCAGAATAGGATAGATCTTCGAACCCGTTTGGATGAGAGACAGACCCATGACAGGATACCCCGCTGAGAACATCAAAGGGGTCCAGCGGTTCGGTCCCCTAGAGCCCGATCCCCCCGCTGACCAGATCGCAGAAGATCCAACTCCCCAAGGAGGCGGAGGGAGTCGCCCTAGCGTTGTGCAAGGAGAAGCCACTCTCCCGTCGGTCGACCCGCCCCACGGAACCACCGAGAGCGGGAGGTGCCTGTCACAAGAGCAGAATTCCAGCAATTTCAAGAGGCAGTCCTGAGGGCCCTCAATGTGGTTCCCGACCACGAACAGCGAGCGCCCAGTCCTCAGCCTGCCCCGAGCTATCGGCTCCGTACTCCAAGTCCTCAACCTGCCCCAAGCCATCGTCATTGCACTCCCAGTCCCCTTCCGCGCGAGGATGAATCCCGGGCCATAGCAAGGTATGACCGAAGGGAAGATTCGGTCTACAGCCGTCTCCACAAGATGGAGAGGTGACTTGGCCGACTGGACAGAGGAAAAGAGCAACAGGCGAGGAAATTTCCATCCCAGCAGGCCTCCATTCTCCCGGACCCTAATGAAGGCACCGCCCAGATATCAAGCTCCTTCACTTTGAGTCATACAACAGGGAGTGTGACCCCATAGACCACATCGAGAGTTTTAAAACTCTCATGATGATACACCAGGAGTCGGATGCGCTTTTCTGCAAAACTTTTTCCGGCCACGCTGAAAGGGCCTGCAAGGGAATGGTACTCAAGACTAGCCCCGGCCTCCATCTTCTCCTTAGATCAGCTCGAAGGCCTCTTCTTGACTCACTTCATGAGTAGCGGTCGAACAGAAAAGACGAGCACCTCTTTGCTACTGCTTCATCAAAGGAAGGGCGAACGACTAAGAGACTATGTTAAATGGTTCACCGCAGATGCCAGATCCATCGCCTCCCTGGACCAGTCTGTGGCCTCTATTGCCTTCCAATCCAATGTCGCTAACGAAAGCCTCAGAGCGTCCCTTGCCAGGAAACCTCCTCGGGATTTCTCAGAACTCCTGCTCAGGAGTGAGAAATATATCCGAGCGGAAGAAGCTCTCTCCTGCCCCTCGCTTGAGGGATCATCCTCCGATAACAAACGGAAGGGTGCTGAAGAAGAAGAGCTAAGAAGCTCCAGAAGGACAACGGAGGCCAGGGTCGCCCCCCTCCCCGCTTCGAGAAGTTCAATCCGCTCAACGCGAGTGTCTCAGTCATCCTGATGGAGGTTGGGAAGGAGGGTCTTCTCCCACCACCTCCAAAGATGAACACTCTGGGCAAAAAGAGGAACACGGACAAGTGGTGCCGCTTTCATAGGGACCACGGCCACGATACGGAGGACTTTCGGGCCTTAAAAGAAGAGATTGAGGCCCTAATTCAGAGAGGGCAACTCTCCAGGTACGTGAGAAAGGAAAGGGCAGATCCTCCTCCGCCCCCAGGGGGGCTAATAAGCCACTCGAGCGGCACGTGGAGACCCCGGACTCCGAATCAGAGGTCGTCCTGCATCTCATCCACGGAGGCCCAATGGGGGAATTTTCTAACTCCTCCCGAAAAGCCTTCATCCGGGAAGTAAACTCTGTGCAGAACCGTCCTCCCCCCAAGGGCCTTGGGGTCTCCATCACTTTTTCAGATAGAGATCTGGAGGGCATCCAAATGCCCCATTATGACAAGTTGGTAATAAACCTCCACATTCTCTTTCTCGAGGCCTTTCAGGGTTTTAAGCTGTCCAGGGATCAACTGAAGCCCGCCGAATACACACTCCACGGGTTCACAGGGGTGCCAGTGATGATCGAGGGTGACATAACTCTCGACGTAACCACTGGAAAAACTCCCATCACCCGAACCGAGCCGATGAACTTCATGGTGGTGGACATAAATGCTGCTTACAACGTCATTCTCGGCCGACCAAGCCTAGCTGCTGTCCAGGCCATACCCTCGGCCTACTATATGAAGATACCCACCACAGCAAGCATGGGAGAAATCAGAAGGAGCCAGGATGCGGCCCGCAAATGCTACATGACCTCGGTGGGAGGACCGGTCCTCTCCCTTGAAGCTCTTGAACTCTCCGAAAGGAGTAGCCCGCATATATCGGAGCCGGTCGATGAGCTGGAAGAGGTGGCCTTCTCAGAAGGAGATCTGACCCAGAAATTCCATATTAGCAAAGTCCTTCCCCTCCTGTTCGCTCCGACATTATCCATGGTATAAGGGGAAATCGAGACCTCTTCGCCTGGACTGCGACTGACATGCTGGGAATCTTCGAAGAGCTCCTCATGCATCACCTTAGTGTCGCTTCGGGGGCTAGACCTGTTTAGCAAAAGCAACGCAAATTCGCCCCCGAGCTCCAGCAGGCTATCAAGCAGGAGGTTGAGAAACTCCTTAGGGCTCGGTTCATACAGGATGTCAACTACCCAGAGTGGCTGTCCAATGTCGTGATGGTCAAGAAAGCCAACGGGAGCTAGAAGATCTGCATTGACTTTACGGATCTAAACAAAGCCTGCCCCAAAGATCCATTCCCGATTCTGAGCATTGAAGCCCTGATTGATGCAACCTCGGGTCACGAACTCTTAAGCTTCATGGATGCATTCTCTGAGTACGATCAGATAAGAATGTTCCCTCCCGACATTTCGAATACCTCTTTCATCACGATATGAGGCTGAACCGGAACAAGTGTGTGTACGGCATCTCGTCCGGCAAATTCTTGGGGTTCATGGTCAGCCAAAGGGGCATAGAGGCCAACTCTGAGAAGATCCAGGCCATACTCAACGCGGCTCCCCCCTCCAGTATTAAAGATGTGCAGAGACTGACCGGGCACCTCGCGGCGATACGGCATATTCTGTCCAAATCTGGAGAAAAATGCCTCCCGTTCTTCAAGGCCCTCAGGGGGGGCTAAAGGCTTTGAGTGGGGTCAACAACAATAAGAGTCTTTTGATCAGCTCAAGGCCTACTTAGTCAACCCCCCACTCTTGAGCAAACCAAAACCTGGGGAAGTCCTCTACTTATACCTCGCCGCTTCGGAGCAGACCCTCAGCGCTGTTTTAGTAAGAGAAGAAGAAAAGATGCAGAGACCTATCTACTACGTGAGTAAAGTCCTTAGGGACGCTGAACTCCGTTATCCGAAGCTAGAGAAGATGGCCTATGCCTTGGTCATGGCAGCCCGCAAGATCCGCCCTTACTTCCAGTCTCACTCGGTGGTCGTTCTTACCGACCAACCGCTCAAACAAGTCCTCCACACGCCTGAGACCTCGGGATGCTTCATGAAGTGGTCCATCGAGCTGAGCCAGCATGATATCAGCTATCAGCCTCGAACCACTATCAAGGCTCAAGCCCTAGCGGAGTTCATAGTAGAGAGCACAATTCTCGATGCCAGTAATGCGATAGAGGAACCCCCGTTCTGGGCAGTGTATGTTGATGGGTCCTCGTGCGCTGATGGGAGTGGAGCAGGAGTCATACTGGCTGGTCCAGATGATTTCATCCTCCAATACTCACTCCGTATCAACTTTCGGGCGTCCAACAACGAGGCTGAGTATAAAGGCCTTATATCCGGCCTGTGCCTGGCTCGCAGGGCCGAGGCCAAACGTGTCAAGATATTTAGCGACTCATAGCTGGTAGTGAACCAGGTATCAGGGGAATACGAAGCTCGAGACAGTCACATGGCCAAGTACTTGGCCAAAGTCAAGGAACTGATGGTCTCTTTCGAGGACGCACAGCTCCAGCGAATTCCCCAAGCAGAGAATTCGAGGCGGATGCCCTCTAAAATCTAGCTTCCTCTTCACTCCAAGGGCTTGAACAAACTGTCTTAATAGAAGTTATACTGAGGCCCAGCATCGAGGAAGAAGGCCCCGAGCCATTGGAGATGCTGCCCTTACTACTCGGGGAGAATTGGATGAGGCCTTTGCTCAAGTTCCTCAGAGATGGGATCCTTCCCTTAGACCCTAAAGGGGCTCAAAAGATCCGAACCAGGGCCGAGCGGTACACACTCATCAAGGGAGTCATGTACAAATGCTCCTACATTCAAGTAGACGGCAGACCCTACCTATGATATCTCTCCCCTGAAGAAGCCCATTATGCTTTGAAGGAGGTCCATGAAGGAATATATGGCGCGCACTTGGGAGCTAGGTCCCTCGCCCGCAAAATTTTGAACTATGGATACTTCTGGCCTACTCTCTTTCGCGATGCCGAACAACACGTTTGCCAATGCAGCCCTTGCCAAAAATTCTCAACAATCCGCCGCCTGCTGCAAGCTTAGCTGTCCTCTCTATCTAGTCTAACCCCTTTTGCAATGTGGGTAATGGACCTGCTCGGACCGTTTTCTCCAGCGCAGGGCCAACTGAAGTTCCTTGTTGTGACGAGCGAATATTTCTCAAAATGGATCGTGGCAAAGCCCCTAGCGACGATCACGGAGAATAGAGTGCAACGTTTCTTTTGGAAAAATGTTGTCTACAGATTTGGAGTTCCTCGAATCTTGGTAACGGACAATGGGACCCAGTTCACGGGGGCGGCCTTCCGCACTTTTTGCGTAGATCTGGGCATTCAGCAACGATTCTCCTCGGTCTCCCACTCACATTCCAATGGTCAGGCAAAGAACGCCAATCGGCAAATTCTCTCCGGACTGAAAAAGAGACTGAGCAGGTCGGCTAAGGGGTTAAGGGTAGAGCAGCTCCCAAATGTGCTCTGGAGCTATCGCACTACGAAAAAGACCCCCACCAGAGAATCTCTCTTCAACCTCAATTACGGCTCCGAAGCCATTATCCCTTTGGAGATGGGTATACCATCCCCCTGCTTGATTGCTCATAACGAAGAGGAAAACGCGAACGAGCTTCCGGCAACTTGGACCTCATCGATGGGATCCGCGAGAGATCCTCCATTCGGCAAGAAATATATCGACGTAAGATCGAGCGATCCTACAACAAGAGAGTCTGCCCTACTAATCTCAAAGAAGGAAATCTTGTGCTCAGAAAGCTATCAATTTATTTCCCTATCAAGAAGGGCAAGTTGGCACCCAATTGGGAAGGACCATATAGAATCTCCAAAGTTGTCCTCCCTGGCGCTTATCAACTGGAAGACCCGGGAGGCAAGAGAGCGCCGATGACATGAAACGCAGAGCACTTGCTGAATTACCAAGAGGGTGTTCGAACACCGCTCCAAGCAACTTCTCCTAGAGCGTTCTTCTTCTTAAAGCATTTTAAAGCTTGTTTCTTTTCTTTATAAAGTGTAATAATGGATCACAACTTAGAAGCATCCATTTAGTTATTTTCAATAAAAGTGATTTACCTCCTGGAAATTCTCTATTCTAAGCATCCTGGTTGTCCTACCTTGGGGTTTACAAAAACACATTAAACAACAAGTTCGAAGTCCAACACTTGGTTCGATGCAACTTTTGCTACTTACGAACGAGCGAGTACAAAGTAGCTCGCCATTCGGAATTGCTCCTACAACTGTTGATACTCTATAAACGACAAGTTCGGAGTCCAACACTTGGTTCGAAGCAACTTTTGCTACTTGCGAACGAGCGAGTATAAAGTAGCTCGTCATTCGGAATTGCTCCTACAACTGTTGATACTCTCTAAAAGAAAAGTTCGTAGTCCAATACTTGGTTCGATGCAACTTTTGCTACTTGCGAACGAGCGAGTACAAAGTATCTCACCATTCGGAATTGCTCCCTCGACTGTTGAAATTCCCTTGCGAAAGTTAACAAAACACAAACTCTTCGAGAAGGCTCGTTACCAGTTCGAAAAAAAGCAATATTATTCCGTTGAGATCGGAAATACAAGTCTTAATCAAGACCTAAAGGTCATACAAGCCCCAAGAGATTACAAAATTGGAGGTACATGCCTTATTCTAGCCCTAACTTCTTTTAGGAAAATGGATGCTCCTATTTAGCGACACACGAGGTCGACGAGCATGGTGCTAATCTCGCCTCGTCTCCACGGAGGTCTGTAAGCCAGCGAGCCTAGTTGCATCATCGGCACCCAAGGGTCTAACAGTCACCCTGACTGATGCCCCGCTTGATGGGCCGGATACTTCACTTTGAGCGTCGCCTGGATTCCGCAAAATAGGAGGCGAGCAAAGTGCTAACTCGTGGAATGACCGACCCTGAGCATACTCACCTCGAGGGCAGGAAGTACTTCTGACGTTGCTTCCCTCAGAAAGTCGTCGCAGACGAAGGTTCTCCGCCTCTAGCTCGACAACACGCTCTTTTAGAAAGACATCCGTCACTTTGATCTTCAAGCGAGGCAACCACCCCGCACCACTCCCACGTGAGACCTCAGAGAAAGCCCTTCGAAGATGTGCCGACTCCAAACTCTTCTAGAGCACCATGTTCTTGAATTCGTCTCTCTCGGATCTCACCTCAAATAAGGAGTGATGAAAAAATTTCAGTCTTAGACCTTGACTGGTGTCCATTGAGGGGCAGGACTCATCGCCTTCGGGTGGCACTTCTCAGAACCTCTCCTCAAGGCGCCTCATCTCGATGTCTCGACAGGCCAGAATAACTCTTAAATGACCAACCTCCCACTCGACTCTATAAAGTGACTCTCGAGACCGAGCTAGCCCCAGCTTGATTGCACCTAGCTCAGAGCGAAGACGTGGCACCTCGCTACCCTGGAAAGTCGAACAAAAGAAAATGTGTAAATTACTAAGATTGAGTGGCCACATGATGGTGCTTTGGCTAAGCAGAGCTACTACGAAGAGACCCGAAAACAAACAAACCCACAATTATTTCAAGACTTCGCAACACTTGTTCAAAAGAAATCCTTCATTTAATTTAATGAAGGGGTACAAGAAGCGGTGGCCAGTCCGCTATTAGGCATCCAAAATGGAGAGTGACTAAAATAAAATATAAAAAAATGGACGCAAAACGTTAACGGATCAGGGGACCACCTTGGTGGGCACCTCCGCAGGCACTGTAACCCTGCACCCGTCCACCTCGGTTGCACAGGGGTCCTCGGCGGCATCCTCTGCCCCGTCCTCTTCACTTATTCTTCTTGTTCCACTATTTCAACGACCCCCTCAGCTGTCGGAGCGGTCTCGCCTTCGAGGAGATCGTAGAGGCAATACCCCGAGCTGTCGAAACCAGAGACGTGTGACTCCACGTGCTTCAGCGCCCGAGCATAGGACTGCTCCATGTTTCGTGCACATGTGAAGCATCGCTTCGGCCCGAATCGCCTCCGTAGCTGCTTCAACCAGGTTCTCCTTCTCCCTCGCCGTGTCTTCGATGACCTTCGCGGCCGTTTCCTTCTCTTTGACAGCTCTTTCCGCCTCTCTGTCCGCCCTCTCCTTCTCTAAAGAGGTCTGTTCGTTCGCCGCCGCCAAGACAGCCTCGAGGAGCTGAATCTGAGCCAGCTGAGACTCAGATAACCCCTTTTCCGCCTCGAACATCTTCATGGCTTTGGCACGCTCCGACCTGTCCCTATCACTTGCCGCCTTAAGCTCTTTTTCTTACTCGGCGAACTGCTCCATCATATGGCTAAAGTGGCAAGTGATCTGCATCGACAGAAAAAAAAAGAAGTTTAGACACGAGTCATCTAAAAAGGAGAAGAGATGACTCAACTCATCGTCATGTTCACCTTAGTGATCTCTAGGGCATCATCGCCGACCATCCCCGCCTTCAATGCGGCGTGATCCTTCGGGGTCAGCAGATGTCGAACTGCTTGCATACAGCTTACAACATCCTCAAGAAAACTGCCATGCTTCATCACATGCCAGTCCGGAATGAAGAGCTTCTTGTGCTCTTCGGTAAGAATTGTCTTTGCAGTCGCTGTTAGAGGGGGGCTTCGAGTGCCAACACCTGCTCGACAGAAGTTCCCTCGGTAGCCCGGGCTGACGAAGCAGACAGGGTAGGTGGCTCGGATTCTACATTAAACACCGGGGCCGCCAACACCGGGGCCTTCATGACCATGGTAGACTGCGGCCCTGAGGTCGTTCTCTTTCTCTTCTTCCCATCGGGGGCCTTGTTGGCCACTACCAACCGGCCAGATAGCATCGCCTTGAAGTCCATGTCCGGGGTCTCTGCAAAAAAAGGAAAGAAAAAAGGGGAGATAGATATGAGGAAAAGTTAGACAAAAGCTAAGGAAAAACAAAGAAAAAATGCGAAGCGTACTGGGGTCGATCGGACTGAGACCCCAATCGAAGAGGACCTCTTCGGTTAACCCTTTCCAACCCAGAGGCTCACGAGCGAGGAGTTTCCTCCAGTGTCAACGCCGGCTTGGCCTTTGCCCACTTCGGCACCTCCTCCCTCCACCTTGTTGGAATATTCCATGGCTCGGCGCCTCTGATTAAGAAGTACTTCTCCTTCCAGAATTTGATTAAGTCGAGGTTGTCTATTAGCTTCCCACCACGGCGTGGCGATAAGTAGTAGGATACTCCACCTTGCTCTTTCGATGGATACGGTAGAGCCTTCGGAGAACGGTAAGTTTAGGCGCGACCCCTATTACTCGGCATTGGAGCACGAAGCCGTTCACGTGTCTCCACATATTCGGCATGTACTAAATAGGGCTCAACCTGTACCACTGCAGTACCTCAGCTACGAATGAGGGAAGGGGCAGACGGAGACCGGCGTAGAAGGCATCGAAGGGGAAGGCGCACGTGTCAGGGGAGCCAGGTGTGCAAGCTCGAACACCGGTACCCGGGAGAAGAAGGCTGAAATCCTTCGGTATCATGAAACTACTCCGAATCCGCACTAAGTCCTTCTCCGTCAACATAGAGGGGATGTCGTCGACTTCGGAGTGTTCCCTCGGCCTACTCTCGTCATATGAAGCCGATCTCCCATACACTACCTTGGCCAGGAGATCGTCAGAATACTCTCGAACCCTACCAAGACTTGATAAAGGGCTCGGGAGCCTACCTAACGCCCTTGCTCGTCTCTCCTTCTCCACGATTGTTACAGACTTTACTATTGCCGCCACCCCCTTTCCCTTGTCTACCCTCGGAGCTGTTACCAACGGCTCATCCCCTTTGTGGTCCGAGGTGGAGGTCTCACTTCCCGAAGAAACCCTAGACATCTTGCGGAATATATAAAAAAGAATATATATTTACCTTGATGTGACAGCTACGATCGAAATTTTTCGCCAGAAAACTTAACGCTTGGCCGCAACCGCTAGTAGAGCCACCCAAGAGTGAAAGAATTCTCAAGAGTGAAAACTTGGAGAATGAGATAAGGGGGGATGAAAATTTATAGGGATTGAGCTGTGCCGCTTGGGCTTGAGACGATTGGGCCCCCAAAAAGCAACAGAAGACCCAAGAAGCGCTGAAAACTAAACAACAGAAGGCGTAGAGACTGAATTTCAAGTGGCGCCATAAACGCACTGTGTCTTTTCAATAATCACACCTGATCAAGATCAACGGCCCAGATTGAGCCACATCCCTCAGAGCCAAACTCCGACCAAATGTGGCTTCAAGCGTGAAAATGGGGGAAAACACTCCCTCGATAAACGCGCAATCCAATGGCCCAGATTGAGCCACGTCCCTTAGAGCCAAAGACCGAGCAAACGTGGCTCCAAGCATGAAAATGGGAAAAAATACTCCCTCGATAAACGCGCTCAATCCAATGGCCCAGATTGAGCCACGTCCCGCGGAGCCAAACTCCAAGCAAACGTGGCTCCGAGCGCGAAAATGGGGGAAAACACTCCCTCGATAAACGCGCTCAATCCAATGGCCCAGATTGAGCCACGTCCCTCGGAGCCAAACTCTGAGCAAACTTGGCTCCGAGCATGAAAATGGGGAAAAATACTTCCTCAATAAACACGCTCAATCCAATGGCCCAGATTGAGCCACGTCCCTCGGAGCTAAACTTCGAGCAAACGTGGCTCTGAGCATGAAAGTGGGGAAAACACTCCCTCGATAAACGCGCTCAATCCAATGGCCCAGATTGAGCCACATCCCTCGGAACCAAACTCTGAGCAAACGTGGCTCTGAGCATGAAAGTGGCGAAAAACACTCCCTCAAAAAATGCGCTCAATCCAATGGCCCAGATTGAGCCACGTCCCTCGGAGCCGAACTCCGAGCAAACGTGGCTCCGAGCATGAAAATAGGAAAAATGTTACCTCAAAAAATGCACTCAATCCAATGGCCCAGATTGAGCCACGTCCCTCGGAGCCAAACTTCGAGCAAACGTGGCTCCGAGCGTGAAAATGGGGAAAATGTTACCTCGAAAAACGTGCTCGATCTAGACCCAATGACTCAGATGGAGCCACGTCCCCCGGAGCCAAACCCCGAGCAAAAGTGGCTCCGAATGCGAGAAAGGGGAAAACGACCCCATCCCGATGCGCACTCACGATCGGAGTGTCTAGATTGCGCCACGTCACCTAGCGACAGATCCACCATCAGGTCACTCTGAAATTCACGCCGACGATGTGATCAACGCCCCAGATCGCGCCACGTCAATATTCCCTGATTAATTCTTTTATTTTATTATAATTCAAATTAATTATTTAAAAATTGCGAAAACATGATTAAAAATTCAAGGAAATTAATTAAAAATTCTAAAAAATAATTATAAATTCAGGGAAATATTTTTAAGCTCCTGGATAAATAATTATTAATTAGAACGATTAATTAATACTTTTTGAAAATAGATCACCAGTTCTCAAAATTGAATTAAAAATTCGAAAAATAATTAAAGAATTAGAAAAAAATTCAGAAAATTCCAATAATCATATTAGGCACTTTGCGAGATTAGTTTAGCACTGATACACCTCGAGCAAGATCAAAACCCCTTGAGGGACTCCGATAAAATCTCGTACGCCATTAGAACAATAAAACTACTCCCCGAAGGCTGTTAAACTCAGTCTTCGGGAATGGGGAGCTCGTGATATGGCTAAAAATAGGATTAAATCGGGACCATTCAAATCAGGCACGAATCTTAAAGCTCTCAGGGGTAAAACGGCAATTTCACCTACAAACGGGTCCTAACGGGAACTGGGTCTCTCTTCAGGGCCCAATAGCCAATAACAGATCTGTCCTACTAGGTATGTGTAGCAACCCGCTACAAACCAACTCAGACGGATAAGGAGTGATTCAAATTCGTGATTATCCCCAAGAGCCAATTTCAACTATCCCACTTATTACGAAACGGGTCAAACTCTTTTCTTATCCATAAACATCCGGAAGTAGAGATTTATCCTTATCTCGAAACTAGTTCCTAAGGCGACTATAAATACCCCTCTCCTCCCACCGTAACAAGGTAATCAATTTTTTTCTGCCTAAAGCTCTTTTTTAATCTTTCTGATTACTGACAAAAGCGTCAGAGGGTTCGTCGCCGGGACCCATCCCGGTGTATCGAACTTCGTGCAGGTTCGCGGCAACAGCGAGAAATAAGTCAACACGTTGGTGAAAGTCTACATGTTTGCTTTATTGTTTTCTCCAATAATCCACAAATTCATCTGTTTGCTCCCACACCAGAAATCAGCAACAACTATTAGAGATAAAATAAAATAGAATTCACATTAATATCATTTTGTATGAATATTCATCTCTAATATTATATTGGGAGAGTTGGGGTTGTCATTTGTCAACATACAAACCCGTGCGTTGCACGTGCAACTCCAACTCTCCTATTAATTACAACAAAAACAAAAAAATAAAAATAAAAATAAATCTATTTAAAACGTGCAACGCACGTACAAAACAATTTTATAATAAATTTTTAACACTAAATATACACATATGTTGCACGTACAATTCAAATTCTACTTATGAACACGTGCATTGCACGTACAAATTGTAGTTTTTTCCTTCAAAATATTTTCTAATTACGTGCAATACACGTCCAACTCCAAAATTATTTCTTAACATCGTATATCGCATGTAAAAATCCTTCAACTTTTATTAAAACGTGCACCGCAATGAAAAATACTAATACTCATTAATAGATATGACTGTATTACGACAATTAATACATATTAGCTTCTAATAAAAAAAACAGCAGTACTAATTCTATTCAGTATTTTTAGACTCAGAATGTACTAGAAAAAAGAAAAAGAACTAATAAAGAAGTAATTTGGTATGAACTAGGCATTCTTATACTCCATTGGCCAACGACTCTTCAAATCAATGGTAAAGTCTCTAATTTGTTAACACATTCTAAAATTCTGCCAAATTTGGGTATTTTAAAGTCCATTTTGAGTCCAAATAATAATAATAATAATTTATTATTCATCAAAAAATAATAAAAAGACAATAGAAAGAAGGAACTAAGGGGGCTTTTGGTATAAGATTTTTTTTTGTTTCCAGAAATCATAAATCATGAGATTTATGATTCCTAGGAATCATAAAATATGTTAGGTAGGCATTAAACATCTCTGGGAATATTAGTTGGAAACTTAATTTCCTATGCTTGGTTGAGCTATATATTTTCTGGGAATATTAATCTTATTATCCAAAATACTCCTCTCATACTCAAATAACAAAACAAACTATTTGATGTTGGAATGCCAAGCCTGACATTCCAACACCTTCATTGCACATGAAGGTAACCTGCTCTACTCAATTTAACCAAAGAAAAGGGATATTTAGTGATTGTAATAGTTTATGACATTTGATATTAATATATGATATTTTGAGAATTACAAATGTATGTACTATTTTTTTTAAAAATTGTCGCACCCCCTACATGAAAATCCGGGCTAAGCCACTGATTGAAAGTACATTATTTGTTGTTGTAATGTTTGTGATAAAATTTGACGAGTCGGTAGTCACATTATTCATTTCTTTACCGACTTTCCTAACTTGTATAACTGACTACATCAGGTATCCTTCTTGTACAATGGAGGAATTTAAGCTGGCTGAAGAACTACCATCTAAGGAATTTTCTCAAAACATTTCATCCCCTTTACCAGATTCCAATCCACATCCTCTCCATTCGTCGATCAGAGATGAATATTCCTATTGCATCCGACCTATCAAGTCAGGATTCAATTCCAATTTCGTCACAAAATCCAAATAAACCAGGGGTTATTAGTGAAAATGCAACATTTTGGTAGCAGAGTCTCACGACATCTGATCGTCGTCGTCATCGGAATCAGCGTCGGCGGCAGGAGTTTGGAGGGGGAATGGAAGGCGGAGACTAAATTGAGGGCTTGGCAGACGTTGAGGGAGAAGGAGGAGCGGAGGTGGTGGGCGACGGCGTCGTCGTCGGCGAGTGCTCGGGGAAAGGAGGTCGACGGCGCTTGGGGAAAGGAGGTCGACGGCGATGAGGGGTGTCGATGGAAAAGAAGAGGAGCAGGGGATGGGTTTTTTTGGGGAGAGGTGAGTTTTTTGGGGCATGCTTGTATTTTCAAAGAAGTAACATTTTTTCAAGAACTTGGGAATCTAAGAATCCTATTTCTCTATGGAAAAAATTTTGTAGGAATTGTGGCAAAAAAAATTCTTAGGAATCTTAGTTTTCTGAGAATCTGAATTTAAAAATTAACATACCAAAAATGGAAAACTAGATTTCCAAGTTAAGATTCTCAGGAAACAAAAAATAATCTCCTACTAAACGTTTCCTAAGCAAGAAACTCAAATTATATACACAAGTAAAGTCACTTTTTAACTCTATTATTTATAATAATCATTTTAAAGAAGTATCAAGACAAATTTGCAAATCATTCATCAATATATAACAGGTTGATAAGAATTGTCAAAGATATTATTTAAAAGAATTGTCAAACATGAATTACTAAGTTAAGTTTCTTAATTAAAAATTTTACAATAAAACATAAACAATTCACATTCATATCATTCGGTATGAAAGAAATATTCCGATAGAGAACATTAAATTTAATTGGTCTTACTTGCACACTAGTTTAAGCAATGGCTAAATTAGAAAATGAGAAAAAACATGAACTATACTCTTTCTGCAGAAAACCTTCCTTAACGTTTTTTGTGCAAAAATCGTCCTAAAGTATGTTTTCAAAAACTCCTGAAGTCTATTTTCCAAAAAATCATATTTAAATTTTCTGCTTGTATTAGATAACCCCATTCATCTTTGCAAGTTGGTTCAGAAAACATCGGACATCTTTCTTATTATTGTCAAAAAACCTCACTCAACTTTAGCAGAAAACTCATACTGTCGGAATGAGTTTTTTAAAAATAGCCTTCATGGGGGGTTTTGCGCAAAAAATAGTTCAGTGCGGTATTCTGCAGAAATAGTATAGTTCATAGAATTTTTTTTTTCTAATTTAGCCTAAGCAGTATAAGACTAGATTAATTTAATAATGTTTACACTTCTAAAAAACATTGGCGAGAAAACACGCATTTTATGTGAATATAGATTGGCTTTATTTTTTGCACAAAAATATGGAAAGAATAGGCAGAAATAAAAGCAAGAATTAGAACATATGTATACAATCTTATATATCTTACTCATTATGGTTTGTTATATATACTACACTGTCTACAGGGCAACTCTTGAGATTTATAGGATCTTGTGCGGAAAGAAAAAACTGGGTTTTCTTTGTATATTCTAATACTAGTTTTACTTTTATTTTGATTTTGACGTCATGTATATATATTTATATATATTATACGAATTCAATTGAAAAATATGAGCAGAGTACATTCTATATCTTAAAAAATTTATATGAATTTATTTGAAAAATACCTTTCAAAGTTGCAAAATATTTTAGTATATTCAAAAATCTCTAGTCTCTCTAGAGTCTAGAACTCCAGCATCTTGAATTTCACGAGAAAACCTTAAGAGACAAAACAACAAAACATCAAAATCAGTAGTTTCGATGCATACCAGCAGAAGAAATGTATAATATATTAACCAACAAATTCACCAACAACAAAATGTATTAGTAAATTGTTTAACTTAACACTATAAAAACTTGAAACTGAGTGAGAAGAAAAATAGAACACCAAATTTGTAACAGGAAATATTTTTATACTAAAAAATAAGAGAGAACTTGAGAATTAGTGATATGAAATTGTGTATATGATGGAACTACGATGATTCCCAGGAACACGGATTGGTGTGCATATCGATCATAAAAGTTTAACAGATTTAATACATGATCTAACCCTTTATAGCGGAATCTAGGGTTCACGAATTATACCTGCGATGAGAAGAAGACGATAGTTTCTAGCAACCTCGAGCCGTCTGCGACCCCAAGATCTTCTGCACGTATTCCTTCCTCGGGTTGGACGTCGTGTGGGCGACGGTCTACCAACCTTTCTTCTCCTTGGCTGACCTCTCTTTCTCACCTTACGTGAATCACGAATTTAGAGAAAACTTCTTATCTTTTGATGATGATGACGGCCAGAGAATAGAGGATATATATAAGGCTATGGCAGAGACCATGAGGAGAAATTAGGGTTAGGTCTCCTAACGAATCTGGGTATCCCGTGTTCAGCCCGAACACACAACCCAGGCCCATTAACAATAGCTCGGTCCACTAAAGAGCTATTGTTGCACTACCTTCCTAATCTCAAATTATATTTATGGGCTCCTTTTATTATATGCTATTTCAGCTCCCCATGTTAAGATATCGAATGTCCGTCGATCAAATTAAGTTACTGACAACTATATTGATCAACATCTTTTATCCTTAAGTAGTACCACTCAACTTTATTTGTCATGTCGGATGTAATCCACCTGCAGGGTTTACATGACAATCCTTATGAGCTCCTTAAGGGGACATCATCAACCCGACGTATCGGGATATGGATTTCTTTTACAATCAACAGCCCATCATACATATAATGCTATTACCCAATTTATAGAGGTTGTTGATCCATAATGAATCTCACTCTTTTATGAGTCAAAGTAATGCACACTGCATATACATGTCTGTTATTATATCTGGATTAAGAGCATAAGCATCCATAATAACAGAGGTGTTTGTTCTCTTTTATAGTCAGTACAAAGAGAACAACCTCAAGTGGTCCTGTTCAATATACACAAAGTGTACTAGTGTAAACCTATAGTCAAGATAGACTAATACCCGATTACACTACAACCTTTCCAATGGATTATCCAAGTCTGTCTAGGTTGTGAACTATTTATATATTCCATAGGGAACTGATAATATGATCTTCTGTGTGTCACCTCACACCATATTATCAACCTTATAGAATATCAGATACTTGCATTAATATTATAATAAACACAATATGCAAACATATGCCCATATGATTCTCATTCAAAAAAATAAGGAAATAAAGTTAATACAAAAGTGATGCTTTCAGTATATAACCCTAACAATCTCCCACTTATACTCAAAGCATTGCTTTTCAGTATACTGTTACAAATCTCCCACTTATACTTAAAGCCATGTTGCTACGCATCTGACTCCCATTCCCTCAACATGACTATCAAAAGCCTTAGCTAGTAAGCTCTTAGTGAAGGGATCAACTAGGTTGTCTGCTGATGCTATCTTGATCACAGCAACTTTTTCTTTCTTTACGAAATCTCGTATCAGGTGGTACTTATGCTCAATGTGTTTACCTGTCTTATGGGCTCGTGGTTCCTTCGAATTTGCAACTGCACCACTATTATCACAATAAAGTGTAATAGTCTTAGGCAAATTGGGTACCACATCCAAGTCCAATAGGAAGTTTCTGAGCCAAACCGCTTCTTTGGCTGCCTCAGAGGCTGCCACATACTCAACTTCCATGGTAGAATCAGCAATACATTTTTGCTTGATACTCCTCCATATAGTGGCTCCACCTCCCAAAGTAAATACATAACCTGAGGTTGATTTCCTGGAATCTCTATCTGACTGAAAATCTGAGTCTGTATACCCCAAGGCAACTAAACTATCTGCCTGGTAAACTAGCATGTAAGCTTTAGTCCTTTTCAGGTACTTCAAAATATGCTTTACGGCAGTCCAGTGCTCTTGTCCCGGGTTAGACTGATATCTGCTAACCATGCCAACGGCAAAGCAGATATCTGGTCTCGTACATAGCATTGCATACATTAAACTTCCTACTGCTGAAGCATAAGGAACTGCTTTCATGTTCTCTATCTCTTTAGGTGTCCTCGGACACTGCTCCTTTGATAGGGCAATTCCATGCCTAAAAGGTAAGAAACCTTTCTTAGAATTTTGCATGCTAAAACGAGTTAGTATAGTATCGATATAGGAAGCTTGGGACAAGCCCAACATCCTTTTCTTGCGATCTCGTAGAACTTTGATCCCAAGGATGTGACCTACTTCTCCCAAGTCCTTCATATCAAACTGTTTGGATAACCATACCCTTACGTTAGATAATACCTTCACATTGTTTCCAATGAGCAAGATGTCATCCACGTAAAGTACTAGGAATACCACTACGTTTCCGTCACACTTTTTGTATACACACGATTCATCTTGACATTGATCAAATCCATAGGATTTTATCACCTGATCAAAACATATGTTCCAAGATCTGGAAGCTTGCTTAAGTCCATAAATGGACTTCTTGAGCTTACAAATAAGATGCTCTTTGCCCTTTTCAATGAACCCGTCTGGTTGCTTCATATAGATGTCTTCCTCAAGACTTCCATTAAGAAAAGCTGTCTTGACATCCATTTGCCAAATCTCATAATCAAGATGAGCTGCAATAGATAAAAGAATCCGGATAGACTTAAGCATGGCTACTGGCGAAAAGGTTTCCTCATAATCAATACCCTCTCTTTGAGTAAAACCTTTTGCAACAAGCCGAGCTTTAAAGGTTTCAACCTTACCGTCTGATCCTCTTTTTCTCTTATAAACCCACTTGCATCCAATGGCTTTTACACCAATAGGTGGTTCTACAAGCTCCCAGACTTGATTAGAATCCATAGATTCTATTTCAGATATCATTGCTTTTTGCCAAGACTCTGCATCTTTATCTTGGAGTGCTTCATTGTAGGTACAGGGATCATAATCTTGTTCCTCAGGGACAAGGTCTGACGACTCTCCCAAGAACATATATCTATCAGGTTGTATCACAACCCTCCCACTACGACAAGGCACTATCGGTTGTGGTGTAACATTTGTGACACGTTGTGCAGTTACTGGTGGTACATCCTGTTGTACTGTTGGTACTGAAGTATTTGGCGTCTCACCTCTCAGTTCTTCTAGAACAGCTGTACTTATGGGTTTATGGTTCATGACATAGTCTTCCTCTAAGAATCGAGCATTGGTGCTAACAATGACCTTCTGATCCTTAGGACTATAAAATAAACCTCCTTTCGTTCCTCTTGGATAGCCTACAAACAAGCGTACTTCTGTACGAGATTCCAGCTTATCGGCTTTCCCATTCAGCACGTGTGCTTGACTACCCCAAATCCGAACATGTTTCAGACTAGGCTTACGCCCAGTCCACAGTTCTGTGGGATAATTGGTACTGACTTAGAAGGAACCAAGTTCAAAATATAAGCTACAGTTTCTAAGGCATATCCCCAAAATGAATCTGGTAAATCTGAATAACTCATCATTGATCTAACCATCTCCATAAGAGTCTTAGTCCTTCTTTCTGCTACACCATTCTGTTGGGGTGTTCCAGGTGCTGATAATTGGGATGTAATCCCAGCCTCTGACAAATAGTCCCTAAACTCCCCAAAGAGATACTCACCACCACGATCTGAACGTAATGACTTGATACATTTTTCATGACGTTTCTCTGTTTCTGCCTTGTACTCTTTGAATTTCTCAAAGCACTCAGACTTACGGCGCATCAAATAAATATATCCATACCTTGAATAATCGTCAGTAAATGTGACAAAATATTAAAAGCCACCTCTAGCCTGGACAGTCATGGGCCCACACAAATCAGAATGAACCAATTCCAACACATCTTTGGCCCTATACCCCTTTGCCTTGAAAGGCCTTTTGGTCATTTTACCTACCAAGCAGGATTCACAGACTGGTAGTGCCTCCACTTCCAATGAACTCAAAGGTCCATCTTTAACCAGTCTTTGAATCCTTCTTAGGTTAACATGCCCCAATCGCAAGTGCCAAAGATATGTTTGGTTCATACAAGAAGGTTCTTTTCTCTTATTTATGTTAGAAGACATATTATTCATTTCCATAAGTTACATCGTGAGCGAAATAGGATTAATGACATATAGATTATCAACTAATGCACCAGAACAGATAAAATGCTTATTTTTTCTAATAACAATATTGCCATTAAAATAAATTGAATATTCATCCTTAACTAGCATGGAAACAGAAATTAAATTCCTTCTAAGTGAAGGTGCATAAAGACAATCTCTAAATATCAAAGACTTATTTCTACCAAAAGATAAAATAACATCTCCTATTGCAACGGCCGCTACTCTTGTAGCATCACCCATAAACAAGCATATCTCTCCATCACTGAGCCGTCTGGTTTCCTGGAACCCCTGCAATGTATTGCAGACATGATTAGTGGCTCCTGTATCTACACCAGGTGCCGGTAGATAACACCGCTAAACATGTTTCAACAACTAGTAAATGAGATATACCTTCTTTGTTCTTTTGTTTGAGAAGTGGACAGTCAGTCTTCCAATGTCCTGACCCTTTGCACTTGAAACACTTGCCTTTCAGCTTTTTCACAGCGCCTTGAGGTCCCATGCCCTTCTTTGCTGAGTTTACTTGTTTCTGAACTTTCTTCTTCTTACTACCTTTCGGCTTAGAAGTAGAGTCCTTTTCTGTCACATAAATATGGGCATTCTGCTTGAAGAGAGCTTCAGCATCCTGTAGTTCTTTTGCAAGTTCTGCCAAACTATACAACCTTTTGTTCATGTTGTAATTAAGACAAAACGAGTCAAAACTTTTAGGCAGAGTTCCGAGAACGATATCGACCTGGGTTTCCCCATCGATTTCAGCACCAAGGATCTCCATCTCATTTAGATGACCCATCATCTTGAGAACATGATCCTTTACTGGTGTCCCCTCAGCCACAGATGCATTCATCAAACTCTTCATAGCAAATTGCCTAGCTGCTCTACTCTGATGTCCGAAGAGTTCCTTAAGGTTGTACATCATATCATAAGCTGTGGGCATGGCCTGATGCTGATGCTGCAGTACATTTGACATAGATGCCAAAATGTAACACCGCGCCATCTAATCTGCCTTATTCCACTTCTTATAAGCCTCTTTGACCTCTTCATCAGAGTTAGCATCAGGCTTAGGTGGGCATACTTCATTGAGTACAAATTTGTACTCTTCAGCAGTTAAGACAATATTCAAGTTACGTTTCTAGTCAATATAGTTAGGTCCAGTAAGTTTGTTTTCTTTAAGAATCACCATAAGTGGACTGAAAGAACCCATTTTTGAAATCCTGAGAATCACATTAAAAAAATTATGTAGGGCAAAACTTTTTGAATTAATTAAATATTGATTCCCTCAAAACAATAAAAAAAAATTCACCAACACCTTAAACACCATGAATTTAGCATGCCACGATAGTGTGGACGTATACAGATTCAATATTTGTTCAAGTAGGTTTTTCCTATTAATTTTACTATCATGTCAACACAACTTTATGATAAATAAAATTAATCTGTTGGTCTTGCTCTGGTCCTACAAATAATAGCAGTGACTCCGATGGGGAGGATACCATTATTTGTATCTAAGTGTATACCATTGCTTAATACTAAGTCCATTATCTTGTATTGAGTTCCTTCAGATGGAGAAGTAAACACATACTAGGTAACTTTCTACAATTATCCCTAAGGAAGTTTGTACTGGTGATCCATAATTATACTCATCCGATATGGAGGAAAGCACTAAAGCCAACACGCAAGTATAATTATATCACCTACAAACCAGCAATGGAGACCGTGGGATTCATGTTAAATGAATTCCCTCTCCCACTTAGTTATTTAACAATGAGGGTTTTTCTACTAGTTAATTTATGTCCATGTTGTCCATTATTAATGTGATCCTAGTTTTCCAAAAAAAAATCACAAAATAATAAACATGCATAATCAGAATAAGCAATAATGGCAATAAATTTGAAAATAAATATCCAACTATTATGGCCATCTTTCCTGATTCTTCTCCGACTGTGCGAATCCCAAATCTGACCCTGCGCGGAGCTATCCGGGGTTCAACCTGCCCGTTTTCTTCATCGAAAACCATCTGTCGATCTCCGGACTACCTAAAAACAGCATCTCCTCCGGCGTCAGAAACAGCCACCACCGCCATCACGATCGATCAAAAAAAATAAAATTAAAATAAAATTAAAATTACATCAATCCTATGCCTCCCGAAGGAGTTCACACATAATCTAGATTGAAAAATTAAAATTATAAGCACGATCAACCCTCGTGATATTAATTACATCCACAAAACAACAACAACACAATAATTACATCCACAAAACAACAACAACACAAACAAAACATGCATTGGACCATAATAGTTGGATCTAAGATGCCTGCAAAACCGAGTTAGAACAGATCTACATCTACCGACTATCATACAACACAAGTTTTATTGGACAACATGGATGTAACAATCAATACGCAGATCCAATACCGGCTCTGATACTAATTGATGGAACTACGACGATTCCCAGGAACACGGATTGGTGTGCATATCGATCATAAAAGTTTAACAGATTTAATACGTGATCTAACCCTTTATAGCGGAATCTAGGGTTCACGAATTATACCTGCGATGAGAAGAAGACGATAGTTTCTAGCAACCTCGAGCCGTCTGCGACCCCAAGATCTTCTGCACGTATTCCTTTCTCGGGTTGGACGTCGTGTGGGCGACGGTCTACCAACCTTTCTTCTCCTTGGCTGACCTCTCTTTCTCACCTTACGTGAATCACGAATTTAGAGAAAACTTCTTATCTTTTGATGATGATGACGGCCAGAGAATAGAGAATATATATAAGGCTACGGCAGGGACCATGAGGAGAAATTAGGATTAGGTCTCCTAACGAATCTGGGTATCCCGTGTTCAGCCCGAACACACAACCCAGGCCCATTAACAATAGCTCGGTCCACAAAAGAGCTATTGTTGCACTGCCTTCCTAATCCCAAATTATATTTATGGGCTCCTTTTATTATATGCTCATTCAGCTCCCCATGTTAAGATATCGAATGTCCGTCGATCCAATTAAGTTACTGACAACTATATTGATCAACATCTTTTATTCTTAAGTAGTACCACTCAACTTTATTTGTCATGTCGGATGTAATCCACCTGCAGGGTTTACATGACAATCCTTATGAGCTCCTTAAGGGGACATCATCAACCCGACGTATCGGGATATGGATTCCTTTTACAATCAATAGCCCATCATACATACAATGCTATTACCCAGTTCATAGAGGTTGTTGATCCATAATGAATCTCACTCTTTTATGAGTCAAAATAATGCACACTGCATATACATGTCTGTTATTATATCTGGATTAAGAGCATAAGCATCCATAATAACAGAGGTGTTTGTTCTCTTTTGTAGTCAGTACAAAGAGAACAACCTCAAGTGGTCCTGTTCAATACACACAAAGTGTACTAGTATAAACCTATAGTCAAGATAGACTAATACCAGATTACACTACAACCTTTCCAATGGATTATCCAAGTCTGTCTAGGTTGTGAACTATTTATATATTCCATAGGGAACTGATAATATGATCTTCTGTGTGTCACCTCACACCATATTATCAACCTTATAGAATATCAGATACTTGCATTAATATTATAATAAACACAATATGCAAACATATGCCCATATGATTCTCATTCAAAAAAATAAGGAAATAAAGTTAATACAAAAGTGATGTTTTCAGTATATAACCCTAACAGTATAAAGGATGAAAGAGGAATTGGATGTTTGTTTTCTTTCTAGATTGTTGATGGAGAAGAAAGAATAACAAAAGTCATGACGATGAGAGTAGAATTGGAGAAGTAAAATGTGGTTTTTTTTTTACCTTTTTGGATTCCTATACAAATTAATGAATTTGTTATAAATTAGGAAACTAGAATTAAAAGTCCTAATAAATTGTGTTTTTAATAATAAATTAGGAAGAATATTTGGCTAAAAAACTCTTGATATTTCTACTAGAATAAAGAGTCATAATTAGTAGGATAGAAACTTCATTAATTACCTTGAGCTTGATTTCCTCGGGGCCTCCTGATTAGTGGTCCCTGTGCGATAGGTCGCATAGGGCCAGGGTTGACCTTGACTTTCTACGCCCAAATGAACCAATAACGCTAACCACCCCACAAATCACCGGCCCTTTAAAACATACAATAGAGAACAACTATACTTATATACGACTCTATTGATTAGGGTGGAAAAATGGGTCTGGCAAGTTGGTTTGCTTCACGGGCTGTTGGGCCAAACATTGTATCGAGCCGGTCCGGTTCTAAGGGGGAAGAGGCAAACCCGGATCGGCCCGCAAGCCTGATCCCATGTCTGGGTTGAGGCAGTTCGGGCTAGTTTTTTTAATTTTAATTTAATTTTATTTCATTTCTCTTAACATTTAAAATAAAAGAAAATGTAACATTGAAAATATACCTTAGTAATTATTAATACTAGTAATTTACATGTGAGATGCATGTCTTAGAGGCAAAAACTCAGACGTATACTAGTGTGCCTCGAACCTGAGACCTCCTCCAACGTAGTGTGGCTGCGAACTTGAGACCTCCTTTATATTAATTATTTTCGGACAATGCACAAGTTTGTTTATCTACAAATGGAAACCCAAATTCTCTCATTATAATATTAGATTATAAAAAGTTACAATTGTTGTTAATAGAAATTTATAGTTTGAGGGGTTTTTTTTTTTTTTTTTTTTTGACTGGAAAAATGTAGGGAAGCCCTACTTCATATTAGTATATATTATATAAAAATAGTTAGTACTAATACAAATTGCAAAAATGAGAGAATCTAAAAACATGGTAAGCTTGATCATAAGTTTGAGATAGCCTAGGTTAGATTGAAGAGAGGACATTTCACAAATTGCAAGAATAAACTGAGAGTTGAGATAATTGTTTGGAATAAATTGAGAGAGTTGGGAGAATTGTTAGGAAGTTTTCGTGTGAAGAAAATGTTTGAAAGACTTCTCTATTTATAGAATTTCATATTTTTGGGATTTTTTTGTGTTTCCTAATTTACCCCCCAAAAAATTAGCCGTTTATAGCTGTTGGAAAGAGTAAAAACATTTTATTAATCCTATTTTTTTTAAAAAATATCTATATATAACGGGCTGGCCTGCCAAGCTAGACTGCTCGGTTACAGTTCGGGCTTGTCTAGTTCATGACCTGGCGAGTCCCAGGCCTTAGCGGTTCGGTTCTAACCGGGTCGGTGTCCCAAAATGAAAGGACCAAACATCTACAATAGTCGGTTCTAACCGGATCGTGATCCCAAAATGAAAGGTCCAGACATCTACAATAGCAGTCTGGTCCGGTCCGAACTACGAAATGAGCCAGTCAGAGCATCTGTAGTCATTGGCTAAAATGTCAAAATTTTCAAAAAATAGGAAAAATTATGCTGTAGTCATTGGCTATATACCAAAATTTTGGGTTTTAGGGGAACAGTACTCTGCTATATTTAGAAGAATATATAAGGATTTGGAAAAAATAGCCGATGAAAGATGATTTTTCGTTCGTTCAATCAGACTAAGATCATTTTTCGTCGCTTTTTTTAATATTTAAATATAGGGGACAAGAAATGATTTCTCGTCCGATCCAATTTTTTTTTATACAAATCGATCAGACGAAAAATCATTTCCAGTCCGTTCGAGTTTTTAAGTTTTTTTAAAAATCATATGGGGAATGATCCTCCATCCAAGAACTTTTATCCCCATTTGTTTAAAAAATTCCTAAAGAACGAGGCCTTTAAACATTTCGATGTGTATGGATTAGGTGGCTGGTAGTGAATTAATTACTTTCTTAAAATTTTAATTATCATTTAATTATGATTTAAGATTTATTTAAAAGTTAATTAGGATTAAATTAAGAATTAATTACTTTCTTTAAAAAAAAAATTTTAATCCTCAGATGGAAAATAATTTTCCGTCCGTTGGTTTTCTATTTTAAAAAATAAAAAATATTTATCGACGAGAAATCATTCATCGCCCGTCAATTTTTTTAAAATTAAAACCTTAAATTTAAATTCAAACAATCACATTTGAAATTCAAATTTCTATTTTTATATGTCAAATGCCTAAAATTTGAGATTGAACGGCTAAATGCTCTCAGATCTAGTTTCGGGCTGAATAGGCCAGGGCGCTATCCGCCTATCCCTACTCTTGATGATACCCTCAAATTTCTTATATAAAAAAAGTACTTCTTGAATTAAATGCTTTGTGATCTGCACACCCTTAATTAGGGTTGGCAACCGGACAGGGCAGCGACCTGCTCGCCAAAACCCAGACCGTTGATTTATGGTTCGGGTTCGGGTCGAACCCGCGAACCTAAGCGGGTCGACTAATATTGATTTCCAACTCGTTAAACCCGACCTGCCAACCCGGTGAACAGTGGCCAACCCGCAGTTCGACCAGCGGATTTCGATCCGTTGGACTCGTACAAGTCAAACGCCAAATGTTCGACCCGTACGGGCCAAATGTTCGACCCGTACGGGCCAAACGTTCGAACCGCATGGGTCGACCGTTCGACCCGCAAGTCCAATGGCCAAAAAAGACAGCCAACAACTGTTTTAGCCGGTTTTTTTTTTTTTTTTTTTGGTTTTTTTTCTTTCCCCCCAATAAATACCCCTTAAACCACTATAAAAATTTCACACCTTACTCTCTTACTCTCTCTACTACTATTACTCAATTCAATCTCAATTGATTCAAATTTTTTCAACAAAAAAGCTAACAACATAGAAGCGACAAATTCCCATCGTACCGAATTCAACTTACAACTACGTCTATTTCAAGTCTTCAAATCCTCCAAGGCTCCAACAAAGAAGCTCTCTTCCTTTCTATATACGAGTCCGGACTTCTACTTCTACTTCTACTTTTATTTTCACCCTCTATATACGAGTATCCGTGAAGTACGGTATCAAAATTTCACAACCCTCTTATTGTCTTGATATTTTTTTATAGTTATAATTTTTTTTATCATATTTGTTTGTTGGTTTTTTTATCTTCTCTCTCACAACCCTCCTATTGTTTTTTAGATTTTTTAAAACTTATCTCACCTAGATTGTATTTAATTTTTTCACATACATTACTATATCAACATGTCTAGATTACGAGGTAGCGGCCGTAGCCAAAGTGGACAAGATTCCACCGGCACTTCTCGTAGACCTCCTATTGTCCCACAAAATGAGCATGCCGAAGAGTACTCTATGACCCAACACATTGGTACACACGATGTGTTTGTGGGAGACATAGATATAGAAGAAGAACCACAAACACAAGCAACCGAAACAACACAATCAGATAGTAGTAGGAAAACTAGAGGGAAAACTAGTGATTGACACAAATTTTATGATTATATTCCGGACGAAGAAAATTCGGGTGTAGGTATTAAAATTTGTAAAACATGTTCGAAGCCATACAAATAAAAGAAGGGTGTGGGGACGAGTACAATAAAACGACACATCTAAAATGTACACAAATAACTTCTTGTAGACCTACCCGACCAACAAAAAAATCTACCATAGGACCGGTGTAGTTGATAGCCACTCTTATGATTCCGAACTTGTTCGTCGGGAAATGACCCTACTAGTAATTAAGGAATAGTTCCCATTTTCCTATTCCGACAGTAGGGCCTTAGAAACTTTTAATCAAACCACATTAAACCCGCATTTTAGAAGAATTCCTAGGAATACTTTGAAGTCGGATTGTTTTAAAATGTACAACGAAATGAGAGAAATTTTGATTGTCATTTTATGGAGTTTAACTTGTAGAGTTTCTTTAACTTACGATTGTTGAAAATGTTGCAACAATATTCCAATGATGGGAATAACTTGTCATTGGATTGACAGTGACTGGATTCTTAAAAAAATGATCATATAACTTTCATAGTGGTAATGAAATTACAAATCGTATTTTAGAAATTTGTAATTTTTTTCATATTCGTGATAAAATTATGTGTATAAGTTTTGATAATGCATCTAACAACAATGCATCAATTAGTATATTGCAAACCGCATTAAACCCTCCCGCTGTGAATATTTTTCATATTAGATGTGCACGTCATATTTTTAATTTATGTGTTCAAGATACATTAAAAATTACCGACCCATATATAGTTTACATTAGAAATTGCGTATATTTTATTACTTTAAGTGTCCCTATATTTCAAGAATGGAAAGTATGGTATAGGCTTAAAAATGTACATTTTAGAAAATTTTCAAAGAATGTTAAACACCGATGGAACTATACTTTTGATTTGCTATATATTGTTACTGAATATAAAGCATGTATAAATATTTTTTGTATGACAAAAAATATGCCAAATTTTCAAATGACTTTCGAAGTTTGGTTTTTTGCAGAATTTTTGTTAAAATTTTTAGAACCTTTTAAAACTGCAATTTTAAAATTTTTAAAATCTTATGAATCTATTTCTAGTAGATTTTTTATTTCAATAGTTACTATGATGCAAACTTTCAAAGAAATGATCGATGATGCTTTTATTGGTTATATTGTGAAACCTGCATACACCAAATTTTTGAAGTATTTTAGTCGTCCTCCTATGTTGTATTGTATTGCTACTGTGATGGATCCTCATATCAAATTAGAAGGTACGAAGAGTTTGACTGAAATATTTTTTACTTAGTTTTAAATCGACATTAAATAACTTGTATTATTTTTATAATAGAAGTTTTGCATCTAGTAGTACAACTAGTTTAGTTAGTTCTTCTTCTGCTACTTCTAGAGGTAAGAATAAGAACAAATTAGATGATGCCACATTTAATTTACTTGCACAACTTCAATAAAAAAACCTAGGACTAATCAACCAAATGAATTACATTGGTATAATCAACAAGATTATAAAAGTTTTACTTCTACACTTGATATTTTACAATGGTGAAAAGACCATGAATATACTTATAGTATTCTTAAATTTATGGCTAAAGATCTACTAACTCCTCCTGTCTCTATAGTTACTTCAGAAAGTGAATTTTCTACAAGTGACAGAGTTCTAACCGATTACAGGAATCGCTTGAATCCCCAATCATTGGAGATGCTCGTCTGCACGGAAGACTGGATGATGGCCGAAGATAGGACTCAAGAGAAATGGTTCGACACGTCTACAAGTGGAAGCAACTCGTCGAAAGAACAACAACAATAACAACCAACATGAAGAATTGAAGATCAATAACGACAACAACAAATTGAAGACCAACAAATTGAAGAAAATTGTAAATATATAAAAAATTGTATAAAATCTTTGTTTCTTATAAAAAAGTTAGATAATTGAAGGAAATTGAAATTGTATAGAAGAAATTTGTTATTGTATTTTTTAGAAAATCTTTGTTTCTTATTAAAAATTGGGAAACTTGTATAAGTTGAAATTATATTAATAATATATACATGTTTTTTTTGTTGGCAATTTCACTCTTTGATTATTATTATTATTATTACATTTTTTAATATTATTAAAATCACAATTTTTTTTTGAGTTAATTTTTTTTTGAAATAGATGGGCTAGCCCGCGACCCGATCCTACCCAACCCGAATTGGTTCGCAGGTTGGTCGGGTCGATATTTTGCAAATCTAACCCGGCCCGATCCGACCCGGTTATTATTCAGATCCGACCCGAACTCGCCCTACTTGGATTCCAACCCGGACGGGTTCGACCCGACCCGGTCCGGTTGACCCAATTTACAACCCTACCCCCAGTCCAACGACTCATTCCCCCTTCCATCTTTCTCCCATCCATAAAAAAATAGACCTACACGTGTCACCTCTTTCTACCTGCCACATGTCCTCAGACTGTGGAGGAGAGCAATGTCAAATCTGAAAAAGAACAAGGGCGGCCTTGACATTTCACAATCCCGCAAATTAATGGATCTCCCCCCACCCCACCCTCACCCCAAAGAAGTGGGTCCCACCTCTCAAGACAAAACAACCACTTCCATGTGGTCGTAAGGGCATCACCCCCAAGTGGGGTCCCACTTCCCCCTCCCGTTTTCTTAAAGGCAGCGCCGTTCAATAGCTCAAATCCCATCATAAATTTCCCCCATTCTCACACTACATTTCTTCATCATCTACTCCTTCTAGTAGTCAAGAGAGTTATAGGAGCGTGAGTAGTGGAATAGGGAATGATAATGATGGGTGAGAATACCTTCAAATAATTATTCATTAGGGTTGAAATCTCGTGCTCTTCTTCTTCCTCCTTTTCGGCTCCCTCCACTTCCTAAATCCCCGAACTGCCCCTGGAAGATATTCTTTCATTACGAAAATGCTAATACCGGATTATAATTTTGAAGATTATAATATTCTTGACACCAAAATTAAGAGCTAAGAGCATCCACAATCGTTTGCTAAAAAATATGACAAAATGACAATTGAGAAATAGCAATTTATCTTTCTCTTGCAGTCGTGCTTTACTATAATTTTGTTAATTTTTTTTTAAAGCGGGCGGAACAATATGTTCCGTCTCAGTTGAATTTATTTATTTATAAAATCTTAATTCTACGTTAGTTTTAGCTAACTAGTTAATTAGTAATAGAATTAGAGTATTAAATTATTAAGTAGATAATTAATTAGGATAATTAGTGGTTAATTAGGGTTAGATTAATGTTTAATTCCAAAATCCCACTCCTGGTTTCTTGAACGGGACATGTTGTCCCATCCAAGCATTTTTTTGCTTGAGATGGGACAACATGTCTCGTTTGAGATTATTTAGTTTTTTTTCTAAGACGGTACAATATGTACCGTCCGATAATAATAATAATAAAAATTCAGACGAAATAACATGTTTCGTTTGATTCATTAAAAAAAACGGAACATGTTTCGTCCACTATAATTTAAGAATTGTCATTTTATTTCTCAAATATGAGAAGCGATTATAGCATTTTTGTCAAAAATATGACAAAATAACAAATGATTGTAGACGCTCATTTTCCATAAAATAGCATGGAAAATAGCAATTTGGTAAAAATAGCAAACTACCGTGGATGCTCTAATACTTGACAAAATCATGCCACCAGTAAATCCCGCCCATCACCAAGGTCATTTCCGGAAGTCAACACGTTATTAAATACAAGGTCAAACTCAAAACCACTCACACCATCTCCCTCCTCAAAACCAACCCCCCTCCTCTCTCTCTATCTCTCATGGCGGCCCGACTAATTCCACATGCTGACTGACTCATCACCAACCCTAACCTTATAAACCCCATTCTCCCTTTTCCTCAACCTCGGATCTCTAAACCTGTTAACCTGCTAAGCCCCCAAGATCCAAAACCCGTTAAGAAAAAAGAAATCGAGAGAATGGCGAGCAAGTGGAGGAAGGCGAAGGCCTCTCTCGGCCTCAACCTCTGCGTCTTCAGCTCCAGCGTCGTAAACGACGACGACAATGACGTCACCGGCAGGTTCTCCGACGGGTCCTCGGCTGTGGCGATGACGTCACCGGCCAGTTCGGTTTCGGGTTTTCGGGAATTGACGCCAACCACTCCGACTCCGAGCTCGGCCGGGCTGCGGTTGGCCAAATCTGGAAGTAGATCCTCAAAGGTTCGATCTCTTCATTTACTTTTTTTTAATAAAAAAAATTACTTATATTGTTGGTTTCCTGTTTTAGTATTAACATTAGGAAATTTCGTGTAATCCATATTAGGAATAATTGTGTTTTTCAAATAGGTGAATGCATGTGACTATTTTTTTTAAAAAAAAATTTGCAATAATTTATGATTACTTAATTTTGTTATGAGTACACAAATTTCTAAAATATGAGGAGAAACGAGATTGGGCTTCATCAGTTTCTGTAGGAAATTTAGTGAAGCCATCGACGAATTTGTTGGGGTTTGAAATCATGGGTTTAGGAACCCATTGTAATCAATATATCGGAAATTTTTGCTTTTATATATATATTTGAGAATCTTTCAATTTGGTAAATGCGTATGGTTATTTCTTTAGAGCATCTGTAGTTGTTAGTCGTCTGCCATTTACCCAAATTACGGAAAATTTGGAAAAAAAAATCGCTCAAGTCGTTGGCCATTTACCCAAAAAATGGCGATCGAATGAACAGTGGTCGGCCAAATTTGGGAGACGAAATGGTTTTTGCCAAAATATAGCAAACGGCAGATTATCTTTCGTCCGTTTGATGGGACGAAAGATTATCTTTCGTCGGAGATGTCGGACGGGAAATAAAACATCGTCCCTACACATTTTCAGCTGAAACATTGATGGACGGGAGATAATCTTTCGTCCGTTGAATTAATTTAAAAAAAAATTGAAGGACGGTAAACAATTTACCGTCCCTTCAAATAAATAAAAAAAATGGTTGGGACGGTAGATAATCTACCGTCCCTAGCTTTGAGTTTTTTGTTTTTTTTTCTTAAATTGTGGAATTACCTTCTCATATGTTGGAATTAACTAAATTTTTTTGGGTCTAATAAACCTTCCCACCAACCAAACTAACCCCAGTTTTGATTGGGAATTTTTATTTAAAAAAAAAAAAACTTCGTCAGACGGGAATTCATTTCCCGTCGCACACATTTTTTTTAATTTTTTTTTTCCATTCAACAGACGACCTATTATCCTCCGTCCGTTCTAATTTACCTACACATATCGCTTGGACGATAGATAATCTTTCGTCTGACCCAAATTTTAGCTTTCGACGGCTACAGCGCCAACTCTTTTTTTCTATTTCGATTTGCCAAATACCCAAAATTTGGCTCACGACGACTACAGATGCTCTTATCCCCCCTTTTTTTATATAAAAAGGATTGCACCAACCTGATGGTCATTGAATTTGTGCACTCAATTTTGTGTTGATGCGACTCAATTTTGTTATGGTACACATATTTCTGAAATGCTAGATGAAATAGAGATTGTGTCAAATCAGTTTGCGAAATTAGTGACCATATAGAGAAATTTATTAGTGGTTTCAAATAGTGGGTTTGGAAATTGGAATTTATATGATGGTGGGTTGTATTTTAGAAGAGATTCTCTAGTTTTCTAATTTTTTTTATGTAGCTGTTGTGCTAGTTGCCATCATTTTCCATCTGTAGTGTTTTATTCTTTTGAGATCACATGCTCGTTTGGTTGACCATTCTGGGTTAAAAAGAAAATAATTGTTTAATGAGATAAAGATTGATGGGATAAGGTGAACCCAAAATGCACAAAAACCAGAATGTGTTAATTAGTCCATTGCATTGAAGATTCCCTTACAAAAATTCCAATTTATCCTCAATTGGTAGTCTTGTTTGATGCACACTTCAGGCTGCCTTTCTTGAGTGGAAAATGCCTACCTACATTGTGAGGAATTTTATAGTGTACAGGATTGGTGAAGGTATATACTAAGAACCCTTTTATGTTATCATTTTGCTTGAAAGAATGTTATTCTTTTCAGCTGTATAATTGATTGTTTTCTATTAAAAAAATTTATTGGTTTGTGATGGGAGTTTCCACTTTTAGAATGGAAGTGTTTTGTTTGGGAAAGTTGCTGTTGCTTTGATCTTTATCTTCTAACCAAGGATTTGTTGTTTCTATATATATTAATAAAAACCTAAGGATTTGTTGTTTGTTGCTTGCAAAAGATCCCATTGCTTTAAAAGTTGATACCCAAGTCCTCGTCCATTGTATCTTGTTGATTACTTTTCGTGTTTGAGTTTGTTTATGATTTAGGGGTTAGTAGACTGAAAAGGATCAAAGTCTATCTTATATGATGCACGTGCTATTGATAATTTAGTATTCTGTGGTTACTTAATTGACATAATGGACATTATACTGCAACCTGGCAAAAAAATATAAGATGAAGTAGTTTTTGTAGATCGTAGCAAGTTATTGTAGGTTTTGTTTGGTCAAGTGACATTTAACTACAAACAATTTAGAAACTTATTTAAGAATATAAGATTATGTTTTTTTCTGCTGGCATGCTGTTAGGTTTTGGAATATACATGTCCAATTTTGTTTATTTTGATTGTATTAGCTTAGTGCAGTTCTTTTCATTCAGCTGTTTAAAATGATATAGTTTACTACACATTAGAAAACCGAACCAAGACTTCAGATAAACCTATAAAGGACAAGAAGCCGCTGTACAATGATATTTGTTGGCTTATTAACAAGGTGTGAAAAAACACAGATGGGATGTGTTATTACAATGGGCACTTGTAGAATATTTAATGATATCTACAGGAATAAACAAAAACAATTTGCATAAAATGCATACTTATCCAATAGTTTTCTATAATTTCGGCAATCAAGTTGACTGGTCAGCCTTTTGTTCTTAATCATAGAAGTTATCATTCTGTTTTCTTAAGAAAGCTGTTAGCTGGCTTATATGTTAAAGTATTACGATTTAAATATTGCTGCGGACCATATAAAAATGGTCCTAAATTTCATAGAAGGAAACTGTAGTAAGTTGTTGAAAACCTGAAATATTGGTAGGCTGTGTTATTATCTTGATTATAACCATCAATTTCATGTTCATACTAATTTATGTTGAAAAATTACTGATTATCTTTTGTTATTTGCATCTGAAATTCTGTCGCACTCTTGTATCTTTCCCTCTAGCTAATATAGTAATTCATGTGGTTGGCAAACTTGCTAGAGAATTGTATTTCCCGTGTACCATGTTTACTGAATGATAAAATCATCTTCCTATGAAAACATACAGCAAGTTTGTTTAAAAGCTTTAAATTATAGGTGATCGGTGATTATCAAGCAATCTCATAACCTCTCTTGAAGTTTCTTGAGTTAATAACAGTTGCTTTACTATATTTGTTCTGAATCCTTTCCTCTTTTCAATTCTGTCTTTACAGCAGAGAACATGTGCCATATGCTTGGGAGCTATGAGAGCAGGCCATGGCCATGCCCTCTTCACTGCCGAGTGTTCGCATGCCTTCCACTTCCACTGCATTGCCTCAAATGTCAAGCATGGCAACCGAGTTTGCCCAATCTGCAGGTCAAAATGGAAAGATGTACCTCTTCAGGGTCCACCAAATCCCTCTGAACTCCCTCATGGAAGAGCCCGTGTAAACCCTGTGAATTGGTCTCAAGATGATACCAACATCAACATCCTTCATCGTGTCCCCAGAAATGATTCCTCTAATCGCCAGCACCACCACAACCTCTCAAACCTGTTCCATTCCACCGAACCAATCACATTTGACGACGATGAGGCTGTAGACTTTCAGTCGGAAACTAGTAAAGACACCCAACAGCAGCAGCAGCAGCAGCAGCAGCAGCAACGAGGATCAATAAAAGCGCTAGATATCAAGACATATCCAGAATTTCCAGCCATTCCCAAATTGTCTTGGGAAGATGACTTCACTGTTCTTATACACCTGAAAGCCCCACAAGCTGGCACTAGAACTGTACCTTGTATAAGCTTGCAGCATTGTTCAACTTCTCGTGCTCCAGTAGACCTTGTTACTGTTCTTGATATCAGTGGCAGTATGGCTGGCACCAAGCTGGCACTTCTGAAGCGTGCCATGGGCTTTGTGATTCAAAACTTGGGACCCTCCGATCGTCTCTCAGTCATTGCTTTCTCATCCACTGCTCGCAGGCTCTTCCCTCTCAGAAAAATGTCTGAATCAGGTCGGCAACAGGCACTTCACTCGGTAAATTCATTAATTTCCAGTGGGGGGACCAACATTGCCGAGGGTTTGAGGAAGGGAGCCAAAGTTTTAGAAGAACGAAAGGGTAAAAATCCGGTTTGCAGTATCATACTCCTATCTGATGGGCAGGACACATATACTATCTCCTCCAATGGTGGTGGTGGGCCCCATGACTATCGTTCTCTTGTGCCTCCTTCCATCCTCGGGGGCTACCACCAGGTTCCAGTCCATACTTTTGGTTTTGGTGCAGACCATGACTCTGCATCGATGCATGCCATCTCAGAGACTTCTGGTGGGACCTTCTCTTTCATAGAAACTGAGGGTGTGATTCAAGATGCCTTTGCTCAGTGCATTGGTGGGTTGCTCAGTGTCGTGGTCCAAGAACTCCGAGTCAATATAGAGTGTGTTCAGTCTGGAGTTTGCCTTTGGCCTATCAAATCTGGCAGCTACTCTAATGAGTTAACTGAAGATGGAAGGATGGCATCTATCACTGTGGGTGATCTCTATGCTGATGAAGAACGAGATTTCCTGGTTTCAATCAACATCCCACCGGCTTCAAATGAAGGCTATGTCACGTTGCTGAAAGTCAGTTGTACTTATAAAGATCTTGTGTCAAAAACATCAGTATGTTTGTCAGGTGAAGAGGTAAGAATCCAACGGCCAGAAAGTGTCATTATGAAAATGATGTCGACTGAAGTAGACAGGGAAAGGAACAGGGTCAGAGCAGCAGAGGCCATGGCCGAGGCTAGGGCAGCTGCAGAAGAAGGCTTACTTTCCGAAGCAGTTAATATACTGGAAACTCAAAGGAGGATAGTTTCAGAGTCATTGGCAGGGAAGTCCGGTGATTGGCTTTGTGTGGCTCTGGATGCGGAGATGAGGGAGATGCAGGAAAGAATGGCAAGCAGACAGAGGTATGAAGCTTCTGGAAGAGCTTACATGCTTTCTGGGTTAAGTTCCCATTCATGGCAGAGAGCTACGGCTCGTGGGGATTCAACCGACAGTGCTAGTCTTGTTCATGCTTATCAAACTCCATCAATGGCCGACATGGTGAGCCGTTCTCAGATATTGTCGCCATCGTCTTTCAGACCCAACCCACCAGTTCGGCCCACAAAGTCATTCTCTTCACAACCTTGGTAGCCAAAGGTAATGTTTCATTAACTTATTAGGGTCTGAAGAATGTTTCATTAACTTATTAGGTTTCTGTTTTTTTGTTCTTTGTCTAGCCTAGTGATGGGAGGGGGGTATATTGGAGGGAAGTACAGAAAAGGAATGGCCTTTATTATTATTAATTTTTTTTTTTTTTTTGGGGGGGGGGGATACTTGGGATGGTGAATAAATATTGGAGATGGTGAAAATGGGCAAAAAGTTTGGTGAATTGGGGGTGATAAAAGGTTCATGGTGGGTTTTATTTTTATTCTCTGAATATTTATTGTTGGCTCTTTTTCTTACTGGTTTTGGGTGTATATGAGAGAAGGTTTTCCCTTGAAGGATGGTAGGAGGGAGGGGGGTATAAGCAATGTAATCTTTTGGAACAACTGGGGGGTGCTGGGGTGCATTCTTCTCTTGATAATATAAATATGGCTATTGTTTTTGTGAGCAATAAATTTTCTTTAAGATTTAGATGCAAAAATGAAAATCATTTTGAACCTGTTGATTTGTTGATGCGCTACCTTCTTTTAGTTTGGATGGCAGTGTTAATATATCGTTGTTATTCCTATGTGTCCTTTCCTTTTGCCCTTAGTTTTATGATGTTTAAGCTCTCACTACCAGCGACGGAGGCATCCATACAGATCCAACGGAGGCATATTGGATTTTGATTTGTTGTCAGGTGCTTTGCGCCCTGCTCAGATCAAAATTAGTGATTTCTTAATTTCCTTTCAAATCTTGATGCCCTGGACTCTCAATTTTGGTCTAAATTTATTGCTGGGATAGAATGGTTTAATTCTCAGCCATTGGATGATATCCAACGGCTGGGAATTGTTCTCCAGGAATTGTACATGGTGAATACATTGGATCTGAATAAGAACGAAGTAGTGTTATCCTGTGCGTATTGCATAGTCTAAAATAGTTTTGAGGGACTTATAAAATTATATATAACTCCTATAAAATGTGAGAGAATTGGGAGAAATTTATGAATATCATTAATACCGTAATTACTAAAATTTTCATTATCATCTTTACATTAGCAGATAGTTTAGAGAATCATTGTCAAATCCGAATGTTATACAATTGAATATTACTAAACCTGTTGGGGTAAGGGAGTAGGGATGGGGGTGGGTTTGGAAAGAGTCGTACGATTTTGTGGTGTTGGGAAAGTGAGAGGAGAAGATACTGTTTAAGAGATCGAGTTTTTTTTTGTTTCTTTTTTTAATAAAAATCATGCGCAGTGCACGTGTTAGTTAAATAGGAATTCCTATTTTTATTCTTCCTTATCTATTTCAAAACAGAGAGAGAAGAGAGGGGATAGACTCTTTCTCCTATTAGTATAAGATATAGACTGGTGTTACTCTATGCCAATTGCACAACCTAAAATAATTTTGAGGAACTCATAAAATTGTATAGAACTCTAAAAAAGCGTAAGAGAATTGGGATAAACTTATGAATATCATCTCTACCGTAATTACTGAAATCTTCATTATCATCCTCATATAAGCAAATAGTTTAGAGAATCATTGCCAAACCATAATGTTATCCAATTGAATGTTACCGAAGCAAAAAAATGCATGCAATGAAAAGATATTAAACTGCTTTATGTTTAACAAATTGTTAAAACATCATTAACATTCGGTTATACATTATAAACCATGCATTGTAGTACAGGTTATGGTAAAGATAATAGACTAAGAAAATCATATAAAAATAATTTTAAGAATTGTGTTTGCTTAAAAATCTAATTCTAAGTTAGGGGATGAGGTGGGTTTGGGAAGAGATGTGAGATTTTGTGAGATTGAAAAAGTGGGAGGGGGAGAGACTGTGTTTGAGGGATTGAGGTTTTTATTTTGTTTTGGTTTTTTAATAAATTCGTGTTTAGTACACGTGTTAGTTAAATAGGAATTTTTGCTTTTCATCTCCTTTCACTATTGGGGGGGGGGGGGGGGGGGGGGGGTAGACTCTCTCTTCTATTAGTATAAGTCATTGAACATACTTCTTAAAAGGTGTTCAATGCTCTAAATTATCGACCTAGATCGATATGAGAAGAACACCTAGCACAATTTATGCAAAAATATATATAATTATTTAAGTGGGTAGTTTTCTCAGCTCTACGAACCATTGTTATCTTATATGCTAAAGGTAAGTTGTACCAAGACTAATATGTAAAAGAAAACAAAGTTTCCATAATAATACCCAAGCTTCCATTATTTTAGCTGAAACGTAAATTCTAATTGATAATAGTTTTGATTAAGCTTCCTATAACTTAACCATAACCATAGAGCAATCATACTTAATATTCTATATGAGTAATAAGAGAATTAAGGTACTAAACTATGAAGGAACATAGAGATACCATATATAAACGTGATCTTCTTACTCATTAAACAACCATCTTTTCCAAAATAATGCTATGAGCTTAGCGTTTTCTTCATGTGTATGATGGACAAGCACAACACCGGTTCAGCTTTCCTGCAAGAATTGCTTGTAGATAAAATTATTTCTCTATAGTCGGACTTGATCATTCTCATGAAGAAATTTTTTTGTCACAATAAATACTTTGTCTTAAGTATATTGTGATTTTCTAATTTACAAACAACATATGCAATAATGAGTAAGAAATGGCTGGAAGGAAGGAGAAATAAAAAACAATGGAAATTACATTCATCATATAATAACAACATTTAGTGATAACTAAAAAGTAAAGATGTAAGAGAACAAATCTCACTTGCATGTAGAGAAGAGCGTATAAACTGTATGATAATAGAAGTGCACACTTTAAGTGGATAAAATACCTTTCTGGTTAAGAAGATATCGTTGTCAGAGTTAAGAATTTTGCAGTGTTTGATTTCTGGTTATGGTGGAGGGGTGGATTAAGATGTGGCGGGAAGGGAGGAATGAGGTCAGAGAGGGGAGGAGAGAGGGGAGGGGAGGAGAGTAGCAATGGTAAGAAAATCTGAAACTCGGACTTGACCTGGACCTGACATTGGATCAGAACCGACCCAGCCTAATGCGGGTCGGGTCCTAGTCCTAGTCCTAAAATTAGACCCGTTGCTAGTTTGGGTTTGGTCTGGGTCCCCTCTAAATTGATCGGACCGAACATAGACCTGGACTCGGACTCGGGCCCGAACAATAAAACCTAAAACAAGTAGTATACCCGACCCGACCGAACCCGAACCCGGTAGTATTTTTAAATAGAAGTTAAATTTTATATATATATATATATATATATATATATATATATAGGAATTTCCTATTCCTAATCCCCCTTCCCCCCAAAATAAATAAATAAATAAATAAATAAATAAATAAATAAAAATTCTAGGGTTAGCTTTCGTTGCTGCTGTCTTCCGTTCTTCTCCTCTATTGTAATGATGACCGACACCCAAGATCACACTAAATGTGCCTCGCTTGCATGATGTTGGCTAATTTCTTGAAACTAGTTTCGAATGCAAGCTTTGGGCGTATTTTATGGTCTATACTTAGTCCCTCAATGCATAAACTACTCGATGTCATGGTAAAGGCACTGTATAAACTACTTTCACCCCACCTGAGAATCTCTCTTTCGGAGCTTGGACAAAGTGTCCAGTACCTTTCCCGTTTTCCAACGAGCTTTCCGGTCGGGGCTGTCAAATCATCAGGTAATTTATTTTTAATTTAAGAGATGACTAGGGTTTCCTCTGGTGAAGAGGCCTCCCCCTCGGGTCGGGCTGAAGTGCTTCCTCCGACCTCCTTTTCTAAGGTCGACAAGGGGAAGGACGTCACGATTCTGTCTTTGCCGGTGGTGGAGACCGTTGTGGAGAGAGACCGAAGGATGGGCGAGTTCGGAAGGCACTCGATCGCTGTATCTCACCTGGGAGGGGTTCGCCAATATAGCGCTGAAGAGCTGAGACGTGCCGAGCACGGCATGGGGCGGTTCTACGAGGAGAACGAGCCACGAGGGCGCACGGAGGCGAATGATGTCGTCAGTGTTCTTTCTGAAGCAGATGTGCAAACCATTAGGGAGTGCTACTTGATCCCTCCGGAGTTCGACCTCATTCTCCTAGTCCTCGGGGTTAGGTCTTGCTCTTCGTTCTCTTCTTATACCCGCCTATTTCCCTTCGACGCCTTTCACGCGGGGCTCCGTTTACCCCTTCATCCATTTGTAAGAGCAGTGCTGCAGTGGTACGGCGTAGGTCCGATTCAGCTTATGCCGAACCTATGGAGACATGTCACGGGGTTCGTGCTTCATTGTCAGGCCGCGGGTATCGAGCCTCGACTCAACGTACTCCGTAGGTTGTATAAGATCCATCAGAAAATGCGAACGGAGTACCGGTTCTATCTGACCGCTCGGAAGAGTGTCAAATTGGTCGACAACCCTGATTCAGTGAAGTCTTGGAGAGATAAGTACTTCTTGGTTCGGGGCACGAAGTTGTGGGACATCCCCACGATATGGAGAGAAGATGTGCCAAAGAGGGCGAAGATGGAGCCGACCCTAAGTCCCGAAGAAGACGGGATGGTCGGGATTCTCTTGGATCGACCCATATTGCATTGGAAAGATATCTCGGAGGAGAGCCTCTTTGGAGGAGGCCTTAGCCTGATGAACCCTAGTATGAGTTCTTTACGTTAGTCGCCATTTTAATTTGTTTGAACCTTGCAAATTTTTCAACACTTGTCTTTTTCTTGCAGGAGACCCGAAGATGGACTTTGACGACATCATGAATCGGCGTTCGGCCCTGAGCGGAAGGCAGGTCGATGACAGGAAGAGGAAGCGCACAGTCGCTCGGCCTTCGCCGTCGAAGGTCGCCAGGGTCGAGAGTAGCGCTACCCCTGTCGTGGACTTGGAGCCCACTCTGTTACTCCGAACATCCCCACGCCGACAGACTTCCCCGTTTCGGTGATGCTCGCTCTCGAGGATCCTCCTCTCATGGCTGTGGCCGAAGCGGTCCTGACCGACAAACTGAAGAGGATCTTCGTCCCTGACTGGCAAGTCCGGAGGCATGATGACTTCCTTGGTGATTCATCGAGCTGCATTGATGTCGTCCAACACTCGGCCACGCCGAAGGACAAGGACTCGATGGAACACGGGACCGTGGGGGACTCCGCCTTAAAGATTTCCAAGGCACAGATGACGGTAAGTTCTCGACGTCTAATTTCAGCGGAGACTTTGTTTTGTGAATTTTCTTCCTCTAAACTTCGATCTTTCTCGCAGGCAATCTGCCACTTTAGTCACTTGTTGGGGCAAGTGGCAGAGCAGGAGAAGGAGCTGAGGGCCTTGCGAGACCGAGAGAAGATCGAGCGGTCGAAGGCCAAGAGGGAGCTTGAAGTGGCCGCCCTCTTAGAGGAATCGCAAACCGCTCAGATCACACTGCTGGAGGCGGCGCTGGCGAAGACGAAAGAGGTCGCTGCCTTGGAGAAGGAAGAGGCCGCTCGGGAGATGGCTGCAGAGAGAGAGAAAGCAGCAGGTGAGAAGGAGGCGGCCGTAAGAGAGATTGAGGCTGCTGCAGAGAAGAAGGCGATCGATTATCTGGAGAAGAATATGCGGAGGGCATATTCCATAGCCCTAAACGACGTTAGTGAGCGCGTTCCTGGCTTTGATCGCTCGGGGTATTACTTGTTCCCTGACGAGGAGGGAGATGGCGAGGAGGTGGGGACGAATCCTGAGGAGGGAGAGGAAGACGTTGTGGCAGACCCCGAGACGACCATAGTGACAGTGCCGGAGGCGACCGAGCTAGCGTCCCTCTTGGATTCGCCCGCCGAGGTGGACATCTGACCTCCTTTGCAGTTTCATCTCTAACTAGTTGCCGTAGATTTCTTTCTTTCTCTCTCTCTCTCTATCTCTTTCTCTCTCTCTTTTATTTATTTTTATTTTTTTTATTTGTTTATATACTTTTGTTCGGTTGTAGCGATGCGTAATAGCGGACCGGCCACCGCTTTTGTACCTGTACTAAGCAATACAAATTATTTTGTGTGAACGCTTGTTACTTTTATTCAACATAGAACTTTTATTCAGCACAAAACTATCCTGTAGCCCCAGTTGGATATCGAGTCATGTTTTTTTTAAGACTTGCCTCGATCTGAAAGATTTGTCTTTTCTTCTGTTGAATTTTTCAGGACAACGAGGTGCCACGTCTACGCTCTGTACTCTACATTGCCAAATTGGGACTGGCTCGGTCCCGGGAGATGCTTTATAAGGTCGAGCGAGAGGTAGGTCATTTAAGGGTGACTTTGGCTCGTCGAGACATCGAGATGAGGCGCATTGAGGAGAGGAGTCGTGAAGTGCCGCCCGAAGGTGAGGATTCCTGCCCCTCGATAGCGGTTAGTCAAGGTTTAAGACTCAAATTCCTACATCACTCTCTATTCGAGGCAAGATCCGAGAAGAACGAGTTGAAGAACGTGGTGCTTGAGAAGAGCCAGGAGCATCGCACCTTCGAAGGACTGTCTCAGACGTTTCTTGTGGGGGCAGTTCGGGGCGAATGTCACGATTGAAGATTAAAGTGACGGATGACTCATTGAAAGAGAGGGTCATCGAGCTAGAGGGGGAGAACCTTCGTCTGCACCGGCTTTCTGAGGGGAGTAACGTCAGGAGCACTTCTTGCCTTCAGGATGAGTATGCTCAAGGAAGGTCGTTCCACGAATTAGCACTTCGTTCGCCTCCAGTCTTGCGACATCCTGGGGATGCGCAAAGTGGAGTGGCCGGCTCGTCGAGTAAGGCGTCCGTCGGAGCAACTGTTAGGCCCTTGGGTGCCGACGTTGCTACTCGGCTCACTGGCTTGGAGACTTCTACAGAAACGAGGCGACAGCAACACAGTGCTCACCGACCTTGCGTGTCGCTTAATTGAAGCATCTCGCTCCCTAGGAGAGGCTTAGGCGGGATTTTGTAATTTTGTAGTCTTTGTTTCATATGAGTTGCGTCATGAATCTTGAAAATAATGTATGAGTTTTTGGTCTAGAGTTAGACTTGTATCCCCAAATCTCGATGAAATAATATATTGCATCCTTTGATCTAGTAGCGAGCTTTTTCGATGAGTTTGTGTGGTTAACTTTTCGTAGATGGGTTCAGCAGTTGTAGGAGCAATTCCGAATGGTGAGCTACTTTGTACTCGCTCGTTCGCAAGTTGCAAAAGTTGCATTGAACCAAGTGTTGGACTCCAAGCATGTCATTAAGAGAGTTTCAACAGTTGTAGGAGCAATTCCGAATGGTGAGCTACTTAGTACTTTCTCATTCGTAAGTAGCTAAAGCGGCATCGAAATAAGTGTTGGACTTTGAACTTGTCGTTAAGAGAGTTTCAATAGTTGTAGGAGCAATTCCGAATGGTGAGTTACTTAGTACCCGCTCGTTTGCGAGTAGCTAAAGTAGCATCGAACCAAGTATTGGACTCCGAACTTCTCGTTAAGAGAGTTTCAATAGTTATAGGAGCAATTCCGAATGGTAAGCTACTTAGTACCCGCTCGTTCGTGAGTAGCCAAAGCGGCATCAAACCAAGTGTTGGACTCCGAACTTGTCGTTAAAAGAGTTTCAACAGTTGTAAGAGCAATTCCGAATGGTGAACTACTTAGTACCCGCTCGTTCGCGAGTAGCCAAAGCGGCATCGAACCAAATGTTGGACTCTGAATTTGTCGTTAAGAGAGTTTCAACAGTTGTAGGAGTAATTCTGAATGGTGAGCTACTTAGTACCCGCTCGTTCGCAAGTAGCCAAAACGGCATCGAAATAAGTGTTGGACTCCGAACTTGTCGTTAAGAGAGTTTCAACAGTTTTAGGAGCAATTCCGAATGGTGAGCTACTTAGTTACTCGCTCGTTCGCGAGTAGCTAAAGCGGCATCGAACCAAGTGTTGGAATCCAAACTTGTTGTTTAATGAGTTTTTTTGTAAGCTCCTAAGGTAGGACAACCAGAATACTTAGAATAGAGAATTTCCAGGGGGTAGATCACTTTTATTGAAAACAACTAAGCGGCTGGTTCTAAGTTGCGAGCCATTATTACACTTAATAAAGAAAAGAAACAAGCTTCAAAATGTTTTAAGAAGAGCGCTCTAGGAGAAGTTGCTTGGAGCGGTGTTCAAACACCCTCTTGGTATTTCAACAAGTGCTCTGTGTTCCATGTCCTTGGCACTTTCTTGCCCCCGGGTCTTCAAGTTGATAAGCACCTGGACGGACAACTTTGGAGATCCTATATGGCCCTTCCCAATTGGTGCCAACCTGCCTTTCTTTCTGGGGAAAGAAATTTATAGCTTTCTAAGCACCAGATCTCCTTCTTTGAGATTATTAGGACGGGCTCTCTTGTTATTGGATTGCTCGATTCCACGCCGATAGATTTTTTGCCGGATGGATGATCTCTCACGGATCTCATCGATGAGGTCCAAGTTACCGCGAAGCTCGTTCGCGTTTTGCTCCTCGTTGTAGGCTATTAAGCGGGGGGAGGGTAGACCCATCTCCAGAGGGATAACGACTTCGGACCCGTAAGTGAGGTTGAAGGGAGATTCTTCTGTGGGAGTCTTTTTCATAGTGTGATAGCTCCAGAGCATATTGGGGAGCTGCTCTACCCATAACCCCTTAACTGACCTGCTCAGTCTCTTTTTCAGGCCGTAGAGAATTTGCCGATTGGTGTTCTCTACCTGACCATTGGAATGTGGGTGGGAGACCGAGGAGAATCGTTGCTGAATGTCCAGATCTGCGCAAAAAGTGTGGAAGGCCGCCTCCGTGAACTAGGTCCCATTGTCTGTTACCAAGATTCGAGGAACTCTGAATCTATAGACAACGTTTTTCCAAAAGAAACGATGCACTCTATTCCCCATGATCGTCGCTAGGGCTCTGCCTCGATCCATTTTGAGAAATATATGATCGCCACAACAAGGAACTTCAGCTGGCCCGTTGTTGGAGGGAACGGCCCGAGCAGGTCCATTCCCCAATTGCAAAAGGGGTTGGACTGGATAGAGAGGAAAGCTGAGCTTGCGGTACGGGGCAGATTGTTGAGAATTTTTGGCAAGGGCCGCATTGGTGAACGTGCTGTTCGGCATCGCGAAGGAGAGTAGGCCAGAAGTATCCATAGTTCATGATTTTGCGGGCGAGGGACCTAGCTCCTACGTAAGCACCACACATCCCTTCATGTACTTCTTTCAAAGCATACTGGGCTTCATCGGGGAAGAGACATCTCAAGTAGGGTTAGTCGTCTACTTGGGTGTAGGAACGTTTGTACAAGACTCCCACGATGAGTGTGTACCGTTCGGCTCTGGTTCGGATCTTTCGAGCCTCTTTAGGGTCTAAGGGAAGGATCCCATCTCTGAGGAATTCGAGCAGAGGCCTCATCCATTTCTCCCCGAGTTGTAAGGGAAGCGTCTCCATTGGCTCGGGGCCTTCTTCCTCGATGCTGGGCCTCAGTAGAACTTCTATTAAGACAATTTGTTCGAGGCCTTGGAGGGAAAAGGAAGCTAGCTTTGAGAGGGCGTCCGCCTGCACATTCTCTTCTCAGGACTTTGGCCAAGTACTTGGCTATACGGCTGTCTCGCGCTTCGTATTCTCCTGATACCTGGTTCACCATCAACTGCGAGTCGCTAAATATCTTGACACGCTTGGCCCCGGCCTAGCGAGCCATGCACAGGCCGGCTATAAGGGCTTCATACTCAGTCTCGTTGTTGGACGCCCGAAAGTTGATACAGAGTGAGTATTGGTGGATGAAATCATCTGGACCAGCAAGTATGACTTTTGCTAAACTCCCATCGGTGCACGAGGACCCATCAACATATACTGTCCAGAACGAGAGTTTCTCTATCGCTTTGCTGGCGTCGGGCATTGTGCTCTCTACTATGAACTCTGCTAGGGTTTGAGCCTTGATAGCGGTTCGAGGCTGGTAGCTAATATCATGTTGGCTCAACTCGATGGACCACTTCATGAGGCACCCCAAGGTCTCGGACTTGTGGAGGACTTATTTGAGCGGCTGGTCGGTAAGAACGACCACCGAGTGAGACTGGAAGTAGGGGCAGAGCTTTCGGGCCGCTATGACCAAGGCATAGGCCATCTTCTTTAGCTTCGGATAACGGATTTTAGCGTCCCTTAGGAATTTACTCACGTAGTAGATAGGCCTCTGCGTCTTTGTCTTCTTCTCTTACTAAAACAATGCTGAGGGTTTGCTCCGAAGCGGCGAGGTATAAGTAGACTTCCCCGGGTTTTGGCTTGCTCAAGAGTGGGGTGTTGACTAAGTAGGCCTTGAGCTGGTCAAAGGACTCTTGTTGTTGTTGCCCGATTCAAAACCTGTAGCCCCCCCGAGGGCCTTGAAGAACGGAAGGCATTTTTCTCCAGATTTGGAGAGAAAACGACCTATCGCCGCGAGGCGTCCAGTGAGTTTCTGCACATCTTTAACACTAAAGGGGAGAGCCATGTTGAGTATAGCCTGAATCTTCTCGGGGTTGGCCTCTATGCCCCTTTGGCTGACCATGAACCCCTGGAATTTACCGGATGAGACGTCGAACGCACACTTGTTCGGGTTCAGTCATATATCTTGTCTCCTTAACACGTTAAAAGCTTCTGGGAGATCAGAGACATGGTTCGACCTGTTGACGCTCTTCACCAATATGTCGTCTACATAGACTTCCATGTTCTGCCCAATCTGTTCCTTGAAGACCTTGTTAACAAGGCATTGATAGGTGGCACCGACGTTCTTAAGCATGAAGGCATGACATGGTAGCAATATAGGTCCTGGTCGGTGACGAAAGAGGTCTTCGGAATGTCGGGAGGGAACTTTCTTATCTGATTGTACCCAAGAACACATCCATGAAGCTTAAGAGTTCGTGGCCCGAGGTTGCATCAATCAGGGCGTCAATGCTCGGGAGCGGGAATGGATCTTTGGGGCAGGCTTTGTTTAGATCCGTAAAGTCAATGCAGATCCTCCAGCTCCCATTGGCCTTCTTGACCATTACGATATTGGACAGCCATTCCGGATAATTGACCTCTTGTACGAACCGAGCCCTAAGGAGTTTCTTAACCTCCTTCTTGATAGCCTGCTGGCGCTCGGGGGCAAATTTGCGTTGCTTTTGCTGCACAGGTCTGGCCCTCGAAGCGAAACTAAGGTGATACATAAGGAGCTCTTCGGAGATTCCTGGCATGTTAGTCGTGGTCTAGGTGAAGAGGTTTCGATTTTCCCTTATACACTGGATAATGTCGGAGCGAACGGGAGGGGGAAGGACTTTGCTAATCTGGAATTTTCGGGTCGGATCTCCTTCAGAGAAGCTAATCGACCGGTTTCGATATAGGCGGCCTACTTCCTTGGGGGAGTTCAAGAGCTTCAAAGGAGATGACCGGTCCTCCCACCGAGGTCATGTAGTATTTGCAGGCCGCTTCTTGGCTCCTTCTGACTTCTCCCACGCCCGTTGTGGTGGGGAATTTCATCTTCATGTGGTACGCCGAGAGTATGGCCTGGAGAGCACCTAGGCCCGGTCGGCCCAGGATGACGTTGTAAGCAGCCTTTACGTCCACCACCATGAAGTCCATCGACTCGGTTCGGGTGATGGGATTTTTGCCAGCGGTTACGTCGAGAGTTATGACACCCTCGATCGTCACTGGCATCCATGTGAACCCTTGGAGAGTGTAGCCGGCGGGCTTGAGTCGATCCCTGGACAGCTTAAGACCCTGAAAGGCCTCGAGAAAGAGAATGTTGACCGAACTGCCGTTGTCGACTAGGACCCGACGCACGTCAAAGTTGGCCATGTGGAGGTTTATTACCAACGCGTCACAATGGGACGTCCGGACGCCTTCCAGATCTCTATCTGAAAAAGTGACAGGGACCCCAAGGCCCTTGGGGGGAAGACGGTTCTAAGAATTTACTTCGTGGACGAAGGCTTTTCGGGAGGAGTAGGAATCTCCCTCCATTGGGCCTCCGTGGATGAGATGCAGGACGGACTCTGGTTCGGAGTGGGGGGTCTCAGCGTGCCGCTCGGATCGCTTGTTAGCCCCCCTGGGGGGCGGAGGAGGATCTTCCCGGTCCTTTCTCACGAACCTGGAGAGTTGCCCTCTCTGAATAAGGACCTCGATGTCTTCTTTTAGGACCTGATAGTGATCCGTGTCGTGACCGTTGTCCCTATGGAAGCTGCACCACTTGTCCATGTTCCTCTTTTTGCCCGGAGTGTTTATCTTTGGAGGTGGTGGGAGAAGACCCTCTTTCCCGGCCTCCATCAAGATTGCTGAGACACGCGCGTTGAGCGGAGTGAACTTCTCGATGCGGGGAGGAAGGCAACGCTGGCCTCCATTATCTTTCTGGATCTTCTTAGCTCCTTCTTTAGCTCTCTTCCGTTTGTTCCCGGAGGACAATCCCTCAAGAGCGGGGCGGGAGAGAGCTTTTTCCACTCGGATGTATTTCTCACTCCTGAGCAGGAGTTCTGAGCAATTCCGAGGAGCCTTCTTGGCAAGGGATGCTCTGAGGCTGTCATTAGCGGTATTGGATTGGAAGGCGGCAGAGGCCACGGACTGGTCCAAGGAGGCGATGGATCTGGCCTCCGCGGTGAAACGTTTGACATTGTCTCTTAGCCGCTTGCCCTTCCTTCGATGAAGCAATAGCAGAGAGGTGCTCATTTTTTCAGCTCGGTGGCTACTCACAAAGTGAGTCAGGGAAAGGCCTTCGAGCTGATCGAAGGAGAAGATGGAGGCCGGGGCTAGACGTGAGTACCATTCCCTTGCAGGCCCTTTCAGCGTGGCCGAAAAAGTTTTGCAGAGAACCGCGTTCGACGCCTGGTGTATCATCATGAGAGTTTTAAAATTCTCGTTGTGGTCAGCGGGGTCGGACTCCCCATTGTATGATTCAAAATGAGGAGGCCTGAAATTATCTGGGACCGGTGCCTCCATTATAGTCCGGGAGAATGGAGACCTGTTGGGGCGGAAATTCCTTGCCCGTTGCTCTTCCTCTTTGTCTAGTCGGCCAAGGCGCCTCTCCATCTCGTGGAGACGGCGGTAGATCGAATCTTCGCTCCGGTCATACCTTGTTGAGACCCGGGATTCGTCCTCGCTCGGAAGGGGACTGGGAGTGCGACGACGATAGCTCGGGGCAGGTTGAGGACTAGGAGTACTGCGCCTATGGTCTGGGGCAGGTGGAGGACTGGGCGCCCACTGACCATGGTCGGGAGCAACATTGAGGGCTCTCTGGACTGCCTCTTGAAATTGCTGGAACTCTTGCCTCGTGACAGGGGCTTCTCCTTTGACGACACTGGGACAACTCCCTTCAGCTCCTGGGAGAGTTGGACCTTCTGCGATCTGGCCTACGGGGGATGGGCTCTAGGGGACCGGATCGTTGGACTCCTTTGATGTTCTCGGCGGGGTATCCCGTCATGGGTCCGCCTATCATCTAAGCGGGTCTGGAGATCTATCCCATACTGTCTGTTGACGATGATGTTCTGGAGATCCTTCGGCATAGGGGGACTGTGCGAGGTCATGGAGTCGGACGAGGGGTTGTGTATTGACATATGGTCACAATGAAGATGTTGCCCTTGTCGACTTCTGTAACAACCCTAATTTTTGACGAATGCGTCTTGTGAACAGACGAACGCTACTAGTCATTTCAATTGTATTATTTTTGATTAAAGCAATTGTTTTCTCATTAATAGCCTACTTTGTGCATGCGGATGTATTTATATGTATAAGTGTATATGCATGTTGAGTCGGATTTGTGAACCCGAATGAAACCGAACCAAGCCACAACTCTTGGACCTAACCCAAAGTGGGTCAAGCCATGTTTGGCCGGCCACACTATGGAGGGAAAAAGAGAGAACATGTGTTAGGGTTAGGGTTTGATCAAGAAACATCATCATTGTTTTGTATGAACCCCATCACATCACCACCCAATTGTTCCAATCCCCTACTTGATAAGACACCTCCCCTCTTTCCCATGGCTAAGCTTGCTCCCTACTCTTCTCATTGTTATTATAAACCCCCTTCACTCCATTCTCTTCTACAATTCCCTACAAACTTCTACTTGCTTCCTTTAACTCCAACCCCTATTCCAAACACTCTTAGCTACTGATTTGGAGAGAAGAAGAAGAAAGGAAGCCAAGGAGAAGAAAAACTAGGAGCTCAAGCAAAGGAAAGGAAGCTAGGATCAAGAATAATCAAGAAGGTCTTTCTCAAGCAAGAACCAACTACCAACAAGGTGGGTGTTTCCAATCTTTTGATATGTTGTTCTTGGATGTTTGTAATGTTGTTTCATGACTGAAAAAGTGACATGCATGCTATAGGAATGAACTTAGATCACTTTTTGTGTTGAGTAGTCTAAACCAGAAAAATGCTGTTAAAAGACTGAATTTTGGGTGTTAGTCCGTAGCTCATTGCATGAACTATACTTGGTATTTTGATCTGAAATTTTTAGAGGATGATCTTATTGGTGTCGTACATGTTCAGTAATTTTTATGGATTTTTAGGATTTTTCCTGCTATTTTAATAAAATACAAACATGCATGCTGGTTAGAATAGAAAGAATCAGTTTTGATGGTTACTGTTATGGAAAGATTGACTTGGAACTCACTGCATGTATAAGGGACTGATCTGAAATTCTAGTGTGTTGTTGTTAGATGTATCTAAGATCTACATTTTAAATTTCATGAGATTTGGACCACTATAGCTATGTCAATTAAATCATGCAAGATAAACTATATATTTTAGTGTGCAGAACTAGTGTTGATTCTGCTCTGTTTTTGGATTATAATCAAAGAGGCATATTTGGTGATTTGCTTGATGGAATTCCTTGATTTTTGAGTATGTTGTAACATCATGTGTCAGGAACTAGATTCTAAAATTTTATGATGATCTGACACTGCTTACTATTTTAATCTGATTTTAGCCCTAGACATGTATTGATCTGATCTGCTGTTTTGGAAGATTGTACACTTGCTAAAGATGGACCAATAAGAGTGTTAGATGACCTCATCTGAAGATCCTTATAACTAGGAATTTATAGTAGACACTTGGACCTTTTTGGAATGGTAAATTAATTCTGATTTGGACAAGTATTAGATTTTATATGATTTTTGTAAGTGAGGACAGAAACACAGTGAATTAAGGTGCTCACTGGTTTGCACCAAGTTCATAGAAACAAGTTTTTACTTGTATCTTACTAGCTTAGAGTTGTTGTTTGAGGTCAAGAAACCTTTTATAAATGTAAGGATGAGTTAGGGCTTAGGTGATCTAAGTTTCTTGCAGGGAGTAGCTCTTAGTTGCTTGTAGACCCCAAATGGACCAACGTTCTTTGTTTCAAGGTGAAATTGTATAAGATGTTGGGGTATGGTCTAGTCCACTTTGGGATGATATTCATACCCATCGTGTGGTTGTTCTTGCTGTCTACCTTGAGTAGAAGCATTGGGAGCGTCCGATCACGATTCCTCAAGGGAACGAGACCGGGAGTGACTCCGTTTTGGCATAAATGCCAAGTGTGTGCTTGCTGTTTAGTAACTTGAATTGTCGTTTTTAGGACCCTTAGACTCTGTTTTGGGTATTTGTGGGTTGGGACTTCCTCCCAGTGGAGTGTACCTTGTTGGGATACATTAGTTAAGTCGGAACCCTAAGGTAAAGTCTTGATTGACAACTCTAGGTGGGTAGAGGTCACATCGAATGCGCTGGAGGGGATGACTCGTGCATCGACGGACTTGTTGTACATGGATGGATTCCATGGGTTGTGTTTGGAGCTACCACCTGTCAGGGATTGTGGAGCGGTAAGTTTTAGCAGAAAGCCATTTTCGTGGGTCGGCCCGAAGTCGCAATCAAACTCCAAGCGTCGATGTAGCTGCAGCAATCGGTGGGGACGATTCGCCGTGGGTTCGTGCCAAGTATGAGTCGTACTAGAGGGCTGGTTGAGTTCTAGTGTGGAATGATTGAGATTCATTTCTGATAAAGATAACAAATTGAGGAGAGTCTACAATTGGAATTGAATTAGTCGATCATGGCAATCAAGTTGTTTATTAAGTTAGGGATTCTGGGAATAGTGGATTTATCGCCTAACTAAGGGGATGGACGATACGAGGAAATGGAAGAAAATTAGAGTTTGGCTAGAGGGATAGTTTGGGTAATCAGTTGATAAAACCAACAGTGAATTCTTAACCTTACTTAGTCTTGGAGTGGGGTAGGTTGATTGTTGGGTAGGACTAGATCGAGTCTTGGTTGAATGTAAGGACAGGCACTAGCGAGGGTGTTTGTCCTGTCAGGGGGACGCATGGCGTCATCACCCCCGACCGAATCTTAGGTTCGTTTAATGCGGACAGGGACCCGGAGCAGGCACCAGAATAAGGACATTTGTGGCCCTCCATTGGGGGCTCCACTGTCTCGGCAGAAATGTCTTTATGATCCGTAGCAATCTTTGAGGTTTGGAGTGTTGACGTCGTCACGACTGCAAGTTCTGTTATAGTGTAAGGAGATTTGATGCGGAGTTGGGAAAACCTTATATCCGTTGGGTCCTTTGTCGATCAATGTGGGCAGGGAAATTAGACGATATCCTAGTGAGCTAAGCTCTATTGGGAATTGCTCTAATTACTCGCGGTGAGCCTTTGTGCCCATACATAAGCTTTTGGTGAGGTTCCGGGAAGACGTAATACAACAATATACTTTTGAGAACAGTCGGTACAGCGACAGCGACGACTGGAAGTCTCAGGCATAGTGGATAAAACTAATAAGCTGGACACCACTATAGATAGCAGTGACTGGCGGTCACACCAGGGGGACCTGCAGCCTCACCATAACTGAAATTAGAAACAGGAGAGAGCACATGGTTAGGATATATAATGGGGGATCGAGCCCAATCATAGTGAAGAACGTCGTTTGGTTGGGGGGGGGTGTAGTTATGGGATGCATATCTTTCAACCAAGCGTGCATTAGTTTTAAGAGCATTGTGTGCATAGTGTGTGCATTAGATTAGGCCATGACATACACCGATACTTGTTTGACATCACCTTTTTCTTTGCATCAAATATTATTTGTGTTTGTCGAAATTGGAATCGCTATACTATGACGTAGAGAGGATAGCCGGGTATAGCATTTCGTCAGTTGTAACTAACTGACGTACCCACAGTTATCAGTGCAGGACTGCCGAGTTGGGAGCGCGGGAGAGAAGAAGCAGGGGGGAAGCATCCAAGTGAAAGTTACTATCCAAATTTTATTATACATTCTTGTTGTAACAACTACTTGTAAATTATTGTAATCATTGGACATTGTAATAATAAACTTGATGTAATAAAAGTTTTTAATTTCCTGTGATTTTTGTTGTGTTGTGACTCATTTGAAGGAAGATCCTGGAAGAGTGTCACGAGTTCCTATGTTAGGAATTCGGGGCGCTACAACTTCGGCGGAAGGGTCCCGCGGCAGCCTCTTGTGGTCCTTGAGGAGCCTGCTGGGGCTGAGGCTGTTGAGGAAGGGGCCGTCCAGGCTGCGGTTGCTGGACGGGTTGAGGGAGAGGTTGTCCAGGCTGCTGGACTTGTTGAGTGGGTTGAGGGGGAACCTCCTGGACTGGAGGAGGAGGAGCGGGAGTGGCCCTGCGGTTAGAGACTATCGTCTTCCCCTTCTTGGAAGGCATGACTTGAAACTAGTTTGGCTGATAAAATAGTATTGGATCGCTTTTTCTGCATCCCACAGATGACGCCAATCTGTTGCTGCTGATTTCTGGTATGGGAGCAAACAGATGAATTTGTGGATTCTTGGAAAAAATAATAAAGCAAACCTGTTGACCTCCACCAAAGCGTTGACTTGTTTCTTGCCGCTGCCGTGAACCTGCACTAAGTTCGATACACCGGGATGGTTTTCGGCGATGAACCCTCCGACGCTCTTGTCAGTAATCAGAAATAAGAAAGAGCTTTAGGTAGAAAAAGATTGATTATCTTGTTACGGTGGGGGGAGATGGATATTTATAGTCGCCTTATGAACCAGTTTCGAGATAAGGATAAATCTCTACTTCCGGATGTTTATGGATAAGATAGAGAGGTTGGACTCGTTTCATGATAAGAGGTGGTTTAAACCGCTTATTAGAGATAATCACGAATTTGAACCCCTCTTTATCCATCTGGGTTGGTTTGTAGCGGGTTGCTACCCATACCAAGTATGACAGATCCTTTTTGGGCTTTTGGGCTTTGAAGAAAGACTCAGTTTCCCGTTCGAACCCGTTTGTAGGCGAAATTACTGTTTTACCGCTGGGAGATTTAAGATTCGTGCCTGATTTGAACGATTTCGATTTAATCCTATTTTTAGCCATATCAGTTCTACAGGCAAAAACTAGGGCACATCTAGTAGGGCAATGGAGTATGGGATATGCTTAGCAGTAACAGAATTATGCAGAAAACCTTACTGAACTTTTTTTTGCGCATAAAATCATACTTAAGTATGATTACAAAAACCCCCCGAAGTATATTTTCAAAAAATCACACCTAACTTTTCTGCTTGTATTAGATAATTCCATTTATCTTTGCAAGTTGGTTTAGAGAACATCATGTATCTTTCTCATTATTTTCAAAAACCTCACTCAACTTTAGCCGAAAGCTTATGCCGTCAGAGTGGGTTTTTTGCAACTATATTTGAGCGTGATTTTCTGCATAAAAAAAAGTTCAGTGAGAATTTCTGTATAAAGGAGATAATTTAAGGCGGTTTTTTCAAATTTAGCCCCCACAAGAATTATGAGGCCCAAGACTTAGATGAAGCCCACTGTCTTCAAATCATCTCTAATATTGTAATGGGAGAAGGCCTTGGTGTCATTTGTCAACCTATCAACACGTGTGGCGCGCACACATAACTAATATGAATGAGATTTCAGGTTCGAGTCCTCACTACGTTGAGTTTTTATTTTTTATTTTGAAAAATTATTAAGACATGCATTGTTCGTGCATAACTAATATAAAAGAAGTCTCAGATTCGAGACCAGACTATGTCAAAATTTTACTTTAAAAATATATATTTATTAAGACGTGCATTGTACATATAAATTAATAGTTATCCAGTAAAGCGCCTGATTCAAGAATCTTCCACAATACCACCTGCGGGTTGAAGACAGTTACAGTCTTACAAAACAGTTGTCCCCTATTTTACTTTGATTTTATTGTACTTGTGTTGCTTACTTATTTTTGTCTTATTCCAATGAGAAAGGTGGCCTCCCTATTATTGAAATTGTGCACGTATGGCTAGTTATCCAGTTTTCTATACAATACATTATGCTAAATTACTTTTTGGTCCAAGAATTTTTAAAATTTTTTCTTTTTAACATGTAGGAGGCAATCCTCCACTTCTTTCTCCCTCAAAATTTTGAAGTGCAATCATATCTCTTAATCATACCTTTAAAACGTGCAATATTGTATAGATGTTAATAGAGATTTTTTTAAAAAATAGTTTTATTATTTTTTATTTTTAAAGAAATTATGAGCAATATTTTCCACAAGATTATACTAGTTATATATATATATTATATATATCTTAAGCTAATAGGCCCACCCCTTTCTCCTTTCTCCATTTTGAAATGGAGAAAGGAGAGCAAAAGTACAAACTCACATTGCTATAACACGTGCACGCTACACTTTCAACTTACCTAATAATATTAATAAAATATACACAAAGAAACCCTCCATCTCTCTCCACCCCCCCCCCCCCCCCCCCCCCCCCCCCCCCAAAAAAAAATCCCATTGCCGTTCGCCCTTCACAACACCACAGCCGTTCGCCATTCACACCTCCACCGTCGTACGGCGCTCACAGGCCCACTCAGCCGCCGTACGTCGCTCGCCCTTTTCACCTTCGCCATCGTCGGTCGTTCGCAAATCCACTCTATATATCACTATTGCTACTACTTTATATGCTTTTTGAAATTGATCAAGAAAAAGAGAACTTATAGTCTGTAATAGAACAAGAAAAAATAGGATTAATAAGCATTGTGTATGAAGTTAATCTGGCTTATCCACCTTTACCACTTCCTGCACTGCTCATGTTTGACGAAATGCTTGCCAACAATATCTCGGTATTTACTATTTATCCAACTGCGAGGAAATTCACAGAATCATTGCTATAGTGTTGTGTACAGTTAATTTTCAAAGAATTATATGAAAACTAATCCAACTTATCGATTCCATCAAAAGGAAATTACTAAACTAATCTTCGCCTTAATTTTATACACCATTAAAAAACAACTAACCATCATAACTTCAAATTGTGCACGACATTATTATTATATCTATATATTATACTAACAGGAGAGAGAGTATCAATTTCTCTCTTTTCTCTATTTTGAAATAAAGAAAGGAGAGCAAAAGTAGGAATTCACATTTATTAACATGTACATTATTCACATTTTCATTAAAAAAACAATATAAAAGCCCCAAATCTATAAATATAGAACTTAATTACTAGAACCGTGTTTTACTCATTAAGAGCATCCACAATGGTGTTTCTTATTTTGTAAAATATGGCAGCTACAGTAGTAGTAAATAGCGTTAGTTGCTGCAGTGGTCATTTTCTCTATGTTTCTCATTTTTAAAAAAAATTTGCGTGGGACAGTACAACATTTACCGTCGCGCAATTTTTTGAATAAAAAAAGCGAGCGACGGTACATGTACCGTCGCATTCGTTTAAAAAAATAATTTAAAAAATTAATTACTTATTAACTATTAAAATATGTTAATTAAATTAATTAAATAATATACTAATAACTAAACTTAATTAAAAACTAACTAAACCTAATTAACTATACCTAATCTACCCACTAATTCCCTAAAATCTAGGACGGTACATGTTGTACCGTCCGGGATTTCAGGGTTTTTTTTTTTAATATAATTTTTTGGGCGAAATCTGGCCGTTGGATTAAAAAAAAAATAAAAAAAAAATATTTGGGACGGTATATGTTATACCGTCCGACCCCAATTAAAAATAATAATAAATAAATTTTGGGACGGTATATGTTATACCGTCCGAAGCGAATAAAAAATATTAAAATATGAGGGACGGTATATGTTGTACCGTCATTTATAATTTGAGAATCGCTATTTTGTTTCTCATTTTTGAGAAACGAATATAGCAAGTTTGCCAAAAAATGGCAAAATAGAAAACCATTGCAGCCTGCCATTTGCTATAAAATGGCAAATTGGCAAATATAAGAAACGATTGTGGATGCTCTAAGTATTCGATAAAATGCCTATATAGCACATAATGTGTTTGTGAAAAATTGGTTTTGAAAAACTTTGCTTAACTAAATCAATTGTATCTATGTATGGTGTATGTATTAATTTCTTTACTACCTCATTTTATTTTCAATTTCTAATTTGTGTTTTTGAAATCCTGAAATTTGAATTTGGGGAAGAGAACGAGTTGAAGATGGGGATGACTGTGGTATCGGGTCCAAGAATGAAATTTAGTAAGGAGATAGCTGGCAGAGAGTAGGGTGAGGCGAACAGAGAGCTGGGGGAGGATGTTGGAGAATAGAACGTCGCTGCGGTTTAAGACAACGAAGACGTGAGATATGAGGGATAATGCATTTGGTAGGGTATGAATTTGGGAGGGAGAGAGGAGGGAGAGGAGGGTTAAGATGAGGTGGGTCAAGGCCTGAGTATTGCCGGTCAGGATGTATACAAAGACCAGACTGTGAGCGTATTTTTTTGGGGTAAAATTTACTAAACTATACACTTGAAGAGCTAGTTTCTCTCAATTATTTCACACTTTTTTAAAGTTATATATAATTTTATGAGTCCATTAGAGTTATTTTAATCTGTGCAATTTGCACAGGGTAACACTGGTATCAATTAATCAAACTCTAATTTTCCTCGTCTTCTTTCTTTCTTAGGAGGCAAGGCCCCTCGAAGTGCTCTTATGTGTTCTTAGATCTCGTTTCAGTTGATCACAATCGCAACAAAAACCTAATCCACTTATCTTCCACTAGAAATATCTCTGTAAACTCTAGTACACCTAACATGTTGGTATCAGATCAACCATGGCTTCTGGTGCAGGTCAACAAATCGTCGTCACAAAGGCAAACCAAGCCCTGACTCACGATGAAGAGATTAGGGAGTTGAAACAAAAACTCGTAATAGTGCAAACCCAACTAGAGCTCCTCGTCGAGAATGCAAAAGGGAGATGACTAGTGGCTCCTCCTCCTCCTCCCAAAATCCGACAAACCAGCAACGAGGAGAAATCCCACATCAGCACTGCAAGAAGATGAAGTTGGACTGCATAGACCTTCCTTCAAAGTCGAGTTCCCAACTTTTGAGGGACATTCTTAGGGCAGGGCACTCCTTCCCTGCTTTCAACATCAAAGGCAGCACCATAGTATGGTACAGGTGGAACCTCAAGATGGAAGGTGGAGCTCTAACATGGGAAGTGCGGTCTTAAGAGGCTCGTGCTCACTTGCTCCAGCCCATCGGAGTTCATCGACTGCTGCGGTGAGACTCTAAACTGCGGCTGACTTCTCACCAGGCTGATTACTTTGACGAATTTGTGAAGCTATAAAGTTTGGATGAAGATCTACCAGAGAACTACCTCTCGAGCTGCTTCATTAGCAGGCTCCAAGAATATATATGCTAAGATGTCTGCAGGCTCAAGAAACCTCGGAATGTCAATAAAGCGATGAGCAGTGCTCGTACACATGATCAGGAGAAAATATGGCGTTCCTATCAAAAGTCGATCTAAGATCTGGAACAAGTCATAAAGCCTAGGTCAAACTGCCCAATACAAAATAATCCATGTAGCAATTATATTTATTCAAAATAAGCAACATGAAATAATAATAGCAAGAACTCCATCAACTAGATCTCTGATCACCTACTCCATCGGGAAGCTGGTCACCAAAGTCTACAATTTAATAAATTGCAGGAAAGGGGGAAAAGAAACAAAATGCCCCTGCTAGTAGTGCAGGCAACAAGTACAGGAAAAAGATAAACAAATATAGGAAGCAAGTATAGCATGGAAATGATGTAACAACAAAACGGAAGACTAACATAAATCAGGAAACAGAATCAAGTAATATGATGAGATAACAGGTGCAGGTAACATGTGACAGGTGTTAGATAGCATGCAAGCAGGTATACAGGTAACAGGTGGTATTGGGGGCTCATTCGATGAGATCATTAGGCCCAATTGTGATGGATTTCGATAGAATGTACATGGAGTTTCAAGTTGAAGGAAGGGCAAGCAGATTGCAATATATCACTTCGAATTCTGTTGTTGCTTTTTTCGGTGTAGCAGCAATCAGATGATATGGATTCTTTGGAGAAACAATCAGGAACTTGACATTTTGATTTTCAATATTGACTAATTGACTTGACGATCTGACTCATTTGCGCCGTAGGATTTGATTCATGTGGTGACGATCACCACCGCTGACCTGCAAAAAAGTTTGAAACACCGGGGTTGAACCCGATGACTGACCATCTGATGCTCAAGTCAGAAATCAAGAAGACTTTGAAAGAGCTATTATGGAGAAAATACTGATTATCTATTTATGGCGGTGGTAGGGGGTATTTATAGTTGCTTTGGTCACTTTCAAGATAATGATTTATCTCTACTTCCCGATGTTTTTGGATCGAATCGGTTATCTCTTCTCCATGAAGAGATAAGATTGGTTGAGGACAATTAAAACTCCCTTTAGGATAAGAGAGATGTTTTTTGAACGGTCTCTTATAGATGATTAGGGGTTTAAGTCATATTTAAACAATATAGATCCATTCTAATTAGGCAGGTAGGATGACCCGATTAAACAGACCTGTATTGGGCTGTTGGGTTTTCACGATCCTGTATAGTGCAAACCAAGCCCTGATTTTAATGAGAAATGTTGATTTTCACGTGTTGTGCACGTGCAAAATTTTGTATGCATATTTTTCTATAAAATTATCTTTTATAACATGGACAATTATTTCTTTCTTTCTGTTTATCTTCTAAAAAGCCTATTGTATAAAGCCTAAAGTTGTTTTCTTATTATAAGCCCACTCTAATAAGTAAATATTTTATTAAATAGTCCATGAACCTAAAGCCCACTATTTTGAGGCCCACAAACTTAATTAATCTTTTAAATTGTCACAACTTGTCATATAGACACAATTAGTGGACCATTGATTAATTAAATTTGTACAACTTTAAATAGGGGGCTACTAGAAGGGGCACGTGCATGCACTTGTGTGTGCTTTGCACACTTTTGGGAGGCCGGTTGTGGCCAAAAGAGAGAGGGAGATTGGAGTTGAGTTGAGGGGTAGTTATTGAGTTCATGGAAGTTGCTACAACTTCCCAACTAATCTTAGTCCTTGATTTCTAACTCCTAGATTAATCCTATCCATTCAATCTCATCCTAAAAGTGTATAAATACCCCTAGTTTCTTCTCATTTATGCACAACAAACTGCTAAGAAAAGAAAATGGGCTAGTGAGAAAAAGGTTGAGGAGATTAGTGAGTAAAAGATTGAGTGTGCATTATTGTGTGTGTGTTCAATTCAAGAGGAGGCCGGCTACCCCATCATCACCATCAAGCAAGGCTCGGGTTGCACCAAGGAACAAGGAAGAGAAGCAACTTGCAATACATTCTAGGAGGAGAAGGCCACTTTCTTGCACTCTAAGAGCTTTCATTTTCGTTTCTCCAAATAGGTGGGTGTTTTTCATACTTCTAGAACTAGATACCATGCTAGGGATAATTTAATGAAATTATTATGAATCAATTAGTTGAAATTGGAACCATGCTTGTTTAATTAAAAGTGGAGTGGTAACTTAGAGAATGTTTGATAGATTGATTGCTAATGAATGAATTATGAATTAAAGTGCTAGAAATCACCGTATTGTTGTGCTACATGAATGCTATGATAAAATTTGTGCTTATGAGACAACTAGTTGAATCAGATGCCTTTTGTGTAATTGATGAGGTGGATCACGTCATCACTGGTACGAGTGAGGGTGTTTAGGAGTATTTTTCTGTCATCTCTTTTTCCGCTTATTTAGTAAACTGTTATGTAACAAGTGTGTGTTATGTAACAGGAAAACTTTATTTGAATAGAAAGAAAGCTGTTGTTTTGTTCGTTACTGGGTCCTCTCACACTTTTGTATCACCTAAATTTGCTAAAGTTCTGGGAGTTGAACCGAAGATATTTTCAGGCAAGGTTTTAGCAGTAGCTACTCCGTCAGCAGAGACTTTAACCACTAATCGATACTATGCTGACTGCGAGATCGTGATCGAGAATAGAATTTTCGGGATTGGTCTGATCGAGCTAAATGTCTTGGGAGTCGATGTTATCATTGGAATTGATTGGATGTCGGTGTACAATGCGAGCATCGAGTGCAAGATCAAGACAGTAACAGTGAAGGCTCCGGGTGGACCTGAATTCACTTTCCAAGGGAAGAGGAGATGTTCTGGTTTGGTGGCAGCTATCTGCGAGATGGATGTTCCTGTAGAGGTGCAGTAAATTTCGGTGGTTCGGAATTATCCGACTGTGTTCTTGGAAGATTTGTCTGGGTTACCCCCACATCGTGATGTAGAGTTCAACATCACTGTTCAGCCAGAGAGTGCACCTATTTCTAAGACACCGTACAGGATGGCGCCTGTGGAGCAGGATGAGATCAAATGACAGATTGAGAAACTATTGGAGAAAGACTTTATTCAACCGAGTGCGTCACCTTGGGGAGCGTCGGTACTTTTGGTACAGAAGAAGGATGGTTCGATGAGGATGTGCATCGATTATCGAGAGCTGAATAAGGTCACTATTCAGAATAAATATCATATTCTACGAATTGATGACTTGTTCGATCGTCTATAAGGAGCTGCTGTTTTCTCCAAAATAGATCTTCGATCAGGATATCATCAAGTTCGAGTGAAAGCTGAAAACATGCATAAGACTGTGTTCAGAACTCGACACAGGCATTACGAATTCTTAGTTATGCTGTTTGGAGTGACGAATGCGTCTGCAATTTTCATGGATATGATGAATAGAGTTTTGAGGCCGTTCATTGATTCTTTCATCGTGGTGTTTATCGATGATATTCTTGTGTACTCCAAGTCGGAGGAGGAGCACACGGAGCATCTGGCAACAGTTTTGGAGAAGCTTGAAGAGCAGGAGTTGTATGCCAAGTTATCCAAGTGTGATTTCTACAAATCTGAAGTAGCATTCCTAGGTCACATCCTTTCTAAGGAGGGAGTGACAACTGATCCGCAGAAGATAGAGGTAGTGAAGGATTGGGCAAGGCCTACTACAGTGAAGGAAAGCAGGAGTTTCCTTGGGCTAACAGGATACTACAGGAGATTCATTTAGGGTTATGCTCAGTTAGCCGTACCGCTCACTAGTTTGACCAAGAAGAATGTGAACTTCAAGTGAACCGAACAGTGCGAGTCAAGCTTTCAAGAGTTAAAAGAGAGGCTGACTCCTGCTCCCATTTTGGCTTTGCCCAGAGCAGGTGTTGAATATGATGTCTACAGCGATGCTTCACATCGTGGGCTTGGTTGTGTCTTAATACAAGAAGGAAAAGTAATCGCTTATGGGTCTAGGCAACTAAGATCGCATGAAAAGAATTATCTGACTCTTGATCTGGAGTTGGTTGCGATTATCTTCGCCTTGAAGCAATAAAAGCATTACGTGTATGGTGAGAAGCTGAACATGTACACAGACCATAAAATCTTGAAGTATATCATCAGCAGAAGGATCTGAACCTGAGGCAAAGGAGATGGTTGGAAGTGCTTGAGGACATGTGTCCTGAGATCAAGTATCATTCTGGGAAGGCTAATGTTGCTGATGCACTTAGCCACAAAAGCAGTCTGGCAGGTTTGATTACAACTCAGAGGCAGCTGGCAGAGGAGTTGGATCGAGCTGGTATTGAAGTTGTTCTGCAAGACTTGGGATCATCTTTAGCTCAGTTGAGGCTTCAACCGACGCTGAATGGAATGAATATCGCAAGTCAGAAGGAAGATACAGAGATTCAGAAGATGAAGGAGCAGGTTGGTGTTAGCAAGTTGCCCGAATTTTAGATCAGGGATGAAGTGCTGTGGTTTGGCGAGAGGCTGTGTGTTCCGGATCAGTCAGACTTGAAAGAAAGTATTCTTCAGGAGGCATATGCTACTCTTTTGTCAGTACATCCTTGGAGTACCAAGATGTACAAGGACATTAAACAACATTTCTGGTGGTCAGGTTTGAAGCGGAGTGTGGCTGAATTTGTGTCGAGGTGTGAGATTTGTCAGCAAGTCAAAGCCGAGAATCAGAAACCCGAAGGTTTATTGTAACCGTTACCTATTTCGGAATGGAAGTAGGATAACATCAGTATGGATTTCATCACGGGTTTGCCTAAGAGTCCAAAAGGCAATGATGCGATTTGGGTCATAGTCGATCGACTAACCAAGTCTGCTCACTTTTTGGCGATAAAACTCACTGTTTCGCGGGACAAGTTGGCTGAGATGTATGTTGGTGAGATCTCAGGCTTCATGGTCCGTTGACCATTGTGTATGATCGAGATGCGCGGTTTACTTCGCATTTCTGGAGGAGTCTTCAGACGGCTTTGGGTACCAAGACAGATTTCAGCACTGCTTTTCATCCACAGACCGATGGACAGACCGAGAGAGTCAACCGTATTCTTGAGGACATGCTTCGGTGCTGTGTACTAGACTTTGGAGACAGTTGGAAAAGGCATTTAGCTTTGGTGGAGTTTGCCTACAACAACAGTTTTCAGACTAGCATTGGGATGGTGCCGTACGAAGTTTTGTATGGCAGGAAGTGTAGGACACCTGTCTGTTGGTTCGAAGTTGGGGAGCGTCAGATGTTTGGGCCTAAGATTGTGCAGCAGACCTCTGAAAAGATTGATCTGATCAGAAAGAGGTTGGTGGATGCTCAGAGTAAGCAGAAGAGCTATGCAGAAAACCGGAGGAGGGACCTTGAGTTTGAGGTTGGTGACTTTGCTTTATGAGGGTATCGCCCAGCAAAGGTGTGATCCGATTTGGCAAGGGTGGAAAGTTAGCCCCGAGGTTCATAGGTCCGTATAAGATATTGAAAAGGATCGGAAAAGTTGCTTACCGGCTTGAGTTACCGGAAGAGTTGTCTCAGGTACACAATGTCTTTCATGTGTCTATGCTGAAAGGTTACATTCCAGATCCAAGTCATCATTTACCCGAAGTGCCAGAGGATTTGCAGTTGGATCTGAGTTACATTGAGTTTCCAGTTGAGATTGTTGATCGTCGGAAGAAAGTCTTGAGGAATAAGACGATACCGATGGTCAAGGTAGTCTGGAGAAACCAGTTGGTTGAAGAGGCTACTTGGGAATCTGATGAGAGGATGATGAAGGATCATCCTGAGCTCTTTGTTTGATTTGTATTTTCTTTCCTTCTTGTGTTTTGTTTTCTCACTCTTTAATTGTAGTTACGGGGACGAAACTATTCTAAGGAGGGAGTATTGTAATGCCCTAAATTTTTATTTTAATGAGAAATGTTGATTTTCACGTGTTGTGCACGTGCAAAATTTTGTATGCATATTTTTCTATAAATTATCTTTTATAACATGGACAATTATTTCTTTCTTTCTCTTTATCTTCTAAAAAGCATATTTTATAAAGCCTAAACTTGTTTTCTTATTATAAGCCCACTCTAATAAGTAAATATTTTATTAAATAGCCCATGAACCTAAAGCCCACTATTTTGAGGCCCACAAACTTAATTAATCTTTTAAATTGTCACAACTTGTCATATAGACACAATTAGTGGACCATTGATTAATTAAATTTGTACAACTTTAAATAGGGGGTACTAGAAGGGGCACGTGCATGCACTTGTGTGTGCTTTGCACACTTTTGGGAGGCCGGTTGTGGCCAAGAGAGAGAGGGAGAGTGGAGTTGAGTTGAAGGGTAGTTATTGAGTTGATGGAAGTTGCTACAACTTCCCAACTCATCTTAGTCCTTGATTTCTAACTCCTAGATTAATCCTATCCATTCAATCTCATCCTAAAAGTGTATAAATACCCCTAGTTTCTTCTCATTTATGCACAACAAATTGCTAAGAAAAGAAAAGGGCTAGTGAGAAAAAGGTTGAGGAGATTAGTGAGTAAAAGATTGAGTGTGCATTATTGTGTGTGTTCAATTCAAGAGAAGGCCGACTACCCCATCATCACCATCAAGAAAGGCTCGGGTTGCACCAAGGAGCAAGGAAGAGAAGCAACTTGCAATACATTCTAGGAGGAGAATGCCACTTTTCTTGCACTCTAGGAGCTTTCATTTTCGTTTCTCCAAATAGGTGGGTGTTTTTCATACTTCTAGAACTAGATACCATGCTAGGGATAATTTAATGAAATTATTATGAATCAATTAGTTGAAATTGGAACCATGCTTGTTTAATTAAAAGTGGAGTGGTAACTTAGAGAATGTTTGATAGATTGATTGCTAATTAATGAATTGTGAATTAAAGTGCTAGAAATCACCATATTGTTGTGCTACATGAATGCTATGATAAAATTTGTGCTTATGAGACAACTAGTTGAATTAAATGCCCTTTGTGTAAATGATTGCTTAAAATAAAGTTTCTTTGTTGTAGAAAGATGATAAATTGTCTCTAAATTATTGTAGGTGGTTAATGAATAAAAGAACAATGAAATATAGTAGTGGTGGAAATTTAACTCTAAGTTATAAAGAAATATGATGTTTGTTCTCAATGTCGAAATTATGGACATAGAACACAAAGTAGGGCCAAAATACATGGTTCATAAAGTAAATAATCGTTATAAAAATACTGGTTTACTGTAAATTCATGTTTGGTAAAATCTGGAGCTTTTTGTTTTCAAAAGAGAAAAAAAGGAAACAAAATCGTTTTGAATTTTTATAAAATTTAGAAATAAACAGAGAACTGGGTTATAATCCCCAACACTATTTGAGACAATCTGGCCCCTTAGACCAAGTGGCTAGCGGTGCGGTGGCTTTTACTGTAGCCGCAGGTCACCTCAGGTCTCGGGTTCGAAACCCAAGCCCTGCATTTTTATTTCGATTTTTTTTTTGAGTAAAAACCCAAAATCCGAGAACAAACTTATCATATTAAAAACCCCTTTCATAACGCATAGGCGCCTTAGCCCAACTGGCTTGCGGTGGCGGTTGACTTGGTCCAGGTCGCGGGTTCGAATCCGGACTTTGGTAGTTTTGAAAATTTTTTGATTTTTTTTAGTTTAAAATCAAATTTTTGACTTTTAAAAATCCCAAAAAAATACTACAATTATTCTAAAAATATGTAGATCTTGTGAAAAATATTTGAACACTATTTAGACAAATAAAAATGGGTTAGAGGTGAAAATTGGGTAGAATTCCATAGAAATTTGTATTTTCGTTAATTATAAAAGTAATCTATTTTTCGAGAAATTACACTAAGAGATAAAAGATAATTTTTGGAAGAAAGAAGATTCAAGTGTGTTAGCTATGGATTTTCATTGTTAAATTAAGTATTATTTATGAATGAAAATACGACTTTATGGCTTTGAATTAAATAAATAAAACGAACATTAGTAGGAGAATTAAATAAAGGTTAGTGTTGATTAAAATAAGATTAAAGCGTTGTGGAAAGAATAAATTAGTTGAGTTCGACTTGTTGTACTTATTTGTTTATGCATGATGTGCACATGAAATGGAAATTGAATGACTTGATGAATTTATGAATATACAAGTGATGTGAACATGAAATGGAAATTATTGTTAACCATGAAAAAAGAGAACTTATGAGTTTGAAAAACTCAATGTTGTAATTATGAGTTGAAATTAAGAAATAGGGTATAGCTAAGCCTTATACCGGCAATAAAAGAAAGGTTGAAATGATATTTGAAATGAAAAGACCAAGATTTAGGTCAGGTGAAATGAATAAATAAGACCGGTATAGTGAGAGTGCTAACCCTATGTGATTGATTTTGTTCATGATTCAATTAAACTAAGGATTAGATACATAGTGAAGATGTGATGAAAGTAAGAGAAAAACATTGAGTATGAGGGCCATTGGATTGGCGGTGTGAGAGTATTCATAGGATGTTTCATGATGCGTCATGAGTAGGACGTGGATACTGCTCTAGAGTACCGTCCCGTTGGCGACACTCGTGGGGTGTTTGGTGATTGCGGGTGGTGTCATGTCTATGGTAGGAGCTAAATTACTACAGGATGCCTGCATGATGGGTCATGTGACGTTGGGATTCCCTCCAGAGCGCCTAAACTTGAGTTCGTAGCTCATAGAATATCTAAGATACTTACCGTAGTTATAGTTGTAGATTAAGTCAGGGTGAGGAATTGAACCCTACAAGATAAAGAATGGTTAAGGGCTTGCCCTCGGACCTATGTATTATGAGCTTCATAGACTCTGAACAAGTGCGCATTAGCGTCATATAATAGAAATAATTGCATTAAGGACTAAGTGCACATTCACAACACGACATCAATAGGATAGTCCCTTTAGCTTTGTTTATGAACAAGTTTGTGGTTTGTTAAGTATTGAGAATTGTTATACTGTTTTCGGCATAGAGAGGATGGTCGTGTATAATATTTCGTCAGTTGAATGAACTGACGTGCCCACAGTTTCTATGCAGGGTAGAGCACATGAAAAAGACTAAAGAAGACCTGATGTTTAAAGATTATTCAACTGTTGTATTTTCGTTCATTGATGTACAATTTGCTTCCGTTGTACAAATGTTATTGTAAAAGTAACTCTGATGTAAAGTAAAGTTTTATTTTCCTTGTAAAATTGTACGAAGAGAAGTGAAAAGATCCTGTGAAACTCGAATTCAGTTGTATTTGAAATTCGGGGTGTTACAACACGTGTCTTCATTGGCCGTTGACCGTTGATGTAACTCCCGTTCCCGCAAATACATATTTTCTAAATATTTTCTGTATTTCAATTATTTATATATTTATTTTGTGTTAAATTCGTTTTGGATTTCCTATTAAAATCTCTTCTAATCGAAAATTATATTTATTTCGAACGATGGTATATTTTAACTTTATTTTCTATTCATAATTGATGAACTATTTACATTTTAGCCAAAATTAAATATATTATTATTATTGGATTATTTAAACCTTATTATTATTATTGTTATTACTTTGATTGCTGTTATCATTAATAGGATTATTGTTATTATTATTATTATTACTCTTATTATTATTACTACTTTTGATTATTTATTAAAAATCTATTTCTATTTAATAATTGTATTTGTAGTTTTTTCAAATAAATTTCTATAATGTAATACGAATTACATTTCGTTATAAATCCTATTTTATTGGTTATTTTATTTTCATATTGGATCTAGAAACCCAAAACCATGTTATTTCTCCTATTGGATATTACCAAAAACCCTATATATATTCTATATTAACCCTAAAACTCCTAACCTAACCCCTACCCTAGCCGCAACTGTGCAGCCCCCCTTCTTCCTGTTCATCCGCTCCCTCCTCTCCCCAGTTCTCCTTCAAACCCATTCCCAACAGCGCCATCATCAGCCCTCCTCCTCCCTGTCCTCGACGACATCGCCCCCCCCCTCCGAGCTCGCCGTCCTCCTTCCTGTCTCGAGCCAGCACCGCGACCATCACAGCCTCGCTGCCTCATCCACCATCGTCCTCTTGTCAGCACTCCTCGCCTTGCTGCACCACCTCCATCGGAGAACCCATCTCTCCTGCTTGCCCTCATCGCCAGCATAGCCACCACAGTCGCCTGACAACCCTGAGCACCCATAGCCGACTCCCCATTATCCTCCTCCAGTGCCATCGAACTCCTTCTCGAAGCCCTTCCCTGTTATCCTTACCGCCAGTCGCTGCTGCCGAGATCCACCACCGCAGTCACCCCTGTTCTACCCGCTGTCAGCCACCAATCACCGCCGTCGACCCCCCTGTTCCTCCCAGCCGTTGAAGTCGAGCTGAAGTCGCTGGATCTTGCTGTTGCTGTGTTGGAGAGTTAGCCGTTTGCTGTTTGGGATCCAAGAATTTATGGTTGCTATTTTGATCTTGCATCTTTGACCTTTGATCATCTAGATCTTGATCTCGGCCGTTCGTTCGATCTTGCTGTTGCTGCTTTGCCGATCCTTGCTGTGTTGTTTTGGGTTGTGCACATAGTGTGCACGTGTTTCTTTATGGGTTCGTGTTCGTTGCTTCGGAATTCTCATCCCGTTATTTTTTGGTATGTGAACTAATCGTCCATAAGGCAAGTCACTTTTTCTCTTGAATTGAATCTTGTATCAAATTCAAGTTTTTATTGAAATTCTTGCATGTAGATCTAATTGTTCATCGTATCGTATGTTGTTCTTCTCTTTTCGTTGAGTATATTGAGGGTTTACATGAGCTAACCGATGTGAATATTTGTAAGTATACAAAATCGCAACATGTAGTATAGATAAGTGAAAAAAAGTGTCAAACCTACAAGGACTAATTATTTTATCGAGTACCGAAATTACTAGATTAACTACTATTTGGAAAATTGAAATTCAATAAAGAAAGCAACTAAATTAAATTAATCAAAAGAACTAACTAAATTAATTAAAAGGAGCGGAATCTAAATTTTTTTTGTTTATTAATTGCAAAACTAATTCTAGGGATTTTGACTTCACCTAGTTAATCCCACACAATTTATAACTCCATTTGAATAAAAACATTATTTTTCCAAGTTGTAGACCAAAATCCCCTAATTATTCAATGTTTTCTCTCGAACAACATCAAAAATATCTCCAACTAACAGTTTGTCATATCTCTATGCAAATTTAATTAATTGAAGGCTCATTAAGTTCTATGGATTTCTTTATAGTCACATCAATCATGGTAAATTATCTCTAATTTCGCTCAATCATTGGCGTTTAATTTTATAGTTCTAAATCATAAATTACCTCTCGCTCTTTACATGGTCCAATAAATCATACAAAAATTGGCCAAAAAATTGTAAGAATTAAACACAAAAATCAAACACACAACCATGGAAAAATAGAAAAATAATATGGAATTAAAAATTGTGTTATCAAAACTAGGGTACATCGAAAACCTAGAAAAATAAATTTAGTTCATAATAAAATTGTAACTAACAAATACTGTTTTGGATTGCATAATAAAATTAGAAAGATACAATAGAGCCAGAAAAGAACTGTTTTGTTAAAAAAAATTGCAAACCGAAGCCTCGATTTTGTGCCTCACAGTCAGCCACTTCTGTCTTTTCTCCTTTTCTCTCTGTCTCGAATTTCGCGCCGCCCTATGACTGAACTCTGACGTGACCCCCTCCAAAATATGCTCTGACGTGACCCCCTACCTTCTCTCTGTTTCGTCTGGAAGTGCGAGCCGCAGCACAGAGCCAGCATAGTCAGCGCACCTGACTCCTCTGTCCCGTTCTCTCTCTTCTGTCTCAATTCGCACGCCACAAGACAGAGCCAGCAAGACGTCAGCGCCTCGCTGTGTTCATCTTTGATTTCGAATGCCCAAGTACAACACACGCTCTGTTCTTTGTTTCTATATATATATATTTTAATTTATTTATTTAATGTGAGGTCAGCCATTTTCTTGTTGAGCGTGCCCTCGCATCTCCTTCTTCTGTTGTATGTATAGGAGCATGGACGTGGAAATTAGGGTTTATTTTTGCAGAAAACCCCCACATCTTCATTTACTTGTTTCCTTATTTGATTTGCTCCTTATTTCTTGCTTCTTTTTCTTCACTTTCTTTTCTTGAAGCACGTGCTACACACACACAAAATAAAATCAGAATTTAGAATTTAGAAATAAAATAAAATTAATTAGTTTAAATTAATTAAACTAACTAATAATCACATTAGCTCAATTAAATCATTTTAAATTTGTTTATTTCATTTTCACCTCTATTGGCAATTTAAAATTTCTATTTTGCTTTTTCACAGGGCTAAATTGTAAAATTTAAAATTCAACAAAACAATAACAATTAATCAATCACTCCTTGTTTTGTTTGTTGATTTTTACCAAAAAAATGTTCACCTTTTGCATCAAAAAAAAAATGTTCCTTCAAAAATAATTAATTAACTGAAATCTATGTAAATAAGATGAATTTTTAACAAGATAGACGAATACAAGCAATTTTTATGGGTAAATGAGTACAAATATTTATATAAAAATTAGACACATCAAATATACCCCCACACTTAAGATTTTGCTTGTCCTTGAGCAAAAAGTAAAACCATGAATCAAAAGAATAAATAATCAATAATAGGCTCAGCTGATCACACTAAGAGATCTCATCATGTAAGCATCAAATTTGCAATTAAACATATAAACAATAAAAAATAAAGTAAAACCAAACATACTCACTTTTTCCAATGCAATTATTCATTCATAATTCCCAACCCAATCATAATGGCCATGCAATTAATGTAATTATAGTATGTAATAAGTTCATCTATGATTTTCCCTTCTCACTACTACAAACCGAGTAGTAAACTATAGTTTTATTATTATTATTATTATTATCATCATTATTATTATTATTATTATTATTATTATTATTATTATTTTTAATCTCTTCTCTAAGTTATCACTTGCCTTTTGACGCGAATGCAAATATTTGTGATGAAATCACCCGGTTACTCAACAAGTCACAAACTTAGGGTGCTTTGTATACTCATATTTCAAGTTGCCGTTTGACGTAAAAGTAAACATTGGTGATGAATTTCCTAGTTGCTAAGCAAATCAAAATATTGGAGTAGATAGACTTTATTTATTCAATTATATGATCATTATACTCTGTTTACTTACACTCTGTTTAGGACTAGATCAAAAGGGATAATCACAAGAAAAAGCATCACATTTTTCTTTTATGTATAATCACATGACTGTCACAATTGTGTAAGGAATTTAGAAATTCAAAAATGCTAAAGTAAATAAGTATGCTTACTCTTGCTTTATAAGATATTGTCTATCCTAAAAATTATTTCAATGTTTTAGCACAATAAAGAACTCAAAAGTGTAATTGTGAGCCTAATTGAAATCCTTTTGTTTTTTTTTTATTTAAAATATATATAAAATAAAATATATATATAAAAAATTGTACCCCTTTCCCCAAATTTGAATATCACATTTTTCTCAATGGGAAAGGAAAAGAAAAAATAAAAAGAATGCAAAAAGTCCAGAATTTCTCCCCTGGTCCGTGTTAAAATTCTGCACGCGCGACGTTCATTGTTTCAATGATATCTGGAGCTGTAGGTGTCCAAATTGCCTAATTCTTTTTGTTCTGGAAATCTAAGACAATTTCCTACAATTTCTCTTTGAAATACTTTTCCAGATTCTGACTCCATCCTGCTAAAAAACAACCATCAATTAAGGTGTAGAAAACAGCTCCGCCCGGCGACTTTCAAACTCATGCAGTCCTACAAAATAAAATCAGAAATTAAAATTAAAATAAACTAAAAGAAAAGAAATCAAATCTAATTCAGTAAAAGAAAGCATGGGTTGCCTCCCAAGAAGCGCTAAGTTTTAAGTCTCCAGCCAGACTTTCTCCATCTCTCATTGAGAGTTCGCTAGATCGATGCTCAACTTTTGCTCTCCAAATTCCCTATCCATATACGGCTACAAGCGCTATCCATTTACCTTGAATGTCTCCTTTTTCTCATGATGTATCTCAATGGCTCCATATGGAAAAAAAATTGTCACAACAAATGGTCCCGACCACCTAGATCTCAATTTCCCTGGAAAATGTCTAAGTTTTGAATTGAATAACAATACCTTCTCCCCTACATTAAAAGTTCTTCACAAAATATGCTTATCATGCCATCGTTTAGTTTTTTCTTTATAGATCTTTTGCATTTTCATAAGCATCATTGCAAAACTCGTTCATCTCATTTAGTTGCATCATTTTCTTCTCGCCTGCATCTTTCATATCAAAATTAAGTGTCTTTATTGCCCAATAAGCGCGATGCTCAAGTTCCACTGGTAAGTGACATGCTTTACCATACACCAATCTATATGGGGACATTCCAATTGTTGTTTTAAATGCCGTCCTATATGCCCATAATGCATTATCTAATTTTCTGGCCCAATCTGTTCGGGACATATTCACTGTCTTCTCAAGTATACACTTCAACTCTGTATTTGAAACCCCCATTTGACCACTTGTTTGAGGATGATATGGTGTAGCCACATGATGAGTAACTCCATACTTAACAAGTAAAACATCAAATTGATGGTTGCAAAAATCGCTAATAATTGCTCGTGGAGCTCCAAATCGTGAAAAGATATTTTTCCTAATGAAGTTCACCACCACTCTTGGATCATTGGTTGGTAAGGCAGCAGCTTCCACCAACTTTGAGACATAATCTATAGCAACCAAAATATATTTATTAGAAAATGAAGTTGAAAAAACACCCATAAAATCTATCCCCCAAATATCAAATAATTCAATCACTAAGATATTATTTAGGGGCATATCATGTTTACTAGAAATATTTCCCACTCTTTGACAATGATCACATAATTTAACAAAATTAAAATCATCCTTAAAAATTGAGGGCCAATAAAATTCCGATTGTAAAATTTTTGCTGTTGTTTTCGCTCTACTAAAATGACCGCTAACTTCCAATGTGTGGCAATGTTTGAGTATGTTTTCTATTTTCTCTTTAGGTAGACATCTCCTTATTACTTGATCTGCACAATGGAGAAATAAAAAAGGTTCCTCCCAAAAATAATATTTCAAGTTAGAGAATTTTCTTTTTCTTTTGTTGATAAGTAATTCCAGGAGGTAGAATTTTTGATACCAAGTAATTAACTATATCGGCATACCATGGAGGAGTTTATATCATCATTAAATACTCATCTGGAAATTCTTCATTGATTGGTGTAACCTGCAATTTGTTTTCATCTTTAGGCTCAATACGAGAAAAATGAATGGCCACCATATTTTCCACACCCTTCTTGTCCTTGATTTCCACATCGAACTCTTGTAAGAGTAAAATCCAACGAAACAATCTTGGTTTGGCTTCCTTTTTTGCAAGCAAGTATTTGAGAGTTGAATGATCCGTGTACACAACCACCTTTGAACCTATCAAATAAGATCGAAATTTGTCAAAAGCAAATACAACAGCTAAAAATTCTTTTTCAGTAGTAGCATAATTAAGCTGTGCTTCTGTCAAAGTTCTACTTGCATAATAAATGGTGTGAAAAATTTTGTTTTTTCTTTTCCCTAAAACACCACCTATCGCCACATCACTAGCATCACACATTAATTCAAAAGGCAAATTCCAATATGGTGCAATAACTATATGGTGCAATAACTATAGCATCACACATTAATGTTTCAAAAGCATGCAAGCAATCATGGGAAAAATCAAAGGGTGTATCTTTATTCAAAAGACTGCAAAGAGGTTTAGTGATTAAAGAAAAATCTTTTATAAATCGTCGATTAAATCCCGCATGACCCAAGAAACTTCTCACTCCTTTAACATTGGTTGGTGGTGGTAGTTTTTCAATGACATCAATTTTAGCACGATAAACTTCATTTCCTTTAAAGGAAACTCTGTGACCTAACATAATCCCTTCTTCCACCATAAAGTGAAAGTTCTCCCAATTCAAAACTAGATTTGTTTCCTTGCAACGCTGCAATACCAAAGTTAAGTTAGATAAACAATTATCAAATGAATAACCAAAAACTGAAAAATCATCCATAAAAATTTCAATAAACTTCAACCATATATGAAAAAATTGATATCACGTAGCACTGAAATGTGGTGGGGGCATCGCAAAGACCAAAAGATATCATTCTATATGTAAAAGTTCCATATGGGCAAGTAAAGGTGGTCTTCTCTTGATCTTCTGGTGCTATGGCGATTTGATTGTATCATGAATACCCATAAAAAAAAACAATAGCATGAGTGGCCTGCAAGTCTTTCCAGCATTTGGTCAATGAAGGGTAGTGGAAAATGATCCTTTCTAGTTGCATCGTTTAGTCTTCGATAATCTATGCACACTCGCCATCCCGTAACTGTTCTTGTTGGTATAAGATCATTATTGTCATTCTTCACTACCGTTATTACTCCTTTCTTTGGCACTACATGTATAGGACTTACCCATGCACTATCTGAAATTGGATAAATGATACATGCATCTAAAAGGTTCAAGACCTCCTTATGCACCACTTCATGCATTGATGGATTTAATCTTCACTGTGGCTACACTATAGGCTTAAAATCATCCTCCATTAAAATCTTATGCATGCATATTGAAGGACTAATCCCCTTTATACCAGAAATGTTCCATCCCAAGGCTGTTTTATGTTCTCTCAAAATTCTTAGCAATTTTTTTTTTCAACATTATTCAAAGAATCATTAATAATAACTGGAAAAGTGGATTCTTGGCCTAGGAAGGCATACCTCAAATTAGATGGCAGTGGTTTTAGCTCGAGTTTGGGTGGTTCATCTGTTAATAATGACATCTTTGATATCCCCACATATTTGAATTTTTGCTAAGCTGAAGGATGAATAGATGGTGTAGCCTCCAAATACCCAACACATTCCAAAACCTTTTCATTTTCAGAATCTAAAGTTGTTGAATTTTTTAGGCACACTTCTAAAGATAATTTTTCAACTTCACCCTTATGTATCTTGCTGACGGCTAAATCAATTTCGCTGACTTGAAAACATGAGTGAATTTCGGCAGGATACCCCATGGATTTAAGTACATCAAAAGTCACTTGCTCGTTGTCAGCCCTTAGAATAAGTTTTCCTTATTACACATCAATTAGTGTTCTCCCCATTGCAAGAAAAGGTCTCCCCAAAATCAAAGGGATTTGTTCATCTTCCTCCATGTCAAGCACAACTAAATCAGCTGGAAAATATGAATTTGTCAACTTTCACCAAAACATCTTCAATGATCCCTCTTGGATATTTGATAGACCTGCCTGCCAATTGCAAGGAAATTGTGGTAAGCTTTACTTCTCCAATACCTAATTTTCTGAAAACAGAATAGGGCATAAGATTAATACTTCCTCCTAAATCACATAGTGTTTTATGAAAAGAATTTTCAATAGTGCAAGTAATTGTAAAACTCCCTGGATCTTTAAGTTTAGGCGGCAACTTCTTTTGTAAAATTGCACTACTTTCTTCTGTTAGCATCACCATCTCATGCTCTTCCAGCTTCCTCTTATTTGATAAAATATCCTTAAAAAATTTAGCATATTTAGGCATATGTTCTAAAGCTTCAATAAGAGGAATATTAATATGTAGTTACTTGAAAATATTTAAAAATTTTCAAAACTGATTATCAAGCTTATCCTTTTTTCGTCTTTGTGGAAAAGAAATAGGTGGATTATAAGAAGAATTAGGATAAGTGTTAGAAGTCCCCTGAAATTGTTTGGCTTGAACCTCCTTCATCCTTCTTAGAATGGTGATTGTTTATCTACTGCATTTGTTCCTCCAAAATTTGCTCACTCTCAATTTACTTTTCAACCACATTTTGTTGCTCAAATGTTGTCCCACTTCTAAGTGTTATTGCTTTGACATGCTCCTTGGGATTGACTACTATGTTACTAGGTAATGTTCTTGCCGTTCTTTCTGTAAGAATATTTGAAATTTGATCAATTTGAGCCTCTAGATTGTGAATTGAAGCTGCATTATTTTGTATTGCCAGATCTGTCTTTTGCATGTACTGCATGAACTTATCTTCAAGTGTTGGCTTATTTTCTTGTTGTTTTAAATTTTTTTGTGGTCTAGCTCCTCCTTGATTATTGCTCCAAGAAAAATTTGGGTGATTTCTCCATTCTGGATTGTATGTGTTTGCATTAGGGTTGTTTTGCCTTTGAAAGTTTAACACAAAATTTGCTTGTTCGGCAATTGATGGAGGAAAAGGGTTCCCCACTTGGCAATCTGCACTTGAATGATTTCCTGCATAAAGATCACAAATTATATTAGTTTGAATAGAATTAACATTCATATTACCTATTTGTTTAGATAAAATAACAATTTTTGTAGTTAAGGTAGTAATAGGATCAAGTTCAAAAACTGTCGCCATTTTTCTTGGCATTGTTCTTTCTGAAGACCACTGATAATTATTAGATGTCATCTGCTCTAAAAGTTCATAGGTTTCTTTATGAGTTTTGCTCATTAGCGCACCTCCAGCTGCTGCATCTACCATGGATCGATTTGTAGCTCCCAAACCGTTATAGAATGTTTGCACTTGTAGCCACTTTGGAAGTTCATGATGAGGACACTTTCTCAATAGCTCTTTGTACCTCTCCTATGAATAATATAATGACTCAGTCTCGAATTGAGTGAATGTAGTTATGTCATTCCTTAGCTTTGCTGTTTTTGCTGGGGAAAAATACTTTGCCATAAATTTTTGTGCTAAGCCCTCCCAAGTTGTATGACTCCTGGCGGTAAATAATTTAACCAAGCTTTTGCCCAATCTCTGAGTGAAAAAGGAAAAAGTCTCAATTGGATAACATCATTGGAAACTCCATTATGTTTGAAGGTATCACATATTTCGAGAAAGTTTGCAATGTGAACATTTGGATCTTCATGTGCTAGTCCTCCAAATTGAACTGTCTGTTGAATCATCTGAATAATTGCAGGTTTAATTTCAAAATTGTTTACTTCGATCGCAGGCCTTTTGATGGTTGATATTGCTCCATTAACTGAGGGCATTGCATAATCCCTCAATGCTTTGTTCTCCTCTTCGTTTGCCATAGATAAAGATAATGTTGTGTTTTCTTTCTTCTTCTTTCTGATCTTTCGTAAGGTTCTCTCAATCTCTGGGTAAAAATGTGTAGGCTCCAACGGTTTAGATCTGGGCATACACTCCTAATTCCTAAGCAAGAAAGTCAAAAAAAATAAAGAGGTAAAATAACAATTAAATCTAAAATAAAAATAAAAATCCAAACTAGTAACAGTCTAGCAATTTTCAATATCAATAAAAGAATAATTAATCCCCGACAACGACGCCAAAAACTTGATGTGATTTTTTTGCGAGTGTAGATAATCGCAACAAGTAGTATAGAAAAGTGAAAAAACTGTCGAACCCACAAGGACTAATTATTTTATTGAGTACCGAAAATACTAGATTAACTACTATTTGGAAAATCGAAATTCAATAAAGAGAGCAATTAAATTAAATTAATCTAAAGAACTAACTAAATTAATTAAAAGGAGCGGAATCTGAAATTTTGTTGTTTATTAATTGCAAAACTAATTCTAGGGCTTTTGACTTCACCTAGTTAATCTCACACAATTTATAACTCCATTTGAATAAAAAGATTATTTTTCCAAGTTGTAGACCAAAATTTCCTAATTATTCTATGTTTTCTCTCGAACAACATCAAAAATATCTCCAACTAACAGTTTGTCATATCTCTATGCAAATAATTGGAGACTCATTAAGTTCTATGAATTTCTTTATAGTCACATCAATCGCGGTAAATCATCTCTAATTTCGCTCAATCAATGATGTTTTATTTCATAGTTCTAAATCATAAATTACCTCTCGGTCTCTCCATGATCCATTCATACAAAAATTGGCCAAAAAATTGTAAGCATTATCGAAAATCAAACACACAACTATGGACAAATAGAAAAATAATATGGAATTAAAAATTGTGTTATCAAAACTAGAATACATCGAAACTCTAGAAAAATAAATTTAGTTCATGATAAAATTGCAACTAACAAATACTATCTTGGATTGTATAATAAAATTAGAAAGATAAAAGAGAGACAGAAAAGAACTGTTTTGTTAAAAAAACATTTGCAAACCAAAGCCTCAATTTTTGTGCCTCACAGTCAGCCACGTATCTGTAATTTCTCCTTTTCTCTTTGTCTCAAATTTCGCGCAGCCCTCTGAGGTGACCCCTTCCATATTGTGCTCTGACGTGACCCCCTACCTTCTCTCTGTTTCATCTTGAAGCACGAGCCGCAACACAGAGCCAGCACAGTCAGCGCACCTGACTCTTCTGTCCCGTTCTCTCTCTTCTGTCTCGAGTCGAGCGCCACAAGATAGAGCCAGCAACACGTCAGTGCCTCGCTGTCTTCGTCTTTGAGTTTGAACGCCCAAGTACATCACACGCTCTGTTCTCTATTTCTATTTTTTAATATTTAATGTGAGGTCAGCCGTCTTCTTGTTAAGCGTGCCCTCGCTTCTCCTTTTCTGTTTTATTTATAGGAGCATGAACGTGGGAATTAGGGTTTATTTTTGAAGAAAACCCCCACATCTTCATTTATTTGTTTCCTTATTTGATTTGCTATTTATTTCTTGCTTCTTTTTCTTCTTTCTTTTCTTGAAACACATGCTGCACACACACAAAATAAAATCTGAATTTAGGATTTAGAAATAAAATAAAATTAATTAGTTTAAATTAATTAAACTAACTAATAATCACATTAGCTCAATTAAACCCTTTTAAATTTGTTTATTTTATTTTCACCTCTATTGACAATTTAAAATTTCTATTTTGCTATTCACATGACCAAACTTTTAAATTTAAAATTCAACAAAACAAGAAAAATTAAAATCAATCACTCTTCTTATTTTGTTTGCTGATTTTTACCAAAAAATTCTTCACTTTTTGCATAAAAAAAATCAAAATTCCTTCAAAAATAATTAATTAACTGAAATCTATGGAAATAAGATGAATTTTAGACAAGATAGACGAATACAAGCAATTTTTATGGGTAAATGAGTATAAATATTTATACAAAAATTAGACTACAAATATTTATATAAAAATTAGACACATCACTAACCCAAATATCCTCGCCTTCGTGCCACTTTTGACTCCAAAGTTTGAATCTTTCATGTACTCATATAGTATCGTTAATAGGGTTATGCATATAATTACCGCACAAATAATCTACCGTAGTTTTTATTGTTAGGTTGTATGTTTGAATGATCGATTGATGTTTGATTGTTGTTAAAATAGTGTATATGTGTGTTCTTAATTGTATTTATCATGCTATTATACCCTTCATGCTGATTACATAATTTATTAACTATAGAATTGAAACCCATCATGTTTAATCAATTTATTTCATGAAAAATACCCAAAAATCTGTATGTTACTTGTTGGCTGTATTTTTCATGTTGTTTTTGACCCAGTATTTGACCTCAAAATAAATAACTTTATGAACAAGAGTTGTAGCCCTATGTCTTTAGTTTCCAGAACATCTTGAATCACTGAATTCCGAGTTGTATTGCAAAAGTTATGATGATTTTAATACTGATCTGTTTTTATTGCCAGAATTTCAGATTCATGCATGTTTCCATGTTCAATCTATTAAAAGGTTGATTAAATATTAAAATATTGCTTTGATAATTTTCAGAATTTTAGTTAACATGTTTTAGAGTCTAAATAATATTTTGATGATTTTATTATTGAGTTTTCGCTGATTCTAAAAATAAAACAATATGATGCCGTTTTTCTGTCTGAACATATAATCTGTAAAGAATGATGTGTTTGACCTAGCTACTGTTGTCGGATTTTGTATTTTAAATATGAGTTGGAATCGTGTGGAAGTCTAGTTTTCAGAATTTCTGACGATTTCAGTTTTTTATTTCTGTAGCAGTGGAAAAACTGATTTTTGTATAGTTACATCTTGCTGTCCAGAAATTTGTTTTCCAGATTTTCTTAATATAATTATACATACATCATACTATTGCATGAATTGAAGTATATATGTTTCATTGCATGATCCTAATGTCCTATTGTCATCATTCTAATTGTGCTATTTAATGTTACCATCATATTGTTCTCTTATAATTCTGTTGTTCATCTAATGTCTCTAAATTTCATATTGTATTGTTGCATTGATAAAATAATTAACAAACCGGGGTTAAGGGATTGACTAGAGTAGTTGATGATATAGGGACTGTACTCAAATGATGGCCCGTGATATTATCATTATCGTCATTATGTAAGAAATTACGTCATGGCCCGTGTTATTATCGTTATCGTCGTTGTGCAAGAAATTGTTACAATGACCCATGTTATTATTGATATCATCATCACGCCAAGTACATGATCTATAGAATCTATCACTTAAGTCTAAACAAAGTTGATTGTATGCATCGAACCTGTGGTATGGAACATATGGAACACAGTAGTACGTGCATTAGTTAGGATTAAAATGATTAATAGACTTCAGAATTGACACCACATCAACATTACATATTGTATATCATTGTTCCTATTGATATCGAATATTGTCCAAGTGTTATTGACATCGACCATTAAACATTGTTATCGAATATTGAATCATTGTTTATAACCACTGCATTAACAATCGTTGATATTGATTATTGCTATTGTCCCATGTTATTGACTCTTATTGATCCATTCAATTCATTGTTATATCATTATTCCATTGTTCCTTGCTTTCTCTACTTGCTTGTAATACCCCGGATTGTACAATACTTTTATGTATATATATTGTCTGTATGGTTATACATGATTGCAGTGTTTTGTTTGATTATGTGAACGATGGAGTGCGGTTAGGTCTGCGGGCGGTCTGTCATGCCCCGCTTTCCAAAATACGGAACACGAGTACGTAACGTAGGCCCAGCGAATGATGTAAACACCATTGTACCAGACTAACTCAGCAATAAGAACAACAGAATACAACCACGCAAGGAATATAACCACATGAATCAATGATAAAGTTCCAATAATAATGAAATAAACCAACAGTATAAATATCCAACATCCGGGATCAAAACAAAACTACGGGTCATAGAGCCCAAAACAGAGTACAAGATGTAACAATGTTCAGAAAATAAATCTAGCAGCAATTAATAAAACTACGCAGCAAATACTACATCCAACACTAGAAACATTGCTCACCAATTCCTTCGGGAACAGATCCTTCAGTACCTGTAAAAAATTGATCTAAAAAGAAAGAAAAGAGTGCCCTTAGAGCAAGTCGTGGGCGACAAGTAGAGAAAACAAAGGATAATAGGAAAGCATGAATATCAAAGAAAAGGAACATGGTCAAAGACAAAGAACAAAACAAAGAGCAGGCAATATCAAAGGTGTACAATAATCACACATGAAATGTGTGATGTCAAGTCAAGTTCAATACAAGCTCAAGTATGCAGGTTGTTAAGTATTTTATTAACCTATCTAGTGTACGTACTGCTGCGTCCTATTCCACAGGTTCCACATAACCACAGTGATCATTTTAGACCGATGGTGAATTCACGGTTCGTGTACTCGGCATTGATAATAGGAATTTACGTGCAATAATCATCATTCAATTATTGCAATCAATGCTCCTCCTTTTATGTCAAGTATACGTGCAAGCGAGAAGGCCTTACCGAGTACATTTTTCGATTGTTCACTACCAAGTCTACCCAAATACCCCGGCTTGTTAATAGTTATTTTCATCCTATGTGAGCATGCAAGAGGGTTTCAATGTTGTATACCACTATGTGTGACTAATTCTATGTGCTACAGACAAAGCATGAAGCAAATACATCATTTAACACATTTCACAAAATCAGGACAGCATGACCTTGCTGTATTAAAACATGGATTATGATCACTACACAATAGTAAATCTGAATCCGCCGGAAAATCTGGAAAGTAGACTTCCACACGGTTCCAGCGAGTATAATTAAGGCATATAAAAGACATGGGAACTAGGGTGAAAACTTTATTCTACTCAGGTTTTATATTTAGTCAGCATGAAGTAGGTTATGTTCTACTAATTATTTCGAGTCAGAGAACTCAATAATAAAATCTACAAAAATTCAGGGAAGTAGCTATACATGTCTAGGTCTAACCTAATTTATTTCAGATTTTTCCTTTACTGTTAACAGGGTCAAATAAAATTAGAAACAGCAGGATACGCATAAAATTATGAGTATGAAATTACTAACACAGTTGCTGCAAAGTGATGTTATGTAACAGATGACAAGTTGGAATTTAAATCCAGACCAGGGAAAAATTATCCAGACATTAAGGGCTACAATTTATGTTCAGTAAGTTCTTTCAAATTATGTCATTAGCATAGCTAAAAATTTGATTCAAAGTGAAACAAACAGCAGTCCAGAAATCAACTTTAACATAAAAAGATAACAAATAATTCACACGATCACATATAGCATGCAAATTGGTAATCAAAGCAATCCTAGGTATCAACATGCAAATTTCTAAGGCTTAAGATACATTTATCACGGTCAAGGTGTCAATTCATTAATTAAATTCAATCTAGCACGTTCAATTTATCATGTCCAAGTTATCAAGTAATCCTATGCATGAATCTAGTTATTTAATTGTGCATATGCATGAAACATTGGGAACTGGGTTTAAGATCGAAGAGATAGCACAATGTTAAGGGTACGTCGGGTTAGCTCGTGTAAACCCTCGATAATCTTAATGGAATTGTCAAAAACAGTTTTTGATAGCAAAAAGGACAGAATCTACTTGCAAGAGATAAAATAATCTTGAACACAAATAATAAAAAGGGTTTAAGAAGAGACTTGCATGTTCTTATAGATATAATTAAAATAGGAATAACGTGATCAGAATTCCGGGCGAAATCTCCTAAAAACACGTGCAAAGAACCAATAGCAACAGCAAAATCCAAGAGCAGATCTTCACATCGGATCGGGACAGAACACAGAACACCGAAATAGGATATGGTGCGCACAGAACACAGAACACCGAATCCAGCCAATGAGATCCCTTTCCTCACACTGGATCCAATCCAAACAGGGAACATCAAAAGTGGGATCGGTGTGGCCGAATACGGGACAGCGAATCCAACCACTCACTGATCATCTCCTTCCTCACGACAGCGAGAGAGAGAGCGAACGGTGGACGCCGCGGCGCTTCGACTGCGACGGGGCGACTGCGGTGGCAGAGCGATGTCGGTACCACGGTCGGGAAGCGATGGCGGCAACGACACTCACAGCGAAGACGAGCTCTGTTCTTGCGGTCGAAAACAGAGATGACGGCGAACGGCGACTCCGAGACTCGAACAGCGATGCTAGGGGACTCGGTGGAGTGGCAAGGGACGGCGAGTGCAATGGTGATGAGCACGACGATGGGTAGGGTGACGGCGAGGAGTTACGGCGATGGAAAACTTCGGTGGTTGGGTTTCGGTGGGTCATGGCGAGGGCAACGACGACGACGAGGACGAAGACGGTGAGGGGATGGAGACGGTGAAGATGGTGGTGACGGTGGTGAAGGGCTATTGGAGTAGCGACGGGGGTTGGGTGGAGTTGCAGTGGGTTTTGGGTTCAGCGAGAAATAGAGAGAGAAAGGGGGTGCGGGGAGAGAGAAACGTCGGAAAAGAGAGAGAGAGCTAGTTATTAGGGTTTAATTAATAGGATATTTATAGGGATCAGGAAATTAGAATTTTGGGTTGATATTATGTGGGTTCTGGATATCGGTTTTGGATCCAGAAAGAGACAAACAATTGCAATGAGACGAGGCAAACACAAAGGAGAACAAATCGAATTCAAAATAGAAAAGAGCAAAATTCGCAAAAGAACAGAATCTAATCAAAAGTACACAGATTGATCGGGAGGGAACAAAAGAACCCAAGAAAAAGACAAAATGCATTATAACAAATGAATTCAAATACAATAATCAAAAGAATACAAAATACAATAAAATCTAAAAATAGGGCTTACACGGTCCATGAGGGTGGTTGCATTCTAGATGGTGCACGAGAATGAGGATGACCGATACTAGTATATACACTAGTTTTGAGTACAGTACGCATGCGAATATGCAATTGTATGAAGCTACAATGGGTATACATTGCATACACTCAAATCAAACCTCTCATCTCTCATCTAGAACTCAATTAAGATCTTAAAATTTTAGCAAACATTGTACCCTCAAAACCAAGGATTAAGACCATGGTTTTTCTTGCAAAACCACCTAGTCTATACCCTAACTCCTACCCTACTCCAAATCTGCCCCCCCTTCCTCCCTCTTTTCTCTCTTTTCTCATCAAAAACCCACTTCATTTCTCCTCCCAAGTTCCGAAATTTCAGAACACCAAAAAGAAAAAAAAGAGAAGGAGAGAAAGAAGGAGCAATTTGGAGGAGAAGATCTCAAGTTTTGGAGATAACATTCTTGGAGGAGAAAGCTCAAGACCATCATCTTCTCTAAAACCAAATCAGGGTGAGGAATTTCTCTAAACTTGTCTTATTTATTCCTGTTGATTCATGCATGCATGAGTAGTGGTAGGAGTTGAGTATGGTTGTTTAAGAGATTAAATGTTGAATCTGGAACTAGAACAGAAAATCTTGATCTGCATATCATTTTTCTAGAATTCCCGAGAACAAACTACAAGGAATTTGATGATGAAATTTTTACAGATTGTTTCCTTACGTGTCTAGATGATGCATGACTTATTTCGGAATTTTCTGAGGTTGTTTGGTATTTTAATAAAATCCGTTTTGGGAACAGAGCCGTAAGGCAGAAGCAAGATCTGTTCACTGTGATACCTGGATTGAGGGAATTCTTATAATTAATAGGAACATGATCTTATTCTGAAATTTTTACAATATTTTCGTACATGTATCTAGACTCTACGGAAAAATCATGAAATTAATTGGATAAAGTTACATGCATGTTCAAAATTAATCTATCAACAGTAGTTAGAACTGTGACCGAGGAACAATATGATCTTTATGCATGTTTGAAACAGATAGAACTCAGTGAATACTTGGAATTTGAGCATAAGTCTTTTTGCATGTTGTTCATTATGATGTCTAGTTTCTTTAATGTAAATTTGGTGACCGTTGGATGAGTATATGATTTAAGATAAATTTTATAGCATGTACTGTGCATAACTCAGTCAGAATGGACACCTTGATAAGATGACACATTTGAGGCTCTGTAAGAGCCGATTTTGATGAAGCATTCTCTTAAGGAATTATAGTAGACAACTAGAGCTTTCCAACAAGTCTTGTTTGAGGTGATTCCTGTAAGTAAATGATGTAATATGATTTTTACAAGACTGGACAAAGACCAGGATTTGAGCTGAAAGCTCTGTTTGAGTAAAGCTTAGTGTGTAGTTCTGTATACCTGAGAGTAATGTATGTTTTAGGGTGATCAAATGACATAATTTGGATTTGTGAGCAATTAAGAAATTGTAGAGGACAACCACACCTTTCCATAAAACCTGGGTTTTTAGCATTCTGATGAGTAGGTAGTGATTTATGCTACTGGTAAGGTGCAGCCAGTATACAGGAAGTACACAGGCTGAGGCTTGAAAGGCCAATTTGAGGGACTAGATGATAAAATCTGTGAAATTGATCAACTAGGAAGTTGTAGCCTAGGTCTTTACCTTTCCAGATTGGGCTTGAACACCCAAATCTAAAATGTATTGTGGGAGTTATGATCTTTTTAAGTTTCGGGCAGAAACACCGTAGTTGCTTAATCTTGGGTTTGGACTAAGTGTTGAGAGAACCCCTCCCCTGTGTACACAAAGAGTTGACAACTCACTGTTGGGGGACGATTGGTGCTTACTGCTAGTTTTGTTTGACTCCCATGGTGGATTTGACTCGAGTTAGTCACTAGGGTAGGGTGATGCCCTACGTCTGTCGACCCTAAAAATCGTGAATTTTTGCCAAGGCGTTAGACGTCCACGCTGGTGCCGTCAAGTTATATGCAAGCTGGGGGAGGCTGAACGCGGGCCATGATGTCGGACGAACTCCAAGCTAGGGGAAGTGGCGAACCGAACTAGTGTCACCAGGGCAAGAGGTCGATAGCCAAAGTTTAGGAGGCAATCTTATTTTACCCAAAGTGATTAAAATGAGCCGTAGATTAGAGTGGTGTATTAGGGGTATGTATATTGCATTAGTACTAGCAGACCATCGTCGGGTGTTGTAATTTTCCTTTAGTAGGGATACAGATTTGGTTCTCAGGTTTTGAGTTCGCGGATCTCGTATCTCGATCTGTTAATTCCAAAAGAGCCGGGGTAAGGGTCAGGAGAGAAGCTCCTGTCGGATAAGGAGATTTGACCCTCGAGACCGTCATGTTCCTATGCGCGTGGGTTTTGTTCTATATGTGAATCATTGACGCCATTTGGGTACATGGTTTTGTACCGGAATGTTGACACAGCTTTTTGAGTGAGATCCGTGCACGGGTACTAAGTGGCAAACACGACCACCACTTTAGAGATTGCAGTACAGGACTAGAATGAGTGACTGCAACCTCCTCAGACACGGATATCTATTGGGAACAGGATGAGTACAAGGGTAGGGTTTATGGCGAGGGATTGAACCATACAATCAGGAGAGGCAAACTCTTTGGAAAGTATGTAGTATGGGATGCATACGTTTCTTGAAGTTGATTTTTGGAAAAGTGTGTAGTATGGGATGCATACGTTCTCAAATGAATTGCATTAGAGAAGGTACATCGTGTGCATTCTTTGTTTTGTGTATTAGATTAGGCCATGCTTTGTTCTGGAACGTATGTAGTATGGAATGCATGCAGATCCGGAGTTCCAAAGTCTCGCTTGCATTAGAATAAGGCTTGTAATTGGTGCATTTAGTTGTTAGATCATGGCATACATGAGCATTAGAGAATTAGGATGCACGTTTCCTTTTTCCATTCAAGATGGTTTGTGGTTGCCAGTTTGGAGATCGCTATTAATGTCAGCATTGCGTCAGTCGAAGTACTGATGTTCCCCACCGTTTAGGTATCGATTCCTACCATTTAAGCAGTTGCAGAAATATCAGGGTCATACAACAGAAGTCTCAAGTCGAGGAGCAAGTCTCTGGGGAGTCGATGGTCCACTCAGCGGTGTTCGACAATAATCAGTCGATTACCATTCGGGGAGGCAGCTGATAGCCTTACAAGTGGAGTCTGTAAATATTTGTAATAGGTTGTAATAAGTTGATGTAATTTGTACTCCTTGTCCAAGAACAAGATATCAGTTGTAATCAATGATGTAATGACTTTATTTGGTAATAAAAAAAAGTTTTTAAATTTCTGTGTTATTACTATGTTGAGATGCATTTGAAGGCAAAGATTCTGGTTGTGTTACGGATGTCAGTAACGGGAATCCGAGGCGTTACATTGCTGTCCATGACTTGCTCTAAGGATAATTTTTCTTCTCTTTTTAGATGAAGCGTTCTAAGGTAATGAAGGAGAATTGCTTGCTAGAATTGGAGAACAAGCTTTCTAAAAAATTATTGCTTTATGATTGAATGTTATTTCATTGAACTTATTGTATTGAGACTTATATTATTGTGATTGGGTTTATTCTTGTATTGAGCTTGTGACCTGGATATTATTATTTGTTTCCAGATATTAAATTATTGTATTTGGATATTTTATATTATTTATTACAAGTATTATTGTTCATGTGGTTATTATTACTGTCTGCACAATTATTTTGTATTGTTATTAGTGTTGAGTTGAATGGGTAAACAGCTTATGGATGACGCAAGTCATTCGCTGGCCAATGTCACGTGCTTGTGTTCCATATTTTTGGGAAGCGGGACGTAACAATTGACCACTCAATAGTTTTCTTTGATTTTTCAGTCGGGGGCATGTCTGTTCGGTCCAAGCCACTACGCTGGAAGTGTTCGGCTGCATGACATGTGTCCATGTCGACCGTTGACCGTTGAGTAGTCAACGATTTTCTCTGATTTTTTGATCGGGGGCACGTTTGTTCGGCGCAAGCCACCCAACGCTGGAGGTAGTTTGGCTGCACGACACGTGTTCCCGTTGACCGTTGACCGTTGATTAGTCAACAATTTTCTTTCATTTTTAGATCGGGGGCACGTTTGTTCGGCACAAGCCACTGAACACTGGAGTTGGTTCGACTGCGCGACACATGTTACCGTTGACCATTAACCGTTGATCAGTCAGCAGTGTGCGTCATTTGATCTTCTTAACCGCTGCACTTCCTTCGTCATTTTTCCTTCATGACCATTTGGCTTCCCTTGCTCTTGGGCTTTCCCAACAGTTGGGGGCCCATGAGCTTCGGGAGCCCAAGCGTCGCCTCCCTTTGCTATAAAACCCCCATCCCCTTATCTTTTCCCTTATTCTTTCATTTCTCATCCTAAAAAGTTTTTCTTCTCTAACAAACTTGTCAGTCATTGCGATGAGTATTTACTTTTTCCGGCGAACTTTCCGACCGCAGATGTCGCATCGGAGGTAATATATATATATATATAATTTTATCAAAGATGTTTAGGGTGTCTTCGGGAGACGAGACCCTCTTGAGCCACGGTGGAGATAGGTCACTTGCTTCGCCTTCAAGGGCGGATAAAGGGAAGAGAGTGGTAGAGTCAGTTATCGTCGAGATAGTAGTGAGAGAACGAGAGAAGTTGGGGATTTGGGTAGGCTTCCTAGCCCCTTTTGTAACACCTCGCAAAATTGAGTAATGACAATTTTACGCTCGCATGCTACGCCCGTGTATTTCGTACCGTTACGAGTAATATTCGTAACGTATTTTTATATAAATGTCATACGTATCATATATTCTAATTATTTATATGTTTTTCGTTTTCTCAAAACTCATTTCAATCCTATTTCTAGCCAACTCGAACATTTATTTTAATCTTTACATTTTACGTGTATTGCACGTGTTTTCAATATACGAGTCGATTACATATATTTTCCGTTACGTGAAGTATCCTAACATTATTGTTCGACGTATTTTATATTTTGACTGTTTTTCTCTCAAATCAAATTTCATGTTCAAATTTTTAAGCAATTTAATCAATAAAGAATTTCCTAAGAATTATGCTTATCTATTCTCATTTTATCTAAGTTATTTATTTTGATCCATAGGCCCTAATGTATTTTAAAGGCTCAAAAGAAACTAATTTCAAAATAAAGGCCCACGATAAAATTTTATATAAAATACACTTTTAAATGTGTTACCACACTTGTCATATAACAAATATATATATATATATATATATATATATATATATATATATATATATATATATATATATATATATATATATATAGGCTATAAACAAATAATTAAATGAATAAGGGGGTGTGCACGTAGAGTGCACGTGCACAAAAGTGCACATGTGGGAAAGCCAAGGGTTGGCCGGCTGTTCTTGGAAAATGAAGAGACAGTGGATTAGTGGAGTTGGAAGAGGATTAGTGGGTAATTAATTGATTTTAGTGGATGGCTTATTATTTTCCCCATCATTTTCCTATATAAAACCCAACCCTTCCCTTGGCCAGCCAAAGCAAATAAAAATAAAATAAAATAAAAAATTCAAATGCTCACCTTGCTGTTGCTGCTGATTGAAACCTTGCTGGGGAGGGGTTCTTTTTCATTGGACACGGATTTCGAGAAGGTTTAAAGGCTTCTCGGAGTTCACTGCTAGGGAATATTTCAACACTTCTATAGGTGGGTGATTCTTGAACTTTCTAAAATGTAGTAGTACGCATGTGTTGGAAAATTGATGCATAAAATTGATAATTCATGAGTTGTAGTTAATTTTGTGATGATGTTTTTTAGAATGTTTAATACATAAGAAACATGAAAAGAAATGGATGTAGATAAGTTGAAATTTTTAGTAGAAATTTTTGTTATGTGGTTGGATGCATAGTAATACATCATGTTTAGAATAAATGAATTGAGTATATTTTCTTGCACTGAGTTGTTAATTTATGCAAAGATAGTTGCTGGTTTTAGTTTTATTTGTACTTCAAAAAATCATGTCAAATAATCTAGATGGAATATAGAACTAAAACTATTATGGGAGCATCTTTTATATTTCAGGAACATCTCTTTAAAATTTCATAAGATTTGGAGGTCGTTTACTATTTTAAAAAATGCAAACTTAGGACTGGCTGCCAGTTGACTAGTTGCTGGAAATCTGTACACATTTCAATATCTTAGATGAAGTAATTTGAGAAAAGTCAAAACTAAGAACATGAATTAGGCTCATTAAACTTTCTGTAAAGTCTAAGAAATCAAATTTTCACAAAGAATTGAATTTATAATGAATTTTACAAGACTGTACAATTAGCAGTATTTCAATATTTCGACCCTACTGTAGATTTCAAAGAATTCAGGATTAAAGATACAATATTTTGTAGAAACTTATAACTAAGAAATGTAGTAGATTTGTATACCTTTATTTTTATCTAAAGAACCCAAAGTTTCGTGAATTATATGATTTTCTATGATTTTTACAAGAAGCATGAACTACAGTTTTCTAGTTTTGAACTTACTGTTTTGCAAATGAATTTAGACGGAGTAATTGAGGATGATTCTAAGTGATTTATACTACAAAGATATAGTAGACTATGTTATGAAATTAATAAATATATTTTTTTGAGTAGAATTGAGATTTATAATTGAGATATGGATGAATATGAAAAGGGTTTATTTATTTGTAGAAACTCTGTAACTTATTAATGTGAATTGTTGGTTGTGTGATCAACCAATAAGTGTTTACTTCATAGTTGGTAAATAAGAATGAATGAAAGGATTTGAATAAAATATGAATACATAAAAATGAGAATATAAGTTATAAGGGTATGCGTACCCAGTTGTTGAACATGAAAGATGTTAGTCTAGAGGCTAGGCGAGACCATAGTAATCGGCATTATAAATAAAGAAAATTGAGAACTAACCAATGTGGGTTAAGTATCTCTTGAGAATTAGCCAGTTTGGGCTAACTTTCTCTCGTGTTGATTTAAGTCCGGTAGGGTAGGCTAAGTCTAGGTTATGATGACTTAAAACTAAAACTTAAGGACATGCACTAAGGAGAGATGTGATGAAGTATGGGAAAACATGAGTATGAAGGCCTAGATAGCGCGGTGGGAGGTATCTCCAGAATTACCGGGGTTGAGGCTCGCGGTGGGGGATATTACTTCAGAATTACGGGGATCAAGGGGACGCTCGTGGGGTATTTGTGTGATAAGGTACCGATGACAGTGCGGTGTGGGTTTCATCTCCAAAATTATCGGGGTGTTAGGCATGATGGCCGAAAATCACTCGCGATGGGAGAACGACTCTCAAGAATTATCGGGGTTATAGCTCGCGGTGTGGGTATTCGCCTCCAGAATTACTGGGTGTGAGGCAGTGTGTCCAATATCACTTGAAGTGGTAGTGCGATACTCAAGAATTATCGGGGTGGTACTAGATACTCACAGAATATTCAAAACATACATTAGTCACCGTAGTAGTAATTCATAGCGAGGGATTGAACCTTATAATCAGGAGTACGATAAGGGCTTGCCCTCGAACCTATGTAGTATGAGATGTATAGAATCCGAACAAGTATGCATTAGTGCATCGTAGTATAAATCTGCATTAGGCATCTAAGGCATATCATATACCGACATGTTTAGGATAGTCACTCCTTTACACTTTATTTATGCATTCAAGTTTGTGTTTGCTAAAGTGAGAGAATCGTTATATTACGGCATAGCGAGGATTGCTGTTTTATAACATTGCATCGGTTGTAAGCAACTAACGTGCCCATAGATTTTTCAGTGCAGAACTTGGATTGGCAAGGACTTAAAAGACGATTGACGCTAAAGATGATTTTCAAAGCTGTTGATATTAGAGTTATAAATTTCCAGGTTGTATTTTTATTTAACTTCCGCTGTGTAATTCTGAAACAAATAATGTGTAATAAAAAAGTTTTTAATTTTCTTGTAAAATTGTACAAATTGAAGTAAAAGATCCTGTTGAACTACGAATTCCATGTAAATGGAATTCGGGGTGTTACACCTTTCGTGCCTCGGTGGTATTAGAGACTACTCCGCTGATCCATTGTCGAGAGTTGAGTATGGGATGACGCCGTTGTATGAGGAGAACGAGCCTCGTGAGAACTCGGAGGTGGATGATAGATAACTTCAGTGCTTACGGAGGAGGATTTAGGCAGCATTCAGGAGTGTTTTATGATCCCGAGGGAGTTTGATCTTCCTTTACCGGTTCCTGGTGTTAGAGCGTGTTCACCAACCTCCCCTGATACTTGCTACTTCTCGTTCGATGCTTTTCTTGCGGAAGTCTGGCTTTCCCTTTCCCCATTCGCAATCGAGGTTCTACGATGGTATTCTCCGAGTCCTGTCCAATATATGCAGAACTTGTGGAGACATGTTAACAACTTTGTGTTGCACTGGCAGGCGGCAGAGCTCGAGCTGCAACTTAGTGTTTTGAGGAGGCTCTACAAAGTCCATCAAAAGAGCAAGTCGGAGTTTAGGTAATATTTTACTCCTCATCGGGGGGGAGGGGGGGTGAAGTTGATCGAAAACCCCGACTCAATCAAGCACTAGAGGAACAAGTACTTCTTTATTTGGAATCGTGAGTCGTGGGCGATTCCCACGAGGTGGAGAGAGAAGTGTCGAAAACAGCGATGGTCGACCCCGTCTTGAGTCCAGAGGAGGATGAAATGGTTAGAAATCTTTTAGATCGTCCTGCTCTATGTTGGAAAGATGTGACAGATGAGTTTCTTGTCCTGGGGGGGGGGGGGTCAGTCTGATCAACCCTAGTACGCATCTTGTGTTGAATTTGAGCTTTCCTCTCGTTGAGGGAGTGAGGAAGGGGTAAAGGTGTAAAGTGATCCTCTGTTTTCAACGAAGGACCTTGCAGACAGTTATGGACGACTTCGACGGGAGCCCTCCCATGCCGCTTCTCCAGGTGGAGGCTGAACCTATTGAAGAAGAGGCTCTTCTTGCTGAGATTGCATTTGTTGAAAGGCGGGAGGAACGTCCTCAAGAGGATAAGGAGGAGGAAGGGTGTCTGCTCGTCATCTTGGGGCCATTGCATTCCCTTTCCCCTTAGGAGGCATGCTGGAAACATGTTTTCAGTAGTGAAGTTTGGTCGGATTTTCTTTGCTGTTCCCACAAACGGTGCCAGTCTGTTGCTGCTTTTTTCAGTGTGGGAGCAATCAGATGATTTGGATTCTTTGGAGGAACATGACCTTTTGACTTTCAGTGGTGTTGAATGCCATTGACTGTGATTTTCTGACTCATTTACGTCGTAGGATTTGATTCGTGTGGTGAAGATCTCCTTTGGTGACCTGCAAAAAGTCTGAAACATCGGGTTGATCCCGACGACAGACCCTCCAATGCTCAAGTCAGAAATCAAGAAGACTTTGAAAGAGCTTTTGTGGAAAAAATACTGATTACTTGTTTCTGGCGGAGGTAGGGGTATTTATAGCCGCTTTGGTCAGTTTCAAGATAATGATTTATCTCTACTTATCACTGATTTTGGATCGAATCGATTATCTCTTCTCCATGAAAAGATAAAAGTGGTTGAGGAGAGTTTAAACTTCCTTTTAGGATAAGTGATATGGTTTTTGAACGGTCTCTAATGGATGATTAAGGGTTCAAATCGCATTTAAACAATCTGGATCCATTCTAATTAAGCTGGTAGGATGACCTGGTTAAATAGACCCGTTTTGGGCTGTTGGGTTTGAAAGAGACCCAATCCCCATTTTACGTACCCGTTTTTAGCGAAATTACCATTTTACCTTTAAGAGCTTTAAGAATCGTGCCCGATTTGAACATTCTCAATTAAGTTCTATTTTTACCCATATCAAATTCCATCTAGGTTATGGAAGGTGAGATTTTGCCAAGATTGTTTAATGGAGTGGCACAAATTTTCCTCATCAATTAGAATAAGTGCAAAGAGAATTTGCACCACCTCCTACTACAGCAAAACCCCTTTCTTAATTTTATTGAATTAGCCCAACCACTTCCAGGGCTTCCCTGCAATTTACAATGCGGCCACAGAATCTCACTTATTGAGGGTAGAAAGCCCGTTCTTAGCCACCTGTATCAGCACCACTTTTTTCATAAAAAAAGAGAAAAAGAAACAGAAAAAGAAAAAGAAAAATAACCACAAATCCGAGATATGTTAGAAATTGGGGTAATTCGCCCTAATAACAACCCCCTAGGGGATGGAGACTGTGTGGATTATTGAGCGCTCAACATCAAAATTATGAAGGAAAGTTCCCTGTTCCTTTGATTGATAAGCTCCTTGACGAGTTGCATGGTGAAACTATTTTCTCCAACTTAGACTTAAAATCCGGTTAGCACCAGGTAAGGATGGTGGAGGAAGACAACTTCAAAATGGGGTTCCTAACCAGAGGCGTATCTGAGTTTCTGGGGACCCTATGCATGTTCTCAAATTGGGCCTTTCACGAGTTTGACATAATAAAAATAACAATATTTAAATGCAAACAAACTTTGATTCTTGAAGGAAAAACTATTTCAATGAATATATATATATATATATATATATATATATATATATATATAGGGAAAGGATTCGTTGCACACTACTTTGGTGCTCACCACGTGAACACTACGCCTTCAGACGTTCATTTCGAAAATCCAAACCGTTCACATTGATCTACACATCTAAATTAGTCTAAATATGTAAAATCAAATCATTTGAAATTCATTTGTCCATTCATTGAAGTGTTACAAAATTGTATGGCTGAAATTCAATGTTTTTATAGTCACATGATGGATGGGCAAATGAATTTCAAATGATTTGATTTTACATATTTAGACTAATTTAGATGTGTAGATCAATGTGAACGGTTTGGATTTTCGAAATGAACGTCTCAAGGCGTAGTGTTCACGCGGTGAGCACCAAAGTAGTGTGCAACGGATCCTTTCCATATATATATATATATATAGGGCAATGATCGAGTGAGAACTCTTTTGATGAGAACCACGTGACAACTTTTGTTTGGGACATTAGTTGAAAGATCTGAACCGTTCATTTTATATATATATATATATATGCTTCCAAAAAATATTTAATTGATAACGTACATATTTTACATGAAATGCCTCGTGGCAAAAAGAAACTCGGACAAACTCTAAGGACGAAGCGACAGTAATTTTATTCTCAATTGTATGTTATCAGAGAGGATGAAAATGATGAATAAGAGCATTAAAAAGGAATAGAACAAAAAAATTTCAAAACATACAAGCAAACACACATTAAGTTTGTGTATATTAAGAGAAAATATTTAGCTGACATGATTGAAGTATATGTATAATTCTATTTTAAATGCTTTCATGGATACATGCGTTTTAGTTTTATCAAACACACCTTATATTTTTTCTTTTTGAAGACAACCCTAGTATTCATTTCATCAATAGATACAAAATTTAGAAGAAAGGAAAAAGAAGCAAACAAAGCAAACATGTATATGCACTTGAAGATTACATTATTACAAAGAGGTAAATATGATATATTAGAGAGTACGATCAGAATGAAGTGATGATGAATATATGAATATGAGAATACTAGTTGGAAGCTTAAAATGTAGAATAACCATATGCACTAGAAGATTTGGTTAGAAATTTATCATAAACAGTTCAATATGATATACCATAGAACATTGAAAAAATATTATAGATTGGCATGCATGGGCTAAGTGAAAAATAATATTAAATTCATAAAATGGGAAAATGACATGTATGGATATGTGAAAAATAATTAGTTTGAAAAATAAAAAAAATATTGAAAAATTAATAAGCCCATGCAAGTTTCGAACCTGTGACATTTGCATTATTAGCACAACGCTTTAACCAGATGAGCTACTAGGCCAACTATTCTTTCAAATTTTGGATAATACAATGTAATCGTATCTAAAAACAGTTACATTTTTTAAACTATTGTAAATACTTAAAAATTATGGGGCTCTATAAAATTGGAGGCCCAGAGCAGTTGCTTGTGCTGCTTGGGCCCGGATCTGTCCCTGCTCCAAACACATGACGGAAATTATGAGCATGTGGTATTGTTGTTTGGATTAATTAACGCGCCAGCTACATTTCATAGTCTCATGAATAACATATCCAAAGAACATTTGAAGCGGTTTTTACTAGCGTTTTTTTTACGACATCTTGATACATAGTTGCACCATGGGTGAGCACTTGTAGCATTTGAAAAAAGCTGTGACTAGGGATGGCAACCGGGTCGGGTTGACCCGTGACCCGCCCACTCGAACCCGGCCCGCAATAGGCGGTTCGGGTCCGAGTCGAAATCGCTCGACCCGGGTCAAAAAATTTGTAAATCCAACCCGCTCGACCCAACCTGCGAACCCATTGACTAGGTCAAACCCGCCCGCTCGACCCGCGGTTTTGGAACCAATTGACCCGAATGCGTCATACGTTCGACCTATGCGGGTCAAACGTTCGACCCGCGGGTTAGCGGTATAAAACAAAAGCCAACGAGCTGGGGTTTTTTTTTCCTCACCCTATAAATGCACCCTTAATTCATCTAAAAATTTCTACACCTTAGTTTTTTTTTACTATTAGTTTTTGATAATGCATCTGACAACAATGTTTCGATTAGTATATTAGAAACACAATTAGCTCCTCCATGTAATGAATTTTTTAGGTTAGATGTGCATGTCATATTTTAAATTTATGTGTACAAGATACTTTGAAAGTATTTGATTCATATATAATTACAATTAGAAATTGTGTACATTTTACTGGTTTGAGTGATCCTATGCTTCAAGAATTGAAACTATGGTGTAAAGCTAGGGAAATACATTTTAGAAAATTTACTAAAATTGTTAAACCCCGATGAAACTCTACTTTCGATTTACTAAATATTGTTACTCAATACAAAAATATTATAAACGATTTTTGTCTTGCAAAAAATACAAAAAAATTTCAAATGACTCTCTAATCATGGTATTTTGCCGGATCTTTATTACGATTTTTGGAATATTTAAAAGCCACAATTGCGAAGTTTTCTACATCTTATGATTATACTTCTAGTAGTATTTTTATTTCAATCATTACTATGATGTAAACTTTTCAAGAAATGATTTTGGACAAATACATTACCCATATGTTGATTCTTCTTATAAATTTTTTTAAAGTATTTTAATTCTCTTCCTTTATTGTATTGTATTGCTACTGTTATGGATTCTCGTATCAAATTAGCAGGTAAATTTTTTTTTAATTGAAATATTTTTTTACCTTACTTGGAGATGATTCTAAATATGATTGTAATGAATTTTTAGCTAGCTTTGAATCGACATTGAATAACTTGTATGGTTATAATATAACTTTTGCATGAATTCGTACAAATAGTATAGTTACTTCTTTTTCTTATACTTCTAGAGGTCTAGAGGTAAGGGTAAGAGTACATTAAAAGATGCCACTACTAATGTACTTGCTCGTATTCAATCAAAAAATCTAGGACTAATGCACCTAATGAATTAAATTGGTATAATCAATAAGATAGTGAGAGTTCTAGTACTAAGATTGAAGTGCTACAATGGTGGAAAGAACATGAAAATCTTTTTCTTATTCTTTCACATCTGGCTAGAATCTACTAGCTCCTCCTGTCTCCACAGTTACTTCAGAAAGTGTTTTTTCAACAAGTGGCAGAAATCTAACTGATTACAAGAATCGCTTGAAGCCGGATTCGTTGGAGATGCTCATGTGCAATGAAGATTGGATGAAGGCTGAAGACAAGACTAAAGAAAAATCGGCATCTACATCAACAAGTGGAAGCAACTCGTCTGAAGTCCAACAACAAGATTAGGAAATTTAGGGCGATGAGACCCTAGGTTTAGGTTAAGTAGAGGTGCACGACAGTAGTCCAATGTCCTCTCTTTAATCTAACTCTAGGCTATCTCGAACTTTAGATTCTGATTATCCGCTCAAACATTTAAATGTAAAATTGTAAATAAAGAAATATTGTATGCTTCTTATGAGTTTCTATTACTTCTATTTGTATGTAAAAACTTGTAAAAAATTCATAGTAGTTGAAATGAATAATATATGTATTTTTTCACTCTTATACAATTATACTTGTTGTAATTTTTTTTTTGTAACTGAAGTTGTAAAAAAAATTTTATTTTAATTTTAACTAGGCCAACCCGTGACCTGGTCCGGCCCGGTTAAGCCCGCAACCCGACCCGACCCGAACCCGCCCTAACTTGGCTGCAACCCCCACGGGTTCGACCCGACCCAGCTCGGTCGACTCGAATGCCACCCTTAGCTCTGACCATTCTTAAGGAAAATTAGTTGGTACTCAGAAAATCTAAATGCAAGTTCGGGTGTATGGAAGTTGATTACTTGGGTCCAGGGGCATAGCTGTCATGGGCCCAGAGGGTGCAGCTGCGCCCCCTGGGAATTAAAAAAAAATTCAATATATATATATATATATATATATATATATATATATATATATATATATATATATATATATATATATTAAAAAGAAATTTATTAAGGGTTTATGTGTAAAGTTCCCAACCCCTTTACTCTTTCTCGTCCTCTTCCTCTTGCTCCTCCCGACCCTCTTTCTTTTCTTTCTCTTTTCTTTCGTCAATCGACGGATCGGCCCAACCCAACGACGACCAAATTCCTCAACTTCTCCACCAATTCCTCTGCCACCTCCAAGTCTCCGATCATAACTCCTTCTCCTCCGAGGCTCTGACAGCTCTTCCTTTCCATCAAAACCCTAAATCTATCCCTAACCCTAATTGAAACCCTAAGTCCCTAATCTCCTTCGGTCCTTCCTCTCCATCAAAAGGTATTCTATTATTCTTCTCTTCGTCCTCTCCTTACAATTTAATATGCATTTGCTTGATCATGTGTCATACACAAATTGGTATGGATTATGCAGAATTTGTGAATTTTGATGGGTATGGTCCGCATTCTTCTCTTTTTTGTTGTAACCATCCTGATAAAAATCTTGACCCTGAAGCCCGAAAATTGTTCCCCAAAATTGCCACTGTCTATGAGGTATGCCAACTTTTCTTTATATTTAGCTCCATTTTGAGGTATTATGTTTTTTTTTGTGTGGAGAAAAATAATAATTTTGAGTTATATTGATGACTCAAAAAATTTGGATGTAGAGCCGTAGAGGCTTACTTGCAACATTGGAATATATTGCACAAAAGGTTGAGTGGCATTAAAAGGGAGGAAAACTCGATAATTCCATTGTTGAAATGAAGCTCTCTATTCAGCCCCTACATTTTTCTATTTGAGCTTTTCGAGGTCTTTCTCGATTTTGCTTGGCTATTTAGTACTGCTTTAGTTTGGAGAAGCGATACATGGAATGCTTACTAGGAGCTTGTCCCTTCTAACTTGCACCATTATATTGCCTATTACACCAATGCTCATGTAGTTCATGTCACAGACTTGATCCAACAATGATTCTGAAATGCTCTACATTGCCCCATTTAGAGGCTAGTTGTACTACTGTTGTAGTTTAGATAAGTTGAGGTTAATGAATTAAGGCAAGAGATCAAGAGAGAGGGTTTTCAGGATCCACAACGGCAATTAGACTATTATGAAACGCAGAAAACCATGTTATTAGATTTTTAGTCTTCTAACTTTGAGAATTATTCGTTCAATTAAGAAAGAAATAATTTTATTTAAAACATAATGAGTCCTACGACATCATTTATCCCTCAAAGCCTAATAACTCTAATATAGTTTCAAAACAAGCATGGAAATGGTATGAAGAATTAGAGAGAAAAATTGAAGACAATGCACATGACAAAAAAATAAAACTTTATGACTAAAGTAAACTGTTACTAGTTGCATGTGATGTGCCTGTCTAAAAGAAGTCTCATTTACATAATTGGTATTACCAGATATACCACTTCTATTATCTACAAAATGGTTTAGAGTTTATAATGAAATAATATTTCAGTTCATTAAAGGCACCATATATGTATATATGTATTGAATATTTTCACCATGCTGGAATTTCTTTACAATTAGATTTAGTCTTTTATGGATATTGATTTGTTGGAATTGGATATAATTTCAGATGAAAAATACTACACTATTCAAGTTTTTTAAAAACTCACAAAAACAAGCTTCTTCAAGAAGCCAAGAGCCCCCACCCAGGCCACCCCCATCTTTACGTCAGCCCGTTGTCCAGCCCCCGCGTACGTGCAATGTAGAAGAAGGATATTAGTCTGATCCTGCTTTAAGAAAAAATATTTATGAGTATGATGTTAAAGAAAGAGAGAATGTTCGACGAGACTACTTGCAAAAAGGATCTTGTCAGCCTAAAGATCACAACTTTCCTTGGCATTATTGTGCAAATGAGAAGCATCGATTTCAGGCTTCGTGGTTCAAAGAGCACCCTAATTTCCTAGAATATAGCATTACAACAGATGTCGGTTATCTTTTAAAGTCGATCATGGTGGCCAAGGTGGTGGTGATTCATTTGTTGGTTGAGAGGGATTTAAAAATTAGAGAAAGAAAATAAAGTTGAATGTGCATGTTGGAGACCACACTAGTACGCATAATGTGTGAGGGCTGGCTATGATCTTTTGAAGCAATCGCAACACATTGAACATTCTTTGGCTACTCAGTGTATTCAAACTCAAGCCGACTATCGTCTCCGTTTGACGGCATCAATTGATTACATTAAATGGCTGTTTCGCAAAGGATTGGCTCTCCGTGGTCATGATGAATCTCAGGAATCATAGAATAAGGGAAACTTTCTTCAAATCTTACAATTTCTTTGTGACCACAATGAGAATATCGATAGAGTTGCATTGAAGAAGGCTCCAGAAAATCACAAATTTGACATCCCCTCAAATCCAACAAGAGATTATTACTTCCATTGCAAAGGTAACCACAAATTCTATCATCAGCGATCTTGGTGATGAACTGTTCACTATTTTGGTTGATGAGGCGCGTGTCATATCCGTGTAAGAACAAATGACTGTTGTTTTACGTTTTGTAGATGAAATAGGGCATATTATGGAGCGGTTTCTTGATATTGTTCATATTGGTGATACTACTGCCTTATCACTTAAGGCAGCTATTGGGTCTCTATTATCTCAACATGGGTTAAGTATATCGAGTATACGGGGGCAAGGGTACGAGGTGCTAGTAATATGCGGGGAGAGTTCAATGGATTAAAAAGCTTGATTATGATGGAGAATGAGTCGGCTTATTATGTTCATTGCTTTGCTCACCAACTTCAATTAACACTTGTAGCTGTTGCAGAAGGTCATGGAAAGATTTCTGTATTATTAGACATTGTTACAAGTTTATCAAATATTGTTGGAGCCTCATGCAAGCGTAAGGACATTCTTCTTGAAAAACAATTTGAGAAAGTTGTTGAAGGAGTTTATAATGGTGATGTTTTGACTGGGCAAGGTAAGAATCAAGAAATGACACTGAAGCAAGCAGGAAGCACCCATTGGGGTTCTCATTACGGTACACTAATAAGTTTGATTTGCATATACTCATCTGTGATTGATGTTATTATGATTGTTGAGGAGGATGCAAATGATAAGAAGATAAGGGGGCAACTAGAAAATCTATTGGGAATCATTGCACAATTTGAGTTTGCATTTCATTTACATTTGATGAAGAATATCTTGGGAATTACAAATAATTTATCACAAGCTTTACAGAGAAAAGACCAAGATATAATAAATGACATGACTCTTGTAAGGAAAACCAAGCAACAATTACAAAAACGTGACAGATGATGGATGGGAATCATTCTTGGAAGAAGTTTCTTCATTTTGTGTGAAGCATAAGATAGTAATCCCACGTATGGATGAATTATTTGTACAACATGGAAGATCTCGTCGTAACTATGAAGGAAAAACAAATCCATCATTATCATATTGAATTGTTTTATGAAGTGATTGATTTGCAACTTCAGGAGTTGAACAATCGTTTTAATGAGGCAAATACAAAGGTGTTGTTGTGTATGGCTTGTCTTTATCCAAGCGATTCATTTTCTACTTATGAAAAGAGAATTGCTTCGCTTTGCTGAATTTTATCCATCCGATTTCTCTAACATTGAGTTTACGCACCTTGACCGGCAACTTGATACCTACATTTTGAATGTGCACTCTGATGACCGATTTTCTGAAGTTGCAGGGATTAGTGGGCTTGCTAGAAAGATGATTCAGTTAAAAAACATCGTGATATCCATTGGTATATTTGCTCTTGAAGTTGGCATTGCTATTACCAGTTGCAACCACAACAGTGGAGAAAGCATTTTCTGCAATGAAAATCATCAAGACTTCATTACGAAACCGATTGGGAGATGAGATTATGAATGATTGTTTGATTGCATATATTGAAAGAGATGTATTGGATTCCATTGACAATAAAGATATCATTCAATATTTTCAGAATATGAAATCTCAAAAGGTTTTATTGCTAAAGAAAAATGCTATTTAGTGATTGTAATAGTTTGTGACATTTGGTAGTAATATATGATATTTTGAGGCTTGCAAATGTGTTTAACTGTTTATTATAATTTTTCGTAATAGCAAGTGTCGCGTCCCCTAGATGAAAATCCTGACTACGCTACTGTTTGGGTCATGTGATTTCGGGAATCACCATAGGCCCTCGGAAGGTACAGATGATGACGGCATGGCCAGTCCCTCAAACACCCAAGTCCTTAAGGGGATTTCTCGGACTCACCAGCTATTTCTGGAAGAACTATATGGAAGAATAACAACACCTTTGACCAACATGTTAAAGAAGTATTCATTTGTGTGGACTCCAGAAGCTCTTAAGGCCTTCTAGTAAATCAAAGATGCACTCACCCACTCACCGGTACTTGTCTTGCCTGACTTCACCAAAGCCTTTATCATCGAGACCGATACTTGTGGTGATGGAATCTAAGCCGTGCGAATGCAAGAGTAACACCGGATAGATTATATGAGTAAATGTCTTGATGGGGAGATTACTCACCAAATCTCCCCATGCCCATATATGAGAAGGAGGTTTTCACAATTTTACTCTTCATCAAAGAATGGCGCTAATATCTACTATTTCGTCCCTTCACCATACAAACCGAGACCACTGAATTATTAAAGACCTCGATCAACTCCTACATACAGAAGTGTAGCATAAATGACAATGGAAATTACTAGAATATCAGTTTTGCGGGAGAGATAATCCCGCCACGGATAGTTTGTCATGAAGGCACGAGGAACCAGTAATATCATTTGTAGTAGTAAAGTGGGTGAAAGAAATTAGAAAAGAATTCCCAACAGATCCCTACTACCTAGAACATAGGCATGCAACAGGACACCCGAACCCTCAAAATTATAATTAGATGGAAGAAATTTGGGATCAAATGGGGAGTATTATCATCAGTTCCAATTCACTCTTGCGAGAGCAATTCTTTAAAGAATGTCACCAGTCTCAGACTGTAGGACACTAAGCTTCCACCGAACCTTGAAACGACGCAAGGTTTCCTTCTTTTGGTCAAGAATGACAATAGACTTTAAGAATTGGGTGAAGGAATGTAAAATATGTCAAACTTACTCAACAGAATGTAACACCCCGTAATTTTCAAAGAGTAATATATATATATATATATATATATATATATATATATATATATATATATATACTATATAATAGGCCAATGGCATGATTTGTAAATAATTTGAAAAGGAATAGTAGAGGGGGGGCCCACGTTGAGGAGCAACAGCACATTTGTGTGTTGGTTGTTTGCGGATGACGTCAGCACTTGTAGTAGGGCCCACACGTTTGAAACAACAATGCTGCTACTGCCGCTGTCTTCACGGTTGTGAAGGTGACATGTGGCACGTGGGGCCCACGTGAGAGAATGATTTAAGTAGAGAAAGAGTATGGGATTTAGTCCCATATCGGATTTCAACGAGAATAAAATAATATATAAATACTATTGCCTATGATCAAGAGTCACCAATTCGGTTAACCACCTTTTGAGAGGCAGCCTGTGGTGGGCAATTGTACTACATAGTATCTAATTTGTCTTCTAGATTGTATAAATTGTCCGAGCTCGAGTGTTACAAATGGTCTCAAACCTGACTTTCGACACCCAGTGTGGGTAAGAGTGGGTGAGATGTATGCCTGAGATGGAGCTAGCAGATGTACGGGTAAATATGCCTGAGAGGGAGCGTGTACAGCAGAATCAGGATACTATGCAGCTAGCAAAATCAGGGTACTCACTCCACATCGGCTAGAAAGTAGATCCTGCACTAGGTTGTGCATGCCCTGTGCTCAGCGAGGACGCTGATTTCTGAAGGGGGGTGTGTAACACCCCTTAATTTTCAAAAAGTAATATATATATATATGGGCTATCTTCCATTGCAAACGCAAATGTCGTGCACACCCGTGCACACCACTTAACCCGTCATCCCCAATGACGGGTTAAGGCAAAACACATAACCCGTCATCACCAATGACGGGTTATGTGTTTTGCCTTAACCCGTCATTGGGAATGACGGGTTAAGTGGTGTGCACGTTCGGAACTGCTATAGTAGCGTTTGCAACGGAAGAAGCCTCTCTCTCTCTCTCTCTCTCTCTCTCTCTCTCTCTCTCTCTCTCTCTCTATATATATATATATATATATATATATATATATATATATATATATATATAATAGGCCAATGGCATGATTTGTAAATAATTTGAAAAGGAATAGTATAGGGGGGCCACATTGAGGAGCAACAGCACATTTGTGTGCTAGTTGTTGGCTGATGACGTCAGCACTTGTAGGAGGGCCTACACATTTGAAACAACAATGCTGCTACTGCCGCTGTCTTCACGGTTGTGAAGGTGACATGTGGCACGTGGGGCCCACGTGAGAGAATGATTTCAGTAGGGAAAGAGTATGGAATTTAGTCCCATATCGGATTTCAACAAGAATAAAATAATATATAAATACTATTGCCTATGATCAAGAGTCACCAATTCGGTTAACCACCTTTTGAGAAGCAGTCTATGGTGGGCAGTTGTACTACATAGTATCTAATTTGTCTTCTAAATTGTATAAATTGTCCGAGCCCGGGGCAGGGCCTTACACAGAAACATCGCCAATGAGGTTATTCTCTCACCGCTTCCCATACTAGAGCAAATTTGGGAGGACCTCTCTACGAAATTTTTCGAGGGCTATCCCCGAAGCCATGGTCGAGATGTGATAAAGGATGTGGTGGATCGTTTGGCTAAGGCTGCACATTTGATTCCCCTCTCCCACCCCTATACAACAACACACAAGTAGCTAGAGCCTTCATCAACAATGTTTTGAAAGCAGGTATGCCTAAGAGTATCGTGATGGATTCAGACACCGTATTTTCCTCATCTCTTTATGGAAGGAATTCTTCTTGCTACAAGCAAGTCACTTGAAACTCTCCACCGTCTATCACCTCGATTCGAAAGGTCAAACAGAAGTTGTGAACAGGGTATTCAAAATGTATGTTCGTCACTTTTGAGGTGATAAACCAAATGAATGGAGCAGATGATTAACTGGGGCAGAGTTTTAGTGCAACTCAAAACTAGAATTGTTCCACGGGCTTGATTCCATTAGAAACAGTATCAGGACGCCCTCCTCCCACCTCCGAGGCAGTATGTCTATGCAGTATATATGTGCTTTGAATAAATAATTAAAATTGGAAAGGTGGCATATCAGCTCCAGCTTCTGCCTTGTAACGCCCCGGACCCGGCTCAGCTGCGCACACGGTTGTGTGCGCGCACGCAAAAGAACGGACACAAAACTCTAGCCTCGACCACCACAAGCACCATCAAAAGGTGGGTATACCCTATAGGTGCCTTTATCATTTGGCAAATTCCTAATATACTCACACTCCTCCTTACTTACTTCCGATATGGGACTATTTCTCCACGCCCAAGCTAAGTTGTTGGATCCTGTATGCAAGGCAAATAACACTGGGGGGGGGGGGGTGAATAGTGTTATGTAAAAGCTAAAAATTATTTAAATCTAAAACAACTGTTCAGTCGACTGGAAAAACAAACCAGTCGACTGAATCGATAGATAAAAAAGAGTTTATCAAAAAGAAGAACAGCGAATCTGTATGTCGACTTAACAGGACAATCAGTCGACTGATCAGACACAGATAAACTATGAAATACAGCGGAAGTAAAAAATACAAGTTAGAGAGATCAAACCACAGAAAATCAACAACACTAACACAGCGATATATCCTAGTTCAGTCCTCCCGACCTACGTCCAGTCTCCAAGTCACCCACTTGAGATTTTCCACTATTCTTGAAAAGATTTACAATAATACCCTACGACCTTCGGCAACAACTATGTCAAACCCGTAGACCTCTGTCACCATTACATAGAGCATGACCCCACTCTACAACCTAGAGTGAACACCGATTCTACACCAAGAGTCCTTTCCAATCGAGAGGACCACTCTCACAAGCAGAGAGTGAAAAACAAAGAAATAGAAGATTACAACACCTAGAGCCTTGATTTTTGAATGTGCGTTTTGTATTGAAGCTATAGGTCAACTTCTAATCGCAGTCTTGAACTTAATCATTGTTATGCAAAACTGAAATTGGAGAATCAAGTCAAAGAAAGTGAGAGTTGCTTGAAAACTTTGAATTCTTTTTCACAAAAGCAAAGACTTGATTAAATGTATTGGGTAACCTTTTCCAATTGCAATCTGAACTCTATTTATAGAGTAAAGACTTCAAAGACGTTGGAAAACAGTTAGCCAACTGCCATAAAATGGCAGAAATGATTTGAATTCGAAAATCAAATTTTAAACTTTGTTCGAACAGTCGACTGGGTTGCCAAAGGAGTCGACTGGTCAGAGCTTGTGTAAGTTCAAATTGTTTCGTACTTGAACAGTCGACTGGTTATCTAAGTAAGGCGACTGATACTTTGACAGCTGAACTCATACAAGCTTGAATTTGACCTTTTTGATTTTTAATAAATTTTATTTTAGTTTTTAGGGGATGTGTGTGTGTGCGCATCAAGGCTATTACAAGATTCCTAAGCATACATATCAAAGATTACAATTTTGTACATCAATTTTCAAGACACTGTTGTAGCTTGTTCTTGAGCTGATCACTTTGAAAATCTTTGAAGCTTTGAATGATACTTGTCTTGTAGCTTGATCATGAGCCTTGAAAGCTTTGTGTACACACTGCAAGAGACATGTTTAAAACTTATGTGTATCGTGTTGTAGTCATCAAAATCAAGAATCTACATTCTCCCCGTTTTTGATGATGACAACACAATAACAAAAGAGTATAGAAAAGTAACTTTTAAAACAACATGCTTCTCCTGAACATGACACACAGATAGATATGCAAATTTTACAATTTAAAGTTGCTCCGCCTAAATAAAATAAACCATGCACAAAATAATAAGATACACATACATAACCAAGCATGTACACAACTAAGCATTTAAAATTCTCCCCCCTTTGGCATAAAAAAATAGAGAGAAATAACATATATAAACAATAGACCATAAAAGGCAATCCAAAGAGAGAACATAAAGTTATACATAAACATCCAAAGATAGTACATAAACCAAAGTCGGGTCTAAGAAGAGCAAAAGAAACCTCAACAAGTGACGATTCAGTTAAAAAAAATTCTGAACGCAGCTGCAACAGTCGACTGGCATTGAGGGAAGTCGACTGAGGCGAAAGCAAAATAAATCCAATAATAAACAGTTTTATAAAGTATCGTCGGTCGACTGTGAAAGCAAGATAGTTGACTGGTCATTATAAAAAGTCAAGAAAAGAAAACAAATACATGAGCTCGGTATAAGTCGACCGAAGAACTAACTAAGTCGACTTAGACTAAAAAATAAATTTATTTAGCAAATATCATGATATGCGCAAATTCCTAGTTCTCGTCTAAATTTGATAAAAATGTCTTCTTTCAATGATTTGGTAAAAATATCTACTATTTGTTTATTATTGAAAATAAACTCCAATAAGATATCTCATTTTAAAACATGTTCACATAGAAAATAATGTCGAATATCAATATGTTTCGTACGTGAATGTTGAATCAGATTTTTAGACAGATAATGGCACTGGTATTGTCACACATTATAGAAGGTTTTAAAAAAAAATACCATAATCTAAAAGAATTTGTTTTATCCATAAGATTTGAGCACAAGCCAAACTTGCAGCAATATATTCGTCCTCTGTGATAAATAGGGATACAGAATTTTGCTTTTCACTACACCAAGATACTAGGAAATGTCCTAAAAAGTGACAGGTTCCGCTAGTACTTTTTCGGTCAGTTTTACTTCCAGCAAAATCAGCATTACTATAAGACGGTAACTGAAAATTATTGGTGCGAGGATAAAATAAACCATATTCAGATGTGCCTTTAATATATCTTAAAACCCGTTTCACCGTTTTTAAGTGAGATTCTTTTGGATCAGACTGATATCTAGTACACAAACATACGCTAAACATAACATCTGGTCTATTAGCAGTTATATATAAGAGTGAGCCAATCATACCTCGATAAAGCTTTTGATCGACACTCTTACCTAATTCATCTTTGTCAAGTGTAGTAGTAATAGCCATAGGTGTGGTCTTACTACTAATGTCATCCAAGCCCAATCGTTTGAGTAATTCCTTAGCATATTTTCCTTAAATAATAAATATACCATTTTGAGACTGTTTTATTTGAAGTCCAAGGAAGTAATTGAGTTCACCCATGTGACTCATCTCAAACTCATTTTGCATGGAAGTAGCAAACTCTTCACATAGATTACTGTTAGTTGATTCAAAAATTATGTCATCTACGTAGATTTGTATGATTAATATGTCTGATTTTACTTTCCTAATAATAATGTAGTGTCTACTTTACCAATTTCAAACCCTGTTTCTAAAAGAAAAGTTTTTAGACCATCATACCAAGCACGGAGTACTTGTTTAAGACCATATAAAGCATTTTTTATTTAAAAACATGGCTAGGAAATTGTTCATGTTCGAAACCTGGTGGTTGCTTAACATAAACATCCCTCTTAATGAAACCGTTTAAGAAAGCACTTTTAACATCCATTTGGAAAAGTGTGATATTCATAAAACATGCAAAAGATAACAAAATTCTAATTGATTCTAGTCTAACAACAGGGGCATATGTTTCATCAAAATCAATACATTCTTCTTGGTTATATCCTTGAGCAACTAGTCTAGCCTTGTTCCTAATAACTTATCCTGATTCATCTAACTTATTTTTAAATACACATTTGGTACCAATAACAGTATGATCAGGGATTTATGGAACTAAATCTCATACATCATTCCTTACAAATTGGTTAAGTTCATCTTGCATAGCATTCAACCAAAATTCATTATCACATGCTTCTTGAATATTTTTTGGTTCAAAATTCGATAAGGCAGCATGAGAAATCATATTAAAGTGTGATCTTATTTGAATGCCATGTGAGATGTCACAAATAACTAAGTCATGAGAATGATCTCAAACTTCAACAAATGACTTCAGTAAGTTATCTCTACAGGATCAATCGTATTAATGAACACATCAGCCGACTAATTCAACACATCAGTCGACTTATGAAGTCCATCAGTCGACTTATCTAGAGTAGTTTGCTGAAGTGATTTAACAATGTTATCTAATGGTGAAGATTCAATTTCATCATCTTGAATAACACTAGATGAAGGTAAAGATTCATCAAAAGAAACATACATAGATTCTTCAATGGTCATAGATGACTTATTGAAAATTCTATAAGCCTTACTCCTATTTGAATATCCAATGAAGATACCTTCATAGATCTAGCATCATATTTATCTAAGTTATCTTTTGTGTTTAATATGAAACACTTACAACCAAATACTTTAAAGTAAGAAACTTTAAGAATACGTTCAAAAAACAACTTAAAACAAGTCTTCTTAAACTTTGTCCTAATTAGTATTCTATTTAAGACATAACATGTCACGCCCCGCTTTCCAAAAAGAAATACGAAATACGGATACGTGACTAAGTCCAGCGAATAGCTTGCACCATTCATAACCTGTCAGGATCTTTACAACAAGCACAAGAATAATCAAGAGATAACAAGGAGAAATCAACCACGCATGCATATATGAATCAATATACCAACAGAAATTTACTTGAAACAAAATATAATAATCTTTAATAAACCAAATCTGAATAATTCAATAATTCTGGATCACATTGCCCAATACAAAATTCATATAGCAAATTACATTTATTCAAGAATAGCAGGAAAGTAATATAGCAAGATCTCAAGCAACTAGAATCATAGATCACCTACTCCATCGGACAGTTGATCACCATAATCTGCAATTTAATAAATTGCAGGAAAAGAAAAAAAGAAAATAAAACGCCTGTCAATGCAAGTTACGGGCTGCTTGTAGTACAGACATAAGTACAGAAAAAGAATAATACATATAGAGTCATAGCAGAAGCAAACATAACATGAAATAGATAAGGCAACAAAATAGAACAACTAGCATCGCAAGATGAACGAGTGTAACTGGTATGTAACAAGTGTCAAGTATCATGTAAATGAGGAACATGTATCAAGTGTAGAGTAATCAAGTGTCATGTACAAGTAACAAGTAGCAAGTGTCAAGTAATCAAGTATCATGTTCAAGTCTTGTATTATATCTATCTAGGCAGAATTTCATGCGTCCCAGGTTTTTACCACATGGTTGCTACTTACATGCAAATTTCGTTTAGGCCTAGTGGTGGGTTTCTATAGGGCGTGTACTCAAGAGTCAAGTAACAAGTAGCAAATAACAAGCACGAATCACGTAATCATGAACTCATGGCATCATATAGTAGTAACAAGCATGAATAATGTAATTATGAAACATGGCAACAAGTAATAACAAGTATAAATTATGTAATCATGAAACATGTCAGCATATAGTAATAACACGCATGAATTATGTAATCATGAAACATGACATCAAGTAACGGGAACACGACCCCCTTCTGAGTACACATACCTATATTGTCCACTACTAAGGTCTTTTCCATAACCCCGACTTGGTTATTATTATTATCAAATAGGCATATACATGTACAAAACATGGCAAGAATAACATGGCACGAACAAGTAACAGGTTCAGATTGGAAGATAAACATGTACAGGTGAAAGACAAACATAAAAGATTGGGACAACGAAAATTCTAGTTTAGAACAGCAAGACAGTACTGCACCAAATCTGGAATTCCCATTGCCACAAACATGCAAATCTGAATCCGTTAGAAAGTCTGAAAAATAGACTCTCGGCCGAATCCAGCAAATATATATAAGTCATATGGTATTTCACTAAAACAGAACTCGAAACAGAATTGTATCCACAAAACATGTTCAGCCAGAATTCAGAAGTTTGTATTCATACACAAGAAAACGGCATAAAAACTTACCAATCAAATCCAAGAAAAATCTGGGGTATTCCCTAGTATGTCTAGTATCAGAAAATAAAATTTCATAATTTTTCAACATAGATAGTATACTCAATTAGAATTAGAAAGCAGCAAGATACAACAGTTTTGTAAATCTAAAATCATAAACACAGCAATACTAAAACAGCAATATCTTACAAAATATAGATGAAAATCTAGATCCATCAAAAGGGTGATAAAATAGATACAACAGGATACAATTCATATTCACAAAGATTTTATAAAAAGCAAGTAGAATCAGGTTGAAATTTATGTTTTTTACTGAACAGCATGAAAATTCTGCCAGTAAAGTAGTAGTTTCCAAGTATAGAATAATTTGTAAAAGTTATCAATTAAATTCACAAAAATTAGGGGTTAATCCCAATCAAGTATAGTTGTATTCAGCAAAATATTTGATCAAAATATTATCTTTAACATCAGTATAAAAATAAATTATCCTACAAAATTCATATAAAACTGAATCTGGAATTTTCTACACATGTGTAGTAAAATAGCCATAACTTGCAACTCATAACTCGAAAGTGAGATCTGTCAGAAATTTTGAAAAGTATACAGAATTCTCTGTAATTCATATTCACAAACAATTTTCATATACTGACCTTAATAGGGTCTAAAGTACTTAACAAAAACAGGGTAACAACAAAACTGAAATTTTCTTCAAGCATAAAATCAATTAGGTCATATGTAACACATCCAAATCATAACGAAGTGTGAAATATGGTATACTAGATGTCCAAGCAACATGGTATAGGATATTTAATACGTCTACAGCAAGTATGCTACAACTAACATAACCAAGCATACGATATCATACGAACAACATGCATGTATACATCAAGAAGTGATTATCCCTAAGTTATTTCACGTCGTGTGTCTAATGAGACAACTACGGGCGGATCGACACGGAGAGATAAGATATAAAAAAGGTTTTGCACAAGAATTGTCTCTAGAACAAAACTAAACTACAGGCAAAACTAAACTACAGGCGGTATTTAGCACTTGTATTACACAACAAAAAGAATACAAGTTACTTGTCTTAGAGACGACGACGAAAACAACGAAGAAAGAGCAAGAATAACGTGAACGAATTTCCGGACACGAACTCAACGAACAACGAACCATGAACCAATAACGAACACATGATCACAACGAGATCACACACGCACACCAAGAGGAAGAAGGAGAGGGAGAGAGAGAGACGGTGCACGAGGAACGAACGGCGGCTGAACGGGACGTCGGCAGTAGTGCTTGCTGCTGCCATTGCTACTAGTCGCGATGTCGGGAGGGAACGACGCAGAGGGGGGCTATGGGGTTGTTGTTGTGGTCGATGCAGGGAGGCAGGGAGGCAGGGAGGCAGGGAGGTGCACCGGGAGTCTGCAGCTGGCTGCGTCGGGGCTGAAGATGGCAGGGGACACTGGGGAAACGACGACTAGGGCGGCGCTACGCTGGCTGCAGAGCGTCGAGAGGAGGGGCACAGGGTGCTCGGGGTGCTGGGCGGCGCCTGGCGATCGGGTCGAGCACTGCAGAGGTACGGGGAGATCGGGATGAGAGATGGGATGAGATCGAGAGGTGCACAGGGAACGGCTAGGGTTTTAGAATAGGGTATAGCAAACAGGGGGATGAATATATATAATAGAATAGAGTAGAGTTAGGGTTTAGAACGGGTTGGGGTGTAAAGCTATTGGGTCTCAGCCTAATAAGAATAGAATAAGGTCTGATAAAGGGTAGAGTATATTGGGTTTGGGTGTGAAGGGGGTTTAAATGGGTCAAATAGATATAATGGATTAAAAATCCACTAGGAATTGAATAGGGTTTAAATCAAAGGATCCAACAACAGGTCTATGAATAAAAATAAATAAATAACGTAGGATATAAACAATTAGAATAATGTGGATAAAAATAATGGCCCGATCAAACAGAGATGAAATAATACGAAACAATTGAATCAAGAAGATCAAATAAAGGCGAAAAATCAACTAGATAAATATATAGAAAGAAATTGAAGATCCAAACACAAGGTTCAAAAAGTGTTGGAGAAATACAATATGAATAAATATACGGAAAAAGAAAATACACCCAAAATACAGAAAATAGAAAACAGGGGTTACATAACATGATGTAGAAACAGCTTCAGCTCAGAAGTATTTAGGCAAATTACTTTCAACAAACATGATACGTGCACATTCTTGCAAAGTCATATTCTTTCTTTCAACCACTCCATTTTGTGGTGAAGCTCTAGGAAATACAAAAGTATGTGTTATACCATTCTTGTTGTTGTTGCAATATTCTGAAAATGTTTCATTCTCAAATTCTCCACCATGATCACTTCTAATAGTGACTATGATTAGAGATTTTTTTCATTTGGAACACGTTTACAGAAATTTGCAAATTCTTCAAAAACTTCATTCTGATGTCTTAAAAAAAATACTCATATAAACCTTGAATAATCATCGACTAAAACAAATTCATATCTACTTTTATTTAAGGAAGCAACACTAGTAGGACCAAATAAATCCATATGGATCAATTCGATAGGCCTACTAGTAGAAATCATTTTCTTTATTTTAAAAGTGGATTTTACTTGTTTCTCTAGTTGACATGCAACACACATTTTATCTTTCTTAAAAGATAATTTAGGCAATCCTTTAACTAGGTTATTCTTAGAGATTTTAGCAATAATTTTCATGTTTGCATATCCAAATCTTTTATGCCAAAACCAAAAATCGTTGTTCGAGGTAACTAAACAAAAATCATTCGAAAACTCATTTGTTTTTAAACAAAGTTCATATATGTTATTTTTTCTAATACCTTGAAAAATCACATTTTTTAAAGAAGAATCATAAATCAAGCATGCATTTTTTTCAAACATTATCTTATAACCCTTATCACATAATTGACTAATGCTTAACAGGTTATGCTTTAAATCACTAACTAAAAATACATCTTTAATAATAGGAGTAGTATTCTTACCAACCATACCTATTCCGATGACTTTTCCTTTGTTATTGTCACCAAAAGTAACAGTTTCTCCATCTATATATCTTGAATGGAAGAGAGTAAGTTTACATGGTCAATCATGTGTTTAGAACATCTACTGTCAAGTATCCATTGTTCCCTTTTAGGTACCTACAAAATATTATTTGTAAATAAGGTACCCTTTTCATTGGATCCGAGAAAGATTAGTGTTTGGGAAACTAAACCCAAAGTGAGTTTGATTTACCCCCACATGCAGGTTTAAAATTAACAGAATTACAAACATTATTTGCAAAAGAGCTTATATAAGAAATTATTTCATTTAGACACAGATTAACTGGAACCCAAATATTTTTACACTGTCCAGTCGACTTATTTTTACCATCAGTCGACTGTTTTGTAGCTTCAGTCGACTGGGAGGTGAAACTAGTCGACTTATATAAGGATGTTGTTTTTCGAATAAGACTCATTCTTCTAGACAGACGACTTATTTGAAAATCCAGTCGACTGGTCTTTTCGAAAAACTATCCATTTTCATGATTAACAAGAATTTTTGGTTTTTCAAAGAAGTCATATAACATATTCTTTACACTATGAGCAGAATACAGCTTGTTATTACTAGTGTTATTAGAAGAATGACATTTTTCAAAAATATTTTGAAAACCAAGTCCAAATATTTTATTAGACTGAACTTGATTTTGAATAACTTCATTTAAATTCTCTTTTCCCTTATTGAACTTAGATACATTCTTAGATATCTCTACATAATTCTTTTTTAGAGATATAAGATCTATATCCAAGTTGGAAATACGAGAAATTAAAGATTTGACTTCAACTCGTAAATCAAGATTTTCTTGAGAAAGAGTTTGATTAACTTTCTCTAATTTCTTACTTTTTATTTTCTCCTTCTTTAATTCTTGAAAAATTTCATTAAAGGTTTCTAACAAATCACTAGAATCTATATTATCACTAACATCGCTTTGATTTCAAGCCATGAGGCATACATTTGCAACTTTATTAGATTCCTCATTTTCTTCTTCCGAAGATAAATCACTATCATCCCACGTTGCTTGGTAGAACTTCTTATTTTTCATGTACTGGTTCTTGGTAAACTTGTCCTTCTTGAAGTTTGAGACTTTGTCTTTAAATTTTGCATTCTCCAATAGACATTCCTTCTTCATTTGACCTATCATATTGCATTTGAAATAAGTAGGAGGTTCATTAGTATCCTTTAATCTTGAATTAAATTTACCTTTGCGAATGAATTTTTTGAATTTCCTTGTGAATATAGCCATTTCTTTTTCAACATCTACAACATCTTCTGATTCAGACATTGCCTTGAAAGCAAGAGTTCTCTTTTTGTCTTGTTGCGGTTCTAAGTCCTTCTTGCGCTCCTCCAATTGTACTTCATAAGCCATTAGATTTCCAACAAGATTTCAAGCGAAAGTTGTGTTAAGTCATTGGCTTCTTCAATTGCGTTAGTTTTCTTTTCCCATTCGGGGGTAAGAGCGCGAAGAACCTTTCACACCATCTCTGCTTGCGTATATGTTTTGCCAAGAGCCACAAGGGAATTTGTGATGTCGGTGCATCTTGTTATCATCTCCGATACACTTTCATTCTCTTTCATTCGGAACATCTCGAACCTGTGAACAAGAACAGAAATTTTAGATTCCTTGACCTTATTTATGCCTTCATGTGTTAGCTCAAGAGTATGTCATATTTGGAATGTCATTGTTGTGGTTGACACACGGTTGAATTCTTCTTTGGTAAGTGCACAAAAGAGGGCATTCATCGCCTTTGCATTGTTCATGGTTTCACTCTTCATATCGTCATTCCATTGAGCATACGGAAGAGTAGGCAACGTATACACCGTCACAGTCATATTCCAAATCTCATAGTTGATGGATTGTAAGTAAATCTTCATTCTACATTTTCAGCAGTTTGTTCCATCAAAGAGCGGCAGCCTTCGTGTAAATTGACCTTCGTGGTATTGATTCGCATTTGAAAAAGAAGTAGATGTCATTGCGATTAACCAGGCTCTGATATCAAGTATTGGATCCTGTATGCAAGGCAAATAACACTAGAGGGGGTGAATAGTGTTATGTAAAAACTCAAAATTATTTAACTCTGAAACTACTGTTCAGTCGACTGGAAAGACAAACCAATTGACTAAATCGACAGATAAAAAAGAGTTTATCAAATAGAAGAACATCGAATTTGTAAGTCGACTTAATAGGACAATCATCCGACTGATCAGACACAGATAATCTATGAAATGCAGTAAAATTAAAAATGCAAGTTAGAGAGATCAAACAACAGAGAATCAACAATTCTAACACAACAATATATCCTGGTTCAGTCATCCCGACCTACGTCTAGTCCCCAAGCAACCCACTTGAGATTTTCCACTATTCCTGAAAAACTTTGAATTTTTTTTCACAAAAGCAAAGACTTTGAATTTTCCACTATTCTTGAAAGACTCCTCAAGCAAAATTGAAATTAAAGAATCAAGTCTAAAAAAGTGAGAGTTGCTTGAAAACTTTGAATTATTTTTCACATGCAAAGACTTGATTACATGTATTGGGTAACCTTTTCCAATTGCAATCTGAACTCTATTTATAGAGTAAAGACATCAAAGACGTTGGAAAACAGTTAGCCATCTGCTATAAAATGGCAGAAATAATTTGAATTCGAAAATCAAATTTTAAACTTCAGAAAACTGTTAAAGTTGCTCGAACAGTCGACTGGGTTGCCAAATAAGTCGACTAGTCAGAGCTTGAGTATGTTCAGATTGTTTCGTACTTGAACAGTCGACTGCTTATCTAAATAAGTTGACTGGTACATTGACAGCTGAACTCATACAAGCTTGAATTTGACCTTTTTTTATTTTTAAAAAACATTATTTTAGTTTTTAGGGGATGTGTGAGTGTGTGCATCAAAGCTATTACAAGATTCCTAAGCATACATATCAAAGATTACAATTTTGTACATCAATTTTCAAGTCACTCTTGTAGCTTGTTCTTGAGCTAATCACCTTGAAAATCTTTGAAGCTTTGAATGATACTTGTCTTGTAGCTTGATTTTGAGCACAGAAAGCTTTGTGTACACACTGCATGTAACACCCTGAATTCCAAATGAGACTGAATTCAAAGTTCCACAGGATCTTTACACTTCACTTCGTACAATTTTACAAGGAATTAAAAAAAACTTTTATTACAACAATGATTACATTTTACACAGCGGAAGCAAATTACAACATAATACATGAATTGGACATCAACTTGAACATTTCTTTATAAGCAGTATTCACTTTTTAGTCCTGTCAATCATTTTATCCTGCATAGAAACTATAGGTACGTCAGTTGCATACAACTGACGCTAGGAAATAATACATCAATATTTCTTACTTGGAAAGCATACACTTGTCACAAAACAATGCTAAGAGGGACTATCCTATTGATGCTATGTGTGAATGTACACTTAGTCCTTAATGTAGTTATTATATTACACGACACTAATGCGCACATGTTTGGATTATATGCATCCCATACTACATAGGTCCGAGAGCAAACCCTTAATCGTTCTTCATCTTATAGAGTTCAATCCCTCGCTATGGCTTAAAGTACTACGATAACTACGGTAGGTATCCTAGATGTTCTATGAGTTACGAACCCATATCCAGACAGCCTTGAGAGAAATCCCACGTCATGACATGACACATCATGCAGAGCCTATAGACAATTCAGCCTCCGTCATGGAACGATGACACCACCCGTAGTCACCAAACACCCCACAAGTGTCGCCACGGTCCCGATAATTCCGGAGTAGTATTCACGCCATGACATGACTCATCAAGCAGACAACCTATGAATACTCTCACACCGTAGATCCGAGCCCCTCATACTTATGTTTTTCTTTTACTTTCATCACATATTCACTAGTGTATTGTCCTTAGTTGTTTGAATCATGAATAAAAATCAACACCCTAGAGCTAGCACTTCCTCTAAATCGGTCTTAACCATCAATCAACAATAACGACCCAAACATGGTCTTTCATTTCAATATTTCATCCCAAAGAATTTATTCAATGCCGGTATAAGGACTTAGCTATACTCTAGTCTTTAATTTTATTTCATGTACATAAAATTGAGTATTCACACTCACAATTTTTCTCATAGCTCATCATGATCTTTATTTCATTTTTCATGTATAATTTCATGTATAATGTGACGAATTCAAACTTACCACAATTATAATTTAATTCCTACTTTCACTTATTAAGCCAAAATCACAAATATCTTTATTTAAAATCTCTATTCAAAATTTTTTTTAAAAGAAAAATATTTATTTTCTTTAATTAATCCATATTATGTTCTAAGAAATTGTATCAAGTTTTTTTTCTTCTCAAATAGCCTCTAATTCTCATTATAATAGGTCAGAAATGATAGAAATAATTTTCATGAAGTCTAGGAATTTTTAGAATAATTCTAATATTTTTTTCTCAAATTTTAGAACACTTAAAGAACTATTCTTTTAATAAGATTGAAATATTTCATCGGCCGAGACAGTTATAGTCGACTGTTGAGATAGGCCAGTCGACTGTCCTGCGAGGATTTAAAACTCTAGAACCAACAGTCAGGACAGTGACAGTCGACTGCTGAAAAATAATCAGTCGACTGTTCTGCGAGGATTTGAAACTCGAGAACCAACAGTCAAGACAGTGACAGTCGACTGTTGAAAAATAGTCAGTCGACAGTTCTGCAGGGAGTTGAAACTCGAGAACCAACAGTCAAGACAGTGACAGTCGACTGTTTTGTAAGGATTTGAAACTCGGGAACCAACAGTCAAGACAGTGACAGTCGACTATTGAAACATAGCCAGTCAACTGTCCGGCAAACTAAATCCGAAATTCAGTACCTGACGGTCGATTGTCAATTGTACCAGGTTGCAGTTGAAGTGGATTATGAATATATTTTCGACATTGAAATGCAACGATAACATCTTCACAATTTGGTACTACAATTATCACAAAAGCTTTTATGGTCCTTGTACATGTTCAATTTCTCACCGTACACGTAATGTCACCATTGCTTCAAGGCAAAAATAATCACAGCCAACTCCAGACAATCAGTCGGATAATTCTTCTCATGCGGTCTTAGTTGCCTAGACCCATAAGTGATCACTTTTCCTTCTTACATCAAGACACAACCAGGCCCACGATGTGAAGCACTGCTGTAAACATCATACTCAACACTGGCTCTAGCAAAGCCAGAATGGAAGCAGTAGTCAGCTTCTCTTTCAACTCCTGAAAGCTTGCCTCGCACTGCTCGGTCCACTTGAAGTTCACATTCTTCTTGGTCAGACCAGTGAGCGGCACGGCTATCTGAGCATAGCTTTGGGTAAACCTCCTGTAGTATCCAGTTAGCTCAAGAAAACTTTTGATTTCCTTCACTGTAGTAGGCCTTGCCCAATCCTTCACCGCCTCTATCTTATGCGAATCAGTTGCCACTCCCTCCTTAGAAATGATGTGACCCAAGAATGTCACTTTAGATTTCCAGAAATCGCATTCAGACAACTTGACATACAACTCATGCTCTTAAAGCTTCTTCAGAACCCCAGCCAGATACTCAGTGTGCTCCTCCTCCGACTTGGAATACACAAGAATATCATCGATAATAACCACGATGAAAGAATCAATGAACGGCCTCAGAACTTTGTTCATCATGTCTATGAAGATCGCAGGTGCATTCGTCACTCCAAATGGCATAACTAAGAATTCGTAATGCCCATGTCGAGTTCTGAATACAGTCTTGTGCACATCTCCAGTCTTCACTCGAACCTGATGGTATCCCGATCGAACGTCTATTTTAGAGAAAACAGCTGCTCCTTATAGACGATCGAACAGGTCATCAATTCGTGGAATATGATATTAATTCTGAATAGTAACCTTATTCAGCTCTTGGTAATCGATGCACATCCTCATCGATCCATCCTTCTTCTTTACCAACAGCACCGGTGCTTCCCAGTGTGATGCACTCGGTTGAATAAAGCCTTTCTCCAATAGTTCCTCAATCTGCTGTTTAATCTCAGCCTGCTCCACAGGCGCCATCCTATACGGTGCCTTGAAAATGGGTGCACTCTCTGGTTGAATAGTGATGCTGAACTCTACATCACGATGGGAGGCAACCTGGGCAAATCTTCCAAGAACACGGTCGGGTAATCCCGAACCACTGGAATATGCTGCACCTCTACACGAACCTTCTTCTTGCTGATAGCTGCCACTAAATCTGAACACCTTTTCTTCCCTTGGAAAGTGACTTCAGGATCTCCAGGAGCCTTCACTGTTACTTCATTGGTCTTGCAGTCGATGTTCGCACTGTACACCGACATCCAATCAATGCCAATGATAACATCGAACCCCAAGATATTCAGCTCGATCAGATCAATCCAGAAAATCCTGTCTCCAATCACGATCTCGCAGTCCGCATAATACCGGTCAGTGGTTAAAGTCTCCGCTGATGGAGTAGCTACTGCTAAGACCTTGCCTGGAAAGACCTTTGGTTTGACTCCCAAGACTTTAGTAAATTTAGGTGATATAAAAGTATGAGAAGAATTAGTATCGAACAAAACAACAGCTTTCTTTCCATTCAAATAAAGTTCTCCTGTTACATAACACACTCTCGTTACATAATAGTTTTACTAAATAAAGCAGGAAAAAGAGAACAGAAAAACTTCTAAACATCCTCCCTCGTATCAGTGATGACGTGATTCACTTCATCAGCATCAGCATCAGCCTCAGCCAAAGCGAATACTCGTCCCTGCTGGTACGACTTCTTTCCAACTTGCTGCATTGGTCCATTACGGACGACATCTTGCAGCTTAGGACAATGAGATCTGTAATGACCTGTCTCTCACAATTGAAACAAGTCACCACGGGAGGTCTTACCCAACCGTTTCCGGGTCCCCCAGCCACATTGACAGCGTTCGCCTCCGTAGGTTTGAACATTTGAGCCGGCGACTGCCCTCTGACATTTCCAGAAATTGCGAGTCTCTTCCCCACATTCTAGTTGGTCCTCCTATTCTGAACAGCTTGTAACTGCTCCATATCCGCCTCAGTAGCTGCAGCTTGCTTGACTAACTTGTCAAACCTCCTGATACCGAAAGGTATCATCCTTGATCTCAGACTTGACTTCAATCCGTGCTCGAACTTCTGAGCTTTCTTCGCCTCGTCCATCACAAGTTCGGGTGCATATCTCGAAAGTTGAGTAAACCTTGTCTCATACTCCCTAACAAACATGTCTCCCTGCTGCAGCGCCAGGAACTCCATCACTTTCTTCTCTTGGACATCAGATGGAAAATAATGACTGTGGAATTCCTCCATCAATTCCTCCCAGCCAACAACACCATTTCCCATAGTCCGGTTCATCGACTACAACCACACAGCCGCATCCTTCTCAAGCTGCAATGTAGCCAACTTTACCTTGCTACCTTCCGGAGTTTCCAAGACTTCGAAGATAGTCTCGACTTGCCGAAACCAATTGTCAGCTGCATCTGGATCTGACTTCCCTTCAAACACTGGTGGTTTCATCCTTTTGAATGACTCCACGAGTTTGATCGCCTCAGGAACTGGATTCACAGGCATCCACCTATGGTTTTAATTCATGGCAACGGCGTTGAGGGTCTGATAGACTCTAGCCAACTCCGTTTCCAGGTCGAGTCTACAGCTGGGTCCTTCTCCATTCCTTGATCTTCTTCCAGCCATATTCTGCTTCAAAAGATTCTTTAAATTCAAAGTAGAAAATATGATTTTAAACCAACTTCTTTCATTTCATTGAATTCAAACTTTGTACATTCAAATTTAAAACATCGTTTGACATCAGACAAAAGCATTGAGAAGATACAACATTCTAATCCCTACGGTTCCTCTTGGCTTACATAAGCTCTTCCCGTAATTCTGTCACTACTTCCTTCAGTACTTCGTACATGTTCTTTCTCTTCTCAAGTTCCCAAACACGATGACTGAGGGTTACAATATTCTCCTTGCACTTGGCATACTATGCCTGCAACAGCTCTGCTCTCTCCCTCTGAGTCTCCACTTCACTCTAAAGGGTCTTGAGGAGATCTCCCTGATCTGGCTCTTCCTCATTGGGTGAAATGTCCGATGAATCAGGAGGTGGAGTGATCTCTCGGGACTCGGGCCATCCCTCTTCATATTCCTCGGATCTTCTTCGTCGGAATCTCCTTGTCCGGGGTAGTAGTCCTTTTTGATTATGTGCCAATCATCATCGCTTGCTGGGTCGTGGTGGTTCGCCATCTCGAGGAAGGGAGAAGAAGAAGCATTAATCATAGAGAAACACAAATGTAAGTGATTTACATTTAAATCTCTATACCCAACTCACACTTTAATGTCCGCTCTAGGGTATTGTTCCTTATAAATTTGTACTACTTGAAAGCGTGGCTTTGATACCACTCTGTAATACCCCGAATTCCAAATGAGACTGAATTTGATGTTCCACAAGATCTTTACACTTTACGTCGTACAATTTTACAAGGAATTAAAAACTTTTATTACAACACTGATTACATTTTACACAGCGGAAGCAAATTACAACATAATACATGAATTGGACATCAACTTGAACATTCTTTATAAGCAGCACACTCTTTAGTCCTGTAAATTATTTTATCCTGCATAGAAACTGTAGGTACGTCAGTTGTATACAACTGACGCTAGGATATAATACATCAATTTCTCTTACTTGGAAAGCACACACTTGTTACAAAACAAAGCTAAGGCGGACTATCATATTGATGTCGTGTGTGAATGTGCACTTAGTCCTTAATGCAGTTATTATATTACATGACACTAATGCGCACATGTTCGGATTCTATGCATCCCATACTACATAGGTCCGAGAGCAAGACCTTAATCATTCTTCATCTTGTAGGGTTCAATCCTTCACTATGACTTAAACTACTACAGTAACTACGGAAAATATCCTAGATGTTCTATGAGTTACGAGCCCATATCCAGACAGCCTGGAGGGGAATCCCACGTCGTGGCATGACGCATCATGCAGAGCCTATGGACAATTCAGCCTCCGTCATGGAACGATGGCACCACCTGTAGTCACCAAACACCCCACAAGCGTCGTCACGGTCCCGATAATTCCGGAGTAGTATCCACGCCATGACATGACTCATCAAGCAGGCAACCTATGAATACTCTCACACCGTAGATTCGATGTGCTCATACTTGTATTTTTCTCTTACATTCATCACATCTTCACTAGTGTATTGTCATTAGTTGTTTGAATCATGAATAAAAATCAACACCCTACAGCTAGCACTTCCTCTATACCGGTTTTAACCATCAATCAATAATAACGACCCAAACTTGGTCCTTCATTTCAATATTTCATCCTAAAGAATTTATTCGGTATAAGGACTTAGCTCACTCTATTGATTAATTTCATTTCATGTTCATAAAATTGAGTATTCACACTCACAATTTTTCTCAAAGCTCATCATGATCTTTATTTCATTTTCATGTACAATTTCATGTAAAATGTGACGAATTCAAACTTACCACATTCATAATATAATTCCACACAATTTCTTTTATTTTTATAACGTCATGCTTTCACTTATTAAGCCAAAATCACAAATATCTTTATTTAAAATTTTCCAAGACACATCTCATTTAAAATCTCTATTCAAAATTTCTTTTAAAAGAAAAATATTTATTTTATTTAATTAATCCATATTATGTTCTAAGAAATTGTATCAAGTTTTTTTTTTTCTCAAATAGCCTCTAATTCTCATTATAATAGGTCAGAAATGATAGAAATAATTTTCATGAAGTCTAGGAATCTTTAGAATAATTCTAATATTTTTTTCTCAAATTTTAGAACACTTAAAGAACTATTCTTTTAATAAGATTGAAATATTTCATCGGCCGAGACAGTTATAGTCGACTGTTGAGATAGGCCAACCTATATTACCATGCATTCATTCTTTCATTTAATGCATGCCTAAGCCCCATAGTCCAACTCTATAGGCTGATTAATCTATTAATCCAAGCCTCCCTATAGAAGTCCTATAGGCCACCAACCATCTCTCATCTCATCTCATCTCATCTCATTATGATGATGATGATGATGATGATTATGATTATTATTATTACCCACTTAAGTACAGGGTGTTACACGCTTGATGCCCGAGAAGGAGAGAATCCAAACCACCCCCCCCCCCCCCCCTTTATTATATATATATATACCCGCTTAAGTACGCACGCCTGATGCCCGAGAAGGAGAGAATCCACCCAAATTTGGTGGAAGTGCCCCCCAACACAACCCACTGGTGAGAGTCTGCGGGAAAGGATGAACCATAAGAAATATTGGACCATCAAATGGTTAAGAGGGGAGCTCATGCTGAGGGCCGGCCCTATGTTCCCGGGGGTCCATGGCGAAGAGCCCAAATAATTATTTTTTGGAACCCCTAATTACAATATAATTTTGTACGCGCAAAATTCGTTCCTATATTTACACGAAAAATACAAATTTGGAAGCCCCTAAAATTGCAAAAGAAATCAGGGACCCGAGGCGACCGCCTCACCGGCCTCAAGGTGGGGGTCGGCCCTGCTCATGCTTCAACAACTGCCTTTCTAATTAAACGGAGAGGAAGAATCAACTTGGGAATAAAGAGAGAGATTGAATTAAGGCAATGTTTCCCAATTTCAACTTCTATTTGAGCGGGTCAGTTGCCAAGGAGGGTCAGGGTGGATGGGATGTTGGCATCCACTATCGTTGTTGCTAAAATATGGGTATTTGGCAATAGGTTTTAACAATGGAAGGATTATGCCTACTATCGTTTGAGCCAAAATAATCAGACGGAAGAACATCCTCCGTTTGTCAATTTTTTTTGTTTTTTTAAAAAATTAAAAAATTGTCAGACGGAAGATGATCTTCCTTGTGACAAATTTTTTTTTAAAAAAAAATTTAAGGACATGGCAAGGACCAACAAATCAACACTTCCTAATGGATGGCATTTTGGAAGGCATTTTGGTATTAAAAAAAACAAATATATATATATATGAAGCAAAGTGGCTGGATGGAAGATGTTCTTCTATCCAAGCACCTGGTTTATTGTTTTTTTTTTTGATTTTTTTTTTCTAAACGGTATTTTGGTAAATATGAGTTTGGTATTTTAGTAATTTTTTGGAAAAAATATATTAAAGAATTAACAGCCGGAAGATCTTCCGTCCCTTTTTTTTTTAATTTTTTAAATATTCATAGTTGCGTCTTCTTCCGCCTCTCAACTTTCTGTATTAAAAGTTTCCAGACGGAACCTCTTTTAATATTGAAAATAATTGAGAGACGGAGGATGATCTTCCGTCTTCTATATGTGGCAATTTTTATTTTTCACTGCTATATATAGCAATCGACTGCTCAAAACTTTGCTAAAAATAGGTATTTGGCAGACAATAGTGGGAGGTTTTTGGCTAAAATTTTTATATTTTAGTTTTTTAACAATCGATAATGGATGCTCTTCCTCAGAGATGAATGCTAAGGAGCAAGTCAGGCTTTAATCAAACAACCAGAATTGAGGCCCAATACTTAGATCAAGTAAAGCACCTGATCTAAGAATCTTCCAGGCTGAAGACGACTGTACAACAGTTGCCACCTCTTTTACTTTAATTCGGATGTAATTTTATTGCTTAGTTAAATTTGTTTTATATCTCTAATCTCTAATATTATAATAGGATAGTTGGTGTTGTCATTTGTAGACAACCCGTAATTCGTCGACATTCACTCAACCATCTAATTTCAACCACTCATTTTTAAGTTATTATATTAACCATTCATTTACTCACCTGTTGTTAGTTACCATAATACCCTCAAAGTTCAAATTTAGGCTAAAATTGAAAAAACCCCTCTAAACTATCCTATATCTGCAGAAAACCTCACTCACCTTTTTATTACGCTGAAAACCACACTAAACTATTGGTGCAAAAAACCCCACCTTCACACTGTTAGGGTTCAGTTTGTTTTTTGTCACGTGCTATGCACGTGACCTAGTAAATGTCGAAAATATCCCCAGAATACAATCTGATTATTTTCTCTTTTGTTTTTTCTTCGTTCTAAACGATTATTTCTTTCCCAATTAGAAACCCTAATCCCAAATCTAAAATCCACAACTCCAAAATCATCCCAATCTTTCCGAAATCCTTCCTCATCGTCGACGGTGCAATCAGAAGCGGAGGACGCCATCTCGTCGAAGTCGGTGAGAGCTTCCAGTCTAAGTCGTCGTTCTCCCCTCAGTCGAAGTCGTCGCACTCCACCCAGCCGAGGTCGTCGCTCTCAACCCAGTCGCGTTCGTCGCTCTCCACTCAAATTGGACGCGAAGTCGAAGAGCATCGAAGTCGTTCCCCACACATTCGTCGCTCTCCACCCAGTGAGTTCTCTTTCTTTCTTTGTTGCTTCTATGGAGATGTCTTTATTTTGTTTCGGTAGTATAAAATAGTCACTTAGTTTGTGCTGTCGGAAAAACAGATGGAATATTTTGCTTTTGGTATTGGGATTCATTAACAAATGTGAAGGGGGACCCTCAATTGTTGGGTGAGATGGGGACACTCAAAAATTTGTCTGGATATGGTCTAAAAGTTAATACTATTGGTAAATTGAGAATAGCAATACAATTAGATATAAAAACCTAGTTGAGAAGAGCTTGGCTCTATACCATGATCTCACTTATTTGTAAGAATTACATTAGCTTAAAATTAAAGGTGTTGAAGGGTGTAAGTATTACTCAAGATCACTTGTTTAATATTCTTTAACAGCAGGATGGTGTTAGCATTGTGGGTTAATTGGGATGGTTACTTTCAGAAAAATTCCGAGAAGTGGGTATACATTGGTGGTAAAAAAATATTATATCGGTATGTACTTCCGGAGTTGCATGGATGGGAATCATTGAAAATCATTTTAACGAGATGTGGTGTCTACACTCCTGAAGTTGGTATTCACTACAGATTAGGGGAGGGGGAATTTCCAGAAAATTTTCATTTGGTGAATGACCAAACATCAACGAAGCAGATGTGGGAAGCTCATAACATAGAGCCTGAGGTAGGGTTTGTAAATTTGTATCTTGATGGAACCAAAGGGCTTCGTGGAGATGGGCATTGGGGTTATCCTCCAGGGTACGTGAGGATTGTGGATAATGGTGTTCGCATTGATAATCCCGTTCTACCTCCAAGAGCGATTAGCTCAGTTGATGGTACGTTTTCGTTACTTTATTACTTTGTAATGATAAAATATTTCTTTAATTTAATTCTGCTCTTGTGTGATTACATATAATACATTTCTTTATTTTAATACGGATGCAGATGAGATCCCAGATGAGCTAATGCCTCAAGCTCTTGATCAGCTAGGCACTCAGTCACAAGTGTTGCAGTCAGAAGTGGGAGGTTCGCAGTTAGCTACTACTCACTATTTTGTGGATGAAGGACCTTCCCAATCAAGCGATGTAGGCACACAAGAGAAGGCCATCAGCAATGAAGGACTTTTTAAAAATTTGGGAGGTAGGCCAAAATCGCAGAGGAGGCAACCCGAAAACTTGTGTGGCGATGACTGTGATGTAGAAGTAGTCGATACAGATTATGAAGATAGTGATGTTTTGGGGTCACTTTTAGTCTCCGATGGGGAGGAGTGCGAGATGAAGGTACAGTACAATAGAGACAAGCATAGTGAGGAGCCAGTTATTGTGATAGGGATGGAGTTTGCAAATGCTGGTGAATTCAGGACTTGCTTGAGAGAATGGGCTATTCGGAATGGCTATGATCTATTTTGGAGGCGGAACGATGCAAAAAGATGCACAGTTGAGTGTATGTCGGAAGGTGACTGTCCTTTCTATGTAGGTGCTTCTTGGAAAGAATCTGATAGAGTCTTCCGAATTGTATCACTCCGAATAGAACACACTTGCGAGAGGGCCGTCGAAAACAGTCAAGTCACGGCTAGTTGGTTGGCAACCAAGTACCTCGAACATTTCAGAGATGAGCCTAATTGGAGTTTGTCAGCTTTCATTTCTGCAGTTAATAGAGATTACGGTGTTGTAGTCAGCAAAAATGTGGCTGCTAGAGCTAGGAGAATGGCTCAAGATGAAGCTGATGGAAGGCATGTCGAGCAGTACAGTCAATTGTGGAATTATGCAAATGCCATGATGAAGAAAATGCCTGATACTATGGCCATTATCAAGACTGAGAATATAGAGGGTTGCGATGAGAAGAGATTCAAAGGTTTCTTCGTATGCTTTGGTGCATTAGTGAAGGGTATGTTGAATGGTTGCAGGAAGATTATTGACATGGATGGGTGCCATTTGAAGACATCTGCTGGGGGTGTATTGCTAACTGCGTGTTCAAGGGACCCGAACAACCAGATGTGGCCAATTGCATGGGCAGTCGTTGGAGTTGAAAACAAAGAAACATGGAATTGGTTCTTAACACTCTTGATGGAGGCGATCGGTGTGCCAAATTTGGTAGGGTGGACATTTATTTCAGACCGACAGAAGGTATCAACTCAGACATTGATATTAATTAATGTTATTGTTTTTTCCACTACTTGTATGTGTTAACCATTCGTTTCCTACTTGATTGTAGGGGTTGATGGAAACATTTAAAGAACTCGTGCCTGAAGCTCATGTACGATTCTGTGTGAGACACTTGTATGCAAATTTTGTGAAAAAGTTCAAGGGTTTAGACTTGCAGGGAGAAGTGTGGGGGGCAGCTACTGCATACACTCGTCAAAGGTGGGAGGTTTCAATGAAAAGAATTAAGGATATATCCGAGGAAGCCGCACAATGGTGGATGGATGTCGGCCCTGAGAAGTGGTCCAGGTCGCACTTTGATGAATCAACCAAGTGCGATTTGCTTTGTAATAATATATGTAAGGCTTGGAACAAATACATATTGCAAGCGAGGGATCGGCCAATCATAACAATGTTGGAGATGATTAGGAGAATGGTGATGGTGAGGTTGCAGAAAAAGAGGGAGATGATTTGTAGGTCGAGTGGGGTTGTCACTCCCAAAATCCAATTGAAGTTAAAGAAGACATACGAGAAGTCTAGGCATTGTTTCATTTTCAAATCCGATGAAAACAAGTATGAGATAATGGAGCATGGGGTGAATTATTGTGTGGACTTAAATGAGAGAACTTGTGATTGTAGAGAGTGGCAGGTTAGTGGAGTAGTATGTAGACATGCACTAGTATCTCTAACTAATAGAAGGAAAAGAGTTGAGGACTACTGTGACACCTCCTACAGTATGACTACATATATGAAAGTCTACGAAGGTAACTAGTTTTATCTCCAACCATTTGTTACATTTCTTTACAATTTGCACCACCTATTAACTTTTCCACTTACTGTGACATAATATAGGTATCATTGAACCAATCCCAAATTCATCTCTTTGGGATAAGTTGGACTATGTGGATATCCTTCCGCCACGATTGAGAAGAGCTCCTGGAAGGCCAGCTAAGGCTAGGAGGAAGGATCCGACAGAGAGGAAGTCGAAGAATCCAATTGGCTTGCAAAAAGCAAGCAAAGTGGGGATCAAGATGACGTGTAGGAGGTGTCATCAAGCTGGTCACAATATTAGAAACTACACGAACGAACCAGCTCCACCAAAGCAAAGGTCAACCAACAAGGGAGGGAGGCCAAAGGGGCAAAGAACCGATGAAGTAGTGAGGAGCGTGAGGCAAACTTTAGGTGAGATTCAAAGAGATACTCATGCTGTTAGAGATGGGGGCAGCCGAAGAGTAGGACCTCATTCCATTTCTGACGAGACCCTTGGAATTGAGAGAGACACTGTTAAATGTGGGAGGAAAAGGAAGGAAAAAGGACCATATATGGGAGGGGTTAATTCCAAGAAATCCAAGGTAAATCGTAGCAAAGAATTAATTTCATATTACAACAAACTGTAAGTATAATCATCTTTTTTACATTCATATAGGTGAACATCTCTAATGAGAGTCCTGCTGGAGAAGGAGATGGAAGCCAGCATGCAGACTGTTGATGGTAATGTACTAACTGCACTGACTCCAGCTAACTTTGAATCACATGCACCAACTGAACTAACTGCATTAACTCAGTTTGAATTCCCACTTTGAGAAGTCTCATTTCTGCACATGAACTAACTCATTTCTGCACTAACTCAGACTACTCCCATATATCAGATGAGGGGCATTATTGGATAATCTTTGTATTTCACAGTATCAGATGAGGGGCATTATTGCAATATCCTTAGGTAATGGTTTAATTGTTTCACAGTGTTCTTTGTATAGAGTTCACATATGTTGATAGTAAGTTCATGAAGTTCATTCCTAATGTAACAAGTTTGTGCACTTCTTCCCCCCAAAATGATTTCAGTTGGGTTTTTTTAAAATTTGCAACTTTCAGTTCATGTTGAAAGAAAACAAAGAACTGAAACTATTAATTTATGAGTTGGAGTTCTCTTCTCATTGTTATATGTTAATTGATTTTTCTTCTTTTTGTTTTTACCAGTTGATTTTTCTCATTGTTTTTCAATTTGGTTTGTCACTGAAGAATATGGTACAAAATTAGCAAGGTAGACGATTAACGAAGATGAGAAAAAGCATATTTGTTGGTTTTGCATGAGATATAACTCAATTAGTAGATTTTCACACTACTCATGGGCAAAATTTGTAGGTGATTGAGAATGGAAGAAGCTTTGCTTGTCTCCACCAATGGTGGACATTTTTTGTTGGGCAGTCAGAATAGATGTAAATTGATTAATATTCCTATTACTGATTGATTTTTCTGTTTTTCATTTCCTTCTTCTTTAGTTGGAGCTCCTTTCCTTTTTCATTATTGAACTTTGTCTTGTGGAGTATCAAATGCTGAAGTTCCAGCCTTCCCTGCTTGCTGCTGCTGCCGTCTACACAGCTCAGTGTAGTCTCAAGGGGTCCAAGTGTTGGACGAAGACTAGTGAGGTCTACACTACCTATACTGAAGAACAGCTTCTGTGAGTTGTTTTTTCTTTTGATTCATTTTCGCAAACTTTTCAGCATTAAGTTAGAAATATTGAGAGAAAGGTATTATTTAAGTTATATTAAATATTCATCAAATTTGTATGTACTGGGACATATCAATCCAATTTATACTTTCTGCTCAGTGCTTTTATTTTGATCCATTTTCTTGCAAATTTGTCACTGAAAACTGATCAGTTAAAGTATATAGATATATATGCTGTGCAACATCAAGTAGTATGTAGACATCCTGCAATGGTTCATATCTTCTTTTTATATGATGTGTACCATGCTTCTCAAAGGGTGATTAGAGTGAACTTTAAAACTTTAAAACATATGTAAAACTGATGCTAGTCGTCCATATCTTCCATGTCGCCAGTTTGACATGAAGAAATATCTATATTTTCCTGTATTCCAAAAGGATTTCAATCACTCATAGAAGTGTATTAGCAAGTTCCATTAATATTAGTGGATGATACTCAAACCATTCCAAAGAAAAGGTGTAACTGTATACAATCATTGAACATGATGTTTCATCTTTCTGTATCTGCAGATATTATAGTGATGGACTGGTTAGGTGGGAAAGTGAAGATGCTGATTGAGGACATGCTGATGCTGCTCATGCTGATGCTGATCATGCTGCAATGTTTGCCAATATGGACAAAACTTCGAGACTAAACTTCCAGCAATGTTCCAGACCAAACCAATTGCAACAATTTGTTTGTTTGCCAATATGTTCCATACTAAACTTCCAGCAATGTAGTTTTTTTTATGTTTTTTTTTTACACTTGGTGGTAAGAAGCTTCATTTGGACTCCTTGGTTGTAAGAAGCTTCATTTGTACTCCTTGGTTGTAATGCAGAGGTTCTTTTTTAATATGTGTTTGCTTTTATGCTAATATGTGTTTGCTTTTATGCTTTCTTCCGATTTTGTTGTAGTTATTATTGTTGTTCGGAGGTTCTTTTTTAATACTTCTACTTTGGGCATAATTGTAACCCATCCTGTTTTCCCTTAAGTGTTATTATAGAAAGGATGTTCCATGTTTGATTGCCAGCAATTGCGAAAGGAATTAGTTACCTGTTGTGAGGATTGGGCGCAATTTGTACTTGTAATTTCAACTGAAACTGTTCCTCTAGCTACAATTTTCAACTTACTAGTACTGCAGTTGCATGCAATTCAAAATTTGCACTGGAATTATAGGTGCAAGCAACCGAAATGCCCCTATGTTAGGTCGAGCTATGTACTGCTGTTCACTTGTTCATTATTGAATTTTCAATCCTACTTCTTATCTTCCATTTTTTCATCCAATTTTTTATTTTTATTTATTTTTAAAATTTTAATTTTTTTTTATGCACCTATAATGAGTCGAAAGTCAATAGTGATATAAATCATACCAATTGAGTTCAATTATTAAAATTTTCAGCCACTTTTTGGGCCTATATAAATATATATTTTGTCACTTAATAAATATATATTTTGTTTAGAACCATTGTACTACAAATCTGGGATAGAGCATTACTGCTTATAGCAACTGTTGGTTTTGAACACGAACAATTTTGGACTGTTTGTTAATTACCATCTTTCCCTGTGTAACAACTTGGTTCATAAGACCAAAAACAATGTGAAGATACAGTACAAAACATGGGATGCAAATTAACACCAAATCTGAACATGGGATGCAAATTAATAGGCAGGGAATGAATGATATAATAAGATACAGTACAAAACAATGTGAAGATCTCCAATGCCACGTACGAACATATCCATTCCCAACTTCAACGATACACGTACTAACATATCCATTCTATAGAGCTAACACAACAACAATTATCTCCTTTCCATATTTAGTTCATAATAAGTAACAACAGAATAACCAAGAAAATCAAAAGCAAACACCCTGTAAATCCTTTCATGGTTCCCTCTCTAATTTTCAACTCGACCACCTTCTTTCTCAGCAAATTACATTCGGCTTCCAACTCAAGCTTCTGATTCTTTAGATCTGCGACAATCGCACTTAGTTTATTCTCCATCTCACTAGGTTCATCAACTACCAGCTTCAACTTTGCATTTTCCATCTTCAGTTCTGAGTAAGATTTTTCCTGTTTCTCGGTTTCACCCACTAATTCAATCCAACGAAAAAATCTACATTTGTCTGTTTGCCAATATGCACAACCCGCAAAGTATCTTCCAGCATTAGCAGCAGTGCTTGCTACCTTCACAACTGCAGGATCTTTGTGAAAACACACTAAGGTTCCACATTCATCGCAAATGTTACGCAAGTTCTTCCTCGAAGATTTGGAGGTTGTAAAATCTGCGTATACACAAATCCAGACATCAAAATAATTAAATCGAAAAATAAAAGAGAATGAAATCGGATCCAGGTCAAAAATAATTCAATAGAAAGAACAAATCACCTGACATTGAGTCTTCGACTGAAGAGTAGGACGTTAGCTCCACTTGATGGCGTCAAGAAATCGACTTCAACACCTGGAACAAGACGACGCGTCGATGGGGAGGTCCAAACGGTGGCGACGTCCGGCCGATGGCAACGTCGAGTGGATGGCGTCGTCCGGTCGGGATGTGCTTCTGATTAAAATTGGGTTCAATTGGGAATTGGTCGATGCAGATCTGAAGAAAGAAGGAAAGTTGGGTTCTGAAGAAAAGAGGAAGAAAAAGAAGAAGGGTAGATCGCACGTGAGTGGGAAGATCGCACGAAAGAAGGAAGATTGTATTCTGGGGATATTTTCGACATTTACTAAGTCACGTGCATAGCACGTGACAAAAAACAAACTGAACCCTAACAGTGTGAAGGTGGGGTTTTTTGCACCAATAGTTTAGTGTGGTTTTCAGCGTAATAAAAAGGTGAGTGAGGTTTTCTGCAGATATAGGATAGTTTAGAGGGGTTTTTTCAATTTTAGCCTCAAATTTATTTACGACATAATTATTTACAAAAGTGTCACTCATATAAAATAAAAGTTTGTGCCACTAGGAATAATTTGGAAAGAGTATGTGATGAATAAATAGATGTCTTAGGTTCGAGGCCAGATTACGTCTTATTATTTACTATATAAAAAAATTAATTAGAACGTGCATCACACGTGTTGATTACTAGTAATCTCTAATATTATAATGTGAGAGTTCGGGTTGTCATTTGTAGACAACCTGTAATTTGTAGATAATCAACCATCTAATCTCAATCATTCATTTTTAAGTGGGAGTTATATGAATCATTCATTTATTCATTTACTCAACTGTTGTTAGTTACCATAATATTCTCAAAGTTTAAATTTATTTACGACATAATTATTTACAAAAATGTCACTCATATAAAGCCATGAGGAATAATTTGTAAAGAGTATGTGATTAGTAAAGGGAGGTCTTAGGTTCGAGGCAAAATTATGTCTTATTATTTACTATATTAAAAAAAATAGAATGTGCATCACACGTGTAAATTACTAGTAATATTATAATAGGAGAGTTGGGGTTGTCATTTGTAGACAACCTGTAATTCATAGACATCCATTCAACCATCTAATTTCAACCATTTATTTTTAAGTGGGATATATTAACCATTCATTTACTCAACTATTGTTAGTTACCATAATACCCTCAAAGTTCAAATTTATTTACGACATAACTATTTACAAAAATGTCACTCATATAAAATAAAAGTTTGTATCACTAAGGGTAATTTGTAAAGAGTATGTGATAGGTAAATGGAGGTCTCAGGTTCGAGGCCAGATTACGGCTTATTATTTACTATATTAAAAAAAAAAATTTGATTGTGCATCACACGTGCAGATTACTTGTTCTAATGAAAGAGCCAGTCTCAGTATTTAAGTGATGTATGTCTAGTTATCCAATTTTCTATACAATATACTATGCTAAATCTCTTTTGGTTCAAGGATTTTTCACATTTTTTCATTAAAATAATAATAATAATAAAAGCAACAGGACAAACATCTCACTCTTTCTCCATTCAAATTTTTAATTAGAATCATATATATTAATCAAAGATTAGAAATCGTGCAGTATTATATAGATGTTATTAGATGAATTTTTCTAAAAAAAATGTTTTATTATTTTCTTATTTTTTAAAAAAATTATGTGCAATATTACACAAGTTATACTACATATTATATTATATTATATTATATTATATTATATACAAGTTTGTGCATTGCACAATGTTACTACATATTATATTATAATCAAACCCTAATATTCCTCTTCTTCTTTCCTTCTTATCAACCCCCCTAATATTATTTAGTCTGCCACTAGAAAGTAGAAATCTATCTCTAAACTATAATGCACCTAACAAATAGGCAAATAGCTACAAAATAAGGAACATGACCAATAAAGCTGTCTTGGATTCTGAGTTAGTGCGACAAGTGTCTTATTTGTCATTATAAACAATTCATTAGCTATATTGTTAAGGGATCAGAAAATTCAAATTTAAACAAATGAGACAGATGAGAACTTCATTATAACTATATACCTCTTTATGCCCTCTTAAATTGTACTATTTTAGAAGGAAGAGTTTTATGCACATACCTGCGCACTATTTTTTGATGAACACAAAGAGAGGTCGTGTTTAGAAGAAGGAAGAGTTTTATGCACATACCTGGGCTATATTTTTGACACCAACACAAAGAGAGGTCGGGTGTTGAATTCCTCCTCTTTCTTTCCACCTGTTCCACAGATATTCATCAGCTTCTTAACTTAGTTTGGAAAGAAATAACATAGTAGTAACATTTAAATATGATCTATAGACAAGAAGAATCACAAATGGATACAAGCTACAGACTCAAACTATGGAGAGAATTGTCTACTTTCGATCAGTTAGATAGGTCAAATATATAACTCCAAAAAAAAGGACTGTAAACCACCAATTCAATATGGTCATTATAATTGAATTTATTTCATGCTATCCTTCTGTCCAGTTATACTCTAAAACCGAATCTCACCAAAACTGTATAATAGATATCTGTATACAATGGGATACAGTATTATAGTTATCATACATTTTCAGTACCATCTGATTAACAAGTCTCCCTTGCTACTCTAGTGGCACAGACTGCTTAGACCTTGCATGTAAAGGTTTAGCTATAGAAATACATTTTGACATAACCATTATTGATTCCATCCTTAATATTCAGTGTCGCGCGCAGGTCAAACTTCAATCCAATTATGCATGGCGTCAAGGCTCGAGATATTGCCTAATATCTTAAGTTGCCTGAGCCCTGCCAACTATCGCATTTGTTGCTATAAATTACATTATTGTATATTTAAGTTTAAACCTCATATGTTCTCCATTCTCTTAGATCTTTCTGTTTCTAACCCTTACTATTGTGTATCTAAATTGTTGATATATATCGTATCTCTAATTGAAGTAACCACTATATAGATGGCGAGGAATACTATAGCCAAGCTAGATTAGAATGCCACTTGTTAAGAGGCCCTGGAACGCGGAGCACCTATCAAGTTTCAAGAAGGAAAGTGAGGAACAGTCCACTATCGTAATCGGCGCTACGCGCAAATTTTCTTGTAAACATATAAACATGATATAAAGGAAGAAGTTTTGTTTAACAAATCAAAGTCTGTAAATTTCTCAATCTCTCAAGTCAATGCCCCTTGGCTTGGACCTCGGGTACTAACGTTCTCGCCACTTGGGAACTTCGACCACATATGAGGGATTCTTCAATTCCTCATGTCCTCGCCGCTCGGCTTGGACTTCAACCACCTACGAGGGATTTCTCAATCCCTCAAGCCCTTGCCCCTCGGCTCAGAGCTCGGGTACTAATGTCCTCGCTGCTCGGCATGAACTTCGACCACTTAGGAGGGAGTTCTCAATCCCTCACGTCCTCGTCCCTCGGATTGGACTTCGACCACCTACAAGGAGGTTCTCAATCCCTCACGTCCTCGCCCCTCGGCTTGGAATTCGACCACCTATGAGGGATTTTTCAATCCCTCAAGTCCTTGCCCCTCGGCTCGAACCTTAGGTACTAACATCCTCTCCGCTCGGCATGGACTTCGACCACCTACGAGGGATTATTCAATCCCTTTTGTTCTCACCGTTTGGATTGTACTTCGACCACCTATGAGTAATTTCTCAATTCCTCAAGTCCTTGCCCCTCGGCTCGGACCTCGGGAACTAAAGTCCTTGCCGCTCGGCATGGACTTCGACCACCTACGAGGGATTTCTCAATCCCTCATGTCCTCGCCCCTCGGCTTGGACTTCGACTACCTACGAAGAATTCCTAAATCCCTTACGTCCTCGCTACTCGGCATGGACTTCGACCACCTACGAGGGATTTCTCAATCCCTCAAGTCCTTTTCCCTCGGCTCTGACCTCGGGTACTAACGTCCTCGCCGCTCGCATAGACATACACCACCTATGAGGGATTCTTCAATCCCTCAAGTCCTAGCCTCTCGGCTCGGACTTCGGCTACTAAAGTCCTCGCCGCTCGACATGGACTTCGACCACCTATGAGCGATTTCTCAATCCCTCAAGTCCCTACCCCTCGGCTCGGACCTCGTGTACTAACGTCCTCGCTACTCGGCATGGACTTCGACCACCTACAAACGAGGGATTTCTCAATCCCTCATGTCCTCACCCCTCAGCTCAGACTTTGGCTACTAACGTCCTCGCCACTTGGCATGGACTTCAACCACCTATGAGGGATTCTTCAATCCCTCAAGTCCTAGCCCCTCGGCTCGGACTTTGGCTCCTAACGTCCTCACCGCTCGGCATGGACTTCGACCACCTACGAGGGATTCTTCAATTCCTCAAGTCCTATCCCCTCGCTCGGACTTCAACTCACCGCTTACCCAAAGTTTCAGTTTGATTTGCGGCCCTCGCCCAGAGCGAGGACCTTCGAGCCCAACACACCGAGCTGACCCCCCTTTCACCTGTCGACAACCAGGGGTAGAGCAGCCTTCATCACCGCTACCCCTAACTGTCCGAAGGTGGTAGGATAGCCACCAGCCACAGGATCCCTTGGACAAGATTTTTATTTTTGACACTCACCTTCGGCGACTACCTCGAGCCTCGCACTCTGAGCTGACTCCCTTTCACCCGCTGGCAACTCGGTATAAAACAACATTTATCGTCGTTACTCGTAATTGTTAGAGGGCGATAGGAGAGCCGCCAGTGACAATGTTACGGGGTGATTATGTACACAGGATGGAGAGGCAGCTGGTTATGCACTGATCCAAGAGCTGATACTTGCATTGATATATTGTTTAGCATGTACATAGTGTTAATTGGTGTAATTGTGTTGTACACAGGCTTAACTGTTCATTCTGAGTGAAGGGATACTTCGGGTCGGGTTTGTAATAGCGGGTAGGGTCTACTTTGAGTCTGTTAGAGTTGATTAAATCTGTTACAACTTAGCTACACGTGCTTTGAGCGTGAGCTTCTCTCATTATAAAAGAGAGTTCTGAATGTAAAGAATTCAGCTATTAATCAGATTTCCAATTTCCCAATTCTTCACGCTTGTGAGTTCTTGAACCCTAACCACCATTAATGGCGAGGAATCGCAACAATCAGATCTTAGCTCCTCACAATGTGGTATCAGAGCCGGTTATCGGTGAGGAAGATGATCGCGATGTCGGTGGACCATCAGTGGTAGAACTGGATAGCACTGAAAGGAGGAACCAGATGGTGTCTCAAATGGCTTCGGTTCCAATGCAGCTCGATTTTGTGGTGGATCAGCTTCGTGAGTTAGCGATTCAACGAAATCGATCTTCCAATCAGATTCCTAGCATGAATCCAAATCCAGGACCTAATCATGAGGTAACTAACCCTAGCTCACCCCATTCTAGAGCATCCTTTGGTTTTTGCAGTTTTCTTAGAACTCCTTTCAAGATGGAGTTCCCATCGTTCACGGAGGGGGATCCTACAGAGTGGATTTGTAGTGCAGAGCAGTTTCTTGAGTTTTATGAGATTCATGAGAATCGAAAACTGAGGTTTGCATCGTTGAATCTTAAAGGAAGAGCAGCTCAATGGTATAGGAGACACATCAAGAGTAGAAGAGATACAATCAGATGGTCGCAATTCTTGTAGGAGTTGATCACTAGATTTGGACCCACTGAATTTCAAGATTACGAAGGGACTTTATCGAAATTGAGTCAAAAGGGAGATCTAGAGTTCTTACATTCAAGAGTTTGATAGGTTATCAAACTTCGTGGAAGGGTGGACTGAGAAACATTATCTCATCACTTTTGTGAGTGGATTGCGTGATGAGATACGCTGGGATGTTAAGGCACAAAGGCCTAGTAATGTTAACGAAGCCATTGGTTTATCTCGTGGTTATGAAGAAAAGCTACAATGAAACCGAAGATCCTCCAAAGCTGTTTTTGTACCCAAAGGAGTTGTAATGAACAACTCTACTCCAAAAGCACCGGAAGTGTCAGCTGTAGGAATGAGGGTGCCAAAACAACTAATGCCTCATGAGTTGAAAGAGAGAAGAACAAAGGGATTATGCTTTAACTGTGATGAAAAATATACACCTGGACATAGGTGTGTATGCAGAAATTTTATTTCCTGGAGATGTATGAAGATGATGAAGATGAGCTTAAGGAAGAAGAAGAGAATGTGGAGCAGGTAGCTACTGGTATGATCATGGAAGGGGAGAAGCCTGGTATATCTTTTCATGCACTAATAGGGTCCACTTTGTATCCACAAACTCTCAGAGTTAGAGGAAAAATCAAAGGAAGGGAAGTTAATATTTTGATTGACACAGGGTCCACACATAATTACATTGATCCTCAAACTGCCATTAAATCGGGTTTGAATATAAATTCTGAACCCAAGTTTAAAGTGACAGTTGCTAATGGGGAGATAATGCATAGTGAAGGTACGATTACAAATGCTATGTTTACTGTACAAGGTGTTCAATTAGAAGCAGAATTATTGATTTTGCCATTAGGGCCTTCTCAAATGGTTCTAGGGGCTCAGTGGTTAAGATCACTTGGTAGGTTTACTATGGATTTTGACAAACTCACAATGGAGTTTATAAAGGAGGGTAAACTCAAGATATTACATGGGGTCAGAAAGGGTCAAATCCAACTCATTGAAGGGGAAGAATTGCCTAAAGCTATTGAGAACTCCTATCAGATCTTCATGCTTCAAGCTCTACACAGTGCAGATGAAACTCTTCTACAGGATGTTCAATTTTTAGAGTGCATAGTAGACTCTATTAAGGAAGTGCTGGAACAGTTTCCTGAGGTGTTTACACCTAATCTGCCCATGCCTCCAAAGAGGAGAGTAGACCATCAGATACCACTTATTGAGGGACACAAACCAGTGTGTATCAGACCGTACAAATACCCCCATTATCACAAGGATGAAATTGAGAAGCAAGTGAAGGAAATGTTATCTGCAGGGCTAATCAAAAACAATGGAAGTTCATACGCTTCCCTAGTCATCTTAGTTAAGAAGGCTGATGGCACTTGGAGGATGTATGGATTATAGGGCACTTAATTCACAAACAGTGACGGCCAAATTTTCTATTCCCATTATAGATGATTTGTTGGATGCGCTCTATGGTGCAAATTTTATTTCGAAGATTGATCTCAGATCTGGATACCACCAGATTAGGGTGCATGAATCTGATATACACAAAACAGCCCTTAGAACACACCAAGGTCATTATGAGTTTATGGTCATGCCCTTTGGCCTTACAAATGCACCTGCGACCTTTCAAAGTCTCATGAATGAGATATTCCAAGAGTATCTCAGGAAGTTTATATTGGTTTTTTTATGATATCTTAGTATATAGTCCTAATTGGGACAGCCATATCCTACATCTAACAAAGACTCTGGAGATTTTGAAGAGACATCAATTGGTAGCCAAAGAAAGCAAATGCAGTTTTGGGAAGGAAACTGTAGGTTACTTAGGCCATGTAATTAGCCAAAAAGGAACTGCAGTGGATCCCTTGAAGGTTGAGGCAGTGATTAAATGGCCAAACCCACTACAGTGAAGGAGTTGAGAGGTTTTTTGGGCGTAACAGAGTACTATAGAAAATTTGTCAAGGGTTATGGTAGTATTGCAGCCCCACTTACCAAGTTATTGAAGAAAAATAGCTTTGATTGGAATGCATCTGCAGCTGAAGCATTCACTAATCTACAGAAGGCACTTACCTATACCCCTGTGTTACAATTGCCTAATTTCTCAAAAGCTTTTGTGGTGGAAACTGATGCTTCCCAATATGGGATAGGAGCGGTGTTAATGCAAGAGGAACATCCCATAGCATTCATGAGTAAAGGACTCAAAGGTAAAGCTCTAGCTCTCCCTACTTATGAAAAGGAAGTATTTGCTATTCTAAGTGCAGTAAAATTTTGGAGGCAATACCTTTTGGGAAGAGAGTTTACCATTAGAATTGATCAAAGGAGTATTAAATAAATCCTTGAGCAAATGGTGAACACTGAGATTCAGGAGAAATGGCTTTGGAAGCTATTGGGTTTTAATTTTTCAGTTGAGTATAAGAAATGAAAGGAGAATGTGGGAGCTGATAGCTTATCAAGGAGACCTCACAGCTCTGTGAGTGAGGAAGATGGAGCTCAGATCTTAGAAATAACTTTTGTGGTTCCCCAGTGGGTGGAATAAGCAAGTATATACGAAATTTTATTAGGGAATGTGTGGTTTGCCAAAGGAACAAACATGAAACTCAGCTACCTGCGGGCTTGCTCCAACCATTGCATATACCTGAGTTGATTTGGGAAGATATCTCAATAGATTTTATTGAGGGTTTACCCAAGAGCCAAGGTAAAAATGTGATTCAAGTAGTTGTTGACAGACTTTCAAAATATTCACACTTCATTGGACTTTCTCACCCATATACTGCACAAGGAGTGGCTCAAGTCTTCACTGAACAAGTAGGCAAATTGCATGGTATGCCTAGGAGTATAGTATCTAATCGAGACCCCATTTTTATGAGCTCTTTTTGGAAAGAGTACTTCAAGCTACAGGCCATACATCAACTGCTTACCATCCACAATCTGATGGACAAACTGAGATAGTTAATAAGGCTCTTGAGAGGTTTCTTCGTTGTATGTGTGGACAAAGGCCAAAAGATTGGATGAAATGGTTGTGTTGGGCTGAGCTGTGAACAACACTAACTGGCACACTTCTTTAGGAATTTCTCCCTTTGAAGCTGTGTATGGAAGACCTGCACCATCTCCGAAGTTATATGTAAGGAATACTGCTAACCTCCAGAGTGTAGAGGATGAATTGTTATCTAGAGACACTATACTCAAATTGCTCAAAGACAACAGCAGAGAAGCTCAAGAGAAGATGAAATATTTTGCTGATAAGAGGAGGAAGGATAGGAGTTTTGAAGTTGGTGATTGGGTATTGCTTAAACTTCAACCATACCGTCAAGTTAGCCTTCGCAATCCTTCTCCACAGAAGCTGTCTCCAAAATATTTTGGTCCTTACAGAGTGATAGAGAAGGTGGGCACACTGGCTTACAGGTTAGAGCTTCCTCCAACGGCTGTGTTGCACCCAGTATTTTATGTTTCAAAGCTCAAGAAATTTTGGGGAGATCCCTCTGTCGTTGTTGCTGCTGAGGTTCCTGCTTGGTGGGTTTCAGATGAAACTTCTATGGTTCCTGAGTTGGTAATGGATAGGAGAGTTTATAAGAAGGGAAATGATTAAATGGGTTGATCAAGCTGAGTTAGCAACTTGAGAAGATGCAGATGACCTCCGACGTTCCTTTCCTGATTTTGATCTTGGGACAAGCTCAATTTGAGCAGGAAGGGGAGGAGTTGTTACAAGGTGATTATGTACACAGGATGGAGAGGCAGTTGGTTATGCACTGATCCAAGAGCTGATACCTGCATTGATATATTGTTTAGCATGTACATAGTGTTAATTGGTGTAATTGTGTTGTACACAAGCTTAACTGTTCATTATGAGTGAAGGGGTACTTCGGGTCGGGTTTGTAATAACGGGTAGGGTCTACTTTGAGTCTGTTAGAGTCGGTTAAATCCGTTACAACTGTAGCTACACGTGCTTTCAGCGTGAGCTTCTCTCGTTAAAAAAGAGAGTTCTAAATGTAAAGAATTCAGCTATTAATCAGATTTCCAATTTCCCAATTCTTCATGCTTATGAGTTCTTGAACCCTAACCACCATTAATGGCAAGGAATCGCAACAATCTGATCTTAGCTCCTTACAGACGAGAACTCACAGCGAAGTTAGGAATGAAATGTGGGGGGAGCATTTATGATATGGGAAGTCGAAACGTCTGATAGGCATTTATGACATTGGAAGATGAAATGTCCTCCATTTCCAGGCGTTCAGGGTCCCTCGATCTCAGCATCGCCCTTCGACTCGAATTCCCCTTCGGCCCGGACGCCGAAGACCTATCCACGGAGATCGGAAGTATACGCACGACCAAAGAACCAATCAAAGCAATACAATCATATTCTCTCATTATTATTTTAACTAAAGAAAATGTATCATTACAAGGGGAAACTTTATTACATCGTTCACAATCGGCCTAGGGCTCCTGTATCGGAGCCACGAGGTTGATACAGACAAGTTCAAGGCCAGCCGAGTGAGTTGGATCCTCCATCGGATCGCCTGATACCGCCAAGGTAGACACACCTGCGACAAAAATCTGTGCGTCACAAGGCCTCACCGGCCCGATTCTTGGGGTCGGCAACGAAGCTCTGGCAGAAGGGCAAGCACTTCCAAAAGAGACGGAACGGGATTCGGACATCCCGCACATTATCTTATACCGCTGTACCTCCAGCTCCTCCACAATAATCTCACGAAGAAAATATTCAGACGATGGCCGCCAAGCAGAAGTGCTAGCCATCAAAAACACAACTTCCGCACTTCCCAGGTCACGGTCAGCTATCAGTTTCTTGAGACGCGCCAGCTCCAAGCTAAGTCCTTTTGACTTATCCATGAAGTATTGGACAGCCGCATCTCGGTCGCGAGCCTCTGTACGGCACCAGGCCATAGGGACTCTCACTACAAAACATGATGGATTTACCGGCGTATCTACCCCGGCGTTTTACCATTCGCGCTGGGGTAGGAAGAGACCAGGAAAGGAGCGTCAGATTAGATGGCTATACGCCGGCGGCCTCCATAAAATGCCGGGGAATTATGATATTCACTAGCATTTTGTGATAAAACGCCGGTGAAGGGTAATATTCATCGGCGTTTTAATAAAACACGCCGGCGAATATACAGTTAAAATGTGACCAGAAATCTACTCCTATTCACCGGCGTTTGTTTTTTAAAATGCCGGTGAATTAATTGGGATAAATCCCCGCTAACCCTAACATTTCACACCCTTTTTTCCCAAACCCAATTTTTGCGCGTGTAGCCCTTCGTTTTCCCTCCTTCTCCTTCGTCGATTTTGGAGTACCCATACCCGATCAAAACTCCCTCCTTCCCCCATCTTCCCTCTCTCTCTCTCTCTCACCATCGATTTTGGAGTTCCCAAAACGCCCGATCCGAGAGGCGTTCGAAATGAGCCTCCGACAGCCCCACCATCATCGTCTCCATATCCTCCGTCGTCGCCATCTCCGACAGCCCCAGCCCCCCCCCACCGTCAAAAACTCCTCCGACAGCCCCAGTCCCCTTTTGGCCCGACAGCCCCAGTCCCCACTGACACGGTCACCTCCACCTCGCCGCCACAGCCGTTCTCCCATTCGTAGGCCTGGTCGTTCCCGTTCTAGATCAATATCTCCTCGCAGGTAACAATTAAAATTTCATAGAAGAGGCATACATTTGAGAAATATGCAATTTTCTTTAGTTATATGGTAGTGTGATAATTACCCATTTTGTCGGTTGGCATCTTTATTTTATCACGTCTTTTATTTACGTATTCCATGGTGCAATGCTGTTTGATTTTTGTGTTGTCTATACCTCGAGGACAGTGAGAAATCATCTACAATGTTAGTTGTTTGAAAGGTATAAGTAGAATATGTTGGAGCAATCTTTAAAAGTGGAGGTTGAAATATATTAGTTATTGTAAGAAAAATTGAGATGAATAAGTTCTGTACCGTATGATTCATTATATCTTATACAATGTGGTTTAAAAGTTTGGTGTAAGAAAATTTGAGATGAATAAGTTGGGTCCATTATTCTTCATTATATCTTTTCTCTGTGGTCCATATTTGGTCCAAATCTTTCGTCTCATGTAATTTACAAGTCTATATGTTTTTTTCTAAGGACTAATACCGAGTATATTTATTGTAAGTTTTGCTATACTAAGAAAAATAATTAGTGCAGTGTGCACTGAGGACCAAGATATGTAGGAGTAACCATTTTTGTTATTTAGGATCAATCATTCACCGTGATGGGGAAATTAAGGATGCTATACATAATCAAAGTGGACCACTTTAATTAAGGTTAAATGAGAACAAATGTAGATGAGGTATAGAGATTATTATTATTATTATTATTATTATTATTATTATTATTATTATTTTGGGATAAGTAACTGATTATTAGTAGCCATGAACAGAATAGTTCATGAGTCATCAGATCTTCTTGTTACCGTATTTACAGCACGACGCCCTCGTTATTCGTCCGATTCCTCTTCCTCAGCAAATACCCTTTACCATCATCATCTTCTTGAACGGAAAGCCAAATACAGGGGAGACTATAGTCGAATCGATATTACACTCGAATACAAGGTGTGCGATAAAATGCCACTAAGGTGGTTGTGATAATTTTCACAAAGGTAGTTTAGGGTTATGTGAATAGAGTAGATTGTATTAAAATTTAATTGTTTTTTTATACATATTTGGAACCACGATTTCTTTATTTTACAGTTAATTGTTATATCGTTTATTTATTTGCAGCTAGGGATGGTTTTAAAAAAGGTGAAATTAAATATACAAAATGCCTTTTACTGTTAATACTATTTTATATATCAAATTTTAATTTCAGATTGTGTGCTATTGTTATAATGGATAGAAGTTGGATTAGTAAACAACAATTATCCAAGGAGTATCGTGATGGTATTAAAGATTTATTATCTTTGCCAAACGACATTCCCGTGATCCCAACCTAATCCTTTGTCCATGCCTCCGGTGTACAAATTGTAATTTGAGGACATGTGACGTAGTACATACACATTTGGTTGTCAACGGTTTTCTTCAAGGGTACACACGGTGGTTTTGTCATGGAGAGGATCATACGTCAGCTCCTGTTCGTCCGGTTGTATTAGAAAATGAAGATGAGCCCTTAGTGAACGAAGACTTAAGTGTTCCCGATAAGATGCATGCTTTGTTGCAAGACGCCTTGGGGATTCATAATGTTTCTTTCCACACCAATAATCCAACAACCCAAGTTCATAATGAGTCAACAGAAACATCACACATTGGTGGTGGGGTGGACGAGGAAATGCCTGACCCCGCCCCTGAAAATAATAAACAGCAAGAATCCTTTGCTAAGTTGCTTGAAGATGCTAGTACTCCGCTGTACCGCGATTGCACCAAATTCTCTAAATTCTCATTCATTGTCAGACTATTTCAGATTAAATGTTTAAACGGGTGGTCTGCTAAGTCCTTCAGTATGCTACTTGAACTGTTGAATGAAGCATTTCCAGAAATCTGTATTCCAAACTCAGCCTATAAAATCAAAAAATTCCTAAGTTCTTTCGATCTAGGGTATGAGAACATAACAGCATGTCCAAATGACTGTATGCTTTTCATGAGAGGTAAGGAAAGTCTGGAGAATTGCGAAGTCTGTGGTTCTTCGAAATGGTCAGAAACACCAAATCAAGACGATCTAGCCAGTGGATCTACTAAGCGAAGTAGGAGAAAGAAGCCTGCCAAAATACTGCATTACTTTCCTCTGATTCCTAGGCTACAAAGTTTGTTTATGTTTACGAAAACTTCTTCTGATATGAAATGGCATGCTGAAGGTCGCACTAATGATGGGATTCTTAGACATCCTGCTGATTCTCAATCTTGGAAAAAATTTGATGAAAGATATCTTGATTTTGCGGAAGATCCTCGGAATGTGAGACTTGGACTAGCTAGTGATGGTTTCAACCCTTTTAGGCAAATGAGTAATACATACAGCATATGGCCTGTTGTGTTAATACCATACAATTTGCCGCCTTGGAAATACATGAAGCAGTCCTCATTTATTTTATCCATGATAGTTCCTGGACCGAAAGGTCCTGGAAATGATATAGATGTGTATCTACAGTCGTTAATAGATGAACTTAAGAAATTGTGGGTGGGTGTTCCAACCTATGATGCTGTGGCTAAAAAAATATTTTCTCTTCGGGTCATGTTGTCTTGGACAATCAATGATTTTCCAGCATATGCACTAAAGGACGTTATGCATGTCCTTGTTGTGCTGACCAAACTAGTTCAAGGTGGTTGTACAATGGCAGAAAGTTTTGCTATATGGGTCATAAGAGATGGTTGCCTGAAACACATATATTTCGGACAGAGACAGCGACATTTGATGGTACCGACGAGTGGGAACATGCTCCTGGAGCTTCTTCTGGGTCAGATATTTTGAGGCGGGTAGATGGTCATCAGTTTAAATATGGAAAAGAACCACAAGTCAGCAAAAAGGGCAAAAAAAGGGCAAGACCGGAGCAAGGTGAGGAGACCGATCTATGTGGCGAAGATGAGGATCAGAACATGACGAGTTTAGGTGCATGGAAGAAGAAGAGTATTTTCTTCAAGTTGCCGTATTGGAAATTTAACTTATTGCGACATAATTTAGATGTGATGCATATCGGAAAAAATATTGGTGAAAATTGTAGAGGAACAGTTATGAAAAATGACCAGAAGACAAAGGACAATCTCAAGAGTCGACTTAATTTGAAGTCAATGGGCATCCGACATGAGTTGCACCCAGAGGAATTACCGAACAGGAAAGTACTCCTACCTCCTGCAATCTATTCAATGTCAAAATCGGAGTTGGAATTGTTTTGCAAAGTTCTACTTGAACTTAAAGTTCCTGATGGCTATTCTTCTAACATAGCAAGATGTGTCAACTTTAAAGAGAGGAGGCTTCAGGGTCTAAAGTCACACAACTACCACATCTTAATGCAGGATATCCTTCCTGTGGCCCTAAGGTCTTCAATGTATGAGCAAATCACTGCTGTCCTGAAAGATCTTTGTAGCATATATAAAGGTATTTGCTCAAGAATGCTTCGTGTTGAAGATATTGACCAATTGGAGCAGCGGGCGGCATTGACACTTAGTAAAATGGAGATGATATTTCCTCCATCGTTCTTCACTATAATGATTCACTTGATAATCCACCTTGCTGGTGAAGCCAGAATCGGCGGTCTTGTTCACTATCGGTGGATGTATCCCATCGAGAGTAAAAGAATTCATGTATCTTACAAAACTGAATTTTCAAAAGCTCATTTCTTTTAATCCCCTACTCCGCTCTAATTCATTAATTGTACATGTTCAGGTACCTATACCGGCTCAAGGGTTATGTTAAAAATAGAGCATATCCTGAAGGGTCAATAGCTCAGGGATATCTATCAGAGGAGTGTTCACATTTTTGTTCCAGGTATCTGCAAGGTGTAGAGACATCTTTTGTAACGCCCCGAATCCCAAATACACTGAATTCGAGATGTTCTACAGGATCTTTTCACTTTCTTTAGTACAATTTTACAGGGAAATTAAAACTTTTCATCATACATAAGAGTTTACATCAATATTACACTTTTCTTTTGCACAGCGGAAGTAAAATACAACAATTGAATAAAAGTACAACAACATGGCACAATCTTTAAGCATCCATTCTTCTTTAATCTTTAACAAGTCATTTACCTGCATATAAGACTGTGGGTACGTCAGTTTATTCAACCGACGAACATTATATACGGCCATCCTCTCTATGCCGGAAATAGTATAACTTAACTTTCCATATTTAACAAACACAAACTTGTCACATTCAAACTAAAGGGACTACCCTATTGATGTCGTGTTGTGATTGTGCACTTAATTCTTAATGCATTATTTATGTTACATGACACTAATGCGCACTTGTTCGGATTCTATGCATCCCATACTACATAGGTCCGAGGGCAAGCCCTTATTCGTTCTTCATCTTTGTAGGGTTCAATCCCCCGTTATGATTTAATCTACTACTGTAATTACGGTAAGTATCCTAGATGTTTTCTGACCTACGAACTCATGTCTAGGCACTCTGGAGGGAATCCCATCGCTGACATGACTCATCATGCAGACATCCTGTGGTAATTCAGCTCTCACCATAGACATGACACCACCCGTAGTCTTCAAACATCCCACGAGCGTCGCCACCGGGACGGTACTCTGGAGCAGCATCCTCACCCAGACTCATCATGGGAATTCCTGGGATACGCTCTCGCCGCTACCCAGGGCCCTCATACTCAATGTTTTTCTCTTACTTTCATCACATCTTCACTATGCACTAATCCTTAGTTTTATTAAAAATCATGAACAAAATTAATCTCTAGAGTTAGCCTCTCCATCAACCGGACTTATTCATTCATTTTATCATGACCAACCTTGGTCTAATTTCATTTCATTTCATTTCTCAATGCCGGGGAGACTTAGCTACCCTATTTCAAATTTCATTTCACAATCTTCAACTTAAAAATTTTCCATGTTGAGTTCTCATACTCACATGTATATTCTCTTTTCAATTCATGATTTCAATTTTGTTCACAAGTCCATCATTGCACATAAATTGCATATACTTATCAATTATCACATCACAATAATTCTACATTACTAAACAATGTACACAATTCATATTCTTCCACAAGTGAGAAAATAATTGCATCATGTCACATAACCACATTTCTTTTTGCCAAATCAACTCTTAATGTTTCAATTCACTTATTCTTTCAAGTTGTAATTTCATATCAATACTCCATATAGAACCATATGTCTATTTATGCATTTTAACTCCAAATCATAGTTATATTCATTCAAATAATACCCAAATCATTCTTATAAAATTCCTTACATTTTTATGAGAATAACCATATTTTTTTCACATTTTTTGGACATCTAAAAAGCCCAAAAAAAATATTTTTTTATATATGCCGAGGGTGAGAATCGAACCCAGGCACAACGGAACCAAAGCCAAGAGCACCCGCCGTTCGGCCGAACTGTGCTAGCGATATAAAGGGGGCGAAATTAATACTTATTGTTTTCGAGCCGAAAGTTATAAGCTTTCAAAATTGTGTAGAAAAATGTTGCGGACACACGGGTTCGAACCGATCGACCCAGAGAAGCCAACCGCACACAGTGACCGCCTGAGCTACTAGCTCAGGTTGTCACAGTATGAATTAAAAACTTTTTGAATCAATTTGCCACTGTTATCAAAATACTCGATGTTCAACTAAACTTGGTTTCATATTGCTTTTGTGAAAGTTACTGAAAAATTCCAGATTAGCTTTCCCTTACATGACCTTCATATCAGTAAGACTAAAATAATTTTTTTTGCACTAATAAAATATATTTTTTTTTCACATAATCCATGAATTATTCATTAAACTACTAATTTTTCATTTTCGACATTGAATAACAATAGATCTTCTAAACTTTTCATTCACAATTAATTTACTGTTATTAAATCTCTTATTCAACATACATATCTATGCACTTTTTTTTTTGAATTTATCCAACCCATAATAACCCAAAATATCTTTTTCAAACATAAATTAGCACTAATACAAGTACTAACTTTTACATACAATTAGTGATGGTAATAAAAGTATTTCTTTTAAATCAACAATACTCCTAGTCTAATCATGTACATCACAAATTATATATCCACTTATCCATTAACAAGCTCACAACTCAAATAAAGTTACTCTTTCAAAAAACGTGCTCTTTCTTAATTAATTTCATACTCTCAATTTTCAATTAAACTAGCATTCTCATTCGTAATTTCAACATCAATACTAGCATCATTCTTAAGAAAATTGAACCACTATCATTCATTTATTCTAATAAGCATGGAGAGTTCTACACACAATTTAATCACATACAAATCAAACACCACATTTCAATCAATTCGTAAACTAACTTCTCAATTAAAGTGGGTTCTTATTAGTATTTTTCATGCATAATTTTGATAGTTAAATCTAGCATGGATCTCTACTTTAGAAATATGAAAGGTTTACCCACCTTGAATGGAGAGAAAATAAACACACAAAGCAACAAGGTCCTCGCGAATGAAAGCACCTCCTCCTAGACGAAGCGCGCACAAGCTCCACACACCACCACCGAATGCTTCTCTCTTTGGAATGATGCCGGCCTCCTCTCCAAACAAAATGCACACAACTCTCACTCTTTTATAACTCACACTAATATTAAGATAAGACTATAGTTTGGAAAGATATAATTTGCATATGAAAATAGCCATGAGAGGGGGGGTATTTATACTAGAAAACAAGTGAAATGGAGCGCTAGGATTGATTAGTTGGTTGAAAGATGGAGGGCCAAGATTAGAGTAGGAGTTATAAAAACTACCCACATCCACATAACCACCTCCATGATCACCATGTCTAATTTCAAAATTCCCTCCAAAGAATGTGCCAACCGGCCACCATAAAGAGTGTGCATTGCACGTGTACGTGTAGTGCACGTGCATGCAACTAGGCCAAATTTGTACAATTTAATTTGTACAAAAATAAAATAGTTATAAAAACAGTCTTCTACATGACAAGTTTAAATAAAAAGAGTATTAATCCATGGGCTTTATTTTTGGGCCAAAATAGTTCTTAAAATAAATGAAATAAAATACATTTTGGGCTTTAAGAAAAGGCCTTTTCATTAAATTAAAATAAGGCTTTCTATTTATTAAAGAAAAGGGCTTTTGTGCAAAATAATTTGAGAACACATATTTAAATATTTATACACATCATAATAAAATAATCCAAACAAAATATTGCACGTGCACACTACGTGCAAAATAAATAATTTTCCATTAATTGAAAAATCAGGGTATTACAGCACTCCCTCCTTAGAATAGTTCCGTCCCCGGAACTACAATCAAGAGCGAGAAAAACAGAAAATACAATACAGCAACAAGAACAAAAGATACAAAAATACAATCAAGCAAAAAGCTCAGGATAGTCCTTCAACATCCTCTCCTCAGATTCCCAAGTAGCCTCTTCAACCAAGTGGTTTCTCCAGACTACCTTGACCATCGGTATCGTCTTATTCCTCAAGACTTTCTCTCGACGATCAACAATCTCAACAAGAGACTCGATGTAATTCAGGTCTAACTGCAAACCTTCCGGCACTTCTGGCAAATGATGACTCGGATCTGGAATATAACCTCTCAGCATAGACACATGAAAGACATTGTGCACCTGAGACAACTCTTTCGGTAATTAAAGCCGGTAAGCAGTTTTCCCGATCCTTTTCAATATCTTATACGGGCCTATAAACCTCGGGGCTAACTTCTTGCCTTTGCCAAAACGAACCACACCTTTACTGGGCGATACCTTCAGAAAGACGAAGTCACCAACCTCAAACTCAAGGTCCCCTCTCCGGTTGTCCGCATAGCTTTTCTGCCTGCTCTGAGCTTCCACCAACCTTTTCCTGATCAGATCAATCTTCTCAGAAGTTTGCTGTACAAGCTCAGGACCAAACAACTGACGTTCCCCAACTTCAAACCAACAAACAGGAGTCCTGCACTTCCTGCCATACAAAGCTTCGTACGGCGCCATCCCGATGCTAGCCTGAAAACTGTTGTTGTAGGCAAACTCTGCCAAAGGCAAATGCCTTTCCCAACTGCCTCCAAAGTCTAGTATACAACACCGACGCATATCCTCAAGAATACGGTTCAAACCTGACCACCAGAAATGCTGTTTGATGTCCTTGTACATCTTAGTACTCCCAGGATGTACCGACAAAAGAGTAGCATGCGCCTCCTGAAGAATACTCTCTTTCAGGTCCGCCTGATTTGGAACGCACAGTCTATCTCCGAACCACAGCACTCCATCCCTGATTTGAAATCCGGGCAACCTGCCAGCACCAACATGCTCCTTCATCTCCAAAATATCAGCATCAATCTCCTGACTTGCAATGATCCTTGCATTCAAAGTAGGCTGAAGCCTCAACTGAGCCAAAGATGCTCCCAATCCTTGCAAGACAACCTCAATACCTGCTCGATCCAACTCCTCAATCAGATGCCTCTAAGTTGTAATCAAACTGGCCAAACTGCTCTTGCGACTAAGTGCATCAGCAACAACATTAGCTTTTCCAGGATGATACTTGATCTCAGGTCGCATATCCTCGAGCACTTCCAACCATCTCCGCTGCCTCAGATTGAGATCCCTCTGCTGATATATATACTTCAAGCTCTTGTGGTCTGTGTACATGTTCAACTTCTCACCGTACACGTAGTGCCTCCATTGCTTCAGGACAAAGATAATCACAGCCAACTCCAGATCATGAGTCGGGTAATTTTTCTCATGCGGTCGTAGTTGCCTAGACCCATAAGCGATTACTTTTCCTTCTTGCATTAAGACAACCAAGCCCACGATGTGAAGCATCGCTATAAACATCATACTCAACACCTGCTCTAGACAAAGCCAAAATAGGTGCAGTAGTCAGTCTATCTTTCAACTCCTGAAAGCTCGCCTCACATTGCTCGGTCCACTTGAAGCTCACATTCTTCTTGGTCAGTCCAGTAAGCGGTACAGCTATCTGAGCATAACCTTGAATGAATCTCCTGTAGTATCCAGTCATCCCAAGGAAACTTCTGACTTTCTTCACTGTAGTAGGCCTAGCCCAATCTCTCACTGCCTCTATCTTCTGAGGGTCAGTTGCCACTCCCTCCATAGAAAGGATGTGACCTAGGAATGCCACTTCAGATTTCCAGAAATCACACTTGGATAACTTGGCATACAACTTCTGCTCTTCCAGCTTCTGCAAAACTGCTGCTAGATGCTCAGTGTGCTCCTCCTCAGACTTGGAGTACACGAGAATATCGTCGATAAACACCACGACGAAAGAATCAATAAACGGCCTCAGAACTCTGTTCATCAAGTCCATGAAGATTGCAGGTGCATTCGTCACTCCGAATGGCATAACTAAGAATTCGTAATGCCCATGTCGAGTTCTAAACGCAGTTTTGTGCACATCTTCAGCTTTCACTCGAACTTGGTGGTAACCTGATCGAAGATCTATTTTGGAGAAAACAGCTGCTCCTTGTAGACGATCGAACAAATCATCAATTTGAGGAATCGGATACTTATTCTGAACAGTGACCTTATTCAGCTCCCGGTAATCGATACACATTCTCATCGATCCATCCTTTTTCTTTACCAAAAGCACTGGTGCTCCCCAAGGTGACGCACTAGGTTGAATAAAGCCTTTCTCCAACAGTTCCTCAATCTGCCGTTTCACCGTATCCTGTTCCACTGGAGCCATCCTATACGGTGCCTTAGAAATGGGTGCACTTCCCGGTTTAACAGTGATGCTCAACTCTACATCACGATGCGGGGGTAACCCAGGAAAATCTTCCAAGAACACAGTTGGATAGTCCCGAACCACAGGAATCCCTTGCACTTCCACAGGAGTCTCTTCCTTGCGGATAGTTGCCACCAACTTAGAACACTTCTTCTTCCCTTGGAAAGTGACTTCAGGTCCACCTGGAGCGTTCACTGTTACCGTCTTGGTCTTACACTCGATGCTTGCACTGTACACCGACATCCAATCAATGCCAATGATAACATCGACTCCCAAGATAGTCAGCTCGATCAGATCAATGCCAAAGATTCGATCTCCAATCACTATCTCGCAATCAGCATAATACCTATCAGTGGTTAAAGTTTCCCTGACGGAGTAGCTACTGCTAAGATCTTGCCTGAAAAAATCTTCGGTTCAACTCCCAACAATTTAGCAAACTTTGGAGACACAAATGTATGAGAGGATCCAGTATCGAACAATACAACAGCTTTCATTCCATTAAGATAGAGTTCGCCTGTTACATAATACACACCATTACATAACAGTCTCACTAAACAACGGAAAAAGAAATGACAAAAACTCTAAACACCAGCCCTCGTACCAGAGATGACCTGATCTGCCTCATCAGCATCAGCTTCCGTCAAGGCAAATACTCGTCCTGATTGGTACGGCCTCTTCCCAGCCTGCTGCGTTGGTGCATTGCTATTTCCACTCTGTAGTTTGGGACAGTGAGATTTGTAATGCCCCGTCTCAATTGCTTGTATTTTAATTGCGTATTTCAATTGCTTGTATTTTAGCGAATTTGTCAGGAACATCAAACGAAGGGCTAGACCAAGAAGACTACCACCACGTGAACAAAACAAGTTGATGAATGAAAAATTTCATAAGTGGTTTGAATCTCATGTAGGTGAATTAAGAAAATGTAAGTTAATCTTCATTATATCTACATTATCCATGGTGCTGATACGATTTGCGCAAAATTAATAGGTACATTCTTTGGGTCCTGAAGGTGTGTCATCTGAAATGCAAGTACTTGCCAAAGGTCCTTATAAGATGGTCAAAAGATACGGAAGATACATATTCAATGACTTTAGATTTCGTACTAAGGATCGTGAATGTAATTTGAAGTCTCAAAATAGTTGAATGGTAGTGACTTCAAAGACTAGAAGTTATGCTTCCAAGTCGGACACGAGGCCGGTAGATGGAGATCTCGACTACTATGGAGTGCTCACGGATATCATTGAGTTGAATTATTTCGGTCATTTTCGTGTTGTCTTATTTCGTGGGAATTTTGCTAATAACAAGGATAAGTTAGGCTTCACAGTTGTAAACTTCTCAAAATTGATTCACATCGGTACACACATTAGCCACGAACCATTTGTGTTCCCATGCCAAGTGCAACAAGTGTTCTACATTGAAAATCCAACCCTGCCAAAATCGTACGTGGCTCTCGTTATGCAACCAAGAGATGTATTCCAACTGGGCGATACTTCAGAAGATGAAGACGGTGAAGTCATGGACAGTTACATTGCTTCTGAGTTTCCTATGTTTGATGTAAACACAACCGACAGCGGAATTTGCGGGACTTGGCTCCGCAAGGATGGAGAAGAGGGCGATGTATTGGAAGATGTATTATAGTTTACTTGATTTTCATAGCTCAATATTATATGTCCTGTAATTTTCGTGTCTTAAATCTTGTTGTAATATTATGTCTTGTAATTCCGAACATGTTGTATGTAAATTTAATAATTGGTTTAATTATCTTTCTATTTTCTACTGCTTGGTGTCATTTACATTAAACTGTGCTTAGTGTCATTTGCATCAAACTATCATTGTAATTGAATTTGTTACAAATCTCACTTTTTTAATTTTTTGTAATTATGTTAGTTTGTTAATCCTACTGAAGTACAAATCCTACTAGAAATTTTCATTTTGTTTTACTGTTAAAGAAGCTGAATTCATGCATCTGATAGTCATCTTAGCATGATTTTTTTACCAAAATGGGTTAACTGTCAACTAAGGATGCTAGCTGTATACCAAAATCCTCCAAATCTGTACAAGAATTGGGCTGAACAAACCTTGTGCATGTTGCTTTTGTAGCCACAAACATCAATGGTTTATTTGGGATGAAGAATTAATAGAGAAACATATATGCTTAGATACTGGAAATTTTCATTTTCTTTTACTGTTAAAGAAGCTGAATTCATGCATCTGATTGCCATCTTAGCATGATTTTTTTACCAAAATGGGTTGACTGTCAACTAAGGATGCTAGCTGTATACCAAAATCCTCCAAATCTGTGCAAATTTTGGGCTGAACAAACCTTGTGCAGGTTTCTTTTGGAGCCACAAACATCAATGATTTAGTTCGGATGAAGAATTAATAGAGAAACATATATACTTAGATACCGGAAATTTTCATTTTCTTTTACTGTTAAAGAAGTTGAATTCATGCATCTGATTGCCAACTTAGCATGATTTTTTTACCAATATGGGTTCACTGTCAACTAAGGATACTGTATGTATACCAAAATCCTCCAAATCCGTACAAGAAGTGGGCTGAACAAACCTTGCGCAGGTTACTTTTGTAGCCACAAACATCAATGGTTTAGTTGGGATGAAGAATTAATAGAGAAACATATATGCTTGGATACTGGAAATTTTCATTTTCTTTCACTGTCAAAGATGCTGAACTCATGCATCTGATTGTCATCTTAGCATGATTTTTTTACCAAAATGGGTTGATTAATTTTGCTCCTCTAATGAATTTATTGAATCTTTGACAGGTACAAGATGCCTAGGCGTGGAAAAATGATAAACATAAATGATGGCAACGAAAGTCATGGGGATGAGCAGCCACTATATAATAGTGGCAGTCAAACAGAGGAGGGGGAGGGTAGCACGCCGCCCACTATCAAAAAACATCAAGGGCGAACTAAGATGCCAGGCATATGGAAACTTAATAATGACGAAAGGATTGTGGTGGAGGAAAACAGTGTCGGGCAACCGGTTGGTGATAATGCAAGAAAATTCTCATCCTTTATTGGGGTAATAGCAAGGAACCCATGGATAATTCCTTTGTCGTACGAGAGTTGGCCGAAGGTGCCAACCACGACAAAGGCAACTGTAATTACAACAATCAAGGTATTTCCCATCTAAAATAAATAATTGGTAGGCTCAAATATATTATTGAAATATGTATTTTTAGTGATAGGTATTCGGTTTATGCAATTCAGTTATCCTTTGTTAAACTTCATTAATATTGCAGCAATACTTCTCGTTCTCGGACTCCCTTACGCCTTGGGTTGAAAAGTCACTCTCCAAAAAGTGGAGGGACTACAAGAGTGACTTGAAGGCTAGGTTTTTTGACAAAGACCTCACAGAGGCGGATAATGCAGGGGTTGTGCCACCGAATGTGGAGCCTTCAGATTGGCAATTCCTTATGCATTACTGGTGTTCGGCGGTCGGTCAGGTATTTACATTACTAACTAAAATTTAATGACTTTGTGGTTGTATGGCTACTCTAATTAAATTTTTTGTTAACTTCATTGTGGCATGTACAGAAAAGGGCGGAGGTGGGTGTTGCCAGTCGGTCAAAGCAGTTAGTGTTGCACACCGCTAGTACACAGAGCTTTGCTCTGGTTCGGGAAGAATTGGTAAGCGCAATCAAATTGAACATTTTTTACTTACAGTTATTTGTTTATAAGCATTTCGTCTTACTAATATATAGGAAGAAGATTTGGGGAGTCCTACGGAGTTTGGCGACAGAGATTTTTTCGATGCCACCCACAAGTCGAAGGATGGGACGTATGCAACCCCTGAGGCAGCACGGATTGTGGTAATTAGAAATTTACTACTATATATAGGCTATGGCAATGTTATTGTTTATATATATCTTCAGTTGCTTTTACTTTTTGATGATCTCTTGCTGTTTTTATAATGGCTAATAATCTGTCGAAATCTCATCTGCTTTTATCTCTGATTGTTATGTCCTTTTACAGACTAACGCTCGGAAAAAGTTTGATGAAATCTCTTCCGCTTCAGATTCTGACCGTACGACGGCATCCACAGATTTCCGTACCCGCCAGCGACTTGCCTTGACCGCAGTTAGGGGAAATGAGAGGCATGGACGTGTCCGTGGTATGGGGCTAGGCCCAACCCCCTCGCGGTTATTCGGGCGGAGTGAATCTACTTCAAGTGGGTCTCGGGACGAGGAGATGACTTCATTAAAGGCACAAGTGGCACTCCTCCAAGAACAAATGGCCAGTTAATAGGGCAGCAATCTCAAGTCTCACCACCGGTAAGTCTTTAAATTGGTAATTTTGAAAAGATTATAATTTTGAATGCATGAAAGACACGTATTAGTGTTTGTGAGTCTGCATTGTGGCTGTCATCTAGTGGCTGTCGTCTATGTTTCTTAATTGGGCTGTGATTAGAAAGAAATGGCTCGAGTGGAGATCTGGAAACCCATATAGAGACATCTCGTTTATTATAATCTATTATTATTGTTGGACCAACCCCCTCTTGCTGTTGTTGCTGATGTCTCTTTGTGTGCGTGTGTTGAAGAGAAAGAAGGGATGAGAGAGAGTTGGGGAAAATGCCGCTATGTTAGCCTGGTGTATCCTCATTCTCTACCATTCCTCTTTCTGGCTCCATTTATGGCTTCTATATTAATAATTGGTTTAATTATCTTTCTATTTTCTACTGCTTGGTGTCATTTACATTAAACTGTGCTTAGTGTCATTTGCATCAAACTATCATTGTAATTGAATTTGTTACAAATCTCACTTTTTTAATTTTTTGTAATTATGTTAGTTTGTTAATCCTACTGAAGTACAAATCCTACTAGAAATTTTCATTTTGTTTTACTGTTAAAGAAGCTGAATTTATGCATCTGATAGTCATCTTAGCATAATTTTTTTACCAAAATGGGTTAACTGTCAACTAAGGATGCTAGCCGTATACCAAAATCCTCCAAATCTGTGCAAGAATAAGGCTGAACAAACCTTGTGCAGATTTCTTTTGGAGCCACAAACATCAATGGTTTAGTTGGGATGAAGAATTAATAGAGAAGCATATATGCTTAGATACTGGAAATTTTTATTTTCTTTTACTGTTAAAGAAGCTGAATTCATGCATCTGATTGTCATCTTAGCATGATTTTTTTACCAAAATGGGTTGACTGTCATCTAAGGATGCTAGCTGTATAGCAAAATCCTCCAAATCTGTAGAAGAATTGGGCTGAACAAACCTTGTGCAGGTTTCTTTTGGAGCCACAAACATCAATGGTTTAGTTGGGATGAAGAATTAATAGAGAAACATATATGCTTAGATACTGAAAATTTTCATTTTCTTTTACTGTTAAAGAAGCTGAATTCATGCATCTGATTGTCATCTTAGCATGATTTTTTTACCAAAATGGGTTAGCTGTCAACTAAGGATGCTAGCTGTATACCAAAATCCTCCAAATCTGTGCAAGAATTGGGCTGAACAAACCTAGTGCAGGTTTCTTTTGGAGCCACAAACATCAATGGTTTAGTTGGGATGAAGAATTAATAGAGAAGCATACATGCTTAGAGCATCTGTAGTCGTTATCTATATATCGATAATATCGATATATAGGTTAAAAAGTAGCTGCAGTCGTTTGCTATATATCGATATTATCGATAAATCGCTACAGTCGATTGCTATATATGAGAGACGAAATAGCTTTATGGATAAGTCAGCGACGGTGGTCGAAGAGGCGTCCCAGGGTTGAAAAACACTGTTCGGAGCGTCGGACGGCATTCGATATGCCGTCCGTTTCATGTGCAGACTCGCCACCTTTCCCGGACGGCACATCGAGTGCCGTCCGTTGGGATCTCATGTGCAGTCTTCAATTAGTCTTCATGTGCAGCTATGCTTACTAATTAAGTCTTCAATTAATGCTTATTAGTCTTCATGTGCAGTCTTCAATTAATGCTTAGTCTTCATGTGCAGCTATGCTTACTAATTAAGTATAATTAATTAGTAACTATTAATTAAGTATAGTTTTCTGGCTTAGTGTCGGACGGCACTTCATGTGCCGTCCTAGACATGCGCCTGCACTAGTGCACTTTTTGGCCTCCGACGGCATTTCGTATCCCGTCCCTTAATATTAAATAGTTGTTTGCTATAATATAGCTTACGACGAGTGCAGCGGAATCGTAATATCTATTTCTATTTATCGATATATGGATAAATTTATAGAAAACGACTACAGATGCTCTTAGATACTAGAAATTTTCATTTTCTTTTACTGTTAAAGAAGCTGAATTCATGCATCTGATTGTCATCTTAGCATGATTTTTTTTACCAAAATGGGTTAACTGTCAACTAAGAATGCTAGCTGTATACCAAAATCCTCCAAACCTGTAGAAGAATTGGGCTGAACAAACCTTGTGCAGGTTTCTTTTGGAGCCACAAACATCAATGGTTTAGTTGGGATGAAGAATTAATAGAGAAACATATATGCTTAGATACTGGAAATTTTCATTTTCTTTTACTGTTAAAGAAGCTGAATTCATGCATCTGATTGTCATCTTAGCATGATTTTTTTACCAAAATGGGTTAGCTGTCAACTAAGGATGCTAGCTGTATACCAAAATCCTCCAAATCTGTGCAAGAATTGGGCTGAACAAACCTTGTGCAGGTTTCTTTTGGAGCCACAAACATCAATGGTTTAGTTGGGATGAAGAATTAATAGAGAAGCATATATGCTTAGATACTGGAAATTTTCATTTTCTTTTACTGTTAAAGAAGCTGAATTCATGCATCTGATTGTCATCTTAGCATGATTTTTTTACCAAAATGGGTTGACTGTCATCTAAGGATGCTAGCTGTATACCAAAATCCTCCAAACCTGTAGAAGAATTGGGCTGAACAAACCTTGTGCAGGTTTCTTTTGGAGCCACAAACATCAATGGTTTAGTTGGGATGAAGAATTAATAGAGAAACATATATGCTTAGATACTGAAAATTTTCATTTTCTTTTACTGTTAAAGAAGCTGAATTCATGCATCTGATTGTCATCTTAGCATGATTTTTTTACCAAAATGGGTTAACTGTCAACTAAGGATGCTAGCTGTATACCAAAATCCTCCAAATCTGTGGAAGAATTGGGCTGAACAAACCTTGTGCAGGTTTCTTTTGGAGCCACAAACATCAATGGTTTAGTTGGGATGAAGAATTAATAGAGAAGCATATATGCTTAGATACTGGAAATTTTCATTTTCTTTTACTGTTAAAGAAGCTGAATTCATGCATCTGATTGTCATCTTAGGGCTGAACAAACCTTGTGCAGGTTTCTTTTGGAGCCACAAACATCAATGGTTTAGTTGGGATGAAGAATTAATAGAGAAACATATATGCTTAGATACTGAAAATTTTCATTTTCTTTTACTGTTAAAGAAGCTGAATTCATGCATCTGATTGTCATCTTAGCATGATTTTTTTACCAAAATGGGTTGACTGTCATCTAAGGATGCTAGCTGTATACCAAAATCCTCCAAACCTGTAGAAGAATTGGGTTGAACAAACCTTGTGCAGGTTTCTTTTGGAGCCACAAACATCAATGGTTTAGTTGGGATGAAGAATTAATAGAGAAACATATATGCTTAGATACTGGAAATTTTCATTTTCTTTTACTGTTAAAGAAGCTGAATTCATGCATCTGATTGTCATCTTAGCATGATTTTTTTACCAAAATGGGTTAACTGTCAACTAAGGATGCTAGCTGTATACCAAAATCCTCCAAATCTGTGCAAGAATTGGGCTGAACAAACCTTGTGCATGTTTCTTTTGGAGCCACAAACATCAATGGTTTAGTTGGGATGAAGAATTAATAGAGAAACATATATGCTTAGATACTGGAAATTTTCATTTTCTTACTGTTAAAGAAGCTGAATTCATGCATCTGAAGATTTAAGATCCAGGATGACAAATTTTGATTGGGCTATGATTGGATTGTTCAGTGGCTGTCGTCTATGTTCTTAATTGGGCTGTGATTAGAAAGAGAGGACTCGAGTGGAGATCTGGAAACCCATATAGAGACATCTCGTTTATAATAATTTATTATTATTATTGTTCTTGTCGCTCTTGCTGTTGTTGCTGATGTCTCTTTGTGTGCGTGTGGTGAAGGGAAACAAGGGATGAGAGAGAGATGAGGAAAATACCGCTATGTTAGCCTGGTGTATCCAAAGTCTCTACCATTCCTCTTTCTGTTTCCATTTCTGGCTTCTATATTTGGTTTCCTTCCACGATGACAGTTCCCTAAAAATACACTTAATATGAGCACTATCTTTATTTTTCTTATTTTTCTTATATTTGGTTTCCTTCCACGATGACAGTTTCATGGATTGCCTGAACAATCTACGAAAGACATGCTTAGATACTGGATTTTCATTTGTTTTACTATTTTAGATACTGGATATTTCCAATCAGAGGAGAATATAAAGGTTTTAAGTTAGATACTTGATTTTCATTTGTTTTGCTGTTTTAGATATATTCAAAAACAAAATTAAGTACTAGCTTTTTAGCACTGCAATATAATTATTTTACCTCTCTATATATCATTAACAATTCCATTTACAATTGGCACTTTGATCTTAGAATTTATGAATTGGGTAGATCTTTTTGCAAGCTTAAAAAATATGTATATTCTGTATTGTGGTCTACTGTTGAACTAAATAATTGTTTTTTTTTTTCATAGAGCGGTTTCCTAGATGAAGGAAATTCTGATGATCAAAACTGAAGCTACTCGAGGGGTATGAATCTGTGGTCGGCCTATCCTTACTGTTGTTATGTCCTCCTTGCTGTTGTTATGTCTTGTATTGTTGTTTTAAGTTTTCGTTGGGATATTTGGGATGTTCGTTACTGTATTTGTTAATTATGACACTGTGTTAATTTTGCGGTGGATTTGGACGACGATATAACACGTGTGAAACTTTATTATCTTTAATTCTTGTGTTTGGTTGTGATTTGCGCATTAATATGCCTGAAATTGGTTGAATCAGTTGTGAATTAGTTTACAGGTTTTTTAAATGAAATTGTGAATTGAAATCGAATGGAAAACTGAAGCAGGAAAAACAAACGGGCATACACTGGCGTATGAAATTATGAATTGAAATCGAATGGAAAACTGGAGCAGGAAAAACAAACGGGCATACACCGGCGTTTCATAAAACGCCGGTGTATCTAATTGTTTAGTTGAAAATTTCGGTAGAGAGACGTTTCCACACACGCCGGTGTACCCGTAAGTTGCAACAGTCCTAAGAAACACCGGCATTTTATAAAATGACGGTGAATATCTCTATAGCGGCGTGTTCACGACACGCCGGTGCTTGTAAGTAGGGAAAGAAGGGCGCTCAGAAACAAGCATACACTGGCGTTCTATGACCGCCGGTAAATATTACACATTCACCGGCGTTTGTACAATCGCTAGTGAAAAGATATATACCGGCGGTATGTGACCGCCGGTGAATGTATATTAGGGGAAAGAACGACACCCAGAAATTGCCATATACTGGCGTTTGTCTGGCCGTCGGTGTATTTTCAAGATATACTGACGTCCAGTAGAAACGCCGGTGAATACGCCTATCTTTCCGCGACGCTCGATTCGGCGGCATTTGTACCGGCGTTTTTATAAATGCCGGTGAATGTTTCACCGGCGTAAAAAACCGCCAGTGAAGGTCTAAAAAAACGCCGGCGAATAGCTTCTGTGTTGTAGTGTCTAGGGCCAAGACCTTACCCCTAAGTCGGCTCATCTCAGCACGACCGGGGTCTACTCCCAATGTCGCATCTATCTGATAGGCAAACAGAGAAATATCATTCCGAGCCGTATATACTTTGGCCAAAAATCAGACCCAAAATTCAAGTCAAAAGGTTCGGCCAAAACACTTTTCATTACTCAAAAAATATGTTTACAAAATTGCGGTGGCCAGTCCGCATTCGGCGACTGCAAAATACGAACAGAAAAAGGAGGAAAAGGAAATGACAAATACTACTGCTGGCCAACCTCTTCCTCAGGAGCCAGCTCAGCGTTGGGATCGGCCGTCGCAGTGTCGTCCTTACCACCAACCCCGGGAGTCGGCGGGTGTTCGGGCAGCTCCATGTCATAATGGAACTGACCAAAATCCAACCCCGGGTGGTAGTGCTTAACGTGCCGGATCGCCAGGGCGTAGACTTCATCCTGGGCCTTGATGACTATATCCATCCCGGCCTGCTTAACCTTCCTCACTTGCTTATCGGCCTCTTTCCTCAACTCGGCCATCTGCTTCATGCAGGCGTCAGCTTGGTTAGCCAGCTCGGCCTGAAGGGTCTGGTTGCAGGCCTCGAACGCCATCTGCGTTAGCTTGAGGTTCTTCATTTACCGCTCATAGCGCTGAGCATTCCACACCTCCTTCAGCTCCTGATCGTGCAGCCACATTAGCTGAGCGCCCTCCAGGCAAGCCTATAACCGAGGAAATCAGACTTGGAAAACTATATAAAGAAAAACAAACTATGAAAGAGACGAAACGAAGGTAACCTGCACGCTCGCCATAGCCCACTTCATATAGTTGGACTCGATGGTGTCGCACTCCCGGGCCTTCCGGTCCCAAGGTGGGGCGAGATTCTGGACCACCTCGATGGCCACGGGAACCTCCGACAAGGTGTCCCCGACCCTAACGGCCCAGTCCGGGGCCCATGGTTGAAGCCCCGCATCGCCTACGATCTCCTCGACTAACGGAGCGATGGGGGGGAGGCCACTCTTCACCACTAATGTAACCCTCTGGCTACTAGAACTTGGGCCCGACTTGGAGGCCTACTGCTTTTTCGGCGTCGAGGTGGGAAGGTTCCTCCGAACCCCCCTCGGATGGGACCTTCCCCTGCTTCCCCTGCTTCCCCTGCTCGGCACGTTTGGCCTTCCTCCTCTTCAATAGTGCCCTCCTCTCAGCGATCTCCACGTTGTCCATATCTGCAAAAAAGAGAAGCTCATAAGACGAGGGAAAACACTTGAAGGAAAATTAAACAAAAGACATATTGGAAGGAGTTGGGCTCAGTACGATCTGAGCCAGATGCCTCTCCGTCACATTCGGCCAACCAATGTTCTTGCCCGAACATATCCGCTCAACGTCTGCCCACTCCTCGGCCGTCAAATCAGACTTGCGGGAGCCTTTACGGTTGGGCTTATAAAAACTCCACGTCGTGGGTATCACCCAGGGAGTCAAGCTCCGAACGACAAAAATGTTTTCCCTTCCACCCTTTAATGGAGTCTGGATGCCCGTGTACAACCCTCGTCCCTCGGCTAGGCGAGATGTAGTAGATCCCTTAGTATTCGCCAGATGAGCTAATGCCCAAGATCGCTCGTAAGTACTTCAACCTCAGGGGAATGTCCCTCTCCTCGCAAAGATGCATGAAGCACACGAGCTGTTAACAAGAGTTAGGCCTGTACTGCATTGGATTCAACAATGCCCAGTTTAGATCCTTCTGAATAAACGGGTGGAATGGCAATAACAAGCCTGAGAAAAAAGAGTCCACCGAAAACATATAGAAGCAGGGAGCCAAGTTATCCGTGGGGCGAAACCCGGGGCTGGGGATCAGCAGCTCGTATTCCTGACCAAAGAAATAGCAAGCTCGGATAACCGGAAGGTCATTCGCGGTCAGTACAGTTGGCGTTTTGTCCTCAGAGATTTTCTGTCGACCAGGCGAGGACGGCTGCACCCCATATCAGACCAACTCCTCAACATTATCCGGGTACATTCTAATGGAGCTCGGCTGAAGGGTGAACGGGACATCGAGTCTGACTTCAGGAGTCGTCTCGTCTAGGCTGTCTGGTAGGATCCACTTTGTTTTCCTCCGTCAGACACGACACCCCTCAAGGGAGAAGGCGATGCCAAAGGGCCAGATTGTCTCCCTTTGCCGATGCGTCGTCCCCTCCTTCCCGTTGCCATCGAGGACTTCGACCTCCTCGTCATCCCCCGCTCGCTCAATTAGCTCATCCTCCTCCACACTACCAACAACCTCCTCGTAACCCTTTGCCGTGTGCACATTCCCTTCTGAGCCACTCGACTCTATTACGAAGGGCTTCCTGCTGCAGAGCGGTGTAACTTTATAAACCCTCTCCACTGACTCCCTAGACGTTGAATTAGAGAGACGCAGGCCATCATCCCGACCCGAGATAGTGGCAGACGAACTGGACTAAGCCCTCGACATAATGAAAAGAAACTAACCTGTTTGAAATGCCAGGAAGTTGTCGGAAAAACTCGCCCCCGGTGACTGAACTGCGCTAGGAGAGAAAACTTGGGAACTTGGAGAAAGAAAGCAAAGGTGAAAAATGAGGAGAGGGGTGGGGGATATATAGTGAAACCAGCGACTCCTCGAAATCCTCAAAACATGACGTCATCATTACACGTGCCACCGCATATTAGTGGCCCACCTGCGGCCTAATTTCTCCACAAGGCCAGCTTCACCCCAAGTCCCAAACGCTCGGGCCTCAGCATGTACCTCAGACACGCCAAACATCGAAGCAAGGCTTTGGCCAGTCAGCAAGTCCATCTGGCTTGACGCTCGGCATGAATCTCAAGCAGACACCTAGCATTTTTAAAAGATTGCCTCACAGCACACGGCCATCTGGCTCGATGCTCGGCATGGATCTCGAGTAGGCACCCTGCATTTCTCAAAGATGCTTCAAAAGCAAGGCCTCCTGGCTCGACACTCGGCATAAATCTCGAGCAGACACCCAGCATTTCTCAAAATGGCATCAAAGGCAAGGCCACCTGGCTCAACGATCGGTATGGATCTCGAGCAGGAACCCAGTATTTCTCAAAATTGCCTCAAAAGCAAGGCCACTGGCTCGACGCTCGGTATGGATCTCGAGCAGGCACCCAACATTTCTCAAAATGGCCTTAAAGGCAAGGCCACCTGGCTCGACACTCGGTATGGATCTCAAGCAGGCACCCAACATTTCTCAAAATTGCCTCAAAAGCAAGGCCATTTCGCTCGACACTCGGCATGGTTCTAGAGCAGGCACCCATCATTTCTCAAAATTGCCTCGAAAGCAAGGCCACCTGCCTCGACGCTCGGGATGGATCTCGAGCAAGCACCCAGCATTTCTCAAAATTGCCTCAAAGGCAAGGCCACCTGGCTCGATGCTCGGTATGGAACTCCAGCAGGCACCCAGCATTTCTCAAAATTGCCTCAAAAGCAAGTCCACCTGGCTCGACGCACGGCATGGATCTTGAGCAGGCACCCAGCATTTCTCAAAATGGCCTCAAAGGCAAGGCCACCTGGCTCAAAGCTCGGTATGGATCTCGAGCACGCACCCAGCATTTCTCAAAATTTCCTCAAAAGCCAGGCCACCTCGCTCATCACTCAGCATGGATCTTGAGCAAGCACCCAGCATTTTTCAAAATTGCCTCAAAAGCAAGGCCACCTCGCTCGACGCTCAGCATGGATCTCGAGCAGGCACGTAACATCTCAAGATTACCTAAAAAACAAGCCCACTTGACTCGGAGCTCGGCATGAACTCCGAGCCTCCATACAGCTTTCTCATAAAATGCCTCAATCGAGGCGCTCGTCGCCGACCCCAAGCTCGGAGCTCGGCACGAACTTCGAGTATCACAACAGCTCTCTCTCATGAAGTGCCTCAATCGAGGTGCTCGGTGCCGACCACAAGCACGAAGCTCAGTATGAACTTCGAGCATCGCCGCCACATTCTCATGAAGCGCCTCGCTCGGCGTACTCAGCAACGACCCTCCTGGCTCGACGCTAGGCACCGACCCCTCGAGCTCGGCGCTCGGCACGGACTTCGATTAGGCCTTATATCACGCTCGGCTCAGTGCCGACCCCAGTCACTTCTCAAGGACTCACCAACTCATCTTTGCAAAATACTTCCCTCTGCTTTTCTCACAAGGACAAACTACTACTCCACGGCTAGTTCACACAGCCATCCAGGAGTGGGGGGCTTATGATGTGGTATAGATGATGTGGTCCAATCAGGGCCGTCAAATCTCCTCAGATTTCGCTCATCCTAAATCATCAGGTCAACGGGTCTAAGGGTGGGCTCGATATAGTACCGAACTTTTTGACATTGTACCATTACCATACCAAACTAGTTCAGTTTGAAAATATGCAAACTATTACCAACCAAAAAGTTCGGTATACCGACTACTTCGGTTGGTACGGTTCGGTATTGGTGTTATACCAAATATGACCAAACAAATACCTTAGCAAATATCAGTACCAATAAAAATAACAAGTTAACAATATCACAACTACCGAAACAAAAATAGAATAGACAACAAATCCATTTTCATTCCAAAAGCAAGCGGGGAACAGAATGTAGAATAGACCGCAAATCCATTTTCATAACAAAATGACCAATCTACAAATAATATAATACTTAAAAAATAAATTTACATTAAAAAGAATACAATGAAATTGAAATTCCGTTTTTGGAGTAGAATGTAGTTAATTTTATTTAGAAAATGTAAATTTAGGTTTAAAAAAACTGAACTTTTTGGAGTTTTTAAAAAATAATAATAATAATAGTGTTGGGTGAACAGTAGCATCATTCACCTCAAAATGAAGTAGAAGTTGGCGTTGAGTTAGAGAAGGAAATCCAACTCCAAACCACTACAGTTTGGAGTAGGTTGGAGTGGTTGGTGATGGCCTAAGAGAATAAATGATTTCCATCAAAAAGAACTACTGAATTTCTCATAAAGCCCTCACAATCTCTGGTGATTTAAAATTCCTCGGTTGACTGTCTTCTTGTGCATCATGACACTTCTGACAAGTGAAAGCAACTTGTATTGTCAATGCAGAGTGACAATAACCTCGACACTCAATACAGGAAATAATATCATTGCTTACTTGCCTATATGATTCACTATGTGAAATGGATGTATGAAATCAGAGAGATCTTTTAGGGGGCACAATTTTTTTAAAGAAGATTCATAGGTCAAAGGTTGTCATCCCATTTCATATGAAATCATAGAATGCATTAGATTATATATAAGGCCCTCAGCTCCCCTCTCAGTAGTCAGTAGTAGACTGACTTGGAAAGATAACCTAGTTCGGTACGACACGGTAAAATACCGACTGAACCATATTCATATCGAAATCAAACCGGATTTTAGAACTCGGTACGGTTGTACCGTACCATACTTTTGGTAACCGAATTTTTTGGTACCGAATCGATTGGTTCGGTTGGAAAACCGATCAGTTGGCTCATTTCAATATAATCGGCCACCCCTAAACGGGTCAAATGATCCCTCTACCACTTCAGGCCCACAGGCAAGCGGGTCTGATCCGGCCTATTAGGGTCAGATACCGGTTTGCCCCTGTCTATAAATACCAGACCCCCTCTTCACTTTCAAAGACAATGAATCTTTCTTCACCTGAACCCTAACTACTCGGTCTCTTTTTCAGTGACTGACTAGATCGTTGAAGGGCCTATCGCTGGGATCTCTCCCGGTGTTTCTAGGCCTTTTGCAGGTATCCCGGCCGTCTGAGCTCCAGCATCCCTTCCGAGCCTACCTCAAGGAACCGACCAAAGGCGAGGTCGAGATCCGTCCCTTCCACTTCACAAATTACAAGAACTCACACCGAACTCACACATGTTGCTCCCGTACCGAAAACAAGACGCATCAGTACTATTTTAGAAGATGGAAGAGTTTTATGCACATACCTGGGCTCTATTTTTTGATCAACTGTCACGCCCCGCTTCCCAAAAATACGGAATACGAGCACGTAACATTGGCCCAGCGAATGACTAACGTCACTCATAAACTGTTTAACCGATCAACTCAACAATATAACCAATACAGAACAATTGTACAGACAATAATAATAATCTCATGAACAATGATACTTGGAATAAATAATATGTGATGCGGTTTGTTTTTGGGGAACGTGTGGATGCACCAGGCGTGAGTTCTTACTCAATTTGTATTGAAGGAGGAGACACCTATGCAGCCGACCCTTGGCTGGACGAACGGTACTGAGGTAGGCGGTTTTGAGGTGGAGGCTGATGCTCGGCTCGGATCTTTGAGGCTCGGATCCGAGGGTCTTGTGTACCTGCAGACGGTCTCGGAACACCGGGGTTGGTCCCGGTGGCAGACCCTCCGACGATCTAGTCAGTCACTAAGGGAGAGTAACAGTAACTAGGGTTTGAGTGGAGGAAAGTTGATTACCTGGAGAAGGAGTAGGGGTCTGGTATTTATAGAAGATGCCAACCGGGTCGGACCCGTTTGGGACCGGGTCTGGACCCGGTTGCCCGTGTGGCTGAAGCGGTGGAAACCCGAGCAGTTTTAGGGCTGACGTGGCAGATGTCCGGGCGGTTTCCGGGCTGACGAGGCAGCGGTCCGGGCGATTTTCCGATGCTGACGTGGCTGATCTGGAGGATCAGGTGGTGCGCGCATCCTGAGGGGATCCTGTGGCCCAGGATGGGCCACGACGTTCCTACCCCATATCACAAGCCCCACACTCCTTTAGGGCTGGGTGAACCAGCCCTGTAGGAGTGATTCTTCGCCTCTGTGGGAAGAGCAGGGTGGATGTTGGGGTGAGAAAGTAGGATCTGCTATCTTCCGAAGAGGCCAGGGGGTAGGAGGAATGGATCCCTCATTGGAGGTTGCGCAGAAGGCTGCGTAGAGGAGTAGGAGAGCCAGAGCGACGCTCGCCGAGGCTTGGGGGTCGGCAGAGGAGCCCATGGGGTCGGCAGACGAGCCCCAAGGGTCGGTAGACGACCACCTCGCTAGTTGGAAGAGCGAGGGGACGTCGAGGCCTTCCGTTGGGGCTTGATTTGCCGAGTATTAGGGGTCGGTGGACGAACTCCTGGGGTCGGTAGACGGTCCCCTCGCTAGTTGGAAGAGCAAGGGGACGTTGAGGTCGATTTTGTAGGAGTTGGTTTAAAGTGCTTGGGGGTCGGCAGACGAGCTCCTTGGGTCAGCGGACGAGCTCTAAGGTTCGGTAGACGAGCTCCAAGGGTTGGTAGACGATCCCCTTGCTTGTTGGAAGAGCGAGGGGACATCGAGGACTTTCGTTGGGGCTCGATTTTTGGGGGGGTCGGCTTACCGAGTGCTTGGAGGTCGGCAGACGAGCTCATTGGATCGATGGACGATCTCCTCGCTAGTTGGAAGAGCGAAGGAGAGGCAAGGTCTTCTTCTGGGGCTCGGTTTGTCGAGCACTAGGGGTCGACAGACGAGTCCCTCGTGACAAGAGGAGGGCTCATGGGGCTTGCGGTGCTATCCGAGCTCCGAGCCCCTCTGGATCAAAGGAGGGCAGTTGGGGCTCGCGGTGCTATCCGAGCGCCGAGCCCCTCCGAATTAAGGTGGCTAGCTGGGACTCGCGGTGCTATCCGAGCTCCGAGCCCCTCTGAATCAAAGGAGAGCAGTTGGGGCTCGCGGTGCTATCCGAGCGCCGAGCCCCTCCGAATAAAAGGTGGCTAGCTGGGGCTCGCGGTGCTATCCGAGCTCCGAGCCCCTCTGAATCAAAGGAGAGCAGTTGTGGCTCGCGGTGCTATCCGAGCGCCGAGCCCCTCCGAATTAAGGTGGCTAGCTGGGACTCGCGGTGCTATCCGAGCTCCGAGCCCCTCTGAATCAAAGAAGAGCATTTGGGGCTCGCGGTGCTATCCGAGCGTCGAGCCCCTCCGAATAAAAGGTGGCTAGCTGGGGCTCGCGGTGCTATCCGAGCTCCGAGCCCCTCTGAATCAAAGGAAAGCAGTTGGGGCTCGCGGTGCTATCCGAGCGCCGAGCCCCTCCAAATAAAAGGTGGCTAGCTGGGGCTCGCGGTGCTATCCGAGCTCCGAGCCCCTCTGAATCAAAGGAGAGCAGTTGGGGCTCGCGGTGCTATCCGAGCCCCTCTGAATCAAAGGAGAGCAGTTGGGACTCGCGGTGCTATCCGAGCTCCAAGCCCTCTGAATCAAAGGAAGGCAGTTGGGGCTCGCGGTGCTATCCGAGTGCCGAGCCCCTCCGAAGTAAAGGTGGCTAGCAGGGGCTCGCGCTTCTATCCGAGCGTCGCCCCTTCTGTGAAAATAGAAGAATTATTGGCTCGCGCTTCTATCCGAGCGTCGACCTTTCTGTGAAATAGAAGGGGTATTATTGGCTCGCGCTTCTATCCGAGCGTCGACCTTTCAGTGAAATAGAAGGGGTATTATTGGCTCGCGCTTCTATCCGAGCGTCGACCCTTCTGTGAAAAAAAAAAGGGAATTATTGGCTCGCGATTCTATCCAAGCGTCGACCCTTATGTGAAATTAGAAGGGGAATTATTGGCTCGCGCTTCCATCCGAGCGTCGACCCTTCTGTGAAAATAGAAGGGGAATTATTGGCTCGCGCTTCTATCCGAGCGTCGACCCTTCTGTGAAAATAGAAGGGGAATTATTGGCTCGCGCTTCCATCCGAGCGTCGACCCTTCTGTGAAAATAAAAGGGGAATTATTGGCTCGCGCTTCCATCCGAGCGTCGACCCTTCTGTGAAAATAGAAGAGGAATTATTGGCTCGCGCTTCCATCCGAGCGTCGACCCTTCTGTGAAAATAGAAGAGGAATTATTGACTTGCGCTTCTATCCGAGCGTCGACCCTTCTGTGAAATTAGAAGGGGAATTGTTGGCTCGCGCTTCTATCCGAGCGTCGACCCTCCTGTCTTGTCAAAAAAAGCCTTTTTTGGAGAGAAAAAGGTGGAGGGGCAGTGGGGTAATTTTACGCCTATTGCTGACGTCATGGGCGCAAAGATCAAAGCGTTTCCAGATCTTGGTGGCCGCTGGATCTTGTCAGTTAAGATCCAACAGCCAGATCTTTTTTGCGAAAATCGAGGAGTCGCTTCTCCACTTTAAAACCCCATCCCCATCCCTCATTTCTTCATCTTCACTTTATTACTCACTTTCCAATTTTTAACAAGAGCGGGAATCTTACTTGCCGTCGGCAAATTTTCCGGTACCGTAACTTTCTACGCTCCAGGTTAGTATTTTTCTTTTTGGTAATGTCGCGAACTCAGTCCAGATCCGAGGCTAGCTCATCAGGTCGTTCCGCGGAGGAATCCGAGCAGGAAACGTCCTCGTCCTTGAGCAAGTATAAGGTGAAGGAGGAGGTTCTGACCGACCCTGGGTCGGACGATGGGGACGATGTTGTCTTTGTGGTGTCTCCGTTGAGGTCCAGGAGGCCGGGGAAGGAACCCATGGATGAGGGTGATGAGGAGGAAGAGGATGAGGGGGACGGCGAGGACGAGGAGGAACAGGATCAGGAGGAGGGTGATGATGAAGAGGAGGGGGAAGGCACCGAGGTCGACGAGGAGGACGAAGATGAGCAGGGTGCCGAGGGTGACGAGGAAGACGAGGATGAGGTCGACGGACAGGAGGCTGCCCAAGGAGAGGCTGGCCAAAGCACGGTTGGAAGTCCGACTGGGGTCGGAGAAGATCTTCCACCACTTACCCCTTTGTCGACGTCGTCTCCCGAGCGGAAGGCTCGCCCTCGTCGGAAAAAGAAAGTCATGACCATCCCACACAGTCCTTCCTCACCCGATGAGTACGCACCGAGACCGGGTCTCGAGTTTCCCCGGGTTTCCTTCAAGAATCCAGGGTCGATCCGGATGTACCCCGACAATATTAAGGACATCGAACCGATCCTTCCAGTGCCGGGCGAAGACACTCGGGTGAAGATCCGCGCAGATAGCATCCCGAGCATTCTGAAGGCGGAATACCTTAACATTATCAGCGCCGCCTACTATATTCCGCGGGAGTTCAAGATCTTCCTTCCGAGCCCAGGTATTCGGCTCACCATGGCTCTGGCGCCGGGGTATTGTATGTTTCCTGAGGACGCCTTCCTCTCGGGGCTGAGGCTGCCCCTGCATCCTTTCGTGAAGAGGGTTCTGAACTGGGTGAAGCTGTGTCCCATGCAGTACGGTCCGAACTCCTGGAAACATTTAGTCTGCTTCATACTAAAGTGTCAAGAGAAGGGAGTGAAGCCGAGGCTGACGTATTTCCGAGCTATTTTTGGGATTGGTTCGGTCGGAGATCAGGAGGGGATTTTTTACTTTTCGCCGAGGCCGCATAAGAAGGTTATGCACGGTCATCCGGACTCTATAAAGGCGTGGAAAGAAAAGTATTTTGTAGTTCGGACTGAGGGATCTTGGGAAATCCCGACCAGGTGGAACTTCGTCAAGCCGAAGCACAAGCCTCCGAGGAAGAGCGACTTGACCGCCAAGGAGTGGAAGAGGGTGGAGAAGATCACCGGGGGGCACAGCATAGCGTGGCCTCGAGTGACCGAGATACACCTCGCCCGGGCCGGACTGAGTCCTGCCGACCCTAGTATGTCTCTTTCCGAATATGTTCATTTCCTGCCTTCGTGTTAACGTTAGCTTTTCTTATGTGTTTTTGTAGGGATGACAACTTAACAGGCGGACGCGAAGAAGTTGTTGCTCACTGTCGCCGAGAAGGCGAGGGTAGAGAAGAGGAAGAAGGCCGAGCAGGAGAGGATAGCGGCCGAGAAGCAGAAGCTGGCCCCACAGACCGGGGCGTCCTCCCAGGTGCCGGCACCGGCGGCCGAGGAGCCTTCCCCGGCGAAGAGAACTAAGAGGCCACACTCCCAGTCCTCCCATTCGTCGAGGAGGGCTCGGGACGCTACGCGTGGTTCGGGCAAGACCGTGGATGCCCCGGAAAAAGGGCTCCCCCCTCTCCGGCCGACCGCCGCGGAGATAGTGAGCAAGCATGGTACGCTGCCATTTGCCCCTGATTGGTCGATCGTGCGGGGGGATTCTCTGCTTGATGGGCCTGTGGCGGTCGAGTTCGTCTCGAAGGCCGCCACCGAGCGCGATCGGATGGCCCTGGCTACGCAGACAGCGGACCAGGCCTACATGCGGTGGTCTCAGGCACACCTCTCGGTAAGTTGCCTTGGCTCTACTTTACTCAATGACTTGGAGTTTTTTCTAATCTCTCTTCAGACAGGCGATGCTCCATGGTCAGCACTTCCACAAGTGCTTGGAAAAGGAGATATACATCGAAAGGCGGAATGCGGAGAAGTACCTCCGCAACCTGAACAAGGCCACGGATGAGCTGAAAGAAACCCGAGCAATGGTGGCCGTCCACGAGGCCCAGATAGAGTCGCTCTGCAAGATCCACAAGCAGGACCGGGAGGATCTTGAGGTGAAGATCGCGGCTGAGGCGGCGAAGGGGAAGGCACTGCAGGAGATGGAGTCGGCTTTGGGGGAGACCATCATGGTGGCGCAGGACGAGGCGTACGAACAGGCCATGTCCCACTTTAAACAGATCTACCCCGAGCAGAACGTGGACCATCTCTACTACGGATGGGCGCTGAACCTTCCTCCCACCCCTGGGGACGACGATGCGGGGGGCAATCAGGTCGATGAAGAGGTGCCAAACCCCCCTCAAGAATAGATCTTTTTCTTTTTTCATGTTTTGATGTAAATGCCTTGGGCGGACTGGCCACCGCGGCTTTTGTATCAAACTTTTTGAAAGAAATGAAATTTATTTTTTGGGCTGATCCTTCCAAACTTGTGTTTTTTGTGATGTTTGTTCTCGTCTTTTGATAGATGCACGGGACCTGTGTCGCCCTCCCCGTTGTTACTGAGGTACCTCTAGATCAAGCGGGGGAGGAGGCCACGGAGGCAGCTTTGCTTCGTCAACAGAAGCAAGCTCAGGACCGAGCCGCTGCCGTTAACTATTTCTGAACAGGTCCAGGGAGCTCGGCTTGGAATTGGCGCGCCTAAAGAAGGCCGTAGCCGACCGGGACTAGTGGGTTATCGAGACAGGCTGGACCCTCTCGGATGCTTCGAGCGGGGGGTCGGCTTCTGAGTCTTTTCTTCGTGAGGCCGTAGTCGAGAAGGAGCTGGAGATCCGCAGACTGAAGCTGGTGTTAGGCGCTGGTCTGATAGAAGGGGCCAGCAACGCGACCCCGGGACGGTCTCCGATATCTCTACCGGATGGGGCGCAGCCCGAAGATGCAGGAAGCTCGGTGGTGCGAGTGTCTTCCCGGGCCGGACCGGCCGAGCGTGATAGGAGCCCCGAATTCGAGTTCCCAGCCAAGTGTGAGTGAGTTGTGAGCTTTTTCCTTGTATTTCTACCGACGTTCATTGAGTTGTAAGCAATGAGTAATTAATAAGAACATTTGATTTTCCACGCTCTGATCACCTTGGTTGTTAGGGACGGTTGCCGGGCTAGTTGCGCAGGGGTCGGCTCCGAGGTGACTTATTGCAACGGGCGTGACGGTCGCGGCGTTTAGCTTTTCGATAAGCAATAACTGGCGACGTTTCGCATTCCCATAAGCATTTATGGCGACGTTTTGCCTTCCGTCGTTTCGCATTCCCAGATGCAATAAATGAGGGCCTCAGGGGGCTATATAATCCCCCACTCCCCTTGTTTGTTGTCAGGCAGTGAGCCGTCTGACTCGGGTGCCTGCCAAAGGCGGGCGCCCAGAGAATATAATATTTCCGTGTACTCCGGATCGGAGGCACACCGATCACCCTCGGACTATTCGGGGTTCAGGCTGTTAGAGCCGTGAGACCCCGGGTTGTTCGTTGGTGAGCGGTGGGCCGACCGATCGGTTCGGGGGTTCGGGGGTTCGGAGAGAGCCGAAGCGTGGTGGCTCTTCTGCCGTCCTCGAACAATTCGGGGTTTTGGGCTCGTAAGAGCCATAAACCCCGAGTTGTTCGGGGACGAGAGAAGGGTCAGGTGAACAGCTCGAAGGCTCGGAGCGTTCGTTCCGGGACGGAGAGAGCAGCGGGTCGATGCCCCCCTGCCATCCTCGAACAGTTCGGGGTTTAGGCTGGTAAAAGCCGTAAACCCCGAGTTGTTCGCGGGTGAGAGAGTGGTCAATAACTCGACTCGGGGCTCGGGGCGTCTGCCGAAAGCGGACGCTCTAAACCTTAATAAAATTTTGTCAACACACGGTTGAGGGTCGTAACCGAGCGTGGTGGCCGATCGGTTTTGAAGAAAGCCGCGGCCTTGCTTCGGTTCGTTGAGTACTATGTTTGTGAGAGAACCAGTTGCAAGAGTGACGAGGTCGCCGCCGAGCGTCAAGGTCGCGGTGCCTTGAAGAAGGCACCCGCCTTGTTCGAGTTCGACACTGAGCTTCAGCACATGTTCTCAGGGAGAGACGGTGCGGGCGTGGCTGGCGGATGTAGCCTCGTACATAGGTTGATGAGCTTCAAGAAGCCCAAACCGAGCGAGGGACGGATGCCGAGCCCCCATACCGGTGAGAAAGACAACTGCGGGCGTAGCAGAGGGTCGCTGCCGAGCGTCAAGGTCGCGGTGCCTTGGAGAAGGCACCCGCCTTGCTCGGGGTCGACGCCGAGCTCCTGCTAATGTTCTCAGGGAGAGACGGTACGGTGCGGGCGTGGCTGGCGGATGTCGCCTCGTACATAGGTTGATGAGCTTCAAGAAGCCCAAACCGAGCGAGGGACGGATGCCGAGCCCCCATACCGGTGAGAAAGATAACTGCGGGCGTAGCAGAGGGTCGCCGCCGAGCATCAAGGTCACGGTGCCTTGGAGAAGGCACCCGCCTTGCTCGGGGTCGACGCTGAGCTCCTGCACATGTTCTCAGGGAGAGACGGTACGGGCGTGGCTGGCAGATGTCGCATCGTACATAGGTTGATGAGCTTCAATAAGCCCAAACCGAGCGAGGGACGGATACTGCGCCCCCATACCGGTGAGAAAGACAACTGCGGGCGTAGCCGAGGGTCGCCGTCGAGCTCCAGCAGTTGTTCTCGGGCAGAGACGGTGTTTGCGTGGAGGAAGCAGAGTTGTTTGATTGGATGCACATTACCAAAAAACCAACCAGGCTAAGCCGCCCGAGCACCGAGCCCCAAGCTTGTACGAGAAGCTTTTTGGGCCCGCGAAGTTATCCGAGCGCCGAGTCCCAAGCTTGTAAGAGAAGCTTTTTGGGCTCGCGCTGTTATCCGAGCGCCGAACCCCAAGCTTGTAAGGGAAGCTTTTTGGGCTCGCGCTGTTATCCGAGCGCCGAACCCCAAGCCTGTAAGGGAAGCTTTTTGGGCTCGCACTGTTATCCGAGCGCCGAACCCCAAGCCTGTAAGGGAAGCTTTTTGGGCTCGCGCTGTTATCCGAGCGCCGAACCTCAAGCTTGTAAGGGAAGCTTTTTGGGCTCGCGCTGTTATCCGAGCGCCGAACCCCAAGCTTGTAAGGGAAGCTTTTTGGGCTCGTGCTGTTATCCGAGCGCCGAGCTCGAGATATGTTCTTTATTTGTTATAAAATATGAAGCCGTGGGCTTGTTTTAAGAAAGCTATCATGTTTACAATATATTTGAACTTTATAGAAGACTAGGCACGACGTGCCGATTACAATCATGATAATTTACATGGAGGCTACTCTCCTCCTAAGAACTTGATTAGGTGTTCCGCGTTTCAAGGCCTCTTGATGGGCTTGCCTTCGGCACTGGTCAGGCAGTACGTGCCTGGGCGCACGACTTCGGATACTTTGTAGGGGCCCTCCCAATTTGGTGCCAACTTTCTCTTCTAGCGGGGATTGGATACCGCCAGCTTTCGGAGGACAAGATCTCCGAGTTTGATGTCAGTTGGGCGCACCTGGTTGGCGAGTTACTCTTTCAACTGTGTGAAGGCCTCTTGTTATTGAGCACCCCACTCGAACCTTCCAGTGCCGCGCAGCGTCTTGAAGAACGGAAGGGACTTCTCTCCTGACTTGGAGAGGAAACGGTCGATGGCCGCCAGTCTACCCGTTAGCCTCTGGACTTCTTTGACATTCCTAGGAGAGGCCATGTCTATTATGGCCTGGATTTTTTCGAGGTTCGCCTCGATGCCGCGCTGGCTGACGATGAACCCTAAGAACTTCCCCGAGGAGACGCCGAAGGCGCACTTCGCCGGGTTGAGCCTCATGTTGTGGGTTAGAAGGACCCCAAAGGCTTCTTCCAGGTCGGCGACGTGGCGCTGTCCGTGTTGGCTTTTGACGAGCATGTCGTCGACGTATACCTCCATGTTACGCCCGATTTGATCTTTAAAGACTCGGTTGACGAGCCTCTGGTAGGTGGCGCCGGCGTTCTTCTGCCCGAAGGGCATGACCCGGTAGCAATACAGTCCCTGGTCTGTGACGAAGGACGTCTTAGCGATGTCTGGAGGAAACATCCGGATCTGGTTATAGCCTGAGAAGGCATCCATGAATGATAATAGCTCGTGACCCGAGGTCGCGTCGATCAGGGCGTCAATGCTGGGGAAAGGGAACGGGTCCTTAGGGCATGCCTTGTTGAGGTCGGTGAAATCTATGCAGATCCTCCAACTCCCGCTCGCCTTCTTGACCATGACGACGTTTGCCAGCCACTCCGGGTAACTGACCTCTTGTACGAAACGCGCGGACAAGAGCTTATCAACTTCCGCGTTTGCCGCCTGTTGCCGCTCCGGGGCAAACTTGCACCGTTTTTGGACAACTGGTTTCGACCCGAGGATCACGCTGAGTTTATGTATGATAAGATCCTCGAAAATGCCGGGCATGTCCGAGGGTTTCCAGGCAAAGAGGTCGACATTGCACCGAATGCAGGCAATTAGGGCGGACTTGAGGTCGGGGGCGAGGGAGCAGCTTACTCGAAAGTGCTTCGAAGGATCCCCTGTCTCGAACGAGACGTCTTGCAGCTTGTCCGCCAGATCTGGCTCTGGCTGGGTTCTTTCAGGCTCCAGCTCGACGGCATCGAGGGGAAATACCCCGCTTCCAATCGCCGTCATGTAGCACGAGCGTGCTGCTTCTTGGTTCCCCCGGACAACTCCGACGCCAGTGTTAGTAGGGAACTTAATTTTCTGATGGTAGGCCGAGGGAACCGCCTGGAGGGAGCAGAGTCCCGGACGGTCGAGGATGGCGTTGTAGGCTGCCTTGACATTCACAACCATGAAGTCCATGGACTCGGTCCTTCTATTCGGGGTCGTGCCTGCTGTTACATCGAGGGTGACGATCCCCTCTATAGTTACGGGGACGCCGGAGAATCCGTGCAGGGTATACCCGGTTGGCTTTAGTTTTTCACGGGAGAGCTTTAGGTTCTCGAATGCTTCCAGAAACAGAATGTTGACCGAGCTCCCGTTGTCCACGAGGATTCTCCAGACCTCGAAGTTCGCAATGCTGAGGTTGATGACAAGTGCGTCACAATGAGGGAGCCGGACCCCTTCCAGATCCTCGCCTGAGAAGGAAACAGGGAGTTGCTGGACCTGGGGGGAGAGAGGGCCCTGTAAGGTGTTGACATCCCGAACGAAGGCTTTGCGGGAAGTGTTGGATTCCCCTCCCATGGGCCCTCCATGGACGCAGTGCAGGATTGCCTGTCCCTCGGGTACTTCGGGCTCCGGATCTTGCTCGGGACGACGACGGGGCATTCGAGGAGGAGGGGAATCCCTCCTGTTTCTGTGGTCCCTCTGTTCCCGGGTGCCTTCCCTTTTGAATTCTCGGAGGTACCCTCGTTGAATGAGGGCCTCAATTTCGTCCTTCAGGGCGCGGCAGTGATCGGTGTCATGCCCGTTGTCTCGGTGGAATCGGCAGTAGAACCGCTGATCCCTCTTCTTGCTGGTGTTGTTGGACGGTCGAGGAGGATACTGGACGAGGTCGCTGTCTTCAATCGCTAAGAGGATTGTCGACACGTTCTGCGTCAGCGGAGTGTACCTCTCGAAGCGGGGGATCGGCGGAACCTTCTTGGCGGAGCCCCCATCTCTTGGAGCTTTTTTCGCCGGTTCAACCTTGTCGGACTTGCGCTTCCCCTTCCCGGGAACTTCCTTCTGGTCCTCTGGATTGAGGGCCTCTTCGGCTCGAATATATTTTTCGACACAGTTGAGGAGGTCGGGGAAGTCTATTGGCGGTTTTTTTGCCAGGGAGGCCTTCAGCTGTCCATGTCGGACATTGTGGCTGAAGGCTGTCGAGGCAACGCCGGGGTCGAAGGATGAGACTGACCTCGCCTCGGCGGTGAACCGTCGAACAAACACTCAAAGTGGCTCCCCCTCCTTTTGCCGGAGTCCAAGTAGGGACGCACTCGTTCTTTCTGCCTTTCGGCTGGTTACGAAGTGGGCGAGAAAGCTGCCCTCTAGCTGGTCGAAAGAATAGATGGAGCCGGGGGTGAGCTTGGAGAACCATTCCCGAGCCGGACCCCGGAGTGTTGCGGGGAAGGCTCGGCACAGGAGGGGATCCGATGCGGTGTGAATCATCATAAGGGTTTTGAAGCCCTCCATGTGATCAGCAGGATCGCCCTCGCCATCATATGTCTCGAACTGAGGAGGACGAAAATTGCGAGGTATCTCCGCCTGCAGGATGAGGGCGGAGAAAGGAGGGCGAACCGGCCTGTACCCCTGAGCTGCTCTTGGGTCGCCGTTACCAACGTGGTCGAGGCGCTCCTCCATTTCTTAGAGGCGCTTCAAAATGTCGCCATCATACTCTGGAGGGATTGTCGAGGGGCGAGACACGCTAGCATCAGCCTCCGACCGTGTGTGGGAACGACGGGCGTTCTCACTGGCGGGGACCCCTCGGATGGCACCCAAGATTTTCCTTCGGAAGTCCTGGAACTCCTGGTGGGTAACCGGGGCTCCTTCGGCCCGGTTTGATTGGGCAGACTGTCGCCGACCGACCCGGCTGAGCGCAGGCTCCCGCCGTTGGGACGGAGGTCTGGGATGGTTCGGAGCCGAGTTGGAAGCGGCTCCTCCCCTACCACGGCTGGCCTGTCAGTTCAAGATTACCCCCTGCCAGGTCGCTCTGGACTGGACAGGAGGCGTTGGGCTGGGGCCCGTGACTGACCCCCTTGTTGTCTGGTCCCTGAGCATCGGCTGCGATGCCTTGTGGAGGCACGTCGTGTCGGCGTGCGGAGGTAACAGCTTTTGCGGCCTTGGGCGCCATGTGAGCTCGGGTCGACGGTGGTGCCGACAGGGGGCGGAGCTTGGGTCGGCGTCTACAAGGGTACCGTTGGAGGCGAGGCTCGGGTTGGCGTCTACGATAGATAGTTTCCCACAGACGGCGCCATCCTGATGCAGTTTGGTTTTGGGAAACGTGTGGATGCACCAGGCGTGAGTTCTTACTCAATTTGTATTGAAGGAGGAGACACCTATGCAGACGACCCTTGGCTGGACGAACGGTACTGAGGTAGGTGGTTTTGAGGTGGAGGCTGATGCTCGGCTCGAATCTTTGAGGCTCGGATCCGAGGGTCGTGTGTACCTGCAGACGGTCTCGAAACACCGGGGTTGGTCCCGATGGCAGACCCTCCGACGATCTAGTCAGTCACTAAGGAAGAGTAACAGTAACTAGGGTTTGAGTGGGGGAAAGTTGATTACCTGGAGAAGGAGTAGGGGTCTGGTATTTATAGAAGATGTCAACCGGGTCTGGACCCGTTTGGGGCCGGGTCTGGACCCGGTTGCCCGTGTGGCTGAAGCGGTGGAAACCCGGGCGGTTTTAGGGCTGACGTGGCAGATGCCGGGGCGGTTTCGGGGCTGACGTAGCAGCGGTCCGGACGGTTTTCCGACGCTGACGTGGCTGATCTGGAGGATCAGGTGGTGCGCGTATCCTAAGGGGATCCTGTGGCCCAGGATGGGCCACGTCGTTCCTACCCCATATCAATATGAAATATCCAAATATCAGTGTTCTAAATGGCGTCCGCCTCGGACGCCTAGGCGCTCAAAAAGAGGAGAACGAACCGCATATGCAATAGGCGGTACTCTAGGCGTTGAGATGGCAGTTAGGCGTACAAGGCATCAATATGGCGGCGCCTAGGCGGCCGAGGCGGATCAAGTGGCTGACAGATTTTTTTGTAATTTTTTTTTAAATTCTTTAAAATAGTCCCTTCATCTTCAACAGAAAAAAACCTCTTCATCTTCAACAATAAAAAGCCTCATCTTTACATTAAGGTGTTACTAGTTCACGTTATATTTGAAATTTTATATGACTGATTATTGTTGATGTCATTATGAATCTAAAGTTTACACCATAATCGTTATTAAACTTCTAAAATCATTCTGGCCTAGCATCACTTGTGAATTGTGATGCATTTAATCCCATAATCTCATGGCCTGGCCATTTTCTTCAGAAAGATTAGTTGTCCTTGATCGCAATAACTCCAATAAATTGTTTGTTTCATCCCTGCAACCTCCATTGTCAAGATTAAGAATCATTCAATCATATTAGGATAAAGATTAAAGAGTTCACAAAATGATTTAAATTACAAGCACCAAAGTTTCAACTTCACAAAAAGATTTAGACTACAAGCAAAAATAGAGAAATGTAACTTTTAAAAGATTAATATATTAATATTTAAAAAATAAAAACAAAACGCCTAGGCGCCGCTTAGGCACCGCCTGGGCGTGCGGCTCCTAGGCGGTAGGCGGTCCTTGGCCTAACCGCCACCGCCTGACGCCGTTTACAACCTTGCCAAATATAATAATACAACGGCTAGAAACAAATAGCAAAATTCGGGTCAAAAGTCCACAATACAATGAAATAACAATAGTTCAATAATTAAGTCTTCATAATAAAACAATAAATATTTATTTAGCGGCGTTGCAATCAATTCCTTCACGAATGTTGTTCTCCCAATCCATCAGACAATCTCCATCAACACCTGTAAACACTTCATCTAAAAAGAGGAGAAAAATTATCCTTAAAGCAAGTTATGAACAGCAAGTAGAGAAAGTAGTGAACAATGGAATAACGGTATAACAATGAATCAATGGATCAATAGGAGTCAATAACATGGCACGATAATCAATAATCAATATCACGGTAATCGATACAATGGCTATAAACAATGATACAATATTCGGTAACGATAATCAATGATCAATAACGGTAACACTTAGCCAATATTCGGTATCAATAGGAACAATAATGAACAATATGCAGTGTCGATGCGGTGTGATCCTTAAGTTTATTAATTATTTTAATCCTAACTAATGTAGCACTTTATGCGTCTCATCTATTTATCACATGATTGCTACATACAAACAAGTTACGTTTAGACTTAGTGGTGGATTTTATACGATCGTGTACTCAGGCATTATGTAAATAGGAATCATATCATGTCATGTAATCAGGTAATGGATTCTAGAGGTGGCCCATGTCAACCCCTGACGTGGCACTTAGTTCTACGTGGCACTTAGTTCCATATAACTTGTAAACAGGAAAACCGATAAACAGATTCATGAATCATGTAATCATGTAATGGATTCTAGAAGTGGCCTCCGTCAACCCCTGACGTGGCACTTAGTTCCATATAACTTGTAAATAGAAAAACCAGTAAACGGGTTCATGAATCATGTAATCATGTAATGGATTCTAGAGGTGGCTCCTGTCAACCCCTGACCTGGCACTTAGTTCTACGTGGCACTTAGTTCCATATATCTTAAAATCATGGGAAACACGGGCCCCCTTCCAAATGCACTTACCTATATTATCCACTACTATGCTCTTTCCCTCAACCCCGGCTTGTGATTTATTATTATTAATGCAACATACAATATGCAATTATTGGACATTTCGATGAACGATAGTATCAATAAGGAAACAATAGAATAGTAACATGAAGTAGAATAATTAGAATGGTGACAATAGGATACTAGGATCATGCAATGCAATATACACACTTTAATTCATGCAATACTATGATATAGGATAATTGAACTATTAAAAACTGAAATATAAAATTCTGGAAAGCAAGAGTAGTTTGTACAAAAATGCAGTTTTTCGCTGACTCAAAAATCGAAAGTTGAATCCATCAGAAATTCTGGAAAGTAGATTTCCACACGGTTCCAATGCATATTTAAAGTTCAAATTCCGACAATAGTAGCTAGGTCAAACACATGGTTCTTTACAGGTTTCATGTTCAGGCAGAATATCGACATCATGTTATTTTAATTTTAGAATCAGTAAAAAAACCCAATATTAAATTCATTAAAAATACATATTAGATTTCTAAACATGTTAATTAAGAATCTAGAAATTTTCTGAGTAAAATTTTATCATTTGATCAGCCTTTTTACTGTTTAAACTTGAAATGTACAAGAATCTGAGAATCTGGAATTAAAAACACAGCTGTAGTAAAACGGAGAAAACTTTTGCTACACAACTCGGAATTCAAAAATTCAAGATGTTCTGAAAACTAGAAAGATAAGGATGTAATTCATATTTAGAAAGTAATTCATTTTAAGATCGTTTACTGGTTCAAAAACAGCAGTTAACATTCAGGTCATCAAGCAATATACAGGATTTGTGTAGTTTTTCTTGAAAATAAATTAATTAGACTATATGGGCAGTGGTGGAGGGAGGAAGAGAGGAGGGGGGACATTTGGGACCCCAAAAATTTTGTAAAACCCCCTAATATAGACCAAAATTTTTATTTGGCCCCCCAGTTAAAAAAAAATTGGGACCCCCAAGTCTAATCTACCTCTTATTAAAGGCTCAATTATGTCGATGCCGGGGAAAAAAAATTTGGGACCCCCATTTTGATTCGTCTGGCTCCGCCACTGTATGGGCATCGATTCTTTAGTCAATAAATTGTGTAATCAACATGATGGATGTCAAAACATGATAAATAAAACTAGAACACGCTCACACGTCAATTTATCATCAATCGATCAAACAACATACAACCTATCAATTGTCTCTACAGTAATTTATTTGTGTAAAGATTATATGAACAACCCTATTATCAATTCTATATGCACTCATGAAAGATCCAAATTTTAGAGTCAAAAGTGGCACGATGTCAAGAATATTAGGATTAGCTCGTGTAAACCCTCAATAGACCCAACGAAGAGATGAACAAAGGATAATACGATAACAAAGAGATCTCCTTGCAAGAGTTTCAACAAAACTTGAATTTGATATAATTAACAATTCAAGAGGATGGTGACTTGCTCTTTGAACGACGTTAGACCCGAATACAATAGAATACCGGGATGAGAATCCCGACGGCAACGGCGACGATCGCAAACCAAGCAACATCGATGACGATCATGCTCGGGTACGAATCTTGATGGCGATCGATGATCGAGTGCAAGATCAAAAGATCAAAGATCAACGACCGAGATCAAAGTAGATGATCAAGATCAATGGCGATTGACAGCTCAGATTGAAAGATCCAGGATCAAGATCAAGGATCACGATCGCGATCAAGGGTCCAGATCGAAGATCAGCTCCACATAACACCAAACAGCGGATCGAGATTCCCTACTCCACAACACCAAACAGCGAATCGGGATTCCCTACTCTACAACACCAAACACCGAATCCGAATCCCACACACAAAACAACAAACACTGGTCCCCTACTCCTAAAACACCAAACAGCGAAATCACAACTCCCTTCCTCTACAACAACAGACACCAGCAACCAATCCCTGATCCCCAAAATAGCCAACATCGAACAACCCAACTCTTTACCGCCGAAAATCAACAGCGGAGAAAGAGACCGCGGCTAGGAACGGCACGATTGGCGGCGCGTTGCGGCAACTAGGAATGTTCGTGTGGGGGGGGGGGGTGACAGGCGGCGACGCTCGCGGTCAAGGGGCGACGAGCGACGGCCTGGGGACGGTGCTCTGTTTCCTTCCGAAACAGCGAAGGAGACTTGAAATGGTGGTTTGAGCGGGAGGCGAAGTTCTGGAGGTTGACGATGACGGTGACGAGGATAAGGGGGGTCACCGGCAAAGAGGGAGGAGACGATCGGGATGGATGGAGGGCGACGAGGGATCAACGGGGAATGGGTTAGATGGGTTCTTTGGATAACGGATAAGAAGCGATGACGAGGGGATGCAGGTGGCGACGAGGAGGGGTAGGCGGTCGAGGTGGATGGTTGGAGAAGACGATAGGAGTGACGGGGTAGAAGGCAATGGTGCTCGATGGGTTTCGTCAATGGCGTGGTGATTGCAAGGTGTAAGGGCAACGGGGATGACGAGCGGGAGACGGATGACGGTGAAAGAGAAGTAGCGGAGGGGATGAAGACGATGGCCGTAATGGCATCGACGAAGATGAGCGGGGAAGAATGAGGAACATGGTCAGGTCAGGGGAAGATGACACTGTTCATAGGGTTAAACAGTAGGGGGGGCTACTGTTGGGAGGTTAGGTTAGGGTTAGGGGCTAGGGTTAAATTAGAGTAATATTTATAGGGAAAAGTGTGGGTTATTGGGTTTAACGAGTCGGATCCAATAAGAGGATATGCTATAAGGTTTAGGGTATATGGATCCAATATGAGAAAAATAATTAGCATTATAGGGTTTTTAAAATATACATATAAACATACATCAAATCAAATAATGAAATACAATTGAATAAGTATGTTCGGGCATTACAAAAATAATAATAATAATAATAATGACAATAAGAATAATAATACTAATAATTACAAGAATAATAGTAACAAAAATATTAAAATTAATAACAATACCAATAATAATAATAACAAAACAATAATAATGCTAATAACTACAATTAAAGTAATAACAATAATAATAAGATTAAAATGATCCAATAATAATAATATATAAGCTTTAGACTCGAATATAAATATCCGATCAATAAGAAATATGAAGTAAGATCAAAACACACCATTATTCGAAATAAATAAAATTTTTATTTAGAAAAAATACTTTAATAAAAGATCCGAACAGAATTTAGCACAAAATAAATTTTTAAAAAAAACCAAATTATCGAAAATATACGAAAAATACTTATTAGCGGGAAAGGGGGTTACACCAACACAAAGCGAGGTCGTGTTTAGAAGAAGGAAGAGTTTTATGCACAAACCTGGGCTCTGTTTTTGACACCAACACAAAGAGAGGTCGTGTGTTGAATTCCTCCTCTTTCTTTCCACCTGTTCCACAGATATTCATCAGCTTCTTAACTTAGTTTGGAAAGAAATAACATAAAAGTAACATTTAAATATGATCTAAAGACGAGAAGAATCACAAATGGATACAAGCTAGAGACTCAAACTATGGAGAGAATAGTCTACTTTCGATTAGTTAGATAGGTCAAATACATAACTCCAAAAAAAAGGACTGTGACCCACCAATTCAATTTGGTCATTATAATTGAATTTATTTCATGCTATCCTTCTGTCCAGTTATACGCTAAAACCGAATCTCACCAAAACTGTATAATAGATATCTGTATTGTACAATGGGATACAGTATTATAGTTATCATACATTTTCAGTATCATCTGATTAACAAGTCTCCCTAGCTACCCTAGTGGCACAGACTGCTTAGACCTTGCATGTAAAGGTTTAGCTATAGAAATACATTTTGATTCCATCCCTAATATTCAGTGCCGCGCGCAGGTCAAACTTCAATCCAATTATCCATGGCGTCAAGGCTCGAGATCTTGCCTAATATCTTAAGTTGCCTGAGCCCTGCCAACTATCGCATTTGTTGCTATAAATTACATTATTGTATATTTAAGTTTAAACCTCGTATGTTCTCCATTCACTTTAGATCTTTCTGTTTCTAACCCTTACTATTGTATATCTAAATTGTTGATATATATCGTATCTCTAATTGAAGTAACCTCTATATAGATGGCGAGGAATACTATAGCCAAGTTAGATTACAATGCCACTTGCATGTAGGTCGGTTGTTTACTTCTGATATCTACTTAGCAGTCCTCGTAATTTAGTATTTCACTTTTTGGTTTAATGTGTTCAGAGTGTGTTGTATATAGCCACTTTTAGTAAGAAAACACCATAATTGTAATATAGTCTACTGGTATTGTAGGTGATAATCTCCCCCACTTAGTCTGCCAATTATACTTCTAACACTTGGTTTTCTATACTTAGTGAATTATATATATTCTGTAAGATACTTGAATACAGTTGGATAAGAATATCATGTCTGATTCCACCAATAATAAATTTTAAAACTCCAGCCTCAATCCTAGTGTTCAGGGAATCAAGGGTCAAAGCTCCAACCAGTAATCTAAAGTTTTTAAATTGCTATTTGATATCTCCAACTATTGGTTGTGAATAAGAATTGTGACACTATATTTTCAAGTTTATACCCTGTATACTAAGTTAAAATTAAGTTTCAAATACAACATTGTATATCTGAAAACACAGTAGCACAGTACCAGGAGTACATGTAATTATAATTTATGAATGCCTAAGGAAGACAAGCCTAGGGCTTCACATTCGAGTATTCCGAGTTTTGAGGTATGAAGACTGTTTGGTATATTTAGTAGCCATTTAGTAGTTCTAAGTTTTAGATTTGTCGTAAAAATTGTGATGTTGACATGTATATCTGTGAAAACCATTTGTATCTGATTTGAGCATTGAGTTCCTCTTAATTTTTGTATATCATATCAAGAGTAAACAATGTTCAATATTTAATAAATGTCTACAAAAGAAGGGCCGGGGCCTTGATGCCAGTGTCTAGGGTGTCAAAGGACAAAATACCACCCCAGTTGTAGCTGATGAAAGATGAGGGGTAGCTCCACTCTGGTGGAGTACTCATTTCACCCTAAAGGAAACATATAAGATGACTGATAAATGATAGCTATCTCTGTTTTAGTGTTGTACTAGTTTTTTTTTTTTTGAAGGGGAAGGTGGAGTATGGCCACCCTGTTCATTAATAAGAAGTTAATAAAACAAACTCAGAGTACTGAGCCAAGTACAATAATCTATGAAACAACAAAACAACATAAATCCACCCCAAAACATGGGGGGTGGGGCAGTAGACGGTACAAACCAATGTACATCATAACAAAATACATCTAAGCATCTATTCCCCCCCCAACAAATCCTGGGGTGGTGGGGAACAATCAACCACACACATCTGACTGGCCGGGCACCTCCCTAAGTGTTGTACTAGTGTTACCCTGTGCAAATTGCACAATCTAAAATAGTTTTGAGAGACTCATAAAATTATATATAACTACCAAAAAGCGTGAGAGAATTAGGAGAAACTTATGAATATCATTCCTACTGTAATTACTGAAATCTTCATTATCATCCTCATATAAGTAGATGGTTTAAATAATCACTGACAAATCATAATGTTATTCAATTGAATATTACTAAAGCTAAAAATACATGCAATAAAAAGATGTCGCAAATTCAACTAATTTATATTAACACGTATATTATAATATCATTAACATTCAGTAAATATGTTATATATTATAGCACAAGTTAGGATAAAGATGAAAGACAAAGAAAATCATTAAAAAAATAATTTTATGTATTGTTTGCTGAAAAATCTAATTCTAAGTTAGGGGATGAGGATGGGTTTAGAAGAGACGTGAGATTTTGTGAGATTGAGCAAGTGGGAGGGGAAGAGATTGTGTTTGAGGGATTTAGGTTTTAATTTTGTTTTGGTTTTTTAATAAACCGTGTGTAGTGCACGTGTTAGTTGAATATGAATCCTTAATTTTCCTCTTCTTTCTTTATTTCAAAATAGAGAAAGGAGAGAGCGGGTGGACTCTCTCTCTTATTAGTATAAGATATACTAGTGTTACCCTGTGCAACTTGCGCAAACTAAAATAATTTTAATGGACTCATAAAATTATATGAAACTTTAAAAAAAGTATGAGATTATTAAGAGAATTGAGAGAAATGATGGTTGTAAGTGTGTCAATGATGGTTGTAAGTGTTTGTAAGAGAATTGAGAGAATTGAGAGAATTAAAAGATTATTAAGAGAAATGATGGTTGTAAGAGAATTGAGAGAAATGAGAGAATTGAGAGTTATTACACATACCATAATAGGGTGTGTCAATGATGATTGTAAGTGTTTGATAATAAAAAAATATAATATTAAAAATCAATCATCAAATAAAATTTCAACCACATATTTAATTAAAAAATTATATCAACTGTCAACTAAAACTAAAAAAATATGGGTAGATGCATTATTCTACATGGTTATTCTAGTATATTTCAAATTATGAAAATAATAAACTATATTAAAAAGTCTCTCTAGAAAGCACCAATTTGCAACAGATGCTTCTAGAAAGCAAGCTGCTCTACCCCCTTTGATGAATGTTGAACTAACAACATCTTTCCCACCTAAACAAAAATATAAATTCTTTTTCTACGATAAGTCCCATCAATTGAGAACCACAAATGAAACAAAATTAGCATAATCCAACATACATTCCTCATTCTTCTCCCGTAATCTATATAAGGATAAACTATTATCGAACTTTGTTGTCTCCACCATAATCTTCCTACATTTTATTCCTTCATTCTATTGCCCATCATTTTACCACAACAAACAAATGTTTTAACAAAGAATTATGTTAGCTTAAAAAAAAATTCTAGTAAGTAAAAGCACTTTTTAATATATAGTTATAATTATTCAAGTAAAATCAAAATTAACAGCCAAAAAACATCAATTAAGTACTAAAATTTCACCTGCAACGCAAAGAGCTTGTCTTCAAACTGTATTTCTTTGGTCAAGAAATCCGGCTCGATCTTGGCCTTATACTGATTACAGAACTTCCTGACTTTCATACCTAATCACTGCATCCCAAAAAACCATTCAATCAAACCACACAAAAAAATTCATAAATCCCATCAAAATTAAGAATTAAAAATTTTGGGGTTCGAACCTACAACAACGACGTATTTCCACCCTCAAATCAACAAAATCAACAGATTCGAAAATCAAGAAACCCTAAAATCGAACATAAAAACCCGATCAGATGGACAGAATCTCACCCGCGATCGTCGAGGATAGTTGTGTCGGCGTGGGAGGGCGACGGGGTGCGTCGGCCGGGGAGGGACGACGGTGTGCACCGACGTGGGAGGCGACAACATCAGAGGCGTGCATGAGAGGAAGTCGAGGGTTGGCGAGGTAGAAGTAGTGTGCGCTGGAAATGGCGGTTAGTCCGTCGACGGCGAGGTGGAAGGTTTGGGCGGACGAGGCCAGTCGGGAAGGTAAGACGTCAGGGTTGGGGAGGTGCAGGGTTTCGAAAGTGGTGATGAAATTGATTGTTTATGAACTGGATGGCACAGATTGAGAACGAAAGAGATCGGCGTTGGGAAGAGGAAGGGTTTTGAAAGTGAGAGAGAATGAGAACGTGATGTGATTTGTTTTTTTATTTTATCTACATGTTAGCACGGTTAGTTTCTACTTACTTTTCTTTCTCTATTTTAAAATAGAGAAAAGGGTGAGTATAAGTAGACCAATTAGTATAATATATCACTAATCTCTAATCTCTAATATTATAATGGGAGAAGGCGTGTCATTTGTCATTTTGTAATTTTACCAACATGTGCAACGCACGTACATAATTAATATAAAGTAGGTTTTCGGTTCAAATCCTTCGTACGTCAGAGTTTTTATTTTTAATTTTTGAAATTATTAAAACGTGCATCGCACGTGAAAATTACTAGGTAGTATAATAACGAGTATTGGTACTACTATAACCCTGTGCAATATATTGCATATAAATTTTTTTAAAAAAAGAAAAAGTAAATAACAAAACTATTTTTGAAAAATTCTCTAATAACATCTATACAATATTACAGGATTTTTAAAGTTTGATTAAGAGATATGATTTCAGTTCAGTATATGAATGAAGAGAGAGTGGGAGGTTGTCTCCTACGTTTATTCATTTTTCTGCTTTAAGAAGGAAAATGTTAGAAAAATTATTGAACCAAAAATAATTTAGCATAATATATTGTATAGATATATAATATAATATATAATTTTCTATGTAGTACTTAACTTGGAGTATTAATTATTCGCGTCGTATATTTAATTATTTATTAATGAATTTAATTATTTATTTAATTTAGAAATTGTTTTTTTTTTTAAGGAAAAGGTGGAATCTGGCCACCATGTTTCATTAATAAGAGCTTAACGAAACAAACCCAGAGCACTGGGCCCAAATACAAACTACAGACAGAAAATAAAATATACATGAAGCAACATGACGCGTACAAACAACAAGTCCCTCCAACAACCCTGGAGGGTGGGCCGATAAACAAGCTCGGTCCAGCAAAATTGTAAGTACGTCAGTTTAACTTCGTACGGTGCCTCCACGACACATGCACACCCACCTCAGACAAGTCTGGCAGGATTTTATCAACCACCGATCTCTGCCTTCACCTCACTGGGGGGACCCCATCTATGGGCCCAAGCCCCGCAGATCGAATGCACAGCGATCGTACCCTCCCACAATCTCCACCACTCATCCTACACACATGCCAGTAGCTCCCACAGCAGCTACCAAAAAGAAAGTCGTGAAGAGGATACCTTCACCTCTCACACAATAGCGCTTTCTCAGGCAATTTCTCACCAACCAGTTATCTCGCTCACCCCACCAAACACCACGCTCCAGGAGAGAGTCGTGGAGAGGATACATTCACCTCTATCACTCTGAAGCTCTCTCCGGCAATTTCTCACCACACAGACTTATCTCGACTCATACTCCCAACCCGAGGGAAGAGGCGACGCTGTCACGAGCCAGTGGCCTAAGCTGGAGGAAGCTCAATAGCCTGATAGTAGGTGATGTGAATATTTGCAAGTGTACAAAATCGCAACAAGTGATATAGTTAGTGAATAGAGTGTCGAACTCACAGGGACTAGATATTTTATTGAGTACCGATATTACTAGATTAATCACTATTTGGAAGATCGAAATTAATAAATGATAAGACAACTAAATTAAATTAATCTAATTAAAACTAACTAAATTTGTGAAGAGGGAGAGGGCTGTGAAACAGTGAAGCTCTTGTAATTTGTTAATGGTAAAATTAGTTCAGGGCTCTTGATTTCACCTCATTTATCACACACACAAATTGCAACTCCTTATGAATAAAAATATTATCTTTCCAAGTTGTAGACCAAAATCCTAAAAATATTAATCACTTGATATGGCTAAAAAAATAGGGATAAATCGGAACCGTCCAAATCGGGCGCGAATCTCAAAGCCTGAGGATAAAATGGTAATTTCACCTATAAACGGGTCTGAAGTGGGTACTGGGTCCTCACTCCAGAGGCCCAACAACCCGCGAACGGATCCATCTCAACTGGGTGCGGGTTTCAACCCGCTGCTGACCCGGTCCAACAGGATGAAATTAGGGTTTCTGATTAATCCAAATCAACGGTCCCTGATTTGTGTCTATCCTTTCACTGGGAATTAGGGATTACATTCCTAATCTGTTCCTAGGGATTACATTCCTAATTTGATCCCAAAGGCGGCTATAAATACCCCCCATCCACCACCATTAAGAGGTAATCAATCTTTTGCCAATTTACGCTGTCTCATAATCTTCCTGATTACTAACTTGAGCGTTGGAGGGTGCGTCGCCGGGATCAACCCCGGTGTTTCGCACTTTTTGCAGGTGAACGGCGTGAGTCAGCGGTCAAACTTCGGCGGAAGAAGTTAAGGTTTGACTATTCAGTTTTCTCAAGAATCCACAAATACTATCTGTTTGCCCCCACACCAGATTCAGCGGTAACAGATTGGCGCCGTCTGTGGGAAACAACGAATAGCAGCCCTTCCTATTCCCGTTAGTCAGATCCTACCCAGCCATGCCTCCAAAGAAACTTAGATCTAGGGGGTCCAACCGTGGACCTACTCCTCAACAAGAGAACCTCCTAGAAACGGTCCAGCCACAGGGACTCCCTCCTCAACCCGACCAAGCCCCGCAGTAGGACTAACTCCCTCCTCAGAATCTTCAACCCCCTCGCGGTCAAACCGGTCCCCAGAATGCCGGTGCGGGGGGTTGTCGTCCCAATCCTCCGAAACAACCTCTCCAACATGACCATGTCTCCGTACACAATCCCTCTACCGATTCCATTGCATCCCACAACCCCCGAGCTTCCGATGATCTCCGCAATACCATCCTCAATCGGTAGAAGGAAGAGGATCTTCGCCGCCGTTTGGATGAAAGGCGGGCCCGAGTGTAATGCCCCGATTTTCATTGAATGAAAATTATTTTAGTTTGCACGTAGTGTGCATGTGCAATATTTTCGGTGATCATTTTCATTATGATGAGTATAGATATTTATACATGTGTTCTTTAATTATTTTTAAGTAGAGGCCCTTTTTCAATTAGACAAAAAGCCTTTCTTCTTAAAGCCCAAATTTTAATTCAATTTATTATTTTTATAATTATTATTTTGGCCCAAAAACTAAAGCCCATGAGCTATTTTATTTTTAAATATAACTTGTAATGTAGAATACAATTTGAAGATTTTTTTATGTAAAAATATAATGTACAAATTTTTGGAGACCAAGTTACATGCACGTGCATTGCACGTACACGTGCAAAATGCACATGATGTGCTAGGCCGGTTTGGAACTTTTGGAGGGAATAGGAATTTTCAAGTGGAGTCATGGTGGTGGTGGTTACTTGATCATGGGTGGTTAGTGTAACTCCTCCTTAAATCTTAGCCATTTGTTCCTAACTCCTAAGTTAATCCTAGCCTTCCATTTTCCTAGATTTTTAGTATAAATACCCCCCCGCCCCCTAGCATAGTTATTCTTGTGCTAATTATTCCTCCAAACCTATAGTTCAATTACATTATCTAGTAGTTTATTAAGTGAGTAAAAGATTGAGTTTGTGTGTGGGATTTGTGCTTGCAACAAGAGGAGGCCGGCATCAATCAAGGGAGGCTCGGGTTTTGGTGTGCTTGGGGTTGTGTGCGCGTCGACGAGGAGGGGAATTGCTCTTTTGGTAAGGACATTTGTTTAGGAGGTGTTGCTAGTTGTATTTTCTCTCCAAATTATGGTGGGTAAATTTTCCATATTTCTAATTAGGAATGCATGCTAGATTTGAATGGAAAGTATGATGCATGAAAATATTAATAAGAGTACGCATTTTAATTGGAAAATTGACCTATTGATTGATCGATCGAAATGTTGATATGCAATTGTATGTGTATCTATTATTAAAATTGAGTTGTGTGCATATTGATTATAGCCATGGATTGTGTGAAGAAGACTTTACTATTAACAATAAAAATTATATGCAAGAACTAGTAGATTGACACTGTCGCTTTATGTGCTTAAATGGACTTTTCGTGATAACGTTGTAATGAATAAATTAGAATATAATTGGTGTGTTCGTGAAATGAATAAAAACAGAAAATTAATGTAGAGAGTAGTGAAATTAAAATGTCGAAAAGAAAAAGAAATGTGTTCGTAGTAGTATATAAATCTAATCTAATTGTATGGTAGAAATGTGTTAATTATTGGGAAATACATATTTAATTATTGGAAAAATTATTTTTATGTACTGAAGTATAATTCATGATGGGAATAATTAATTTGGAATTTTTACAGCATGATAGTGAGAGCAAAATGAAATGAGAACTTGATGAACATCGAAATATTTTCCTAAACAGAGAGGGTTGATTTAATTAAAAAAATGAGTTGCATTATGACAACCCGAGCCTATAGCTCGAGTGGTCGGGATGCTTTTAATCGCTACAGTATACACGGAGTTTCTCAGAGGTTGAGGGATCGAATCCCGTTGACACCATACATTTTTGTTTCAAACGCTTAAAAAAATATTAAGAGTCAGCCGAGAGCATTTAATGGCTCTCTTTCATACCGCTGGCGCAAGTGGCCTAGTGGCTTGTGCCTGTGGCTCGGTTCTCTCTGGTTGCGGGTTCGAATACTGGGCTCGGCCAGTATTTAAGGTTGAGAAAAAAAACTATTTTTTTGGGTTTTTGACGATTGAAAAAAATTAGGAAAAAAATATGATTATTACTCTAAAATTATGTGGGACTTATTGGAAATTATTTGAATGAAGTGGAGTATATTTTGAGAACAAAAGTATAATTTAGAACTATAGTTCTACACTTGCATTTTTATAAAAGTTGTACTTTACAAAAGGACTTGAAATGGAATATTAGAAGGAAAAAAATACGAATAAGAAAGGAATTATGTGAAGTGATGCGAATTATTCTCATTGGAGAATAGTGTGACAAATTATGAAGTGTGAGTATTCATTTTTGATCGTATAACTAGTGATGTGTTTTTTTATGAAAATGATATTTCATGAAGTACATGACGAATAATTGAATCCCATGTATAGTTATGGACTATTGAATAATTTAGAAATCATGATTGGAAAAGAGAAATAATTTTGAGTACGACAACTCAACCATGTGAATTTATGAATTGAAATTGAAAATTAGAGTGTAGCCAAAGCTCACACCGGCAAGTGAAAAATAATAAATTATGATTTTGACATTGAAAAGACCAGGTTTGGGTCATTGTGAGTGAAAGAAATAAGACCGGTAGTAGTGAGAGGGCTACCTCTAGAACCTTGATTTTGTTCATGATTTCATTAGAATTAGTTACATAGTGAAGATGTGATGAAAGTAAGAGAAAAACATTGAGTATGAGGGCCATTGGATTAGCGGCGAGAGCGTATCCCAGGATGTCCCATGATGAGTCATGATAGGGCGTGGATACTGCTCCAGAGTACCGTCCCGGTGGCGACGCTTGTGGGATGTTGGACGACTGCAGGTGGTGTCATGTATATGGTAGGAGCTGAATTACCACAGGATGCCTGCATGATGAGTCATATGTCAGTGCGTTGGGATTCCCTCCAGGGCGCCTAAATATGAGTTCGTATGTCAGAAAACATCTAGGATACTTACCGTAGTTACAGTAGTAGAGTAAGTCATGACGAGGGATTGAACCCTACAAGATGAAGAACGATTAAGGGCTTGCCCTCGGACCTATGTAGTATGGGATGCATAGAATCCGAACAAGTGTGCATTAGGGTCATGTAATATAAATAATTGCATTAAGGACTAAGTGCACAATCACAACACGACATCATTAGGGTATTCCCTTTAGTTTGATATGTGACAAGTTTGTGTTTGTTAAATATGGAAAATGAGTTATACTATTTCCGGCATAGAGAGGATGGCCGTGTATAATGTTCGTCGGTTGAATAAACTGACGTACCCACAGTTTTATATGCAGGGTAATGACATGATAAAGGTTAAAGAGGAATAGATGCTTAAAGACTATTCAATGTTGTTGTACATTTATTTAAGTGTTGTAAATTTACTTCCGCTGTGCAATGTAAAAAGTAAAGTTTTATGTAAACTCTGATGTAAAGTGAAAAGTTCAAATTTCCTTGTAAAATTGTACTAAATGAAGTGTAAAGATCCTGTAGAACTCTCGAATTCAGTGTATTTTGGGATTCGGGGCGTTACACCGAGAGGGAGCCTCCTGCCAACAACGTCCAAATGAGCGATCTCCTCATCCCCGAGACCACAGAAGGTCCCCCCCTCGCCGAGGGCGGAGAGAGTCCCCCGGCCACTATAGGAGAAGACCTCACTCTCATGATGGCCAGCGACCTCTGAGGAACGATGACGCACCCATCACTCGTGCCGAGTTCCAGCAATTCCAAGCAACCATCTTACAAGCCCTCAATCTCCGACCCTACAATAACAATGCTCGGAGGGTCCCCACTCCTCCTCCGGTCCAAAGTCCTTGCCGACGGTCCCTAACTCCTCCCCCAGTTCCTAGAAATCCCCAGCACATTCCTAGTCCTCGCCACTCTCGGAGCTACCGTCGTCGTAGCCCCCGCTCTCCCTCGTACGAAGACGAGTCCAGAGGCTCGTTTGAATATCGTCGAAGGGATGACACTGTCTACCGTCGTCTCAACGAAATGGAGAGGTGCATGGGTCAGCTAGACAGAGAAGAAGAGCTTAGAGGAAGGACCCTCCGTCTGAGCCGACCTCCTTTCTCTCGAACCATCATGGAGGTGCCCGTTCCAATAGGCTTCAAGCCTCCACAATTCGAGACTTATTCCGGGGAGTCCGACCCCGTGGACCACATCGAAAGCTTTAAGACCCTCATGCTAATCCACCAAGCTTTCGATGCTCTGCTGTGCAAGACCTTCCCCGCTACTCTTAAGGGTCCGGCCTGGGAATGGTACTCTCGCCTTGCCCCATCCTCAATATTCTCCTTCAAGCAATTCGAGACCCTCTTCGTCACCCACTTCGTGAGTAGCCGCCGAACTGAGAAGACCAGCATTTCGCTACTCTATCTCAACTAGAAGAAGGGTGAGAAGCTGAGAGACTATGTGAAAAGGTTCACCACGGAAGCCAGGTCCATCGCTTCCCTCGACCAGTCGGTCGCTACAGCAGCATTCCAGTCGAATGTCCTTAACTCTAGCCTTCGGTCCTCCCTCGCCAAGAAGCCCCCGCAGAACTTCTCTGACCTCCTTCTCTGAAGCGAGAAGTATATACGGGCTGAGGAAGCTGAGCATCGCCCCACCTTTGAGGGACCTTCCTCCGGAACCAAAAGAAAGGCAGGTGAAGAAGAGGGAGCCAAGAAGCTCCAGAAGGACAATGGCGGACAGTGCCGCCCTCCCCCCAGATTCAAAAAATTCACTCCTCTTAACGCCAATATTTTCACTATTCTCATGGAAGTTGGGAAGGAAGGGGTGATACCTCCTGCCCCGAAGATGAACACCCCTGGCAAGAAAAGGGACAAAGAGAAGTGGTACCGCTATCACCGAGACCATGGCTACGACACCAATGATTGTCGGGCCTTGAAGAACGAGATTGAGGCCCTTATCCAAAGGGGGCAGCTGGCCAAATTTGTGAGAAAGGACTGGACCGATCTCCCTCCTCCCCCCCGGGGGGCTAACAAGCGTCCTGAACGATGCGATGAAACTCCAGAGTTTGAAGAGGAACACATCCTACATCTCATCCATGGAGGCCCCATGGGAGGCACCTCCAACTCCTCTCGAAAGGCTTTCATAAGGGAAGTCAACTCAGTACATGGCATGCCCCCCACCAAGGGCCTCGGAGTACCGGTCACTTTTTCAGATGAAGACCTTGAGGGTGTCTGAAACCCCCATTGTGACGCACTAGTCATCAACCTCCATCTGGCGAATTTTAAAGTGGAGAGGATCCTGGTGGACAATGGCAGTTCCGTTAACATCCTCTTCCTCGCTGCTTTCAAAGGACTCAAGTTATCCCGGGACAGACTTAAGCTCGCCGGCTACACACTCCACAGGTTCACGGGAGTGCTAATGACTATTGAAGGGGTGATCACCCTCGACGTAACCGCTGGCAAAACTCCTACTACCCGCACGGAGCCGATGGACTTCATGGTCGTCAATGTCCCCGCTGCTTATAATGTGATCCTAGGCCGACCCGGCCTAGCTGCTCTCGAAGTCATCCTTTCCGCTTATCACCTCAAGATGAAGTTCCCCACCCGGGCGGGAGTAGGGGAAGTAAGAGGCAGTTAGTAAATGGCCCGCAAATGCTACATGACCTCTACTAGGGGTCCAGTCCTCTCCCTTGAAACTCTTGAAATCCCCCAAGATGGTGTTCGACCAACGTCCGAGCCAGTGGATGAATTGGATGAAGTGCTCTTCTCTGAGTAAGATCCGAACCGCAAGTTCTTTATCAGCAAGACCCTCCTATCTACCCTAAGCTCAGACATAGTCCAATGTATTAGAAAGAACCGTGACCTCTTCGCATGGTCGACTGCTGACATACCAGGAATCTCCGAAGAGCTCCTCGTCCACCACCTAAGTGTTGCACCGGGGTCCAAACCGGTTCAACAGAAGAGGCACAAATTTGCTCCCGAGCGCCAACAAGCTATAAAAGAAGAGGTGGACAAGCTCCTTAAGGCTCGGTTCATACAGGAGGTTAATTACCCCGAATGGCTCTCAAATGTTGTGATGGTAAAGAAAGCCAACGGGAGCTGGAGAATCTGCATCAATTTTATCGACCTGAATAAAGCATGCCCCAAAGATCCATTCCCTCTTCCAAGCATTGACACCCTGATTGACGCCACTTCGGGCCATGAGCTTCTCAGCTTCATGGATGCTTTCTCCGGATACAATCAAATCCGCATGTTCCCCCCGGATATCCCGAAGACTTCCTTTGTTACCGATCAGGACCTCTACTGCTACAGGGTGATGCCTTTCGGGTTGAAAAATGCAGGCGCCACCTATCAACGCCTCGTTAACAAAGTCTTCCAAAATTAGATCGGCCGCAACATGGAGGTGTATGTTGATGATATGCTTGTGAAGAGCATCCGTGGGGCCGACCATGTCACCGATCTACAGGAGGCGTTCGATGTATTAAGGAAACATGATATGAGGCTCAATCCGAACAAGTGTGCGTTCGGAGTCTCGTCGGGGAAATTCCTAAGCTTCATGGTCAGCCAAAGAGGGATCGAAGCCAACCCCGAGAAGATCAAAGCCATATTGGATATGGCTCCTCCCAAAAATGTGAAAGAAGTTCAGAAGCTAACCGGGCACCTCGCAGCTATAGGGCGCTTCCTTTCCAAGTCAGGAAAAAAGTGTCTTCCCTTCTTCAAGACTCTCAGGGGGGTTAAGGGCTTCAAATAGGGTGAACAACAGCAGGAGTCATTCGATCAGCTTAAAGCCTATCTATTCAACCCCCCTCTCCTCAGCAAGCCTATCCCCGGGGAAACACACTATCTCTACTTAGCTGCCTCCGAACAAACCCTCAGCGCTGTCTTGGTGAGGGAAGAAGACAAGGCTCAGAAGCCCATCTATTACGTAAGCAAGGTACTTCGGGATGCCGAGCTTCGTTATCCAAGGCTAGAGAAGATGGCATACGCCTTGGTTATGGTAGCTAGAAAGCTTCGCCCATATTTCCAGTCCCACTCGGTGGTCGTTCTTACCGACCAACCGCTGAAGCAAGTTCTGCACAAGCCGGAGACCTCTGGCCGTCTCATGAAGTGGTTGATCGAGCTGAGCCAGCATGATATATCATACCAGCCTTGGACCGCAATCAAAGCTCAAGCCTTAGCTGAATTCATAGTTGAGAGCACCATTTCCAAGGTCAGTCAAGCGGCAAACGGACCTCCTATTTGGACGGTATATGTAGATGGATCCTCTTGCACCGAAGGGAGCGGAGTCGGGGTCATTCTGGCAGGCCCAGATGACTTTGTTGTTCAATACTCCCTCTGCATCAACTTTAAGGCCTCCAACAATGAAGTGGAGTATGAAGCCCTTTATAGCCGGTCTCGGAATGGCCCGCAAAGCAGGGGCACAACGCCTCCGCATATTTAGTGACTCTCAGCTAGTCGTGAATCAAGTCTTGGGCGAGTATGAAGCGCGAGATGACCGAATGGCTAAGTATTTAGCCAAGGTCCAAAATCTCATGGCTCTATTCGAAGAGGCACTTATTCGGCGAATCCCCAGGGAGGAAAATGCCCAAGCAGATGCCCTCTCCAAGTTAGCCTCTTCCTCCCTCCAAGGTCTCGAGCAAACCGTCTTGATTGAAGTGCTCCTGAGGCCGAGCATAGAAGAAGAAACTTCCGACTCAATGGAGTCACTGCCGGTTCAACTTCAAGATAATTGGATGAAACCCCTGGTAGAATTTCTAAGGGATGGGCTCCTCCCCGAAGACCCTAAGGAAGCCCGTCGAGTCAGAACCATAGTGGAGCGGTACACCCTTGTTGAGGGGATCTTGTACAAACGCTCCTTCACACAAGTTGACGGCAGACCCTACCTGAGGTGCCTTTCCCCGGAACAAGCCACGTATGCCTTACAAGAGCTTCACGAAGGCATAGGCGAAGCACATTCAGGGTCCATATCACTTGCCCGAAAGGTGTTGAATTATGGGTACTTCTGGCCTACCCTCCTCCAAGACGCTGAACGACACATTCGGCAATGCAGCTCTTGTCAAAAGCATTCCAACATTCGTCACCTACCCCAAGCTCAGCTCACCTCCCTATCAAGTCCGATCCCTTTTGCAATGTGGGGAATGGATTTACTAGGGCTGTTTCCCCCAGCTCCTGGCCAGCTCAAATTCTTAGTCGTGGCAATCGACTACTTTTCAAAGTGGATAGAGGCCGAGCCCTTGGCCACAATCACCGAGAACAAAGTACTTCAATTCTTCTGGAAGAGCATCATCTGCAGGTTCGGCGTCCCTCGAGTCCTTATAATAAACAATGGAACACAATTTACAGGGGCCGCATTCCGAACTCTATGTGAAGACCTCGCCATCCAACAACACTTCTCCTCCGTCTTCCACCCATAGTCAAATGGCCAAGTAGAAAATGCCAACCGACAAATTCTCTCCGGTATTAAGAAGAGACTAGACAAGTCCGCTAAAGGCTTATGGGTTGATCAGCTCCCTAATGTACTATGGAATTACCGCACTACCAAAGGGGCCCCTACAGGAGAGTCGCCATTTAATCTCACCTATGGGTCTGAAGCTGTGATCCCCTTGGAAGTCGGTGTACCCTCTCCTCGCCTCAATGCCTATGAAGAAGAGCAGAATGCCAGGGAGCTTCGGGCGAATTTGGATCTGATTGATGAGCTCCGTGAAAGAGCGTCGATTCGCCAACAAAGCTACCGAAGGAAGATCGAGCTGGCCTACAACAAGAGGGTCTGTCCCACCAACCTCAAAGAAGGGAACTTGGTCCTCATAAAGTTAGCTATATCATTCTCCAGTCAGAAGAACAAGCTAGCGCCAAATTGGGAAGAACCCTACAAGATCACCAAAGTGATTCAGCCGGGGGCATACCGTCTAGAAGACCTTGAAGGAAGAGAGATTCCCAGGACATGGAATGCCGACCATCTCTTGAAGTACCAAGAGAGCACATGAACGCCTCTCTGAGTACCTTCAGATGTCGAACCGTTCATGTCCCTTCATTTGTATTTTACTTTTGCTTCTTTATTTCTCCAATGCAATAACGGCTCGCAACTTAGAAGCAGCTGACTATTAATTTTCAATAAAGAACATCTTGCTTCCTATTTTACTTGTGAATTGTTTGTATCTCTCTGTTTTTACCTTCATACTCAAACGACGAGTTCGGAGTCCAAAACTTGGCTTAACTCCGCTTCGCAAGCTCGCTCTTAAGCGAGCTAGAAGTGGTTCGCCATTCGGAATTGCTCCCACAACCGTTGAAACATACTCAAACGACGAGTTCGGAGTCCAAAACTTGGCTCGACTCCGCTTCGCAAGCTCGCTCTTAAGCGAGCTAGAAGTGGTTCATCATTCGAAATTGCTCCCACAACCATTGAAACATACTCAAACGACGAGTTCGGAGTCCAAAACTTAGCTCGACTCTGCTTCGCAAGCTCGCTCTTAAGCGAGCTAGAAGTGGTTCGCCATTCGGAATTGCTCCCACAACTGTTGAAATATACTCAAACGACGAGTTCGGAGTCCAACACTTGGCTCGACTCCGCTTCGGAACCTCACTCTTAAGCGAGCTAGAAGTGGTCCGCCATTCGGAATTGCTCCCACAACCGTCGACGGACGCGAAATGTCCATAACTAGACTAGACATGGGAGAAAAGAACTTAAAAGAGCTAACGTTTGGTTCTTATGACTCGTTTCGAATCGAACTACCATGCACATCCAACACACAAGCATCAGAAAGAAAACGAGCTTTTATTTCATTAAAAAGTTCGGCAAAGGAACCCAAATTATAAGACCAAGTTAATACTATGGGGCTCTACAAAAACTTAAAGAAGCATAATTACAACTTATTCAAAGCTTCTTTGGAATGGGGATGTTTCGATTCAAAGACACTCGGGGACGGCGTCTCCTAACTTCGGAGCTCGTCTGTAGGCCAACGGACCGAGACGCCTCTTCGGCGCTGCCTCTGACCGTGGCCCCAACCGAAGCGCCACTAGACGAGGCAGCCACCCTGCTTAGAGCATCGGTCGGGCTCCGCCTAACAACAGGCAGACGAGTCGCGAGCTCGTAAAAAGAGATTCCCCTCTCACTCTCTTCGCGCGTACACGACGTGCTTCTAACGTTGATTCTTGCCGGCTGAGGCTTCAGTCGAGCGACTTCCTCCTCGAGCTCGACAATCCGATCCTTCAAGGAGTCGTCCTTCACAGAAATCTTAAAGCGAGGAAGCCGAGCAGAACCTTCAGTGCCAGAGCTATCGGCTATGATTCGACGAAGGTGGGTCACTTCAATGCTTATGTCGACCGTAACCCTCCTCAACTCGTCGACCTTCGTCATCAACTCGTCGCGCTCGGCCAGCAATTTACCCACTGCCGAAGCTAACTCGTCTTCCTCCGCCAAAAGTTCTTCCTCAGCTATCTTCAAATCTTGAACTTTCACCACAAGATCACCTTCCGCTCGAGTAACGTCGAACAGCGCCTTTCGGAGCAACTCCACCTCGCCTTCAAGACGAATCTCGCGAGATCGCTTCCGTAATTGTTTTAGCTCGGAGAAATACCCTCTCGCCATTGCCTTGACATCCTCTAGATCTAACTCGCTTTTGAGGAAGCACTCTCGGCTGCGAGAAAGGGCCCGCTTCGCCGTTTTCAATTCAGTACGAAGACGAGAAACCTCAGCTGCTGAACTCGACTCGACCTGAAAAGTGAAAGAATATCAAAGGGAGTCTTAAACACTTAGCGAAATTTCAATGTGTTCACAACACTTGAGTTCTTGACACGAACAAAAAGTGTTCAACACTTAGCGAAATCTCGATGTGTTCACAGCGCTTCAGCAAAATTTTAATAATAGTATCACCACCCTCAATACAGCAAAATCTCAAGACAAGGCGAACACAAGTCAAAAAATTTCAAACTTTAGGCCAAGATTTCAAAAGGGGGAAGTCGTTTCATTAAAAATCCAAAATATACACAAAAGCGGTGGCCAGTCCGCAGTTAGGCGTTACAGCAAAAACAAAACAAATGAAGCAGAAATAATGAGAGAAGAGGCGACTAAGTCAGGGGTCGACCTCGTAATGTCGTTCCGAAGTGTCGTCGCTCGGCACGGTGACTATCGCGCCCTCGACACCCACCTCGTCCTCGGCATCTTTGCCCTCCTACCCGGGGGCGAGCTCGGCCAGAGGCAGTTCTTCCTCCCCCTCTACGGGGTCGTAGAAGTATTAGGAGGAGCCGTCGAACCTGGGGATGCGAGCGGCCACGTGCTACAGCGCTCGGGCGTACGCCTCCTCCATGTTTGTCAACATGTGGGCCTCGGCCTCGTCCCGAACCGCCTGCTCCGCAACCGCCACCTTCGACGCCTGGCTGCTCAGAGCCTCCTCCGACGCCCTCAGTGCCTTGGACAGCTCCTCTTCGAGACGAGCCGTCTCCTTTTCCAAAGCTTCGACCTTGGCAGCCTCGGCGGCCGACTGCTTCAGCGCCTCGGCGAGCTTCTCTTCAAGACCAGCCACCTCGGCTGCGCGCGAAGCGGAAAGCAACTGCTCGGCCTCGAGCAATTTGACCGCCTTGGCACGCTCTGACTGCTCCCGATCATTCAGCACGGTCATCTCCTTCTCCTTGCTCGCAAACTCTTTGAGCAAGTGGTTGAAATGGCATTAGGGTCTGCAGGTGACACAAAAAACTATTAGGCCTGAGCGAAAAAACTTGGAAAAATTTTATAGAAGTTTTTGATACTCACCGACATGATGTTCCGAGCGATCTGCACAGTGTCGTCGCCAACGGTACCCGCCTTCAGCGCGGCTCGCTCTTTGGGGGTCGGCAGGTGCTTCACCGCCTGCATGCAGATGCCCCCGTCTCCGAGGAACCCGTCCACCTTCATCACCCGCCAGTCGGGGACGAAGAGGTACTTGTGCTCCTCGGTAAGGATCTTCTCGGCCTCGGCGGTGAGAGGGGGGACCTCGAGAGCCAAGGCCGTGCTCATGTTGAACGCTCCGCTCGACGACCCGGGCGCATCAACTTGATCGACTTGAGTCGGTGCCTTCGGTGGAGCTTTGGCAGGCGTCTCCGAGGGAGTGAGGTCAGGTGCATCCGAAGGCGCCTCGGCCACCAGCTCCATGACGGTCGGTGGTGCTGAGGGAACCTTCGCGGCTCGACCCCCCTGAGGCCCGGCCACAGTCCTCTTCCTCTTTCTCGACTCCTGCTCCTTCACCGCACGAGCTTTGGCCATCAGTCCTTTGCAATCCATACCAGGGGATTCTGAAAAAACCAAACAAAAGGAGTTAGAAAATTTTAACCAAAAGAATAAGCTGAAGCAAGAAAAGAAGAGAAAAGCGTACTAGGGTCGATCGGACTGAGACCCCCACGAAACAAGACCTCCTCGGTAATGTCCTTCCAACTAAGGGTCGGAAGACCGAGGAGCTTCTCCACCACCTCTTCCTCTTCTTTAGTGAGCACGGGCTCCTTCTTCGCCCGCTTCGGAACTCCGATCTTCCACTGCGCCGGAAAGACCCACGGCTCGGGAGCACGGATGAGGAAGTACTTCTCTTTCCAGTGCCTGATCGAGTCCGGGTTCTCGATCAGTTTCACGCCCTTCCTCGGCGAAAGATAGTACCTCTTCTCCATCTTGCTCATCTGGCAGATGTGGTAGAGGCTCCGAAGTATGACCATCTCCGGCTGCACACCAATCTCTTGACACTGAAGGACGAAGGCGATCACGTGTCGCCACATGTTCGGCATAAACTGAGCGGGACTCAGGCCGAACCACCGTAGCACCTGGTTTACGAAAGGGTGCAGTGGCAGCCGAACTCCAACGTTCAGTGTGTCATACGGGAAGACGCAAGTATCGGCCGAAGTAGATGTGCACGCTCGGACACCGGGGCCGGGGAGTAGAAGAACGTATTCTTTGGGGATCCGGAACCCACTCCTGATCCGATGCAGGTCCGCCTCGGTCAAGATTGAGGAGATCTGATCCACCTCGAAAGGGTCCCTCGGATCATTCTCCTCGTATGATGGAGCCGTGCCCTGCGTCACCTTCTCCAACAAGTCTTCAAGGTAACTCCGCACACCCCCAATGCTAGATAAGACAGATGGGTGCCGACCCAATTCTCCCGCCGTCTTTGGATGCTCGACTATCGTCGTCACCCTGATCGGCTCGGCAACCTCTTTCCCCTTGCTCGGCCTAACCGTTGTCACCTCGATCGGCACGGCGATCTCCTTCCCCTTGTTCGACCTAACCATCACCGCTCGGCTGATGTCTTGGTCCAAGGTAGGGGTCTCATCCTCTGAAGAAAACTTAACCATTTTCTAAGGATAAGGCGAGACACTAACCTTGAAGTGACGTGAATGGCCGGAAAAGATCGCTGGAATCTGAAAGCGCCTTGCCTGCGACAGCTAGTAGCGCCACCTGAGAGCGAAAACTCCGCTAGTAGAAAGTATGAAATGAAAAGTGAAGAATGAGGTAAAGTGTGAGGGGGGTGAAGACTTATAGTAAAAGAAACGACTCTTGGGCTTTGTAACGTAAAGACGCAACTTTTGGGCCTCCCCTCAAGGCGTTATAAAAGCCCAAAAGGACTAAGTAGCAAAGAGCGGCGACCGTTCACAAGAAGTAACGACGGTTCGGTATGAGCCGCTTCGCTCGGCTGCACCTCAAGCCCCAAGTCGCCGATGCACTCTACTTAGAAACCAAGAAGCACTCAGATCGGCCCACGATTCCTCGGTAACCGAGCAACTGCCAATCCGAGCTGTGAATTGGAGAAAAAAAACTTTCTCCCCAAAATTCGCGCAAGATCTCGATCAGACGGCTCAGATCGTGCCACCTCCACAAAATGACATGATAGTGTTTTCTCGAGAACTGAGCCTATCTCGAGATCCGCGCCATGATCCAACGGCCCAGATCGCTCCACATCCCTCGGAACCAAAGCCCGAGTGACAACCGATCCGAGCTAATCACACATAGAAGAAGCTCGGAAACCGAGCAACTGCCAATCCGAGCTGCGAATTGGAAAAAAAACGACTTTCTCCCCAAAATTCGTGCAAGGTCTCGATCAGACGGCTCAGATCGAGCCACGCCCACAAAATGACAAGATAGTGTTTTTTCGAGAACTGAGCCTACCTCGAGATTCGCGCCATGATCCAGCGGCCCAGATCGCTCCACGTCCCTCGGAACCAAAGCCCGAGCGACAAGCGATCCGAGCTGATCACACATAGAAGAATCTCCGAAACCGAGCAACTGCCAATTCGAGCTGCGAATTGGAGAAAAACGACTTTCTTTCCAAAATTCGTGCAAGATCTCGATCAGACGACTCAGATCGTGCCACCTCCACAAAATGACAAGATAGTGTTTTCTCGAGAACTGAGCCTACCTCGAGATCCGCGCCATGATCCAACTGCACAGATCGCTCCTCATCCCTCGGAACCAAAGCCCGAGCGACAAGCGATCCGAGCTGATCACACATAGAAGAAGCTCGGAAACCGAGCAACTGCCAATCCGAGCTGCTCGCCTACACAAAAAATGTCAGAGTTACGTCGCTCGAAACCTGAGCGTATGGTAATCCGAGCTGCACAGTTGAAGAAAAATACTACCGAGCAACCCCAGCCATTGGATTGTTGCGAAATTCCCGCTGAAAGTGATGAACGACTCAGATCAAGCCACGCCCACTAAACGACAAGATAGTATTTTCTCGAGAACTGAGCTTACCCTCGGGATCCGCGCCGTGATCCAACGGCCCAGATCACCCCACGTCGCTCGGAATCTGCGCTCCGAGCTACCGGTGGTCCGAGCTGCTCACACAGAAAATGGTGCCGAGCTACGTCGCTCGGATTCCGAGCAACTAGCGATCCGAGTTGCTCACGCGAAGAAAATATTGCCGAGCGACCACAGCCATCGGATCTCCTCCAAATTTGCATTCCGACCTAATGAGCAGTCCAGATCACCCCACGTCGCTCGGAATCTGCGCTCCGAGCGACCGGTGATCCGAGTTGCTCATGCGGAGAAACGGCGTCGAGCTACGTCGCTCGGATTCCGAGCAACTGGCGATCCGAGCTGCTCGCGCGAAGAAAATGTTGCCGAGCGACTCCAGCCATCCGATCTTTTAGAAATTCGTGCCTGCACAAGACGGGCGGTCCAGATCACGCCACGTCATAATTCGAAATTAATATCAATTTTTATTTATTAAAATTGAATTATTTATTTAAAAATTGCAAAAAATGATTAAAAAATCAGGAAAATTAATTAAAAATTCTAAAAAACAATTATAAAATCAGGGAAATATTTCTGAGTACCCGAGTAAACAATTATTGCTTAGAATAGTTGGTTAAGACCCCCGAACAGCGAATCGACACTTCGCAAGGTTAAATAAATGATCCGAAAAAATAAATAAAACTTAAGAAAAATCACCAAAAGGGCTCAGGAACGACCCTGAGCGCACAACTAATCCGGAAAATCACCATACTGCGAAGATTCGACACCTCTCATTTGGACTCCGATACCACCCTGTAAGCCATTAAAACAGTAAAACTACTTCTCAAAGGCTGAACAAACTCAGTCTTCGGGAGTGGGGGGCTTGTGATATGGCTAAAAAATAGGGATAAATCGAAACCGTCCAAATCGGGCGCGAATCTCAAAGCCTGAGGATAAAATGGTAATTTCACCTATAAACGGGTCTGAAGTGGGTACTGGGTCCTCTCTCCAGAGGCCCAACAACCCGCGAATCCATCTCAACTGGGTGCGGGTTTTAACCCGCTGCTGACCCGGTCCAACAGGATGAAATTAGGGTTTCTGATTAATCCTAATCAACGGCCCTGATTTGTGTCTATCCTTTCAATGGAAATTAGGGATTACATTCCTAATCTGTTCCTAGGGATTACATTCCTAATTTGATCCCAAAGGCGGCTATAAATACCCCCCATCCACCATCATTAAGAGGTAATCAATCTTTTGCCAATTTACGCTAATCCATAATCTTCCTGATTACTGACTTGAGCATTGGAGGGTGCGTCGCCGGGATCAACCCCGGTGTTTCGCACTTTTTGCAGGTGAACGGCGGGAGTCAGCGGTCAAACTCCGGCGGAAGAAGTTAAGGTTTGACTATTCAGTTTTCCCAAGAATCCACAAATACTATCTGTTTGCCCCCACACCAGATTCAGCGGTAACACTACTCTATCCACGTAGTCTAAAATTTTTTCTCAACTAATTATTTGCCTATCCATCAAATTATTAACTGAAAAATTGGATTTCTTAACGGTCACCTCCTCCAATAACGGTGTTTAATTTTTATTAACCACAAATTACCAATTCGGTCTCTTCATGATTTAAAGGATCATACAAATGTCTATCCACCATTGTACGCATAAATAATAAAAAATTAACACACAACCAGGAAAAATAGAATAATAATAAGGAATTAAAATTGTGTTCTACAAAACTAGGCTACATCTTATCCTCTAGAACAATAAATTTAGTTCATATCAAATTTGCAATTAAAAAATCGTTTGGGATTGCATCTAAAAAAATTTAGAGAAGAGAAGATATAAAGAGAAATAAAAAAAATTAATGCAAACCGAATTATCACTCTTATGTCTCAAATAACCGAACCCACACTGTCTCGTCGAAGCCTCGAAAACAGCGCCTACACGCGTCAGCCGAGTCAGCCGCTGTCATGTGCGCCCGCTTCCGTCTGGGTCCCACGCACCGAGTCAGAAGACAGCAGGCACTGTCTTGTCATGTGGGTCCCTCTCTGCGTCACGTCAGAGGAAGAAGACAGCAGGTGTCGCTGTCGAGCTGCTGCTTCCTCTCTCTCTCCTTTGTTTCTTGAACCCAGAGAAGAGCTCTCTATCTCTGACTCTTCGTTTCCTTTTTTTTTTCTTTATTATTAGCAGCCGTCACCTCTTCCAGTTTTCTTTGTGCACATCTTCATGTATTTATAGAGCAACGGGAAGAAGATTTAGGGTTTGCTCTTTTTTGCAGAAAAATCCTCTCTGTTCATTTATTTCCTTTCTGATATTTATTTATTTCTCCTTTCTTCTTCTTTTTCCTTTCCTTCCAAGCACGTGCTTCTGCATACACAAATTAAGACCAGAATTTAGGATTTAAATAAAATTAATTAGTTCAAAATTAATTAAACTAACTAAAAATCATAATGGCTCATTAAAATCCTTCTAAAATTATTTATTGCACTTTTTCTCAACAAAACAATAAAAAATTAATAAATCCATAGTTTTACTTTATTTGTTGACTTTTTTTTCACAAATCTTTACTTTTTGCATCAAAAATATTATTTCTTCAAAAATAATTAATTAATTGAAATCTTATAGAAATAAGATGAATTATAAACAATATCAACGAAAATATGCAAATTTATTTGGTAAATGAGTACAAATATTTGTATATAAATTAGACACATCAAATATCCCCAAACTTAAGATTTTGCTTGTCCTCGAGCAAAAAGTAGAATCATGAACAAGGGAATAATAATAGTAGACTCAACCCTTCACACTAAGAATTCTCATCATGCAAGCATAAAAAATTCAATTAAAAATATAGACAATAGCAAATAAAGTAAAACTAAGCAGACCCACTTTCTCCAGTGCAATTATTTATTCATAATTCCAAACCCAATCGTATTTGTCATGCAATTAATGTAATTGTAGTATGTAACAACTTAATCTATGATTATCCTTTCTCTCTACCACAAACCGATTAGCAAACTAGAGTTTTTTTTTTTTTTAATAATAATTTTTTCAGTCTCTTTTCTAAGTTGTCACTTGCCTTTTGACGCGAATGCAAAATATTTGTGATGAATTCACCCGGTTACTCAGCAAGTCGCAAACTTAAAGTGCTTTGCATACTCATATTTCAAGTTGCCGTTTTACGTAAAAGTAAACATTGGTGATGAATACCCCTAGTTACTAATCAACTTAAAACATTGGAGTAGGTTGACTTTATTCATATATTTTTTTTTGTTTTTTTTTCATTATTACTCTATTTACTTAAACTCTGTTTAGGACTAGATCAAAGGGGATAATTACAAGAAAAAGCATCATATTCGTCTTTTATGTATAATAGCATGACTCACACAACTTTGTAAGGAATTTTGAAACTCAATAATCCTAAAGTAAATAAGTATGCTTAATATTGCTTTACAAGAAATTGTCTATCCCAAAAAAAAAATTATTTCAATGCTCATCACAATAAAGAACTCAAAAGTGTAAGGGTGAGCCTAGTTGAAATCCTTTTTATTTTGTTTTTCTTTTCAAAAATAACAAAAATAAAAATAAATCTGTAAACCTTCCCCCCAAACTTGAATATCACATTGTCCTCAATGGGAATGAAAAACAAAAATAAAAAGAATGCAAAAAGTTTAGAATTTCTCCCCTGATTCGTCTTTAAATTTCTGCACGCGCGGTGTTCAGTATTTTGGCGATATCTGGAGCTGTAGGTGTCCAAATGGGCTGAATTTTTTTTTAGCTGGAAAGCTAAGACAATAGGCTACAATTTCTCTTTGAATCAGGTTTCCAGATTCTGACTCCATACTGCTAAAAAACAACCATCAATGAAAGTGTACAAAATAGCTCCGTCCGGCGACTTCCAAAATTTATGCAATCCTACAAGATAAAATCAAACATTAAAATAAAATAAACTGAAAGATAAATCAAACCTAAATGCAATAAAATAAAACATGGGTTGCCTCCCAAGAAGCGCTAAGTTTTAAGTCTTCAGCCAGACATGTGGGTGAGATGGTTAAGTAACGCCAAGATCCAACAACATTAACACATCCTTTCTAATTTTTCTCTTCAGGTGTGGATCAGGTTCAAGCTCTAGTTTGAGGCGTTAACTTCGTGATGATGATGTCTTTGATTCCCCCACCTCTTTGAATTTATGCTGCAAAAATGAATAAATAGAAGGTGCAGCATTCAAGTACATAACATGTTCAAAAATATTTTCTTTTTCAGTTTCAAAAATTTCTGCATTTGTTGGACATACTTTTGTAGGTGATTTTTCAATTTCAGCCTTATGTTTCTCGCCCACAATTAAATCAGTTTTACTTACTTGAATCCACGACTGTTCTTCAGGAGAAAACTTTATAGAATTAAAAACATCATACATTACTTGCTCATGCTGGATTTGTTCGTCCACAATTTGTTCAATCTCACTTTGCTTTTCAACCACATTCTGTTCACCATTTTCTTCTTGTGGTTGCTCAATTGTCCTCCCACTGCTTAGTGTTATTGCCTTGAAATCTTCTGTGGGGTTGACAACTGTGTTGCTTGGTATTGTTCCTGTAGTTTTGTCATTAAGAATATTAGAAAATTGACTAATTTGTACCTCAAGATTGTGGATGGAAGCCGAAGTTGAATTTGCAACATTCTGAATTGTCAAATCTGTCTTTTGTATGTATTGTTCTGCCCTTTGCATGTAGTGCATAAACACGTCTTCAAGTGTCAGCTTCTTTTCTTACTGTGGAAAATTTTGAGGTGGTACAACTGCTCCTTGATTGTAGTTCCATGGATAATTGGGGGTGTTTATCCATTCTTGATTGTATGTGTTTGCATAATGATTGTTTTACATTTGAAAGTTTGACACAAAATTTTCATGTTCGGCATTTGATGGAGCAAAAGGGTTCCCCACTTGACAATCTGAACTTGCATGATTTCCTGCATAAAGATCACAAATTATATTAGATTGAATAGCATTAAAATTCATATTTTCTACTTGTTTAGATAAAATATTATTTTTTTGCATTTGAAGTAGAAAAAGGATCAAGTTCAAAAACTCCAGCCACTTTTCTTGGCATTGTTCTCTCTGAAGACCACTGGTAATTATTTGATGCCATCTCCTCTAAAATATCATAAGCTGCTGTGTAAGTTTTGCTCATGAGTGCACCACCAGCTGCTGCGTCAATCATAGATCGATGTGTAACTCCCAAACCATTATAAAATGTTTGCATTTGCAGCCATTTCGGTAGTTCATGATTAGGACACTTTCTCAATAACTCTTTAAACCTTTCCCATGCATCATACAAAGACTCAGTCTCAAATTGAGTAAATGTGCAAATATCATTTCTTAGCTTTGCTGTCTTTGTTGGCGGAAAATACTTGGCTAGAAATTTTTGTGCAAGTCCCTCCCAAGTAGCAATACTACCGGGTGGTAGATAATATAGCCAAGCCTTCGCCTTATCTCGTAGTGAAAAAGGAAAGAGTCTCAATCTAATTGCATCATCTGATACTCCATTGTACTTGAAAGTGTCACAAATTTCCAGAAAGTTTGCAATGTGAGCATAAGGATCCTCGTGCGGTAGTCCCCTAAATTGAACAGTCTGATGAATCATTAGAATTATCTCCGGTTCAATCTCAAAATCGTTAGCTTCAATAACCGGCTTCTTTATGCTTGCTTCATAAATTGAGGGCATAGCATAGTCTCTCAAAGATCTGTTTTTATCGTTTCCCATGATAATGTACGTGTATGTCCTACAATATAAGTATCGAAAAAGAAAAGAAAAAAACAGAAAAATTTAAAAAAAAAACTAAAATAAGAAAAAAAATTAAAATAAAAATAAAAGTTAGTCAAAAGAAATAAAGATGTAAAATAATAATAAAATAAAATAAAATCCAAACTAGTAATAATCTAGCAATTTTCAATATCAATAAAAGAATAACTAATCCCCAGCAACAGCGCCAAAAACTTGATGTGAATATTTGCAAGTGTACAAAATCGCAACAAGTAATATAATTAGTGAATAGAGTGTCGAATCCACAGGGACTAGATATTTTATTGAGTACCGATATTACTAGATTAATCACTATTTGGAAGATCGAAATTAATAAATGATAAGACAACTAAATTAAATTAATCTAATTAAAACTAACTAAATTTGTGAAAAGGGAGAGGGCTGTGAAAAACAGTAAAACTCTTGTAATTTGTTATTGGTAAAATTAGTTCTAAGGCTCTTGATTTCACATCGTTTATCACACACACAAATTGTAACTCCTTATGAATAAAAATATTATCTTTCCAAGTTGTAGACCAAAATCCTAAAAATATTAACCACTCTATCCACGTAGTCTAAAAATTTTTCTCAACTAATTATTTGCCTATCCATCAAATTATTAATTGAAAAATTGGATTTCTTAACGGTCACGTCCTCCAATAACGGTGTTTAATTTTTATTAACCACAAATCACCAGTTCGGTTTCTTCATGATTTAAAGGATCATATAAATGTCTATCCACCATTGTACGAATAAATAATAAAAATTAACACACAACCAGGAAAAATAGAATAATAATAAGGAATTAAAATTGTGTTCTTCAAAACTAGGCTACATCTTAGCCTCTAAAACAATAAATTTAGTTCATATCAAATTTGCAATTAAAAAATCGTTTGGGATTGCATCTAAAAAAATTTAGAGAAGAGAAGATATAAAGAGAAATAAAAAAAATTAATGCAAACCGAATTATCTCTCTTCTGTCTCAAATAACCGAACCCACACTGTCTCGTCGAAGCCTCGAAAACAGCGCCTGCACGCGTCAGCCGAGTCAGCCGCTGTCACGTGCGCCCGCTTCTGTCTGGGGCCCACGCGCCGAGTCAGAAGACAGCAGGTGCTGTCTTGTCATGTGGGTCCCTTTCTTCGTCACGTCAGAGGAAGAAGACAGCAGGCGTCGCTGTCGAGCTGCTGCTTCCTCTCTCTCTCCTTTGTTTCTTGAACCCAGAGAAGAGCTATCTCTCTCTGACTTTTCGTTTCCTTTTCTTTCTTTTTTTTTCTTTATTATTAGCAGCCGTCACCTCTTCCAGTTTTCTTTGTGCACATCTTCATGTATTTATAGAACAACGGGAAGAAGATTTAGGGTTTGCTCTTTTTGCAGAAAAATCCTCTCTCTTCATTTATTTCCTTTCTGATATTTATTTCTTTCTCCTTTCTTCTTCTTTTTCCTTTTCTTGCAAGCACGTGCTTCTGCATACACAAATTAAGACCAGAATTTAGGATTTAAATAAAATAAAATTAATTAGTTCAAAATTAATTAAACTAACTAAAAATCATAATAGCTCATTAAAATCCTTCTAAAATTATTTATCGCACTTTTTCTCAACAAAACAATAAAAAATTAATAAATCCATAGTTTTACTTTGTTTGTCGACTTTTTTTCACAAATCTTTACTTTTTGCATCAAAAATATTATTTCTTCAAAAATAATTAATTAATTGAAATCTTATAGAAATAAGATGAATTATAAACAATATCAACGAAAACATGCAATTTTAATTGGTAAATGAGTACAAATATTTGAATATAAATTAGACACATCAGTAGGCGCTGTGAAGACTTCACCGGCGGCATCGTAGGACACTCCAGACCAACCATACCCAAACTCCACACCCTATCACCTCCAACACCAACAAACTACCGGCCTGGCCGCACGGGCCCCAAACCGAACCTCCGACCTCACACTTGACCCCAAATCCATGGTGTTCGCGACAACAGGCGCGAGAGGATGCTCTGGCGCGACATAGTCGCTCCGCGACAGTTGAGACAAGCACCCCGGAAGTTGAAACAAGTGAGCGCACATCACGGAGGGACCCCATCTTTGGACCCCAAGCTCCACAATCGTGCAAGACAACCAACTCCCGGTATCTTCACATGCACTACCAACCCTTGATGGTGGCAAGCGCACAGAACATCCGGGCAAACATCAAGCAACGCCACCCAACATCATCTTCCCCACCGCTCTCCCTACCGTGGGAGCTCTCCACCTTCGGTCGGAAAGCGCTGAGTACTACTTGCTTAACAACCCCCAAGCGCACATCACGGAGGGACCCCATCGTTGGGCCCAAGCTCCACAATCGTGCAAACAACCTAGTTCCCGGCATCTTCACACGCACTACCAACCCTCGCAGAAGCCAAATCAAAGTCGTAGATCGCCGTGATTGGCCCCGAGAGTGTGGACATGGTGGCAAGCGCACAGAACATCCGGGCAAACAACAAGCAAAGCCACCCAACCCCGACCTAACCCAAACCCCAACCCCAAACAACCCACCCCCAAACTCCCACCACCAGATCTAGAGGTCGACATCATTGAACTCTCAGTCCCGATCGGAGCGATCGCGTGTCGAATCCGCCGATGACTCCTCAGTGTCGAACAGGAGATCGAAAGGGGGGGCGAAGGAGGTCGGAAGGGAGGGCGGAAATGGGCTCAGATCTCGACGGATCTGGACGGTGGAGGGAGGATCTTCGGAGGAGGGAGGGGGGATCGTCGGTGGAAGGAGGAGGCAGATCAGATCTCGATGGTGGAGCCCAGATCTCGTCATCGATAGTGGGTCGCGACGGTGGGAAAGGAAGAAGGGGAGGGGTCGCGGGTCGCGATGGTAGGAAGTGGAGGAGAAGCGACGGGGTGGGGGGGGGGGGGGGGGGCGGCGACGAGGGCTAGCCGCCGCCGCCCCTAAAAATTTCAAATCTAGGGTTTTTTGAGAGAGTGATGAGGATAAGCTACTCTTGTCGAGAAGCTTTTTTTTTATAGAAATTGTTGGAAAATGTAGACTTCGAATGTACGCCGCACAAAAACAGCATGTGCATTTGAGAATATATTGCCTACTAAGATTTTGGCAACAGAGTCCATTAATACTTTGAAAATGGAAGTGCATAGTTATCGTTCACATGATAATTTACAAAATGCGTTAGTCAATCTAAACTCTCTGGCGAGTGAGTTCAAAGTGGGTAGGAGAACATTCTCCATCCAAAATTACTACTCTAACCTCTCAGAATCGTTATAGCAATATCATATTCTTAATTATTAACAAAAGCAAAAATATAGCATAATACTAAAATTAGCATAAAAATTCAGAATTAGAAGATAAGAGCACAATTTTTAAGGAAAGAACTTACATTAGCATCATCCTCCATTAACCTGCACCAAATTGAAAATAATCCCTTATCAACATAAAATATGTTAAGGGCCATTTAGTCACATATCGGTTAAATGAGTAGCCGATATGAAGTTGAAGTAAACTTGGGTTCCCTCCCCTTAACAGCTAGTTTTTAATGGTGAGTTCTCATGGGTTCGTTTCAATTGGTATTAGAGCGAGTCTCATGTTATTGATCTGCAGCGCTTGGAAAGGGCTAACGCTCGAAAAAGACTATCTAGGGGCTGGATTAAAATTATTGGTAGACCGGAGTTGGGCCAGTGTTTCTAGAGTGAAAGCCACTGAAAGTCTGAAAGGGCTACTTAGAGGCTGGATTAAAAAAATGGGAAGGTCCGGACCGGGCCAGTGTCGTTAGATTGAAATCGTCCGGTGCCTTAAAGTGAGCCGCTGGGGACGGCAGAATCGGAAATACTAATCTTAAAGCCTAATTCATAATTTCCATAAAGAAAGGAGAAAAATCGTATCCTTCGATTTAGAAACCCGAACTTGAAATTTTGTGTTGAGCTATCAAAGAGGGGAAAAGGAGCAGCTTTTGTGTTATGGAGTTTTTACGTATATGCTCTTTTCTTTTTCTTTCTTTTACAGTTGCACACTGATGAAAGGTTGAGGGACAAAAATACACTCGGCAGCAAACTTTATGGGCTCTGAGAAATCATTTCATGTTTTTGACAATCTAGCCCAGCCCAAATTTATTATTTGTTTGGGCTCAGTTACTCAAGCCTAAGGCTGCAAACGAATCTAGCTATTCGCGAGCTATTCGGCTCAAGCTCGGCTCAAACCGAGCTCGAGCTCGGATTTTTTTTTAGGCTAAGCTCGGGAGCTATTCGGTTCGAATACGGTCAAAGCTCGGCTCGAACCGAGCTCGAGCTCAAAACTGAGCTCGTTTCCTTAACGAGCCGAGCTCGAGCCTGAACGTATTCGGTTCGGCTCGGCTCGATTGCAGCCCTACTCAAGCCTAACCAAATCTTAGACCAAGAAAATAATCGGCCTCTATTTCTAACCTTTTAGTCCTATATTAGAGTCCACTTGCAAGCATTTTTTGAGTTGTGTCCTTCACCTTGCTCTCATGTTTGTTGACATGTTGCAACTAATACTTGAACCCTTATACTAATTGACCACCACTAAATATTGCTTCTGGCAACCACCACTGGTGATATGGGTCAGATGACGTGGCCCCTCCTGGGCCATTGGATCTCCTCAAAACCCGCTCTTCCCTAATCATCAAGTCGACAGAAGTCCAACGGGCCGTTACCGCCTCAGGCCCATAGACAAATGGGTTTGACTCGGCCCGCTCAGGTCCCAGACCCGTTTGCTCTGCCTATTAATACCAGACCCCCTCTCCCACTGGCCAGGTAATCAAACTTTCTACCCCTGAACCCTAGCTACTGTTGCTTTTCCGAGTAACTAACTAGATCGTCGGAGGGCCTGTCGCCGGGACTTCTCCTGGTGTTTCTAGGCAGTATGCAGGTACCTAGGACCGAGCCGAGCCCCCAGATCCGAGCCGAGCACCCGACCCCTACCTCACTCCTACTTCCGAGCCAGCTCCCACTATCCGGAGTCGGACCAGGGCCAGTACCGCATAAGGACTTCCCCTATACAAATTACAAGAACTCACACCTATTGCAACCACACCCCAAAAACAAACTGCATCAGGTTGGCGCCGTCTGTGGAAAACATCCTTCTAAGTACTGTTGTCCTTCCGAGCTCAGCCAGAGTCGTCACCTCGGATCCGAGCCCTCCCATGGCTCCGAAAGCCCGAAGGGCCGTCACCTCGGCACGACATCTGGACCCCCTACATCATAGCCGCGCGAATGACCAGAGTTCCAACCAACCTCGGGTCAACGGCACGGCCCGACCATTAAGCGCGTTGGATTTGCGCTATGTCATCTCGGATAGGCATGCCAGCAGGACGAGGGGAGAGGCCGCTTCCAACTCGGTCACGAACCATCATCGACAGCCTTCCCAAGTGTGCGATCCCCTACAGAACCCGGTGGGGCAAGCCCCCGTTATAAGGGTCGAATTCCAGAATTTTCGGGACGAAATTCTCCAAGCCATCCGAGGCGGCCAGACTACCGAGGTCCGCCACAGTTCCGACCCCTGGTCAGAAATAGGAGCCAGCGAGTCCCGCTGATCGGCGCATCCTTAGGAACAGGCAGACACCGTCCTTCGTCATTTGGAGGAAAGGGAGAATCGCCTCGCCCATCTTGGCAAGGGCGGTCATCGACAGACCAGACCTCCTTTTCCCCCCAAATCCTTGAGGCCGAAATCCCTCGAAATTTTAGGCCTCTATAATTCGAGACCAATAGTGGCGAGGGCGATCCTGCTGATCACATGGAGGGATTTAAGACCCTCATGATGATTCACAGCGCTGCTGGTCCCCTCTTCTGCCACACCTTTCCTGCTACCCTCTGTGGACCGGCTTGGAAATGGTTCTCCAAACTTACTCCCAGCCCGGTCTTCTGTTTCGAGCAGCTAGGGGCTGGTTTCCTTGCCCACTTCGTGACCAGTCGGAAGGTCGAAAAGACAAGCTCTTCTCTTCTGGACCTCAAACAGAAGGACGGGGAATCCCCTGGGAGTTCGTTCGGAGGTTCACCACTGAGGCGAGGCCGGTTTCCTTCCTCGACGCTGGGGTCGCCTTCGCAGCCTTCTGACACAACGTTCGCCATGGCCAGCTCAAGGCTTCTTTGGCCAAGAAGCCACCCGTGGACTTCCCTGACCTACTCAACAAGGTCGAGAAGTATATCCGGGCTGAGGAGGCCCTCAATCTTGAGGGTGCCAAGGAAGCCACTGTAAAGGGGAAGCGTAAGGTCGATGATGTTGAGCCTTTAAAGAGGCCCGTGAGAGAAGCAACTGGTCTCAAAAGGGCCCCCCTGGTCCCCCGATTCGAGAGATATACGCCCTTGACACAGAATGTATCGACAATCTTGATGCAGATCGAGGACAAAGGGATCGTTTGCTTCCCTTCCCGACAGATGAACAACGACAAGAAGCGAGATCAAAGGTTCTACTGCAGCTTCCACCGAGACACCGGGCACGATACAGACCATTGCCGAGTCCTAAAAGACGAGATCGAAGCCCTCATCTAATGAGGGTATCTGAGGGAGTTCACCCGGACCACTCCCAAAGACCGAAGGGAACCAAGGAGCCCGAGGCCTTTGCCTCCTCCTCGAGCAAACAGCTGCCGCCTCGAGTGGGACCCCGAACCTGGGGAAGTCGGGGGACCGGCTATCCTCCATTGCATCCACGGCAGACCCATGGGAGGGGACTCCAATACCTCCCGCAAGGCCTTCGTCCAAGAGGTCAATTCTGTCCTGAACCATCCCTCCCCTCGTGTCTAGCAGCTGCTTGTCTCCTTCTCGGGAGAAGACCTCGAAGGCGTCCGGCTTCTGCACTGTGACGCCCTCGTCATTAGCCTCATCATGGCCAACTTTGAGGTCCACCGTATCCTGGTGGAAAACAGCAGCTCGGTTAACATCCTATTCTTAGAAGCATTTGAGAAACTCAAGCTCCCTCGAGAAAAGCTCAAGCCCGCCGGCTACACCCTTCACGGGTTTTCGGGCGTCCCCGTACAGATTAAAGGGATTATGACACTAGATGTAACAGGGCCACTAGATGTAACAGGGCTTCACGCTCGGCACTGCCTCCGAGCCACAACCCGACAATTTACGTTAAAAGGGGCTCAACTCTCGGCACTCACCTCGACCCACGCCCTAGCTTTCTCTGGCTAACAGGGCTTCACGCTCGGCAGTGCCTCCGAGCCACAACCCGACAACTCTTCTCTTACGTTAAGGGGGCTCGACTCTCGGCATTCACCTCGAGCCACACCCTAGCCTTCTCAAGCTAACAGGGCTTCGCGCTCGGCAGTGCCTCCGAGCTACAACCCGACAACTCTTCACTTACGTTAAGGGGGCTCGACTCTCGGCACTCACCTCGAGCCACGCCCTAGCTTTCTCTGTAACACCCCAAATTCCAAATACAACTGAATTAGAGATTCCATAGGATCCTTACACTTCTTTCGTACAATTTTATAAGGAATTTAAAACTTTTTACTTTACATCAGAGTTACAAGAAATCTTTACACTTTAGAGCGGAAGCAAAATTACAATATTTATATAAATGAAAGTACAACAACATTTGAATAATCTCTAAGCATCAGTTCTTCTTTAATCTTTATCATGCCATTTATCCTGCATACAAAACTGTGGGTATGTCAGTTTATTCAACAGACGAATATTATACACGACCATCATCTCCATGCCGGAAACAGTATAATGATTTTTCATACTTAACAAACACAAACTTGTTCACAAATTAAACTAAGGGGAATATCCTATTGATGTCGTGTTGTGATTGTGCACTTAGTCCTTATTGCAGTTATTTATATTACATGATACTAATGCACACTTACTCGGATTCTATGCATCCCATACTACATAGGTCCGAGGGCAAGTCTCTTAATCGTTCTTCATCGTGTAGGGTTCAATCTCTCGTCATGACTTACTCTACTACTGTAACTACGATAAGTATCCTAGATGTTCTATGAGTAACGAGCTCATGTATAGAAAAACTGGAGGGGAATCCCACGTCATGTCACGATGCATCGTGAAGATAACCTATGGACAATTCAGCCTCCTTCATGGCACACGATCCTCTCGCAGTCACCAAACACCCCACAAGCGTCGCCAAGATCCTGATAATTCCGGAGTAGTGCCCATGTCATGTCATGACGCATCGTGAAGACAAACTGTGAATCACACCCACATCGTAGACTCGAGGCCCTCATACTTGTATTTTTCTCTCACTTTCATCACCTCTTCATTATGTACTAATTCTTAATTTAATGAAATCATGAACAAAATCAATCTCTTAGAGTCAGCACTGTCACTAATACCGATCTTATTTCTTTCATTTCTCAATGACCCAAACTTGGTCTTTTCAATTTCATTTATCATATCTCATTACTTTCAATTGCTGGTGTGAGTTTTGGCTACACCCTAATTTTCAATTTCAATTCACAATTCACATATTTGAGTTGTCATACTCAAGAAATTTCTCTTTTCCAATTACATGATTTTCAATCTTTTCATGAGTCAATTATCATACATGGAGTTCAATTATAAATCATGCATTTTATAACCAATATTTATTTCCACATTAAAGTCATACTACGAAAACATCTAGTCAAAGTGAATATTCACAAAATCACCTTTGTCATGCTATTCTTTTAACATAATAACCCATACAAAAATTCACATTTATAATTTCTTTCAATCAATTTTTCTTTTTAATACTCATTTTAATCACCTCGTGAAATCACACATTTTTATGTAATTATAAAGGTAAGAAACCATAGTTTCGAATACAATTTTACCTCAAAAATACACTTTATTTTAGTCCAATAACTCCCAATTAATTTTCATAGGTTGTATATGATTTTTGAATAATAACGGTATTTTTTTCAGAATTTTTATACATCAAGAAAACCCCCAAAAATCAAATTGTCAAAAAATTATATTCTGGCTACACCCAGAATCGAACCCGCAACCTTTAAGAAGACAGCCGCACATGCTAGCCGACTGACCGAAGGCGCTCAGCGATATGAATAGGGAGACATAGAGTTATATACTCTCTGTTCCGTGATTGGTATTTTTTATTTTTTTAAACCGCACACAAAAAGAAAGGTGGACATAGGTATCGAACCTGTGACCACAGAGCCACACGCCGTGCTACAGTAGCGCTAGACGGCTCACCGACCACTTGAGCTATGAGCTCAAGTTGTCACATACACAACTCGAATTCTATTTAACTCGGTTCTCTGTTTTATTAAAACATTTCGATGTTCAAAAAATCCTTATCTTTATTTTGCTTGCACCAAAAGCCATGTAAAACTCCAGAATGTATATTCTAACTTAAATTAACATCCCAGTATTTTTAAAATAATTTTTCAGTAATTTAATACACATTTCTCATACAATAATTTAAATTCCATGCTACTCTTTCCATAATTCAATTTGACATTTCTCAACACAACTTGGTATTAAAAATTCACATTATAAATATAATTCCCTGTTTTTTCCTCTTTCATAAACCCAAATGCATAGGACAATCTTATTCATTTGAACCAATATCACGACAGTCCATTTAGCACATAAAACAATAATTTCATTAACTAGCATTTCGTACTCAATTTTGACGCTATCAACAATCCCAACTCAATATTTCCATAACTACAAGCAATTTGCACACAATATTAAGATTCATGACAAGTTAACATACAATCTATCAAGCATTAGTTTAATCAACTAGCAAGTCATTTTTCCAAATTAAGTGTACTCTTATTAGTTTCTTTCATGCATCATTATTTCAACACTCCTAGCATGGCATCTAAATTATAAGTATAGAAAACCACCCACCTAATTTGGAGGGAAATCACACAACAACTCCTAAACGAAAGAGCCCTTCTCCTCCTAGATTGAGCTTGCCCAAATGAGTGCTCCTCCTTGCTCCTAGTGCAACCCGAGAGCTCCAAGTTGATGTAGCCGGCCTCCTAGCTTGCAAGCACACACACTCTCAATCTCTCAATCTTTTACTCCCACTTCCTACTAACAATCTACTACTAACAATTGTATTCTTTCACTATAGGTTTGGATAATGAAAAGTGTAAGGATAACTAGGCTTGGGGGGGGGGGGGGGGGGGGAGGGGAGGGTATTTATACAAAATTTTGGGACAAATAGAAGGCTAGGATTGATCTAGGAGTTAAGAAATAAAGACTAGGATTCAAGGAAAAGTTGTAGTAACCAACCATGACTACAAAAACTACCTCCCACAACTCCACTTCTTTTCCTTTTCCCTCCTAATCCCATCCGGCCTAACAAGAAAAAGTGCACAAACACATGCTAGTGCAATGCACGTGTTTGTATAGTCCCCCATTTAAAAAAGTTGTACATTTATTTATAAAAATCTATAAAAAAATTGTCTACACTACAAGTTGTAATAAAAAGAGAAAATAAATTCATGGGCCTTTATTTAATGGGCCAAATTAGTTATATTCAAAATAAATTAAGTTTGGCTCAAAATAAATTTGACACCTCTTCTCTTACGTTAAGGGAGCTCGACTCTCGGCACTCACCTCGAACCACGCCCTAGCTTTCTCAAGATAATAGGGCTTCGCACTCGGCAGTGCCTCCGAGCCACAACCCGACAACTCTTCTCTTACTTTAAGGGGGCTCGACTCTCGGCACTCACCTCGAGCCATCCCCTAGCTTTCTCAAGTAACAGGGCTTCGTGCTTGGCAGTGCCTCCAAGCCACAACCCGACAACTTTTCTCTTATGGGCCCGACTCTCGGCATTCACCTCGAGCCACGCCCTAGCTTTCTCAAGCTAACAGGGCTTCGCGCTCGGCAATGCCTCCGAGCCACAACCCGACAACTCTTCTCTTACGTTAAGGGGGCTCGACTCTCAGCACTCACCTCGAGCCACGCCCTAACTTTCTCAAGCTAACAGGGCTTCGCGCTGGGCAGTGCCTCCCAGCCACAACCCGACAACTCTTCTCTTACGTTAAGGGGGCTCGACTTTCGGTACTCTCCTCGAGCACGTCTTAGCTTTCTCAAGCTAACATGCTTCGCGCTCGGCGGTGCCTCCGAGCCACAACCCGAAAACTCTTCTCTTACATTAAGGATGCTCGACTCTTGACACTCACCTCAAGCCATATCCTAGCTTTCTCAAGCTAACAGGGCTTTGCACTCGGCAGTGCCTCCGAGCCACAACCCGACAACTCTTTTGCCAAGTTAAAGGGGCTCGCCTCTCGGCACTCATCTCGAACCACGCCTTAGCTTTCTCAAGCAATGCCTCCGAGCCACAACCCAACAGGGTTTCGTGCTCGGCAATGCCTCCAAGCCACAACCCAACAGGGCTTCGCGCTCGGCAATGCCTCCGAGCTACAACCCAACAGCTATTCCAAGCTACGGGGCTTCGGCCTTCCAGATTCCAGCTGTCCTCCCTATCCTAAAGTTTTCATTAAGATTTAGGGCGCTCGCCTTCGGCAAACGCCTCGAGCCCTAAACCTTGGGTCGACCCACCTCTCACCCGCTGACAACTCGGGGTAAACGACCCTCGAAGCCGAAACCTCGAATTGTCAGAGGGTGGCAGGGGATCCACCGATCCAGGTCTCTCGGCCAAAGTTTCTGCTTTAGGGCACCCGCCTTCGAAAAGCATCCCAAGTCCTACCCCCAAGATCGAACCACCTCTCACCCACTGACAACTCGGGGTAAACGACCCTCGGAGCCGAAACCCCGAATTGTCAGAAGGTGGTAGGAAAGTCACCGACGACGAGATTTCACGGTGAAGTGAGATAATTCCTGATGAACTCCTGGTGAAGGGGGGAGGGTTATATAGCCCTCCAAAGAGGCACATTTATGACACGGGGAGTCCAAACGACAGAAGATGAAACGTCCCCCATTAATTGTTATCGGAAGATGAAATATCCCCACTAAGGGCTATCCGCGGAAGTAATGGCTCGACTCCCGAGCAAAGCAGGGGGTTCGGAGTCCAGTTCTAGGGGCAATCAACATCCAAAATTTTCCAAGCCAACAAGGGTCGGACAAATCAAGTCTTATTCATAAACACCCTTAAAGGCTACGGTACAATTGAAAAATATTACAGCAATCTCCCTATACTACTACCTAAGGTTCCCTCTCCAGACCCTCTGGGCTCACAAGAGCCGCCTCGAGCCTAGCAGAACGACTCCGCTCTCCAGCAATCTCATCCCCCAACTTGGGCATCGCCATCGTCGACGTCCTGCAACCGAGCTATGCGCGTCAGCAGGCCTCACCATCTCCAGATACAGGGTCGGCGAGGAGCCTAGGATAGAGGGGCCTCCTGGCTCCGGACGGCGGAGTCGAGGTTGTCCGACGCCTACAACACCTTCAACCTCTGAATCTCCAGCTCCTTCTCAACAATGACCTCGCGAAGAACGGATTCGGAGGTCGGATGCCTGGTGGAGGCATCAGATAGAGCCCAGTTCGTCTCAGCACTCCCCCAATTGCGGTTGGCTAGGGCCTTCTTCAGACGAGTTGCCTTTAGGCTGAGCTCCTTAAACTTGTTCATAAAATAGTCCATCGCAGCTTCTCGGTCGCGAGCCTGCCTATAATAGCGAATCAACACACTCTCCTTGGACTCCAGCTTATTTCGAAGTTGCCAGACCTCAGCAGAACTAAGGTCGGCCCCGATAGTCTCGTTCATCTAGCAAAAAAAGGGGGAGAGGCAACGATTCACTAAGAAAGCTTGCTTAAAAGGACAAGTCATAGAGGATCGGTGTAACCCCTATTTTTCATTTTTTTTTGTATTTTAGAGTGTATTTTTTTCAATTTGGTGTATTTTCTCTCTTGTATTCTTTCTGAACCGTATATTGGAGTGGTTTTCAATATATAGTCGTTTTATTGCATTTTGAGCTCTTTGTTTTTGATTTGTCATCTCTTTGGGTTCATTTTTCATTATTTTATTATTTCTTTCATTTTGTTCTTGTCCTTTTTATTTTTGTTCTTGAGTGTGTGTGGTGGTGATTGGTTGTGATCCTATTCCCAATCCTATTATTTGATCCCTAATAAGATTTACCAAAGCTAAATTAAATCCCCAATCCTATTTGTATCCTATTTGAAGCCCAATTAAACAAATCCTACTACTCCTCCTAATATATACCCACAACCCAAATACCCATTAACCCAACTTGTATTATTAATCCTAATCTCTCCATATAAATACATCCTCCCTCACACAAACCCTAACCCTAATACCCCTAGCCTCTCTCTAACCCGGCCTCCCTCTCTCTCTCTCCCTCCATGCTCGCACCGCCCTCCTACGGTCGAAGCCCAACCCCAGGCTCCGACCTCCATCTCCGGCTTTCACCCTCCAACCCGATGCCAGCCCCCTATCCACCTCTGGCCTGTGTCCGATGCCGCACACCTCCAAACCCGAGCCCTCACTTCTTGGCAAACCACACCTCACACCACCATATTACCCTTGCTCGTCTCTCTCATCCGCTCTCTTGGTGTTCTCTCGTGGTTGCAAGCCACCATCGCTATCATCTCTTTCTTGATCTCACTTTTGTGGAGTTTGTTCGTGTGGAGATTTTTGCACGAGTTGCTTGGATTCTTTCATTCGAGGATTTTCGTTTGCGAATTTTGCTCATTACTCTTAGTTTTTGTCGATCTTCATCATCGGTTAAGGCAAGTAACTTATACTCCAATTCATTTGTTTGATACAAGTCAAAAATACCACCTATAGTGTAGTTGGGTCTAGAGACGACTCTTGTTTGTGTTATATTTGATGTGTTTTGTCTCTATTATGAAAATTTGACCATAGATGACTCACGATACAATATGGACCTGAATTAACTTAGGTTTTACCCGTTCTTGATTTTGATCATGTATGAGAGACTTTTATGAGAATTCGTAATTTGGTTGAGACCCATGTGATATATTTTGTGTGGACATGTTAGATACCCTAATTTATGATGTTTGGACACTTGGTAGACTCGATTTCATGTTTGGTTGTGTTTTGAGCAAATTTTGTAGGATATATGTTGAGTTGTTGTTAAAGGAAAAAATCTGTATTTTGTCGCTGATCTGTTTTGTTTGCTGTTTTAGACTGTCTAGAAGTCAGTATCTTAATTTCGGTATAGAACATGAGTTTTAGAGAATTTTGTCTATTTTCAAACCCCTCTAACCTTGCTTGATTTCGTTTTTGTATGTGGGAGTTATGACTGTTTTACTACAGAGGTGTCGTTCTTTTTTAGATTTTGATTTTCGATGATTTTGATGACTAAATGATTTGATACTGATGCTACATATATTATTTTGATTTAAAACCATGGTCAGTATTTCTTACTCTACTTAGGGATTACCCAGAATTTTGGTGAATTTTATTGATGAGTTTTATGTGTTGTTTCATGCTCGTGTATGAAAACTATACTTGCTGTATTTTACTCGCTGTTTTGTAAAGAACCTTATTTTCACTATGACTCCTTTTACTATATGAAAAATGTTTGTGAAATATGAAAGTTAGTAGATTTTATCTATTTTTATATCCCTTTGGTGGAATTGGATTTCGTTTCATTGGTTGCGAGATATCATAGTTTTCGTATAGCAGTGTTGGAAATTCCAGATTTGCCAAACTATGGTTTCTTGATGCTTTCTTTTTTTTGATGACTGATCTACTTTTACTGGAAAATTCTAAAAATTTATATTTAGATACTGAACATATAGGGAAATATCCCAGATTTTTTGTGGATTTATTTAATGAGTTTCGATGCCGTTTTCCTGTTCTTGAAGTCGTTTTCTTGATTTCTGGCTGAACCTATTTTCTGTATTCAAACCAGTTTTGAGCTATGTTTTTGCAAATTAATATCTGACTTATTTATATTTTCTGGATTTGTGTGGAAGTCTAGTTTCCAGATCTTTCGACGGATCCAGATTTGGATATTTGTAACACTGAAAATCACTGTTTTACTACAGTATGGTCTTGCTGTCCTGAACTTGAGATTTGTCTATTTTATTCTTTTATGAGATATCTTGCACTCGTACATGTTTATATTGCAACTTGCACTTTTCACATGATCATGCCATGATATTCTTGATATATTTTGCACATATACATGCTTATTTGATATTAATAATAAATAACCAAGCCGGGGTTTAAGAGACAGATCTAATAGTGAATAATTCAGAAACGTGTACTCGGAAGGGAATCCACTGACCCTACGTGATTACTTGAGACATGATACTTGACACGTGATTACTTGATACTTGCACGCAAGACACGATACTGGCCACTTGCTTAACTGGACACGTGGTTACATGATACATGATACTTGGAGCTTGGAGCTCGATTACTTGACTTGTCCCCGAGTATACTGCCCTCTATGGTCCACTATGAAATCTAAAGCGAAACTATTTGCTGTAGCAACCATATAAGGTGGGCTACATGAAGTGATACCTAGATAGTAATCACTACAAGACTTGATACATGCTATTTGAACATGATACTTGAACATGATACTTGAACACGATACATGCTTGCTTGACACTTGACTACATGATACATGAGACTTGTTTACATGAGATTTGATACTTGACACTTGATACATGATTACATGTTTACTTGACTCTTGATATACGCTACATGATACTTGATCACTTGACACTTGATTCATGCCATTTACACTTGTTCACTTTGACATGCTAGTTGTTTATGTTGACATCACACTTATACCATGCTGCTAGTTAGTTTCCCTATGTACTTGTATCTTACATTATAAGTGACCCGTAACTTGCAATTGACGGGTACTTTTTTTTTTCTCTTTTCCATCTTTCCTGCATTCGTTGAATTGCAGATTTTGGAGAACAGGTTCCAGATGGTATCGGAGACATGAAGTATTAGTGCTGCATTTTATTATTATTAATTCTTGTAGCTTGCTTGAACAATATTGTATTTTGAGACTTGGATTTATTCTTGTATTTGGGCAATGTGACCGAAGATATTTGTTTTATTCAGATCATGACTATTTGAGATTTATGTATTTGGTTTCAAGTATTCTTGTTGGTATTTTGTCTCATATGTGCATGTGGTTGATTCTTTTGCTTCCGACTCTGATGATTCTTGTGAATGTTGTAAAGATTTCTTGAACAGCTTAAGGATGATGAAAATTATTCGCTGGGCTTATGTCTCGTATCCGTATTCCGTATTCTTTTTAGAAAGCGGGGCATGACAGTCGGCCAAAATCTTGTTTTTATAAATTCAAAAATAGTGTTACCAAAAAGCGGTGGCCAGTCCGCACAAGGCAAGTACAAATAAAAAAGAAAGTAAAAATCCTACACTACTTTGGCACCTCGTCGGCATTCGGTTCATCCCCTGCCTCCTCCTCCAGACGAGGGTCCTTCGGAGCCTCGCCTCCCTTACCCCCGAGGGTCGGTGGAAGCGTAGGAGGCACCCACCTGTAGTTTAGGTAGTCGATCTTGGCCTCAGGGTAGAGGTGCAGGAAGTGCTCCTTGACCCGGTCATAGGCGTCGTCTTGAGCCTGGATCAGCTCGTCCGCAGAGGACATCTCCAGCTCGTCGTACACCAACTTTTCCATTGCACGAACCGTCTCGATCTCGCATGCGTGATGATCCTGCAGAGTAGCCATCTCTGCTTGGAGGACCGCATGGGCTCCCTGAGCCGCCGTCAGCTCGTCCTTCAGCTTCTTTCCCTCTCAGAGATACCGCTCGGCATTCCGCTTCTCGAGCTGAATCTCCTTCTCCATGCACTTCTTCTTATGTTCCCTGTGCAGCATCGCCTAGCCGAGGAGAATTGAGTTAGATGCAAAACTCATAAACACTAAACACAAAGCGGATAAATCACAAATACTTATCGCGATCTGCACCTGTGCCCACTTTAGGGCCACCTCGGACGTCTCCGACGCCAGATTCATCTGGTCGCGCTCGGTGACGAACTTTTCCGTCACCTCCACAGCGATCGGGCCCTCCGTCATGGAGTCACCCTTCTTCACCGCCCAATTCGGGGTGAACGGCCTTAGACCCTTCTGGCCCACCATTTCCCTGGCATCAGTGCGGAGTGCTGGGGTCCCCAACTTCAAGACCTCCGCCACCTTCTTACTACTGGAGCTCGACTCCGTCTCCTGTTGCCCTCTAGACGAGTGGCTTCTCTTCAACTTCTTCGGAGGTGGCTCCGAAGATCCTTGGGCCACCTCCTTGGTGGGCCCTACTGCAGGGATAGCCTTCTCCCTATCGGCCCTCCTCTTTGTGGCCAAGGCCAGGAGGGCATTCCTCGTCTCGAGGTTCTTCGCATCCATCGCTAAAGAAAAAGAAAAATGTAAACACGAAGGCAGAAAATTAAGCAAAGAAGAAACAAAAACATACAAGGAGGCGCGGGGCTCAGTCCGTCTCAGGCTAGATGTAACTCTATGACGTGTGGCCAACCAATGCTGTGCCCCTCTACAATCTTATCCACTTCCGCCCATTCCTTTTCCGTCAAGTCCCTCCGCCTCGGGGATTTATGGTTCGGCTTGTAAAATTCCAGACTGTGGGGATTTTCCAAGGCGTCTCGCTCCGAACAGTGAGATACTTCTCCTTCCAGGCCTTTATCGAGTCCAGGTGACCATGCATCACTCTCTTGTGGGGGTGCGGAGACATATAGAAGATCCCTTCCATATCGCCGAGCGAGCTCACCCCCAAAACGGCGAAAATACTTGAGCCTCAGCTTGACCCCCTTCTCCTGCACTTTAGGATAAAACAGACCAGGTGCTTCCACGAGTTCGGCCCATACTGCATCGGACTCAGCTCCTCCCACCTTAGCACCCTCTTGATAAACGGGTGCAGCGACAACCTCAGTCCCAAGATGAATACGTCATCGGGAAACATGCATAAACTCTTCTCCAACTCAGTAGTCGGACGAAGACCAGGGCTCAGAATAAGTAGCTCAAACTCCCGAGGAATGAAGTAAGCCGCCTTTAAAATCAGCAGGTAGTCCGCCTTCAGCGCACGCTAGACGCTGTCCATCTTTATCATCGTTCGATCAGAGGCACGCTCCCCCGCGACAAATTGGACAAGTTCCTCAACATCGTCAGGATACATCCTGATCGACCTGGGGTTCCTATTGGACAGGGCAGGATCCTCAAGCCCTTTTCCGAGCCCGTACGGCGTGCTCGGATTGTCCGACTGAATCCACTTTCTTTTTGACCTACGGGGGCGAGGTTTCCTCTCCGGAGACGGAGTTGACAATGAGGGCAGAGGAAGGAGACCCATTTATTCCTCCACAGCCACTCCCTCGGCTCCTCCTACACCCTCCTCTTGTTCGCCCTCTTCCTCGGCAGGCTCCTCCTCGGACTCCTCCTTAGTCTCCTCCCCTGATGCCCCCTCTTCAGGCATACGACTTTGCAAAGGGACCACGACCAAAACCACATCGCTCGATCCCTCGGATCCCGAATCCAACTGTTCTTCTTCCTCCAAAACGGGGTCACCCAGGGACCAAGATGTCGACTGTGACTCGACCTTCTCCACTTCACGACTTGAAGTGCTTGCCTCGGAACCGAACCGAGAGCGCGACATAAGGAAACAGAGTACTAACCTGCTTACCCTGAAAAAGGGAAGATCATCGTAAAGGTTATCGCCGACAGCAAAGAAAGGGAAATTCCTGTTACGAAGAGAGAGATTGCGAAGTGAAGAAATGAAGGGGGAAGTAGGGGAATTATAGAGTGGGAAAGGCTCCTCGAATTCCACGAAGGAATCTCCATCGTCCCTTCTTGATCATCAAGATCTAACGGTCACTAAGATTTCAGAAGCCTCAATTTCCACACCCATGACGTCAGCCTGACACATCAAATTCAAGTTTTACCCTGGGCCTTGTCAGCTGGCACAATAGCTCGTCGCTCCTCTTTCCTCCCATGACAGAGGATCAAGCTAAGCCTCGAGCCACACCAAAGCTTTTCCAACAAGCTTTAGGGCTCAGCGCTCGGTTGCATCCTCAAGCCATACCAAGGCTTTTCCAACAAGTCTTGGGGCTTGGGGCTTGGTTGTAACCTTGAGCCATACCACAACTTTTCCAACAAGTTTTGGGGGGTCGGCGCTTGGTTGTAACCTCGAGCCATACCAAGGCTTTTCCAATAAGTCTTGGAGCTCGGTGCTCGGTTGTAACCTCTAGCCGTACCAGAACTTTTCCAACAAGTTTTGGGTCTCGGCGCTCGGTTGTAACCTCGAGCCATACCAAGGCTTTTCCAACAAGTCTTGGGGCTTGGCGCTCAGTTGTAACCTCGAGCCACACCAGAAATTTTCCAACAAGTTTTGGGGCTCGGCACTCGGTTGTAACCTCGAGCCATTCCAAGGCTTTTCCAATAAGTCTTGGGGCTCAGCGCTCGGTTATAACATCGAACCATACAAAGGCTTTTCCAACAAGTCTTGGGGCTCGGAGCTCGATGGTAACCTCGAGCCATACCACAACTTTTCCAACACACTAGGGGCTCGGTGCTAACCTCGAGCCACCTCTAGCTTTCAAACACAAGTAGGGGGGCTCGTCTCCCGACCCTCGACGCTCGGGGAAGCGACCCCCTATAGTTTGGCTCTCGACGCCTCCATAGCTTTTCTAACAAGCATGGGGACTCCCGACCCTCGACGCTCGGCGAAGCGACCCCCTACTCTTCGGCTCTGGACACCCCCATAGCTTTTCCAACAAGCATGGGGTCTCGGCGCTTTGTGGTAACCTCGAGCCACCCCTAGCTTTCAACACAAGCAGGGGGCTCATCTCTCGACCCTCGATGCTTGGCTAAACGAGCCCCTAGCTTTCACCACAAGCAGGGGGGCTCGTCTCCTGACCCTCGATGCTTGGCTAAGAGAGCCCCTACTTTCTGGCTCTCGATGCCCCCATAGCATTTCCAACAAGCATGGGGGCTCGGCGCTCGGTGGTAACCTCGAGCCACCCCTAGCTTTCACCACAAGCAGAGGGGCTCGTCTCTCGACCCTCGATGCTCGGCTAAGCGAGCCCCTACTTTTTGGCTTTCGACGTCCCTATAGCTTTTCCAACAAGCATGGGGGCTCGGCGCTCGGTGGTAACCTCGAGCCACCCCTAGCTTTCAATACAAGCAAGGGGGCTCGTCTCCCAACCCTCGATGCTCGGCGAAGCGACCCCCTACTCTTCGGCTCTTGACACCCCCATAGCTTTTCCAATAAGCATGGGGGCTCGGTGCTCGGTGATAACCTCGAGCCACCCCTAGCTTTCACCACAAGCAGGGGGGCTCGTCTCTCGACCCTCGATGCTTGGCTAAGCGAGCCCCTGTTTTTGGCTCTAAACGCCCCCTCATACTTTTAAAGGGATCCTCTTCATCCTACCCCACTAGCATTTCCATGAAGATACGAACCACATTTTTACCAAACACACCGCTCCGCTCTTCCTACAGAGATAAATTACTCCTCCACGGCTGGATAGCCCAGCCCTCTAGGAGTGGGGGGCTCCTGATATGGGTCAGATGACGTGGCCTCTCATGGGCCATTGGATCTCCTCAAAACCTGCTCTTCCCTGATCATCAAGTCAACAGAAGTCCAATGGGCCGTTACTGCCTCAGGCCCACAGGAAAACGGGTCCGACCTGGCCCACTCAGGTCCTAGACCCGTTTGCTCTGCCTATAAATACCAGACCCCCTCCCCCACTGGCCAGGTAATCAAACTTTCTATCCCTGGACCCTAGCTACTGTTGCTTTTTCGAGTAACTGACTAGATCGTCGGAGGGCCTGTTGCCGGGACTTCTCTCGGTATTTCTAGGTAGTGTGCAGGTACCCAGGACCGAGCCAAGCCCCAGATCCGAGCCGAGCATTTGACCCCTACCTCGCTCCTACTTCCGAGCCGGTTCCCGCTACCCGGGGTCGGACCAGGGCCAGTTACGCATAAAAACTTTCCATATAAAAATTACAAGAACTCACACCTGATGCAGCCACACCCCAAAAACAAACTGCATCAACTGGTAAACCAATTATTGTTATTGCCGATCATGACTACTGTCTTGTTATTTACAACGAAGGTCAGTTGGTCACCTCATTAGTTCACTTTGCAACTAGCCTATGTAATAACATGTAATGTTGCAAGCAATTCATTCACATGACACATGCAACAACAATAGCATCACAAATTCTGTTGCAAGCAATTAAATATATCTATATGTATGGAAGATGTTACATGTAGGTAGTCCCTTCTTTTTATACAAAAGCGTGAACAAAGGGTAGGTTGTAAACTTGTATATAATCTAGCGTAACTGCAATTTGAAGATGATCACATTAACATACACCACACACTAAATGTATATAATAATTGATTGTGTAAAGCCAGAGAACAAATGTTCGTAGAGGGACCCTCAGAACCATAAAGTTTGAAGGCAAGATCATTACTGATGCTGCTGATTCGGAGGTGGGGTTAACATATGTGAGTTCTTATTATTTGTAGAGGGAGAGACAGTTCTCAACCCCAGATCTGGATCTGAGGTGAGGATGTGATGTGAGCAGGAGAAGGGGTGCTACTGGTAGTTGGCCACCCCGAGTACCTGCAAAAAACTTAGAGACACCGGGAGAGTTCCCAACGACATGCCCTCCGATGATCTAGCCAGTCACTATAAAAATGGTGGAATTAGGGTTTCAGTGGAAAAATGTTCATTACCTGCAGAGGAGGGGGTGGGGTGTCTGGTATTTATAGGCAGAGAGAGAGGGAGCTCTAACTCTAATGGGCCGGGTCGACCCAAATCTGTAGACCTAAAGTAATAGAAGGCCTATAGGGGTGGTCATGCCTGATTTGTAAGGGTGCGCACACCTTGAGGAGATCAGACAACTAAGGTTGAGTTGGAGTTTTACCCACATCATAGGCCCCCCACCTGGAGGGTTTTATGTACTAGCCGTCGAGGAGTAGTCTAATCTTGTGAGAAGATCAGTTGACAATGCTCATGGAGATAGAGCGGAAGATCCATGCAAGGAATGACATGAGGTGAGGCCGAGCTTCGTCACGGGTGAGGCCGAGCTCCGTCACTCCAAGCTCCGCCTCCCCCAAGCTTCGTGCCTCAGAGATAGGGTCGTCGAGCATCGAGCGGAGCCAACAACTGGTGGCTAGCTCGAAGTTCATGCCGAGCATCAAGCGTCGAGCTTTGAGAGAACTCCTGTTGCCTGCTTCTAGCTCGAGGTGCATGCCGAGCATCGAGAGTTGAGCTTTGAAAGAAAGCTTACTTCTAGCGTGAGGTGCATGCCGAGCGTTGAGCGTCGAGCTTTGAGAGAAAGCCTGCTGCTAGCTCAAGGTGCATGCTGAGTATCGAGCGTTGTGTGCTTTGTAGGAAAACTTACTACTGGCTCGAGGTGCATGCCTAGCGTCGAGTGTGGTGTGCTTTGTGAAAAAGCCTACTGCTAGCTCGAGATGCATGCCAAGCGTTGAGCATCGAGCTCTGAGAGAAAGCCTGCTGCTAGCTCGAGGTGCATGTCGAGCGTTGAGCATTGTGTGCTTTGCAGGAAAGCTTGCTACTGGCTCGAGGTGCATGCCGAGCGTCGAGCATTGTGTGCGTTGAGAAAAAGCCTACTGCTAGCTTGAGGTGCATGCCGAACATCGAGCGTTGTGTGATTTGCAGAAAAACTCGATGCTGACTCGAGGTGAATGCTAAGCGTCGGGCGTTGTGTGCTTTGCAGAAAAGCATGCTGCTGGCTCGAGGTGCATGTCGAGCATGGAGCGTTGTGTGCTTTGTAAAAAAGCCTGCTGCTAGCTCGAGGTGCATGCCGAGCGTCGAGCATTGTGTGCTTTGTAGGAAATCTTTCTGTTGGCTCGAGGTGCATGCTGAGCGTTGAGCATTGTGTGCTTTGTGAAAATAAAAACTTGCTGCTAGCTCGAGGTGCATGCCAAGTGTCGATCGTTAAGCTTTGAGAGAAAGACTGCTACTAGCTCGAGGTGCATGCCGAACGTCTAGCGCTGTGTGCTATGTAAAAATAATAGCCTGCTACTAGCTCGAGGTTCATGCCGAGCATCGAGCATTGTGTGCTATGCGAGAAAGCTTGTTGCTGGCTCGAGGTGCATGCCGAGCGTCGAGAGTTGTGCACTTTGTGAATATAAAAGCCTACTGCTAGCTTGAGGTACATGTCGAGCGTCAAACATTGAGCTTTGAGAGAAAGCTTGCTGCTAGCTCGAGGTGCATCCTGAGCATCAAATGTTGAGTGCTTTGTGAAAATAAAAGCCTGCTGCGGGCTTGAGGAGCATGCCGAACATCGAGCATTATGTGCTTCGTGAAAATAAAAGCATGCTGCTGGCTTGAGGAGCATGCCGAGTGTCAAGCGACGTGTATTTGGTGAAAAAGCTTGCCACTGGCTCAAGGAGTATGCCGAGCATCGAGCATGGTGCAGTTTGTGAAGAAGCTAGCTGCTGGCTTGAGGTACATGCTGAGCGTCGAGCATTGTGTACTTTGTAGGAAAGTTTGCTGCTAGCTCAAGGTACATGCCGATCGTTGAGTGTTGTGTGCTTTGTGAAAAAGCCTGCTCCTTACTATGTGGACACATATATTGCACATGGGATGCTGATGTCACGGTTGTGGAAATCATGACGCCGAAATCTTATTGCCGTTAGATTTAGATGATCGAGATTGGGTGGCTGAGATTGTTTGTGGATATCAAGGCGCCATGGAATTACCTATATATCTCTCATTCCCCCTCTTATTTTCCACTTTTCCTTCTCTCTCTAGTTCTCAGAGTTTCTCTCTCTAGGAACCATTTAGTAACTAGGGATCAGCTTTGTGGTGAATTTTTCGGCAATGATCACATGTTAGTATTTTTAATATTATGTCTAGGGCTCGGTCCAGTTCTTCTGCCTCTATGTCTATTCAGGGCGATGGGGACCACCTTTCCGACTCCACGTCGTGGGAAAGTAGCGAAAAGGTCTACGATGTCATGCCGCTTCGCAGTCGTAAGCCGTTCGTGGTGGAATCAAGCACCTCGGACGGAGTGGTAGTGGTGGCAGAGGTGGTTAATGAGGGTAAACTGGTCGATGTGGCGTGGGTAACGAGGAAGAAGTGGAGGGAGTTGGAGACACTGAGCGAGGTGTGGAGGAAGTGGTTGGAATAGGGGTTGGTGACAAGGATGAGGACAAGGTCAGGGAAGTCGGTCTGTCGGGTGAGGCTCCAAATCTGAAACTGTTAAAGGCTTCTCGCATTCAAGGGAGGAGGAAGAGGTGGCCCCTTCCGGACAGTCCGGAACATCCGGATGAGTTTCTCCCAAAATATGGGCTCAACATCCCTTATCTTCAGCAGTCAGACTCCATTAGGATGTATCCAGACGATGTAGAAGATTTAGTTTGGTATGGGGTGCAACCCTCTTCACCGGGTCGACCGAAGATCGGGATAGACAAGATGCAGAGTGTTTTGACGCGCATCGATCTACCGCCGATACGAGCGAACTACTTCATAGTGCTAGATTACGAGTTGATGATTTTTAACCTTGGTGTTCGCCCTACGGATAAATTGGCCCCTTGGTACTGCATGTTTCCAGTGGATGTCTTCAGCTCGGGTTGCGGCTGCCGCTGCACCCGTTCATCAAGAGATTTAATGACGATGAGTGGGCCAATGTGGATCAGATCGTCGCTGGCAACAGCATCGGCTGGCCGAATGTGACTGAGAGACACCTGGCCAAGATCGGACTGAGCCCCATAGACTCTTATATGTTTTTCATTTCCCTTTTTGTTCAACTTTTTCCCTACTGGTGTTGCTGAAGGGTGGTATTCTTCTTGTAAACCCTGCGGTTCAGGAAGTCGTGGGCGAAAAGGGCCTTAGACCGTGGGCCCTTAATTGAAGAGTCATGGAACACATTGATTGACACGACAGAGGCAATTAATAGATGGATCTTAAAGATTAAAAGAATGCATATCTGCCTCAAAAGTTGGGCAAAACAGGAGTTTGGGGAGCTAAAGAGAAAAAAAGAGACCTTACAAGAACTAATACAGGAGCTGAAAACCATAGAGGAGGAAAGGGACCTTGACAGGTTGAAGTACAAAGAGTTGGCAAATAACAAGGGAGGCCTGTACCGCATTGGAGAAATGGAAGAATTGTAACGGCCCCGCCCCTACCTCAGACAATTTATACAATTTATAAGACAAATTAGATACTATGTAGTACAATTGCCCACCACAAGCTGCCTCTCAAAAGTTGGTTAACCGATTAGGTGACTCTTGATCCTTGGCAATATTATTTATATATTAGTTATTATATTACTTTCACTGATATGGGATTGCTCCACCCATACTTCCCACGTCATCAGCCTAAAGGCCTTTGACCGAAGTCAACCCTTTCAACCATTAATTCATATTTCAACATATATATACCATATTACCTTTTTAAGCCATACTAGCATGCATGCATGCATTTCATGTACAACCAACACTTTTACTTTTTATTCAAAGAATGCTTATATATATATATATATATATATATATATATATATATATATATATATATATATATATATATATATATAAACTTTTTGAAAACTACAGGGTGTTACACACCCCCCTTCAGAAATCAGCGTCTTCGCTGAGCACGTGCATGCACAATCTAGTGCAGGATCTCCTTTCTAGCCGACGTGGAGCCATCTGCTTTTTTTTTATCTGCCCTCTCTGGGCAACGACAGTCCGCCAACTGGGTATCTAATCTAGCCAGACTAATCATAACAAGCAACCACAGTCCGCCGACTGGGTCTATAGTCCCGGTGAATCGCCGCAGCCAACCCACCGCCCGACTATATAGACATGCTCCACACTCGTTGTCGAAAGTTGGCTCTGATACCATTTGTAATGCCCCTGCCCCTAGCTCAGACAATTTATACAATTTATTAGACAAATTAGATACTATGTAGTACAACTGTCCACCACAGGCTGCCTCTCAAAAGTTGGTTTACCGATTAGGTGACTCTTGATCCTTGGCGATATTATTTATATATTATTTATTACATTACTTTCACCGATATGGGATTGCACCACCCATACTTCCCACGTCATCAGCCCAAGGGCCTTTGATCGAAGTTAACCCTTTCAACCATTAATTCACATTTCAACATATATATACCATATTACCTTTTTAAGCCATACCAGCATGCATGCATGCATTTCATTTACAGCCAACACTTTAACTTTTTATTCAAAGTATGTTTATATATATATATATATATATATATATATATATATATATATATATATATATATATATAACTTTTTTGAAAACTACGAGGTGTTACAAGAATATTATTGGACGCAAAGCTCAATGGTTCAATGGCTTAAAGAAGGAGACACCAACACAACATTCATTCATAAGATCGCCAGTGGTAGAAGAAGGCACAATTGCTTCTCAGATTTTTTTTATAGAAGATAAATGGACTGAGGACGAGGCTCAAATTAGGTAGTAGGTGGATGCTAACTTTATAGGGCTACTAGGAAATAGAAGAACAAATAGGTGTTCATTGAACACTGATATGTGGAGTGGATTGAGAATTGATGGGACTAAGGGATTGGAAGAGAAGTTTACAGAGGAGGAACCAGCCGATCAAGAATTTGGGACAGGGGAAAGCTCCGAGACCAGACAAATTTCCTATATTTTTCTATATATTATATTGGACGATTATCAAATCTGACTTATTAGACATCTTCAAGGACCAAGGGGTAGCAGATGTTGATAGTTTGAACTATGCAAACATGATATTGATCTCAAAGACACAAGGTGTTGGGGATCGCTGACCTCAGACCTATTAGCCTTCTAAATCAGTCCTTTAATATAGTAACCAAAGTTCTAGCAAATAGGTTGTCCCCCAACCTTTCGGATGTCATAGGAGATTCCCATAGTGGTTTTGTGAAGGGATTAGATAGCATGGATAGTACTGCGTCTGCCCAAGAGGTTGTGTTTAGAGGTTATAAGGATAACGTCGACGGATTTATGCTGAAATTAGATTTTGAAAAGTCATATGACACAGTAGAATGAGATAGTGTAGACGAAGACCTAGAACTCAACGGATTTGGGCCTAAGTGAAGAATGTGGGTTAGGAAGTATGTCAGGGGAGGGAAGTCCTTCGTACATTGGAATGGAGAGTACATACGAGAAATCGATGTCGGAGAGGCCTTAAGCAGGGGGATCCTCCATCTCCATTGCTCTTTACCCTGGTTCCTGATGGTTTAGCAGAAATGGTAAAGAGAGGAACTAAATAGGGAGTTGTCAAGGGTGTAGCAGTTAGAGGAGTTTTTGAGCCAGTGTCTATTGTATAATATGCAGATGATATTCTAATGTTCAGAGAGGCTAACATTGGGGAAATTATGTCTTTAGGAGTCCTATTAAGATGTTTTGAGACTTGGTCTCGGTTATTCGTGTAGCGCCCCTAATTTCCAATATAATATCTCAGAAATACGTGGCACAATTCCCAGCATCAACCTCAATGTAATAGTAAACATAGCCAAACTCACAGATAAATTTTCAACTTTTATTACAACAATTCTTTACAAAGCACAGCGAAAAATTAAACACCTTGAATTACAATTTCTTTCTTTTACAACACATTCTTTTACAACACATTCTTTTACAATTTACATAAGCCACATTATCATTCTACCACATGCATCCAAATCCCAATGCTATAGGTACCTACCTGTAAAACATGAGGCTAGAGATAACCCTAACCCCCAAAACTACAGGGGTCAGCCATAACGGTGTGAGGGACATCAAAAGAAATACAACATGAATAAAACATAAGGATTAAAATCATGATCATCACATACCAATAGTAATAACGAATGGAAGATGAAAAACAATAAATAGAACATGAGAACATCAAGTAAAACTAGACTAAGTGTCAAGTGTAGAAAATAGAAAAACAATCATGCATAAAACCAAGTCAAGAAAACACAAATGCAATATGATGACTTTCTCATCCATACTTGTCAGATTCTATGCATTACTTACTACATAGGTCTGGTGCAAGCCCTTATCGTTCTCCACTTTATAAGGTTAAATCCCTCATTATGCAACTAATCCTACTACGGTGAAAGAAACAAGATCCAGAATACTCTGCGAATAGGCATCACAACCCTCGACACGCAAGCATCATGTAAGAATAGCTCTGACCTCCAGGAAGAAATCACCTCCCTGATGTGTACCCCATGAATAGGTTTGCAAGACCCTCGACATGCAGATACACTAGTACATCCCATGAATAAGCCCGCCGACCCTCAACAAGCAAATGCACCTGTATGCTCCGTGAATAGGCCTGCGACCCTCGACACGCGAACATACCAAATGTCCTCTCGAGACAGAACAACACACAGTCTTGGAACACATCCGTTGGACTAAACCCTTAGAACATATACTTACGTTTCCCAAGTTCTATCACATCTCCATTAGTTCCTGTCCTTAAGTTGATTATTATTAAAACACAAATCCCGTTCTCTAGAGTTAGTGTATCCTGCCGGACTTAATTCCACAACAACATCTCCAAGACCCAACTAGTCATAATCCACAAAATCTCATCTCCCAGTTTACATGACTCCCATTCAACTCCTAGAGATTCACAAAACGAATATCAACACCAAAACTATCAATAAACTCTTTATTTCATCATCATAATGTTTATATCAATAAAACTTCTTAAATCAACAAAACCAGTTACATTCGATATACTCACAATTTCAAGAATTGAAATATAGTATTAAATCCATTAAATAACTGGAAATCATATTTTGAAGTCATAGAAAGTCATAAAACATCAATTTCTTCAAAAACCATATATATTTCACTTTATAAAGTCATAGAAATACAATTTAAAATTTTATTATTATCAAATGCAACTCTCTGTAAAATACTGTAATATTTAAAAAAAACATCATCTAAAATAGTAGATCAATAATCCATAATATCGAAGAAATAATCGTTCAAGGAAAACGAAGAAAACTCAAATAAAACACAGCCAAACAGCTGCCAGTCGACCATCAAATCAGTTCGAAAACGAACGGTCGACTGTCAAGCCAAAATCCAAAAACCCAAGAATTGACAGTCGACCGACATTCTTAGTTCAAAAACAAAGCGGTCGAATGTCATGTTCGAAAAATGACATCTTTGAAATTCATGCACCTTTTTACTGATACTTCGATAAATCTCTATAAAATCATAAGTTTGCAAAACAAAATTCCTGAGATGATTAAATACAAATTTTATAACATACAGGAGTTTATAAAGCTAATGAAATCCACATCACGATCATAAAAGAGTAGAATTTATCAAATTCTTCGTAACAGTGCCTATGAATATGTATATATGTATATGGGTATGTTCAAGCATCAGTTAAGCACCAAAATCCATCAAATAGGAGTAGTATAATGTTCAAAACCAATTCCATATCAAAACAACTCAGATCCAATGAAAACATCAAAATTAATTTTGGCAAAGTCTTCAAAACAACAACATAGGGTTCTGTGTGTATATGTGTATATATGTCTATATATATGTGTTTAATCATCAAGAATTAGTGTATAGGAGTAGTGTAAGGTTTAATTTAATCTCATTATCAAAAAAATCAAGATCCAATTGAAAACTTCGCAAAAACTCACAAAAACATAATTTCGGCTGAAAGCATCAGATCCGAAAACTTCAACCTCTCTTTTCACTTCAAGAATTGATCTTTTTGATCCAAAATTTCTTCCACAACTTTTCATACACATACCCCACTGATTACATTAGTTTACCCATGAATATATGCAACTACAACAAGTACTAAAAAAGTTTTCCTTCATCAAAAATATCAAAACAGAGTGTATGTCTATATATACACAGTAGAGTCTAGGTTTTTATTCGTTTTATGCAATGACCATCATACAACTCAATATAAACAATCAAAACAGCAAGAATATGAAAGAAAAACAACCTACTCATGATTTCTATTAGGTTCTTAACAATCTCAAGTCATCTACAAGTAATCTCAATCATCAATAGCATAGGTTTCATGAAAGATTCGATCTTTGTGCATCCATCCATCAAAATTCATTATATCATCATAAAAACTCCTAACGTTCTTTCTAATAGACAAATAATCACATACAAAATGCATACAAGAGTAAGAAACCAAACATATGTCACTCACCTTATTGAAGAATCAACCGAAATAATAAAGAGAATAATAAAAGTCCTTCCTTTTGCAAGAAAACCAAGATCCTCACTTCGAAACTCCAAGAAGTCAATAATAAAGAAAACCCTTTGTGTAGTGTAGCAAAGAGATGGCTGCACTCTCTTTTAAATAGGCCGAAAATTAGGTTTTAGGGTTTTTGAATATGTTTTGTAAAATATTCTTTTTGAATGTATCTTTACATATATAAATCTTTATACTTGGAAATTAGATAAACCAATTAAATTTAGATTTAAAAACAAAAACAAAACAACCCAGTCTGGCCGACACTGTTTGTAAACCCAGAAAAGCAAATTTGTAATTTTGCCTCTAAGTGGCAATTTTGCAAAAAGACCATTCTTTTAGAAATTTGCGAAATAACCCAAATCTATTAAAACAAAAAGTAAACTCTTTACCTCTGAGTTGGCTAGGCATCATGCTCAACCCAAAAATCTAAAAATCTGAAGTTTTTACCCCAAGTGGTAATTTTGCACAAAAGCCCATCTTTTTGTAATATTTGCAAATAAGTCAAATAAATATAAAAAAAATCCAGAAAATTCATAAATAATACCTAATAATAAATAATAGGTTTTCCCAAAATATTTTCTGAGTTTGAACTTCCCAAGAAAATATTTGCACGTATTTTGCAAGTGTAAAAAGATAAATTTCAGAAATATATTTATTAAATCATAAAAAATCATTTTAATTTATTTATTAATTCCAAAAACATTATTTAAAAATCTAGGGTGTTACAATATGTCAATCTCAACTAAATTTACGTTATTAAATTAGGTGATGAGATATTCATTCCAGTAGAGATGATTATGTCTTGATTGGGCTGCGCGGGAGGGAGGTCCCCTTAAAATAACTTGGAATGGCAATCAGACCAGGTAACATGGGTCATGTGGATTGGATGCCATTGATAGAGAAAGTGTTAAAAAGACTAGCGGGATGGAAGATGAGGTTCTTATTGCTAGGAGGTAGAATCACGCTGATTAACTTGGTGCTAAGTAGCCTTCCTACGTACTTGATGGCGATATATGAACCTCCCGTCTAGGGCATCAACAAAATTGATAAATGAAGGAAACGTTTTCTGTGAAAAGGTGTGAATGAGGACGATCAAGGGCTAAATTTAGTTAACTTAGGAAAGATTTGTAAGGAGTTTTGGAGGGATAAGAGTCGTGAACCTGAGGGACACGAGCAAAGCCCTCCTTAGCAAATGGTGGTGGAAAACGCAAAAAAAAATGACGTAACATATGGTGGTGTAAGTTTTTTGCTTTATACCACAGACGAAAAAAGTTCCGCCATGGAGAGAAAAGTGTTTACAGTAAGGCCTCATATCTATGGAAATGAGTTGATAAGGTAAGAGAAAAGTTTCACGCAAACACTGCATGTGGGGTCATGAATAGGAAAGATATTGGGTTCTAGAAGGATAAGTTGTGTGGGAATGATACATTCCAATCATTATTTTCGGAACTGGCTAAAGAGGTGCAAAACAAGGACGCCCCTGTGGAGGATGTGTGGGGAGGGGGATGACTGAGCGTTGATCTTGGGAGTAATCGTTCATATGGAAGACAAGTACAAATTCAGATATTAAAGAACATTATTGATGAATTTGGACAAGGGGATTGGAGAAGAAGACGAAAGGAAGTGGTGCTTAGAATCAAATGGGACTTTCTCGATGAGTTCCATGTATAAGTGGTACAATGATGGTGAGCTGAGAAGCAGAGAGGCCAATACAATTTGGAAGACGCAAGCACCAAAAGTGAGAACTTTTCTTTGGCTGGTGGCGAACAATTTTATTCTTTCTAAAGTAAATCTTAGGATACACAACATGTTCGTGGAAGCTAGATGTTCTAGATAAAATCTAGATGATGAGGACACAACTCACATTTTATTCTTGTGCCTTATAGCTAGGCTAGCTTGGGGGGTAGTTTGATTGGGTTTTGGTTTAATAGAATGCCCTATCTAATCTATCGACCTTTGGGTTACTTGGAGAGTGACAGTGATTAAGATAGAGAGTAGGGTAGCATGGGATATTTCCGTTACCTCTACCGTGTGAATCTTATGGCTAGATCAAAATGATTCATGTTTTCTCACTCACAATTGTAGATTTTTCATTATAATGCATAATTTTTTTGTTCTTATAGGTGCGTGGGCAGGTCAGGCAGGTGCGATGAAGAGACTACGCATGGACGGTACCGAGTAGTTGACTCCCAGTGTTGGGAGGGCAAGAGAGCATGATTGGAGGGTTATCAGAGTGAGTATTCCTTTGGGCATGAGGAGGTTTTTGGGGATTCTGATGTAGCTGCATTTCACTTTCTTAGTAGTAGTTGACGTAGTAGGCTTTTGACTACGGTGGGTCGTTGACTAGGTAGTATATTTTCTGTATGATAGATTCGGATTCGGTATGTTTCGTTAATAGTTCATTAATGAAACCAATGACTGTTAGTCACCTTGATTAAAAAGAGAAAAGGAAAAAGAAGTTGGAACTTTTTGAAAAGTGGCTATTAATCCCTCTTTGCAAGCCCAATAACTAAATGACACACCCCTAAAGTAATTAAATAGCTAATTATTGATTGATCTAAACAAGTTATATATATATATATATATATATATATATATATATATATATATATTCTTTTCTTTTTAAAAAATAGAAAACAAGAACTTTATCTAAATAATCAATCTACAGAAGGATTATGTAATTTAACTTTGTAATGCTGAATGATGAGGGAAAAAATCGCAGCAAATCGGGGCCACACATTTGAGGGACAAATCTCGAAGCTTCTAGAGCAAAATAGTAATTTTACAACGTATATGGGCCTATTTGAAGAACATGGGTCGTTTCCAGCCCCATCAACCTAAAACAAGCCTACAAGCAAGGAGTGATATGCAGTCCAATAAAAGGAGTTATGATTAATTAACAACTCTTGAAAAATTCCTCAATCCAAAAGAGAGTTATTAACTAATCTTATCTCCTAACCATGTGAATCAGCATTTTAAACACAAAAGATGCTCTTTTGAGCTAATTTTTTGTAACTAACTTCTAGCATATAAGTACCCATCACCTCTTTCAAAATCATGTAATTATAATTTTGCTACAAAATTCGTCACTATTTGTCCGAGTTCTGAGTTGAGCGTCAGAGGGTCTTTCGCTGGGAACACCCCGATGTTTAGACTTCTTACAGGTTTGCTGGAGCGATCTTGGTAGTGCAAATCAGATCCAAGCATCTATAATAGTCATAAAATCAGATAAAGGAGCAGTTAGCAACAATTAATTTTCATCAAAGTAAAGGTTAGATATTGATAATTTTTCATTAAAGAATTCACATCATCTATTCATTCCCACACAGAAAATAACAGCAGAAAATTGATGCTATCTGTGGGATATTACGATCTAAATAACCAATGAGATTTTACCTGCAATAAATTACTTTTTCCAGCCATGGTTCCAAGGGAAAAAGGGAAGGCGACAGCTCCCACCCTGACAAGCCATCCCTCTTCCTCTACCTCCTCCTCATACGGATGATCCCCTTCATACTCCTTCGCAGAATCAACCTCCTCAACCGGAATAACCTCCTCAACCAGATCAACCTCTTCATAGGTCGAAGCAGCCCCCTCAATAGCCTGCTCAGCCTCCTACCAATGAGACTGCAGTGGGGGGCTCTCGACGAAGGTGTTTCGAACAACATCATGTACGATGTATGGGTGAAAAGAAGGGTTTAGTATACTCCTTGACCCTCTATACGGTTCTATCTGTGGCACCCCAGGTACAGTAAGACCTCCATCAGATCATACTCACCCCGGCAGTAAGGGTATGACCTCAGTGATCACCTGAATGAAAGAATAGTCCAAGACGAGGTCCCCGTCCAGAGCATCAGGAATGTAAGAGGAACCCCGCTCATCGAAGACAGATGTCCAGAAGAGCCCCCTCTCTTAGAGGCAAAGAAGATCTCCCTCTCTTAGGAGATGAAGAAGGTCTTATCCCCCTCGGGGGTGAATAAGCTAATCCAATAAGTCGGTCAGTCACCACGAACAGCAGGGAGGAAGAAGCAGTCACCACAAGGGCAGAATTTCGAGATTTCAAGGATGAGGTCCTTCAAGCCCTCTGTGGCACCCCTGGTAGAAGCCAACGAAGCAGTAGTCGCCGTCTTGCTCTTTTTCAACAGGAGGAGTTCCGCAGGTCTAGTATATACGGGGAACAAGGCATTGTAGTCCTTTAGTGCCTCCAAGAGATGGAGGATGGCCTAGCACTGACGTCATGCCCTGCTTACCAAAATACGAAAATACGAAAATACGGGTACATAAATAAGGCCCAGTGAATGATATAACAAATCATTCATAAGCTGTAATAATTAAACTCAACAACATAAAGTATAATCACAACCTCGCAGGCAGAATATAATCACATAAATAATGAATAAACTCCAAATGATCCATGAAATAAATCCAAAAAATAATATCCAACATCTGGAATAAATTTCGAGACAAAACGCCTAGAAAACAATGTATGAAAACAGTAATTGTAACAAGGAAAACATGAAAATAGAAAATAAATGCGGCTAAACATCCACCTTCGTCCGGCTCGATAAAGCGTGGGGTTTTTTGATACTCTCCTCCAGAGAGTATCCGCTCTCCAGGTGGAGCACTTGAATCAAGGGAACCTTATTCCCTTAAGCTTCTGCACACAAGCGGAAATGGACCGACTCTACTCTATCATGTGGGGAGAGTAACTGAACTACGTGATGTGGCGAAAAAGAGAGAATATTTGTTAACCAAGTCCTTCAGTCAGTTCATCTTCTATACCTGAAATCTCAACATGTAGAGTTTGGGGGAAAAATGTCCGTTAGAGCAAGCTACGGACAGCAAGTAGCAACAAACAATGAAACAATAAAATATGATACAACAATAAATGATGAACTGAAACAATATCAATAGTCGATAAATGACAGTCAACAACAAATTGATAGTCAATGATTGATGGTGCGATGGTCGATAACAATGGTCAATAATCAAAGATTCCATAAACGATGGTCGATAAACGATAATCAATAATCAACAATGCATATGTCGATGATCAATGTTAATCTTATGTCTATCAGTGTTTTGTTATCCTATCTAATGCACGAAATTCTGCGTCCCACACCACAAGTTCGGGTGCATGCATTCATGTGAACGTTTAGACTATAGTGGTGAACTCTACAGGGTCATGTACTCGGCAACAATAATCAATAATCAATAACAATAGTCGGTGCACGATACAATACACGATAGTTGGGATACCGTAGTAATCCGTAATCAATCGATAAAACAATAATCACTATAGGAAAACACGGGCTCTTCCTCCGAGTACAATCTCCTTTATTGTCCACCACTGAGGCGAACCCTTGTTACCTCGGCTTGTTATTATTTTACTATGATTAGACATGAATATGCAAATGATGCAATCAATGGAGACGGGTGTCAAGAAATGATATCAACAAGGTATCAATAACTATACAATGAATGATATGTAGTGCAATGCAAAATTTAAAGAGATTTACAATTAAATATGAAAAATGATATTCTGGACAGCGAGACGTTGTTGTACCAAAGTCGATTTTCCCACTGCTACGGGGACGAAAAATAGGTTTCGTCAGAGATTCTATAATATAGAATCTCTTACGTTCCAACGCATATTCACAGGATACATTATAAATACAATAGCTAGGTGTATAATCTCATTCTTTACTGGTTTAATATCCAGGCAGCACATCAGGGTCAACTCCTTATATATAGAAGTTGGTTCTAAAATCATTTAAAAATCTTATGGAAATCATAATTTAGTTCCTAATAGAGTTCAGTAACAACATGATTAGTCTCAGGTCTAAATTCTTAATTTAATCTACTGTTTCAATTAATTAAACATGATAATGTATTTTCAAACTGTATTCTAGAATTCAAATGTTACACCACGAGAATCTGTATATCTTGCAATCTGTATGTAGGAATGCAAAATGTCAGATAGTTTGGATTCCAGACACACAGGGCTACAACTCTCATTTAATGAGTTCTAAATAATATTATCAACAAATATGTCAAAAGTCTGGTTCTTTACTGAACTAGTGTTCTGGCAGCAACCTAGGGTCAAGTTTTGTATGCATAACGAGGCTAGAAATTCATTGATTAATCTTTGAAAAAAAAAATTTAAATGATTCCTAAGCATTTCTAGTAACATCCTGGTTAATAATTAAGTTTTCGTTATGCAGTTTAAATTTTATTCACATAGTAAATCATGTCAGTGTGCCTCTAGACATCAATCTGGAATTAAGAACCTAGCAGTACTAAAAATGTGATAACTTGCAGTCTACAATTCAGAATTTAGATCCGTAAAAAGTTCTGAAAAATAGATTTAGAGGGGACATTTGCAAAGTTCTAGTTAATTATAACGAAAACTGGGTCAAAACCTCAATACAACATGGGATAAATAGTAGGCCAGCAGGTTGATCATTATTAATTAGCAACAAACGAGATTCACAAGCATATAACTTCATGGAAAATAATTAACAGGAGATTATACTCAATCATAAGGGTGAAATTCTATTAATAAGACAAACCATTATTTTCCCAACATCAAATTCACGAATCAAGTTATAATATCATATCCAATCGAAGAGCATTCAAATCATTATTCTTCTATATAACATGTTTCAAATCTATGTATTCGTGTAGTGTATGCATATGACGATATATAACAAGGCTTGGGTTTGAATCAAAGGAATGGCACAAAAAGAAAACTACTACTTGGTTTACAGATGAATCCGTAATAATTTTTTTGAGAGATATCAAGCAAATAAAATACAATAATTGAAATGAGAACTACTTGTAGAGATCAAAAGAAATTCTTGAACTGGAACAACACGTTGGTTCAAAAGGAGCTTGCCTTATGATGATTATACGACGACTACGACAGTAGGAAAGAGCGACGACAACACACAGCGACGACGACGAGAAGAGGCAACGGTAAGAGAGACAACAGCAACACACATGCAACGATAGCAAAGGGACAAAGCTGTCGACGGTGCAGGTGCTGGCGGTGTGAAGCTGCGGTGCTAGCTGCAGTGGCGGGCGGCAAGGCAGGGTGCAGCATCGGGTTGTAGGCTGCGGCGGCAAGGTGAAGGCGGTGGTCGATGGGTGCTGAAGGTCGGTTGGCGGGAGGCAAGGCGTCGAGGAGATGTGGTGGCAGTGACTGCAGTGAGGCAGTGCTGGTTGCGGTGATGGCGGTTTTGCGGTGTTCGGGTTGTGTGGCGACGAGGAGCAGCAAAGGTCGGCTGCGAGGTGGTGTGCAGTCGAGGTAGATGGGGAAGATGAGGGAGGCAATGGAGGGGACGCTGTGGTGGAGGTCGCAACGGTGTTGGCGATGGGTCGCAGCTGCAATTGGTTGTGGGTGGAGCTTGGAGTGGCGGCGGCGAGGTAGGGTGCAGGCCAATCAGTGATGGAAGCAGGGTGGCGGAAGGAAGAGGAGGTGGGTGGATGGAGGGCGACTGGGATCGAAACAGAGGAAGGAGAATACGGGTTAGCGGCTGATACAGATTAATTAGGGTAGATTAGGGTTAATATTACGGTTTAGGAGATTAATTAGTATTTATAGGGGATTAAGACATTGGGTTTGGATTAGGGTTAATGGGTTTTGCGTTTGGATTAGGATCCAAAAAGAAATGGGCTTGGGCTCAAAAAAATAAATCGATTGCTGGGTTAATTAAATACCCAAAATACAATGATAATAAAAATAAAATAGAGTGCACAAGAATCTCAGGGTTCAGTGTAAGAAACTAAAATTGATTGAAAGAATACAATTGGGTTCAAGATGAATAACAAGATTTATTATCAAATAAACAGATTACAGAAATGAGAAGAGAAAAGAAATACAAAAGAAAATCCAAAAAATCAGAAACAGGGGTTACAAATCCTACCTACCTTACAAGAAGAATTTCATCATCGAAATTCATTCAAGTGGTACATAGGACATAACCGAGAAAAGCCTACTCGAAGAGATGAGGGAACTTCCTCTGGGTCTCTTCCTCAAGTTTCCAAGTCGACTCACCTGGCGAGTGAGGATTCCATGAGACACGAATAAGCTTGATCACCTTATTCTTCATGACCTTCTTACGCATGTCCAAGATAGAGATTGGTTGGACCTCGCAATAAAGTCTGGCCTCACGAACAACTCTGAGTAGTCGATCACATGACTTTCATCCCTGATGTACTTCCTGAGCTGGGAGACGTGGAACACATTATGGACTCCCGATAAAGCCGGTGGAAGTGCTAGTCTGTATGCCACCTTGCCCACTCTTTCCATGATATCAAAGGGACCGATGAATCGGGAACTTAGCTTGCCCCCACCTCCAAAATGGATGACACCTATCCATGGTGATACCTTCAGGAATACATGATCACCTACCTCAAACTCAAAAGGCTTTCGCTGAATGTCTGCCCACTTCCTCTACTAGTCTTGAGCTGTCTGTAAGTGCTTCCTGATTTGAGTCACTGCATCAACTGTCTTTGTGATCAACTCAGGCCCCAAAAGTTTCCTCTCGCCGATGTCATCCCAACAAACTGGTGATCAACACTTCTGACCATAAAGTGCCTCAAACGGAGCTGTCTTGAGACTAGCCTGATAACTTTTATTGTACGGGAACTCGACCAAGTGCAAATGATCTTCCCAAAAATTGCCAAACTGAAGAACACAAGACCTCAACATGTCCTCTAGAGCCTGAATCGTCCTTTCAGACATCTGTCTGAAGGTGGAATGCAGTATTGTAATTCCACTTAATCCACAAACTTTCTCGAAGACTCTCCTATAATGGAGAGCTGAATCTCGTATCTCTTTCTGACACAATACTGACAGGGACTCTATGCAATCGTACAATCTTCTGAATGTACTTCTCGGCCAAACTCTCTGTGGACTGACCCACTCTCAAAGGAATAAAGTGGGCACTCTTCGTCAGATGATCCACAATCACCCAAATAGCATTATGACCCCTTGAACTCCTTGGCAACACTGTCACAAAATCCATAGCAATGTTCGCCCATTTCCACTCTAGGATTGGAAGTGGCTGTAAAAGTTCAGCGGTCCTCTGATGCTCTGCTTTCACCTGCCGACAAATCAAACACTGGGACACAAACCTCGCCACTGCTCTCTTCATACCGTGCCACCAAAAGTGTTGTTTCAAATCTCTATACATCTTTGTGCCTTCGGGGTGAGCGGTGGGCCGTTTCAAGTAGCTTCTGCCTGATTTTCCCTTTAGGTACACACAATCTGGCTCTAAAACGAAGCGAGCCGTCTACATGAATGATCAAATCGGTTCTTAGTCATGCTTCCACTTCCATTCGAAATTTCTGCAGTTGCTCATGACCAGCCTGGGCTTCCTTGATCGGCTATACTAATGAAGACTGCAACTGCAACATCAGACATTGCTACGCTGTAACAGGTAAAATCACTTCTAGATCCAGTATCTTCATATCTTCCAACAGTTCCTTCTTCTTAGTACGAAACATAGCTGTAGGCTGCCTACTCAAGGCCTCAGGTACCAAATTCACCTTACCCGGGTGGTACTGCGAGTTGATGTCATAATCTGCCATGAGCTCTAGCCATCTTCGCTGCCTCATGTTGAGCTCCTTTTGCGTGAACACATACTTGAGACTCTTATGATCTGTGAAAATCTCAACCCTATCGCCAAGCAAATAATGCCTCCATAACTTCAAGGCGAAGATTACGGCTGCAAGTTCACAATCATGCGTAGAGTAGTCCTTCTAAAGAGGCCTCAACTACCGAGATGCATAAGCAATAACTCTGCCTTGCTGCATCAATACAGTGCCTGACCCTCTTCCCGAAGAATCACAGTAAATCACGAAACCTCCTGAACTATCCGGTATAGTTAGCACAGGCGCTGACGTCAACCGATTATTCAACTTCATAAAAGCTTCATCACAAGCTCCATCCCAAACGAACTTCTGCTCTTTTTTCATCAAATTTGTTAAGGAGCTAGCAATCTTCAAGAAATCTTGAACGAACTTCCGATAATACCCCACCGTGAAAAATTCGAATCTTTCGTTTGGGAACGGCTATGTAGTAACATAAGACCAAATGAAGTCGGGTACGAAGAAAGAAGGGATGCATTCGACTCTCAATTCGAATCTCTCAAAAGCAAAAGCTTTTGATGTTGACCTCGACACCAACCAATCCTTGACTGCGGTAATCCTTAACGGATCAAACGAAACTCCATCGCCTGAGATAATATGGCTCAGAAATGCAACACGGTCCAACCAAAATTCACACTTGCTGAGTTTCCCATACAACCGATTCTCCCTTAAGGTCTGCAAAACCATTCTCAAGTGCTCAGCATGCTCCTCCCTGTTCCGAGAATATACCAGAATATCGTCGATGAATACAATGACAAACTTTTCCAAAATGACGAGAATACTCTGTTCATCAAACTCATGAACACGACCGGTGCATTGGTAACTCCGAAGGGCATTACTAAGAATTCGTAATGTCTATATCTTGTCTAGAACGTCGTCTTCTGAACATCATCAGACTTCACCTTAACCTGATGGTAACCTGAGCGAAGATCCAACTTTGAGAAAATTGAAGCACCTCCAAGCAGGTCAAATAGGCCATCAATCATTGGTAGTGGATATCGGTTCTTCACAATAACATTATTCAGTTCCCGATAGTCAAGACAGAGCCTACGACTACCATCTTTCTTCTTCACAAACAACACATGGGCTCCCCAAGGCGAAACACTTGGCCTGAAAAACCCCTTACCCAATAATTCCTGAACCTGTACCTTCAATTCGGCCAACTCCACTGGTGCTATTCTGTAGGGACTCTTCGAGATTGGTGTAGTACCAGGTTGGACTTCGATACTGAATTCCACCTCCCGGTCTGGAGGAAATCTGGGCAATTCTTCTAGAAAGACATCTAGAAAGTCCCGCACAACCAAGGGTGTAACTTCGCCATTAGTGCACTTCAACTATAGTACACTAGGCTCCTGGTTCACTGAGTTCATGACACGATGTTCACTGAGTTCATGACACGCCTAAGCGGTGTCTCACCTGCATGAAATTCAAATTCTTGGTGACCCGGACTTCCGAACACTACCTTCTTCGACCGGCAATCAATCTCGGCATGTGAAGCTTCTAACCAATCCATCCCCAGAATAACATCAAATCCAGAATTATTGAAAAAAATAAGGTTTGCTTTAAAGTCCACGCCACTTATCAGCAAGGGGCTCAACTTGCACACTTTAGAGCAAACGATAACACCTCCACCTATAGTGATATCCCAAGCAATTAGCAAGTCGTCGCTCGGCAAATGATGTCGATCGACAGAGCAAGAAGAGTTGAAGGAATGGGTAGCACCAGAATTAAACAAAACATGTGCTGGGATGGAGTGTGCTAATATGATACCTAATGACATGCCAAGTGATATGAGTGAAGTATAAGCAAGGAATGAATAAGAATAAATGGTACAAGGAGAGCAAGGTGCAAGATGAAATGAAATAACAAAACACAAAAATTGTATCATATCTGCGACAACTCCCTCGGTAGTCTCTACCTCCTCTGCAGTCAGATTGTAAGACTGACCACGACCTCCAGTTTGGCCTCCCCTAGGAGCAGCTCTCCTCTGACCATAAATTTACCTCTGTGGTGGAAGCGGTGGCCTGACCTGACCAAGAGCTAGTGCTCCCTGCTGAGTTAGACCTCCGGTTGGTGCATGGAACCTATTCCTTAGACAGTCCCAGACTATGTGATCTTTCCCTCCACACAAAAGGCACAGAAGGTTGACTATTCGGCAGTCCTTGCGTAGATACCCAACCTTGTGGCAAAAATCACAAGTCACATCTGTCATGCCCCGCTTCCCAAAAAGAAGATACGGAATACAGATACATGACTAAGTCCAGCGAATGATCTTCAACATCCATAAGTTGTCAAGATCTTTACAACAAGCACAAATATAAACAAGAGATATACAAGAGAAATAGTTAACCATGCATAACTGAATCAATATAGTAACCAAGATTACTTGAAACAAAAAACAGGAGTACTCAATTTCAAATAATCATGTCTGGAACAAAATACAAGTCTGGGACAAAAAGCCCAATACAAAATAATCCATATAACCAAGTACAATTACAAGATAAGCAACAAGAAAATAAATAGATATAGCAAAATCTCCAGCCAACTAGAATCTCAGATCACCTACTCCATCGGACAGCTGATCACCAAAATTTGCAATTTAACAAATTGCAGGAAAAAGGAAAGAGAAACAAAATGCTCGTCAATACAAGTTACGGGCCGCTTGTAGTACAACAAGTACAGGAAAGATAAACAAGAATATAGTACAAATGTAACAGCAAAATAGAGAACTAACTCTAAATCAAGAACAGAAAAAACTAGCATGGCAAGATGAACGGATGCAAGTGGCATGTAACAAGTGTCAAGTAAACAAGTATCATGTAAACGAGTAACAGGTAAAATGTGTCAAGAATCAAGTATCATGTACAAGTAGCAAGTAGCAAGTGTCAAGTGATTATGTTCAAGTCTTGTATTTAGTCCTATCTAGGTATCACTTCATGCGTCCCAGGTTTTTACCACATGGTTGCCACATTCAAACAATTTCATTTTAGATTTCATAGTGGATCATAGAGGGTAGTGTACTCAGGGACAAGTATCAAGTAATCAAGTATCAAGTATCAAGCCTCAAGTATCAAGTATCAAGCCTCAAGTATCCAGTCTCAAGTATCAAGTATCAAGCCTCAAGTATCAAGTATCAAGTATCAAGTAATCGAGTATCAAGTAATCACGTAGTATCTATAGATTCCCTTCCAAGTACACATTTCTGTATTTTTCACTATTAGATCTTTCCCTTTAAACCCCGACTTAGTTTCTTATTATTATTATTCAAGCAAGCATGGATGTGAACAAACAAGTCAAGAAACATGGAGAGAAAACAAGGGGCAAGTACAAGTTGAATAAAGAACACGAACGGATGATGAATGACTCAAAATAGACTTAGACAACGAAAATTCTAGTTCAGGACAGCAAGACAGTACTGCACCAAATTTGGGATTCCCGTTGCCACGGACATACAAATTTGGATCCGTCAGAAGATCTAAAAAAAGACTCTCGGCCGAATCCAGCAAGTATATAAGTCATATGGTATTTCATAAAAACAGAACTCAGAACAGAATTGTATCTAGAAAACGTGTTCAGCCAGAAATCAGAAGTTTGTATCCATAAACAGGAAAACGGCATAAAAACTTAATTAAATTCATGAAAAATCTGGGGTGTTCCCCTGTATGTCTAGTAACAGAAAAAAAGTTTCATAATTTTCCAACATAGATAGTATACTCAATTAAAATCAGAAAGCAGCAAGACAAAGCAAGTTTTGTAAATCTGGAAACATAAACACAGCAGTACCAAAAGAGTAATATCTTACAAAATATAAATCGAAATACAGATCCGTCAAAAGGGTGATAAAATAGATACAGTAGGATACAATTCATATTCACAAAGTTTTTGTAAACAGGGAATAGAATCAAGTCAAAATTTATGTTCTTTACTGAACAACATGAAAATTCTACAAGTATAGTAGGTGTTTGCAAGCATAGAATAGTTTATAAAGGTCATGAATTAAATCCACAAAAATTAAGGGTTATTACCAATCAAGTCTAGTTATACTCAGAAAAATATTGGATCAAAATATTATCTTTAACATCAGTACAAAAATAATTAACCACACAGAATTCATATAAAACAGAATCTAAAATTTTAAACACATCTGTAGTAAAACAGCACTAACTCGCAACTCATAAATCGAAATTAAGTTCTGTCAGAAATTCTAGAAAGTAGATAGAATTCTCTATAATTCATATTCACAAATAATTTTCATATACTTACCTTAATAGGGTCTAAAATATTGAACAAAAACCGAGTCACAACAAAAACAGAAATTCTCTTTATGCATAAAATCAACTAGTTTATATAAAACACATACAAATCATAACAAAATATGCAATATGGTATACTAGATGTCCAAGCAATATGGTATAGGGTGTTTCACAAGTCTACAATGAGTTATACTACTCCTAACACATCAAGTATACAAGATCATACCATACCTTATAAATCACGAACAACATGCATGTATACATCAAGAATCTATCATATCTAAGTTATTTCATGTCGTGTGTGCACGAGACAACTACGGATATAACAACAACCAGAGACAAGATCATCAAGGGATTTCATGGGGATAGATCTTGAAGCAGTTACACTACAGACTGTATTTAGTACTTGTATTATACAACAAAAAGTATACAAGTTACTTGCCTTATAGTCGACGATGAAAATGATGAAGCAAGAGCAAGAATAGGGGGAACGGATTTTCGGGTACGAACTCAACGAACGAACCCACGAACCACGATCATGAACACACGATCACAACTACATGAGATCGAACGCAAACCCAACACCCAAGACCAAAGGCAGTTGGGGTGGAGATGGTGCACACTGCGATGAGGGAAACGCTGGCAGTAGGGCGGCTAATGTCGATGCTGCTGAATGCAGAAGAGGGGCAGGGGACCAGGGCATCGAGGTGGCGTTGGCTGCTGTCGGGGTCACCGAGGTCACGACACAGGGAGAGTGGCTGGCGGCTGCTGTCATGTGGTGCTCGGGAGGAGGCAGCACAGGGGTCGGCTGCTGGCTGCAGGGCAAAGGAACGACGGAAAGGAGGTCGGGAGAGAGCACGGGGAAGATGGGTAGGGAGGAAGATGAGAAGTCAAGGGCGGCTAGGGTTTTTGTGCAGGATGGTGAATAGGTAGATTGTATATGTAGGTAGTTAGTTATTAGGGTTAGGTGTATACAGGGGTGGCTGACAGGTAGTGATATAGGTTATGGGGTTGTAGATCCAAGATCCAAAAGGAATTCAAAAGAATAGAGTTTAATCTAGGGTTCAAAATAGATCCATCAAGAAAATAGAATAGGAACATAAATGAATAAATAAAATAGAGCATGAACAATTAATAATAGGGATCAAAAAAGATAGTTCGATAGATTAGAGATGAATTAGTATGTAGAAAAATGAGTCAAGGAGATCAAATAAAAAGCGACAAATCAAAATTTATGAATATATTGATAATGAAGATCAAACACACGGTTCAAAAAGAGACGGAGAAAAACAATATGAATAAATACACGGAAAGAGAAAATACCCCCAAAATACAGAAAATGGAAAACAAGGGTTACAAATCCTACCTACCTAACAAGAAGAATTCCGTCATCAAAATTCAAATAAGAGATACATAGGATAACCCCGCAAAGAAAAGAAAAGAACAAAACAAAAGCTACTCAAACAGATGAGGAAACTTTTGCTGAATCTCCTCCTCCAACTCCCAAGTCGACTCACCCGGCGAGTGAGAATTCCAAGAAATTCGAACCAGCTTGATGACCTTGTTCTTAAGCACTCTCCCGTCGATCCAAAATAGCAACTGGCGGAAGGCCGAATGGCCAACTCAGAATAGTCGATCACGTGGCTCTCTTCTTGGATATATCTCTTGAGTTGTGAGAGATGGAAAACATCGTGCACTCCTAATAAAGCTGGAGGCAATGCAAGACGATAAGCCAGCCTGCCTACTTGCTCCACAATATCAAACGGTCCAATAAACCTAGGGCTGAGCTTGCCCCCACTACCAAACCGAATGACACCTCGCCAAGGTGATACCTTTAGGAAAACATGGTCACCAACCTCAAACTCCAAAGCTCTCCGATGAACATCAGCCCATCGCCTCTGCCTATCCTGAGCTGCCTGCAAGTGATTCCTGATCTGAGTCATCGCATCAACTGTCCTGGTGATCAACTCCGGACCCAACAGCCTTCTCTCACCAATGTCGTCCCAGCACACTGGTGATTTTGCACTTCCGCCCATATAGTGCCTCGAACGGTGCAGCTTTAAGACTGGCCTGAAAGCTGTTATTGTACGAGAACTCTACGAGATGCAAATGGTCCTCCCATGATTCACCGAACTGCAGCATACAGGACCTCGACATGTCCTCTAGATTCGGGATGGTCCTCTGTGACTGTTCATCTGTCTGGAGATGAAAAGCTATACTGCACTTCAATTTACTTCCCAAACTACTCTAAAGACTCTCCCGGAACTGAGACCTGAAACTCGTATCCCTGTCGGATACAATACTGACTGGAACCCCATGAAGTCTGACAATCTCTTGCACGTACTTCTCAACTAGGCTCTCAGTAGACTTTCTGACTCGGAAGGAAATGCAGTCAGCACTCTTCGCCAGTCGGTCGACAATCACCCAAATCGCATTGTGACCCTTAGGACTCCACGGCAAAGCGGTCACAGAATCCATAGTGATGTGTTCCCACTTCCACTCCGGAATGGGAAGTAGTTTAAGAAGTCCGGCGGTCCTCTGATGCTCTGTCTTCACCTGATGGCAGATCAAACACTGAGACACAAACTGAGCTACAACCCTCTTCATACCATGCCACCAGAAATGAAGCTTCTAATCTCGATACATCTTAGTGCCTTCAGGATGAATAGAATACGATGACTGGTGGGCTTCCTCAAGCAACCTCTGATGAACTTCACCCTTTGGGACACACAATCTGGACAAAAAATGAAGCGATCCATCAGCATGAATAACCATATCCATTCTGGAACCAACCTCAACTTCTGCTCTGAAACTCTGCAGCTGCTCATCACTAGCCTGCGCCTCTTTGATCTGATAAAAAAGTGACGACTGAAGCTGAAGCACCAAACAACTTCGATTAGAACTCGGCAACAACAAATCCAATTCCAACCTCCAGCATCTGCTCAACCAAATCTCTCTGCTGAGTCAGGAACATAATTGCCGGTCTCCTGCTCAAAGCATCTGGCACCGAGTTCACTTTACCAGGATGGTATTGGAAACTGATGTCATAATTGGCCATAAGCTCCAACCAATGTCTTTGCCTCATGTTCAACTCCTTCTGGGTGAAGACGTACTTGAGACTTTTATGGTCTGTAAAGATCTCCACTTGGTCCCCAAGTAAATAGTTTCTCCACAGTTTCAAAGCAAAGATCACTGCCGATAACTCCAAGTCGTGAGTCGGATAGTTCTTCTCATGCGGCCTCAACTGCCTCGATGCATAAGCAACGACTTGGCCCTTCTGCATCAGAACTGCTCCAAGACCCTTATCTGAAGCATCACAGTGAACTACAAATCCACCGAACCATCTGGAACAGTCAACACTGGTGCTGATGTCAACCTGCTCTTCAACTCAGCAAAAGCCTCCTTGCAAGCCTCAGACCAACAGAACTTCTGATCCTTCCCAGTCAGCTAAGTCAACGGTCCTGCTATCTTCGAAAAATCTTGGATGAATTTCCGATAATTGCCTGCTAGACCAAGGAAACTCCTCACCTCCGAAACTGACTTGGGAAATGGCCAATCCTTCACAGCTTCAACCTTAGATGGATCCACTAGATACCATCGCCCGAGATAATGTGCCCTAAGAAGGTAACTCTGTCGAGCCAAAATTCACACTTGCTGAGTTTTCCATAGAGCTGATTCTCTCTCAAAGTCTGCAGAACCAACTTAAAATGCTCGGCAAGATCCTCCCGATTCTGAGAATAGACCAGAATGTCATCAATAAATACCACCATAAATCTATCTAGGAACTGGGAAAAGACCCTTTTCATGAGACTCATAAATACAGCTGGCGCAATCGTGACTCCGAACGGTATCACAAGATACTCATAGTGCCCATATCTGGTCCTGAATGTAGTCTTCTATATATCTGCTGCATTCACCTTGAACTGATGATACCCAAAATGAAGATCCAACCTCGAGAAAATAGCTGCTCTGCTCAACTGATCAAATAAGTCATCGATCTTGAGTAGCGGATACCGGTTCTTCACAGTTACACTGTTCCGTTCCCGATAATCTACACACAGTCGACGACTACCATCCTTCTTTTTGACAAAAAGGACTGGATCACCCCACTACGAAACACTGGGTTGGATGAACCCCAAATCAAGCAACTCCTAAATCTGCACCTTAAGCTCTACTAACTCAACCAGTGCCATCCTGTAGGGACTCTTCGATATCGGTGCCATACCAGGCTAAACTTCAATACCGAACTCTATATCCCTATCAGGGGGTAAGCCAGGTAACTCCTCTGGAAAAAGATCCAGGAAATCTTGCACTACTAGAGGCGCAGCCTCGCAGCCTGAGTGCAATTCTATCGCACAAACCTCCTAATCAACTGCAGTCTTAGCTCGACCAAGGGCATCTTTCCGGCATGGAACTGAAACTCTGCGCGACCTGGGATTCGAAATACAACTTTCTTAGCACGGCAATCAATAATGGCGTGGGACTCACCCAACTAATCCATATCGAGAAGGACGTCGAATCCTGAATTCCCAATTACAATCAGGTCAGCATTGAAATCTCCACCACCAATAACCATGGGACACTACCTGCACTTTCGGGAATAAATGACAACACCGCCACCTGTCACAATGTTCCAAGCCTCCGACATGATGCTGCACTCCAACTGATGGCGAGCCACGAAGCGGGAAGAGATGAAGGAATGGGTTGCCCCAGAATCAAAGAGAACATAGGCAGGGAAAGAGCAAACAAGAACAACACCTAAGATGGAATCAAAGTCAAGAGGAAAGGATTGATGATCAAGGGTGAGGAAAACACAATGCAGAAAGATAATAAGAAAGAATAATGTAAGAGAAAGGAAAGAAGCAAAAGAGAAACAACAAAAACAATAAAAAAATAAAAGCAAAATATAACTGCAACAACACCCCCTGCTGACTCAGCATCTGCAGCAGTTAGGTTGTAAGCCTGACCTCTCCTGGGGGCAGCGATCCTCTGACCGACAATCTGGCACTGATTAGGAAGCAGTGGCCTAACTGGACCATAAGCTGGGCTACTTATTGAATTGGACCCCCAGTTGGAAGAGCCATCCCCTGCTTTTGGCAATTCCGCACAACATGATCAGGAGCACCACAACCAAAACAGCGGCTATTGGCATGCCTGTAGTCCTTGCACTCATGCCCAGGTGTTGTGCTAATCTAGCTACCTAAATAAATAGACTAACTAGACACAAATTATAAAACCTCGCAAGTGCACGAATCGAATCGTAGTAATAGCAAGGGTCGATCCCACAGAGATTGTAGATTTCAACTTACTAATCAATAAAACTAATAATAAAAGTGAATAAGAGTTGTTATAATAAAAAGATTAAAACTCAGATGAGAGGTGTTGAATTACAAATATCTCTTGAATAGTTGGGTTGTTGATCTCCACCAATAGTTAGTAATGCTAAGTTGCCTTCTGAATTTACTTCTAATTACTCATGTTTGTTCACTTCAAGGGCATGGTATCTACTCCTTAAAGTATTGTTTCCCTAAGCCAAGAATTAGGCATGGTATCTACTCTAATTCGTTTCTTCCCCTAAGTATTTTAGCATGGTATCTACTAAGTTATACTTAACAAAAGCATAAGCACAGTGGAAACGAACAAACACTTAAAGTTCTAGAAATTGGTATCAGATCTAGATCCCTTAAGTTGGTTGAACCAAGAATCCTAAAGATTCCCTTGTTACAAATTATGAGCACGAGATACGGATCGTCTCAATATGCTCATATAACAGATTCAGATTTCTAACTCACAACTTGATAATATCAGATTCTGTATGGCAGTCGACTGGCTCTCACCTTCAGTCGACTGTACTTATAACTCCTGAACAAGTTTGACTGTTATCAATCTATATCAATTCAATTAGATTCAATCAATAAGTAATATAGAAGAATTCAGAAGAATATAGCATTACATAACTACGGTTTCGATCTACCCAACTATGAAATTAGTTCCACATAATAACACTTTTATTGCTTAACAAGTTCAAATACATGATCAACATCAAAGAATAAAGAGAGAAGAAATAAACTAATGGATTCCGGCAATATGGTCGACTGGCTGTCACACAGTCGACTGCCTTCTGGTTGCTGGATCTTCTTTCTCCTTCTTCGATGTTGATGGAATAAAGCACTGGTTGATGACTTGATGGTTGGGAACTCTGAAATTAAGTTGCGTCCAAGAGATAGATGGATTCTGGCGGATCTCTTTCTGATATTTATAGAATACCGCTGAGAATTAGGGTTTCCACTTTTTCAGCAAAATCCTTCTTTATTTTATTTGATGATTTATATCTTTCTCTTTTCTTCTTTCTTTCCTTATCTGTTCACCACGTGCTCTTGCCAATTCCCAGTCTCTAGATTTGATTCGTTGCATAAGATCTGGTTTCAAATAGATTCGGAGTTAGATTTGGGTGAATCTTCGAATATCTTATCTGTTTACTCCGCCGCAGACCAGTCGACTTGTCTTCGAACCAGTCGACTGAGTCGAGACTTCTGAAGATTTCATCTTTGATCATACCAGTCGACTGTCTTTGGGAGTAAGTCGACTGTGACGAGAGTTGTGGAAAATCAGCTTCTCCTGTCCAGTCGCCTGGTTGAGGAACCAGTCGACTTATCCTCTGCAGTTCTCTGTGTATTGTCCTTGAAGTCCTGAATCTGCTTCGTTTTGCTGTTATAAGCTGTTTCCTATGGAAAAGAGAAAATAAGAGTTAAATATCACATATAGAGCTTTTAAATGTCTAATTCTATTAAGATTATTGCTCTAAAAAGTGAATAATATTGTGTTCATCACCAGGAAGTCGGCAAAAGTCGCAAAAACCAACCATTTGAGGACCTGCAGAAGAGTAAGGAGCTGCCCTGACCGGATGGGCTGGGACAGGCCTCTAAATAGGCCCACTAGAAGGCCTAGCAACAACAAAGTGCAGAACAGTCCATTGGGAAGTTGTCAACCTGCCACGAGCCTGCTCCTAAACTCGAGCTGCCTCAAGAGCCTCAACATAAGTACGCAAGCGAAGGGAGACGAGCTGCACCCGAATATCTTGCTCAAGTCCCAGCATGAATCTACGAGCCCTGTCCTCTTCGTTCGCCACAAGAACGGCGGTGAAGCAGCTAAGTCTGGTAAATTCCGCTGCATACTCATTCACAGACCTGGAGCCCTGTTTCAAGAAAGTCTCATGTTACAACATTGCATGGACAATATGTAATACCATTCCAAAATAGAAATAACGACCAACCTGTTTTAGAGCTAGGAACTGTTGTACCATTTCCACTCGAGTGCTACTAGGGAAGAACTTCTCCAAAAAGCTCCTAGTGAATGTGGCCCAAGCAATAGGCCATTTGAGCCTTTCGGACTCGGACCTCCACCAAATATGGGCCAGATCCACCAGCTGGATGGTCACCACATCCACTCATCAGCATCGGCCACTCGCGCTACCAAAAGCAACTGCTCAGTTCGGATCAACCACTGTTCGGCCTCCAAAGGTATCTCAGTGCCGGAGAATCTGTCAGGATATAGCCTTATGAAATCTGTGACTGTACCTGGACGAGGAGGGAAAGCTGCCTGCATAGGCACAGCGGGAGGCAGAACCCGGGCAGCTTTCAAAGCAGCCATCACCAGGTCACTATGGTTTTGCTGCATATTGATCAATCGTTCCAACACATTGGTAACGGCCTCAAGCCCGGGCTGATCTTCCTGAAGACGAGAAGTATAACCTCTACGAGCCATGGTCTGCACAAAAAATAATCAGCATCCAGATCAAAGTTAATCATAATTTATACATGTATGCATGTTCTGTGTACTATTGAGCTAATCCCAGATCGAGCCAAGCTTGTCTAATATATCAGTCAACTAATACATTAGCCAAACCCGAGCTCTGATACCACTAAAAACCTTGTCACGCCCCACTTCTCAAAAAGAAGATACAGAATACATATTGGTGACTAAGTCCAGTGAATGATTTTTATCATCCATAAGCTGTCAAGATCTTTACAACAAGCACAAATATAAACATGAGATATACAAGAGAAATAGTCAACCACACATGCATAACTGAATCAATATAGTCAACAAGATTACTTGAAACAAGAAACAGGAGTACTGAATTTCAAACCATCATGTCTGGAATAAAACACAAGTCTGGGACAAAAAGCCTAATACAAAATAATCTATGTAACCAAGTACAATTATTCAAGATAAGCAACAAGAAAATAAATAGATATAGCAAAATCTCCAGCCAACTAGAATCTCAGATCACCTACTCCATCTGGCAGCTGATCACCAAAATCTGCAATTTAACAAATTGCTGGAAAAAGAAAAGAGAAACATAACACTCGTCAATGCAAGTTACGGGCCACTTGTAGTGCAACAAGTACAGGAAAGATAAACAAGAATAGAGTAATAGCAGAAGCAAGAATAGCATGGAAAGATGTAACAGTAAAATAGAGAACTAACTCTACATCAAGAACAGAAACAACTAGCATGGCAAGATGAATGGATGCAAGTGGCATGTAACAAGTGTCAAGTAAACAAGTATCATGTAAACGAGTAACATGTAACATGTGTCAAGAATCAAGTATCATGTACAAGTAGTAAGTAGCAAGTGTCAAGTAATTATGTTCAAGTCTTGTATCTAGTCCTATCTAGGTATCACTTCATGCATCCCAGGTTTTTACCACATGGTTGCTACATTCAAACAATTTTATTTTAGATTTCATAGTGGATCATAGAGGGCAGTGTAATCAGGGACAAGTATCAAGTAATCAAGTATCAAGTATCAAGCCTCAAGTATCAAGTATCAAGCCTCAAGTATGAAGTATCAAGTAATCGAGTATCAAGTAATCACGTAGGATATATAGATCCCTTTCCGAGTATATGTTTCTGTATTTTTCACTATTAGATCTTTCCCTTTAAACCCCGACTTAATTTCTTATTATTATTATTCAAGCAAACATGGATGTGCACAGACAAGTCAAGAAACATAGAGAGACAACAAGGGACAAGTACAAGTTGAATAAAGAACACGAACGTATGATGAATGACTCAAAATAGACTAAGACAACAAAAGTTCTAGTTAAGGATAGCAAGACAGTCCTGCACCAAATCTGGGATTCCCGTTGCCACTGACATGCAAATCTGGATCCTTCAGAAGATCTAGAAAATAGACTCCCGACCGAATGCAACAAATATATATAAGTCATTTGGTATTTCACAAAAAACAAGACTCAAAACAGAATTGTATCCAGAAAATGTGTTCATCCAGAAATCCAAAGTTTGTATTCATAAATAGGAAAATGGCATAAAAACGTACTGATAAAATTTAAGAAAATATGGGGTATTCCCTTGTATGTCTAGTAATAGAAAATAAAGTTTCATAATTTTTCAACATAGATAGTACACTCAATTAAAATTAGAAAGCAGCAAGATACATCAGTTTTGTAAATCTGGAATCATAAACAAAGTAGTACCAAACCAGCAATATTTTACAAAATATAAGTCACAATCCAGATCTGTCAAAAGGGTGATAAAATAGATACAGTAGGCTACAATTCATATTCACAAAGTTTTTGTAAACAGCAAATAGAATCTGGCCAAAATTTAGGTTTTTTACTGAACAGCATGAAAATTCTGCAAAGTATAGTAGTTGTTTGCAAGCTTAGAATAGTTTATAAAGGTCATCAATTAAATCCACAAAATTTAGGGGTTATTCCCAATCAAGTCTAGTTGTACGCAGCAAAATATTGGATCAAAATATTCTTTAACATCAGTAGAAAAATAATTAACCACATAGAATTCATATAAAATAGAATCTGGAAGTTTAAACATATCTGTAGTAAAACAACAATAACTTGTTACTCATAAATCGAAACTGAGATGTATTAGAAATTATGGAAAGTAGACAGAATTCTTTATAATTCATATTCACAAATAATTTTCATATACTGACCTTAATAGGATCTAAAATATTGAACATAAACTGGGTCACAACAAAAACAGAAATTCTCTTTGTGCATAAAATCGACTAGTTTATACAAAACACATCCAAATCATAACAAAATACGCAATATGGTATACTAGATGTCCAAGCAATATGGTATAGGGTGTTTGACAAGTCTACAACGAGTTATATTACTCCTAACACATCAAGCATACAAGATCATACCAAACCTTATAAATCACGAACAACATGCATGTATACATCAAGAATCTATCATATCTAAGTTATTCATGTTGTGTGTGTACGAGACAACTATGGATATATCAACAACTAGAGACAAGATCATCAAGGGATTTCATGGAGATAGATCTTGAAGTAAGTACACTACAGGCAGTATTTAGTACTTGTATTATACAACAAAAAGAATACAAGTTACTTAACTTATAGTCGACGATGAAAATGACGAAGCAAGAGCAAGAATAACGGGAATGGATTCCAGGGCACGAACTCAACGAACGAACGAACCCATGAACCACGATCACGAACACACGATCACAACTACTGTCACGCCCCGCTTCCCAAAAATATGGAATACGAGCACGTGACGAAGTCCAGCGGATGATTTTTACATCATTCATAAGCTGTAGGATCGACTCAGCATCATAACAAGAATATAACCAGATCCATATATAACCAAGTATGCATGAATAATTTATAAAGTAACAGAAAATAGTTTAAACAAAAATAATATTCAAAATGTTCCCATGTCTGGATCAAGTGCAAAGCTCGGAAATAAGTCTTAAACAGCAGAAGAAATAAATACCTTAAGGAAGGCAATTATTTAAACAAGTCTTTGCTCCAAGCGAAGTCTAAAATGTCTGCTCGCCAATCCCAGCAGGTAGCTTGTCTCCCAAGTCTGTTTAATAAATATAAAAAGGAAAAACAAAGAAAAACAAGAGAAGATGCCCTTAGTGCAAGCTAGGGCCACAAATAGTGAAAACAAGTACAAGTATAGGGAACAGGAATTGGAAACAAGAATGTAACAGGGATACAACACGTAGTGGGAATCTAAGAACTAGCTAGCAAGAGGGACATCCTAGTAAACCGGCTAGTTAACAACTATTAATGGTAAAACATATGACAGGTGAACCTGTGGGGGTAACTAACATCAAGTATCATGTTTCATGTGTCAGGTTTCACGTATCAGGTTTCTTGTTTCGAGTTACAGGTGTCATGTTCAAGTTTCATATATCAGATATCAGGTAACCAGGTAATTAGGTAACAGGATAATCAGGTAACAGGATAACCAGGTAACAGGATAATCATGTAACAGGATAATCATGTAACAGGTATTAAGTTCAAGTCTTGTGTGATTATTATCTAGGTAGCACGACATGCATCCATCTTTTTACTACATGGTTGCTACAGTCAAAACAATTTCGTTTAGACCTAGTAATGGAGTCTATAGGGCGGTGTACTCAGGTTTCAGGTATCAGGTATCAGGTAGGCACGGTTCATGAATACGAAATTTAATAACAGGTTCACGAAACGAGTTCGTGAATACAAACAGGTTCAAGGACCACACAGTGGGTCCATGAATACAACAGGTTCATGAGCCAAGTAACTGACTCCATGAATACATCACATGCAACAGGTTCATGAACCGAGTACTGGGAAACACGGGCCCCCTTCCGAGTACACTTACCTATATTGTCCACTCTATAGTCTTTTCCTTAACCCCGGCTTGTTACACTTATTAACTCTTGTCAAGCAAGCATACATATGCGAAATGTTGTAATTTAATTCTAGAAAAATTTGGGGATGTCCTATATGGTGTCCAACAGCTACATATAAAATTTCGTGTCAAACGCTCGCTGTTTACACAGCTAAAATAATTTGTAAAGTAAACGTGTACAGCAGTTTTGCAAATCTACGTCTACTGACACAGCTGCAGTATAACTGCCATAAATCCTAGAACGTAACTCCGAATTCAAAACTTTCGGAAGCTATCGATATCTACACATCCAGATCTACAATTTTTATTCAGGGCTCGGGCCCAGATTCAAACGATAAAGGGGTCGAAATAGCAAAAGAATATTCAGACAGCAACACGTAGAATTAACTTGCTAGTGTAGGTTACATGGGAAGAAGTCATTCGGCGTCTAAGTTATTAAGCAGCATAAATACATTATAATGGAGGCCAAAACAGCAAATGATAAATGTTTTTCAAGTTATAGGGTTGTAAGTTCGTCAAAAATTGAATGTGACATGTATCTACAAATTTAGGGCTCCTTAATCCATATGTCTATGTATTCATGTGTTCAAGGGAAAAAGAGTCCAATAATTATAAATTAAATACAAGGAAATTTTGTGACTCTTAGAATTGTCAATTTGGAGGTTCAATATTGATCTACAACGAATTTCAAGGAGGAGTCACAATCTAACTATTTGTAGTATTTCATGGGTACTTGTACTAGAACAATAAAATGTACAAGGATACTTGCCTTAGTTTGACGATGACTAGATCCACTTGTTGTAGAAATTTGGGTAGAAAAATCCCGGAAGAAGTCCTCCAAAAGCACGTGCGAAAATCAACCGTAGCTCGAGTTTTCCCCCACACTGGATCAAGGCCGAACAGCGCACAGCGATTGAGATCTGGTGCGGCAAAATAGGGAACAACAACTCCACCAAATGAAAACGCTCCAAAACAGCGGATCTGGCCAGAACACGGTACAGTGGATCTGGGATTCGCTGTGGGCGAACACCGAACTGCGATCACGGGCGCGGATCTTGGCACGATCCAACGATCGAAATTTGATCCCGCCTTTTCCTCCTTCTTCTTCTTCTTCGTTCGTTGCTTCGAAACAGAGTGCGAGAGGGAGAGGGGTGACGGCGATGCATGGCGGTGGCTTCGACGGCGATGCTACGTCGAGGAGCGACGCAGCGACTGTGGCACTGGCGGAGGCGCGAGTGTGACGGGAGGCGATGACGGTGGGTGCCCTCTGTTCGGTTCAAAGAACAGGGGAGGAGTTAGGGGAGTGGGCGTTGGGGTTCGGCGGGGTGTGGCTAGGTAGAGGTGGTCGAGGGGATGGTGTTGGAGGCGGCGAGGTGATGGGGATATGGTCGGAGGTCGAGAGCGATGGTGAGAGAGGCGTCGAGTTGGGTGCGGCGAGTTTGGATGGGTTTCGGAGTTTGGGGACGACGGTGGTGGGTTCTGTGGTGGTGGTGGCGAACGACGATGGAGTTTGTGGGGGTGGTGGTGCCGTGGGGTCGTCAAGGCGAAGGTCGAAGGTGGGCGAAGGTGATCGGAGGTTGCGGAGGTGGGTTGATGGCGTGCGAAAGAGATGGAGACGAAGGAGGAAGGGGGATGGTTAGCGGCTGAGGTTTAGGGGGTTAAAATAGTATTAGTGGGATTAGGGTTAGGGTAAGGTTTAAATAGTGTGGGTTTTGGGTATCCGTTTCAGAAAGAGCCCAACAAGAGAAATGGTCAAAATGCACTAAAATGGGGATTAAAGAGATGAATGAGGATAATTGGTCCATCTTCCCTGAAGAACGATACAAATGGCACACAAATAAATTTGATAAAAGGACCCAAAATTTGAGTTGAGACAAAAATAATGATTTTATTCAATCTGAACAGATTACATGATCTCAAATAGACGAGAGAGTACAATGAGGCACAAAACAGTAAAAAAATATAAATACGGGGAAACAGGAGTTACAACTACACAAGACCGAACACAAACCCATCATCCAAGACCAAAGGCAGTCAGGGTGGAGATGGTGCACATTGCGATGAGGGAAACACCGTCGACAGGGCAGCTGATGTCGACGTTGCTGACTGCAGAAGAGGGGTAAGGGACCAGGGCATCGAGGTGGCATTGGCTGCTGTTGGGGTCACCGGGGTGGCGACACAGGGAGAGTGGCTGGCGGCTGCTATCGTGCGGCGCTCGGGAGGAGGCAGCAGAGGGGCCGGCTACTGGCTGCAGGGTGAAGGAACGACGAAGAGTAGTTCGGGAGAGGGCACTGGGAAGATGGGTAGGGAGGAAGATGAGAAGTCGGGGGCAGCTAGGGTTTTTGTGCAGGATGGTGAATAGGTTGATAGTATATGTAGGTAGTTGGTTATTAGGGTTAGGTGTATACAGGGGTGGCTAACGGGTAGTGATATAGTTTATTGGGTTGTGGATCCAAGATCCAAATGGAATTCAAAAGAATAGGGTTTAATCTAGGGTTCAAAATAGATCCATCAAGAAAATAGAATAAGAAAAAAAATGAATAAATAAAACAGGGCATGAACTATTAATAATGGGGATCAAAAAAGATAGTTCGATAGATCAGAGATGAATTAGTATGTCGACAAATGAGTCAAGGAGATCAAATAAAAAGCGACAAATCAAAATTTATGAATATATTGATAATGAAGATTAAATACACGGTTCAAAAAGAGACAGAGAAAAACAATATGAATAAATACACGGAAAGAGAAAATACGCCCAAAATACAGAAAATGAAAAACAGGGGTTACAATCTTTCCTTGGAGCAGCAGGTGGATAGGGCAGTGCCCTTGCTGGGGGGGGGGGGGGTAGGAACTGGCCTCGGCGCAGCAGTAGGATGAGCGGTAGTATGATGTTGTACTGCCCGCTTGGCTGCACTCCTCCTCTTGGGGGCCTACTCCTGGACTTTAGTTGCTTCAAGATCTGCAACGAAGGTACGGTGCTGTTGGGCAACTAGACGATCCTGAATATCGAAGTCTAGACCCAACAAGAACCTACGGGCCCTGTCCTCATTATTCGCCACCATGGTAGCTCCAAAGCGACTAAGTTGTGTGAATTAAGCGGCGTACTCATCCATAGACCGATTCCCTTGTGTTAAAGAGATGAACTGCCGTTCCATTTCAACTTTAGTGATGCCGGGAAAGAACTTCGTCAAGAAGCTCTCGGTGAAAGTGGCCCAAGTAATAGGCCTCTCTAACCTCTCAGTTTATGCCCTCCTCAAGATATGGCCAAGATCAATGAGCTGGATGCTTACAACATCCACCCGATCAACATCTGAGATCCGTGCCGCTTGCAACAGTTGTTCGGTTCGAATCAACCATTGCTCGGCCTCTATTGGTGACTTGGTGCCCGCAAACTTATCCGGATGCGATCTCATGAAATCCGTCACCGTGCCGGGCCTTGGCGGCAACAGCCCTGGTGCGGGTCCAGCGGCAGTTCGATTAGCAGCCTTTAAGGTAGCTCTCATCAACTCATTATGCTCTTATTGCAGGGCCAACATTTGCTACATCGTTTAGAGGATAGAAGCATTGTCTGTCTGCTCATCCCTGGGTTGGGAAGTTGAAGAGCCTCCATGAGCCATAGTTTGCAACATGATCAAATACAATCAGTACCCAGATTATAAGTTGGTTATTAAATGTTTATGTGGCCAACGTGGTGTGCATATTGTTGAGTTAAACATGGTTCGTACCTGGCTTGGTTAACATATTAGCCAATCCTGACCAACATATTTGCCAAACCTGGCTCTGATACCACTAAAGACGTGTCATGCCCCACTTCCCAAAATAAGAAAATACGGGCACACAACTAAGGCCCAACAAATGATATAGCATATCATTCATAAGCTGTAACAATTAAACTCAACAACATGAAGTATAATCACAACCTCGCAGGTAGAATATAATCACATAAACAATGAATAAACTCCAAATGATCCATGAAATAAATCCATAAAATAATATCCAACATCTGGAATAAACTTCGAGACAAAATGTCTGGAAAACAATGTATGAAAACAGTAATTGTAACAAGGAAAACATGAAAGTAGAAAATAAATGCGGCTAAACATCCAACTTCGTCATTTAGAATATTTGTTAACCAAGTCCTTCAGTCAGTTCATCTTCTGTACCTGAAATCTCAACATGTAGAGTTTGGGAGGAAAATGTCCGTTAGAGCAAGCTAGGACAGCTAGTAGCAACAAGCAATGAACCAATAAAATATGATACAACAATAAACGATGAACTCTATAGTGTCCCATACCACAGGTTCAGGTGCATGCAATCACATGAACGTTTAAACTATAGTGGTGAGCTCTACATGGTCATGTACTCGGTAATAATAATCAACAATCAATAACAATAATCATTGCACGATACAGTACACGATAGTTGGGATACCTTAGGAATCCGCAATTAATCGATAATATAATAACTGATAACAATAATCAGTATAGGGAAACACATGCCCCTCCTCCGAGTACAATCTCTTATATTGTCCACTACCAAGTCGAATTTTATTATCCCGACTTGTTATTATTTTACTATGTCTGACATGAATATGCAGATGATGCAATCAATGGAGATGTGTGTCAAGGAACGATATCAACGAGTTATCAATTATTGTGCAATGCATGATATGTTGTGCAATGCAAAGTTTAAACAGATTTACAATTAAACATGAAAAATAAAATTCTGGTCAGCGAGACGTTGTTGTACAAAAGTCGACTTTTCCCGCTGCTACGGGGAAGAAGAATAGGTTTCGTCAGAGATTTTAGAAAATAGACTCTCTGCCGGTTCCAATGCATATTCACACGATACATTATAAATACAATAGCTAGGTATATTATCGCATTCATTACTGGTTTAATATCCAGGCAGCACGTCAGGGTCAACTCCATATATATAGAAGTTGGTTCTAAAATCATTTAAAAATCTTATAGAAATCATAATTTAGTTCCTAATAGAGTTTAGTAACAACATGATTAGTCTCAGGTCTAAATTCTTAATTTAATCTACTGTTTCAATTAATTAAACATGGTAATGTATTTTCAGACAGTATTCTGGAATTCAGATGTTACACAATGAGAATCTAAATATCTTGCAATCTGTATGTCAGATTACAAAATCGTCAGATATTCTGGATTCCAGACACACAGAGTTACAACTCTCAATTAATGATTTCTAAATAATATTATCTACAGCTAGGTTCGAAGTCTGGTTCTTTACTGAACTAGTGTTATGGAAGCAACCTAGGGTCAAATTTTGTATGCATAAAGAGGCTAGAAATTCATTGATTAATCTTTCAAAAATTTACAAAATGATATGTAAGCATGTCTAGAAACATCCTGGTTAATTATCAAGTTTTCATTCTGCTGTTAACATTTTATTCTACATAGTAAATCATGTCTGTGTGCCTCTAGTCCGCAATCTGAAATTAAGAACCTAGTGGTACTAAAAATGTGATAACTTGCAGTCTACAAATCAGAATTTAGATGCGTAAGGAGTTTTGGAAAATAGATTCAGAGGGCTAAAAATGTCGTTTGAAAATTTCTAGTTAATTACAAGAGAAACTGGGTCAAAAACTCAATACAACATGGAATAAATAGAAGACCAGCAGGTTGATCATTATTAATTAGCAACAAACGAGATACACAAGCATATAACTTCATGGCAAATAATTAACAGTAAATTATAATCAATCATAAGGGTGGAATTTTACTATTAACAAGACAAACTATTATTTTCCTAACATTAAATTCACAAATCAAGTTATAACATCATATCAAATCGAAGAACATTCAAATCATCATTCTTCTATATAACAAGTTTCTAATCTATGTATTCATGTAGTGTATGCATATGATGATGTATAACAAGGCTTGGGATTGAATCAAGGGAATGGCATAAAAAGAAAACTACTACTTTGTTTCGCCGATGAATCCGTAATAGTTTCTTTAAGAGATATCAAGCAAATAAAATACGATAATTGAAATGAGAACTACTTGCGGAGATAAAAAAAATTCTTGAACTAGAACAAAAAGTTGGTTCAATAGAAACTTGCCTTATGATGATTATACGATGACTACGATGGTAGGAAAGAGAGACGACAACACACGGCCGCGGCGATAAGAAGAGGCAGCGGCAAGAGAGATAGCAGCAACACACAAGCGATGACAACACGGGGACAAATCTGTCGACGGTGCGGGTGCTGGCGATGTGAAGCTGCGGTGCTGCCTGCAGTGGCAGATGGCAAGGCACGGTGCAGCGTCAGGTTGCAGGTTGCGGAAGCAAGGTAAAGGCGGTGGTCGCTGGGTGATGAAGGTCGGTCGGCGGGAGGCAAGGCATCGAGGGGATGCGGTGGTGGTGACTGCAGCGGGCAGTGATGGTTGCGGTGATGGTAGTTCTGTGGTGTTCGGGTTGTGCGGCGACGAAGAGTAGCAAACGTCAACTGCGAGGTGGTGCACAATCGAGGCAGATGGGGAAGATGATGGAGGCGACGGAGGGGACGCTTCAGTGGAGGTCGCAGCGGTTCTGGCGATGGGTCGCGACTGCGGGTTCGTGGGTGGAGCTTGGAGTGGCGGCGACGAGGCAGGGTGCAGGCCAATCGGTGATGGCAACAAGGTGGCAGAAGGAAGAGGAGATGGGTGGATGGATGGCGACAATGGTGGGTTGTAGGATCGAAACAGAGGAAAGCGAGATCGGTTAGCAGCTGATAGGGATTAATTAGGGTAGATTAGGGTTAATATTAGGGTTTAGGATTTTAATTAGTATTTATAGGGGATTAAGCCAATGGGTTTGAATTAGGGTTAATGAGTTTTGGGTTTGGGTTAGGATCAAACCAGAAATTGGCTTGGTCTAAAAAAAATAAATCAATTAGTGGGTTAATTAAATACCCAAAACACAATGATAATAAATCAATTTCACAAAACATTCAAAATATTCAAAATATTCAAGAAATGGGCACGTGCAAAAACAATAATTTCACAAAACATTCAAGATATTCATATAAATCAATTTAAAATTATCTAATAATTCAAAATTATACATTTAAATTTCTGGGTGTTACATTACTCCATCCTTAGAAGAGTTCTGTGCTCAGAGAGACTGCTAGTAGGAGTAAACAAACAAGTACATCACGGAACTTACACAAACAATTCCGGAAAATCATTCTTCATCCGGTCCTCAGACTCCCATGTAGCTTCCTTGAATAACTGGTTCCTCCACAGCACCTTGACCATCGATATGCTTTATTCCGTAGAACCTTCTCTCGACGATCCAAGATCTCCACAGGTTGCTCTTTACAGCTCAAGTTCAGCTGTAATCCTTTGGGTACTTCATGTAACTGATGATTCTGATCTGGTAAGTACCTCCTCAACATAGACACATGGAATATGTCGTGTACCAGTGCCAACTCTTCTGGTAATTCCAATATGTAACCTTCTTTACCAATTCGCTTCACAATTTTGTAGGGTCCAATGTACCTTGATGTCAATTTTCCTCCTTTCCCGAACCTGATGACTCCTTTTGTTGGTGATACCTTTAGGAAAACATTATCTCCAACCTCGAACTCCAAATCTCTACGTCGAACTTTAGAATAACTCTTCTGCCTTCTCTGAGCTTCGACTAAGATTTTCTGAATCAGCTCAATCTTCTTTGACGTCTGCTCAACGATCTCTGGCCCAAACATATGTGTTCCCCAACTTCATACCGACAAACGGGTGTCCTGCACTTCTTCCCATACAAAGTTTCATATGGCACCATGCTAATGCTCGCTTGACAGCTGTTGTTGCAAGAAAACTCCACCAGCGCTAAATACTTCTCCCAACTTCCACTGATTTCCATAACACATGACCTCAACATATCCTCTAGTACTCGATTCACCTTTTCAGTTTTTCCATCTGTTTGTGGATGAAATGTTATACTAAAGTCAGTTCTGTTCCCCAAAGCGGTTTGCAAACTCTGCCAAAACCTTGATGTGAACCTCGCATCCCTGTCGGAGATGATTGTTTCAGGAACTCCTTGCAGTCTCACGATCTCTTCAATATACACCTCGGCCAACTTCTCAAATGACCATGTAATCTTCATTGACAAGAAAAGTGCCGAATTGGTCAACCTGTCTACAATGACCCAGATCGAGTCATTACCCTTCGGACTCTTAGGTAATCCTGTAATGAAGTTCATGTTGATATTCTTCCATTTCCATTCTGGAATGGGAATAGGCTGCAATAGTCCTCCAGGTTTCTGATTCTCTACCTTGACTTGCTGATAAGTCAGACACCTTGCCACAAAGTCTGCAACATCCCTCTTCATGCCTGACCAAAAAAAATATTGCTTGATGTCCTTATACATCTTCGTGCTTCCGGAATGTACTGATAATAAGGTTGTTTGTGCTTCCTTCATAATGCTCTCCTTCAAATCTTCCCTTTTCGGCACACACAATCTCTTTCCCATCCAAAGTAGACCATCTTGAACACAAAATTCTGACAATCTGCCGACCAAAATATGTTCCAACATCTTCTGAATCTCTGTATCAGCCTTCTGGGCCTCGATGATCTGTTCCCTTAAAGTAGGCTAAAGTCTCAACTGCGCTAAAGACACCCCCAATCCTTGCAATACGACTTTTATACCTGCCCGATCTAGCTCCTCGCCTAACTCCTTCTGTGTCATAATTAAACGAGAAGGACTGCTCTCTTTCGACTAAGTGCATCAGCCACCACATTCGCCGTTCCTAGGTGATACTTGATCTCAGGATGAATGTCTTCTAGCACTTCCAACCAATACCTTTGACGTAGATTCAAATCTCGCTGCTGGTAGATGTACTTCATACTCTTATGGTCGGTGTACATATTAACCGTTTCTCCATTAACATAGCGACTCCACTGCTTCAAGGCAAAGATAATAGCTACAAGCTCCAAATCATGCGTCGGATAGTTCTTCTCATGCAGATGCAACTGCATGGATCCAAAGGCAATGACCTTCCCGTCTTGCATCATAACACATCTTAGACCTCTGTGAGATGCATCACTGTAGATATCGTAATTTACACCTTCTTGCGGTAACACTAGAATAGGCGCTGACGTCAACCTCTCCTTCAGCTGTTGGAAACTAGCTTCACACTACTCCGTCCATGTGAAATTCACACCTTTCGTGTTTCTTGGTCAATCCCGTCAACAGAACTGCTATCTGCGTGTAACCTTGAATGAAACGTCGATAGTACCCTGTTAATCCCAAGAAGCCCCAGATCTCCTTTACGGTCATCAGTCTAGGCCAACTCTTCACTGCTTCAATCTTCTGAGGATCAGTAGCCAGTCCCTTCTTAGAAAGGATGTGACCCAGAAATGCCACCTTCGATTTTCAAAACTCGTACTTCGAGAACTTGGCATACAGATTTTGCTCCTACAACTTCTTCAAAACCTCATCTAAATGCTCTACATGCTCTTCCTATGACTTTGAGTAAACTAGGATGTTGTTGATGAACACCACGACGAACGAGTCTATGAATGACTGCAAAACCCTATTCATCATATTCATAAATATTGCTGGCGCATTCGTCACCCCAAACAACATCACCAAAAACTCATAATGACCATGCCGAGTCCGAAAAGCTTTCTTGTGTACATCCTCCTCCTTAACTCAGACTTGATGATAACCAGATCGTGGACCAATCTTCGAAAACATAGCTGCACCTAGTAGTTGATCAAATAGATCATCAATCCGTGGAAGCGGATACTAGTTCTGATTGGTCACCTTGTTCAGTCCTCGATAGTCAATGCACATTCTCATTGATCCATCCTTCTTCTTCACTATAAACACAGGCGCACTTCAAGGCGAAGCACTCTGTCTGATAAACCCTTTATGCAGCAATTCCTCAATCTGTTCTTTACCCGTCTTGTTCCACCGGTTCCATCCTATAGGGAGCGTTAGATATCAGAGCATTGCTCGGCTAAATATTGATGCAAAACTCAACATCACGCTACGGCGGTAACCCCGGGTAGCTCATCCAAGAATACCGTTGGGATATCTTGGACTACAAGAAACTCCCTGACTTCGTCTGGAATCTTCACCTTTGACATGGATGCTACCACATTCTTGCAATCCTTCCTCCCTTGGAAAGTCTCTGTAGGTCCTCTCGGTGCTTTTACAACCACTTCTTTACTCTTACACTCAGTGGCATCGTAGATCGCCATCCAATCTATGCCCACGGTCACGTCGACTCCCAAAACTCCCAACTCGATGAGATCAATTCCCAAAAGTCTTCCTCCGATCTCAATATCGCAGCTCGCTAATATCGATCGGTAATCAACTCTTCACTTGACGGCGCCTCTATCGACAAGACCCTGCTTGGAAAAGCCTTAGGTTCCACACCTAACACTTTTGCAATCTTAGGCGATACAAATGTATGCAAAGACCCAGTATCAAACAAAACCTTTGCTTTCATTCCATTAATTAAAACATGTCCTGGTACATGAAGAATTTAACATTCAATATCGCACATTATTCTTACACAAAAGTTTCATTCAATACACTTCAACCGATAATTAAAATTCTTGCATAGCCGCAATTACATTTTTAGAGTCCTTAGCATCCGCCTCTATTAATGCAAACACTCGTCCCTGCCTCTGCGACTTGTTCCCATTAGTGCCACTCTGCTTCCGCTGCGGACAGTTAGGCTGAATGTGACCCTCCTTTCCGCATTGAAAGCAAATCTGAGTCCTCACTGCTTTAGGACATGCCGAATAGCCTGACTCGCCACAGCCGTAACAAGTCATCCCTTGAGCCGACACGCCTCCTTTGCTGGGCTCGCTAAATCTGCCCTTCTTCTCTGGGAACTTCCTCCCACTTTGACCACCTACTATAGGCCTCTTATTTCTGTTCCAGAACTCTTGTTTCTCCTGGAACTGCTCCATATCAGCCCCCATCAAGGCCGCTCTCCTGACGAGCTTATCGAACCTTCTGATCCCTAATGGTATAATTTGGGACCTCAATTTCAGCCTCAAGCCCTGCACGAACTTCCGAGGCTTCCTTGCCTCATCCACCACTAGCTCTGGAGCACACCTAGACAACTGCATGAATTTAATGTCATATTCCTGCACCGACATGCTTCTCTGATGCAGGTTAATGAATTCCATTGCTTTCTTCTCCTGTATGTCCAAGGGAAAGTAGTGCTCCCCTCCACTAAGAAAGCCTCCCAAGTCACCAGTTCCATGCCGAAGGTCCTCTTCATGGACTGCCACCACACGCCCACATTTTTCTCTAGCTGCATCGTGGCAAACTTTACTTTGCTAGCCACAGGGGTCTCCAGCACCTCGAAGACAATGTCCATCTGCCTTATCCAATTGTCAGCCGCATTGGGATCGGCTTGACCCTCGAAGACCGGCGGCTTCATTCTCTTAAAGGATTCAACCTACATGATGGGATTCACCTTGTAAATTACCAGCCCTACACCCTAGTGCCGACTTGCTCCAGCTGTCATGAAGGCATTCAGAGTCTGATGAATCTCAGTTTCCAAGTCGAGCCTGCCTCCATTGGAACTTTCAATTTCATCACCATTGTTTCTATTACTAGTTCATGGACCTGCCATTGCTTTGAGTCTAGAAAACACACCAATTTTGTTAGAAGAAACAATCTTGCAAGAATCCACATCAATGCTCAGAATATAAAATTTCATTTGCCAAAAGTCCATATTCTAAAAATATCAATAAATAAATTAATTTATTCAAATTAGTTCATACATATTTGTAAAAGGCTAAAAATAGCTTTATTTAAATCTAGAAAACTCAAATAATAACAATCATAACAGTAATTAGTCCTTGCGGCTCCACTTGGTCGCTCGGACTCTTCTTCCGGGTCCTCCTCGGAGTCTTCCAAAGGATCCTCCAAGAAGTCATATTCTTCCATATTTTCCATAGGATCATGATTATCCGCCATCCTACAGAAAAAGGGAAAAAAACATCAGTACAAGTATAGAGTAACATAAATGCAAGTTCAAACAACTACACATTCATGACTCTAAGACTGAAACACACACTCTAATGTCCACCAGGGTACTCACACTCTAATGTCCACCTAAGTTCATTCTCCATACCAAGTTTATTGTTACTTATTGAAGCGTGCTCTAAATCTATTTCAGTAGCACCCCGAATTTCAATAATAGAAATAAGTGACACAAATCCAGAATCTTTACTTCAAATGTAAATCAAATACCGTACAATTACAGGAAAATTTAAAACTTTCTCACAAGAGTCCATAATACAATGCACAACAGAAATTTAAATACACATTTATTACAACTTGTTCCAAACAGTTAAACTTGAAACTTCTCATAAACCCTAGCATTAACTCTTGTCTAAGCCATTCACTTGCAAAACCTGCAAAACTAATAAAAACTATGAGTACGTCAATTGAATGCAACTGACGCAATGCTGATAAAAGCAGCGAATCTCCAAAGTCTCACAATGACACACTTGTTGCACGAATAAAACAATAAATAAAAATAATGAATAAACAATTAATAGTGAAACTGAAAGTATAAATGTGTGTAAGGGAAAACAAGTAAAAAATACAGAAAATAATTGTAATACCCCGCAAAATAGTATATAGCTATTTTTGCATCATAATTCGTGCACAGTTAAGAATTGCACACGATTATATTTTTTTTTTAATAATTATAAGTTTTAATTGAGAAATTTTAGATATATTAGCCATTCTGAACCTAATGAGATGTACTTGGGATATCTTCTCAATTAAACTGTGGATTTGCCCTGATAGTTTTCGGGAGAGAATGATAATTTTTATAAAACATATATTTTTATAAATTTAAATTATTTTATTATGAGTATATCGACAGATGTCTATGAGTATATAGACAGATGTCTATATACATATGTTTGATTAGACCGTATTGGATCGTACATGATATACGAACTATAATTATTTTGAATGTGTGTGTCCGTATATATATATTCTACAAGTTAAACACTTGAATATATTTTTCTATATATAGATATATAAACAATTGATTGAATTGAATATGGAGTGTACTTATGCTTTAGGGTTAGGGTTAGGGTTAATTCTTCTTGACCTAGGGTTAGGAGTTAACCCCCATCTTGATCAACCCTAGGCCCATTTTGATGAAGATCCAATGGTTAGAATCTTTCATGAAGACCTTCTTCATGAAATTTTCAAGGGGGCTCTTGAAGCTTCTAGTTTTGTTGTGTTGTCTTTCATCCTCACCATCCACCTCCACTAACTTAATCGTACCCCCATCCTAGCCCTCCATCTCCTTGCCGGCCCAAGTGGAAACCCTAGCACCCCCTTCATTCTATAAATGCCCACCTCCACTCACTTTCTCATTCATTCTTCTTATCATCTTGTTTTGTCAAAAAAAAGAGAGAAGAAAAAAGGTGGAGTTTTTAAGAAGTTGTAATAGAGAAGGAGAAGAGAGATAGCCAAGCAACTACACCTTGGTTGTAGAAGATCAAGTGAGCAAAGGAAGGGAGTAAGCAAGCTTACAAGGAGTCTTCTTGCAAAACCAAAGATGTGGGTGATCTCTAAAACTCGAAAAACTTAGTTTTTGTGTGTATGTGATTTTAGCATGTGTCAGTAGTTAAGAGAAGTATGGTTGCCATGTATGAATATTGACATGCGAAGGAAAAAATTAGTATGTATGGTAGAACTACTCTTTTCGTGATTCTTTTGTGAAAAAACATGTATGTGATGTGTAGCTTAAGATTTTCTAGCTCACAAACGGCTTGGAATTTTAGACTAAAATTTTTAGGACTTTTTATTCTATGAATCTAGAGCTCACTCAAATTTTTTCATAATATTTGGAGTCCATTTAGTAACCCAAACACCCACTAAATTTTCGGTCAGAAAAAGCTGAAAAAGATGCTGTTTTGAGAGAATTTGTTATGCCTTTCAAAAATCATAACTCAGTATTGGTAAGGTGTTTTTAGCTGAAAAATTTTCTGGATGCTCTTGTATGTATTTACAACCATATTCTTAAATTTCACATTTTTCTGATATCGTTTGATGCCTCAAAAAATTTCTAACTTACAACTGGTCTGAAAGACAGAAGTTGAATCTGTCTGTTTTGTGACTGAAATTCATCTATTCATAAATACTTGTGTGTGGATGATATTGCAATGAAATTTTTGCAGTAGTTTTTAGTATGAGTATGCATCACAATTCTCAAATTTTAGAATTTTTAGATAGCATTTAATGAAGTTACAAAAATAAATTGTATATGGAGGTAAAGACCCTATTTGAAAAGCAGTAGAATTTTTATGCTATGTTTGAAAAGTCATAACTCCCTGTGTATTATGAATTTGGATACAATTTTGGGACACAATAGAATGGTACATGTTTAGTTTCAGAATCTCAAGTTTCATGATCTTTGGACTTAGGGTTGACTTTTTATTAAATTTTAAAGTAGACCAGGTTCAACTTTAGCTCAGGTTAACTAGTCCAAGAATTTGTGTAGATCTAGAATTGTGTTAAGAATTTAGAAGAATGATCAACTAGAGATTTGTCGTGGAGAGTCATAGATTTCCAAAACATCTGGAATCATGTAATTTCAGTTTGTGTAGCAAAAGTTATGATTTTCCTAAGATTGTGGTGGATCCAGTCTTAGTCGAGGCCCTGTTTGTTAAATGAATCAATTTTTTTCCTGTATGTGCATCTGATAGAAATTGGAGTTTTTGAGGACTTTAATGGATGAATCTGAGGGTGTGTTCAACTGGAAAGTTGTAGTAGACACTCCTATCATTCCATAGAATCTAGATTTGTGTCTTTCCGATGAGCGAGTAGGTTTTTATGCCATCGGCAAGGTGCAGCCAGTGTACGGAAAGTACACGGGCTGATGATTGAGAGACCTTTTAGAGCAATTAAATGGATGAATCTAATGTAGTGGTCAACTGGAAAGTTGTAGCCTAGACTCTTAGTTCTCCAGAATGGGTAATATAATGCAATTCCGAATTGTATATTGGAAGTTATGAATGTTACCAGTTTAGCAACCTGCTGTCTTAATCGACTCTAAATATATGTTAACTCAGGGAACTTGAGTTCTATAAGCATAGCTTGAGTCGCAGCAACTGCTTATCATTGGAGTTTTGAGATGTTTTAAAGTATTATCCCTTCTAAGAACTTCATTTGGGACTTGTATGAGATTGTTGTGCTCAGTACTCATGATGGACACGTGAGTAAGAGAATAGCTATGTGGTGATTTGTGACTGGTGTAACACCCTGGATTTTCAAATCTTATTTATATTTGAAGTTGTTTGATTTTTACGTGTTGTGCACGTAAAAAATTTTATGCATGCATTTCTCAAAAAAAAAAAAGAAGTGTTTCATAAACTAATAATCCCCATTTATTCTTTTTAGAAAGCCTAATTCAATCCTAAGTTTAATTTGTCTCTTTATAGCCCACATTAGTTAATTAATTAATTAAATTAGTAGAGCCCATAGTCTCTTTGCCCATTAGTGAGCCTATGTAATTTAATTATTCTTTATTTTAGTCTAACTTGTAGTGTAGACTCAAATAATAGACAATTAATTAAACTAACATGTACAATTTGTAAGTGGGGGACACTAGGGTAACACATGCATGCACAAGAGTGTGCAAAACACACCCTTGGAGTAGGCCGGATTATGCATGAGTGGAGAAGGGAAATGGGAGTAGTGGTAAGGTGGTTATCTCATTCATGGGTGGTTATGGCAACTTCCAAACTCATCCTAGCCCTTAATCCCTAACTATTTGATCTAATCTTAGCCATTCAATCCACCCAAAATTATGTATAAACTCCCCCCCCCCTCGACATAAGTATATTCACACCTAATCTATATCAAAAGAGAAAGATAAAGAAATACAATTAGCGAGTAAAAGATTGAGAGTTTAGTGAGTTCAAAAGATTGAGAGTTGTGTTAGTGTGTTCTTCATTCCCATTTGGTGGCCGGATTTCTTCAAGGAGCAAGGAGGTCGGGTGTGCTTCAAGATGAGGAGGAGACGACTTGTGGTGGCTCAAACTAGGAGGAGAATGCCTCTTTTGATCAATCTAGGAGTTTTAGGAGTTCATTTCATTTTCTCTCCAATAAGGTGGGCAATTTTCTTTAACTTCTAAGTAGTATCATGCTCGGTTGTGTGCTAATCATGCTAGAATAAATAGATGAAAATATTGCTCTTTGATAGTACCATGATTAAGGTGAAAATGGAACATATGTGAAATTGCATAAAATGAATAAATGAATTTGATTGAATGATATGTTTGTGGTGTGATATTTGAATATTAATCTAGCATGCTAAAATTAGAATAAATGTTCTCCATGTCGAAAAATTTGTGTTTGTGGAAAAAATGCAATTTTGAGAAATGTTTATATGGAAAGTGCTAATTGTAAGAATCTTTACATTATTAAAATAAGATTGATTAGTGAATTATGCATATTCATGATTAGTGTGATTGATGTAAAATAATCCTAAAGTGTATGTTAATTATTGAAAGAAATGAACATGAAATTGTTAGTAGAACACTATGTGATTTTTATGTATACTTGTAGGAACAAAAAGAGGTACTTTATATGAGAAAATGAGTATTTAATGGCTTTAAAAACCCCCAAATTACTGTTTACTTTGAATCAAGAAATTATTTAGTTTTGATGAAGAACAAAATTTCATTCTTGAAGAAATGAGTTTTTTTAACAAACTAGAACAACCAAAGTCTTGAACAAAACCAATTGGAATTATTTCTCTACGGGTGAGTCACTCTGTCCATTCTGGTCAGTGGGTGCAAATTAAAAACTTCACAGTGGTAGGAGGTCATGGATTCAAATTTTGGCATACACTCTTTATTTTTGTTTTTGAAAATAACCTAACCCGAGACCCTGAGTATAAAAAGTCTGAGACCCTCTTTATGACGCGTGGGCACCTTGTCCTCTTTGGTCAGCTGCTGCACCACAGTAACGTTACTGTAGAGCACATGCTGCTGCTGTCTGTTGGTGCGGGTTCGAAACCTGGCTTCGGCCAAGGTTTTTACTTTTTTTTTTTGGAAAATTAATTTTTTTAAATGGTTTCTTTTGTGAAAATTAAATGGTAAAAATTATATTAATTATCCAGAGATTAAATTGGACTTATCTAGAAAATTTCTATGGATTGATAAAATCATAGATCAAGATTAAATGGATTATAAGTGTTTTATGTGATAGTTTAAACAATATGCATTTCTCTTTTATGGAAAATTATGGAAAATTATTTTGAGACTTAATACAAATGTGAATAACTTCGCTTGGTGTATATAATTGAGATTATGATTTATAAATGTAAAGAAAAGATCATCATGAGATTAAATTTGTAATTTGAGAAATGGTGAAATGAAACTATCTTGTCTCACTATTGTGAAAAGTAATACAAGAATTGAAATGAAGAAAGATCATGATGACTTATGAAATTATTGATGAGGGTGAGTACTCAATTTATGAACATGATATGGAATTTTGAACTAGAGGGTAGCTAAGTCCTATTACTGGCAAATTCAATGAGTTATAACTATTGAGATAAATTATTGAGATGAAAGACCAAGATGGTCAAGTTTTTGATTAAGACCGGTATAGAGGAAAGAGATAACTCTAGGGGTTGATTTTATTCATGATTCAAATAAACTAAGGATTTAGATACATAGTGGTGATGTGACGAAAGTGAGAGAAAAACATGAGTATGAAGGCCATCGGATTGGCGGTGTGAGAGTGATTTACAGACTGCCTGCTTGATGCGTCATGACATGGCGTGAGCACTACTCCGGAATTATCGTCCCACTGGCGACGCTTGTGGGGTGTTTGGTGACTACGGGTGGTGCCATCGTTCCATGCCGGAGGTTGAATTGTCCACAGTTTGCCTGCTTGATGCGTCATGTCAGTGCGTGGGATTCCCCTCCAGACTGTCTGGACATGGGCTCGTAGATCATAGAATATCTAGGATACTTACCGTAGTTACCGTAGTAGTTTAAGTCATGACAAGAGATTGAACCTTATAAGATGAAGTACGATTAAGGGCTTGCCCTCGGACCTATGTAGTATGGGATACATAGAATCCGAACAAGTACGCATTAGTGTCATATAACATAACAACTACATTAAGGACTAAGTACACAGCACAACACGACATCTATAGGATAGTCGCCATAGTTTTGCTTATGACAAGTGTGTGCTTTCTAAGTAAGAGAAAATTGATGTTTTATATCCATGCGTTAGTTGAAAGAACTGACGAGCCCACAGTTTCTATGCAGGATAAAGAGATTGACAAGATTAAGTATGCAAGCTGCTTAAAAAATATTTCAAGTGTTGTACTTTTATTCATGTAATTATTGTAAATGACTTCTATTGTTTAAATGTAATTCAAGTTGTAACTCTGATGTAATGAAAGTTTAAAATTCCTTTTCAAATTGTACAAAGAGAAGTGTAAAGATCCTGTGGAACTTCGAATTCAGTCGGTTTTTGAATTCGGGGTGTTACAACTGGTGTCTTGATGCCTGAGTTTGTCAATGGTCGGGTATTGGTGTTTGCATATGTTTGCTTTCATTCACAATTTGTATGCATCTTTTGGGCGCCGATGAACTATTCGCTGAGAGTCACGGGCCGAGGATATGGTCGAAGAACTGTGAAGGTATTGGAAATCAGTGAATGTTGATTCATAGTGATTATTTGTTTTCTTGACAGACCAATCAGGCTCAAACATTTCTTTGATATGACACCGTGCATGATTTAAGTAATAACGTGCTTCCAGTAAACTATATTTAATTAAGTTTTCTATACTGTTCGGTTGAAAGACCGAATTGGTATTTGGGGTGATTCCCTATAATCCGACTCATTCTAAGAGCCAACACTAGGTGGTGATAACTAGAGTTGTCTCTTTCTGTTAAAGTGATACGACTGTGTCTTTTCAATGGTTAAGAACACGAGAGCCGTATCTCGCTCTGTTAATTCCTGAGGTACCTTGATAAGAACGGGGTGCTCCCTTATTCTATGTTGGTGGACACGAACAGACCATGGTGGATCTTCAGCACAATGGGTATGCTGCGATATATCTTTAAGTTCGTCACGGCTTTTGAGAGAGGTCCGATGCAATGATTATTAGTGACAAACTGGGTAGCTCCCCAAATTTTATAACCTCCTCAATCATGTTGTACTTATCAGGAACATGAAGTGTACAATAGTAGAAGGCATTGCATGGCAAGGGTTCAAAACCATGAAACTGGAGGAAACAGCTTGATCTGGAACGTAAGTTGTATGGGATGCATGCGTATCCAGAGTCTTGCTGACATTAGATTACGTGCATCCATTCTGTACTCCGTAATTTCCATTAGACTTCAGGTCATAGCATATACAAACACTGAGAAATTAGGATGCACATTTCTTTTTCCATTCAAGATGGTTTGTGGGTATGCAAGTTAGAGATCGATGTTTCTTATCAGCATTGCGTTAGTAGAATTACTGAAGTTCCCCACCTTTTAGGTACCGTTCCTACCATACAAGCAGGTGCAAAAATATCAGAGTCATGCAGCGGAAGGCTCTAGCCGAGGGACACGTCTCAGGGAAGCAAATTGACCACTCATCGGAGTTCGGCAGTGATCAATCAATTATCATTCTAGAAGACAGCTGATAACTTCATAAGAGGAGTCTAAATAATTGTAAAAGTTGTAATGAGTTAATGTAATTTGTATTCCGTGTTCAAGAACAGAACAACAGTTGTAATTAATGATGTAATGATCTTATTTGGCAAATAAAGTTTTTAAATTTCCATGTTATTTACTGTGTTGAGATGCATTTGAAGGCAAAAATGATGGTTGTGTCACAGATGTCCGGTAACGGGGATCTGGGGCATTACAATAATGTTCAAGAAAACACAATGCACACAATGCACACAATGCACACAATGCACACTGATGCATACTTGTTCGGATTCTATATTGCCCATACAATATAGGTATGAGGGCAAGCCCTTAGCGTTCACCTCATTTAGGTTTCAATCCCTCGCTATGCAAATCCTATATCGGTGACAGAAGCAAGACTAGACACTCCGTGAATAGACCCCATCTATGGAATGCATTCCACCGAACTATACAAGTGTAAACACGCAAGCATTCCGTAAGAATCACTCTAACTCTAAAGAATCACTTCCATACCATACATTCCGCAAATAAACCAAGTCCCGGAACTCATCCCGCCAGACTGTACAAGTGTACCACATGAACATACCGTACATTATGCAAATAGACCCCAGTTCCGAAACTCATCCTGACATACTGTACAAGTGTACCGCGTGAACATACTAGAGAGACACAAAATCACACAGTCCCGGAATACATCTGCCCGACTGCACAGAGCCCGTACTTATGTTGCCCAAGTTCCTTCACAACTCCTAATCTAGTTCACGTCCTTAGGTTCAAACATAGGTAACCATAGTCACCTAGAGTTAGCTCTCCCCAATGGACTTCACTCACCAAAACTAGAAACACTAGCCCCTCTGGCTAATTCCTACAATTCAAATAACCACTGCCAGTACCCTAGGGTTTCGCTCAGCGTCTAGTGCTCACTACTCAAAGCCTCAAGCATCCATCTAGGTTTCTCACACTAACCCTAAGTTACAATCAAGAACCTCACTTGGTTCAATCATCAAAACAAATACTCTTTATTTACCCTTTTCTGAAAACAACACTTTTTACACAACACCACGCTTATAAATCAAAACCTCAAACGGAATACTTCATTCCAAAAATAAAACATTCGTACATCCAAAAAATCTCTTCAAAATTTCACGTTTCATTTAATAAGCCATCGTTACCAAAAAGACTCTTTCTTTTATGGAAACAAAATCCATTTCACTAAAATCCTTTAAATTCAACTTTTAATTTCATCTTTCTATATATATAAAACCAACACCAATTTTCTAGAATTGAAATAAATTTAAACTGAAAACAAGCCTCTTAAATTTCTGCGATTTCATCCAAAAAATCTGTAATTGTTTAGTTCCAAAAAAAAGTCTGAAACTTTACCTCTTTCAAAACTGGAAAAAAATCCTTTAAAATTCAAAGGCTTCATCTTTCAAAACTGAAACAAATACCCCTTCAAAACTGAGAATTATATCCACCAAAATATAGATTTGCACACTCAAAATTATTACTCAATCATATTAAAATCTGAAACTAGATTTCTATTAAATTTGAGCACATTCAAAACTTGGTCTAAAAAAATCAATTAATTAAAATACAATTGCTAGATTTATACGTGTACACACATATATCCACACATGTACTAGAGTTCTCAAACCTATCATACAAATCCCTACACCGAAACGACTCCAAAACCGAGCCCTCCAGTCCAGGCCGAACCTGGCACTGTACAAACTCGAGGGTTGCACAGTGTAGGCCGAGCCCCAAACATCCAAACCCTAGGTCAAGAATCCCTAGGTCTCATCAAAACCCCATCATTCAAGCATTTAAATACATCAATCAACATAGATCTTCTAGGAATTGAAGCGCTAAATTATCAGATAAGAACAGTTAATAGTCAATAAAGATCTCATCTTTAAACTTCTAAATCATGGATTTAAAGTCATACAACAAGATCTAAACATCTACAACGATTTATAAGTTCATTAAATCAATTTCTATAGATAAAAACTTGATTTTTCATGCATAATAATTTTCATAACTCAAGAACAATTTATTTAAGATCATCGTACATTGATGATTCAATCTTTATCTCATATAATCAACAACCCTTTATCAAATATACACCGCTACAATTATCTCATAAAAAATACCACAATCATGCTAACATACAACCATAGATTAATAAAAATTCATCCCTAGCATGATACTACAACATTCATGAGACAAAAGCATAACAAGAGAGGTAGAGAGATGCTCACCTCTTGAAGAAAATTGATACAAAGTAATAGCCTTTTACTCCAAGCAATAGATAACCTCTCCAAGTCACCAAAATCACCACAATCTTCCCTGCTAATATAGGCCAGGATTTGTATTAGGGTTTCTTGAGGAATTTTTACAATTAAAACCCCCAAAAATCCCAATTGCAAAAAAACTAATTATTTACGAAATCCAATCTTGTTATATTCCATATATGACCCAATCAATTAGGATTTGATTCTCCCCCAAATCCCTCTCAAATTGGTCGGCCAAAATTCGGAATATTCAAAAATTTTATTTTTATTTTGGGCTCTTTTCTTGGCCCAAATTGTTTATTTTCAAAAAAAGTCATATTCTTTCAAAATAATTTCAAAATTTGTTTTTCTTAATTAAAAATTTCCAAAAATGAAAATATATCAATTAAATAAGAAGAATTAATTTATTGACACAAAATTTTAAGATTTGCATGTGTTTTGCACGTGCAAAAACAATAATTTCACAAAAATTTCAAAATATTCAAATAAATCAATTTTAAACTATTTAATAATTCAAAATATTACATTAAAATTTTTGGGGTGTTACAAAAGGCACACCTCGTTAATCCCCCACTACTTAGCAAGCCAAAGTCATGAGAAGTTCTCTACTTCTACTTGGCCACTTCAGATCAGACCTTTAGTGTCGTCTTAGTAAGGGAAGAAGATAGAGTTCAGAAGCTAGTCTATTACGTAAGAAAATTACTTCATGATGCCAAGCTTCGATACTCTAAGATGGAGAAAATTGCTTATGCACTGGTCACATCCGCCTGAAAGCTCCACCATTATTTTCAAGCACACTCCATCTGGTCCTCCCTGATTAGCCGCTTAAACAAATGCTCCACAAGTTGGAAAGCTTTTGGCGACTCATGAAGTGGTCTATTGAGTTAAGCCAGCATGACATCAGCTATTGACCGAAGACGACAATCAAAGCCCAAGCCTTGGCCGAATTCATCGTTGAAAGCACTATCTCCGATCCCGCCTGCCCTCTGGAATGTTTGTTGATGGATCCTCCTGCTTTGAAGGGAGCAGGGCCGGAGTCATCTTGCCTGGTCCGGATGAGTTGACTCTTTAATAATCACCATGCCTCAATTTCCCAACCTCCAACAATGAGGGCGAATATGAAGCACTCATCGTCGGACTCTTCCTAGCACGTAAAGCAGGGGCACGAAGGGTTGGGGTGTTTAGCGACTCCTAACTAGTAGTGAATCAATCCAAGGCGACGATGAAGCCAGAGATGACTGCTTGATCAAATACTTGGCCTATGTGAAGAAGATTCTAGCTATGTTCAAGGAAGCCAAAGTTACTCACATCCCTCGGGAGAAAAATGGGCAGGCAGATGCTCTTTCTAAGTTAATCTCCTGCTCCTTCAATGGACTCAACCACACCATGCTCATCAAGGTCCTACTCAGGCCAGTCATTGAAGAGGAAGCATTAGAGCTCATGTTCGTCACCTCCCAAACACATGGAGATTGTTTGATGAAACCCTTGATTGACTTTCTCAACAAGGGAATCCTCTCGGTGGATCACAAAGAAGCAAGGAAGATCTGGGTGAGGACTGAAAGATATACACTCATCAAAGGAATCCTTTACAAGCATTCCTACACCCAAGTTGACGGACAGCCTTACTTGTGATGCATGGCCCCCAAAAGAGGCAATGTATGCTTTAAGGAAAGTACATGAAGGTATAGGCGGCAGCCACCTGGGTTCAAGATCCCTTGCATGAAAAATTCTCAATCACTGATACCATTGGCCCACTCTTCTCAATGACAAACATATGTCAGCCAGTGCATCCCTTACCAGAAGTACTCTTCCATCAAGCTGGTGCCCTAAGCCAATCTTAGATCCATGAAAAGCCCTGTCCCCTTCGTCATGTGGGGAATGAACTTACTCGAACCGTTTTCTTCCGCTACTGGACAAGAAAACTTCTTATTGGTAGCCATCGACTACTTCACAAAGTGGGTCAGGGAGGAACTACTAGCTTCCATCACAGAGCACAAGGTTCAGCAATTCTTCTGGAAGAATATACTCAGTCGGTACAGGATCCCCCCTAACCATAGTCACCAATAATGGAACTCAATTCGTTAGCAACATAATACTTAAGTTCTAATTTGGGGGCTGAACAACGATTTTCCTCTATCTCACACCCCCAGACCAATGGCTCAACCAAGAATGCTAATTGATAAATCTTGGATGGCCTCAAGAGGAGACTTGATGAAGCTCCGAAGGGACTATGGGTCAAAGAATTCCCAAGCATACGCTGGTCCTATAGAACCACAAAGGGAATCCCAACAGGGGAATCCCCATTAACCTCACCTTCGGCACTGAAGCACTCATCCCCTAGAAGTCAGATTACCTTCCTCTTGCATTCTCTCCTTCAATGAGTGCAGAACTCAAATGACATCCGGGGAAATCTTGATCTCATTGAAGAAGTACGGGAGAAGTCCACCCTATAGAGACATATCTATCATTAGAGGGTAGAGAAGTTCTACAACAAAAAGGTGTGCACGGCTAGCCACAAAGAGGGGGACCTCATCCTTTGAAATCTTGAAATATCCAACCCATGCAAGATGTAAAAGCTTGCTCCAAGCTGGTAACGACCATGCACGGTCTCACAAGTGGTCCGCCCAGGAGCTTACTGAATTGATCCTGTGGGGGGGGAGGAGATACTAATGACTTGAAACGCCGAGCACTTATGAAGTACAACGAGGGCACTTAATGACCTCCATGAGTAGTAGGTTTTCAATTTGTAATAAGACCAACAACTATAATGACCAAAGTAAGTAATAAAGGCTAGCAATGAAAGTAGTCACTTAGGTATATTTTTCAATTAAAACTTAGTATTTGCTGTTATAATATTCTTGTACAACTCTTTGGATGCAAACAATGAGTTAGACAGCTAACCTTCTCCAAGAGACACCAAAGACTCATTAAGATCCCCGGAGAACTTGTTCAATGGCTTGGGGTTGGTCTAGAAACTTGCAAGCAATAGGTTCAGTGCCCAACTCGCCATTCGATCTGCTCCCATAACTAGTTAAACTCACACACAACTTGTTCAGAGTCCATACCCATGGCTCGAAGTTGCTCTGGCAACATGCAAGCTAGCAGGTTTCAGAGCTCAACTCACCATTTGGTCTACTACCACACTCGTTAAACTCTAACACAACTTGTTCGGAGTCCATACCCATAGCTCGGAGTTGCTCTGGAAACATGCAAGAAAGTAGGTTCAGAGCTTAACTCGCCATTCGATCTGCTTCCATAACTTTTAAACTCTAACACAAATTCTTTGGAGTCCATATCCATGGCTCACAGTTGCTCTAGGAACTTGCAAGTAAGTAGGTTTAGAGCTCAATCGTCATTCGATATACTCCAACAACTCGTTAACTCTCTTAAACAACTTATTTAGAGTCCATACTTATGGCTCAGAGTTGCTTTAGGAACTTACAAGTAAGCAGGTTCAAAGCTCAACTCTTCATTCGATCTGCTCCCACAACGCGTTAACTCTCTAAAACAACTTGTTCGGAGTCCATACCCATGACTCGGAGTTGCTTTAGGAACTTGCAAGTAAGCAGGTTCTGAGCTCAACTCGCCATTCAATTTGCTCCCACAACTCGTTAACTCTCTAAAACAACTAGTTCGGACGCTACAAGGAATTTGACATATAGTGACAGCAAAAATTCGTGGGGTAAAAGGTGGATAGCTGTAGGTATAGCTCGTAAAACCTATACCGAAGGACATCTTTTTTCGTGGTCAATGATTTGCTAGACCCATGGAAGAATGTCATCACTATAGCCTATAGCGATGGTTTTTTTACCTGTTGGACAAAACCTCGGTGTTATACCCACGGTTTTGTATCCGTTGGCATAGGTTTTAACGACACCTCTTGCTTTCCTATACCCACGGTTGAAATTCCATTGCTATAGGTTTTAGTGATGGTTTTTGCATTCAAATATTTGAATATATACCCATCGCTCTATACACAATTTTTTCTTATTAATTACACTTATGATAATTTAATATTTTCTTTTATAATATTAATCCAATTATGAACTAAATACACAATAAAATATATAAATGTGTTTATGAAACAAAATTAAATAAAATTAAACTTCAATCATATTAAAAATTAATGAAGTATTACAAGCATGTCAAATTACAAAATAGTTAAAATGTCAATCATACTAACATGTAATAAGCATATAAAGTCTTATAACAATCTCATCCACTTAATTTCTAAGTTTTCTCCATCAACAGAAAATTAGCTTCTAATCTTCACCTACAAGTAACAAAACGAACAAATGAATAATAGCATAACTCAACATAAAAAATATTAACAATTTTAGTAAGAATTAGTTAATACTAAGTAAGATACCATCTTCAGTATCTTCATTAATGTCTGGATTTAGAGAATTCGTATGGTCAGGGGCACTAGAAGCAACCTAGGAATAAAATATGGAAATCAGTAAATGCTAAGATAAGATGTAGCCTTGTAGGACATGTATATTTTCATATGTTATGACATGTCCATTACAAAATACTGAAGAAATAATATTCACTGGAAGTTTTTTTAAAAATTATTCTTCTCCAGGCAACAATGCACAAGATGGATGCCATTTTTTTAGCTGTAACCTTTGACAAAAAACTCATCATAGGTCAAATTTCTTTTTGAAAAAGTTTTCTATATTTATATGCAGCCTAAGTCCCACCATTTCTAACAAAAGCTATTCTCTTCTACCAGGAATTCAGAAATAAAAGAGCAGTTCTAGCATCTAAAATAATAGAATTTTAGTACCAAATAATAATAATAATAGAAACAACAAACATAAAGGTCAATCAAACTCATGTATAAAGACAACCTAAATGAAGAATAAGAACAATGTCTCAAGCAAGAGGAAATTACCTAACATATCCTGGAACAGTGAACAGCCCAGTGTGTTCTAGATCCAAAGCTAAAGTTCACACAGGGCAAGGGAATAGACCTATAGGGATGAACATAAAATATTAAAATAGAAAACTGAGCGAAGAAACCAAATGCAAGTTATGAGTTATCAAATAAGAAATACATGATGTATGGTACTTACCTTAAACTGCTTATTCAAATACACTCATATAACATATGTACTTCACTGTCCAAAGTTCATTGCGGAGTATCTGGTATGGAAAAAATGGAAAGCACTTTCTAAGTGATCAAGCAAAATACTATCAGAAGAAAACAAATATATATATATATATATATATATATATATATATATATATATATATATATATATATATATATATTGAAGACCAATTTATCAAAAGATAAGTTCACTTACCTATATATATATATATATATATATATATATATATATATATATATTGAAGACCAATTTATCAAAAGATAAGTTCACTTACCTACGAGGCCTGTTCTGGCATTACCCAAACTCATCATTGATAATCTCTGCACGAAGAAAAAAACCAACAAATTCTAGATTAGGTTAAATGCAAATATGCAACTGTGCAAGTTCTTTGTGTTCACAGCATACTGAAAATAATTAGCATCCTAAGATGGTTTACCAGGTTTTTGTGCAGGTTTCAGAGTATTATCAAGCTTATACTCTCTCTGTTGTAAAAGAATATGAAGGAAATAAGTACAAATTGCACATCTACAACAAGATCATCATCAACATCATCTTAGATCGTCTGACTACTAAATGGAAATCAACATTTCAAATACTGAAATAATCTAAAGATTTCACCGATTCATCGAAAAGGAGATGACTTTAAGAAACGTAATTCGAGACTCGATTGAAATGATTCAATGTGCCAGATAATCGAATAAGAACACGCTTTCTAATCATACAAAATCAACATTTTTTCCTTGCTATCCTTAATCTCACACTTATCTAAATTATAAAATTAAGCCCATGAATTCCCTTATTCCCGAATTAAATCAATGCGCCGGCTTATCTCATGTAAAAAGTAAAAGAAGGCTGCAAATTACAAAGATTTATTTGGCATAAGTCCACCCAATTAGTATACAAGATTGGAGTAGATAATTCAATTGAAGGGCCAGTGACTTTAAGTGCCACTATAAATGTTTTTTTTTTTTTTAATGCAATCAAAGTTGAAGAACAACTGTATAAGTGTTCATAGTATAGGAAGATTAACTAGATTTACTTAAAGCATGAAGATATCAGCCAAACGGTATAGATCTTTAAAAGTATGATCAAAATGTAGAATGATATTATTTGTAATTTGGAGGTGTACCAGTTACTGTCACTTGATGCTCGGGTCCTCTGGAGCCAAAGTAATAGGGTATTCTCAGTTTTATTGAGATGCACTGCATGAAATATTCATAATGTCAACTGTCAATGGCCCAATCAATCAAGGCAGCTAATTTACTATAGGTTCTCTCACTTATTTTCTTTTTTAGAATAAAAGAGCTGGCATTCAAGTTATTTAAACATCCTAAACATAACAAAACAAAACAAATATATTACTATAATGGATATGCATATTAATCATGAGAAGCAAATGCAATGGATATCAAATGTCAAATGTAATGAGTAATGTGTTATGAGCCGCTGTTAACAAATAACAATCACTAAAAAGTAGGATGACATATCCTAATTCCTACTGCGTGCAAGGATAACTCAATTCAAGGACTTATCAGATCTATTTCCTCCCTCTTATGCTTGTCTCAGTATTGCACAAATGACCATCTAATCATCTATATATACCCATTTTCTCATGAGTAAGCCAAACATCTCAGAATTTTTTATTATATCAAAATCACTATTTCTAGGGTTTTCTCCTCTTCATCTCATTAGAACATGACACAATATCTGAATGTGCCGAGAACCTCTTCCTCTTGCTGGATAAACAAGGCAATGCATCTTTATGAAGGTTTGAAATTTCTATATCACATCAGCTTTAGATGATTATTTTGAGTACTGTATCTGCAGTTTCTAATAGAAGTATATTTTTCTAATGCTTGATTAATCTTAAGAAAGTATTTTTAAAATTAGTGACATGTTGACACAAGTTTATTTTGATCAGGCATACAACTATGTTTGTTTATGAAGAATTCAACCTCAAAATCACGGTTTACTGCTGCATAGGCAACATCAAACCTATATATATGTAAGTGGGAGGATGTCCAGATAACTTACAATATACCCAACGCAACAATAACAACAAATATTTACATCAAAAAAACAATAACAACAAATACTTTTATTTCAAATTTCTGCAATTGGTTACAAAATTCTTAGTGCATTCATCTCTTTTTAAGTCCACCCACCTAAATCTTTAAAATCCACTGAAATACCTAGAGAGGTAATCACCATTAAGTTTGATGAATTAGGACCCATTAAGTTTGATGAATTAGGATCATCTTCAAGTTTAGATAAGAGATCAGGATCAATGTATGCAGTTTCAGTGGAAAGGAACATATTGTCCTTGCAAAAAAATCTGGCAGTAATTAGAAACAATTATAACATAAGGTTATTCATCAATCAATCTCATACTAGCTCTAGAAATTGAAATTTTGACATCTATAAAGTACATTTTCAATATGCATCTAGGAATTGAAATTATGACTAAACTTTAGGGTTTGAAATTCCTTACTTGATTTGATGGGATTAGGGCTCAGTTCTTGTGGTCAGTGCGGTTTTTGAGAAGGAGAGAGAGAGATTGGGGGAGGGGGGGACGGCGATGGGGGACGGAGGGCGGGGGACGATGACGACAGATGTGCAATGGTTGGGTGAGAGGGAGAGAAAAAGGAGATGTGGCTGGGGGCGACATGGCAGCGGGGAAGGGGGCACGACGGTGGGAAGGGGGGATTTGGAGATAGCGTTTGGTGAGAGGGGGGATTTGGAGATAGGGTTTGGTGAGAGAGGAAGAAAATAAATAATTGTTATGGATTAAAAGCTTATAGTTACGGATTAAAAGCTCTAAAGATATAGGATACCTATACCCACAATTTACTACACGTCTGTAGGTATATGATGCCTATATCCACGGTTTTAGTGACCGTCACTACAGGTGTCCGTTGGTATATGTCAAATTTCTTGTAGTAGGAGTCCATACTCATGGCTCGAAGTTGCTCTGGCAACTTGCCAACAAGCAAGCTCAGAGCTCAACTTTCCTTTCAAAACGAACTCTCACAGCTCGTTGACTACCTTGACCAGCAAGTATGGACTCCAGCCCTTCTTAAGAGCCACTCCCGCAACCTCCCACAACAAGGACACATGATCCAACTCTCTACCAGAGCCACCTAAACTAGTCTAAGACAAAGAGCCACAACTCAAATGAGACAAGAGACAATACTTGAACACTTAGAAGATTTTTCTTTTCACAACAAATTTCATTACAAGTTCAAAAAAGATATATCAAAATCAAAGATCAACAAGTTTGCAAGTCTTCCTTAGAGTCATCTCTACTCCCTCGAGGCAATGGGATATTTCGGTTGAGGGACACTCATAGCTTACAGTTCCCCATTGCTATGGAAGAACCGCCTTGGTCCCTTGAATGACCTGAGGGAGGTACCGGTCTTGCAGATTGAGTATGAGTCATGCAACCGCAAATGCGTGCTGCTGCCCTCAATAGATGTCATGCTTGACGAACCAGCTACCTCACTCTGGCATCTCCCAGATTCCTCAAGGTCCCTTGTGATCGTAAGGGCCAGTGCAGGAATGACATGCCTTGATTTATCTCATCACGATAGCAAGAGGTGCTCCTGGTATGAGTCCGCTCAAGTAATAAGTTCAGTCGATGGATCTCCACATCCTGCTTGATAAGCATCTCCTTGAGATAGGTATCCTTGAACCTAATCTTTCAACTGACAGTACGAGTGTAAGCCGAATAGTTCGGATGAGCTTCACCAAAAGGATAAAAGACTCATGAGTTCCAAACCAACACATAAAAGTAATTATTGATTGAAAAAACACAAGAATTAAACACAAGAAGAGTTTTCATTTATTCAAAAGGGGAAGATATATCAGGTGGTGAATACAAAGAAAAAGAAAAAAAGTGAAAAACAAACAAGAGAAGTCGGGGTTGCAGCTCCGCTGATGGAGCCGGAGGACAGAAAGTCCCGACGATCTCCTTCCCCTTCACTCCAACATTTCCCATAGGGCTCTTCGCCCCCACGGTTGTTGTCTCTCCCAGTGCCATCTCATCTTCCTCCTCATCCTCCTCATCTTCCAAGTCGCCCTGTACTGGCTCCTTTCCTGGCTGCAGACCCAGGTGGTACCCCATCCCGTCCAAGTGGGGGACACTCTATATGACATCCTGAATGGCCTTGCAGTACAACTTCATCATGTTAGCAAACATGTGGTCCTCCATCTTGGCTCTAACATGAGCTACTGTGTCCTCCTCCTTGATTGCCTCTTCATCCTTCCTCTTCAGCTCTTCCTGAAGCTGAATGACCCACTCGCCAAGGGCCTGCCCTCGAAGCTTTGCTGCCTCCCAGGCCTTCACGACCTTCACCTTCTCCAAGTTGGCCCTATCAACCGACAACCCCCAATGCCTTTCATCCTCTGACACCTGTTCAAACAGGTTGCTTAGGTGGAAGGTGATCTACAAGAAAAATAAAAAATTTTAGCACCCCGAATTTCCAATATAAAATCTCAGAAATACGTTGCACAATTTCCAGCATCAACCTGAATGTAATAGTAAACATAGCCAAAACACAAATAATTTTTTCAACTTTTATTACATCAGTTCTGTCATGCCCCGCTTCCCAAACAGAATACGGAATACGGATACGAGACAATAGCCCAACGAATGATTTTCATCATCCATAAGCTTTTCAAGAAATCTTTACAACATTCACAAGAATCATCTGAGTCGGAAGCAAAAGAATCAACCACATGCACATATGAGCCAAAATACCAATAAGAATACTTGAAACCAAATATATAAATCTCAAATAGTCATGATCTGAATAAAACAAATATCTTAGGTCACATCGCCCAAATACAAGAATAAATCAAAGTCTCAAAGTACAATATTGTTCAAGCAAGCTACAAGAAATAGTAATAATAAAAAGCAGCACTAATACTTCATGTCTCCGATACCATCTAGAACCTGTTCTCCAAAATTTGCAATTCAACGAATGCAGGAAAGAGGAAAAGAAAAAAACAAGTACCCATCAAATGCATGTTACAGGCAACTTATAATGTAGGACACAAGCACATGGGAAAACTAACTAGCAATATGGTATAAGTATGATGTCAACATAAACAACTAGCATGGCAAAGTGAACAAGTGTAAATGGCATGTATCGAGTGTCAAGTAATCAAGTATCATGTAAACATGTATCAAGTATCAAGTATCATGTAATCATGTATCAAGTGTTAAGTTTCAAGTCTCATTTATCATGTAGTCAAGTATCAAGCAAGCATGTATCATGTTCAAGTATCATGTATCAAGTCTTGTAGTGATTGCTATTTAGGTAGCACTTCATGCATCCCATACGACATGGTTGCTACATCACAACAGTTTTGCTTTAGATTTCATAGGGGACCATAGAGGGCAGTATACTTGGGAACAAGTCAAGTAATCGAGCTCCAAGCTCCAAGTATCATGTATTATGTAATCACGTGTCAAGTTGTGCAAGTGGCAAGTATCGTGTCTTGCGTACAAGTATCAAGTAATCACATGTCAAGTATCATGTCTCAAGTAATCACGTAGAATCAGTGGATCCCTTTCTGAGTACACATTTCAGAATTATCCACTATTAGATCTGTCCCTTAAACCCCGGTTTGGTTATTTATTATTAATGTCAAACAAGTAAGTATATGTGCAAAATATATCAAGAATAACATGTCATGATCATGTAACAAGTGCAAGTTGTAAGATAAACATGTACGAGTGCAAGATATCTCATAAAGGACTAAAATAGGCAAATCTCCAGTTCAGGACAGTAAGACCATACTGTAGTAAAACAGTGATTGCCAGTGTTACAAACATCCAAATCTGGATCCGTAGAAGGATCTGGAAATTAGACTTCTACACGAATCCAGCAAATATAAATAAGTTATATATTAATTCACAAAAATATAGCTCAAAACTGATTTGAATACAGAAAATAGGTTCAGCCAGAAATCAGGAAAACGAATTCAAGAACAGGAAAACAGCATGAAAACACATTAAATAAATCCATAAAAAATCTGGATTATTTTCCTATATGTCCAGTATCTAAATATAAAGTTTCATAATTTTCCAATAAAATTTGATCAGTCATCAAAAATAAGAAAACATCAATAAAGGGTAGTTTGGCAAATCTGGAATTCCCAACACTGCTGTACGAAAACTATGATATCTCGCAACCAGTGAAACGAAATCCAATTCCGCCAAAGGGAAATGAAAATAGATAAAATATACTAACTTTCATATTTCATAAATATTTTTCATACAGTAAAAGGAATCAGGGTGAAAATACGATTCTTTACAGAACAACGAGTAAAATACACCAAGTATAGTTTTCATAATCGATCATGAAACGAAATATAAAACGCATCAATAAAATCCACCAAAATCCTGGGTAATCCCTAACTAGGTAAAAAAAAACTGACCAAAGTTTTGGATAAAAAATAATATATGTAGCATCAGTATCAAATCATTTAGTCATCAAAACCATTGAAAAACAAAATCTAGAAAAAGATCGACACCTCTGTAATAAAACAGTCATAAGTCACTCATACGAAAACGAAATCAAGCAAGGTCAGATGGTTTTGAAAATAGACGAAATTCTCTAAAATTCATGTTTTATACCGAAATTAAGATACTGACTTCAAAACAGCCCAAAACAGCAAACAAAACAGATCAGCGACAAAACACAGATTTCTCCCTTTAACAACAACTCTACATATATCATACAAAACTTGTTCAAAATACAACCAAACATGAAATCGAGTCTATCAAGTGTCTAAACATCATAAATTAGGGTATCTAGCATGTCTACACCAAGTATTTCACATGGTCTCAACCAAATCACGAATTCCCACAAAAAGTCTCACATACATGATCAAAATCAAGAACGGATAAATCCTAAGTTAATTCATGTCCATATTGTGTCGTGAGTCATCTATGATCAAATTTTCATAATAGAGACAAAACTCATCAAACATAATACAAAGAAGAGTCGTCTCTAGACCCAACTATACTATAGGTGGTATTTTTTGACTTGTATCAAACAAATGAATTGGAGTACAAGTTACTTGGCTTAACCGAAGACGAAAATGAAGAACACCAAGAATAACGGAAATGGATCCCGGCAACGAAAAAAACCCACGAACGAAAATCCACGATCCAAAGCAAATCACGAATCACACACGCACAAACCCACGAACGAATAACCACGCACACATGCTCAACCCCGAGAGTACGAGGAAGAGAGGGAGAACCGAGGGCAATATTCTTCAGGTGGCGGCTAGAAGGAAATAGTCAGTGCATGGAGAGATGGGTAGTAAATATATATGAGGGGAAAGTTAGGGTTGGTAACAGGGGGCGGCATAGCATGCAGACCGGGTGGGGAAAGTGCAGCTACGGGTTGAGATGGGTAGGTATTTGAGTTCGGTAGTATTTAAACCAGGTGAGAAATTTTAGTGGGGAATATAAATATAGGAAGGAAATGAATGGGGAAATAGTATTAGGAAAGTTAATAAATTAGGTATAAGGTTATATAGGTTCTGGGGAATAATAAGAGTATGGTTCTTAAAATAGGATCTGATGGGTGCGGTTGGAATGTATATTAGGAAAGAAAATAAGTAAAGAATGGGTATATGGTGGCTTTGATAATAGGATCTGGAGTGTGGGAAAAATTATATATGCAAGTGATGGTAGGTAAGTAATCAGGAAAGTCATTAGGGAAAAAGTATTTTCGGTAGGTTTAGGATAGGTAATTAATGGGTAATGGGTTTAATTAAAAATCCAATCGGAAAATTTAATAATCAGTAAAATATATAATTTAGGATTTTATAAAAATACCAATAATAATAATAAATCAATAACAATAACAATGATAATAATAGAGGAATAATAATAATAATGAGAAAAGTGATAAAAACAATAATAGGATTTGTATTAAAATATAAAATCATACAAAATAGTTACAAATACAATTATTGATCGAAAACAGATTTTAATAGTAAATCCAATAGTACAGACAAAAGAATTTGAACACAGAAAAATAATTTGCGAAAATTTTAAATACAGAAAATACATTTTTGGGAAAACAGGGTTTACAAGTTCTTTACAAAGCACAATGAAAAATTAAACACCTTGAATTACAACTTCTTTTCTTTTACAACACATTCTCTTACAATTTACATAAGCCACATTATCATCCTACCACATGCATCCAAATCCCAATGCTATAAGTACCTACCTGTAAAATATGAGGCTAGAGATAACCCTAACCTCCAGAACTATAAGGGTCAGCCATAATGGTGTGAGTGATATCAAAAGAAATACAATGTAAATAAAACATAAAGAATAAAATCATGATCAACACATACTAACAGATGTAACAAATGGAATATGAAATAACAGTAAATAAGACTTGAAAACATCAAGTGAAAATAGACTAAGTATCAAGTGTAGGAAAACAGAAAATATCATGCATAAAACCAAGTCAAGAAAATACAAATACAATATGATGACTCTCTAATGCATACTTGTCGGATTCTATGCATTCCATACTACATAGGTCCGGTGCAAGCCCTTATCGTTCTCCACTTTATAGGGTTAGATCCCCCGTTATGCAACTAATCCTACTACGGTGATGGAAACAAGATCCAGACTACTCCGCGAATAGGCATCACAATCCTCAACACGCAAGCATCAAGTAAGAATATCTCAAAAAAAATGGAGAATCACCCCCCTGCCGTGTACCCCACCGCTGCCCCTCGACGTGCAAGTATACAGGCACATCCCGTGAATAGACCCGTCGGCCCTCGACACGTGAATGTACCTATATATTCCGCGAATAGGCATTGCAGACCCTCAACACGCGAACATACAAAAAGTCATCTCAAGACAGAACACACAAGTCCTGGAACGCATCCGTTGGACTGGACCCCAAGAGCATATACATACGTTTGCCAAGTTCCATCACATCTCCACTAGTGCCTATCCTTAAGTTAGTTATTATTAATAAAACACAAATTTTCCCTCTCTAGAGTTAGTGTATCCTACCAGACTTAATTCCACAAAACAACCCCAAGGCCCAAATGGCAAAAAATCCACAAAATCTCATCTGCCGGTTCACAGGACTCCCACTCAATTTCTAGAGATTCACAAATTGAATATCAACACAAAAACTTTCAATAAAACTATCAATTTCATCATCAAAACGTTTATATCGATAAAACTTCTTTAAGTCAACTAAATCTAAATTCATTTACTGTACTCATAAATTCCAGAACTAAAATGAAGTACTAAATCCATTAAATAACTGAGAATCATATTTTGAAGTCATAGAATATCACAAAACATTAATCTCTTCGAAAACCGTATGTATTCCACTTTATAAAATCGTAGAAATACAATTTAAATTCTATTATAAACAAAATATAACTCTCTGTAAAATACTGTAATCTGTAGCAAAAACATCATCTAAAATAGTAAATCAATAATCCATTATATCGAAGAAATAATCGTTCAAGAAAACGATGAAAAACTCACTAAAATAGCCAGCAAAATAACTACCGGTCGACCACCAAACAGTGCAAAAATAGGGCAGTCGACTGTCAAGTAAAAATTCCAAAACTTCCCAATTGACAGTCGACTATCAGTTTTAGTTCAAAAATGTGACGGTCGACTGTTGGTTGATATTCAGCCCACTTTAAAATTCGTGCACCTTTTTACTGATACTTCAATTATACTTTGTAAAATCACAAATTTGTAAAACAAAAATTCTGAGATGATCAAATACAACTTGTATAACATGTAGAAGTTTATAAAACTAATCAAAATCACATCAAGATCATAAAGGAACATTTTTTTTTATCAAAACTCTTCACAACAGATAATATAAATGTATAAGTGTATATATGTGTGTTTAAGCATCAATATAACATCAAGAATACATCGTATATAAGTAGTATATTGTTCAAACCAATCTCAGTATCAAAACAACTTAACATTCGATCGAAAACTTCATAAAAGTACAAAAACCAATTTTTAAATGTTCATCAACAGACTCGAAAGTGAACAAAAACCCTTCCACTACTTGATTAAACAAAAACCCCACTGATTACAATAGTTTACTCATGAATATATGCGAACACAACATGTATATAATCAAGTTATACCTCATCAAAATGCCAAAATTGTACATATATATACACACATTCTCAAGCATAGCTTTTTGTTCACTTTTTACAATAATCATCATACAACTCAATATATATGTTCAAATCAGCAAGTATATGGAAGAAAACAACCTACTCATGTTTCTATTAGGTTCTTAACAATCTCAAGTCATCTATATGAAATTTCAATCATCAATAGCATTATTTTTATGGAAGATTCAATCTTTATTCAACCATCCATTAATAAACTCATTATATCATCATACAATCCCCTAACATGCTTTCTAATAGATAAATCATCACATACAATATGCATAAAATAGTAAGAAATCAAACATATGTCACTCACCTTTTTGAAGAATCAACCGAAGTAATAAACAGAATAAGAAAAGTCATTCCTTTCGTAAAAAAATCAAGATCCTCACTTCGAAACTCCAAGAAATCAATAATAAAGAAAACCCTTTGTGTAGTGCAGCAAAGAGACGGCTGCACCACTCCTTATATTAGGTCGGAAATAGGGTGTTATGGTTTTTGAATAGATTTGTAAAATATCCCCTTTTGAATATATCTTTACATATATAAATCTTTATACTTGGAAATTAGATAAACCAATTCAATTAAGATTTAAAATAAAAACAAACAACCCAATCTAGCCGGCACTGTTTTCAAAACCCAGAAAATAAATTTTGTAATTTTGGTCTCTAAGTGGCAATTTTGCAAAAAGACCGTTCTTTAAGAAATTTGTGAAATAAACCAAATATATTAAAATAAAAAGTAAACTCTTTACCTCTGAGTTGGTTAGGCATCATGCTCAGCCCAAAAATCCAAAAATCTGGAGTTTTCACTCTAAGTGGTAATTTTGCACAAAAGGCTATCCCTTTGTAATATTTGCAAATAGGTTAAATAAATATCAGAAAAATCTAGAAAATTCACAAATAATAAATACTAATAAATAATATGTTTTCCCAAAATAATTTCAAATTTTGAACTGCCCAAGAAAATATTTGCACGTGTAAAAAGATAAATTCCAGAAAAACATTTATTAAATCACCAAAAATCATTTTAAATTAATTTATTAATCTCAAAAACATTATTAAAAAATCTAGGGTTTTGCAGAAATAACTTTAGAACTTAGAAGAAATATGCAAGAGCTTCAAAAAATATATAAAAGAAACGAAGTTACTATACACACCGACATGTTGGCCTGAGCAAGCTCCATGACAGACGGAACGAATCTCTGCGGCCATCCTAACCCTATCCTTAGGGGTTAGAAGGTTCCGAATAGCCTCCATACAACTATCCCAATCCCCGAGAAAGCTGTTGTGCAGTTTGATGGTCCAGTCTGGGGTATATACTGACTTCATCTTGTCGGGGAGGATAATCTCGGCTGTAGCGGTCAGGGGGAAGGGGGGGTGTACTCTCTCTCAAGCACAGACGCTAGGGTGAGACCCCCCCAGGGTGGGACTCCTGGAGGATGCTTGGGGTGAGCCCAGGTCTATTGCAGAGGTGGAGGTTGAGGAGCGCGTAGCCGCCTTCACGCTCTCAGGCCTAGTCACCGTGTGCTTCCTCTTCTTCCCAAAGCGCCTAGTACGCTTCGCCGTCATTGCCATGAAATCCATACCCTCAGGCTCTGCTGAAGGAAAACAAAAGAAGAATGAGAAAAGATACGAGTAGGAGGAAATAAAATAGTAAGTACTAAAATAAAGGAAATCAATCAAAAGCTAAAGCCGTACTATGGTCTATCGGGCTCAGACCCCTCTAGAAGAGGACCACCTCCGTAACATGCCTCCACGTCAGTGGCTCTCACTTGAGAATGTCATCACAAACCTTCTTGACAACCTAACTCAGTACTGGCTCCACTTTCACCCTCTTCAGAATAAGGTACTGCCACTTAGTCGGGATCCCCCACGGCCCCGGGCTACGAATGTGAAGAACTTCTCTTTCCAGAACTTGATAGAGTTCGGAACCATAATCAATTTCACGCCGGGTAAGATAGAAACAATGCTCTGATTTTTTCTTTTGATGAAGCCTGAAGAGCACTCTGAGCATGCTCAAACTTGGTTCAACTCTCGCCTCCTGACAATGTAACATGAAGGCGTTCACTTGCTTCCATACATTTAGCATGAACTGTATCGGACTAACGGTGTACCACCTCAAAACTTCTCTAAAGAAGGGGTGCAGAGGGAGACGAATTCAGGCGTGAAAAGCATCAAAAGGAAAGAAACACTATTCATGGAGAAGCACCGAACATACCCTGACTCCCGGATTTGGCAGTAGAAACTCATACTGAGAGGGATCTCAAGAGGGATCTCAAAAGCAGCTTTAAACTGATGAAGATCCTCCTTTGTCAAGATGCTTGGGATCAAGTCGGACTCCGTCACCTCGCGAGACTCTGGCTCTTCATACCAAAGACCGTGCCCAACGAGATCCCCAAAATCTTCACGGTACTTCCTGATGCTTGTAAGCCAAAAAGAACAGTAGGGTATATCCCAAACTCTCTTGGTCTCTTATCGACCTCCGCTTTGACTGAAGAAGACCCGACCTCCCCCTTCCTCTTCTCTCTTCTCAAAATGCAAGGGACAGATACTTCTTCAACCGATCAATTCAAAGAAGAGGAGTAGTTGCCCAACGAAGCCCTAGACATCTTATAAATTAATATAAATTACCTGACGTAACTAAGCAACGGCTTGATTCCGGTCTGACGGAAGGTCGTCTAAGAAAGAAAATTGCTGCCTGGGAGGGAAGAATGCCTGAGTCTCTTCTACAGAGAGAAAGAGAAGAGATGGAGGAGAGCGAAAGTGAAGAAGAGAAAGGGAGAATGGGGTGAGAGAGAAGGAGGGGGAGAAGATTTATATAGAGAAGGGGGCGTCGGATGGTTACTTAACCGTTGGTCCCAACCGATGCCCCCATCTTTATATAAATCTTCTCACTTCCTTCTCAGCCCAACCGACTAAAGCCCAACCACCAAAACTAAAAAATAAAAGGAGAAGAAGAAGAAAAAGAGGAGAGAGAGTGCCACGTCAGCGTCACATGGCGTGCCACGTTAGCGTCGATTGGTGTGCACGTTAGCTCCTCGCAACTACCAATCAACGCCACGTCAGCGCCATGTTGCGGCCAGTCAACGCCACCTAGAGCCACATGTCATGCCATGCTGGCAAAAAACCTTACGGTCGGTCCACAACAACTCAGTGCCATGTGTCGTGCCACATAAGCAACAGCCCAGAGACCAGACAATGCCACTTGGGGGCCTATTAACGTCAGCTCAGTGCCACGTGGGGTGCCATGTCAGATCGAGGCCCTAGTCGGTGCTTCGCACCGGGTAAGTGCTACCTCAACCAACATAATGAAAACGTTGATTTTTCGAAGTCTGATTGCCTCAAAACTCAGGATCCTCATGATGAACGCACAAGATCTCCTTAAAAAGCACGCTGGGGCTCCACACTGGGTAAGAGCATGCACCGGGTAAGTTGCATCCTGTGGTGAATCTGGACCACTCTATCTCCCCAGGAATTGCGCTTATCAGATTTAACGCTCTAGATCGCGCCACATTTTTAAGGTACAATAAATCAATTCAAAAATTCCTTTTAATAATTATTAATTAGGATAAATTAATTCAAAATTCCAAAAATTAAATAAAAAATTAGAATAATTAATTAAAATTTTAAAAATTAATTATAAAATTCAAAAAGTTGATTAAAAATTTCAAAATATAATTAAGTATTAAGAATAATTAATCATAAAAATCCAAAAATGAATTATAAAATTCAAAAAGTTGAATTAAATTCTGAAAAAAATGATTAAAAAGTTGGAGAAATTCAGAAAAATTAAGGAAAATCCAGAAAAATCTAAATTTTTTTTGCAAGTTCTACAAAGATGATGCTGCTCCCAGAAGCTCCAAAAGTAGTTTCTAGCCTCTGCAATCGTCTCTGGAAACCACAGAATTGTTCAGATTATCTGAAACATGTCGAACTACTCTTAGAAAGCTGAAAAACCCAACCTTCTAGAGTGGGGGGCTTATGATGATGGTAGCAATTGTAGCAAATCGGGGCCACATAATTGGGGAATGAAACTCGAAGCTTGTAGGGGCAAAACAGTTATTTTACAGCGAATGCAGGACTGGGTGGAGAACATGGGCCTTTCCAGGCCCATCAGCCCAAAACATGCCTACAAGCAAGGAGTGATATGCAGCCCAATAAGATGAGTTCTGATTAATTAAAAACTCTTGACCAAATCCTCAATTCAAAGGAGAGTTATCAATTAATCTTATCTCCTAACCATGAGAATCAACAGTTTAAACACAAAAGATGCTCTTTTAACCTAATCTTTTGTAACTAATTCCTAGCATATAAATACTCACAATCTCTTTCAGAATCAGGTAATTATAAAATTGCGACAAAAAACTAAACTATTTGTCTGAGTTCTGACTTGAGCGTCGGAGGGTCTTTCACTGGGGAACACCACAGTGTTTAGACTTCTTACAAGTTTGCTGGAGCGATCTTGGCTGTCCAAATCAGATCAAAGCATCCATAATTGTCAGAAAATCAGATTAAAGAGCAATTAACGACCATTAATTCCGATCAGAGTAAATGTAAGATCTTGATAATTTTCCATTAAAAGATTTCACATCATCTGTTTGCTCTCACACAAAAAATAGCAGCAATATTGAATTTTATCATTCACAATATTCAACAATTCGTGTTTTACATAAGATGTATTCATCTATATAGTTCCCGATTCATGTCTCATGTCTCGTTTATCTATATAGAAACAACCGATTGAGACACAAAAAAACGTTAGGCATTCGTGCTTCAAATCATATGGTTAATGGCCCCAGTCATGCACAGGCTAAGTTAAGAAGTTGTATCGATGTATACATGAGTTCGGCCAAGTAATGACTGAATTATTATGTACATTACTAAATGGAAAAATGTTTCAGTTAAAAAAAAGTACATTGCATAGGTTAAGATTATGAATACATTACATTACTAAGGATATCCACTCATGGCATAGTTAAGATTATGAATAACTAGAGTAGGAAGTTATAAATTATACTACATGAGGGCAAGTGAGAGTAAAGTTGCAATCAAAGATAGTGATGATGATTATAGCTAAATACATAGAGGAAGCTTAATTATACAAACAAATAATTATACAAACAAAGAGAGAAAGAGTAGTGAAAACAAACGGATCAAAATTAAAAAACCAGAAGAATATTTTTAAATAGGTGATCTGGCCCATATATAATTTTTCTCCATTATATCATCCAACATGTGATGAATTGCAACTTAATGGCCAGCAATTTCTATGTATATATGCAAGATTACCTTGTCAAATAGTCGTTATAATGCACCTTCCTCTCTCTCTAATTCGTAGAAAATACTGAGCCGATATATTTGTATTTGAAATAGGAGGCAAAGACACAAACAGATAACACCCTTCTCACGACATCTTAATAACTATTAGAGATATTATACGGGTAATGTATGTGTTATTATAGGAGTACTATATATATGTAATAAGTGTGTATTATAGAACTTGAGAGGGATAAACCAACTTTTATGGTATCTCCCGACGAGCCACCTCTCCGGTGAACCTCCCGACGAGCCGCCTCCTCCCTGTCGAGCCTCCCCTCCTGCTTAACGTCTGCACCCAATCGCCGAACCCCCTACTCCCCAATCCCGTCGACTAGCATAGCCAAGCCCCGATGCCCCTATCCCCATCGCGCCGCCCGCCTGCGATGCCGAGCGTGAGATTCAAGGCCCTTCTCACTGGTGAAAGTCTTGTTGCAAGAGCTGCAAGACACTGATCCAGCAGCTGCAGATTTTGGAGTTTGTTGCTTCGATTTGTCAGTGTTTGCAGGGGTCTTTGCAGCCTGTTTCGCAGGGTAAGGAGTTGCCACATGTGCATTTTTCTTCCCATCACCACATGTCTTTTGTCCAGCTGGGGAGACAAGCTTGGTCTTCTTCTCAAGTACAGGAGTTTTTTAGGCTGATTCAGCAGGTCGCTTCTTGATATTGGCATTCTTCTTGGCCTTAGGAGTTGGAGTTTCCTCAAATTCTTCATCCGAGTTATCATCATCCTCGCCATCATCACTGCTGTCACCATCATCGCTATGACCCAACAAACCCATCGAACCCATCAAAGCCTTATCACTATCAGAGTCATCAGAGCCATCTTCTAAATCATCTTGTTCATCTTGTTCTCCTACTGCCGACCCTCTCCACCACCACCCTCGACAATACTCATCATCTCCTTAAATGGAAATATCCAAGTTTTAACTGAATTTGAATTTGACCAATATTAGAGTGGAACACAAGGTGTTTGATGAATTGCTACAAAAAAATTTAAACTCGTTTGAGGCTTGTGATCAATTATGAAAAGAAATTGTCCTATCATGCACGCGCAAGGCAATCAACTACTACACATTGCACATGTAGCCTCCAATTTAATCACTGTCCAGATGACTGAGAATGAGATTATGCAGTTCTGACAATATCAAAGAAATGAGCAATATCACGCTTTCCGATAGCAGTCTTCTTCGTCTGTCACATTAGCAAGGCCCGGTATCATATATTTAACCAATTCACCTCCAACATCATGGATAATAGATTCAGGTGCATCTGATCATATGACTGGGAATTCAAATATATTGTCCGCTGTTAGTAGATCCTTTCATCCACCTGTTAGACTTGCTGATGGTTCTACTTTCCCCGTTGGGGGGGGTCAGACATGTAAACCTTACTTCCAATTTACCACTTAGTCCTGTTCTTCATATGCCAAAATTTCCCTTTAACCTAATGTCTATTAGTAAAATTACCAAAACACTAAATTGTTATGTTACATTTTTTCCTAATTACTGTGCATTTCAAGAACTTGGGACCGGAAAAACTATTGCCACAGGGTGTGTATTAGAGGGTCTTTATCATCTTGATAGTGTTCTACCTCATTTGCATGCTTCAGTGCGCCTTTAGATTTGCATTATCAGTTGGGTCATCCGTCGTTACAGAATCTAAAGAAGTTGAAACTTGAATTATCTTCTCTTAAGGAGTTATATTGTGAGTCATGCCAATTAGGTAAACACTTGCGTACCTCTTATCCTCCTAGAGTCAATAAACAGTCGAGTCGACCTTTTAGTTTAGTTCATTCTGATGTGTGGGGACCTTGCCCTGTTCAGTTTCAGTTCAGTGACTTTAGATATTTTGTTACCTTTGTTGATGACTATTCTCGTGCCACATGGTTATATTTAATGAAATCTCAGTCTGAAGTTTTGTCTATTTTTAAATCATTCTGTGCCGAGGTGAGAACTCAGTTTGATGTTTCTGTTCAAATTTTGCGAAGTGATAATGCCAAAGAGTATTTTTCTTCTGAGTTCACTAGTTTTATGTCTTCTTGTGGTATTCTTCATGAGTCTGCTTGCCCTTATACCCCTCAACAAAATAGGGTTGCCGAGCGTAAAAATCATCACCTGTTAGAAGTTGCAAGGACAATGCTTATTCATAGACAAGTTTCTCAGTATTTCTGGGGGGATGCAGTTCTTACTACATGTCACTTAATTAACTGCATGTCCTCATCTGTGTTAGATGGTTAAACACAATTTTCCGTTTTGTTTCCAAATGTTGACCAATTCCCCCTTCCTCCCAAAATCTTTGGATGTATTAGTTTTGTCCATGACCATCGTCCTGGTCGCTCTAAGTTAGCTCCCCATTCTATCCGATGTATTTTCCTAGGGTATTGTCGCTCCCAGAAAGGTTATAGATGTTATAGTCCCGAGTTGCGTCGTCATTTTATCTCTGCTGATGTTACATTTCATGAGTCCCAATCTTATTTATCCAACACTTCCTCTGGTTTAACCCCGGTTTCTTCCGATGCGACTGAATCTGAATTTCTAACCTACCCTAGACTTGTGGTATCTACTTCTACTGATTCTGTAACACAGTGCTCCCCAGCATGCCCGAACGGCCTCCAATCACTCAAGTGTATAAACGACGTTCAGACACCACTCCCTTGGATCACGCCATTATGCCCATTATTCTATCGCCTCAAGTTGATGAGACACGAACGTCTGAGACTGCTACTATACCCCCGGTTTCCTCCACTGTGCCCAAACTATCTTCTAGTGAGCATTCTGATCTTGATCTTCCTATCGCCATACGCAAAGGGAATCGCTCCACTGCTCATCCTTTATACAGTCGTCTTTCATATGCTCACTTGTCAGATGCCCATTATGCCGTTGTCTCTACTTTGGACAGTCCATAGGTTCCTAAGTCATTATCAGAAGCACTATGACATCCTGGTTGAAGCCAAGCTATGCGAGAAGAGATGTTTGCTCTTGAGGAAAATGGTACTTGGGATCTTGTTAACCTTCCATCTGGTAAATGTTGTGTTGGTTGTAAGTGGGTGTACACAGTTAAAGTAAACCCAGATGGTTCTTTGGTGCATCTAAAATCTCGATTGGTTGCTAAAGATTATTCTCAGACCTATGACATTGATTATGATGAGACATTCTCTCCTGTGGCCAAAAGGCCTTCTGTTCGGATCATTATTATCATGGCTGCTCGATTTCATTGGCCGCTCCATCAACTTGATGTCAAAAATGCCTTTCTCAATGGCATTCTTGATGAGGAGGTTTATATAAAGCAGTCCCCCGCTTTTGTTAGCAAAGCTGAGCCACTAAAGTTTGTTGCTTGAAATGATCTTTGTATGGACTCAAATAGTCCCCTCGTGCTTAGTTTGGCTGTTTCACTGAAATTATCACTGGTTTTGGATTGAGGAGAAGTGATAATGATCATTCCGTGTTCTATCGACATCATCAAAGGAAGAAAATCATTTTAGTTGTATATGTTGCTGACATTGTAATTACAGGAGATGATCATAATGGTATTCAAGATCTGAAGTCATATATTCAACAGAAATTTAAAACTAAGGATTTTGGGCGACTAAAGTATTTCTTGGGGATCGAAGTTGCTCAATCTAAGTAGGAAATTTGTTTGTCACAGAGAAAGTATGTACTTGACATACTTACCGAGAGCGGTATACTAGGATGTAGGCAACCACACACTCCTATGGACCCAAATTCCAAACTGTTTTCAGATCAGGGTGTCCGATGGAGGATCCAGAGAGATATAGGAGGCTTGTAGGAAAACTAAATTATCTCACGGTCACTCGTCCTGATATTGCATACTCAGTTAGTATAGTAAGTCAGTTTATAATGTCTCTCCGTACAAGCCATTGGAATACAGTTATGAGAATTCTTTAGTATTTTAAGAGCTCCCATGGCAGAGGATTGTTGTATACTGATGGTGGACACTGTCGAATTGCTGGTTGGTCAGATGCTGACTGGGCTAGCTGCCCAACGACTAGGAGATCCACCACTGGGTATTGTGTGTTTGTTGGGAGAAACTTAGTTTCATGGAAGAGGAAGAAACAAAATGTGGTGTCTCGATCGAGTGCTGAATCCGAGTATCGTGCTATGGCTGACCTTACATGCGAGATGACATGGGTCAAACGATTACTTACTAAGTTGGAAATTCTTCAGCATGAGCTAATGCATATGTATTGTGTTAGCCAGTCTGATATCTACATAGCCACTAATGCTGTATTTCATGAACAAACCAAGCATATTGAGGTTAACTGCCATGTGGTTCGCAACAAGATTAGTGGCACGCCGTATGAGCCTCCTCAGATAGAGGCTAAACATATTCGTACTGATCACCAGCTAGCCGATGCTCTCACAAAGTCTCTTGCGAGAGCTAGAATACAGTTCATCAATGACAAGTTGGGCATGTATGACATATATGCTCCAACTTGAGGAGGAGTATTAAAGATATTATACGGGTAATGTACGTGTTGTAATAGGAGTACTATATATATGTAATAAGTGTGTATTGTAGAACTTGAGAGGGATAAACCAACTTATAATAACTATTTTAATCTCTGGAAAATTATCTTGGCAAAAAATATATCCATTGCTGTGTTACGGAGTTTGGAACTAAAAGGTTTGTTATTACTTTGTAACTTGAGAAAGAATATGCTGCCAAGGTTACACATGTTCTTGATGAATTAATGGATAAAGCGGGGGAAAAACCATACACTGATAATTTAAATTATGCCAGTGCATCATAAGAAGCAAAACACCATGCCGTAAGATAGTGAAACACTTGTAGCATTGCAGAAAGTAGGAATATATTTTCATTATATAGAACTATACAAATCTTGTCATATAATGATATAATTAAGCTTAGCATAGTCATGATTCTTGCTTTGTTGACCATTCACAACAAACTTCTCACTGTTGAGATTCTTAATGAGTTCTGTACCAAAAAAACCTGACCGTGGGCCAAAAATGTGTTCTATGCCAAAATCATATTGAGAATACTCAGCATCTATTTATACACTACCCCTTCATTCAACCTTTATGGTACATATGGAAAAAGAGCCTGACATGATTATGGTAAACCAGTTTCGGTTGTTGCTAGGTGGAGCATTTGGAGGTACCAACGTGTTAAACATGCTTTTCGAGCATCGTGAGATCTCTCCATGATCGCTTTGATTTGGATTATTTGGAAAGAGAGAATTTGTAGAATATTATCCAAAAATTTTCGTCCGATTGAGCAAATAATTGATGATCTTTTATTCTTTACCAAGTTTAGAGCTAGCATCTTTTTCTCTACCAAATTAGCTAATCTTTGTCTTGCTAACTTACATAATGTTGTGGCTTCACTTTATTCAATATGGTATTTAATTTATTTTTTTTATAATACTGACTTTTTGAATCTACCTTCCAGATTTGAGCTCGGTCTGAAGTTTGAGTACCCATGGCCTTTTTGGTTGTTCCTCCTAGCTCGTGGTCGGTCTTCCTGGTCATAGATCATGTTTTGTTATCTTTCCTTGTGCATGTCATCTTTTCTAGTAGGCTAGGGTTGCTTGGAGCCACATATTTTGCTTGGGTTTTATTAGGTCTGTGCAGCAGCTCTCGCTGCTCTATTAGTTGTTTGTTCCCCTTATATTTTGAGAGTTTTTGCATTGCTGAATGGTTGATGATCCTGTTAGCTAAGAATCTCCTTGTTGTAACACCCGGTGGAAGAAGACATCAATATAAGAGGAGAGGAAATGTACTGTTATTATTAATTACAAATGTTCATACTAGAAAGCCTTTAAATAGGTACAAAAGAACTAATGGTGGGCTTCATAAACTGAGGAGAAAACTTCTCCTGGCCACACACATAACCACAAGACCAGGTAGCTTCCTAAAGAATAGGTAAACTTGTAACGCCCCGAATCCCAAAATTACTGAGTTCGAGATGTTCTTCAGGATCTTTTCGCTTTTCTCGAGTACAATTTTAAAAGGAAATTCAAACTTTTCTTTTTACATCAGAGTTACATCATCTTACATTTATATTTACACAGCGGAAGCAAAATATACAACATTTACATAAATGAACAACAACATAATGAGATCTTTATGCATCCATTCCTCTTTACATGTAATTTATCCTGCATACAAAACTGTGGGTACGTCAGTTTATTCAACCGACGATAATTATACATGACCATCCTCTCTATGCCAGAAACAGTATAATGAATCTCATTTCTTAACAAATCAACAATCTTGTTCATAATAAGCATGTAAAAATCAAAGGGGAACTTTTAGAGATGTCGTGTCGTGATTGTGCACTTAATCCTTAATGCAATTTATTTAATTTTCACATGACACTAATGCACACTTGTTCGAATTCTATGCATCCCATACTACATAGGTTCGAGGGCAAGCCTCTTAATCGTTCTTCATTTTTGTAGGGTTCAATCCCCCGCCATGACTTACTCTACTTCTGTAAATTCAATGAGTATCTTAGATGATTCTATGAGTACAAGCATGTATCCTGGCCCCTGGAGTAGAATTTCGCGCCATGTCTTGACTCGTCAAGCATGCATTCTGCGACAATTCAGTCTCCTCCCTGAACACACTCCTCTTGCAGTCACCAAAACATCCCACAAGCGTGACTAGAGTCCGATCATTACTGAGTTGTGCCCGCGCCATGTCTTGACGCATCAAGCATGCATTCTGCGGCTCACACACCCGCACCGTACCCTAGCTCTCATACTCATGTTTTTCTCTCACCTTCATCACCTCCACACTATGTATTAAAGTTACAGTAGAATCATGAATAAAAATCAAGCTCTAGAGTTAGCCTCTCCATCAACCGGACTTATCATTTCATTTCACTTGACCAACCTGGTCTATTTCTCAATATCATTTCATTTCACTGCCGGGGAGACTTAGCTACTCCTTCGTTCAATTTCAAATTCACAATATCCAATTGAGCGCCATCAGCTCATGATTTCATTTTAGAGTCTCACAGACTTTCTCATCATGATTTAGCCTTTCATAATTATTCATTTAATTCTCAATTCTCATCTATGATTCCTTTCACATAATTCATACAGCCATAAACAGAATCCATCGATTAAAAGCATAACGTTCATCATTACCAACAGTAAATAACATGAATCAAATTATCAAAAGTCCACTCTGTACAGTCGACTTGGAAGAATACCAGTCGACTTATACAGTCACATACAGGTTCCTCATAAAAGCTCGGGATAGTCGACTGTTGCACTCAACCAGTCGCCTGTCCCGTAACTTTCCATATTCACAATATTATCCACATGACAGTCGACTATTCATTAATCAGTCGTCTGTCCTGGAGATTTCAAACAGCATAATTTCTAAGTCCAGATCAGTCGACTTGCTACACGCATTCGGTCGACTGGACAGATCCATTTCAATTAGGGAATTTATTTACAGTTCTTACGTGTACTTGCATCACGATATCAGTTAACAGTATACATCAATTCATGTTTCATAAACAGAGTTTCTTCTTGTTCAGTAGCATTCACAGCATAATTTTCCCAGTTATTAACATGCTCCTTTAGAGAAAACTACTCTAAACATGCATTCGCATTGCCCATACTTTCTTACAATAATGAAGGTACAAATCTCGAATCATCATAATGGGTCTACGTAAATAGAATATCTTTATTCAGGGGACTTTCAAACAGTCATATTCAGAATGAAGCACCAGTCGACTTAACACCAAGTCAGTCGACTGCGCCGACAACTTCAGATATTTATCACTATTAGTTCGTTTCATTTATTTACCTTCCCTCCATCATATGTGTCATAGGGAAAATATACATTTAATAATCACACCATCATGTCTATTGCACACATTTTATCAGTACATTATGAAAAATAGTGTCTCGTACCAGTCGGCTGGCTCACATGGCAGTCGACTGTACCGACAGTCTCGTCCCAATATTACTAGCATGTTCAAGCAATTTCTACCGCATTCCATTCACTTTTTATAACATAGTATCAATCATAACAATTGCAATATCATTCCTACATTAGAAGTCCTGAGAAACACCCACCTTAAATGAAGAAATAACGAAATCCCGCAAAAAGCTCCTCACGACGGTGAACGCCTTCTTGCTCCTTTGTTCCACACCGAGCTCCTCTGAATGCTGCTCGACTCCACAGAAAAGCTTCCACACAACTCACAGATACTCTCTTGAAATCTTAGGAAATTTTAGTGTAAAAGAGATAGGGAATAGGAGGGGGTATTTATACTAGAATATAGGTGAAATAGAGGGCTGAGATTTGTTGGGGAGTTGGAGATCAAAGGCTGAGATCAGATCGGGAGTTGAGAAAACTACCCACAACTCAAAGGTAACTACCCATGATCTAGCCCATCACTCCACAACCCGGCCAAAAGAAGTGCTCAAAGCACGTGTATGCGAAAGCACGTGCATGCACCAACTACACCCTACAAATAGTATATCAAATACCCGGCCAAAAGAAGAAAAAGATGTCACACATGCTGGTTATAAAAATACAATAGAAGGGGTTTTAAATCCATGAGCTAAAATTAATTGGGCCAAACTAATTATCTTGTAGAAAAACATTTGGGCTTAAGGAAACAATATTACACATGCATATCATATGTAGAATTAAATAATCTTTATATATATATAGAAAAAATCGGGGTATTACATCACTCCCTCCTTAGAATAGTTCCGTCCCCGGAACTACAATCAAGAGCGAGAAACAGAAAGCACAACAACAAGAGATACAAAGATATAAAGATACAAAAATACAAAATACAGTCAACAAAACAATCAAGCAAAAAGCTCAGGATAGTCCTTGAACATCTTCTCCTCAGATTCCCAAGTAGCCTCTTCAACCAAGTGGTTTCTCCAGACTACCTTGACCATCGGTATCGTCTTATTCCTCAAGACCTTCTCCCTACGGTCAACGATCTCAACAGGAGTCTCGATGTAATTCAGGTCTAACTGCAAACCTTCCGGCACCTCAGGCAAATGATGACTCGGGCCTGGAATATAACCTCTCAACATAGACACATGAAAGACATTGTGCACCTGAGACAACTCTTCCGGTAATTCAAGCCGGTAAGCAGTTTTCCTGATCCTTTTCAATATCTTATATGGGCCTATAAATCTCGGGGCTAACTTCCCGCCTTTGCCAAACCGAACCACACCTTTACTGGGTGATACCTTCAAAAAAACGAAGTCACCAACCTCAAACTCAAGGTCCCTTCTCCGGTTGTCTGCATAGCTTTTCTGCCTGCTCTGAGCTTCCACCAACCTTTTCCTGATCAGATCAATCTTCTCAGAAGTCAGCTGTACAAGCTCAGGACCAAACAACTGATGCTCCCCAACCTTATACCAACACACAGGAGTCCTGCACTTCCTGCCATACAAAGCTTCATACGGCGCCATCCCGATGCTAGCCTGAAAACTGTTGTTGTAGGCAAACTCTACCAAAGGTAAATGCCTTTCCCAACTGCCTCCGAAGTCTAGTATACAACACCGAAGCATGTCCTCAAGAATACGGTTGACTCTCTCGGTCTGCCCATCGGTCTGTGGATGAAAAGCAGTGCTGAAATCTGTCTTGGTACCCAAAGCTGCCTGAAGACTCCTCCAGAAATGCGAAGTAAACTGCGCATCTCGATCAGACATAATAGTCGAAGGAACGCCATGAAGTCGGACAATCTCACCAACATACAACTCAGCCAACTTGTCCATCGAAGCCGTGAGTTTCATTGCCAAAAAGTGAGCGGACTTGGTAAGTCGATCGACTATAACCCAAATAGCATCATTGCCTTTAGAACTCTTAGGCAATCCCGTAATGAAATCCATACTGATGTTATCCCACTTCCATTCCGGAATAGGTAACGGCTGTAATAGACCTCCGGGTCTCTGATTTTCGGCTTTGACTTGCTGACAAACCTCACACCTCGCGACAAATTCGGCCACATCCCGCTTCAAACCTGACCACCAGAAATGCTGTTTGATGTCTTTGTACATCTTAGTACTCCCAGGATGTACTGACAAAAGAGTAGCATGCGCCTCTTGAAGAATACTCTCTTTTAGGTCCGCCTGATCTGGAACACACAGCCTATCTCTGAACCACAGCACTCCATCCCTGATCTGAAATCCGGGCAACCTGCCAGCACCAACCTGCTCCTTCATCTCCAAAATATCAGCATCAACTTCCTGACTTGCAATGATCCTTGCATTCAAAGTAGGCTGAAGCTTCAACTGAGATAAAGATGCTCCCAATCCTTGCAAGACAACTTCAATACCTGCTCGATCCAACTCCTCAATCAGATGCCTCTGAGTCGTAATCAAACTGGCCAAACTGCTCTTGCGACTAAGTGCATCAGCAACAACATTAGCCTTTCCAGGATGATACTTGATCTCAGGTCGCATATCCTCGAGCACTTCCAACCATCTCCGCTGCCTCAGATTGAGATCCCTCTGCTGGTATATGTACTTCAAGCTTTTATGATCCGTGTACATGTTCAACTTCTCACCATACACGTAGTGCCTCCATTGCTTCAAAGCAAAGATAATCGCGGCCAGCTCTAGATCATGAGTTGGATAATTCTTCTCATGCGGTCGTAGTTGCCTAGACCCATAAGCGATTACTTTACCCTCTTGCATTAAGACACAACCAAGCCCCCGATGTGAAGCATCGCTATAGACATCGTACTCAACTCCTGCTCTAGGCAAAGCCAAAATAGGTGCAGTCGTCAGTCTATCTTTCAACTCCTGAAAACTCGCCTCACATTGCTCGGTCCACTTGAAGCTCACATTCTTCTTGGTCAACTCAGTAAGCGGCACAGCTATCTGAGCATAATCTTGAATAAATCTCCTGTAGTATCCAGTCATCCCAAGGAAACTTCTGACTTCCTTCACTGTAGTAGGCCTAGCCCAATCTCTCACTGCCTCTATCTTCGGAGGGTCAGTTGCCACTCCCTCCTTAGAAAGGATGTGACCTAGGAATGCCACTTCAGATTTCCAGAAATCACACTTGGATAACTTGGCATACAACCTCTGCTCTTCCAACTTCTGCAAAACTGCTGCCAGATGCTCGGTGTGCTCCGCCTCAGACTTGGAGTACACGAGAATATCGTCGATAAACACCACGACGAAAGAATCAATAAACGGCCTCAGAACTCTGTTCATCAAGTCCATGAAGATTGCGGGTGCATTCGTCACTCCGAATGGCATAACTAAGAATTCGTAATGCCCATGCCGAGTTCTAAATGCAGTTTTGTGCACATCTTCAGCTTTCACTCGCACTTGGTGATATCCTGATCGAAGATCTATTTTGGAGAATACAGCTGCTCCTTGTAGACGATCGAACAAGTCATCAATTCGAGGAATCGGATACTTATTCTGAACAGTGACCTTATTCAGCTCCCGGTAATCGATACACATCCTCATCGATCCATCCTTCTTCTTTACCAAAAGCACTGGTGCTCCACAAGGTGACGCACTAGGTTGAATAAAGCCTTTTCCCAATAGTTCCTCAATCTGCCGTTTCACCTCATCCTGTTCCACTGGAGCCATCCTATACGGTGCCTTAGAAATGGGTGCACTTCCCGGTTGAACAGTGATGCTGAACTCTACATCACGGTGCGGAGGTAACCCAGGAAAATCTTCCAAGAACACTGTCGGATAGTCCCGAACCACAGGAATCCCTTGCAATTCCACAGGAGTCTCTTCCTTGCGGATAGTTGCCACCAACTTAGAACACTTCAACTTCCCTTGGAAAGTGACTTCAGGTCCACCTGGAGCCTTCACTGTCACCGTCTTGGTCTTACACTCGATGCTTGCACTGTACACCGACATCCAATCAATGCCAATGATAACATCGACTCCCAAGATAGTCAGCTCGATCAGATCAATGCCAAAGATTCGATCCCCAATCACTATCTCGCAATCAGCATAGTACCGATCAGTGGTCAAAGTTTCCCCTGATGGAGTAGCTACTGCTAAGATTTTGCCTGGAAAAATCTTTGGTTCAACTCCCAACACTTTAGCAAACTTTGGAGATACAAAAGTATGAGAGGATCCAGTATCAAACAACACCACAGCTTCCTTTCCATTAATATAGAGTTCTCCTGTTACATAACATACATCATTACATAACAGTTTCACACTATGAACGGGAAGAAGAAATGACAAAAACCACACTAAACATCAGCTCTCGTACCAGAGATGACTTGATCCGCCTCCTCAGCATCAGCTTCTGTCAAAGCAAATACTCGCCTTGACTGGTACGGCCTCTTCCCAGTCTGCTGTATTGGCACATTGTGATTGCCAGCCCGTGGTTTGAGACATCGAGATTGGTAATGTCCCACTTCACCACAGTTAAAGCAAGTGACTGCAGAAGGTCTCCCTACATCGTTTCCAGGTCTACCAGCTACACTGACGGCGTTCGCCCCTGTCGGTTTGAACTTCTGTGCAGATGGTTGCCCCTTGAAACTCCCCGATGGTGCGGGCCTCTTCCCGGACTGCCAGTTGCTCTTCTGGTGCTGAGCAACATGGAACTGCTCCATATCTGCCTCCGTTGCTGCCGCCCTCTTCACCAGCTTATCGAATCTACTGATACCAAGAGGTATCATACGAGACCTCAAGCTCGGCCTCAGACCATGCTCGAACTTGCGAGCCTTCTTCGCCTCATCCATCACCAGTTCTGGAGCGTATCTGGAGAGCTGAGTAAACTTAGTCTCATACTCCCTCACTGACATGCTGCCTTGCTGAAGTGACAGAAACTCCTTGGCCTTTTTCTCCTGGACGTCGGAGGGGAAATAATGGCTGCGGAATTCTTCCAGAAATTCCTCCCAGCCAAGCAACAAGCCGCCCATAGTCCTCTTCATCGACTGCCACCAAACAGCCGCATCCTTCTCCAACTGCAAAGTCGCCAACTTGACCTTGCTGCCCTCCGGTGTCTCCAACACCTCAAAGATTGTCTCCACTTGCCGAATCCAGTTATCGGCCGCATCCGGGTCGGACTTTCCCTCGAACACTGGTGGTTTCATTCTCTTGAACGATTCCACTAGCTTAATTGCCTCGGGTACTGGATTCACCAGCCCCCTTCCTTGGTTTGCAGCCACTGCATTCAGCATCTGGTAAACCCTTGCAAACTCGGCCTCCAGGTCCAAACCTTCACCATTCCTGGCTCCTCTTCTCGCCATATTCTGATGCAAAAGATCCATTAAATTCGAAGTATAAGACAAGAAATTAAACCAACTTTCATTTCATTGAATTTCAAAGTTTATACATTCGAATTAAAACATTTCTTAACATCAGAATAGAAGAAAATAGAAACTAGGACAATCTAATCTCTACGGGTCCTCTTCACTGCTCGAAGTTCATCCCGCAGTTCATCCACCTCATCTTTCAGCACATCGGTCAGGTTCTTTTTCTTCTCAAGTTCCCAAATCCGATGGCTAAGAACAGAATAGTCAGCATTCCGCTTCTCCATCTGAGCCTCCAAAACTCCAACTCTATACTTCAAGGTATCCACTTGCCTCTGCAGAGAAGCCACAGCGCTACTCAGAGCTGGTCCCTTTTCTTCATCGGAAGAAGAAGAATCGTCAGGTGAGTTCGGCGGTGGGGTGATCTCTCGAGATTCAGGGTACTCCTCATCATCTGAATCAGCTTGCCCAGGGTGATACTCGTCCTCAGAATCAGCCTGTCCAGGATGGTACTCTTCCTCAATAATGTGCCAGTCGTCGCCTCCAGCAGGGTCGAAGTGATCAGCCATCTTAGAATAGAGAGGAGAAAGCATAAATCATAGAGCAACACAAATGTAAGTCACTTACATTTAAATCTCTAGACTCAAACACACACTCTAATGTCCACATCTAGGGTGTCGTTCCTTATAAATTTGTACAAGTGTGAAAGCGTAGGAAAGCGTGGCTCTGATACCACTCTGTAACGCCCCGAATCCCAAAATTACTGAGTTCGAGATGTTCTTCAGGATCTTTTCGCTTTTCTCGAGTACAATTTTACAAGAAAATTCAAACTTTTCTTTTTACATCAGAGTTACATCATCTTACATTTATATTTACACAGCGGAAGCAAAATATACAACATTTACATAAATGAACAACAACATAATGAGATCTTTATGCATCCATTCCTCTTTACATGTAATTTATCCTGCATACAAAACTGTGGTTACGTCAGTTTATTCAACCGACGATAATTATACATGGCCATCCTCTCTATGCCAGAAACATTATAATGAATCTCATTTCTTAACAAATCAACAATCTTGTTCATAATAAGCATGAAAAAATCAAAGGGGAACTTTTAGAGATGTCGTGTCGTGATTGTGCACTTAATCCTTAATGCAATTTATTTAATTTTCACATGATACTAATGCACACTTGTTCGAATTCTATGCATCCCATACTACATAGGTTCGAGGGCAAGCCTCTTAATCGTTCTTCATTTTTGTAGGGTTCAATCCCCCGCCATGACTTACTCTACTTCTGTAAATTCAATGAGTATCTTAGATGATTCTATGAGTACAAGCATGTATCCTGGCCCCTGGAGTAGAATTTCGCGCCATGTCTTGACTCGTCAAGCATGCATTCTGCGACAATTCAGTCTCCTCCCTGAACACACTCCTCTTGCAGTCACCAAAATATCTCACAAGCGTGACTAGAGTCCGATCATTACTGAGTTGTGCCCGCGCCATGTCTTGACGCATCAAGCATGCATTCTGCGGCTCACACACCCGCACCGTATCCTAGCTCTCATACTCAAGTTTTTCTCTCACCTTCATCACCTCCACACTATGTATTAAAGTTACAGTAGAATCATGAATAAAAATCAAGCTCTAGAGTTAGCCTCTCCATCAACCGGACTTATCATTTCATTTCACTTGACCAACCTGGTCTATTTCTCAATATCATTTCATTTCACTGCCGGGGAGACTTAGCTACTCCTTCGTTCAATTTCAAATTCACAATATCCAATTGAGCGCCATCAGCTCATGATTTCATTTTAGAGTCTCACAGACTTTCTCATCATGATTTAGCCTTTCATAATTATTCATTTAATTCTCAATTCTCATCTATGATTCCTTTCACATAATTCATACAGCCATAAACAGAATCCATCGATTAAAAGCATAACGTTCATCATTACCAACAGTAAATAACATGAATCAAATTATCAAAAGTCCACTCTGTACAGTCGACTTGGAAGAATACCAGTCGACTTATACAGTTACATACAGGTTCCTCATAAAAGCTCGGGATAGTCGACTGTTGCACTCAACCAGTCGCCTGTCCCGTAACTTTCCATATTCACAATATTATCCACATGACAGTCGACTATTCATTAATCAGTCGTCTGTCCTGGAGATTTCAAACAGCATAATTTCTAAGTCCAGATCAGTCGACTTGCTACACGCATTCGGTCGACTGGACAGATCCATTTCAATTAGGGAATTTATTTACAGTTCTTATGTGTACTTGCATCACGATATCAATTAACAGTATACATCAATTCATGTTTCATAAACAGAGTTTCTTCTTGTTCAGTAGCATTCACAGCATAATTTTCCCAGTTATTAACATGCTCCTTTAGAGAAAACTACTCTAAACATGCATTCGCATTGCCCATACTTTCTTACAATAATGAAGGTACAAATCTCGAATCATCATAATGGGTCTACGTAAATAGAATATCTTTATTCAGGGGACTTTCAAACAGTCATATTCAGAATGAAGCACCAGTCGACTTAACACCAAGTCAGTCGACTGCGCCGACAACTTCAGATATTTATCACTATTAGTTCTTTTCATTTATTTACCTTCCCTCCATCATATGTGTCATAGGGAAAATATACATTTAATAATCACACCATCATGTCTATTGCACACATTTTATCAGTACATTATGAAAAATAGTGTCTCGTACCAGTCGGCTGGCTCACATGGCAGTCGACTGTACCGACAGTCTCGTCCCAATATTACTAGCATGTTCAAGCAATTTCTACCGCATTCCATTCACTTTTTATAACATAGTATCAATCATAACAATTGCAATATCATTCCTACATTAGAAGTCCTGAGAAACACCCACCTTAAATGAAGAAATAACGAAATCCCGCAAAAAGCTCCTCACGACGGTGAACGCCTTCTTGCTCCTTTGTTCCACACCGAGCTCCTCAGAATGCTGCTCGACTCCACAGAAAAGCTCCCACACAACTCACAGATACTCTCTTGAAATCTTAGGAAATTTTAGTGTAAAAGAGATAGGGAATAGGAGGGGGTATTTATACTAGAATATAGGTGAAATAGAGGGCTGAGATTTGTTGGGGAGTTGGAGATCAAAGGCTGAGATCAGATCGGGAGTTGAGAAAACTACCCACAACTCAAAGGTAACTACCCATGATCTAGCCCATCACTCCACAACCCGGCCAAAAGAAGTGCTCAAAGCACGTGTATGCGAAAGCACGTGCATGCACCAACTACACCCTACAAATAGTATATCAAATACCCGGCCAAAAGAAGAAAAAGATGTCACACATGCTGGTTATAAAAATACAATAGAAGGGGTTTTAAATCCATGGGCTAAAATTAATTGGGCCAAACTAATTATCTTGTAGAAAAACATTTGGGCTTAAGGAAACAATATTACACATGCATATCATATGTAGAATTAAATAATCTTTATATATATATAGAAAAAATCGGGGTATTACAAAACTAGGAGCTAGTCTAGATTATTCACTAACATATGCACAAGACCAGGTAGCTTCCTAAAGAATAGGTAAACTAAGAGCTAGTCTAGATTATTCACTGACATTCTCCTCCTTAATCTAGACTTGATCTAGGTTAATAACTCCAAGCATCTGCTGCATCTCTGCGAACTTCACTCTATCGAGAGCCTTCGTGAGGATGTCGGCACGTTGTTTTTCAGTGCACACAAACTCCACCTTTATCTGCCCTCTTTCAACACACTCGCAAATGAAATGATAGCGAGTATCAATGTGCTTACTGCGCCCATAAAATACTGAATTCTTCATCAAAGCAATTGCAGACTTGTTGTCGACATAGAGCGTGACTGGCTTAGGTTCGCGACCAGTCACTTCACTAAGCAGATTCCTCAGCCACAAAGCTTGACACACTGCAGCCGTTGCCGCCATGAACTCAGCTTCACATTAGGACAACGCGACAGTTTTCTGCTTTTGAGACGCCCAAGTGATCATGTTCTTGTTGAGGTAGAACGCCATTCTGCTGGTGCTCCTCCTGTCGTCGACATCTCTGGCTAAGTTGCTGTCGATGAATCCGTACAGTTCATCCTCACCATGTCCTCTTCCATACATGAGTCCATACTCCATGTTCCCTTCACATATCTGAGGATCTGTTTCACAGCCTGGTGATGCATGGTTGTTGGCTTCTCCATGTACCTGCTCACCATTCCGACTGCATAACAAATATCTGGACGAGTGTGAGTTAAGTACCTGAGACAGCCAATGATACGCCTATATTGCGTCGGATCAACTGGTGTTCCTTCAAGGTCCTTGCTGAGTTGCAGTTTTGCTTCCATGGGATACTTGGTCGGATTGCAATCTCCCATTCCAAACTGCTGCAATACTCTCTTCGCATATGCTGATTGCTTCAGTGTAATGCGTTCACCTTGTTGATCTACCTCTATACCCAGGTAGTAGGAGAGTAACCCAAGGTCACTCATCTCAAATTTCTGCATCATCTGCTGCTTGTAGGCCTTTACAGCAGTTGCTCTCGTGCCTGTGACGATTAAGTCATCAACGTACACTCCGATAATGAGTGCACCCTCTCCATTGCTCCTCGTGTACACAGCATATTCTTGAGTGCATCTGATGAATCCCAGCTCCTTTAAGCAGTTGTCCAGGCATGTGTTCCAGGCCCTCGGTGCTTGCCGCAAACCATAAAGAGCCTTGGACAGTCTATACACCCTGTGCTCCTGGTTCTTGACGATGAAGCCTTCAGGTTGAGCTACATATACCTCCTCTTTGAGGTCACCATTCAGAAACGCAGATTTAACGTCCAAGTGGTGAACCTCCCATCCGTGCTGGGCTGCGAGGGCGATGATCAAGCGAACTGAGTTGAGTCTGGCCACTGGAGCAAACACTTCATCAAAGTCCACTCCATGTTGCTCGACGTACCCCTTTGCCACAAGTCTAGCTTTGTGCTTGAGGATCTTGCCTTCACTATCTCTCTTCACCTTGTATACCCATTTTAAACCGATGGGTTTGTGCCCAGATGGTAACTCGGTAAGCACCCAAGTCCCATTCTTCTCGATGGCTTCCAGCTCCTTCTTCATAGCTTCCCGCCATTCATGTTCGAGTGTAGCATCTTGAAAGTTTGCCGGTTCTTCAGCCGACAAATAAAGTATTTCTGGATCAAGAAATATCTCCTCAGTTTCAGCATAAATGTCGGCATTGAGTGGTATCTCCTTGGCTCGCTCGAGTCCACCGTCGGTGTGGGTGAGTTGCTAGAGGTTGAGGATGCAGTTTGTGGTGTAGTAGGCTCCCTTGACGCCATTGCCACTCCGTGCGTGATAGGTGTTGCCGGATCTCTCATGCCCTCCGGCGTGTGCACAAGCGCGTCCACCGCTCTCTGTAGAGTGATCACTGTCTCGACAACAGGTTCTTCGACTGAGAGTTCTACCCAGCCCTGTGGCTCAGCACCATCACCATTGTTCCAGTCCCATCTCCTTTCTTCCTCGAATACGACATCCCTGCTCACATGGATCTTACTGCGTTGAGGATTGTAGAGACGGTGTGCTTTGCAGCCCTCTTCCACGCCAAGGTACACCAATGGCGTGCTTCGGTCATCAAGCTTCTTGTGATGAGGACCTGCAGTCTTCATGTGTGCAACGCATCCAAACATCCTTAAGTGTTCGAGGTTCGGTTTCTTACCGATCCAGGCTTCATACGGCGTGACAGCACCGAGAGCTTTAGTTGGCAACCGGTTGAGCAGGTACACCGAATGTCTGACCGCCTCGCCCCACATGCTTCCAGGAACATGCATGGTCTTGAGCAAGCTCCTTGTCGTGGCCATCACTGTACGATTCCGGCGCTCCACTACGCCATTTTGTTGTGGCGTATATGGTGCGTTGAGGTGCCGTTGTATGCCTTCACCTTCACAGAAGCTTGTGAATTCCTTGGATAGGAACTCACCTCCTCGATCAGTTCTTAATGTCTTTATCTTGCTGTCACATTCATTCTCTACAGTAGACTTAAATTTCTTGAAAGCATTAAAAGCATCACTCTTTTCTTTGAGCATATAAACCCACATCATGCGACTGAAGTCATCAACAAGTAGAAGAAAGTACTTGTTACCTGCAAGTGTAGCGGGTGTAATCGGGCCACATATGTCAGCATGCACAAGTTGCAGTGTCTTCTCAGCTTTGAAGCTAGCCTGCTGAGGGAACGGTAGTCGTGCTTGTTTGGCGATGAGGCACCCTTCACAGATCTGGTTTGGGTGAGAAATCTTCGGCAGCCCGGTGGCCATTCCCTTTTCTGCCATAATCTTGAGCGCGAAGAAGTTCACGTGCCCGAGCCTTGCATGCCACAACCAGGCTGGGTCTTGTACTTTGGCCATCATACATATCGGCCTGCAAGATTCAAGAGCTATCTTGTACAGGCGGTTAGGTGATCTCCCCACCTTCATCAGCAGGGTACCGTTCCTGTCGAACACCCTCAAGTAGGAGCCGGCAATCTCCACCTTGCTTCCATCTTCTGTTAATTGACCAAGGCTCAATATATTAATTCTTAAACTTGGAATGAAGTATACCTCCGATAGAAGACGTTGTTTGCCGTTCTTGCATTGGAACAGGATTGATCCCTTGCCCTCAATCTGCACGGTTGAGCCGTCGCCGAACTTGATATTGTCGGTGATGTTCTGATCAAGGTCCTTGAACTTTCCTCGGTGGCCCATCATGTGGTTGCTAGCGCCGTTGTCAGGGTACCACACGTCGGTGTCGGCCTGCGCTTCTCCAGCCCTGCGCAAGTATGGTATTATCTTCTCTTCATTGAGCATGACGAGATCAGGCGTCTCCTCCTGAATTTCTCCAAGCATCAATGCGGTCTCCTCGTCTTGCGCTCGTGAGAGGTTCACCTCCTCATCACGACGTTGGTTGCGACATTCCGACGCATAGTGCCCATAGTTTTGACAATTGAAGCACTTGATTTTTGATTTGTCGCGGTTGGAGCCTGAACCGCGAGTCCACTCACCCTCCTGGTGTTGCGCTATTTGGCCGCCACGGCCACCCCTGCCGCGCCTGCGACCACGACCACGGGGCTTGCCACGGCCCCGGTCGTCGCTAGAGTGTCCCTTTCCTCTCGACGATGAATCAGCGCCGCCTTTCTTCAACCGCGCCTGCCACTCAGAGTGAGTAAGCAGAAGTTGTTCTCTGTTGCTCTCGCCTCGACCGCGTATGCGTTCTTCGTACGCTTTGAGGCCACCGATCGCTTCCTCGACCGGCATGGTCTCCACATTCGCAAACTGCTCGATCACAGCAACGACCTGCAGGTACTTATCTGGGACGGAGACGAGCAGCTTCTTGACGATGACGACGTCCTCCATCTCGTCTCCCAATCCACGAATCTTGTTTGCGAGGGTCGTCAATTTCCCCGCAAACTCATCGATGGAGTCTGTCTCCTTCATACGAAGATCCTCGAACTCACTCTTCAAGGTTTGAATCCTTGCCTTCTTCACTCGATCAGCGCCTAAGTACCTTGTCTTCAGACTTTTCCAAGCTTCCTGTGCCGTTTTGTGCTTGGCCAGCTGGAGTAGGATCTCCTCGGGGACAGCTTGAAAAATGCACGCCAATGCCATCTTGTCTTTCTTCTTTTCTACGACCACCCCGGCCGTGGGTTCAATGGCGTCCCAGACGCCTTGAGCCTCCATGAAGACCTCCATCTTGATCGCCCAAGTGGAGTAGTTGCAAGACGTCAGCATCGGGTAGTGCAAGGTTATGCTCCCCTCCTTTGTTGTTGGCGCCGACGAGTGCTCCACGATTGACATCTTGTCGAGCCGAAGGTACTGAGCTCTGATACCAAATGTTAGCTAAGAATCTCCTTGTTGTAACACCCGGTGGAAGAAGACAGCAATATAAGAGGAGAGGAAATGTACTGTCATTATTAATTACAAATGTTCATACTAGAAAGCCTTTAAATAGGTACAAAAGAACTAACGGTGGGCTTCATAAACTGAGGAGAAAACTTCTCCTGGCCACACACATAACCACAAGACCAGGTAGCTTCCTAAAGAATAGGTAAACTAGGAGCTAGTCTAGATTATTCACTAACATATGCACAAGACCAGGTAGCTTCCTAAAGAATAGGTAAACTAAGAGCTAGTCTAGATTATTCACTAACAGATCCCACTATAATTTAGCGCTCTGTTAATGGATGATGCCTACTAGTGTTGTTGCTTATCTTTGTGTTTTCGTACTGTTGAATTATGTTATATTTTCGGACTGATTATTGATGATGATTAACTCTGTGCATCATCGATCTTTTGTATGACTGTTTCTGTGTACTGATTGTTTATATATATACTATTGGGTGGGACTATTTTGGGTCATATCTATATGATAAAAAAATTTATATAATTAAGGCTAAGAAAGAGTTGGCGCCATTTTATCCTAGGGTTTCATGTATGCTTATAAATTATGGAGGGCAGAAGCTAGCAAACATGGATGTGAACGGGGGCTGTATTTGAGGTTATAAATACGGTATAGGGATAAGGAGACATAGCGAGTATGGGGTGGGAAGAAATTAAAGCATATATATAGCATATAGCCAATCTATATGGATTGCAAGTGTCCCAAAACAGCTTGTCTCCTTTGGGCTTGGATACCGCATGACTCTACAATCACTCTCCGCTCTTATGGATTCAGTGATTAATCATTAGGCGTTGTACAGGTGGGTTTATGTCATTATTCGCCCATTTGTGTATATCTGAATCTGAGGTAGCTAGCTATATGCTACTCCATATAATGTAATGCAATATAATCCAGATAGATACACATATGCTTGCAGCCAATTCGGTCATAATGCATGTGTGGCAGTAAGAAGACGACAAAAATTCATATGCCCAATTGAACATAGAATATATATGCTGTGTTGAGAACTTGAGATTTATCTTTTTGATGTGCTAAATTTCGTTAAACCCTATCCAGCTTTCGCTAATTTGTAAATAATTCAATTCTTTTTTCCTGGATGACTCTATAGCTAGCTCAAAATTGTTGCAGATGACCCTACTTTTGGGGCTGACGACACTAAAGTTCAATAAGATTTTATGCAATATATATATATATACACCAATTTTTTGAAATTTTGCATTTCAAAATTTACTGGGGTTATTAGAAAATATATCTCTCTCTCGGTCTCTTTGCTATTAAAAAAAAAATACATTTAAGTTTCTTTATTACCTAATTAACCAATTAGGGATATTTTAGATTTTTAAAAAAAAACATGAAACGCTACCAAAGACTAATTTATAGAGGTTTTGTATGGAGTATGGTCATCCTATGGTCATTTGCGATAACTTCGGGCCTATAGTAGGTTTATCTGTGAAAGATGAATTAGATGGAGTTTTATGCAAATTGTTGAAAATTTGGTAGGATTTTGTGAAATTTACACGATATGGAAGAGAAAGAAATAGGTATAAGATATTATACTATTTTCAAATGCGCATGAAATGTATGTTCAATTCTCAATTCGTGAAGGATTTTTCTTACATTTTCACCTAAGAAAGGTAAATGCTCATAGGCATGTAAGGAAAAAAAATCCATTGTCTTTATCCAATGTATTAGATTTGTATTTTCACGAGGAACTAGACCATCATTCTTTTTATTATTACTGAATATATGCTGTATTTAGCTTACATATTTTCTTACATCTAATTCAGGAGCAAATTATCTTGAATCAATTGGTTGTAGCATCATTTATCGTCCATATTTAGCGACAAAACATTTTCAAATTTATATTGTCATGCATAACTTGTATTGCCCCATCCACATAGTAATATATTACTTTAACAAATGAACAATTACATTTAAAATATTATAATAGGAAAGTAGATTTAGAATAGGTTTGATGTGGTTTCCAACATTCCATTTAATTTTGTTTTAGTCCAGAATTAAACCGTGGACTTCCTTGGACCTTCTACTTAAGTGAAAAACGTTTCACAATATTTGGCATTTACTTTGAATTGGCAGAACTAAGTGCAAAGGATTGCCCTTAAAGTCCACATGTAGAGAACACCTAACACCTTAATTAATTAATTAGAAGAAGGTAAAGATCATTACGTACAAAAAGGTAGCCTTTTGTACATGCTAAAGTGCTTCATTATTCACACAAGCAAAAAGAGCTTATAGGTTGATTACTTTAGTGTGATTATGGTTTCTCCAACAATTTATCGTTGTTACCTTTAAACACTATGAGAAAAGGCAATCACTTCCAATATTAGCATTAGTGATATACAAACAATTCCCACAGTGCACACATTGAACTGCTAAGCTCATCAGTGACTTCGACGAATGTAGTGACACCATTAGTGGTGTGCGAAAAGGGAAACCCCCCTTGAAATAGACAAGCACAAGAACATGCCTATGTTTATCTTCTCTACTCCGTCATCCCACAACCAAGTCTCCTTCCTTTTAAAGGCCAACAAGGGTGGGCCGGGTCTGGTCACAATTGACATCACTGTCGACCAGTTAGTCGACCGCACTTTTTTCAGGTAGACCGACATGGCGAACAATAAAGTCAGATGATCATTTCAAACACCAAACTCGAGGTGTTTTGTTGTGTTGTCGCAGAGGGGATCATTTAACCACTCCTTTTTGGTTTGATGGTCGACAACCATCTTTCATTTTGAGGATTAAAGTAGACTGATGCCATATGAATGAAAACATGATTGATAAGTTTGACCTCGAGTAGTTTATAAATATACATATAGATAATGAATGGGGAAAGAATAAGGGGAAAGAAGGGACAAGGAGTACGTGATTTGATTCTGGTTGTTAGGAGAGTGAGATGGGGGTCGAACTCAGAGTTGAAGTATTGGCTCAAAAATCTGGCATGTGTACAGTGTTTAATGATGTGTTAGTGTGCTGACTTAATTAATTAGTGATGAACAACTAGTTAACTTATCCCAGAGTATGTTTAGTCAACTTCATGGTTACTAGCTAGTGTAGGGTAAGGGGGAGATGAAAAATACAGATGATAGTTACCTTGTGAAGACTTTACCTAGTAATGAAAAGAAAGATTAATTTGATTAAGGCAACTTAGCAAAGCTGGGATTTTTATTTGATCTAGGTTGTTTTCATTCATAGTACTCATTTGGGTACTTTTGTTTTTCTTTTGAACATTTTTTCCAAGTGAAATTCTAGAAGGGAAATTGCAGATGCTTAGAAATATTGGAAGTTCGAATATATATTATTTTTTTTGTCGAATAATGACTAATGTTCGAAGAAAAAAAAAGTGCGGAGATGGACCCATGTATTTAGCGGGACTTGTTTTACTCAAACCTTGCGAGATGCAAACTTGAAGAGGTTATGGATGGATATTAGTAATATTATACCTTTTCTCAAAAGTCCAAAAGAAGGAAAACCATACTTTTTATATAAAAAATTACTCTCTCTCAACCAAATCGGAAATATTTGTTAAGCGAAATATGTAATAAATTGAATAAATATTATGAGGGAATGCAATTACATGTGTTAGATATTGTATTATATATTTATTCTCATATTGGGTTATGTATCAGTGTAGTATTTGGTTCCCTCCTATATATAAGAGTCATTATATTCAGTTATAATCAATCCAATAATATTTTCCAATCTCTCTGTTTACCTTATCATGGTATCAGAGCAGAACTATAATCCCTAACCCAAATTTCAAATCCACTTAATCACAAATTCCTAATTTACCCTCTTCTTCCAAATTCCGGCATCAACCACTCCATCACCATCGACTTCCAAATTCCGGCATCAACAACTCCATCACCGTCGACTAAACCCATCGACAAACACCCGTTGTCGACTCACCATCTGAAGCTTCGTTGACTCACCATCGCTAGCACCAGCACCAGCAACAACATCACAAACTCCGTCGACTTCCCCAAACACCAACTCCACCGTCGACTTCTCAAAACACATCAACGCCTCCATCAGTGACCCTCCACCCTAGCCGTTGACCCTCCACCCTCCACCCTAGTAGACTCCCAAAATCCATTCACCCATCAGCTGTCACGCCCTGCTTCCCAAAACTACGGAATGCAAACACGTGACATGGCCCAGCGAATGACATGCGTCATCTATGAGCTGTTATTGATTCAACTCAACAATATACACAAGAAGTAATACAACCACGTATGCATTAAAAGAGTAATCACATCAATACCAATACTTAGAATTTAAGCATAAAATAATCAACATAATAACAATCCAACATCTGGAATTAACAATAACAATATTCGGGTCAAAAGCCCACAAATACGAGAATTAACAACATTGTTCAATTATTAAAATTCTCAAAATGAAACAATAATTATTTAAGCGGCGCAGCAAAACAATTCTTTCACCATTGCTTCTCTCCTAGTCCGTCAGGCAAATCTCCTTGATTTTCTGTAAGCTGTTCATCTAAAAGAGAGAATAGTATGTCCTTAGAGCAAGTCATGGACAGTAAATAGAGAAACAGAGGAACAATGACAATAACGGTATAACGATGACTTTAATGAACGATGAAACCAATAGTATTGAACAGTGACAAAGTGATAATAGTGCAATATGCAATAACGATGATTTATAACCATAACAATAAACAATAATAATAACGGTAAGCAATAATGATAACACTGTTCGATAACGATGACAAAATGCAATGACAATGCGATGAAGTCTTAAGTCTATTATTCATTTTAATCCTAACTAATGCACGTACTACTGCATCCCATACTACAGGTTCGATGCATACAATCAATTTCGTTTAGACTAAGGTAGTAGATTATATAGGTCATGTACTCGGCACGATAACAATAACGATAACGATAACAATAGCAATTTCTTGCACAATAACGATAACAATAGTTGGCATAATAATCCTAAAATAATACACGATGCATTAGGATACTGTGGTCAGTAATCCAACAATAAATTGATAGCACTAGCCGACACAATATTTTGGAAACAATGCCCACATTTCCGAATACAGTCACTATATTATCAACTACCCTAGTCCACCCTTAACCCCGGCTTGATTAACATTCTTTATTCAATTAACATGCAATACTAATGGAGAACAATAGGGACAGAAATATCAATAGAAAACGATAATGCGATTAATAAGGGACACTAGAATGATGACAACACAATCCTAAGATCATGCAATGCACTCTGTACAATCAAATACACCAAATTCCCCAATTCTGGACAGCAATAGGTTGTTGTACAAAAATCAGAATTTCCGTTGCAATAGAATAGCAAATGTTGGTCCGTCAGAAGTTATAGAAACTAGACTCCTGTCCGGTTTCAACACATATTTAAAGTCCAAATTCCGACAACAGTAGCTAGGTAAATTTCAGTGTTCTTTACAGGTTATCGTTTCTGACTGGTTATTAATGTTAACTAGTTTAGTTGTAAAAGCAGTAAATATTCATTTTAAAAATTACCAAAAATAATTTTCATTACCCTAAGCATGTTGGCTATCAATCTGGAAATTATCATGGTAATATTTGATCATTCGCTCACCTAATTCATCAGCTTAACATAGTATGTGCACAAATCTGAAAAATACAGTGCAGCAGCAGTAAAATGGTCATAACTCATGCAATATAAGTGGAAATTCGAAAATTCTGGATTTTATGGAAACTAGAAACATGGTGCTACATTTCATATTTAGAAAGTTATTGATTTTGATGGCATTATCTAAGTCGAAACAGCATGACAATGTTCAGGTTGACAATAAATTTCAGGGTTTCAACATGTTTTTCATGAAAAAGAAAATTAAAATGTTAGGAACGAAGAGTTAGGGGTTAACAATTATAAATCACAGCAAGTTACATCTATCTAAATATGGTATTAAGATGTATAATGTCCATAATCTTACTAATCACAATCAACTAATACACCATCATCAATCATATGAACAATCAACACTAGTATACAATCTACATTGGTTGTGTAATGTCATGACATGAAATACAATAATAATTCATATTCCTATATTCAATAGTCAACTACATCAGATCTCTATACATTGGAGGCAAAAGACAGTACGAAGTCGAGACTACTACTTGGATTCGCTCGTGTAAATCCATAGCATCCCAACGATAGATAACAATAACAGATATACAATAATCAACATAGATCTACTTGTTGGATTCAATAAACAATCTCAAATACGATCCAATATAATTCGAGAGTGAGATGACTTGCCTTTAGGACAACATTAGATCTGATATAGGGAATAACGGGATTAGGATCCTGGGCGACAAATCACGAACACGAAGCATGAACACATGCGAGTTACGTTCAAAAACACCAAAACAGCAAGACACCAATAGATCGGATCCTCTACTCTTCCAAAACAGCAAACACCAAGTCCAAATCTCACACATAGAACAACACACACCAAGTCCAAATCCCACACACAGAACAGCACACACCAAAACCAACCAATCCCTCTTCTTCCAAAACACCAAACAATGACAAATACTGTTCTTCTTCTAAACGTGACGGGGAGAGAGAGAGAGAGAGAGAGAGAGAGAGAGAGAGAGAGAGAGAGATGACGGGAGACTCGATGGCGACCGCGGCGAGGAGCGACAGCAGTGACGAGGGTGAGGGCGGCTGACGATGGAGTGCTGGCGGTCGGGAAGCGACGCCGCAACGAGAAGTCAAAGCTCGAGTGATGTCCTGTTTCGCGCCGAAACAGGGGAGGCAAAAATGGCAGGGTTTCGGGGCTTGGACGACGACGATGATGAGGCGAGGGGGACGTCGGTGGTTGCGGGGTGAAAGGAAAGGCGAAGACGGCGGCGAAGGAGTGGATGAGCTTGAAATCTTGGCAATGGCGATGGGTTCGACAATGGTGACTGAGGTTGAAGACGAGGTGGGGGCGCTACGGTGGCTTGAGTTAAGGTACAGGTCGACGAGGCGAGAGCGCGACGGGAGTCGCGACTGGTTGACGAGGAGGCGAACGGGGGAGCGATGAAGGTGATGGCAATGGCATCGCGCTGAAGCCGCGATGGGGAGAGGCAGGGGCTTGGTGATGGGGTGACCGCGAGGGCGAGGGAGAGGGTAACTGTAACACCCCGAATTCTAAATAAGGCCAAATTCAAGATTCCACAGGATCTTTACACTTTACTTCGTACAATTTTACAAGGAAATTAAAACTTTTCTCAATACATCAGAGTTTGTTACATTTATTACACAGCGAAAACAAAATAAATTACAATGAAACATTTACAACATCTTTGAACAGTATTAGCACATCCATCTTATAGCTTCATGAATATCCATTACCTGCATGTAAGACTGTGGGCACGTCAGTTGATTACAACCGACAAAATGTAATACACGGCTATCCTCTCTATGCCGGAAATAGTATAACGATCTCCATACTTTAACAAACACAAAACTTGAAGGAAAATAAGGTGTTAAAATGTGACTACGCTAAATATGTAAGTGTATGTCATGTCTTAATGCCTAATGCACATATTTTATGCTAGGATGACACTAATGCACACTAGTTCGGATTCTATGCATCCCATACTACATAGGTCCGAGGGCAAGTGCCTACGTACTCCACAATAAAGGGTTCGATCCCTTACCATGGAACTTCCCAGTAATAAGACAAAGTTAAGACGTTCCACGAGTATGGATCCCAATCCTGGGAAACCACCGCAACAAATCCCCTGCCCGACTGTTATACAGATTCCTCGTCGTGCAAACCTCCTGCAAGTGCCCCTCTAGTCCTGGTATACGTATATACATGGAGAACAGCAAACTATTCGCCCGACTACGTATAGTCCCAGATTTAAAATACAAGCTCGTCTTCCACGAGGCAACCATAGTCCCGGATAACTGCCGCAATAAATCCCCTGCCCGACTAGGTCTATAGTCCCGATGAATCGCCGCAACAAGCCCACCGACTTACTATATAGAGTGCCCCACTCACGTTTGCCTAGGTCTTACTACATCTTCACTTGTGTGCCTAAATTTTCTTAAGTTCAAGACATGAATAATTTCCACACCTAGAATTTGTTTTACCTCCTACCGGACTTAATCAACAAATACGAGATGGCCATATCTCCAAATCATATCTCAAATCTTTTCTTTCAATAATGCCTGTACCCGAGGTCTTACTAACTCTAAATCATAATTTTTCAAGTACAAGAATCATGGGTATTCACACCTTCCAATAATCAATGTCTTAAACTTATTATATTCATGTCCTTATCCATAATTTGTTCTATATCCCAATTAGCATCAATACATGAATCTCTTAGCAAATCATAATTTCATTCATAAATTAACAACAATAATAAATTCGTCACTTGAAATTTCATTTGAAATTTAAACTCATGCAACAACCCAAAAACCAAGTACAATCTTTTCAAGAGAAATTAATTCACATAATGTGTATTTCTTTTACTCTTTAAAGTCATACCTTTTTAATAATAAAATCTTCAATCATTACTTGCTTTCTATCTCAAATTTCCTTTTTTAAGTCTCATTTTTACATGGAAAATTCTGAAACAAATTTTAGTAAGTTCTAAATCATTTTATAGGAATAATAGGATTTTCCCCCAATTTTTGTTTCTCACCAAAAACCCCTTTTAAGACCATTAAAAAAACAAAAAAATCAAAAGGTGACCAACGGGATTCGAACCAGTGACCTTCGGGTTGCTACAGTGCAGCACCCAAGGTCCCTCTCGCCAACCACTAGACCAAGTGGTCTTAGTGTTAAATAGTCATACCAAAATCCCTAAATGTCAAATCTGCTGTACTTAGATTTTAATTAAAAGAACTAAAAATTAATGTGACTATCAAGTTTCAAACTCGTTTATTCAAGATCCAATCTTTTAGGATTTTGAGATAAACTTTTTCTTGACTGAGATAAATTTTAAAACAGTAATAAAATTCACTTCAGGTCAAAAATATTTTCATTTAAAAAATAATTCCCCTTCTCATTCATAAAGATTTGTATTTTTTCTCAAAACTTGATTTTAAGAATTTTATTAATAAAACTAGTTTGTGTTCTTTACTTATACTAATTAAAATTTCTAACAACACCAACATGTCTCTCAATCATTTGAATCTCACAAAACTTCTTTTATGCAAGAGTTTATATTTATAAATACAACATAGCAATATACATATATCAACCCATTTCATAGCTCTTAACTAAAATTACTTTGCTCTCTTTCTCCTCCTTTAATTATCATGATTCTAAGGCATAATTTGAATATGACATCTTTCAATAAGTTTCCATACAAAACACATAATTAACATGCAGAAAAAATTTCCCAGCATTCTAACATGAACCACGGTATTGATTCTTTACCCAAAATTTCTATTATCTCTCCAATCACCACTATGTTATTTTCATTCATAACATATTACCCTAGCATGAGATTTTATCTACTTATTTTTCATCAACATAAATTATATTACTCATGAAATCTCTACAATTAGAAAGTAGGAAATCACCCACCTTTTGTGAAGCTTGAATAATGAAAGAAAAGAGAACACCACTTCTAGCTCCAAGGACTCCTAGTTTTTCTTCTCTTAGCAAGAGTCTCCAAGCACAAGAACTCTCTTTCTTTTCTTTTCTCTTGAAATTTTGTTTAGTTTTTGGTGTGTGGAATGAGAAGAAAGGGGTTGTCTTTATAGGTCCAGGTTAGGGTTCGATTTGCATAATTCTTAACCTAATAAAATTTCATTTTAATTCTCCATCTCTTCATTTTCTTAACTTCCCTCGCTCCCAACTCTTCAAATACTATAACCTCCAAACTCCTAACTTTTCCTCTCCCCACTCTCAAAAAAAAACTTAACTCTCATTCACTCTCTCCTTCCCCCAAGCCAAAACCGGGCTCCCCTCCTTGTACCATCTGACCAAAAAATCAAGTGTGCACATGCACATGCACACAATACAAGTTTAATACAATTCTATAGTTCTAATTGGGTACTAGATTTTTGTAACTTGTGATGTATTAGTTTATGTTCTGCCTAATTTAGGTTATAATTAGTGGGCTTGAATTATGGGATTTCATTTTATTTAACTAATTTAATTATTCTAGTGGGCTCTCTTTTTAATTAGCCTATTGGGCTAGAATTTAGTCCATGGATCAAAAGAAGGCTAATTAAAAACTAATGCATGCTAAAAATTAGTAAATGAGAGTAATTAAATGAGAATAAAAATTTGCACGTGCATCATACGTCAAAAATAAAAAAAAATGCATTTTTAATTTAAAATAAAATGTGGGATGTTACAATACTCCCTCTTTAGAATAGTTCCGTCCCCGGAACTACACTTAGGAGCGAAAAAATACATAGAAAGAAAGAAAAGAAAAAGTTTACAAAACTTTTTAGTGGAAGAGTTCAGGGTGATTTTTCATCATCTTTTTCTCTGATTCCCAAGTGGCCTCATCAACAAACTGGTTCCTCCAAATGACTTTGACCATAGGTATCGTCTTGTTTCTCAAGACCTTTTATCGACGATCCACGATCTCAAAAGGACGTTCAGCATAGCTCAGATCTAAATGCAAACCTTCTGGCACTTCTGGCAAATGATGACTCGGATCTGGGATATAGCCTCGTAACATGGGTACGTGAAAGACATTGTGTACTTGAGCCAACTCTTCCTGTAGTTCTAACCGATAAGCTGTCTTTCCAATTCTCTTCAATATCTTGTAGGGTCCAATATATCTTGGGGCTAATTTTCCTTCCCTTCTGAACCGAATCATCCCTTTGGTCGGAGACACCTTCACGAAGACATAGTCACATCGACCAACCTCTTCCTGATCAACTCGATCTTTTCTGAGGTTCACTGTACAATCTCTAGTCCATACAGCTACCGCTCCCCCACTTCATACCAACAAACCGGTGTCCTGCATTTTCTTCCATATAGAGCTTCATATGGTGCCATTCTAATGCTTGCCTGAAAACTGTTGTTGTAGGAAAATTCCACAAGAGCTAAATGCCTCTTCCAGCTGCCACTGAAATCCAACACACAGCATCTCAACATATCCTCCAGCACCCCGTTGACTCTCTTAGTCTGCCCATCAGTTTGAGGATGCAAGGCGGTACTGAAGTCAGTCTTTGTCCCCAAAGCTGCTTAAAGACTTCTCCAAAAGTGAGAAGTGAAACGCGCATCTCAATCGGATACTATTGACAGTGGAACTCCATGAAACTTCACAATCTCTCCAACATACATCTCTGCCAGCTTCTCCATTGACCAAGTAAGCTTCATTGCCAAGAAGTGAGCTGATTTGGTGAGTCGGTCCACTATCACCCAAATTGTATCATTGCCTTTGGAAATCTTTGGTAAACCTGTGATGAAATCCATACTGATACAATCCAATTTCCACTCCGGGATGGGTAATGGCCGTAACAAACCACCAGGCTTCTGATTCTCTGCCTTGACCTGCTGACAAACTGCACACTTAACAACAAACTCGGCTATATCACGCTTCATCCCTGGCCACCAGAAGTATAACTTTATATCCTTGTACATCTTGGTATTCCCTGGATGTACTGATAACAAAGTGGCATGTGCTTCCTGAAGAATACTCTCCTTCAGTTCCACTAGATCTGGCACACACAGCTGCTCTCCATACCACAACTCTGCATCCTTCACCTGGAGCTCTGCCAACTTGCCAATACCAACCTGCTCTATCATCTTCTGGATCTCTGGATCTGCCTTCTGATCGTCGATAATTCTGTTTCTTAAGGTAGGTTGAATCCTTAACTGAGCTAAGGAAGCTCCCAAACCTTGCAAAACCACTTCAATTCCAGCTTGATCAAGCTCCTCTGCCAATTCCTTTTGAGTTGTGATCAGTTGAGACAAACTGCACTTTCTACTGAGCGCATTGCCACAACATTTGCCTTGCCTGGATGGTATTTGGTCTCAGGTCGGATATCTTCCAACACTTCTAACCATCTCCTCTGCCTCAGATTTAGGTCCCTCTGCTGATAGATATATTTCAAACTTTTGTGATCCGTGTACATGTTGACATTTTCTCTGTACACGTAATGCCTCTATTGCTTCAAAGCAAAGATGATAGCTGCCAACTCCAAATCATGGGTTGGGTAATTCTTTTCATGCGGTCTCAGTTGTCTAGACCCATAAGTTATTACCTTCCCATCCTGCATCAGCACACAGCCCAAACTGCGATGGGAAGCATCGCTGTAGATATCATAGTCGACTCCCGCTCTTGGCAACGCCACAATGGGAGTGGTAATCAACCTCTCTTTTAACTCTTGGAAACTAGCTTCACACTGCTCCGACCATTTAAAATTCACATTCTTCTTTGTGAGCTCGGTGAGCGGCACAGCTATCTGAGCGTAACCTTGAATGACCTTTCTGTAATATCCAGTCAAGCCCAGAAAGCTTCTGATATCTTTCACTTTGGTCGGTCTTGGCCAATCTTTCACAGCTTCAATCTTCTGCGGGTCGGTAGCCACTCCCTCCTTAGAAAGGATGTGACTCAGGAAGGCGACTTTGGTTTTCCAGAAGTCATATTTGGATAACTTCGCATATAGCTGATGTTCCTGTAGCTTCTTCAGAACCTCTGCTAAGGGCTTGGCATGCTCTTCCTCTGTCTTGGAATAGACCAATATATCGTCGATAAATAACGACAAAAGAATCGATGAAAGGCCGCAAAACTCTGTTCATCATGTCCATGAAAATAGCCGGTGCATTTGTGACTCCAAATGGCATGACTAGAAACTCATAGTGACCATGCCTGGTTCGGAAAGCCGTCTTGTGCACATCTTCTTCTTTCACTCGGACTTGGTGATACCCTGACTGCAAGTCTATCTTGGAGAATACAACTACTCCTTGTAGATGGTCGAACAAATCATCGATTCGAGAAATTGGGTACTTGTTCTGTATAGTAACCTTGTTCAACTCTCTGTAGTAGATACACATACTCATTGATCCATCCTTCTTCACCAAAAGAACTGGGGCTCCCCACGGTGATGCACTTGGCCTGATGTATCTTTTGCTCAACAATTCTTCGATCTGCTTCTTGATCTTATCTTGCTCAATCGGTGCCATTTTGTATGGTGCCTTGGAAATAGGTGCACTTCCTGGTTGAATAGTGATGCTGAATTCTACATCTCGATGAGGGGGAAGCCCTGGTAGATCATCAAGAAATACAGTTTGAAAATCTCGGACAACTGGCATCTGCTTCACTTCTTCTGGAATCTTCTGCTCTGACAAAGCTGCCACCAACTGCTTACACTTCCTCTTACCTTGGAATGTAACAGCTGGTCCTCCTGGCACCTTCACCACAACTTCCTTGCTCTTGCATTCAATAGTGGCACTGTAAACTGACATCCAGTCTATGACAATAATGATGTCGACTCCCAGAACTGCCAATTCAATGAGGTCGATGCCAAAGATCCTGCCTCCTATTTCAAGATCACACCCTTTATAGTATCGATCGGTAGTAAAGTTTTCTCCTGATGGAGTAGCCACAGATAGAACCTTGGTAGGAAAAATTTTAGGTTCGACTCCCAATCTTTTTGCAAATGAGGGTGACACAAAAGTGTGCGATGATCCCGTATCAAATAACACCAATGCTTTTATTCCATTTATTAGAACGTCTCCTGTTACATATGAGTGCTCTCATTACATAACATTTTATTACACAAATGGAAAAAGTAACAAATCAACTAGGCTTCATCCTCCATACCAGTGATCACATTGTCTACATCATCTGCATTTGCCTCTATCAAGGCGAACACCCGTCCCTGCCTGAACTGCTTTTGCCCAGGGTTGGACTGCTGCTGACTTGGTCCTCCCCACTGAAGTTGAGGGCAAAAAGGCTTGATGTGGCCCTCCTTGTCACAAAGAAAACAGACCTTAACCATTTCCAACTTCTTGCACCTAGAAGACAAGTGACCTGATTCTCCACATTTGAAACACGTGGGTACCCTCCCGGACACTGCAACAGCATTAGCTCCAGTTGGCTTGAAGCGTTGTGCTGGGGGCTGACTCCTGAAATTGCTTGGCGTTGCCGGCCTCTTGCCCAAGTTTCAATTGTTTCTCTTGACTTGCACAGCTTGGTACTGGTTTATGTCGGACTCAGTTGCAGCGGCCCTTCTGACTAGCTTCTCAAATCTCCGAATGCCCAAAGATATCATCCTGGATCTCAGACTTTGCCTCAGCCCTTGCTCAAATTTGCGCGCCTTCTTGGCTTCATCTTGTACCATTTCAGGCGCGTACTGGGAGAGCTGGTTGAACTTGGTCTCTTACTCCTGCACTGTCATACTGCCCTGCTGTAAGCTCAAAAATTCTATGGCCTTCTTTTCTTGGACATCCAGTGGAAATAATGACTCCTGAATTATTCAAGGAATTCTTCCCATGTGAGTTGCACGTTGCCCAAATTTCTCTTCAATGATTGCCACCAAACACTTGCATCCTTCTCTAGTTGAATGGTATCCAATTTCACCTTGCTTGCCTTCGGGATTTCCAGTACCTCGAAGACTGTCACGATTTGCCTAATTCAATCATCAGCAACATCTGCATTAGTCTGACCCTCAAATACTAGTGGCTTCATTCTTTTGAACGACTCGACTAGCTTTATTGCTTCGGGTACGTGCATAACTGGCCCTGGTCCTCTATTCTCAGGAATATTGACAGCGAGAGCATTTAGGGTCTGGTATACATGAGCTAGGTCTAGCCCATTCTCACCACTATACCCCTCGCCATTTCCGATTCTTCGTGCCATTTCTGAGTCATAAAATTCATCATTAATCATCATAAATAACACAAATAACAAAATTTATTCATTCCAAAATTTAAACTCTTTCTTCAGAAAAAAAAAAACTTTTGTTCCAATAAATCCATTATATCCTTTAATAAAAGACATCCTAGATTCTACGGTTTCTCTTGGCTTCTCTGAGCTCTTTCTGTAGTTCTTGGATTTCCTTCTACATATCTTCAAATTTCTGTTGTCGTTCTTCCTTGTCCCAGCGAGTGATGTGGTTCAATTTAGCGAAATGTCGATCATTCACGAGTCAGAGCTTCTCAAGCTCGCACACTCGAAAGTTCAGCTCCTGGATGCGCTCCTTGTCCTGTGCCCGTTGCGACTCCAAGTGGTTAACTCTCCACTTTTGACCATCCAATTCCCGTTGAAGAAAAGTAACAATGTCAATTGGGTTATTTGGAACGAGTTCTTTGTCCGAGGGATCTTACGGGGAGATCAGGTGGAGGTGGAGTAATCTTCCTGGACTCGAGAAATTCTTCTTCTATCTCAAATGGTTCTTCTTCTAGGACCTCTTCTTCTTCTTCCATTGGTTCTTCCTCTTCATCCTCGAAGGGGACAAACCAATGCGCCTCATTCTGGGGATCATGCTGATTGGCCATCTTATAGGGAAAAGAGGATAAAAATGTCATCTCATAGAGCAACGCAAACATAAGTTTAAATCTCTATAAGTTGAAACTCACATTCTAGTGTCCACTCTAGGGTGTCGTCCCTTATAAATTTGTACTACTTGTGAAGCCTGCTCTGATCCATCTGTAACACCCCGAATTCCAAATAAGGCTGAATTTGAGATTCCATAGGATTTTTACACTTCACTTCATACAATTTTACAAGAAAATTAAAACTTTTCTCAATACATCAGAGTTTGTTACATTTATTACACAGCGGAAACAAAATAAATTACAATGAAACATTTACAACATCTTGAATAGTATTAGCACATCCATCTTATAGCTTCATGGACATCCATTACCTGCATGCAAGACTATGGGCACGTCAGTTGATTACAACCGATGAAATATTACACACGGCTATCATCTCCATGCCGGAAACAATGTAACGATCTCCATACTTTAACAAACACATAACTTGAATGAAAATAAGGTGTTAAAATGTGACTACGCTAAATATGAAAGTGTATGTCATGTCTTAATGCCTAATGCACACATTTTATACTAGAATGACACTAATGCACACTTGTTCGGATTCTATACATCCCATATACATTCAATACTACATAGGTCCGAGGGCAAGCGCCTACGTACTCCACAATAAAGGATTCGATCCCTCGCCATGAAATAACCTAGTAATAAGACAAAGTTAAGACGTTCCATGAGTATGGATCCCAGTCCCAGGGAACCGCTGTAACAAATCCCCCGCCTGACTGTTATACAGATTCCTCGTCGTGCAAATCTCCCGCAAGTGCCCCTCTAGCCCCGTTATACGTATATACATGGAGAACGGCAAACTATCCGCCCGACTACGCATAGTCCCGGATTTAAAATACAAGCTCGTCTCCCACGAGGCAACCACAGTCCAGGAGAACCGCTGCAACAAATCCCCCGCCCGACTAGGTCTATAGTCCCGATGAACCGCCGCAACAAGCCCACCGCCCGACTATATAGAGTGCCCCACTCACGTTTGCCTAGGTCTTACTACATCTTCACTTATGTGCCTAAATTTTCTTAAGTTCAAGACATGAATAATTTTTTCACACCCCGATTTCCAAAAATACGGAATACGAGCACGTTACATTGGCCCAGTGAATGATTTTCATCATCCATAAGTTGTTCAGGAATCTTTACAACATATCACAATATAATTAGAGTCGGAAGCCAGAAATGTCAACCACATGCACATATGAACCAAATACAAAAAATAATACTTGAAACCAAATATATATATATCTCAAATAGTCAAGATCTGAATAAGTCAAAATCCTAGGTCATACTGTCCAAACACAAAGAATACATGTAACAGATACAATGTTCAAAATGAGCAACAGAAAATAAATGAAGATAACAAATGCTCCAGCCAACTAGAACTGTAGATCACATACTCCATCGGGCAGCTGACCATCCTGATCTGCAATTAGTGAATTTGCAGGAGAAGAAAAAAGAAAACCAGTACCCGTCAATGGCAAGTTACGGGCCACTTATAATGTAGGATATAAGTACATGGGAAAACTAACTAGCAATATGGTATAAGCATGATGGCATAATAAACAACTAACATGGAAAAGTAAACAAGTGTAAATGGCATGAATCAAGTGTCAAGTAATCAAGTCACAAGTAACAAGTGTCAAGGAACCAAGTACAAGGGTCAAGTATCATGTTCAAGCATCAAATCTCATATATCATGTAATCAAGTATCAAGCAAGCATGTATCATGTTCAAATCTTATAGTGATTACTATCTAGGTAGCACTTCATGCATCCATCCTTTTACCACGTGGTTGCTACAGTCAAAGCAATTTCGTTTTAGATTTCATAGTAGACCACAGAGCGCAGTGTACTCAGGGACAAGTAATCCAAATTATATACCAAATTCCAAATTAACCAAATCATATATAAAATTTCAAATAATCCAAATCATATACCGAATTTCAAATAATTCAAATCATATACCAAATTTCAAATATGGAAAACACGGGCCCCCTTCCGAGTACACGTTTCTGAATTATTCACTACTAGATCTTTCTTATTAATCCCGGCTTGGTTATTTATTATCATAATCAGGCATGCATGTATGTGTCGCAAAACAAAGCAAGGATAATAGGTTATAAACATGTATCAGTTTCAGGGTGTAAGATAAACAAGTACAGGTACAAGATAATACATAACAGGGTAAAATAACTAGTTTTCTAATTCAGGACAACAAGACAGTGTTGTACTAAAACACTGATTCCCGCACATCCAAATCTGGATCCATCGAAGGATCTGGAAAATAAACTTCCACACGAATCGAGCGAATATAAATAAGTCATATAGTAATTCACAACATCATAACTTAAAATAGGTTTGAATCTAGAAAAAACATGTTCAGACAGAAATCAGTAAAACGAATTCCCAGTCAGGAAAACTGCATCAAAACCTCTCAAATAAATTCAAGAAAAATCTAGGGTATTCCCCTATATGTCTAGAATCAAAACATAAAATTTAATAATATTCTAGTAAAATTAGTTTAGTCATCAAAAATAAGAAAACATCAAGAAACGATACTTTCGAAAATCTAGAATTCCCAACACTGCTTTACGAAAACTGAAATATCTCGCAAGCCGTGAAACGGAATCTAAATCCGCCAAAGGGAGCTGAAAATAGACAAAATAATTTAACTTTCATATTTCACAAATATTTTTCATACAGTAAAAGGAATAGGGTGAAAATAAGATTCTTTACAGAACCGCAAACAAAATACAGCAAGTATAGTTCTTCTTAACAAGCATGAAACAACATCTAAAACTCGTCAATAAAATCTACCAAAATTCTGGGTAATCCCTAGATAAGTATAGAAAGATTGACCAAAGTTTCAGATCAAAATAATATCTGTAGCACAAGTAACAAAATAATTTAATCAACAAAATCGTCGAGAAACAAAATTTGGAAACATAATACACCGCTGTAGTAAAACAGTCATAAGTCACTCATACGAAAACGAAATCGAGCAAAGTCAGAGGGGTTTGAAAATAGACGAAACTCTCTAAAAATCATGTTTTATACTAAAATTAAGATTTTGACTTTAATATGGTCTAAAATACAATTCAAAACAGAACTTCGACAAAATACAGATTTTCCTCAAAAACCAAAATCAACATCACTCAAACAAAACTTGATCCAAACACAACCAAACATGAAATCTAGTCTACCAAGTGTCCAAACATCATGAATTAGGGTTATTTATATATCTAAATCAAGCCTATCACATGGTTCCCAATAAATATCCAATTTCTAACCAAAAATCCCACAAACATGATCAAATCAAGAACGAGCAAAACCTAAGTTAATTCATGTTAAGATTGTGTCATGAGGCAACTATGGTCAAGTTTTCATAATAGAGACAAAACCCATCAAAGATAATACAAACAAGAGTCATCTCTAGATCCAACTACACTATAGGTGATATTTTTTACTTGTATCAAACAAAAAAATGGAGTACAAGTTACTTGCCTTAACCGAAGATGAAGAACGACGAAAATCAAGAGTAACAGGAATGGATTCCCGACAATGAGCAAAACCCACGAACGAAAATTTACGAACTAATGAATCCAAGCAAACTTGAGCGAAAATCTCCACACGAACAAACTCCACCAAAAGAGAGATAATCCAAGAGGGATGATGACAATAGTGGCTTGCGGCCACAAGAGAACACCAAGGGAGAGAGACTAGTGTGGTATATGGTGGTGTAGGAGGTCGGATGGATGAGTGGATGGAGTGCGGCCAAAGGGAGGGGGGTCTCGGCCTGGGGGGTGGGCGTCGGGTGTGTACGGCACCGCCAAGGGGGAGAGAGAGAGAGGGTAGGCCGGGTGCTAGGGTGTAGGGTTTGAGGTTAGGAATATATATATATAAGGGGATTAGGGTTAATGGGTAATTGGGTTTTTAAAAAAAATAAATCAGAAAATTAAATAACAAATAAAAATATTGTTTTCCAAAAAAATGTAATTTGCATTACAAAATAGTATTTATTTATAATAGATACGATATAATTAGCACATATAAATGGATTTTCAATAACCCGCCAAAATTAGTAATAATAATAACAATAATAACAGTAATAATAATAAGAGAAATAATAACAAAACTAGGAATTGTATTTCAATATAAAATCATAGAAAATAGTTACAAATTAAAATTATTGATCGAAAACAGATTTTAAAATAGAAGATCCAAAAAAATACATTTTGACAAAAGAATTTGAAAACCGGAGAAATAATTTGCGAAAATTTTTAAAATACAGAAAATACACAAAAATACATTTATGGAAAAATAGGGGTTACAATCCTACCCACCTTACAACAAAATTTCGTCCTCGAAATTTGCTTAGGCGGTACATAGGATAAGGCAAAAGCAAAATGGGAAAAAGGGTAACAAAACAGAGGGCTAATGGGAGAGGAACAGGAAAGGGTAACACTAGAAAAAGAAGGAAGTGGATAACAATGAGGTCAAATGGTATGGAAGAAAAGAAGAAAAAGGTATCAAAAATGAAGAAGAAACAACACACGGCTGGAAGATAAAAAAACAAAGAGATGAAGAAATAGATAGAGCTGGAATCAAAGAAAGGCTGGAAAAGAAAGAGATGAACCAAATAATGAGTCAATGGATGAAGACAAATACATGGGATAGAAGGAAGCAAACAATACAGGGAAGGAGAAACAACAAAAGATCCTGGGACCTGCGGGTTATGGGCCCACCACGCTTCCGCTGCGCCACTCTGATGGTGACATTCCAAGCTGCAGACAAGTCGTTGTAGACCACATGAAAACAAGCGACGATCCGAGCAGAAAGAAAAGAATGAGACACCAGATTAAAATTGGGATTTAGAGGAGGGCTTAAATTTAAAGAATTAGGTCAAAACTAATGAGCATTAACAAAAATAATATTAATAATACAAAAATCAACACATAATAATAAAAAAAGTAATAATGACAAAATAATAATAATAATAATAATAATAATAATAATAATAATAATAATAATAATAATCATCATAAACAAACTGGTAAACATAATAATAATAATAAAATCTTAACAATACTGGTAAGGATAATAATATAAGACAAAAAATAATTTGGGGTTCATCATTTTGGTGAAAGTAATTCAATATCAACATCAAAAATAAAATAGTAAGAAAAATACAATAATAATAATAGTAATGGTAATAACAATAATAATAATACTAATAATAATAAGGAAAACAATAATAATAGTAGTAGTAGAAATTCTTTGATATGGTTCGCCTCATTTATATCTATCTGTAGTCTTGCCTTCTGGACATCAAGTTGTAGGTTTGCCTCCACGACAACAGGTTGCAGGTTACCATCTGGATATTTGGTTGCACAATTTGCCTCACCGATATCCAGTTGCAATTTGCCTCCATTGATGTCTAGTTGCATGTTTGCCATCTCGACATCCAGTTGCAACAAAACGATGAATGAGATGATGCAATCTTCCACACGTACTTAGATATTGATTTGCTCAATTTAAGTATGAAGTTACGTTTTGAAATTTGTGATATTAAAATACACAGTCATTCGAAATACAAAATTTTTGTTTTTAGAAAACAATTTATAGAAGATCCAAAATATAACAAATAATAATCGAAATACACAAAATATTCGAAAATACATATACATATAAAGAAAATACAGGGAGGAGAAGAATGAATTTTATACTCAATAAAGAGTCAACAAAGGAGGACGACTACAAGGGACAAAATAAAATAAGAAATCAAAGAATTGAATATGAAGGAAGAGGAACGAGGGGGCACAAGTGGAATTTGAAGAGGATATAGCAGGAAAATAATAACTAGTATGATACTCAAAATGAGTCAACAAATGAAGATGAATGAAAGAATCAAAGAAATATGGGTACGGAAAGAACGAAACTATACCCAATAAGGAATCAACATATGAGAACGACTAAAAGAGACGGAAGAGACAAGGAATCAAGGAATCGAATAAGAAGGGATAAAAAAGAATGAAATAAGACTTGTATCTAGATCAATGTTGATTTATGATTCATTTATGCATGCATGGTTGGTGAAATGTTGAGCAGATCCCAGTTCGAGCCAAGTTTGTCTAATATATTAGGCAACGAATACATTAGCCAAACCTGAGCTCTGATACCACTAAAAACCTTATCACGCCCCGCTTCCCAAAAATACGGGATACGAGCACGTAACATTGGCCCAGCGAATGATTTTCATCATCCACAAGCTGTTCAGGAATCTTTACAATATATCACAATATAATCAGAGTCGGAAGCCAGAAAAGTCAACCACATGTACATATGAACCAAATACCAACAATAATACTTGAAACCAAATATATATATCTCAAATAGTCATGATCTGAATAAGTCAAAATCCTGGGTCATACTGCCCAAACACAAAGAATACAAGTAACAAATACAATGTTCAAAATAAGCAACAGGAAATAAATGAAGATAGCAAAAGCTCCAGCCAACTAGAACTTTAGATCACATACTCCATCGGGCAGCTGACCATCCTGATTTGCAATTAGTAAATTTGTAGGAGAATGAAAAAGAAAACAAGTACCCATCAATTGCAAGTTACGGGCCACTTATAATGTAGGATATAAGTACAAGGAGAAACTAACTAGCAACATGGTATAAGCATGATGTCAAAATAAACAACTAACATGGGAAAGTAAACAAGTGTAAATTGCATGAATCAAGTGTCAAGTAATCAAGTCACAAGTAACAAGTGTCAAGGAACCAAGTACAAGGGTCAAGTATCATGTTCAAGCATCAAGTCTCATGTATCATGTAATCAAGTATCAAGCAAGCATGTATCATGTTCAAGTCTTATAGTGATTACTATCTAGGTAGCACTTCATGCATCCATCATTTTACTACATGGTTGCTACAGTCAAAGCAATTTTATTTTAGATTTCATAGTGGACCATAGATGGCAGTGTACTAGGGACAAGTAATCCAAATTATATACCAAATTCCAAATTAACCAAATCATATACAAAATTCCAAATAATCCAAACCATAGACCAAATTCCAAATAAGTCAAATCATATACCAAATTCCAAATATGGGAAACACATGCCCCCTTCCGAGTACACATTTCTGAATTATTCACTACTAGATCTTTCCCATTAACCCCGGCTTGGTTATTTATTATCATAATCAGGCATGCATGTATGTGTCGCAAAAAAAAGCAAGGATAACAGGGTATAAACATATATCAGGTTCAGGGTGCAAGATAAACAAGTACAGGTACAAGATAATACATAACAGGGTAAAACAACTAGTTTTCTAATTCAGGACAACAAGACAGTGTTGTACTAAAATAGTGATTTCTGCTACTACAAACATCCAAATCTAGATCCGTCGAAGGATCTGGAAAATAGACTTCCACACGAATCCAGCGAGTATAAATAAGTCATATAGTAATTCACAACATCATAACTCAAAACAGGTTTGAATCCAGAAAAACATGTTCAGTCAGAAATTAGTAAAACGAATTCCCAGTCAGGAAAACCACATCAAAACCTCTCAAATAAATTCAAGAAAAATCTAGGGTATTCCCCTATATGTCTAGAATCAAAATATAAAGTTTCATAATATTCCAGTAAAATTAGTTTAGTCATCAAAAATAAGAAAACATCAAGAAACGATACTTTGGAAAATCTGGAATTCCCAACACTGCTGTACGAAAACTGAAATATCTCGCAAGCCGTGAAACGAAATCCAAATCCGCCAAAGGGAGATAAAAATAGACAAAATAATTTAACTTTTATATTTCACAAATATTTTTCATACAGTAAAAGAAATCAGGGTGAAAATAAGATTCTTTACAAAACCGCAAACAAAATATAGCAAGTATAGTTCTTCTAAACAAGCGTGAAACAGTATCTAAAACTCGTCAATAAAATCTACAAAAATTCAGGGTAATCCCTAGATAAGTATAGAAAGATTGACCAAAGTTTCAGATCAAAATAATATGTGTAGCACAAGTAACAAAATAATTTAATAAACAAAATCATCGAGAAACGAAATCTGGAAATATAATACACCGCTGTAGTAAAACAGTCATAAGTCACTCATACGAAAACGAAATCAAGATAGGTGAGAGGGGTTTGAAAATAGACAAAATTCTCTAAAACTCATGTTTTATACTGAAATTAAGATTTTGACTTTAATATGGTCTAAAATACAATTCAAAACAGAACATCGACAAAATACAGATTTTCCTAAAAAACCAAAATCAACATCATTCAAACGAAACTTGATCCAAACACAACCAAACATGAAATCTAGTCTACCAAGTTTCCAAAAATCATGAATTAGGGTTATTAATATATCTAAATCAAGCCTATCACATGGTTCTCAACAAATACCCAAATTCTCACCAAAAATCCCACATACATGATCAAATCAAGAACGGACAAAACCTAAGTTAATTCATGTCAATATTGTGTCATGAGGCAACTATGGTCAAGTTTTCACAATAGAGACAAAACCCATCAAAGATAACACAAACAAGAGTCGTCACTAGATCCAACTACACTATAGGTGGTATTTTTTACTTGTATCAAACAAAGAAATTGGGGTACAAGTTACTTGCCTTAACCGAAAATGAAGAACGATGAAAATCAGGAGTAATGGGAATGGATTCCCGACAACGAGCAACACCCACGAACGAAAATTCACGAACTAATGAATCCAAGCAAACTTGAGCGAAAATCTCCATATGAACAAACTCCACCAAAAGAAAGATGATCCAAGAGGGATGATGACAATAGTGGCTTGCGACCACAAGAGAACACCAAGGGAGAGAGACTAGACTGGTATATGGTGGTGTAGGAGGTTGGATGGATGAGTGGATGGAGTGCGGCAAAAAGGAGGGGGATCTCGGCCTGGGGGGTGGGCGTCGGGTGTGTACGGCGCCGCCACGGGGGAGAGAGAGAGAGAGAGGGTAGGCCGGGTGCTAAGGTGTAGGGTTTGAGGTTAGAAATATATATATAAGGGGATTAGAGTTAATGGGTAAAATTAAATAGGAAAATTAAATAACAAATAAAAATATTGTTTACCAAAAAAATGTAATTTGCATTACAAAATAGTATTTATTTAAAATAGATACGATATATTTAGCACATAGAAATGGAATTTCAATAACCCGCCAAAATAATAATAATAATAACAATAATAACAGTAATAATAATAAGAGAAATAATAAAAAAACTAGGAATTGTATTTCAATATAAAATCATAGAAAATAGTTACAAATTAAAATTATTGATCGAAAACAGATTTTAAAATAGAAGATCCAAAAATATATATTTTGACAAAAGAATTTGAAAACTGGAGAAATAATTTGCAAAAATTTTTAAAATATAGAAAATACACAAAAATACATTTTAAAGAAAACTGGGGTTACAAATTTCCACACCTAGAATTAGTTTTACCTACTACCGGACTTAATCAACAAATATGAGATGGCCATATCTCCAAATTATATCTCAAATCTTTTCTTTCAATAATGCCGGTACCCGCGGTCTTACTAACTCTAAATCATAATTTTTCATGTACAAGAATCATGGGTATTGACACCTTCCAATAATTAATGTCTTAAACTTATTATATTCATGTCCTTATCCATAATTTGTTCTATATCCCATTTAGCATCAATACATGAATCTCTTAGCAAATCATAATTTCATTCATAAATTAACAACAATAATGAATTCGTCACTTGCAATTTCATTTGAAATTTAAACTCATGCAACAACTTCAAATAACCAAGCACAATCTTTTCAAGAGAAATTAATTCACATAATGTATATTTCTTTTATTCTTTAAAGTCATACATTTTTAATAATAAAATCTTCAATCATTACTTGCTTTTTATCACAAATTTTCTTTTTAAAGTCTCATTTTTACATGTGAAATTCTGAAAAAAATTTTAGTAAGTTCTAAATTATTTTATAGGAATAATAGGATTTTCCCCCAATTTTGGTTTCTCACCAAAAACCCCTTTTAAGATCCTTTAAAAAACAAAAAAAATCAAAAGGTGACCAACGGGATTCGAACCAGTGACCTTCGGGTTGCTACAGTGCAGTGCCCAAGGTCCCTCCCGCCAACCACTAGACCAAGTGGTCTTAGTGATAAATAGTGATACCGAAATCCCTAAATGTCAAATCTGCAGTATTCAGATTTCTATTAAAAGAACTAAAAATGAATGTGACTATCAAGTTTCGAACCCAAGATCTCTTATAAGTAGTGCTCACTGGCTAACCAGTAAGTCCAAGTGTGATTTCTGTCTAGGGTTTGTATTTGTATACTTTTGTTCATACTGTTCTGAAATTGTTTCTTTTTTCACAAAACTCGTTTATTCAAGATCCAATCTTTTAGGATTTTGAGATAAAATTTCTCTTGACTGAGGTAAATTTTAAAACAGTAATAAAATTCACTTCAGCTCAAAAATATTTTCATTTTAAAAATAATTCCCCTTCTCATTCATAAAGATTTGTATTTTTTTCTCAAAACTTGATTTTAAGAATTTTATTCATAAAACTAGTTTGTGTTCTTTACTTATACTACTTAAAATTTGTAGCAACACCAACATGTCTCTCAATCATGAGAATTTCACAAAACTTCTTTTATGCAAGAGTTTATATTTTTAAATACAACATGGCAATATACATATATCAACCCATTTCATGGCTCTTAACTAAAATTACTTTGCTCTCTTTCTCCTCCTTTAATTATCATGATTCTAAGACATAATTTGAATATGAGATCTTTCAATAAATTTCCATACAAAACACATAATTAACATGCATAAAAAATTTCCCAGCATTCTAACATGAACCACGGTATTAATTCTTTAGCCGAAATTTCTATTATCTCTCCAATCACCACTATGTTATTTTCATTCATAACATATTACCCTAGCATGAGATTTTATCTACTTATTTTACATCAACATAAATTATATTACTCATGAAATCTCTACAATTAGAAAGTAGGAAATCACCCACCTTTTGTGAAGCTTGAACAATGAAAGAAAAGAGATCACCACTTCTAGCTTCAAGGACTTCTAATTCTTCTTCTCCTAGCAAGAGTCTCCAAGCACAAGAAATCTCTTTCTTTTTTTTTCTCTTCAAATTTTGTTTAGTTTTTGGTGTGTGGAATGAAAAGAAAGGGGTTGTATTTATAGGTCTAGGTTAGAGTTCAATTTGCATAATTCTCAACCTAATAAAACCCCATTTTAATTCTCCATCTCTTTATTTTCTTAACTTCCCTAACTCCCAACTCTTCAAATACTGTAACCTCTAAACTCCTAACTTTTCCTCTCCCCACTCTCAAAAAAAACTTAACTCTCATTCACTCTCTCCTTCCCCCAAGCCAAAACCGGCCTCCCCTCCTTGTACCATCCGACCAAAAAATCAAGTGTGCACATGCACATGCACACAATACAACTTTAATACAATTCTATAGTTCTAATTGGGTACTAGATTTTTGTAACTTGTCTTGTATTAGTTTATGTTCTGCCTAATTTAGGTTATAATAAGTGGGCTTGAATTATGGGCTTTCATTTTATTTAACTAATTTAATTATTCTAGTGGGTTCTCTTTTTTATTAGCCTATTGGGCTAGAATTTAGTCCATGGATCAAAAGAAGGCTAATTAAAAACTTATGCATGCTAAAAATTAGTAAATGAGAGTAACAAAATGAGAATAAAAATTTGCATGTGCATCATACATGCAAACATCAAAAAAATGTATTTTTAATTTATAATAAAATGTAGGGTGTTCCAGTGACGGAGGTGAGGGCGGAGACGAGGGTTGGGTTCGAGGTGCAGCACAGGAGGGAGAGCTCGGGAGTCGACTGTCGACGATGGGGAAGATGAAGGGATTTGGGTGGGAGGTTAGTGTTCAAGGGTGAGAGGGGGAGGGTTTGCACAGTGGAAGTTGAATGGGTTTGTTGTTTTGGCTTTTGGGAGAAAGAGAGAGAAGAAGAAGAACATTTAATGATAGAATAGTGGGAGTGAATGGTGGGTAGTTAGCAGATACGTGGGATTGAGGGGGAGAAGATCTGGGTTTGGTTGTTAGAGAGAATTTGGGTTGTGGGTTTGGGTTAATGGGTAGTTTAGAATCCAATAGGAGATGGGTTATAGGGTCTTGGGTTCAATATGGGTCAAATAAAAGGACAATTCTCAACCCAATAAGACAAAAGACAATTTCATGAAATTAAATTTAAATTAGGAAAAGGAGTAGGATTCAAATAATCAAAGAGAACAAGGGTAAATCATGAATAATATTAGAGTTGATATCTTTCGATACAATAATGAAACAAAAGAAATGTTATAGAATTACAAAAGAGATTACAATGGAGATCAATAATAAAAAGGGGAACAATAAAAACGGGTGGTACATTAGCGCCTCTCAAAAATCCCAACAGTGCCTCTCAATAATCGTAGCGCCCCCCATATAAGAACTTCTCACCCAAACCCTAACCCTAAAAAATTTCCTTTCTCTTAACCCGAGCTTGACCCATCTACCAGTTCAAAAAAGAAAAAAAAAACCCACCCAAATACCCGATATCCCAATCCACATCCAATAACCCGAACCCGAATCCCATTACAACCGACCCCAAAACCCGATCCAACCACCCAAAACCAATATCCAAATCACCATCCAAAACCCACTACCCAAACTCAATATCTGCTTGAGGTTTGCTACTGTTTGCTACTACTGCTATCACAGTTATTGTCGCCGCCACCGTCGCCGCCAGTCATTAAAAAAATAAAATAAAATTTGCAGGTACTTTTTTCTATTCAATGGAACCTCAGTCTCACCAGTCTCCTTCATTCTCCACTGACTTCTCTGCTGCTGCATCTTCACTCCCCCTCACATTGCGATTTCCCTCATATTCAGAAAGATACAGTATCGCCATCATCCTGATTCTGGCCTCCTCCCTCCTCCTCCCAGCATCATCCCTAACCCACCCCTTCTTCCACCACCAGTAGCACCATCGATCTCTCTACCCTGACCCTGACACTAGCAATGCCGACCTCACTTTGATCCCTGCCACAATGACACCAATCTCAATCCTTCTCGGCGCACTTCTTCTTTTACATCGTCGGTCATGACTGTTACTCCAGCCTTGCCGACTCTTGCAGATTGGGCTAATCTTCAGCATTGCCTCGCTTAGCTAGAACTCCAGCTCTTTGGTTAGTCTGTCACTGCTGGCCCCTCTGCCCCTGTATTCTCTGTTACTCCCGATATGAATTCTTCCTGAAATTTAGATTCTGGTGTATCACATCATCTTACTAGTAATTATACACTGTTAACTACCAGCACTGCACTTCCCTCTCACCCTCAATCACTAAACACTGCCGATGGCTCACAACTTTTTAAAACACACTCAGGGTCTATTAGCTCCCCCACTGTCACATTGCCTTATCTTCTTTATGCTCCTCATTTATTCTTGAATCATATTTCCATTAGTGTGTTGTTATAGTGGTCTTGTCGTTACATTTGATTCTTTAGGTTGCTCTATTACCGATTCACACACTGGTAAGGAGTTTCAGCGTGCTAGTCGACACGATTGTCTATATCATCTAGATTTTTTTCATGCCCATAAATCTCATCCTCATTTTGATGGTGATGTGTTCTCTGATGCTGATCTGTGGCACGAACATTTAGGACATATTAGTGAGTCTCGGATCAAGACTTTAGCCCGTAGTGATGCCCGTGGTCCTCTTACTTTTACTTATTTGTCTGATTGTCAAGGTTATCATTTAGCCAAACACATAGCACTCCTATTTAATCACCACCCATCCTTTTCAACTTGTTCACTCTGACATATGAGGACCATCTCCTACACCTTCTCACAAAGGTTATCTCTATTATGCCAGTTTCATCGATGACTTTACTAGATTCACATGGGTTTTTCTTATGCACCAACGCACTGAAATACCAGACATTTACCAGTTCTTTACGAACATTGTTCACACATAGTTTGGTATGTGTATCAAAACCTTTCGCTTAGATGGTGCTCATGAGTACACTTCCACTACTATGAGATCGATCCGTCAATTGCATGGTACTCTCTTTCAGCAATCATGCCCTCACACACATGAACAGAATGGTGTAGCTGAAAGCAAGCATCGTCACATTCTTGAGACGGCTCGCGCTCTTCTACTCTCCTCTTCTGTTCCTCGTTCTTTCTGGGCTGAAGCTGTCATGACATCTGTCAGTCTCATTAACATCGCTCCCTCGTCTGCCCTATCTGGCACATCTCCTCATTAGGCTCTTCGTCACTCACCACCGGACTACAGTTTGCTCCATAGTTTTGGGTGCACCTATTATGTCCTTCTCCCTCCCACTGAGAGCACGAAGCTCACTGCTCGAGCTACTAAGTGTGTTCATCTGGGTCTCAGTTCAGAACATAAAAGATATCGTTCTTTTGATCTTGTGACGGGTCGTGTTCGTATTTTCCGACATTTCTCCTTTGTGGAAGACTCTCCCTACTACTTGACTTCTCCTGAGGATGCTAGTTTTCTCGATTCCCTTGTAGTTAGGCCTATCTCCCTGGCCCTACCTTCACGCATTCCATATGTCACACTCCTTTGGCTCCTTTCCCATCTCATACTGCCGTTCCACCTATTTTTCCTCTTACGGAAACACCACCTACATCCCCACAGTATCCTGCTCCATGACCACCTGCATCTCCACAGCTGCATGCACCCACTCCACCTATCTCACCCCTACACACTACCCATCCACCAGCGGTCCGACAGTCTACAGGTTCTACCTCAGGCATGCCACCGGCCCGTTACATACCTGATGCCACTGGTCCCTCTGACCAGTTTGGCTTTGCCACCCTTGTCTTGTACTCACCACAGTTTCATGCATATCTCACTGCTATGCACTCCACACGTGAGCCCAGAATCTATCAGGAAGCTATTCAATTTTCTGAGTGGAGAAAAGCTATTGCAAAGGAGTTCCGTACATTTGATCAGACTGACACTTGGAATGTTGTTCCACTGCCTGTGGGTGTTCAGCGTGTTAGCTGTAAGTGGATCTTCAATGTCGAATATCGATATGATGGCTCCATTGGGCGGCACAAGGCTCATTTAGTTGTCCGAGGATTACTCAGGAGTATGACATTGATTAGGATGAGACTTTTGTCCCAGTTGCACAGATGACTACAGTTCGCACTCTCCTTGTCGTTGCCTCCATTTGTCAGTGGCTGTTATACCAGATGGACGTGACGAATGCATTTTTCATGGTACATTATCTGATGCTATTTACATACATCCTCCTTCTGGTCTTACCAATCCCCATCGTCATGTTTTTCGTCTCCGTCGAGCTATATATGGCCTGAAACAAACCCCTCGAGTTTGGTTTGAGTGTTTTTTCCGTGTCATCACCCAGACTTGTTTTAAGTCAGAATTCACAGGATCACTCTATGTTCATGTTGTCATCATCGCAGGAGAGGGTACTTCTACTATTATATGTTGATGATATGATTATTACTGAGGATGACTCCGCATGCATTGCTTCCACCCAAAACTATCTTCACCAACAGTTCCATATGAAAGATCTTGGTAGACTGCACTACTTATTGGGTCTAGAGATTGCCCCTGGATCTCGGGGCATATTCATTTCTCAACAGAAATACACAGCAGATATTATCTCCATTACATGTCTCTCTGACAGTCGATCAGCCGATACTCCTTTAGAGCTTCACGTGAAGCTTCATCCCACAGATGATGAACTCCTTCCCGATCTTACTAGATACATGCAAATTGTTAGACAACTTGCCTACTTATACATGACCAGACCCGATATTGCCCATGCAATCAGTGTTTAGTCAATTTGTTTCTACTCCTACATTATTTCACTACAGTGCTTATCTTCGGATCCTCAGATATATTCGAGAGTACAGAGTATGACAACTACTACTTGAGAGATTGTTCATGTTCATTGGCTATTATTAGATATGGGTGTCACTCTCACAGGAACTACTCCTCTTCATTGTGATAACTGAGTACGTTTCACATTGCAAGCAACCCGATCTTTCATGAACAAATAAAGCACATAAAGATAGATTGCCACTATATTCGTGAGCGCTTTGAAGCAGAGACCATTTCCCTTCATTCTGTTACATCTTCATAGCAGACAACAGACTTCTTCACAAAATCCAACATTGTTCAAAGATTTCATTACTTGGTGGGTATACTCACACTGTTCGACCCACCGTGAGTTTGAGAGGGGGTGTTAGATATTGTATTATATATTTAGTCCCATATTGAGTTATGTATTAGTTAGTATTTGGGTCCCTCCTATATATATGAGTCATTGTACTCAGTTATAATCAATCCAATAATGTTTCTTAATCTCTCTGTTAACCTTACCAACATACAAGAATGCTTCTTTAACTCTCATCTAATATGAAATCCTCTAAATAGTAGTTTTGATCAAAAAGTGTCAAATGGGTGTTATGAAAAATAATAATAGAAACTTTCATTATATTTCTAAAAAATGCTTATTTATTATATAATGCAATATTCTCAAGTGGTTAATCACTTGCTTAATTATTAGGCATAGTACATGATGGGAGAAATATTTCTTCTATTTCACTCAATTAAGGGAAAGAAAATTAAAATGAACTCTACCAATCAATGTCTAGAATTGGTTAGGTATCAAACAAAAATCGCACACCATACCTTTCTAAACCTTTGGCTTTTGGTTTGGTTCTTTGGAAACAAAGTCAAATAGCATTGATATCTTTCAAGAGATATAAACACTCAATATGCATAGAGCCAGATCCTATGTACGATTTTATTGCTAAGAAAAAATCTTAGTGTGATTGCTTCTGTGGAAATTAACCTGTGTGTTGTCTTCTTGTAAGGTCCTACTTGCTAACATAGATAAAGTGCCAACCTTGATTGAAGGAGCAAATTTGAATATCATACAGTGCTATTGTTTTTTCCAAGCAACTTGGATCTGCAGTTGGCCGATTATATTAGCCTGTGTAAGACTATAATTAGTGCCTTTAATTGCTTTGATACATAACATCCTTAAAAAAGAAATAGGAATTCCTTCCATTCAAAGTAAATTAGTTTTGTTGTTGATAGAATCAGTGGCGGAGGCAGTAAAGGCTCAGGGGGAGCAGCTGCTCCCCCCGGAATTTGGCAGGCTCACTAGTAGGCCAAAGTGCAAAACACCTCTGCTCCCCCTCAACTGCGCTTCCGCTCTTCTTTCGGCCCAAACCGCTCTCCTTCTTATAAATTATCGTAATTTTGTTTATGCTCTTTTGAAATTATGGTTAGTTTTTTTGTGAAAAATTAGATTTAAATGTACAGAATTAGCGGGCTCTATGCTAGTAGAATCTTGGTTTAACACATTTAAGAGCACTAAAACCTATACTATACTACACCGAAGATTTGTCTTCATATTGTACCTGTCATTTCGCTCCCGCTGGATGAAAATCCTAGCTCCGCCGCTGGATAGAATAGATTGAATCCTATAAGGATTCCAGCCAATATATAAACCAAAATATCAAAGTAACCAACATTGCAAATAAAGTATTAGACATATAGGAGCTTATGAAGAACACTTCTTCATTTATATATAGCTCCCAAAAAACAGTAGAAAGTAGTAGAGAAGAAACCCTAAGTATCAGAAAGCTAGCTAATACATGCTCATAAAAAAAAGGTTAAAGCAACAAATTCAAAAGAAGCAACTCCAAGATCATCACAACTAAGGATCTATAATAATCACTTCTTCTCCATCGCTAGTGATTTCATGAGCTTCGTAAGAAGCATGCATGGAAGGGGCTAAAAGAATCCCAGTGATGTATTACTGTTGGAATGTAGTCATGTTTGATATAGAAACCAAAGTAGCAGAGATAGGATCAGTATCAACATCAACACCTCATGGGTGACTATTGTTGCTATCTCCCATATGAGCATTAGGATTCAATGGTGGCACAGGAGAAGCATTCGCATTATCTCGAGTGTCTAGGTTAATCGCATTATCAGCTCCACTATGATATGATACTCCCTCTTGAATTGCAATATCCCCCACTAATGACGCCATCAAAGAAATGACCTCCAGGAACAAAATATTTTAAAGCTTGAGAAATAGCAGAAAAGTCCACCTTCTTCTTCTTAGTAGGAGGGAGAATATCTGACCAAAACAAAGCAAAATAACATATTGAATCTAGAATATAAACAATATATATAGGAAAAAAGGGGTATGAGCAACTTGCTCATTTAGTAAATAAGCAATTGATGATGTGACATGCATGTGATTGGAAAATCCTTAAAAGGGTTAGTTATCCAATGTATCACATGCATGCCACATAATCACTTGCTCATTTACTAAATGAGCAAGTTGCTCATATCCCTATTCCTTCCAAATAATCCAAATCAAAGCCATCTAATCAAGTCCCACTGTAATCTATTATAAGAATGAATCATCTTTAATGTCCAAACTCCCCACCAAGATTTCATGTCATTTTAAGATTGACAAAACTTGTCTAACAAAAGGACATTTGATGAAAATATGATAAGTAGATTCATTACCAAATGAACATAAAACACATTTCTAACAAATAGCCAAATTTCTTTTGTTCAGATTGACTAGTAAGGAGCCTATTGTGAATTGTATGCCAAACTAAAATTCTTACCCAATGAGGAGCAAAATTTTGCCAAATATACATATTAAATGGAAATCATATCTCACCTGCAGAATTTAGGAATTGATAAAAGGATTTAATAGTAAATGTCCCTGTATAATTCCATCTCCATTTACAACCATTTCTTGGCTTCCAAACATAATGACTAATTAAGTGAAGAAGAGTTTGAAAATCATGATTTTTTTTGTAGAGAAAGATTTATTCTAAGAAATATCCCAGACTTTACCAAAATTATCATTAAATATATAGAAAAAATAGTTGCATTTGGATTGATTGCCAGTCTATACAGATCAGGAAAAGAAGTAGATAAAGGGCACTCTCCCATCCAAATGTCCTTCCAAATCTTACAATTCTACCATCACCACAATTCTTCTGAAGACAACATTTAAATTAAGCAGCCACTTTCCAAATACATTTCCAGAAAGAAGAGCTAATAGAAGGAGAGATATCATTGAAGTCCCAAAAGTTTCTTCTAAAATACATCCTTTTAATAATCCTGATCTACACTTTGTTTTCAGAAGAAATATAATTCCATAACCACTTACCTAATAGAGCCTTACTGTGATTTCTCAAATTAATCACCCCAAGTCATCCTTCTTTCGTTTCTTTGCACTCTATCCCATTTCATAAGACATTTACCAAGGTCAGAATTAGAAGAAGTACCTACCCAAAAAAAGTTTCATTCTAATTTAATCTAATAACCCAAATAGGTAAATAAAAGAAAGAAAGAAGATAGAGAGAAATACTAGAAATAACAGAGTTAACTAAATTCATTCTACCTCCTCTTGATAAAGTTCTCCTAGACCAACAACTAAGGTTGTGTTTGGTTTGTTGTTTTGAAAACAGTTTTCTGAAAAGAGTTTTGTGAAAACTGTTTTATGAAAATGAGTTTAAAAGCTGTTTGGTTATATTTCTTTCTGAAAACTATTTTCTGAAAGTTGTTTTTCTGAAAAAGAGAGTTTAAAAGCTGTTTGGTTATATTTCTAGCTGAAAACTGTTTTCTGAAAGCTGTTTTTCTGAAAAAGAGAGTTTAAAAGCTGTTTGGTTATATTTCTTGCTGAAAACTGTTTTCTGAAAGCTGTTATTCTGAAAAAGAGAGTCTAAAAGCTGTTTGGTTATATTTCTTGTTGAAAACTGTTTTCTGAAATCTGTTTTTTTGAAAAAGAGAGTTTAAAAGCTGTTGGGTTATATTTCTAGCTGATAACTGTTTTCTGAAAGTTGTTTTTCTAAAAAAGAGAGTTTAAAAGCTGTTTGGTTATATTTCTAGCTGAAAACTGTTTTCTGAAAGCTGTTTTTCTGAAAAAGAGAGTTTAAAAGCTGTTTGGTTATATTTCTAGCTGAAAACTGTTTTCTGAAAGCTGTTTTTCTGAAAAAGAGAGTTTAAAAGCTGTTTGGTTATATTTCTAGCTAAAAACTATTTTCTGAAAGCTGTTTTTCTGAAAAAGAGAGTCTAAGAGCTGTTTGGTTATATTTCTTGCTGAAAACTGTTTTCTGAAAACTGTTTTTCTGAAAAAGAGAGTTTAAAAGCTGTTTGGTTATAATTCTAGCTGAAAACTGTTTTCTGAAAACTGTTTTTCTGAAAAAAGGAGTTTAAAAGCTGTTGGGTTATATTTCTTTCTGAAAACTGTTTCTCTGAAAAAGAGAGTTTAAAAGTTGTTGGGTTATATTTCTTTCTGAAAACTGTTTTCTGAAAGCTGTTTTTCTGAAAAAGAGAGTTTAAAAGCTGTTTGGTTATATTTTTTTGTAAAAACTGTTTTCTGAAGCCATCATCTCCATGATTGTATCTTCCGGCACATCAGCAAAATATTTGCACAGGCTTGCGTTAGCATACTGATAGATTTTTGTTCATTTACATGAGAACCCATCAAAAGCATCTCAATGCACACCCCAATAATTCTTCACAGTTGGGAGTATCAAAAGGCTTGACACACCATGCTAACACCATAATCCATGTGAAGAATCAAAGACCTTTTAGAGGTAGGGGATTGTACACATTGTGGAAATTTGTTAAGATAAAAAAAATCAAGACTTGAGTGTTACAGGATCAGAAGCCATCATCTCCCAATTTTGCAACCTCCTCGTGTACAAAAAATATTTGAAACAGTTGTGTTAGCATACAGATTATTTTTTGCCCAAATCATGAGATGCATTCAGAAGCATCCCAATGCACAACCCAAATTATCATTCTTCATAGTTATAACCTATGAACAATTGTAAGAAACCTTCACAACAGCATCAGCCACACTACAAAAGAAACTCGATTTCCCGACATTTTTTTACGTCTTTACCGGCGTTTTTTACGCCGGTGAAACTTTCACCGGCGTTTATAATAGCGCCGGTCCAAATGCCGCTGAAGCGAGCATCGCGGAAAGGAAGAGGTCTACACCGGCGGTTTTAGTGGACGCCGGTAAATGTGATACTTACGCCGGAGGCCAGAAAATGCCGGTGTATGGAGGCCTCTGAGTGCCGTCTTTTACCCCCCAATATACATTCACCGGCGGCTATAAACTGCCGGTGTTCATTAATTCACCGGCGTTTATAGAAACGCCGGTGTAGAATGAACGTATACCGGCGGTTTATGACCGCCGGTGTATGTGCGTTTATGAGTGTCCGCTTTTCCCTACTTACAAGCACCGGCGTGATAAAAAACGCAGGTGAACCCAACTACACCGGCGTTTTATAAAACGCCGGTGTTTCTTTTTACCGTTACAGCTGACGGCATACACCAGCGTCTAGCGGCATACACCGGCGTTTGTGTGAACGTCGGTATATCACACACTGCAACTAATTCATTAGATAGACCGGCGTTTTATAAAACGCCGGTCTAGCTATGCCCGTTTGTATTCCTTTCTCCGGTTTTCCGTTCGATTTCAATTCACAGTTTCTTTTACAAAACCTGTAAACTAATTCACAACTGATTCAACCAATTTCGTTTCATATTAATGCGCAAATCACAACCAAACACAAGAATAATCAAGTTTAACACGTGTCATATCCCAAATATCTCAAAAAACTAATTAACAATGTCATAATCACAACCAAATTCACCGCAAAATTAACAGTCATAATTAACAAATTAATATACCGACGAACATCCCAAATATCTCAGGTCTGACAAATATCCCAAATTAACAGTCTGACATAACTCTCATCCAAAAAAAACAGTCTGACATAACAGCAAGGAGGACATAAGAACAATCATACAGCAAGGACACAAGAACAGCAAGGAGGACCACAGATTCATACCCCTCGAGGAGCTTCAGTTCTGATCATCAGAATTTTCTTCATCTGGGCGACCGCTCTGTGAAAAAAAAAACAATAGTTTAATTCAACAGTAGACCACAATACAGAATATACATATTTTTTGAACTTGCAAAAAAATCTAACTGTATCTTAAATTATAAGATCAAAGTGCCAATTGCAAATGGAATTGTTGATGATATATAGAGAGGTAAAATAATTACATTGCAATGCTAAAATTTCGGTACTTAATTTTGTTTTTTAAATATATCTAAAATAACAAAACAAATGAAAATTCAGTATCTAACTTGAAAACTCTATATTCTCCTTTGATTGGGAATATCCACTACCTAAAACAGTAAAATAAATGAAAATTCAGTATCTAAGCATGTCTTTCATGGATTGTTCAGACAATCCATGAAACTCTCATCGTGGATGGAAACCAAATATAAGAAAAATAAGAAAAATAAGATAGGGCCCATATCAAGTGTATTTTTAGGGAACTGTCATCGTGGAAGGAAACCAAATATAGAAGCCAGAAATGGAAACAGAAAGAAGAATGGTAGAGACTTTGGATACACCAGGCTAACATAGCGGCATTTTCCTCATCTCTCTCATCCCTTATTTGCCTTCAGCACACGAACACAAAGAGACATCAACAACAACAACAAGAGCGACAAGAACAACAATAATAATAAATCATTATGAACAAGATGTCTCTATATGGGTTTCCAGATCTCCACTCGAGCCTTCCTGTTCTAATCACAACCCAACTAAGAACATAGACAATAGCCACTGAACATAGACAATAGCCACTGAACAATCCAATCACTGTCAATGAAAATCCACTATCTTTTGTCTATCATGGGTTGATAATGGATTGTTTTCCTCCAACAGATCCAGAGCAACATTCTCCTCCTTCAACCATTTTTTTCTTTTCCAAAAAGTGGGCCAAATCTTTCATTTCTCCATTGTTTTGTTGGTCTAGGAGATATCTGCTCACTAATCCCATAACTTGGCAAATGTCAGGTCTAGCACAATATTCTGTACATAAAACTTTTAACTGCACTAGCATAAGGGATGTATGCCATTGAACAACAAAATCACTCTTTGGGCACAAGTCAACGTTCAAGACAACCCTTCTCAACAGGAGTGTCCATAGGTATAGCTTGGTCCACGTGGAAAGCTCAAGGACCTTCCTTACATATGCCTTTTGACTCATGCTTACAAGTCACTACGAGCGATCATGAGTGATCTTAATTCCAAGGATAAAGTTTTCTGCACCAATGTCCTTCATCTCAAAAGAGGAGGATAACTACTCTTTAGTGGTGATGTCATTCCCAGCTATCAGTATGTCATCAACATAAATGCTCAAAATCAAGAGAGTTCTAGCAAATTGTTTCAAATACACACAGTGGTCTTGCTTAACCATTGCAAAGCCATACTAATGGTGCTATGGTAGTGTTGATACCAATACCTAGGCCATAGAAAGAACATTTGAACTGACATACTCTTTGCTCATGTCCCTTCACCTTAAAGCCGACAGGTTGATCCATTACGATATCCTCGTCCAGTTCTTTATTAAGAATGCAGTTTTAACTCCAGATCAAGATGAACAATGATAGCTAGGATAAGGAAAATTGATGTAATTCTCACCACTGAGGTGAACTTCATCGTAGTCCACACCCTCCTTTTGGGTGAACCCTTTCTCCACAAGACAAGCCTTGTATTTGTCAAGTGAATCATCCTTGTTTCGCTTGATCTTAAGAACCCATTTATTCCAAACCAATCTATATCCAGCAGGAAGATAAACTAACTCCCAAACATGGTTCTTAGCAATGGAGGCGATTTCTTCCCTCATAGCAATTTTCCTTTCATCTGCAGCAGCTGAGGAGAGATCTTCCCGATAAGATCTCGATTCATCGTCTTCCAAAAGATCACACACAAAATCTTCCCTTTCGATCGCCCAACATTTTTTGAGGTGCAGCCATATTTGACTCTTTGGAGATGTAGAATTGATTTTATAAGAGGTATTAGCCTTAAGAGACTTGCATCTCCATTTATGGCTATTTTCATCCACTTCGACATTTCTCCCACTATTTGGTACATTGTCCGTGATTTTCTCCCACCATTTGGTGTACTATTATTCTTGGGCTCATTCTCCTTGAGAGTGAGATCCTGTATAGTCTTAATAGAAATGCTCCCACTATTAGGAACGACAATCTCATTAGTCTCCATAGGTATGCTACTGTTGGAATTAATTTTTGCAGTTTTCTGGGTCGGATTCCGGCAGGCTCCGGCCACCGGCGGCGCCGGAAAATGAGTGGATTGCGATCCTCTCGTCGAGTACTATTCCGTAGTATACTCACTTGCCAAAAACGAATTCCGTATGAATGAGAAATGTTGATCCAAAGTTGGGTACTTGAAAGGTACTAACTTAACAAATGGATAGTCCCATATCGGAAATTGGAAAAGATTTTTACTAGTATATATACTAGAAAACCGGACTAGAGGGCGTGGCTCGGGGGTTACCACTAACGTGTAGTGGAGAGAGGACTTAGCCAAAATGACAAACACACACGCGCGCGCGCGCGCCCGGCCTCGGCCTCGGCTTGGTCTGGCTTAAATTTTTTATTTTATTTCTTTTTGCCCAGACAAACTCTTCCCCTACTGAACTGAAAAGGCTTTTCAGATTCAGTAACTGGTGCCCATTACTCTGTAACAGCAGAGTAATGGCTCACCAGTTACTAATCTGAAGAGTCCCCATTACTCTGTTGTTACAGAGTAATGGCAGCTGCTGAACAGTCTCCAGTCCAACTTTCCTCTATAAAACCAGACAGAGTCTTACATACAGATACAGATTTTTGACATTTTCTTTTCTTCTTCTTCTCCTCTGAGTCAGTGTCACTGAGAGTACACCACAGGCAGAAGTTCGTTGTCTCTGAAGGAAGGGTGCTGCATTCTTCAGAGAAGGTACAGTTGTATCCTGGGAAGCAATTCGCCGGTAACCGTCACACTACGGGGCGAATTCTGCTTTAAGGACAGAGATTCTAAAATCTCGACTCTGTACAAGTTCTTTACTTACTGTTTTTCTTCCTGTATTGGATTTCTTCACAATTTTGTTGGAATTTCCTATTATTTTATATTCAGGTTCTAACAATCTTAAAGCAGAATTTTTCCTCACAAATTCTAACAATTTTTGTGAAGTTTGTTTACAGGTTCTGTTCGGAAAAAATAAGAACTAACAATCTCTGTTTCAACCAATTTCAGAAGAAACAAATCAGATCATGGAGAACACACCCACTGAAGTTGCTACTGGGCTTCTCAGTACCCAGACACCGGTGACCCAAAATGTGACTGTACAATCGGTAGCGGCACATTCGGTCGTTCTGTCCACGCACATAAGCATGGGAGAAAAGCCGGAGAAGTTCAATGGAACTGGGTTAAAAAAGTGGCAGGGGAAGATGCAGTTCTACCTGACCACATTGAAGCTGGACAGATTCCTCAATGAATCTGCCCCGATGCTGGCGCCAATGGAAGCACACTCCGTTGCTGCAGTTGACGCGTGGACTCAGGGCGACTACCTCTGCAGGAACTACATCCTGAATGGCTTGGTAGACTCTCTCTACAACGTCTACTGTGTCTTCAAGACATCCAAACTCCTGTGGGGGTCCCTGGAAAAGAAGTACAAAACAGAAGACGCCGGGTCCAAGAAATTTGTTGTCGACAAATTTTTGTACTACAAGATGATTGACTCCAAAACAGTGGTGAGTCAAGTCCAAGAACTGCAAGTTATAATGCACGACATTGCTGCAGAGAATATGACGCTGTGCGAACCATTCCAGGTTGCAGCGTTCATTGAAAAACTTCCACCTGGGTGGAAATACTTCAAGAACTATCTCAAACACAAACGAAAGGAGATGTCTCTTGAAGATCTAATTATCAGGTTGCGGATCGAAGAAGAGAATCGCAAGGCTGAGAGGTCCTATGGAAATCAGTCAATAGAAAAGGCCAATGTGGTGGAGCATGAACAGAAGGACAAGAATAGGAAGTTTCTGCCACATGCCTCCAACAAAAAACCTCTTGCAAAGAGGTTTGCTGGAAAATGCCACAAGTGTGGTAAGTTGGGGCACAATTTCTGAGTGCCGCAGTAAGGACAGTAATTATTCAAAAACAGGACATGTAAAAGGGAATGAAAAATCCCACGCACACATAGCTGAGAACTTGTCCACTGGTATCTCTGACCTGGACCTCTATGCTGTTGTGTCAGAGGTCAATCTTGTGGGGAGCAATCATCGTGAATGGTGGTACGATACCGGGGCCACCAAGCATATCTGCTCGGACAAGGAAATGTTCACCTCCTACCAGAAGTGCAACAAAGATGAACAGCTGTTCATGGGAAACTTTTCCACCTCCAAAATTGAAGGAACAGGGAAGATAGTGCTGAAAATGACTTCAGGCAAAGAGCTAACACTCACAAATGTGCTGCATGTCCCAGACATTAGAAAGAACTTGATATCAGGTTCTTTGCTAAGTAAGAATGGGTTTAAAGTTGTACTTGTTTCTGATAATTTTGTACTGTCCAAGAATGGGGTATATTTGGGTAAAGGATATGTAAAGGATGGACTGTTCAAGTTTAATGTAATGATAGTCATCCCTAAAACTATTGTTCCTGCTGTTCCCAAAGTTAATGAAATAACTCCTATTGCCTATGTTGTTGAGTCTTCCTTTGTTTGGCATGAAAGACTAGGCCATGTTAATGTAAATTCTATGCGTAGATTATAACATGAATTTGCCACCAAAATTTAAGGTAGATAACTCAGAAAAATGTGAAGTTTGCACGGAGGCCAAACTCACTAAAACTCCATCGCGTTCTGTAGAAAGAAACACAGAAACTCTAGGTCTAATTCATACGGATCTGTGTGACTTAAAATATGTGCAGACCAGAGGTGGCAAAAATTACTTTGTGACTTTCATAGACGATTGCACAAAATTCTGTTATGTATATTTGTTATATAGCAAAAATGAGGCTTTGGATAAATTCAAAGAATATAAACTTGAGGTTGAGAATCAACTTGGCAAAACAATTAAAATCGTTAGAAGTGATAGAGAAGGAGAATATGATGCACCAGAACGTTCAAGGAAGCCATGTCTATGCCTGATGCTCCTATGTGGAAGGAAGCAATCAAAAGTGAAATAGACTCCATTATGCAAAATCATACATGGGAGTTAGTTGATTTGCCTTCTGGATTTAAAGTTCTAGGATGCAAATGGATTTTCAAACAAAAATTGAAACCAGATGGTTCAATAAAGAAGCATAAGGCTAGACTTGTGGTTCAAGGATTTAGGCAAAAAGAAGGCCTAGATTTCTTCGATACATATTCTCCAGTTACAAGAATAACATCCATAAGAATGTTGATAGCTATTGCAGCTCTATGTAACCTGGAAATACATCAAATGGATGTTAAAACTGCATTTCTAAATGGGGACTTAGAAGAAGAAATATACATGGAACAACCTGAGGGTTACATAGTTCCTGGACAGGAAAATAAGGTGTGCAGGCTTGTAAAATCACTTTACGGCCTGAAACAAGCTCCAAAGCAGTGGCATGCAAAATTTGACAATGTTATGATGTCAAATGGTTTTAAAATAAATGAATGTGATAAATGTATCTACATCAAAGATACTCTAAACGGATACATTCTGGTCTGTCTATACGTAGACGACATGCTCATTATTGGAAGCAATAACGACATTATCAAACAAACTAAGAGCATGCTTAGTGGCAAGTTTGACATGAAAGACTTGGGAGTTGCAGATGTCATACTAGGAATCAAAGTTTCCAGGACATCTGAGGGGATTACTTTGTCTCAAGCTCATTATGCTGAGAAAGTACTTGAAAGATTCAAGAATTATTCCAATGGGGCTGTAACGCCCCTGCCCCGAGCCCGGACAATTTTATACAATTTTATAGACAAATTAGATACTATGTAGTACAACTGCCCACCACAGGCTGCCTCTCAAAAGGTGGTTAACCGAATTGGTGACTAATGATCATTGGCAACTATTATTTATATTATAATTTATTACTTGAAACTATCGATATGGGATTAATCCCTTCACTAATCCCCTTTTTTTCTCATTAAATCCTTTACAAACCGTTCAAATCCTTTTTAAAGGAACCGGGCCCCACTTCTTTCTCTCCACGTCACATGGAGAACAAACCAGCACTAGTGCTGTGTTCTTTCAAAGCCGGTGGGCCCCCCAAGCCTTTCAAATCCGGATTCAAAGAATCCTTCCATTCAAATCCATTATATTTTTATAAATCCTTCCTATAGAATACTTCTATAGGACAAGTCACAAATCCTTTATATATATATTTCAAATCATATATACATTTCAGAAATACGGGGTATTACACACACCCCCCCTTCAGAAATCAGCGTCCTCGCTGATGAGCACGGGGCATGCACAATCTAGTGCAGGATCTACTTTCTAGCCGATGTAGAGCATTTCTGTGAGCATCACTCTCGTCTTTGGAATTCTGGAGACCGACCCCATTGGAATTCTGGAGACCGACCCCACTCTGGGATCATTCTGTGGATCTCTGTCCATCTGTCTCACTCCGCCGGGATCATTCTGTGGATCTCTGTCCATCTGTCTCACTCCGCCGATCATCCTGGAGTCCATAACTCACTGCTCTCACACCCTCGGCGTCGAAAGTCGGCTCTGATACCATTTGTAACGCCCCTGCCCCGAGCCCGGACAATTTTATACAATTTTGTAGACAAATTAGATACTATGTAGTACAACTGCCCACCACAGGCTGCCTCTCAAAAGGTGGTTAACCGAATTGGTGACTAATGATCATTGGCAATTATTATTTATATTATAATTTATTACTTGAAACTATCGATATGGGATTAATCCCTTCACTAATCCCCTTTTTTTCTCATTAAATCCTTTACAAACCGTTCAAATCCTTTTTAAAGGAACCGGGCCCCACTTCTTTCTCTCCACGTCACATGGAGAACAAACCAGCACTAGTGCTGTGTTCTTTCAAAGCCGGTGGGCCCCCCAAGCCTTTCAAATCCGGATTCAAAGAATCCTTCCATTCAAATCCATTATATTTTTATAAATCCTTCCTATAGAATACTTCTATAGGACAAGTCACAAATCCTTTATATATATATTTCAAATCATATATACATTTCAGAAATACGGGGTATTACAGGGGCAGCAAAAAGTCCCGTCGATCCCAGTCTTCACCTGTTCAAAAATACAGGCGAAAGCATATCACAACTGGAATATGCACGTGTAATTGGTAGTCTGATGTACCTAACAAATTGTACAAGACCGGACCTAGCACATTCGGTAAACGTATTGAGCCGATACACGAGTAATCCAGGACGAAGTCACTGGAAAGGAATAACTAGAGTATTGAACTACTTGCGACATACTCAGAGTTATGCGTTGCATTACACCAGATATCCAGCAGTACTGGAAGGCTACAGTGATGCCAACTGGATATCGGACTCAAAGAACTCAAAATCCACAAGTGGATATGTCTTTACACTTGGTGGTGCAGCTGTGTCATGGAAATCCTCTAAACAAACGCTATTGGCCAGATCCAGCATGGAATCTGAGTTCATTGCTTTAGACAAAGCGGTAGAAGAAGCAGAATGGCTTCGCAACATTTTAGAGGATATTCCTATGTGGGAAAAACCAGTGCCTGCCTTATGTGTACACTGTGAAAGCCAATCGGCTATAGCACGGGCACTGAGTTGCATGTATAATGGTAAGTCTCGTCATATCAGAAGGCGACACAAAACCATTAGACAACTGCCCTCAAATGGAGTAATCTCTATAGAATATATAAAATCGGCCGACAACCTAGCGGATCCATTTACTAAAGGTCTGTCGCGAGAGCAGGTTGTGAGATCATCAAGAGGAATGGATTTAAAGCCTATGACGAAAGAGGATACTTGATGGAAACCCTACCTAGGAATTGGAGATCCCAAGATCTAGGTTCAAAGGGACAACTAAATCTTGTTGAATCGACGAAAGCACTGAGAGATTAACATCTCATACCCATTCTTAGGATGATAAAACAAGTGTTGCCTGCAAATAGTTAGGATAAGCTTGGGTTTTAATGATTCCCATAGCTTTGAAATAAAAGTGGGGTATAGCAGGATACTCTTTATGGGCAATCACCTTGTGAGTGTGAAATGAGGCCATTTTTAGGAGAATGAAGAAAGGCTACATTCTCCAAGTTCACTCATGATTAACCAGGGATGTTCAAGGCCAAAATGAACACAACAAGAGAACTTAGTTCTGTGAGGAGATAAAACTGTGTGATAGTTATTGTCTAGGTTCACATGAACGCCCGGATAGTTCAAGACATCATGATCACTACCTGGTCAAGTGAATCCGATAGCTAATTACTATGGGTGGTTCAAAGTTGAAAAATTACTACCATTCCTGATGCAGTGATTTTCCGATTGTACTCTCAGAGTCTTTCTGTCATGTTTTTTTGTTTTTCTGTCGTGTCTGGATTACATGGTCTGGTAATTTCCATTCATGTGGGGGATTGTTGGAATTAATTTTTGCAGTTTTCAGGGCCGGATTCCGGCAGGCTCCGGCCACCGGTGGCACTGGAAAATGAGTGGATTGCGATCCTCTCGTCGAGTACTATTCCGTAGTATACTCACTTGCCAAAAATGAATTTCGTATGAATGAGAAATGTTGATCCAAAGTTGGGTACTTGAAAGGTACTAACTTAACAAATGGATAGTCCCATATCGGAAATTGGAAAAGATTTTTACTAGTATATATACTAGAAAACTGGACTAGAGGGCGTGGCCCGGGGGTTACCACTAACGTGTAGTGGAGAGAGGACTTAGCTAAAATGACAAATACACACGCGCACGCGCGCGCGCGCGCCCGGCCGGCCCGGCCCGGCCCGGCTCCGGCTCCGGCCCCGGCCCCGGCCCCGGCCTCGGCTTCGGCTTCGGTTCGGTTCGGTTTGGCTTGGTTTGGTCTGGTCTGGTCTGGCTTAAATTTTTTATTTTATTTCTTTTTGCCCAGACAAACTCTTCCCCTACTGAACTGAAAAGGCTTTTCAGATTCAGTAACTGGTGCCCATTACTCTGTAACAGCAGAGTAATGGCTCACCAGTTACTAATCTGAAGAGTCCCCATTACTCTGCTGTTACAGAGTAATGGCAGCTGCTGAACAGTCTCCAGTCCAACTTTCCTCTATAAAACCAGACAGAGTCTTACATACAGATACAGATTTTTGACATTTTCTTTTCTTCTTCTTCTCCTCTGAGTCAGTGTCACTGAGAGTACACCACAGGCAGAAGTTCATTGTCTCTGAAGGAAGGGTGCTGCATTCTTCAGAGAAGGTACAGTTGTATCCTGGGAAGCAATTCGCCGGTAATCGTCACACTACGGGGCGAATTCTGCTTTAAGGACAGAGATTCTAAAATCTCGACTCTGTACAAGTTCTTTACTTACTGTTTTTCTTCCTGTATTGGATTTCTTCACAATTTTGTTGGAATTTCCTATTATTTTATATTCAGGTTCTAACAGCTACAACTGTTAGGAGCAAATTCCCAAAAAATTGAAAGTGGAGTATTACTTATTACACCATAAGGTGTGCTGCTCTTAGCGATCCGCAGAGACATGTCCCCCATCGCCCCATCGCCGAGAGTACGCGTTACTTCCTCTTGTATTTCTATTGGCCACAAATTTGTCATCCAATGCATACACAAACATCATAGGCATGCATAATGACAAAGAAAAATAAACCTTAGCATGATACTGCAAGCAGGTTACTCTTACATTGGGTTGAAAAAACGGTTACAGAAGAGGTTTTCTTTATAGACTTTGAATACTTCTAATAATCAGCTTCTCGTATGGTGGAGGATCGTACAGGATGAGGAACTCTATGCACTGTTCACATATTCAAGACCTCGGATCCGAACTCAGTGAATGGTCGAGAACTAGAAAGAGAACTCCTTTCTCTTTCAAAGGAAACTGGGAAGAGAGTGTATGGTGATCAATCTTACTATCATATTAGTGGAATATTGCAGCATATGAGCATGGCACACCTCAACCCTAGCCTCCACCTATCTATATATATGGAGGAAAATGAGAGATCAAATTTGACGATTGGATATATTCCACATATATCCAATGCCTCCCATTAATTCCATCAATAGAGGGTGTATAGATCTGTAACATCCAACAAAAGTTTTAGAATAAAATACATTTTTTCATTTTGCACGTGCAACACGCGTGTAATTTTATTTTATTTTTGCTTCTAAAATTTGTCTAAGTTATGCACGAATTTTCTCTTATTTATTTTGCCTCATTTTATTATTCATTCTTAAATAAAACCCATAGGCCTAAAAGAATAATTTAAGCTCATTAGAAAAAGAAAAATAATAATAATAAGAAGCCCACAAATAAAATCGTATATTTATTTTTGTACACTTTACTACACTTGTCATGTAACAAGCACCTAGGGTATAACCAAAAACAATTTAATTAATAAAATGAGACGGTGTGCATATGTGTAGCACGTGCACATGTGTGTGCTCTTAGGGGGTGGCCGGCGATGTGTAGAGAGAGAGGGAGAGTGGGGTGGTTACTAGAGTAGTGGAAGTCATTTTCAACCACACAAAACCCCTATATAACCCCCCCTCCCCCCCCCCCCAATTGTATGTGAAATGTACAAAAATAATCAAATCAAAAGTGAGAAAAAGAAAGAGAGGAAGAAGAGAGGCCGGATTATGTTCTTGAGGCTTGGGAGCTTGCGGTTTTGTGCAAGGAGGAGAAGAGGAGCAATTGGTGAGGAGCTAGGAGCATTATTTCTAAGAGTTTTTCAATATTTTGCAACATAAGTGGTGGGTGTCTATTCTTACTTTCTAGATAATGCAGAAAGCATGTTTAGGTGTTTTGTGAATTGTTTTGCTAGTTTAATGTGTTCTACAAGTTAATTAGGTGCATGTTGTAGTGACATAGATTGCTAATGGTAGAAAGTTATAGAATTCGTTGTATGCAAATGAGAAGTACATTATCTAATTGGTGGATTATGATTGAGAAAAACTAATTAAAGACATGTGTAGAATTGTTAGGCACAAACAATCAATTTGATTAGATTGCATGAATTTTGTGTCGGTTACAAATTGATTAAAAAATGAGTATGAAATGTGGATAAATAGTAAGGAAAAGTTAGAGAAACATTTTAGGGGAAGGAAATGGTTATAGTCGAATAAAAGAAAAGATGCAATAATGGTAGAACAATTATCTAGTTGTAGTATGTGTTTTTTATTCTTATAAGAGAAAGAAATGATTAAATTGGGAAAAGTGAGGTTAATTCTTCATTAATATGAATTAAGTCAGTAAAACAACAATTCTGGAGATATATAGATATAAAATATTAGTATTAATTTGAAGAAATGAATAGAAATCAAAATTAGTTGAAAGTGTAAATAATGAGAATAATGAGAGGGTTGAGTTAAGTAGATTTTAACCCCATAATATATCGGAAGACCCGCTTGGCCTTAGTGGCTAGCGCGGGCGCTGAAGCACCACGTGCTGCCACGTGGCACCGCCTAGGATTTTGTAACCCCTGTTTTCGGAAATACGTATTTTCAGTGTATTTTTGGTATTTTGATTTTTTATAAATTATTTTTCCGCTTTCAAATTCTTTTTGTTAAAATGTATTGTTGGATCTTCTATTAAAGTCTATATTTAATCGATAATTTTATTTGTAACTACCTTCCAAGGATTTTTATATTGTAATACAAATCTTACGATTATTATTATTATTATGACTTTGATTATTAAGGATATTATTATTATTATTGTTATTAAACTTATTGTTTATAAAAAAAATTTGGAAGCCTATAGATCGTTATCTATATTGTACTTTTATTAAAGTATGGATTTTATATATACCATTTTTTTAATTAAATAATATGTAATATTATTTTGCTCCTTATTATATTTTGGTTCGATTCAAATACAGTCTTCATCATTTCGTGCGGTCTTACATTCTATTGTATTTAGTAGTATTTGAGTATTAATTTGACGCATATAAATTGATTAATTGTTTTACTGTATTATTGTTGATCTATTTATTAATTTATTTTTCTAAAACTCCCAAACTCATTTTCTATTGGATTTAACCCTTCTATTGGATTTAAACCCGCATCCATTAACCCTATACCCTCAAACACCCTATATACTCTAACCTAACCCGCAACTCGTTATAACAATCCCCCAAACCCGTCAGCTGCTAACCCTATATCTCTATATAAATATACTTCTGTGTATATTTTTCCCAAACGTTAACTTCTTCAGCCGCTTTTACTCTTCTTCTCCCCTACTTCCGAAACCCTAGCCCTCCTTCTAACCCACCTCCCTGCATCTTTCGACACCTCACCTTCCACCCTTCGACATCCCCTCGACCCTGTGCTTATCCCGACCTCCTTCACTTCCAAAACCCATCTCCCGACCTCCTTTCTATCCTCCAGCAACCCCCCGACGCCACAGCAACAGTAGCATCGTCCTCCCCCATTCACCCGCTCTAACCTCCATCCATCTACTCATCCTCGACGTCAAGCCAGCCTCGATGACAGCGCCACCCGATTTCCCTCTCCCTTCTCCTTCTGAAGTCGACAGCAGCAGTAGCCTCCCACCGTCGCTCTGCCGTCGCGACCACTTCAACACCACCCTCTCGACCCCCATCGCTGTCGCCCTACAGCCCACCTCAATAGCAGCGACCTCTGCCCTTCTCCTCTCCCGAAGCCAGCAGCGACAGTGGCTTCCGCAGCAGCCGCGACTCCCTTCTCGCTGTTCACTCCCGACGTCGGCAGCCCTGTCCCGTCATCGCTGTCCACTGTCATCCTCTTTGCATTCCTCACACCTGACTCTAGCTACCTCTCCTCGTGTGCTTGTTGTTTCATCATTTTGGTCAAGTGAGATCTCGACCGTTGGATCACTTGATTATCATCGTGATCTTGATCATCGTCTCCATCATCATTAGTCTTGATCTGGCCATCCGACCACATCTCACCATCATCTTCATCATCAAGTGAATCTTGGCTGTTCGATCGATCGATCTTGATCATCATCATCATCATCTTCATCATTAGGGAGATCTGGACCGTCTGATCTGATCGTGATCATCGTCAACTCTTGGATCTAGCCGTTCGATTGTGTTCGTGATCATCTGGTTCGAGAACCGTTTTTTGGTATTGTATTCGTGTGCTGGGATCCATTCTCATTATTCTTTCCTCGCTTTCGTCGTCAATTTCAAGGCAAGTAACTGGTATTCTTTTGTTGTATAATAAAAGTACTAAATACCACCTGTAGTGTAGTTGCTTCAAGATCTATTCTCATGAAACCCTTGTTAGATCTTATCTCTATGTGTTGATCTGCCCGTAGTTGTCTCATTACACACACGACATGAAATAACTTAGATCTAGTAAACTCTTGATGTATACATGCATGTGTTCGTGATTGATAAAGTGTCGTATGATCTTGTATGCTCGATGTGATAGTCGTAGTATAACTCATTGTAGACTTATAAAACACCCTATACCATGTTTCTTGGATATCTAGTATACAATATTTCGCATTTCGTTATGATTTGGATGTGTTTCATATAAACTAGTTGATTTGATGCTTGAAAAAGATTTCAGTTTTTGTTGTTACCCCATTTTTGTTCAGTATTTTAGACCCTATTAAGGTCAGTATATGAAAATTATTTGTGCATGTGGATTATAGAGAATTCTGTCTACTTTCCATAATTTCTAACAGATCTCAGTTTTGATTTGTGAGTTGCAAGTTATTGCTGTTTTACTACAGATGTGTAGGAAATTTCAGATTCTGTTTTATATGAATTTTGTATAGTTATTTATTTTCATACTGATGTTAAAGATAATATTTTGATCCAATATTTTGCTGAGTACAAATAGACCTGATTGGGATTAATTCCTAATTTTTGTGGATTTATTCGATGACTTTTATGAACTATTCTATGCTTGCAAACAACTACTATACTTGTAGAATTTTCAGGCTGTTCAGTAAAGAATTTTAATTTCAACCTGATTCTAATTACTTTTGATAAAAACTTTGGGAATAGAGTTGTAGCCTACTGTATCTATTTTATCTCCCTTTTGACGGATCTGGATTTTGATTTATATTTTGTAATCTACTATTGTTTAAGTACTTCTGTGTTTATGATTCCAGATTTATAAATTTGCTGTATCTTGCTGTTTTCTAATTTTATTCGACTATACTATCTATGTTGGAAAATTATGAACCTTTATTTTCTGATATTATACATAAAAGGGAATACCCCAGACTTTTCTTGGATTTAATCAGTAAGTTTTTATGCCGTTTTCCTATTTATGAATACAAACTTCTGATTTCTGGCTGAACATGTTTTATGGATACAATTCTGTTTTGAGTTCTGTTTTTGTGAAATACCATATGACTTATATATATTTGCTGGATTCGACTGAGAGTCTATTTTCCAGATTTTCTAACGGATCCAGATTTGCATGTTTGTTGCAACGAAATTCCAAACTTGGTGCAGTACTGTCTTGCTATCCTGAACTAGAATTTTCGTTGTCCTACTCTTTTATGAGTTGTCTATCACTTGTGCATATTTATCTTTTAACCTGAATCTGTTACTTGTTTATACCATGTTATTCTTGCCCTGTTTTGTGCACGTATATGTCTGATTGATAATAATAACAAGTAATCAAGTCGGAGTTAAGGGAAAGACCTTAGTAGTGGACAATATAGGTATGTATACTCAGAAGGAAGCCCGTGTTTCCCATTTTTATGTTTGATTCATGTTGATACATATACTTGTTGCACTTTATGTTTGATTCATGAATCTGTGAATTCGTGAACCTGATGTACTTTATGCTTTGATGCATGAACCTGCTGGTTCGTGTACCTGTTACCTGTTAATTCATGAACCTGTTGATGCACGAACTCTTTGGTTCATGTACCTTTTTACTATTTGATTCATGAACCTGTTCTTGTTACCTGTTACATGATGCCTGAGTACACGGACTTATAGAAACCCACCACTAGATCTAAAATCAATTTGCATGTATGTAGCAGCCAAGTGGTAAAATTTGGGACGCATGAAGTGCTACCTAGATAGAAATAAATACAAGACTTGGCATGGCATAACACCTGTTACATGATTACCTAACACATGTTCACCTGTTTACCTGCTTGCATGATATTTTACACGTGTTACACATTTACTTGCTTGCATGATGCCTGTTACCTATCACATGTCACATGCACCTGTTATCTCACCGCATTACTTGATTCTGTTCATGATTTATGTTAGTTATTCTATTCCGTTGTCATATCTATTCCATGCTATATTTGCTTCCACTGTTACTCTATATTTGTTTATCTTTCCTGTACTTGTTGCCAGCACTACAAGCGGCCCGTAACTTGCATTGACGGACATTTTGTTTCTCTTTCATTTTCTACAATTTGTTAAATTGCAGATTATGGTGATCAGCTACCCGATGGAGTAGGTGATCTAAAATTCTAGTTGGCTGGAGTTCTTGCTATATCTATTTGTTTCTTGTAGCTTATTTTGAATAAATTTATTGCTACTTGATTATTTTGTATTAGGCAGTTGACCCAGAATTTATGACTTGTCCAGATTTGATTTATTTGAGATTATTAAATTTTGTTTTAAGTAAATTATGTTGGTATATTGATTCATTCAAGCATGCGTGGTTGATTTCTCCTTGTTTACTTCCTAATATTCTTGTGAAATATTATAAAGATTCGGACAGCTTATGGATGATGAAAATCATTCGCTGGACTTAGTCGCGTATCCGTATTCTGTATTTCTTTTTGGGAGGCGGGGCATGGCAGGTTTTGTTGGGGGTCTCGGGTTTGAACCCTCTTGTGCACAAAGTGCTTTTTTTGTATTTTTGGATTTTTTTGGTTTAAATAATTTTGAAAAATTATATGAATATTTTAAAATATTAAGGGAATATCTGAAAATATTTGTCACTATTTTTAGTGTATATTTGGGTATTTTAAAGTTTTCTTTTCATTAATATATTGAGTTGAGTTCAATTTGAAAATAAAGGAGATGTATAGAATTAAAGGTTTTATGAATTGATTATAAAAATCAAAATGTGAGTTGAGAATGAAGGAAATTGAGGAATAAAGTGTTAAGTTATGTATTAAAAATTGATGGTTTTAATCGAAGAAGTTTAATAAGATTGAAGTCTAGTGTGAGAAAAGATTGTGTAGATCTAGTATCATAAAAGTGATTAGTTGATTGATCAATTAAAGAGCATTGTTTATAAGAAATTTTATTTGGAAATTAATATAGAATGTGAATATAAGAGATGGAATTGTAACACCATAGAATTTTAAATAATGTTTTTGAGATTAATAAATGAATTAAAGTGATTTTTGGTGATTTAATGAATATTTTTCTGAAATTTATCTTTTTGCACTTGCAAATATTTTTTTGGAAAACTCAGAGTCAGAAAATATTTTGGGAAAACCTAATATTTATTAGTAGGTATTATTTATGAATTTTCTGGATTTTTTTGATAATTACTTGGCATATTTGCAAATACTAAAAAATTAGAGGACTTTTGTGCAAAATTACCACTTGGGGGGGTAAAATTGCTGATTTTTGGATTTCTAGGCTGAGCATGATGGCCGGCCAACTCAGAGGTAAAGGGTTTAATTTTTTACTCTAATAGATTTGTTCTATTTTGCTAATTTTTTAAAGAAAGTCTATATATGTAAAGGAATAAACTATTGAAGGGTGTTTCCATAAAACTTGTAAAACCCTAATAACTCCAGAATTTCGGCTATTAAATGGCTGCTACAGCCGTCCTCCCTCTGCAAAAAACAAAAGTATATTTTTATTATTGATTTCTTGGGGGTTCGAAGCAAGGATCCTAAATTTTTGCAAAAGGAGGAGCTTTTCTTACTTCTTTATTATTTCGTTGGATCTTCAATAAGGTGAGTGACGTATGTTTGATTTCTTGTTGTTCTATCATGATTTGGCTAGTAGAATGCATGTTAGATGATCGTATGATGAGATAATGAATATATTGATGGATGGATAATTAAAAGTGGAACTTTTTTGAATGATATGCAATTGATGAATAAAATCTCTATATAGATGACTTTAGAATGTTAAGAACTTAGTAGGAATCATGGGTATGCTGTTTTCTTTCATATTCTTACTGACTTGATTGTATATAATGAGATTATATGATGCGAGATGCATAAAATTAAATAAAGATGGATTCTTTACTGTGTATATATGTATACATGTTGTTTAGATGTTTGGATGAAGAAAAACTTGACTAAGATATGTTGTAGAAGCATATAATCAGGGTAAAACTAATATAACTAGTTGTAGTTGTGTATAAAAAGTTGCAAGAAGAATATTTGAGATAAAAAATCAAGCCTTGAAGTGTAAAAAGGAGTTTTGATTTTCGGGTCTGATGCTATGTAGACCGAAATTTGAATTTTTGAGTTTAGTGAAGTTTTCAATAGATTTTTGAAATTATATTGATCTAATTAGTTGTTTATGTGTTTAATCAAGTTGTAAGAAGGGTTTTTGGATCAAAGGATCAAATCTTCATGTGTTGAAGTTGGTTTTGAATTTCGGATCTGATGTGCAGCCGAAAAAATGGTTTTTTGAGTTTTATGAAATTTAAAGGGGATTTAGATTTATATTAATGCTGAGATTGAATTGAACACCACACTACTCATATACAGTGATTCCTTGATGCTTAAACTGATGCTTATACACATATATACATTTATATATATATATATATACATTCATATGTTCCTGATATTGAGAAATTTGATGAAAAATTACTCTTTTGGGAAATTGTTGAGAGTTTGATTTGATTTATGAACTCCAGTATGTTAGACAAGTTGTATTTGGTCATCTCAGGATTTTCACTTCACAAATTCATGCTTTTAAAGTTTTAAAACTACGTATCAGTTGTGAAGTGCACAATTTTAAAGCTAGCTGTGTATCAACTGTCAGTCGACTGTCCTGTTTTTTAACTAGGATGTCGGTCGACTATCATTTTGGGATTTTGGATTTTGACATGTACGGTCGATTGTCTCGAATTTGAACTGAGATGTTGGTCGACCGACACCTACTTTTCTGATAGTTTTGTGAGTTTTTCATTGTTTTCTTGAACGATTATTTCGTCACACTTATGGATTATTGAATTATTGTTTTGGATGAAGTTTTCCTACAGATTACTGTATTTTATAGAGAGTTATTTTTTTGATTTATAATGGAATTTAACTCGTATTTCTACGGCTTTAGAAAGCAAAATACATACGAATATCAAGATATTGATGTTTTGTGATTTTCCTACGATTTCAAAATGTGAAACTAAATTATTTAATGGATTTAATATCAAATCTCAGTTTTGGAAATTTGTGAGTATTCAGATGGATGTAGATTTGTTTGATTTTGAGGAAGTTTTCTAATAATAAATGATTGATAATGGAATCAAGGATTATTAATGAAAGATTTGTGTTGATATTTGAGTTGTGAGTCTGTAGAGGTTGAGTGGGATGCTGGTCACCGGCAGTTGAGATTTTGTGGTTTGGCCAGTTAGGGACTTATTGTTGATCGGTTGAGTTAAGTCCGGTAGGGTACAACAACTCTAGGAGAATTGAAATTAATTAATTAAACTTAATAAGATAAGGATAGACACTAGATGGTGATATGATGAAATGAGTGTAAACATGAGTTATGGACTTCAGTATGATCTACGGAGTGAGATAATCTCCAAAATTATCAAGGTGTGAGTAAAATGGTCTCCGGAATTACCTGCGATGTGGGATTGATCTTCGGAATTATCGGGGTCGAGGCGACGCTCATGAGGTATTTGTGTAATAAGATGCCATAGCTTGCGGTGTGGGGTATTCTCGAAGATTCCCAGGTGTGAGTGAAATAGTATCCGGAATTATCTGTGGATAGAGATTAACCTTCGGAATTATTGCGGCATGGGCTAGATACTCACAGCTTATCTAAATCTCATAGTAGTCATCGTAGTAGGATTAGTTGCATAACGCGGGATTAAACACTGTAAAGTGGAGAACGATAAGGGCTTGCACCGGATCTATGTAGAGTGGGGAGCATAGATTCAACAAGTATGCATTAGAGGGTTATCATACTGAATTTGTGTTTTCTTGACTTGTATTATGCATGATATTTTTCTGTTTACTACACTTGACACTTAGCCTAATTTCACTTAATATTTTATGATTTATTTTATCGTTATTTCATATTTCATTGTTATTACTGTGGGAATATGTTGATTATGAAATTATTCTTTATGCTTCATTTAAATCATATTTTCTTTTAATATCACTCACACTCTGTAGTTTTGGGGGTTAGGGTTATCTATAGCCACATGTTTTACAGGTAGGTACCATTAGCTTGGGATTGGTTGCATGTGGTAGAATGATAATATGGCTTATGCAAATTGTAAAAGAAAGAAAATGTAATTCAAGGTGTTTAGTTTTCCGCTGTGCTATATAAAGAATTGATGTAATAAAAGTTGGAAAATTTTCTGTGTGTTGCTATGTTTACTATTACATTAAGGTAGATACTGGAAATTGTGCCACGTATTTCTAAATTTATTTATTGTAAATTCGGGGCGCTACAGGATTGTTTTGGCAAAAGATTGAACAAAAGAGGTTTAATGAATAAGAATTCAAATGTGATAAAGAAGAAATGATGATACAAATATTTATGTTGAGGTTAGTATAACCTAATTGATCTCTAGAGTGAGATGATTGTGGGAATCTAGATGCTATGTGAGACTCATGTACTGGCAAAGTGATGAAAATGATTAATTGATTTGAGAAGTGGCCAATATGGGCCATCGTTCTCGGTATTTGTTAAGATCGGTAGGAGAGTAAACTAGCTCTAGGTTGTGATAATGTTAATTAAACATTGGGAAAGGCAGTAGAATAAGATATGATAGAAATAACGACGAACAAGTCTGGCAAAGGATGTGCAGCTCCTAGGGGTCCGAGATCGAGTACGCTCGGTAAATTCATGCATATGGGCTAGGGGTACGACTGTCTGTCATCGGAAAGGCCAGTAAATAGACTGCAGTCCCTAGGAATGTTAGGGGACAGACAAGATATGCCCGATAAATCCACAGAGGTGGGCTAGGGGTAGGCCTGGTTCGTAGTTACGAGAGACCCACTTACTAGTGTTCACGGCTGAGGATATGCCCGGTAAATCCACCGAAGTGGGCTAGGGGTAGGCCGGTAAGGTCCAATATCCTGGGGGTGCGACTCTTCGGTGACTATGTATTGGAGTATATTCATTGGGTTAAGTTGCATAGCGTTGGATATAAACCCTATAATGAGGAGTACCTTAAGGGTTTTCCTGCGGATCTATATAAAATGGGATGCATAGACTTCGAACAAGTATGAATTAGTGTCATCATAGTATAACATCTGCATGTGGCATTTAACTCATATCATACACCGACAAGTTTAGGATAGTCACTCTTGTACACTTTAATATGCATTCAAGTGTGTGTTGCTAAATTAAGTGAGTCGCTATATCATGGCATAGCGAGGATTGCCATGTATAGTATTGCGTCAGTTTTATGTACCTGACGTGCGCACAGTGTTCAATGCAGGGCTTGGATTGGTAAAGAATTAAAGATGAATGTGAAGCTAAAGAATGTTTTAAATGTTGATGTTTAAATTGTACATGTTTTGTATTGTAATCTTTATTTTTCCGCTGCGTTGATGTAAAATGAACAGTATTGTACAAAGAAAAGTTTTTAAAATTCCTTGTAAAATTGTACGAAATGAAATAAAGATCCTGTTGTGCTACGAATTACCATGTTTTGGGAATTCGGGACGTTACAACGTTGTATCATAGCCCAACTTCAATGAGTAGTAAAAATTTATAAGGACGACACATTAGGGTGGACATTAGAGTGTGAGTTCAAGTTATAGAGATTTAAATGTAAGTAGTTTAAATTTGTGTTGCTCTATACACTAATGTTTCTCCTCTTTTTCCCTATAAGATGGCTAAGCATCATGAACCAGAGGATGAACTAGAATGGTTCTATGAAGAACATCTCGAAGAAGAAGAACATCTCGAAGACGAAGAACCCATAGAGGAAGAAGATCTAGGAGAAATAGAGGAAGAACTGCCTAAATCCCAAAAGATTACTCCACCTCCATCTGAATCCCTAGATGAATCCTCAGGCGAAGAGCCAGTTCGAGACGACCAAGACTGCATTGTTGCTTCTCTTCGAAGGGAATTGGATACCCATAAGCAGAGAGTAAACCACTTGGAAGCACAGCGGGCAGAAGACAGAGAGAGCATCGTAGCAATGAGTTATCGAGTATGGGAACTTGAGAAGCTCCGACACAGGAATGCCCGACACTTCACCCAGCTAGACAACAAAACTCGTTGGGAAAAGCAGAAATGTCATCAGAAGTACGATGAGATGAAGAAGGAGATCAATGAACTACGGGGAGAGCTCAGAGAAGCTAAGAGGAACTGAAGGATCTGGGCTGTCTTTATGTTGAAGTTGTGTACTGGATGTATGAGCAAGTTTATTTTCTGAATGAATAAAGTTTACCTTTGACAATGAATAAAGTTTTGTTGAAAGAAGAATGTAAGTTGTTTCTATTTATGGTGATTAATGAAAGTTTTATGAGTCAGAAATGGCTGGACGAAGGACCTTAATCAAAGTTTTATGACTCATAAATGGCCGGACGAAGGACCCGCAATGGTGAAGACCCAGTGGTGAGGGCAACAGACTCAACCTAGAAACAAAACTAGCTCGAGTATACCAAACCCTAAAAGCCTTTGCCGCAAATGTTACCGGGAACACCAGGGTGGGACCAACAGTACAAGTCCTAGAAGCGATCCGATTGGTGGAATCGTTCAAACGAATGAAGCCAGCTGTTTTCGAGGGCTAGACCAATCCAGATGCAGCAAACGACTGGATCAGACAAATTGAAACAGTATTTATAGTTTTAGAGACTCCAAAGGCAAGTAAAGTGAAGCTGGCCACTATCCAGTTGGAAAAAGATGCAGGAGTCTGGTGGCAATCACCGAAGAGGACCATGGGAAATGCATAGATCTCTTAGGAGGAATTCCTGGAAGAGTTCCGCAGCCACTACTTTCTGATGGATGTACAGGAAAAGAAGGTTATAGAGTTCTTGGGTCTGCAACAGGGAAGCCTGTAAGTGCAAGAGTATGAGACAAATTTCAATCAACTCTCAAGGTATGCACCAGAGATGGTTATTGATGAGGCCAAGAGGGCGCGAAAGTATGAACAGGGATTGAGGCCAAGCCTGAGATCTCGGATGATACCCCTCGGTATCCGGAGGTTTGATAAGCTGGTCAGGAGGGCCGCAGCCATGGAAGCCGACATGGATCAGTACCAGGCAGCACAGAACAAGAGGAACACCTGGAGCGCTTGCAAGAGGTCTGCATCACCAAGCAATTTCAGGGGATAGCCCCTAATGCAGAGGTTCAAACCTACCAGAGCCAATGCAGTTGCTGTAGCAGGAATGCCAGGTACTTGCTTCCTGTGTGGAAAGAATGGCCACTACAAGTCGGAGTGCCGGAACAGGAGGAAGGGATTAACATGTTTCAGCTGTGGGAAGGAGGGTCACATCAAGCCAGACTGCCCTTAATTCCAGTGGGGGAATCGAATCAGAAGCAGGCCGACCCAGGACAGAAGCCATATCGGCACGGGTGAGTATTCGCTATGACTAAAGCTGATGCGGATGATGCATATAACGTCATCACCGATATGGAAGCAAATGAATAAAGTCTACTAGGTTTATTTCTAGCTTGCAATTGAGAAGTGTTATGTAATGAGAGCATTCATATGTAACAGGGAAACTTCTCATAAAGAAAGCAACTGTTTTATTTGATATTGGATCGTCTCATACATTTGTGTCACCTTCATTTGCAAAACGATTGGGAGTTTAACCCAAAATTTTTCCTGGCAAGGTTCTAGCCGTAGCTACCCCCTTCAGGAAAAACGTTGGCTTCCAACCGATATTATGAAGGGTGTGACCTCAAAATCGGAGGCAGAATCTTTGGGATCAACCTCATTGAGATGGCAGTGTTGGGGGTCAATATAATCATCCGCATAGACTTGATGTCGATCTATAGTGCAATATCGAGTGCAAAAGCAAGGAAGTTATGTTGAAAGCTCTAGGAGGACTAGATGTTACATTTCAAGGAAAAAGGAAGTGCAAACATTGGTATCAGCTTTGATAAAGAAGAAAGTTCCTAAGGAGGTCCAGCAGATTCCCGTGGTCCAGAACTATCCGACGGTGTTTTTGGAAGATCTACCCTGGCTTCCACCTCACCGGGATGCAAAGTTCAGCATTTCTATTCAGCCAGGGTGTGCACCAATTTCTAAGGCATCGTACAGAATGACGCCAGTGGAACAAGATGAGATCAAGAAGCAAATTGAAGAGCTGTTGGGCAAAGGATTTATTAGGCCGAGTGGGTCACATTGGGGAGCGCCAGTTCTACTGGTGAATAAGAAGGATGGACCGATGAGGATATGCATTGGTTTCAGAGAATTGAACAAGGTGATAGTGCAGAACAAATATCCGATTCCACAAATCGATGATCTATTCGACGGCAAAGAGCATCTATTTTCTCTAAGATAGATCTATGTTCGGGTTATCACTAGGTTTGAGTGAAGGAAGAGGATGTGCACAAGACGACATTTAGAACTCGACATGGTCACTACGAGTTCTTAGTCATGCCGTTCGGAGTAAAAAATGCACCTGCTATCTTCTTGGACATGATGAACAGGGTCCCGCGACCGTTCATCGATTCTTTCTTCATAGTGTTCATCGACGACATTTGGGTCTACTCCAAGATAGAAGAAGAGCATACTGGGCACTTAGCAGAGGTACTGAAGAAGCTACTGGAACAAAAGCTATATGCGAAGTTGTCTAAGTGTGAATTCTAGAAAACCGAAGTCACCTTCCTGGGTCACATCCTTTCTAAGGAGGGATTGGCCACTGATCCACAAAAGATTGATGCAGTAAAGGACTGGCCAAGACCACCTATAGTGAAAGAAATCAGAAGTTTTTTGGGTTTAACTAGCTACTATCGAAGATTTATTCAGGGCTACGCCCAGATAGCTGTGCCACTCACGGGGCTTACAAGGAAGAACGTGAGTTTTAAATGGAAAGAATACTGCGAGGCTAGCTTTCAGGATTTGAAGTAGAGTTTGACTACCGCTCCCATACTAGCTTTGCCAAGAGCAGGAGTCGACTATGATGTCTACAGCGATGCTTCCCATCGCAGACTGGGCTGCGTGCTGATGCAGGAAGTGAAGGTAATAGCTTATGAGTCTAGACAGCTGAAACCGCATGAGAAGAATTACCCAACCCACGATCTGGAGTTGGAGGCAATCATCTTTGCATTAAAACAGTGGAGGCACTACGTGTACGGAGAAAAAGACAACATGTACACGGATCAAAAAAGTCAGAAATACATCTACCAGCAGAAGGATCTGAACTTGAGGCAGCAGAGATGGTTGGAAGTATTGGAGGATATCCGTCCCGAAATGAAGTACCATCCGGGCAAGGCCAATGTGGTGGATGATGCACTCAGTCAGAAGAGCAGCTTGTTTCGTCTGATCACGACTCAAGAGAAGTTGGCAGAGGAACTGAATCGAGCTGAAATCGAGGTGGTGTTGCAAGGATTGGGGGTGTCCTTAGCCCAGTTGAGACTTCAGCCTACATTGAGAGAAAGGATTATTGACAGTTAGAAGACCGATCCGGAGATCCAAGGGATGAAAGAGCATGTTGGCGCCGGCAACTTGGTAGAATTCCACGTGAAAGATGAAGTATTATGGTTTGGAGAGCAGTTGTGTGTACCGAATCAAGAAGAACTGAATGAAAGTATTCTACAGGAAGCACACGCCACTCTGTTAACTGTACATCCAGGGAGTACCAAGATGTACAAGGATGTCAAGCAGTGTTTCTAGTGGTCAAGGATGAAGCAGGATGTGGCTGAGTTCGTCGCTAGATGTGCGGTCTGTCAACAGATCAAGGTCGAGAATCAGAAACCCGGGGGTTTGTTGCAGTCGTTACCCATTACAGAGTGGAAATGGGATAACATCAGCATGGACTTCATTACTGGATTACCCAGGAGTTCCAAAGGAAACGATGCGATTTGGGTGATAGTGGACCGACTCACCAAATCGGCTCACTTTTTGGCAATGAAGCTCACTTGGTCTATGGAGAAGTTGGCTGAGTTATATGTTAGGGAGATCGTGAGGCTACATGGAGTTCCCTTATCTATTGTATCTGACCGAGATGCGCGATTCACCTCACATTTTTGGAAAAGTTTTCAGGCAGCTTGGGGTACCAAGACCGATTTTAATACTTTCTTCCATCCTCAAACTGATTGGCAGACTGAGAGGGTCAACCGGGTACTTGAAGATATGCTATGGTGTTGTGTGTTGGACTTTGGTGGCGGTTGGGAAAGGCATTTAGCTCTAGTGGAAAGGCATGTGTAGAATTGTTAGGAACAAACAATCAACTTGATTAGATTGCATCAATTTTGTCTCTTACAAATTGATTTAAAAATGTGTATGAAATGTGGATAAATAGTAAGTGAGTCGCTATATTATGTCATAGCGAGGATCGCCGTGTATAGTATTGCATCAGTTGTATGTAACTGACGTGCCCAAAGTGTTCAATGCAGGGCTTGGATTGACAAAGACTTAAAGATGAATGTGAAGCTAAATACTGTTTTAAATGTTGATGTTTAAATTGTACATGTTTTGTATTGTATTCTTCATTTTTCCGCTGCATTGATGTAAAATGAACAGTATTGTACAAAGAAAAGTTTTTAAAATTCCTTGTAAAATTGAATGAAATGAAGTAAAGATCCGTTTGTGCTAGAATTACAGTGTTTTGGGAATTTGGGGCATTACAATCTCTTCATAAGGAAAGACATACACCACGAATCTTTTGGACTTTCATCTCTTGGATGCCAAACCAACACCCCTTGGGGTGGACGGACCTCTCTTAGAGAGAAGGTGGGCTCTACTGGGTCCATCCGACTAAAAGTTTCCAACTCCTAGAATTTGATCATTCATTACTTCGTGTCTGTTGGGATATTCATCCTCGGTGAATGTCACATCACATGACTCTATTTCAGTCAATCGACCATCAGCTCATTTGCATAACATTACTTATCCTTTCGAGTGTTCGAGATAGTAGCGCTCCGAATTTCAATAATAGAAATAATATACACAACTCCAGAATCATTACTTCAATGTAATCCAAACACAGTATAAAACACAGGGTAAAAACAACTTTTCTTTACAACAGTTCTTTATTACAATGCACATAAAAAAATTTAACACATTTATTACAATACATCTCAACATTTAAATTCCAGTCATCTCAAGGTCCAATCTTTAACCTTGCTTGAGCCACTTACTTGCAAATTCTGCAAAATTGACCAAAAAAGTGGGCACGTGACGCAATACTATAATAATAGTAACCCTCCAAAGTCTCACCATCACAAACTTGTCGCACAACACAAAATAAAACAACGATAAAAGATTCATAAAATCAACAAGTGAAACTACACTAAATGAACAAGTGTGTGTCGAGAAAAACAAAGGGAAAATGCATAAAACAATATCCAAGAAACACAATGCACACAATGCACACTAATGCATACTTGTTCGGATTCTATGCATCACATACTACATAGGTCCGAGGGCAAGCCCTTAACGTTCACCACATTTTAGGGTTCAATCTCTCACCATGAAAACTACATCTGTGACAGAAACAAGATTAGACATTCCGTGAATAGACTGCAGCCTCGGTACGCATCCCATCGAGCTGTACAAGTGTAAACACGGAAGCATCCTGCAAGCATCACTCAAACTCTGGAGAATCACATCCCTATCGTACATTTCGCGAATAGGCATGCTGACCCTCAACGCAAAAACACACCGTACATTCCGCAAATAGGCCTGCCGACCCTCAATGCGCAAAGATACCAAATCCGTCTCACTTCCAGACATTCCGCGAATATGCCTGCTGACCCTCAACGCGAGTCCCGGAATACATCTGCCCGACTGAAAAATATACTTCATACTTACGTTGCCCAAGTTCCGTGACAACTCCCAATCTTGTGCATGTCCTTAGATTTGTAATAATGACAAAATGAGTCACCTAGAAGTAGCTATACCCTTCCGGACTTTACTTGCCAAACCATGAACACTAACCCCCTCAGGCTAATTACCTACAATCAAAATATCCACTGCTAGCATTCTTGGGTTCGCTCAGTATCTAGTGCTCCCGACTCAACGCCTCAAACGTCCATCTAGGGATCCCACAATAACCCTAATCACAATAAAAAACCCCACTGGTTAAATCATTCGAAATACTCTTTATATACTCTTTTATGAAAAAAAATACTTTTCCTACAACACCACGATTGTGTATCAAAACCTCAATCAAGAATATCTCATTCCAAAAATAAACTTTTGTACATCCACAATCTCTACATTATTTACATTTCATTTAATAAACCGTTGTTACCATAAAAGACCGTATATGGAAACAAAAATCCAATCCACCGAAATCCTTTAAATTTAACTTTTAAATCACACTTTTCATACATACATAAAACTCAATAAATCTCTGTAGAATTCAAATCCATTTAAACTGAAACAAGTCTCTTTATTATTTGGGATCTCATCTAAAAATATGAAATTCTTTAACTCTAAAAATCTGAAATGCTACCTCTTTAGAAACTGGAAAATGCCCTTTAGAATTCGAAATTTCATCTTTCAAAACTCAAATTTATATCCCCTCCAAACTGAGAATTTTATCTACGAAAATATAGATTTGCTCCATCAAAATTATTACTTAATATATTAAAAATTGAAGCTAGATTTTCACAAAATCTGAAATGTATACTTTCGAAACACGATCAAAAGAATCAATTAACCATCACACAAACACTGGATTTATACATACACGTATACTCATCTATATGAGCTCCAAGGTTCTCAAACCTAGCACATAACACCCCACACACACACCCCGAGCCCCACACTCCAAACTGAAACTCAAAACAACCCAAAACAGCAGCCACCGGGTCGGCACAGTGCTCGAGTTACACTGTTCAACCCCGGGGCATTGTTCAACCCCCAAACCGAGCCTGCTAGGTCTAGGATTTAACCCCGAACACTAACCCTAGTGTTCCAATATTCAAATGTATATTCGTCAATGGTTTTTAACATGAAATTAATGCATAAAAATTTAATATTCGACCCATGATAAACTCACATTAAAATAGTTAATAATTCACAAAAGCTTCATATTTTGATTACTCAATTTCATGTTCTTGAATCATATACCAGTTTTACACATCTACAACACACATAAGTTCAATAGATCTATGAAAAACTAGATCTTTTATGCACAGGCAACTCCATTACTCAAGAACAAATTAGACATGATCATCACATAATAAAGATTTGATTTTTTTATTTTATCTCATGTTATCAATTAATCATCGTTCAACAACATCTCTACAATTATCTCATGGTAAAAACATACACACATGCTATAACATCCATAGATCCACATCAAAAAATACTAGCATGATAATCAATTTTACCATGAATAAACAAATCAAGAGAGTAGTCTTCTCCTCCAAGCAATAGATCCACTCCCCAATAACTCAAAAAAATCACCAAAAATTTCCAAAGAAAAGGGGAGGCCGAAAGTTGCTGCTCACTAAATAGGCCAGGATTGTACTTCTAGGGGTTCTTTAGGTTATTTGCAAATAAAACCTCCTAGAGATCCCAATTTGCAAGATTTAATAGTTTCCCAATTAAATCAAATCAAAATCAAATAAGATAAAATTTTATCCCCTAAATTCCTCTACTAAAATCCAGCCCCCAATTTCAGCTAACAATATTTTGAAATTCAAATTTTTACCTCCACACGACTTTTTCGCATAAAGGCCCCCTTCTTTCGAATTATTTACAAAAGTGGTTTCTCTTATTAAGAAAAATCCCAAAATTCAAAATTGTTCAATTATAAATGACATAATTTATTTAGCGACTCAAAATTTCAAAACTTGTATTTCTAAAATATTTGCACGTGCAAAACGATAATTTCACAAAAATCAAGATAATTAAATAAATTAATTTAAAAATAATTTATTTATTCAAAATATTATATTTAAAAATTTTGGGGTGTTACATCACTCCCTTCTTAGAAGAGTTCTGTCCTCAGAACTACTCCTAGCCGAGGAAAAGAAAAAAATAAATAAAAAGCAACACAGAATTTACACAAACAATTCCGGAAAACTGGTGTTCATCCGATCCTCAGCTTCCCACTTGGCCTCCTCGAACAGCTGATTCCTTCACAACACCTTCACCATTGGTATGACCTTATTCCGCAGAACCTTCTTTCAGTGATCCAAGATCTCCACTGGTAGCTCTTTGTAAGTCAATTTCTGCTGCAGTCCTTCCGGCACCTTTGGTAGCTGATGATTCTGATCTGGTACGTACTAACTCACAATAGACACATGGAATACGTTGTGCACCTATGCCAACTCTTCTGGTAGATCCAATTTGTAAGCTTCCTTCCCAATCCGTTTCAGAATCTCGTAGGGTCTAATGTACTTTTGGTCCTAACTTGCCTCCTCTTCCGAATCTAATGACTCCTTATGTAGGCGATACCTTCAGAAAAACTGTCTTCCCAACCTCAAACTCCAAATCTCGGCATTGGACATCTGCATAACTCTTCTGCCTGCTCTACACAACGACCAATCTCTTCTGAATCAGCTCGATCTTCTCCGAAGTCTGCTGCACGATCTCTGGCCCAAACATCTGCATTTCGCCAACTTCATACCAACAAATGGGTGTTCTGCACTTCCTCCCGTACAAAGCTTCATACAACGCCATGTAATGCCCCGCCCCAATACTCAGACAATTTATTTATTTATTTATTATTTATAGTACAACTGCCTACTACAGGGTGCCTCTCAAAAGGTGGTTAACCAATTAGGTGACTTTTGATCATAAGCAATTATATTTATATTTAATTAATCTTGTCAATCTCCCGATATGGGATTAAAGTGTCCCACATCCGCCATCTCTCTCTTGCATCACGTGGGCCCCATCCTGGGCGCCACATCACCCGCAAGCAAACAGCAGCTGAACTCTCCCTCGGGGGCCCCACGCCAAGTCGGCAGCTCCACGTAGGCACAACAGCAGTGACAGTAGCTTTGCTGCTATTTCCCTGCGCCCCACCTCTACAGAATAACTCCACACAACCACTCCTATAGAAACTCTATAGGACAACCTCCAATATCTTTATATTATTATATATATATACTATATTATATCTCATGAAATTACGGGGTGTTACACGCCAAGCCATTACTGGCCTGATAACTATTGTTATAGTCAGACTCCACTAGTGCCAAATACATCTCCCAGCGAAATCCATAATACATGACCTCAATATATCTGCCAGTACTCGATTCACCCTTTTGGTTTGTCCATCAGTTTGCGGGTGAAGCGCAATACTAAAGTCAGTCGCGGTACCCAAAGCTGCTTGCAAACTCATACTACATAGGTCCGAGGGCAAGCCATTACATACTCCACATTATAGGGTTCAATCCCTCGCCATGCAACCTACTACCTTGACTACTACGAGATTTTGATACTTTGCAAGTATTGGTTCTCGCCCAGGAATACTGGAGATCATCCGCGGATCATTCTGTGGCCTGTTTCATCCATCGTCCTGGAATACTGGGGATTGTCTCACTCCCCGAGTAATCCTGGAACCCTCATTGCACAAATATCCCGTGAGCATCACTCTCGCCCCGGAATACTGGAGATCAATTCCACTCTGCGGATCAACCTGGGGCCTATATCATCCCTCATCCCAGAATACTGGTGATTGTCTCACTCCGCGAGTCATTTTGGAGTCCATAACTCACGTTTGCTCTTGTTTTATCATATCTCCAACTAGTGCATGTCCTTAAGTTTAAATTATACTTATTAAGACCTAGAGCTAGCTTACCAACCGGGCATAAACCAAACCACTGAGAATATTAGCCTACATTGGCTGTTTCTCAAAGAGAATGTCAACCCACACTGGTTACTTCTCAAATTCCATTTATCACAACTGCTAGTATTTTGGGTCTCACTTAGTTTCTAGAATCTACACATTTCATGTGCACAACATCCTGGGTTATTCATACCCTCTACATTTTAAATTCTCATTCATTCATATATTCAATTATTCTCTTGCTCACACAACCCCATTTATTTGATCAACTAGTTTCATAATCTTATTCAACAAATTTAAATCAACCTTCTCTATATAATAATAGATTGTTTCTCCATCTCTTTTAATAGAACTGCAATGAAGTTGTAGATTGACAGCCTTTACCAATTACTTCCAATAAACTCATTCTTCCCAAGTAATATGATGTTCAACTTTCAAATTTTACTCTTTGACAACCCAAATTAACTCTAGATCGAGTATAATCCAAATGATAAAACTTTTAAAAATACCCCTAGTCAAAATAATCAAAATTTGTTTCTTAGAAAAAAAGAAAAATAGTATTTATTTAGTTCCCAACTCAAATTTTCATATTCAACTCGATCCCCAAATTTGCTCCTTAATTCATATTTTAAATCTTATAATATAATTCTAGTTCAAAATAAGATATCTCTTATTCAAATCAATTGCTATTCATTTAATCCCCAAAATATATCTTATAATAGTGCAAAATTATTTCCCAAGGTTCTAGTAGTATTCTAAGATAATTTTACAATTTTCCCAACTTTTTAAAACATGAAAAAAAAACTTAAATAATAATAAATAATAATAACTGTGCACAACCAGGTTCGAACCCCAGATCGCACAACACCCAACCGCAACCCAAATGCATCAAACAACCACTAGGCCACTCTCAATTGGTGAAGAAAACCCCACTCTACAGTTTATACACCTCATATACTATTAATTTATAAAAATGAAAATTTCAGAAAAGAACAGAGCCTCCCAAGACTCATACCCGCACAAGCCTAGAGGCACCAAAGCCCCTTCACACGCAGACCAAGAAGCCAAACACCACAATCGATTATATCTCTATTAAACTCCTCTTATACCAATTCTCTGTATCTCGATTATTTTCAATCTAATCACATAACTTCTAATTTTTTTCTTCTTTAAATATTTTCATGATCATTGCTATACGCAACATCTCTAAATTTTCCAGAACGAAAAATCTCTCTAATTTAATATGTTTTCACCTGGAAATTATTCAAATAAATTTAGATAGTGCAATCTTCCACTTTTACATTCTTGTTCATTATTGATTCAAATTAGACTACCATTTTTTTTATAAAATTATAAAATTAGTATGAATGCCTTACCAATTATTATAGAGTTAAGAAAAATACACAATTATTATAGAGTTAAGAAAAATACACATACCCACAATTCCACTAAAAAAACTACATGAAATTCCTAACATGAATCTCTCAATTTTGCAACTTGCTATGCATTCTAAATTTAACATATACAATTTAATCATGGTGTAGCAAAATCTAATATGAACCAACATTCACACATGAAAAAACACACATGATATTAACACACAAGATATCTTATGCACATTTATTTTAGAAGCATGACAAAATAATTTCTATGCTGTATCTTCAACTATTCATCGTGTATTTAATCTAGCATGCATTCATACTCAAATTAATTCACCAATCACATCCTAGATTACACAAAGCAATCATCTAACAATTTCATGCATAAAAAATAACTAAATTAAAAATTAAAGAGACACCCACCTCAAAAGTAGAATTCCAAGTAGTAGAACCTCTAAAAATGCTCCAAAGCTCCCCAAGAATAATCCGACCTTCCTCCTCCTCTAGCAAACCGCAAGCCACTATCTCTATTCTCCTTTTTTTTTTGCATTTTTCTCACGACAAGGGGTGACCTATTTTATAGGACAAACTAGGGGGTAGTTACAATAACTTCCCACTTCCTAAAAGAGCTCACCACTCACCACAAATTCACCCACTCTCCCTCATTCTTACAATGATGGCCGGCCAATGGGGATTTGCACATGCATGTGCACATGTAGTCCATGTGTGTGCACACTCCTTCATACAAATTTTATTATTAGTTTTTATTAAGTTAGATTTGTGTGATACACATGGCAAGGTGCACCAATTGAACTAAATTTTAAATGTACATTTAAGTGCACACAAAAATAATTATGGGCATTAAATTATAATAGTCTTAGTGGGCTACAAAATGGATTTAGGCCTAATTGATTTTAATTAAAAATAAATCACACAATTGTGGCTAGAAAAATGAAAGGAAAAATGTTCATGACTGAAGAAAATTTTAGGAACCCACATGTGCATAAATTTTTACGTGCAATGCACGTGCAAAAGAAAATAATAAAAAAAAAATTAATCTAGGGATGTTACAACCTTGATGTGAACCTTGCATCTCTTTCGGAGACGATTGTTACAGAAATTCCATGAAGTCTCACAACCTCTCCAATATACACCTCAACCAACTTCTCCAATGACCATGAAATCTTCACTTACAAGAAGTGTGCCGACTTGGTCAACCTGTCCACAATGACCCAGATCGAGTCATTACCCTTCATACTCCTTGGTAAACTAGTGACAAAGTTTATTCTGATATTCTCCCACTTCCACTCCGGAATGGGCAATGACTGCAATAATCCTCCAGGCTTCTGATTCTCTGTTATAATCTGTTGACACATCAAACGCCTTGCCACAAAATCTACAACATCTCTCTCCATGCCTTGCCACCAAAAATACTACTTGATGTCCTTATACATCTTCGTGCTTCCGGGATGTACGGACAATAAGGTTGTATGTTCCTCCTTCAATTTTCTTTCCTTCAAATCCTCTACCGGCACACATATCCTCTCTCCCAACCATAGAACATCATCTTGAATCCAAAATTTTGAAAATTTGCCGATGGAAATCTACTCTAACATCTTCTGAATCTCTGCGTCAGACTTCTGGCCCTCAATGATCTGCTCCCTCAAAAGACTGAAGTCTCAATTGTGATTATGATGCCCCCAAGCCTTGTAATACCACCACGATACCTGCCTGATCCAGCTCCTCAACCAGCTCCTTCTGCATCGTAATCAGACGAGATATACTAACCTTCCGACTGAGTGCATCGGCCACCACATTCGCTTTTCCTGGGTGATAATTAATTTCAGGACGAATGCCCTCCAAAACATCCAACGACCATCTCTGACGTAAATTTAGATCCTTCTGCTAATAGATGTACTTCAAACTCTTATGATCTGTGTACATATTGACATTCTCACCATACACATAGTGCCTCCACTGCTTCAAGGCAAAAATGATAGCTGCAAGCTCCTAGTCATGCGTCGGATAGTCCTTCTCACGAGGATGCAACTGCCTCGACCCATAAGAAAAAACCTTCCCTTCCTGCATCAGAACGCAACCCAAACCTCTGAAAGATGCATCACTGTAGATATCATAATCCACACCTACTCGCGGAAACACGAGAATAGGTGGTCATCCACTTCTCCTTTAATTCCTGGAAACTGGCGTTACACTTATTCATCCATTTGAAAAGCACATTCTTTTTAGTCAATCCCGTCAACAGAACTGCTGTCTGCGCGTAATCTTGAATGAAATACCAATAGTATCCCATCAACCCCAAGAAAATCCTAACCTCCTTTACAGTCGTTGGTCTACACCAACTCTGCACCGCCTTAATCTTCTGAGGATCAGTTGTAACACCCTGAATTCAAAATAAGTCTGAATTCGAAGTTCCACGGGATCTTTACACTTCACTTCATACAATTTTACAAGAAATTTAAAACTTTTAATACAACAGTCTTTTTACATCATAACACAGTGGAAAACAAAATACAAAAATGATAAATGAACAATTGTAACAACTTTAGCATTTAAATGATCATCAGTATCAAATTCATCTTTATATCTTCTTGTAAACATGTCCTGCATATGAAACTGTGGGCACCTCAGTTGCTTACAACCGATGAAATAATATACACGACCATCCTCGCTGTGCCGAAAGTATAACGATTCTTAAATACTTTAACAAATACAAACTTGATCACAAACAAAGCTAAAGAGAGACTATCCTATTGATGTCGTGTGTGCTAGAGCACTTAACCTTAATGCAGTTATTTATATTAAATGACACTAATGCACACTTATTCAAACTTATGCATCCCATTCTACATAAATCCAAGGGCAAGCTCTTAACCTTTTATCAACTTGTAAGGTTGAATCCCTCGTTATGAGTTTAACTACTACGGTAACTATGGTAAGTATCCTAGATATTTAATGAGTTACGAGCCCATGTCCAGACAGCCTGGAGGGTAATCCCACATCATGACACGACGCATCATGTAGACAGCCTATGGAAAATTTGCCTCCGTTATGGGACAATGGCACTACGTAGTTAGTAAGCACCCCACAAGCGTCGTCACGGTCCCGATAATTCCAGAGATGTATTCACGTCATGACATGACGCATCATGTAGACAGCCCGTGAACACTCTCACTCCGTAGATCCGAGGCCCTCATACTTGTATTTTTCTTTCTTTCATCACATCTTCACTATAGTGGTGTCCTTATATTTTTAGTTTATTTTAGAAGAAAATCATCACAACCTAGAGCTAGCTTACCCTACCGGACTTAAGCCATACAAAAGAGACAGTGAGCCCAACCTAGCTACTTCTTGAGAGATGCTCAACCCACACTGATTAGCTCTCAAATCTCATTAATAAATACTGCTGGTCACTAGGGTCTCGCCTAGCCTCTAGATTCCAACAACTATCTCGTTCTAGAGATCAACAATATGTTATATTCAATCTCCAAATAATATTTCAATTTCTTTTATTCACAATCTCTTTCACAAAAAAAAAATTCTGTTATAATCTCATAACATGAAATAACTCACTTCGACTTCTTTTATCAACTTAATCACTCATAGAATTATGTGCAAATTCAAATATTCTCATAATCAAAAGTAATAACGATAAAATCTCATCGAGTAGAAATCTAATTGTATACCAAACTTTGATTTTTCTTTAATTATACAAGAGCCACATTTTCAATATAAAAATCACTTCTAATTCTCACAAATATATAAAAATGTTGTAGAAATATTTTTTATAAAGTCTAAATAATCTTAGAAGAATAATAAAATTTTTCCCAATTTTTATTTCTCATTGAAACTCTTAAATACTCAAAAAATCATAATATGTTAAAAAAAAAATCAAAACCACAAAAAAAGTGGCAAGGGTCGGATTCGAACCCAGACCAAACACCCCTGCCCATGAATAGTGATAGACCCAAAGTGCACCCGAAGACCAAGAAGTCCAGAGTGACTAACTAATATGATATTGCTTATTTACTTTATATATCGACTGTACTGTCATTTGAGAAAAATTGAAAATTCAATATAACAGAGTCTCTAACAAGACTCGAGCCCAGAGCCAAAGCCTCTTCCCATGAACAGTAACAGACCCAAAGTGCACCCAAAGACCAATAAGTCCGGAGTGAGTAACTGATATGAATAGGGTTAAATTCTTTAAGTATAAACCGTACTGTATTTAATTCTTCCTTTAAACAACTCGATTTTTCAATCAATTTGTACTTATTGATAAAATCAAAATCTTTTTTCAGAATGTGTACTATCAAAATACAGTATAGCATATATATTCAAACTTTATAAAATTCTCTTTTTTGACAATGTAATAAAAAGCTTCATCCCAAATTTTATTAGAGAACACATATTATCAATTTTCAAATAAAGTGTTGTCTCTCATCAAAAACTTCTTTATAAAAAATTCCTATACTCATAAAATATATACTGGTGAGATTAATTCCCCATTTCTTCACTATACTAGCATTTTAAAACTATTTTCATACATGTTATATTATTTTTACTATTGTAAAAACATTCTACCATGCATAAATTCTCATTCCAACAATAAATATTTCTCTTTCTAAATCAACTAGAGTTCTAGCCATTTATATGAATCACAAATATTATTTCAACACATCATAACACAGTTAGATTAGGATTATGCAATCTACATTTAACATACCAATCAATATTTAACAATTAAATTATATATTATCTAGCGTGCAACCTACTCCTAAAATTAGAAAGGATTTAAGAAATACTCACCCAATAGGAGAATATACTAGTAGCAAGCTCCTTCAAAAGCACCAAGAAAATCCCCAAAAGCAAGTCGAAATCCACACAAAAACCTAGGAATCTTCCCCCAAAAATTTACAGCAAACCCGAGCACTCCCATTTGCCTATTCTAACTTTGATTCATTTTTTATTTTGATAGAAGGAGTTGTGTATATATATACATATTTACATACATAAGTATAAGTGTTATATATATGTACACATGTGAGTAGGTGGAGAACAAGGTGAATTGCTGGGGGTGGGTTTCGGATGTTGACAGAGAAGGAAAGAAAGAGGATTGAGAGAAAGTGTGAAGATTTAGGGCCATTATATAAGTAATTATAGGAGTAGTTATATTAACTAACCACCCATTAATCAAACCCATTATCACACTAACTTAATTCAAAAGTGTTACTCTTTCCCTCCATGCCAAAAACACCCGACCACTTCTCCTTGGTGTGCACATTGCACGTGCGCGTGCTTTGTATGCACCACAAAATAAATTATTTTTATTTTTAAATTAGAACATAAGTTATATCTATATAATATGCATATAAAAATTATTTTAATAAAAATTATACTTTTCATGAATGAATAAAATAGACGCAAACACACTTAAAAATTTATTTTTAAAAGATAATGCAACTAATACGTGCACTGCTAACACGTGCGTCGCCCGTAAAATATCAAAATACAAAATCGACTTTATCAACGGAAAAATATTCAAAGATAATCGAAATACAATATAAGAAAAAATATATTTATTATATGCATTTAATAATGTAATTAATACGTACATTGAAAATACGTGTACCACATGTATAAAGAATGTTTTAATAAAAAATAAGAGAAAAATGAATTTTCGTTTATAAAATGAATTCGAACACATCATAAAAGAAATAATTGTAACACATAGAAAATATTACACGTAGTGGTGGAAAAAATATGTAGTCGATACGTGCATCGATAACACGTATAAAATACGTAAAAATATAGAGATTGGAATCGTATATTTGAGTTGACTCAAATAGGATTAAATAAATTTTAAGAAGATGGAAAATGCATAAATAGTCAGAATCCAAAATATGTATTGAAGTACGTTACAAAATACACGTGCGTAACACACAAGGTTAAAATTGAAATTTCCAATTTTGCGGGGTGATTCACTCTCCCCCCTCCCTAGAACAGCTCTGTCCTCAAAACTCACTTGGGTAAAAATTATATTTTGTACGCACTAAAGAAAAATATCATTATTGTATATAGAAAACTGCAAACATTGAGAAATAAATGTAGTATAAAAATAAGCAATGAGAAAAAACAAGACAAAATCTATATAAGAAAACTATGAGTATCAAATTTTATAAGAATGAAACAAGAAATCTAGGAAAATAGCATAAGAAAAGAAATGTGACCATAAAAGATAGTATAGATTGAAAGAAGTTTCATAAAAAATAATGTTAGGTAAAGTACTAGATGGAAAGGAAAAATAAATTAAGTCATTAATTGTGGAATAGTTCTGAAAACAGTGCAATAAAGAGAAATATAGTCAATAGATAATTTATAAGTAGATTTAGTAATCAAATTTTATCATAATAAGCGGTAGAATGATCAAAATCACAAACTGATTTAGTACTGTATAACAAAAATTGAATTGTCAATTTTAAGAGAAGACTGTTGGATAACAGTTTGAAAAATATACGAGTTTGAAGTTTAGTTAAAAGTATAGATAATATAAAATGATTTTGTATTCCAATAAAATAATTTGTAAGGTAACTATAATAATTATACATACGTTTTGAAAAATAAAGATACAGAAGGCATACATCGAAATAATTCCGAATTGTCAAGTAGAGCAGGAAAAACCAACATACACAATTTTGTACATACATAGGAGTAAAATTTGCAGGGTGAAACAAACAATATTATGACATGAAAATTATAAATGGTTTGTAGGAGTAAAACAAGACATCATAGTAGAAAAAGTAATAACATTTTAGTGAAACAATACAAAAAAAAATATAGAAATAAATTATGAATCATAAACAAAAGTATAATTTTATATATATATATATATATATATATATATATATATATATATTGTTAGGTGAGTAGCCACCAAATCTAAGATAAGTTAATAGAAAAATAACACGAAAGTGGTATGAAATGCTAGCTTATATAAAGATACAAAATAATAATAAGAATATGGCAAGATAGTTGAGATTAAGTGGTAAATATACAAGTATGATAGATATAGAAACCAGTATAAATAATATAATGCTAGGTTGTAAAATATTTTAAAATAGTATACGCTCGTACAAAATGGAATAATGGTAAGTATATATTATAGAAAACAAAGTAGGGGTTATCAAAGTAGAAAATCTCCTTCTAGTGTAGGTTCTCCTCGTTGGTGTCCAACTGCAGGCTTGTCTCCTCGACCTCAAGTTGCAGAATTGCTTCTACGCCATCCGATTGCAGTTTGTTTTCAGGACTTACGGTTGCAGACTTTGCCTCCCCGACATCTAGTTGCAGTTTGCCTTCATTGACGTCTAGTTGTAGATTTTCCCTCTTGACATCAGGTTGCACCAAAACGGGGGATGGAAAGATGTAATCTTCCATATAGACTTGGATATTGGGTGTTTATAAAGTACGGTAATACGTTTTGAAATCAATGATATAAAAGTAAATGGAAAAATTGTAAATGGAGTAGGAAATTACAATGAAAAAATATTAAAGTAGATAGACTTGAAATATCTATATAATAAAACACGAAGAAAGCTATCAAGTGGCTCACCTTCAATCCCCCCAAAATCAAAGGCCTAGATCTAACCTCACAAAACACATTTTCCCTCCCAAAATTTCAAACCCCAAAACCAATTTTTTCCCCAAAACTAAAAAACTCATTACTTTATTACTCTCTTTCTCTCTTCTCTCTTCATATTTCTCTTTTTCTCTCTGTCTCTATCTCTCTCTCCCATTCTTTCTTTATTTACTTAGAAATTTAGATTTTAAGATTTTAGGTTTGTAAATTTTCAGAATTTTTATATTTTTTTATTGCACATGTTATATTGCAAATAACAAATATATCTCTTCAACTGTTAAATTTCATCATTTTCCACACTTAAAGTTCTAAGAAGTTAGATTTTACACCCCTATTTGTAATTATTTTTTAACATATACTAATGGAAACATGGACTTTTATTTACAACTAATTATTGTCATACTATTCAAACTTGAGTTACATAATTGTTGTTTTACTGTTTACAGGGCTTTTCGTGTTTGTATCGTTCCGAAGACGTGCCGTAGGCACGTGCCCACGGACAAATCTAGTAGGATATAAAAAATTTGTAGTAATGAAAATGATTTATAACATTAGGACAAAAATATTGTAAAGTATATGTTCGAGATGAAAATACAAATGAAAACGATAATTATGTAGTGTATGTATTATATTGAAGAAGTGTAAAACTACAAAATTAATAAGTAGCGATTAATAACAAAAAAAACTAGCAAATAATATGTAATAACAATAGTATTGAATGTAGACAATAAAACAAAATGATATGTCACATTTATATGAGTAGAATATTTCAATCTTGTTAAAAATATACTGAAATATATATGACAATATAAGGGAATGGAAAAATGCAGTATCACAAAATCAAATCATATAAAATGAATGCACATAAGAAATAATAAATGAAGAAAATAATAGTTGCAATATTAACTTAATAAGCGGTAATAAAATACGTAAAGTAATAGCAATGTAAACGGGTAAACATAAAGTGACATAAAAATACGAAAGACAAATCTTTAAGACTGAAAGGCAGCTAAAACAAATTTAAAAGATCAAGACTATGGAAGATAGACAAAATAATAAATATTCAAGTAATTTAATAGTATAAAAAAATATATATTTGAAAAATATTGAATGTTGAAAAAGTACAATGATAAAAATTCATGAAGAAAATTTTGAGAGAAAAACTTAGTCTATGTGTAAGATATCATGAATGTAGGTTCAACCAACCACGCTTCCGCTGTGCCACTCTGATATCAAGGAAAAACATGCTCGCATACAATCTCACATCAATGTATACGAGGAGAGCATCATGAATGAAAGTTCAAAAACTACTTAATTCACAACTCTAGCCATCCAAATAGGGAAAGAGGAAGAAGAAAACGTCAGTGCATAGAGCAAAACAAATGTAAATCACTTACATTTAAATCTCTTTATGCTGAACTCACACTCTAATGTCCACCCTAATGTGTCGTATTTGTAAATTTGTACTACTTATTGAAGTGTGGCTCTGATACCACTCTGTAACACCCCGAATTCCAAATAAGTCTGAATTCGAAGTTCCACAGGATCTTTACACTTCACTTTGTACAATTTTATAAGGAATTTAAAACTTTTATTACAACATAGTCTTTTTACATCATAACGCAGCGGAAAACAAAATATAACAATGATAAATATACAATTGTAACAACTTTAGCATTTAAATGATCATCAACATCAAATTCATCTTTATATCTTCTTGTAAATTCCAAGTCCTGCATATGAAATTGTGGGCACGTCCGTTGCTTACAACCGTCGAAATATTATACACGGCCATCCTCGCTATGTCGAAAGTATAGTGATTCTTAAATACTTTAACAAACACAAACTTGATCACAAACAAACCTAAAGAGGGACTAGCCTATTGATGTCATATGTGCTTGTGCACTTAACCTTAATGCAGTTATTTATATTAAATGACACTAATGCACATTTGTTCGAACTTATGCATCCCATTCTACATAAATCCGAGGGCAAGCCCTTAACCGTTCTTCATCCTGTAGGGTTGAATCCCTCGTTATGAGTTTAACTACTACGGTAAATACGGTAAGTATCCTAAATGTTTTATGAGTTACGAGCCCATGTCCAGACAGCCTAGAGGGGAATCCCACGACATGACATGACGCATCATGTAGACAGCCTATGGACAATTCGCCTCCGTCATGGAATAATGGTACTACGTAGTCACTAAGCACCCCACAAGCGTCACCATGGTCCCGATAATTCCAGAGATGTATCGTGACATGACGCATCATGTAGATAGCCTGTGAACACTCTCACACCGTAGATCCGATGCCCTCATACTTGTGTTTTTCTTTTACTTTCATCAAATCTTCACTATAGTGTTGTCCTTACATTTTTAGTTTGTTTTAGAAGAAAATCATCACAACCTAGAGCTAGCTTAACCTACCGGACTTAAGCCAAACAAAAGAGACAGTCAGCCCAACCTGGCTACTTCTCGAGAGATGCTCAACCCATACTGGTTAGCCCTCAAATCTCATTAATAAATACTGCCGGTCACTAGGGTCTCGCCTAGCCTCTAGATTCCAACAACTATCTCGTTCTAGAGATCAACAATATGTTATATTCAATCTCCAAATAATATTTCAATTTGATTTATTCACAATCTATTTCTCAAAGAAAACATTTCTTTTATAATCTCATAACATGAGGTAACTCACTTCGACTTCTTTTATCAACTTAATCACTTATAGCATTGTGTGCAAATTCAAATATTCTCATAATCAAAAGTTAATAAGCATAAAATCTCATCGAGTAGAAATCTAATTGTATTCCAAACTTTCATTTTTTTCTTTAATTATACAACAGCCACATTTTCAATATAAAAATCACTTCTAATTCTCACAAATATATCAAAATGTTGTGGAAATAATTTTTTATAAAGTCTAAAAAATCTTAGAAGAATAATAGAATTTTTCCCAATTTTTTTCCCCTAAAAAACTCTTAAATACTCAAAAAAAATCATAATATGTTAAAAAAAAAAATCAAAACCACAAACAAAGTGGCAAGGGTCGGATTCGAACCCAGACCAAACACCCTCGCCCATGAACAGTAACAGACCCAAAGCACACCCGAAGACCAAGAAGTCCAGAGTGACTAACTGATGCTTATTTACTTTATATGTCGACTGTACTGTGATTTGAGACAAATTGAAAATTCAATAAAATAGATTCTCTAACAAGACTCGAATCCAGAGCCAAAGCCTCCGCCCATGAACAGTAACAGACCCAAAATGCACCCAAAGACCAATAAGTCCAGAGTAACTAACTGATATGAATATGGTTAAATTCTTTATGTATAAACTGTATTGTATTTAATCCTTCCTTTAAATAACTCGATTTTTCAATCAATTTGTACTTATTCAAAATCTAAATCTTTTTCCAGAATGTGTTATATCAAAATACAGTATAACATATATATTCAAACTTTATAAAATTTTCCTTTTTGATAATGTAACAAAAAGTTTTCTCCCAAATTGTATTAGAGAACACATATTATCAATTTTCAAATAAAGTTTTGTCTCTCATCAAAAACTTCTTTATAAAAAAAAATCCTATACTCATAAAATATATATTAGTGAGATTAATTCCCCATTTGTTCACTATACTAGCATTTAACAACTATTTTCATACATGTTACATTATTTTGACTATTGTAAAAACATTCTACCATGCATAAATTCTCATTCCAACAATAAATATTTTTCTTTCTAATTCAACAAAAGTTCTTGCCATTTATATGAATCAAAATATTATTTCAATACATCATAACACAATTAGATTAGGATTATGCAATCTATATTTAACATACCAATCAAAATTTAACAATTAAATTATATATTATCTAGCATGAAACTTACTCCTAAAATTGGAAAGGATTTAAGAAACACCCACCCTGATAGGATAAAATACTAGTAGCAAACTTCTTCAAAAGCACCAAGAAAATCACCAAAAGCAAGTCGAAATCCACACAAAATCCTAGGAATCTTTCCCCGAAAATTTATAGCAAACCCGAGCACTCCCTTTTGCCCATTCTGACTTTGATTCATTTTTTTTTTGTTAGGAGTTGTTTATATATATACAAATTTACATATATATGTATAGGTGTTATATATATGTACACATGTGAGTAGGTGGAGAACAAGGTGAATTGCTCGGGGTGGGTTTCAGATGTTGACAGAGAAGGAAAGAAAGAGGAATGAAGAGAAAGTGTGAAGATTTAGGGCCATTATATAAGTAATTATAGGAGTAGTTATATTAACTAACCACCCATTAATCAAACCCATTATCCCACTAACTTAATTCAAAAGTGTTACACTTTCCCTCCATGCCAAAAACAGCCGGCCACTTCTCCTTGGTGTGCACATTGCACGTATGCATGTGCATGTACTTTGTATATAAAAATTAGTTTAATAAATTAGAACATAAGTTATATTCATATAATATGCGTATAAAAATTAGTTTAATAAAAATTATACTTTTCATGCATGAATAAAATAGACACAAATACACTTAAAATTTTATTTTCAAAAGATAATGCAACTAATACGTGCACTACTAACACGTGCGTTGCACGTAAAATATCAAAATATTAAATTGACTTTATCAACGAAAAAATATTCAAAGATAATCGAAATACAACATAAGAAAAAATATATTTTTTATACACATTCAATAATGTAATCAATACGTACATTGAAAACACGTGCACCACATGTATAAAGAATATTTTAATCAAAAATAGGAGAAAAATGAATTTCTGTTTATAAAACGAATTCAAACACGTCATAAAAGAAATATTTGTAACACATAGAAAATATTACACGTAGCGGTAGAAAAATACGTAGTCGATACGTGCATCGATAACACGTATAAAACACATAAAATATAGATATTGGAATCTTATATTTGATTTGACTCAAATAGGATTAAATAAATTTTAAGAAGACGGAAAATGCATAAATAATTGGAATCCAAAATTCGTATTGAAGTACATTACAAAATACACGTGCATAACACACGAAGGAAAAATTGTCATTTCCAATTTTGTAGGGTGTTACATCAGTAGCCACTCCCTCCTTAGAAAGGATGTGACCCAGAAATTCCACCTAAGACTTCCAGAATTCACACTTCGACAACTTGGCATACAAATTCTGCTGCTGCAACTTCTTCAAAACTTCCGCCAAATGCTCAACATGTTCTTCCTCTGACTTTGAGTACACTACGATGTCATCGATGAACACTATGACAAATGAGTTGATGAACGGCCGTAGAACCCTGTTCATCAAATCCATGAATATCACTGGCTAATTCGTCACTCCGAATGGCATCACCAAAAACTCATAATGTCCATGTCGCGTCCGGAAAGCTGTCTTGTGCACATCTTCATTCTTAACTCAGACCTGATGGTATCTAGACCATAGATCAATCTTCGATTACACAGCCGCACCTTGCTGTCGATCGAATAAATCATAAATCCTTGGGATCAGATACTTATTCTAAATCGTCACCTTGTTCAGTTCCTGATAGTCATTGCACATCCTCATTGACTCATCCTTCTTCTTCACCAACAGATTTAGTGCACCCCACGGCGAAGCACTCAGCCTGAAAAATCCTTTCTACAATAATTCTTCAATCTGCTTCTTCACTTCGTCTTGCTCTACTAGCGCTATTTTGTAAGGAGCTTTAGATATCAGAGCACTACTTGGTTGAAAGTTGATGTAAAACTTAACATCACGCTGCGGCGGTAACCCCGGTAGCTCGTTCAAGAACATTGTTGGAAAATCTCGAACTATAGGAATCGCCCTGACTTCCTCCGGAAATCTCTTCACTGCTAGTGCTGCAACCACCTTCGTGCTCCCTCTCTTCCCTTGGAAAGTCACCGCGGATCCTCCCGGTGCTTTCACCACCACCTCCTTACTCTTTCACTCTATAGTGGCATAATAGATTTTCATTCAGTCAATGCCCACAATCACATCGACACCCAAGACATCCTTCTCGTTAAGGTCAATCCCAAAAAGTCTTCCTCCAATCTCGATATCACACTCTGCGTAATATCGATCAGCAATCAGCTCCTCTCCTGACGGCGTTGCCACTGACAGAACATGGCCAGGAAAAACCTTAGGCTCAACACCTAACACTTTAGAAAATTTGGGCAACACAAAAGTATGCAAAGACCCAGCATCAAACAAAACTTTAGCTTTTATTCCATTTAACATAACATGTCCTGTTACATGAGAAATCATAATATTCAATATGCGATACTATTCTCATCCAAAGTTTTCATTCGGTATACTTCAACCATTAACCTAAAACTCTTGCTACCCGTAATCACGTCTTCAGAGTTGTCAGCATCCTCCTCTGTTAACGTGAATACTCGGCCCCGCCTTTGCTAGTTGCTACCAACTACGCCACCCTGCTTCAGGTGTGGGAAATTAGGCCTGATATGCCCTTCTCTGCCACATTGAAAACAAGTATGGGTCCTTGCTGGCTTAGGTCACGACAACCTAAAGTGTCCATTCTCTCCACAATTGTAACACTCCATCCCTTGAGTTGGTGCTACACCTCTTTCGGGCTCACTGAACCTGCCCCTCTTCTTCGGGAATTTGCCTCTACTGTGAGTCACCGCTGCTGGCCTCTTATTCTTATTCCAGGTTTACTTTTTCAACTGGAACTGCTCCATGTTTGCTTCTGTCATTGATGCTCTTCTGACGAGCTTGTCGAACCTTCGGATTCACAATGGTATCATCCGAGACCTTAGGTTTGACCTTGGCCCTGCTCAAACTTCCTCGCCTTCTTAGCTTCATCTGCAATGAGCTAAGAAGCGTACCTCGACAACTGAGTGAACTTAGTCTTATACTCTCTCACTGACAATTTGCCCTGTTGTAGGCTCAAAAACTCCATCACTTTCTTCTCCTGGATATCCATGGAGAAGTAATGGTCCTTGAACTCCTCTAGGAATGCATTCCAAGTGATCGGCTCCTCACCGAAAGTTCTCCTTACGGACTGCCACCAAACACCAGTATTTTTCTCTAACTGCATCGTAGATAACTTCACCTTGCTGGTCGCAGGAGTCTTAACACTTCAAAGACAGCCTCCATCTGTCTAATCCAGTTGTCGACCTCATTAGGTTCAATCTGCGCTTTGAACACAAGCGTCTTCATTCTCTTGAACGACTCCACCTATCTGACGGGATCTGCATTTGGATTTGTTAGTTCCACTCCAGGGTTCTGACCCAACCTAGTAGTCATGAAAGCATTGAGAGTCTGATAGACTCTCGCAATCTCAGCTTCCAAGTTAAGTCTACCCCCATTGGAGCTTTCTACTCCATCACCATTGCTTCTAGTTCGAGGACCTGCCATCATTTTGAGTGTACAAAAGAAACCATTTGGTTAGGAGAATAAAATCATAAGAATTCACATAAATGCGCAAAACGTAGAATCTTCATTTAATTGCCAAAATTTTATATATCAAAATATAAATAAATTTATTCACCAAAGTAGTTCAAAAATCTCTCTGAAAAATAACTAGTCAGCTTTATTTAAATTCAGAAAACTCAAATAATACAATCATAATGACAATCTGTCCTTACAGCTGCTCTTGATCTCTCAGACTTCCTCTTGCAATACATCAAGTTCCTTCTCCATCATCTTGCAGCGCTTTGTCCCCCATTTGATGTAGTTTTCCATCAGGGTGAAGCGTCACGAGTTTCTGTACTGATGCCTTGCCAACTTCTTCAGCCTGGCGTTCATATATGTGATGGTCTTCTCGTCTTCCACGAGAAGTTCCTCATATTGGGCCACCTACAATTTATACCGATACACTTGACATCGATGTGACACGATAACATGATCCTTCATGGCAAACTTGGGTGATTCATCTAAAGATTCACCCGAAGATTTTCTAGGAAGGGGAGTAATCTCTCGACACTCCTGTGGTTCCTCTCATCTGAATCTTCTTCTGATTCCTCTTCTGGGTCTTCATCCAGATTTTCCTCAGAATCCGTTAAGGGGTCCTCGATAAAAATATTATCTTCTTCCACGTTTTCCATACGATCGTGGTTCTCTGCCAACCTACAGAAAAGGAAAAAGAACATCAGTAGAAGTATAGCATAACACAAATGCAAGTTCAAACAACTACAAATTCATGACTCTAAGAATGATACATGCACTCTAATTTCAACCTAGGTACTCACTCTCTAATGTCCACCTATGTTTATTCCCTATACCGTGTTCAGTTTTACTTATTGAAGCATGCTCTGATACCACTTCTGTAGCGACCTGAATTTCAATAAAAGAAATAAAAGAAACAACTCCTGAATCTTTACTTTAATATAATTCAAACACAGTATAAAATACAGGGAAAAATACAGATTTTCTTTACAACAGTTCTTTATTATAATGCACAACGGAAAATTTAACACATTTATTACAATACATCTCAACATTTAAACTCCAGTCATCTCAAGGTCCAAACTTTAACCTTGATCGAGCCACTTACTCGCAAATCCTACAAAACTGATCAGAAAAGTGGGCACGTCAGTTGAATACAACTGACACAATACTATAATAACAGTAACCCTCATAAGTCTCACAATCACAAACTTGTCGTACAACATAAAATAAAACAACAATAAAAGATTCATAGAATCAACAAGTGATACTACACTAAATGATTAATTGTGTGTCGAGTAAAACAAAGGGAAAATGCATAAAGCAATATCCAAGAAACACAATGCACACAATGCACACTAATACATACTTATTCGGATTCTATGCATCACATACTACATAGGTCCGAGGGCAAGCCCTAAGCATCCACCACATTTTACGGTTCAGTTCCTCACCATGAAAACTACATCGGTGATAAAGACAAGAATAGACACTCCGTGAATAGACCGCAGTCCCAGTATGCATCCCGCCGAGCGGTACAAGTGTAAACACTCAAACATAACTCTAACTCTGGAGAATCACATCCCTGTCATATATTCTGCAAATATGCCTGCCGACCCTCAACGCGCAAACATACCGTACATTCCTCGAATAGGCTTGTCGACCCTAAACACGCAACCCCAAAACCGAGCCCCCTAGGTCTGGGATTTAACCGCAAAATCCTAACCCCTTCTATTCCCACATTCAAATATATATTCGTCAATGGTTTTTAACATGAAATCAATGCAAAAAAATTTAATATTTGACCCATGATAAACTCACATTTCAAAAATGAATAATTCAAAAATATTTCATCTTTTAATTACTCATTTTCATGTTCTTGAATCATATACAAGTTTTACGCATCTACAACACACATAAGTTCAACAGATATATTAAAACTAGATCTTTCATGCATAGACAACTCCATTACGCAAGAATAAATTAGACATGATCATCACATAATAAAGATTTGATTTTTTTATTATCTCATGTTATCAGTTAATCATCATTCAACAACATCTCTACAATCATCTCATGGTAAAAACATTCACACATGCTATAACATCAATGGATCCGCATTAAAAAATAAACTAGCATGATATTCTACTCTACCATGAATAAAACAAATCAAGAGAGTTGTAACGTTACCCATCTCTTGAAGAAAATTGATACAACTAGTAGTCTTCTCCTCCAAGCAATAGATCCACTCCCCAATAACTCAAAATATTCACCAAAAATTTCTAAAGAAATGGGAAGCCGAAAGTTGCTACTCACTAAATAGGTCAGGATTGTACTGCTAGGGTTGCTTTGGGATATTTGTAAATAAAACCCCCTAGAAATCCCAATTTGCAAGATTTAATAGTTTTCCAATTAAATCAAATCAAAATCAAATCAAATAGATAAAATTTTATCCCCTAAATTCCTCTACTGAAATCCAGCCCCCAATTTCGGCCATCAATATTTTGAAATTCAATTTTTTACCTCCAAATGACTTTTTTGCAGAAAGGCCCTTCTTTCGAATTATTTACAAAAGTACTTTCTCTTTTTCAGAAAAATCCCAAAAATTCAATCTTATTCAATTATAAGTGATAGAATTTATTTATCAATTAAAAATTCAAAAACTTGTATTTCAAAAATATTTGAACGTGTTTTGCACGTGCAAAACGATAATTTCACAAAAATTCAATATAATTAAATATATTAATTTAAAAATTATTTATTAATTCAAAATATTGTATTTAAATATTAGGGGCATTATAAGGATACCTTAGAAAGATACCCTTCATGCCTCTAGGGTCCATCTTCCCCACTTCAGGCGGTGGTCTGCACACAAAACCTGCTGCTCACCTTGGGCGTAGGTGGTTTAAGCTAGGCTTGCACCCAGTCCACAACTCGTATAGAGTCATGGTGACTAAATTTGTTGGCATGTGGTGAAGGATGTAAGTTTTCCTCAAGATTGCATCTTCCCAAAAATTAGGAGGCAGGTTAGCCCAAACCATCATCGACCTAACCATCTCTAACAATGTTTGATTCCTTTTCTCTGCAACACCATTTTGCTAAAGAGTGAGAGGTGTCGTCTACTATCTTTTGATACCCTTATCCACAGACAGTTACCTGAATTGCTCAAATGGATATTCGAGCCCACGGTATGTCCTTAAGACCTTCACTTTTTGGTAACTTCACTAATGAAACGACGAAAACAATCTAGTGCATCAGACTTGTGAGCGATCAAATAGACAGCTGTATCGTGTAAAATCATTGATAAATGGCTTCAAGTAGGAGTATTCATTTCGAGGCATGGCGCTTATTGGTCCACAAATATCTGATTATATTAATTCTAATGGGGTTTTAGAGCGAACTGATTTGCCAAACATTTTTCTAATTGCATTCTCTCCATGTAAGCCTCAAAAGGAGGACTAGTCAACTTCGCGAGCTGACATAAAAGGAATTCTCTGGCCAAAATGTTCATTCTATTCACCCCAATATGAACAAGCCGAGTGTGCTAAATCCCAGAATCAACACAAGTGGAAGCAACAAAAAAATAATAATCAACCAAGTACAAAACATAGAAATCATTAATTAAAGTGCCAGTGCCAAATGTTTCTTTATTTGAAATCATAGAAATAATTAATCAAAGCATTGACTTGAAATATAGAAGTAAAGGCTAAGCATCCTAATACTGCAACTGCTAAAAGATTTCCCCTAATTCCAGAAGCAAACAAAATATCATGAAGAATTAGTGTGCGCCCAGTGCACAACTTTAACTCGTATGAACCGATGTTGAGAACATTTTCTTGTGAGCTGTCGCCCATGAAGATACTGTACGATCTATCAGGAACTTCTCGAAAACTTGTAAACCTTCTCAATCTCACTATGTGCTTGGTTGTGCATGTATCTACAATCCAAACATGACTTGAGTTAGCAAGAAAAACATGTATGCAGACAAAAGCAGCACATGGAGAGGGAAAAACATGTATCTTCCTTGCCTCCATGCAATCACTGACATAGTTGCCAGTTTTATGAAAATTGTAGCACTCGGCTTAAGCCGGGCACTTGTTCTTCTTTGAACCACGGGATCCATGGTGCTTCTTAACATTATCCCTAGGGCCCAATTTTGGTGTTGTACTTATGAATGCAGCAACCTGATGCGCTCTCTTCTCTTTATGGGGCCTATGTGCCTTCCGCTTACCATCCTAGATGAGGAGTATCGAGTCTGCCTTGGTATATCCACGATGCTCATACTTTAACTATAAGTGACCCTTAATCAATTTGAGTGTGGTAACACTCTGGTTATCGTACATATCCATGAAAAATGAATTCCAGATGGTATGAAACATTTTCTCACTTTGTCAATAGGTTCCTCATTAGTCAAATTGTGCCCAGTGGTGAGGGCATCCCTAATCATTTGTGATATAGTCTTCAGATGTTCAACCGTGTCATGGTGCACATCCATCTTATACTTTTCAATGTGCATAAGGAGAGTATAAAGGCGAATAGCATTTTTACCTCCACAGTTTGCGTTGATCAGATCCCATAGATCTTTAGCATTAAGATGTTCCCGGAACTAATCAACCAAGTCAGTATGCAGCGATCGCAGAATGATCATGGAAGCCCGACGATCTTTCAGCACCTAGGTACCATATGTTTTGATTCTGAGCTTGTTGTGCTAAGGCATATCAGTCGGTCTACAAAAGGGGTCAGCCATAGTGGAGGAAATATGTCCAATGACACCCTCATTATGGAGTAGAAGCTGAACTTTATGACTACAAATGTCATAGTTCTTGCCATCCATCTTCTTACCCTTAACAAGGTCAGCAACTACGGACTTGTGATACATTTTCAATCACTACAACAAGAATATAAAAACATGAAAACACAGAGAAAATGATAATAAGAAAACCATGTACACAATGAGGAAGCAATCCAAAACATCATGATCAATATTTCCTCTCTAACAGCATGGTCTAGAGAAAGATTTCATGGATATAGATCATTTTGGCCCAATAAAAATCAACCGTAATTAACATAAATTTCCACGTCATTCCTCTAAATCCAATTATTTTTTGAAAACTCAAAATCGTCGATTACAAAAAAATAAAAATAAACTATAAATAAATACAAACTATTATATTCGACCAAAGGCCGCGTGCTTTGCACGTGGGACATTGTGGCAGACAAAAGCTCTCACAAAATTTCTAGGAGAAAAAATAAAATTTCATAATGAAAATTACAACAAATCTCTTTTGCTCCCACTAGTATAATTGGCCTCACTTAGGTCCCCTAGATTAGGGGTGGGCATTGGTCAGTATCCGACCTAATATGGACCTTCCGCCACCGATCCAAAGAATGTCGGTTTTAAATTTTTTTCATCCGCAACCAATCTGAGCCTTAATTGGATCGATATCGGTTTCCATCCAAGCCGATTAAGCTCGGTTTGGATTGAATTGGATGGTCATTTTGGCGTGCTACCTTTCACCTCCAACAACATTCACAATTTCATTGAAATTTAACAGATTAACTTCAAGCAATCTTAAGAAATAACATGCTATTTTTGACACAATATAATCTGTTTCAATCTGGAAAAAATGACTAGCTATTTTCAGTAGTACATAATACAACCTGTGACCTATTCTTTTTCCAAAGGATTATATATTACATAGTATATACCAGCAAATTTAATTGACAACCTCTTAGATCAACATAAAAGTGGCGACTACCACCACTAAGCAACCAACAACATATAATTTGTTAAGTTCTAACAAATAGTAGTTTTTATTATTACCATGAAAGCATAAACAACCTGCACCAGTAGGTCCACAAAAGGCTCAATTAAGTAATAACTAACTAGTAACTAATGAAATTTAATTAGGAACACTTGTTTGGTAGAACACTTGCTCCTTCAACCATAACACATAAAAGCATAAACAACTTGCTCTTTCAAATCTATCCAACTCTAATTTCTTCACACCAAGCACCGATTGCAAAATCACGATCTTAATTGGACACCTGCAATCGAGACAAGAGAGGAATATAAATATATAATCAGTAATAATTAATAAGTTAAGATTTTGATTAGTAAAAAGACAATGGAAGAATTGATGAAGAACATGTTTGTCAGGTCGTTATATATAATTGTCTAAAATAAATAATCCAAAATCTGAAAATGGAAGTCGCTTCTAAGGTTTTCAGTGATCATTTTCTTTGCTTTACTTACCATTGCATAAAACCTATAGCCAATCAATCATCAAGACCTGTAGTTTCTGCTACACCAACACCTAAAATATCTGCTACTGAATTTTTTTAATAATTGTTAGCAAAGCAATTTAAAAATTGATACAAACGAAGAAACTATGGGAGTACTTGACTCAATTTCTTCAATCTCTTTCATGTAGCCACGAAGATCATCAATATCCACCTTTGTGCGTAACAAATTTTGTGTGCAAATTAGGGCCTCTACTGTCCTTGGAAGCAAAGTACTGTGAAATGGATCTAGAATGCACTCACTTGTACTAAATGCCAACTCAGAGGCTACAGTAGAGACAGATACAACCAAAACATCCCGTGCAATGAGTGCTAAAATCCATTATTTAGAAGACTTATCCTTGCACCAACTCAAGATGGCAATGTCAGGATTCAAACGATGTTCACATGATTCCATAAAATATAGTTCAACCTCTGTTTTGCATTCATCATTAGTAGACTGCTTCATAACCTTTTAAAAGTAAAACCTCAATATCTGGTTCATGACTATCAACTTCCATGTCATCTACAATATTGGACTCATTTGTACTATTAGCACTTTCAACACTTTCAGAGCAAAGCATTTTATACTCACCATACAACTCAGTTAGAGTATTTTTCACCTGATTTGTGAGCCCAACAGAAGCAACTTCACCACATAATAAACTAAAATTATATTTAAATCCAACATCCTTGTGGCGTGGATCAAGTAGCACATAAATAAACAAACAAGGATTCATTGTATGGTAATTTCCCCAGTACTAGTCATACTTTTTCTTCATTATTTCCCCCATTGCCTTCAAAAAAACATTCTTACTTCACTCAAAGTTTTCAATTGAGTATGAATCAAACACAACTACCATATAAATGAATTGGAAGTAACATATAAAGAACCAGAAAATTTCAAGGTAGCATCATAAAAGGTTTTCAAAAACTTAATAAAAGCACGTGCATTGCTCCAATCTTTATCTACTGGAAGACCATCTTTTTTTTCATAATCAAACTCACTGTAAAACTATACATCACCATCTTTTAAGTGTATAAATGCCTTCTCAAACTTCTCTGCTGATTCTAACATTAAATAAGTCGAATTCCACCTAGTACATCTAGGCAAACATGCTTGTGAGACCATCTTTTCAAGGTTCACACATGACTTAAATTTCTTCATCTTTGCTGGTCAAGCCCTAACATTTCTAATCACATCAAAAATCATACGAATTGATTGATGATAATTTTTAGGCCATTAGTAACAACAAGATTAAATGTGTGCTAGCAGTTCCGACCCGAGAAAATATCTTATGCCTTGGTTATGGCTGTAGCGCCCCGAATTTCCAATATGATATCTCAGAAATACGTAGCACAATTCCCAGCATAAACTTCAATTATAATAGTAAATATAGACAAAAAAAATACAGACAAATTTTTTTCTGTCAACCTTCATTACATTAGTTCATTATAAAATACAGCGGAAAAACAAACACCTTGAATTACAGTCTTTTTATTACAACACCTTCTTTACAATTTTACATAAGACATAACTTCATTCTAACCCAAGCATCCAAATCCAAAGCTACAAGCAATTGCCTGTAAAAACATTAGGCTAGAGATAACCCTAACGCCCAAAACTACAGGGATCGGCCATAACGGTGTGAGTGACATAAAAACAAAGGCAACATAAGTAGAACATAAAACATGGAATCATAAGCAACATGTAGTAAAGACAAGAATAAATGAAATAAGAACTAACAATGAAACATGAAAAACATAAAGTGTGGCTAGACTAAGTGTCAAGTGTAGAAAACAGGAAAACACATGCATAAACCAAATCAAGAAAACACAATACTATATGTTGACTCTCTAATGCGTACTTGTCGGATTCTATGCATCCCACTTTATATAGGTCCGGTGCAAGCCCTTAACGTCTCCACTTTATAGGGTTTAGTCCCCCGCCATGCAACTAATCCTTCCACGATGACTGCTATGAGATATAGGTAAACTGTGAGTATTAGCCCATGCACCGATAATTTCGAAGGTCAATCTCTATCCACAGATAATTCCGGAGACTATTTCACTCACACCTGAGAATCTTCAAGAATATCCCACACCGCAAACTATGACACCTCATCACACAATACCACATGAGTGTCGCCTCGACCCCGATAATTCCGGAGATCAATCCCACGCCATAGGTAATTTCGGAGACTATTTCATTCGCACCTGGATAATTCTGGGGATTATCTCACACCGCAAGCCATACTGAGGTCCATAACCCATGTTCTCATTCATCATATCACCACTAGTGCCTGTCCTTATCTTTTTAAGTTAATTAACTTAATTACGAACCTCCTAGAGATGGTGTACCCTACTGGACTTAACACAATAACTGATCAACAGTATGCCTCAACAGACCCAAAACACAATAACTCAACTGCCAGCATACTAGGGTCCCACATAACCTCTAGAGACACACTCAACTATCCAAACCCAACAATAAAACATCTTGAAAACATATGTTCCTTGGAAAAATATTTAGAATAGTAAGTTATAGATCCCAAAAATATGTAAAAAATCAATCGTTTAAAGAACATTAGAATAACTCAAGGAACATCAGTCACAGTCGACTGAAAACCGGAGTCGGCCGATTGTCCAGAGCAAAAAACCAGCACTTCAAGAAAATAATTCTAAGTAATGGCAGTCGACTGTAAAAGTCATCGGTCGACTGTCTAGAGCGAAAATCCAAAATTTCAAGAAAACGTCAAAACAGAGCAGAGTCAATCGACTGTAAAAATGGGCCAGTCGACTGTTCTACATGAAATCTTAAAACTTCCAGAAAATACAGCAGCTAGATAGCAACGGTCGACTATCCCTGAAAAAAAGAACTCAACCAAAATCCTAAATTTACGGGTCGACTGTCGACCTGCAGATTGCAGTTTTTAGTTGTGCACATTTCAACCTATACGGAGTTTTACTTTATAAAAACGATTATGTGAAAAGCATATTTCTGATATGATCAAATACGACTTGTAGGGTATATAAGAGTCCAAAAAAAAATCAAAACCACCTTGAATTAATAAAAATCACAATTTGTTGATTTACTCTAATTTGAACACGAATTTGTGCACATATCCAAAAATAGAGTTATTAGGAATCGATCATACTTCAAATTAACTTCATATTATGTTCCAAACCATATCAATACAAAAATAAGTTGAGATATAGTCAAATCCTCCGAAAACACACAAAGACTCAATTTCTTCAAAAGCAGTGGATTACAATATTCATGTAAAATGTTTGTGCATGTTCGTACACCAAAGAAACTTCATAAATCCATCAATTAGTAATGAAAAAATATTCAGATTTAATCTTAGTGTTTGAGAAATCCAAATTCAAGTAAAATCTTTCACAAAATCACAAATCCCTAAATTTATCATATTGCATCAAACCCAATTCAGTTATCACAAATCTAATTCTCAAGACATGGTCTCTTAATTCATTAGTCCTTCTCAAAATTTCCTCAACTCAATCACCATATTTAACTCATGAACATAAACAAATTTAACATTATCATAATCAAGATGCACTCATCCAACCTCATAAATAGTCAAAATCTCTTCTTTAATCAATTTAGGCATAACATTCCCCATACAATCAAATCAGCATTAACCCAAAAGAAATAGCTTACTTATGATTTATATTAGGTTATTTAACAATCTCAAATCATCCACATGCAAATTCTAGTCATAAATAACTTAGGGTTTCATAAAAGATCCAATTTTAATTCATCAATTCATCCAATCCATCATATATATATTCATACAAACCCTAGCATACTTTCTAATAGATAAAACACCACATACAATATTCAAAGAACAAAACAAAACAATTATATCACTCACCTTGTTGAAAGAATCAAATGAAGATGAATAGAAAGTAAGAAAAGCCTCTCCTTAGCAAAAAATCCAAGATCTTCTCTTTAGAACTCCAAAATAATAAAAAATAAGAAATCCCCTGTATTGTGCAGCAAGATGACGGCTGCCCTACACCCTAAATAGGCCAGGATTGAAGATTCTATGGTTTTTTAGTACATTTGCAAAATACTCCCTTTCAAATATACCTTTATGTAAATAGATCCCCATACTAGGAAATTAGTAAAACCAATTTAATTGGATTCAAAAATCAAAAGATCCCCCACTAGCATCAGCCAGCCCTGTAGGGAAAAATAAGAAAATAATTTTGCAATTTCATCCCTTCAAATAGCAATTTTTCAAAAAAGTCCTCTTTTATCAAAACTTGTAAAATATATCAAATGTGTTGAAACGAAAGGTAACCTTTTTACTCCTGAATTGGCTGGGAATTATTCCAGCCCAAGAAATCCAAAAATCTAGAGTTTCACCCCCATTTGGTAATTTTGCACAAAAGTCCTGTTTTGAAATATTTGCAAATGGGTCCAACCATTGTCAGAAAAATCTAGAAAAATCACAACAAATAATAAATAATGAGTTTCCCCAAAAATAATCTTGGCTTTTGAACCTCCCGAGAAAACATTTGCACGTGTAAGAAAATAAATTTTTAGATAAATATTTATTAAATCACCAAAAACCATTTTAACTCATTTAATATTCTCAAAACAATATTTTAAAAATACGAGGTACTACAATGGCTACACGAAAGCTTTGCCCCTACTTCCAGGCTCATTACATCCAAGTCTTCACGGATCAGCCTTTGGAGCATGTTCTTACAAGCTAGACAACTCCGGACGATTGATCAAATGGTATATCAAGCTCAGTCAGAATGACATCAATTATCAGCCCAGAACCGCTATCAAGGGTCAGGCACTCGCCAAGTTCATCACCAAATGCACTATTCCTAAGTCACCTGAAATTCTAGAGGAACAACCATTATGGGAGCTCTACGAAGAAGGAAGCAGAGCTAGCATGACATTGAATGGCTCGGACAATTTTGCCCTCTAGTACTCATTTTGCCTTAACTTCCAGACCTCTAACAACGAGGCTGGTACGAGGAGCTAAACGTTGGACTCCTCCGAGCTTGCGAAGCTGGGGTAAAACGGTTCAAGGCATTCAGTGATTCTCAGCTTGTAGTCAACCAGGTCTGCGAGGTATACGAGCTCGTGACACCCGTATGATCCAGTACCTGGCCCACGTCACGCTACTCTTGGTGGACTTCGAGGAGACTTCAGTCGTCCGAATCCCTAGAGAACAGAACAGCCAGCTCGTCGCATTGTCCAAACTGGTGTCCTCCTTTTTTGAGGGTCTTGATCGCACAGTGCTGGTAGAGGTCCTCGTCCGACCCACTATCGATAGAGAGAACCCCAAAATTCTTTGCATCGAACTGCCTATGCTATCAGCGACATGGATGGAACCAATCCTAAACTTTCTAAAAAATGGCAAACTGCCTCAGAAACTGTCTGAAGCATGGAAGATTCGAGTCAGGGCTGAGAGATTTGTGCTCATCAAAGTGGTACTATTCAAGCGAACGTAGGTTGATGAACGGCCCTACCTCCAATGCTTGACCCCTGAGGAATCCAGATATGCACTCGAACAAATGTAAGGAGGATTCGGTAGCTGCCACATAGGCGGCAGGTCGCTTGCAAGAAAGATCCTCAACCAAGAATATTACTAGCCAACTCTGCTACAGGATGCCCAAGACCTCGTTCGAAAATATGGTCCATTTCAGAGGTTCTCCTCCAGCAGGCACATTCCCCAGGAAAAACTCAAATCGATGGCAAGCACAATTCCATTTGCCATGTGGGGAATGAATATGGTTGGGCCCTTCACTAAAGCGACGGGTTAACGACTCTTCCTAATTGTTACCACTGCTTACTTTATGAAGTGGGTCAAAGCAGAGTCTTTAGCCTCCATCACCGAGCATCAAGCCCAGCGGTTCTTCTGTTTGCTAGTTCGGGATCCCTTGAATTCGAATCACTGACAATGGTACTCAGTTCGCGAGCAAAGGGTTCTACAAGTTCTGCACAGATTTAGGGATCCAGTAGTGGTTCTCCTCTGTCTCGTACCCCTAATCCAACTCGTAGGTCGTGAATGCCAATCGCCAAATCCTGGAAGGCCTCAAAAAGCAGTTAGACAAATGTGTGTCGACGGGCTACGTAGCGTGCTTTGGTCTTACCGAATGACCAAGAGAATTCCAACGGGTGAATCCACCTTTTAACCTCATGTTCGGAACCTCCCCATAGAGATCGGACTGTCACCTTGGATAATGAGCTTCAATAATGATTTTAACTCAGACAACCTCAGGGCCAATTTGGATCTCCTTCATTTATTGCGAGAGAGGTTGTCCATCACGAGAAACTTTTACCAGTAGAATGTAAAGCGGATAATAAGAAGGTTCGGCCGGCTAACATCAAGGAGGGCGACCTGGTACTACGAAGACTTGAAATTTCCAAACCAAGCAAGAAGGTAAAACTAGCTCCCAACTGGGAAGCCCCATACATGGTCTCTAAAGTGGTTATCCCCAGGACTTATCGACTTGAAGACCCCGAGGGAGGGTGATCAAGATAACTTGGAATGCAGAACACATAATGAAGTTCCATGAAAGCCCCTAACACTTTATGCTTGTATCAAGGCCCTAAAAAGCCAATGAATGTAATAAGCGCACGCTTATTGGCTGCCAATGAATAAAATTTTATTTCAATTCAACATGTTTCCAAATGTCAAATTCGGGTCATTTTCCTCTCGAAATGGACTTCAAGCAACACGCGATATGTTCGCAAAAGCGAGTTTTCCTCGTTAAGTCATTTAGTCCCAGACTGCGTGCCACGGTGTGGTACTTCGGATCACTTGAAATTTTACCTCGCAAAATTATTTAGTCCCAGACCTCGCCCCTCGGCGTGGTACTTCGGGTCACTCATGAGTTTTCCTTACTAAATTGTTTAGTCCCGAACCGTGCGCCTCGGCATGGTACTCCAGGTCACTCGTGAGTTTTCCTCGCTAAATTACTTAGTTTCGGACCTCGCCCCTCAGCGTGGTACTCCTGTCACTCGCGAGTTTTCCTCGCTAAATTACTTAGTCTCGAACCTCGCCCCTCAACGTGGTACTTTTTGGGATAATTTGCAAGTGTACAAAATCGCAACAATTAGTATAGTTTAAAAGAGAAGAGTGTTGAATCCACAAGGACTAATTATTTTATTGAGTACCGAAATTCACTAGATTAACTACTATTTGGAAAATTGAAAATATGATAAAAATAGCAACTAAACTAAATTAAACTAAAGGAAAAAACTAAACCAATTAAAAAGAACGAAATCTAAAATTTCATGGTTTGTTAATAGCAAAACTAGTTCTAGTGCTTTTAATTTTACCTAGTTAATCACACACAATTCATAATTCCATGTAACTAGAAATTCTACTTTTCCAAGTTGTAGATCAAAATCCCCTAAGTATTCAATTTTTTCTCTCAAACAATATCAAAAATATCCCCAACTAACAGTTCGTCATATCTCTATGTAAATTTAATTAATTGAAGGCTCATTAAGTTCTATGGATTTCTTTATAGTCATATTAATCGCGGTAAATCATCTCTAATTTTGTTCCATCAGTGGTGTTTAATTCTATAATCACTACAAGAAATTTGCCATATACCAACAGACACCTATAGTGACGGATTACTAAAACCATGGGTATAGACATTGTATACCTACAGACGTATAATAAACTGTGGGTATAGGTATCCTATAGCTTTAGAGTTTTTAATCCGTAGGTATAGATTTAGGCTTTAGGTTTTTAATCCGTAGATCTCCATCCATCTCATCTCTCTCCATCTCTCTCCTATCTCAAAACTACAGATCAAAACCCCCTCAAATCTCTTCAAAACCCTAAATCCCCAAAATAAAAATTCTCTCCCCAAAATCTAGACCCGTCTCTCCCCAAAATCGAAACCCTAAATCTCCGACAGATTGAAACCCTAAATCCCCAACAGATTGAAACCCATCTCTCCCCAAAATCGATCGACGTCCTCGATGCTGTCTCTCTCGCCGAGCTCGACCTCATCCTCGACGGTCGACGACCTGATCCTCGACATCGTTGTCTCTCCTCGACATCTGCCTCGAAATAAGACCTCGACTTCACTTCGTCACGGTCGCGCGTCTCTCCTCGACGTCACAGTCGCGCGTCTCTCCTCGATGTCACAGTCGCGCATGTTCGTCGATCTTCACTTCTTCAGTTCTCACAATCGCGCGTCAAATTCCTCCAAGGTTCGATCTTCACTGCTTCAGTTCTTCTCCTCTCTACAAAATACAGATTAGTTGAAAAAAATTAGATTGAGAAATATGAAATTAGATTGAGAAATATGCAAATAAAGATTAGTTCTTCAGTCACTGTTAATGTTAATGTTAGTTTTTGTTAGTTTTTGACATATTTCTTCTGTCAATGTTAATGTTAATGTTAATGAAATATTTCCAAAGATTAGTTCCTCTCTCTACAAAATACAGATCCCTTCTTTAATGTAGATGACCGTAGTTAGATAAGATCAAAGCATATATTTAAGGATTAGAGAATAGTAGCTTCATTATGTGCTTAACATGAAAATGCCATGTGGCAAAAGGAAAGAAAACTGATAAATTTTATCATGTGTTCAACATAGAAATGCCACATGCTGCAAGAAATTGAATTATAAAATGCCTACATGGCGCAAACAAAGGAATCAAAACTCAGCTTTATATATATCTATAATAAATAATCCTTTTCCTTTCCAAAATTCGAAATTGACATACCAAAACAATTGTTGTCTCTTAATCTCTTATTAAGGTAGTTTATTTTTCTGATCTAATATGGTAGTTAATATTTTGGCTATATGGTAAAATTTGAAAATAAGTATTTTTTAATCCATTTCATTTTAAATTCAAAATTACAATCTCATCACATATATACCAAAGTAGTTGGCTCCTCTCTATATGGTACATAATAGGTCATATTCATATATAAAGTAAAATTTTAAATGATAATTTTATTACTTTCTTTCTGTGTTACTATCTTAACTCAATCAGATTTAGCCAAACATGCCCAAAGTAGGAACCTCACTTTCCCCAAAAATTAAAATCATCATGTTGATTAAGTGCCCACTCCCAAAAATCAATGTCGTTAATGTTTTTCCAAAAAGTCGTGAATGTTAATATTGGGATCTTCATTTTTATGGGGAGCAACGGCATTATTGCTAGGGGTGAGCATAAATTTGTTATAGCTGAAACCGAACCAATCCATATCCATAAAACTAGTTTGGCGCGGTTAAAATGTGACTTTTGGGTTTGGTTATGATTGTCTTGGACTGGATAAATTCGGTTCGGTTTTGGTTAACCAAAAAATAACCAAATCTCCCCTAAAATATATCATCTCTCTCTTCCGCTCCCTAATCTCATTCTGTCTCCTCCCAATCTCTCTCCCGCATTCCCTCCCACTTTCTCTCTGTGTGCTCTTTCTCTCTCTCTCTCTCTCTCTCTCTCTCTCTCTCTCTCCACATCTTATCTCTCGGACCCTCTTTTTCGTCTCCCCTCCAAAAAAGGGTCAGTTAAAATTAAAATTTGGTTAACCAAAAGTAAACCAAATTAATTCGGTTAGGTGACTATCCGGTTAACTTATTTGGTTATGGTCATGATCCGGTTAATTTAATTTGGGTATGAATTGGGTTTGGTTATTTTATGCATAATAACCACAGAATTAACTGTTGCACACCCCTAATTGTTGCACATGGGGTATACCAGTGAGTAACTAATGTGAGAAGTGAAACCTGTGTACACACACAGACATCCTTAATATATATACATACTTAAATGCATATACTTGTCTGTGTGTACACGTCTCTGTGCATGTGTATTTCTAAGCCACCTTAATATTTCACACAGGTTCAAACATAATTACATATATATATATGTATATTTATACGTACTTAAATGCATATATGTGGGTGCACATGTGTGTTTGTGCATGTGCTTGCTGTTTATTTCTAAGACAGCTTAATAGGTATCCTTGATCTGTTCCCAAAACAGAAGAAAAAAGTATTCTTGATCGATGTTGGTAGTGTTCTGCAGCCTCTGTGGATCCAGGAATTACTTCTCAAGAACGAAGTGCCTCTCTACTTGGAGGTTTCACTGTAGACAAATCAGTAGAGTTTTCTTATGAAGAGCTTGCTAGGGCTACAGATGACTTCAGCATGGCTAATAAAATTGGTGATGGTGGTTTTGGAGTTGTTTACTATGCTGAACTGAGAGGAGAGGTTTGTTCGTTTATTAACATAATTGCTTTATTTGTATGCTTACTAGTAACTGACATGTTCAACTGAATATGTAAAATAGTTCACCACTATAGTAGCTAAAAATGTTATATATACGAGGAAAGGGAATCTCATGCTTATATGAGGTTTCCTCATATAGGGTAGTTGTATACACACACAATGGGACTCATAATGGAAGATCAGCACATTTCACAATGATTTGCATGTCACAAAAAATATTTATGTGAAAAATCAACTTGTTTGGATGCTTTTTGATCATGTTTCAAGTGGTTGCAAAATGAATGGTTTTTCAATAACATAACAATCGGTAATGAGAGACAAAGTAGATACTATCATTATTAAAATACGTAGTACTTTCTCTCGTTGAGAGAGATATGGGAGAGAATTAAGGAGAAATATCTCGAAGGAAAACTAAGAAGACTCCTTAACTTGTATGAGTGTATCATCTTATAATCCAATCTATCTTCACCACATCTTCACCACATCTTCACCACAGAAGAGTCTATTTACTTTCTGTTGAAGTTTGTCACCTAAAGAAGAGCCCTTCACTTATTTTTTGAATTCTGCTGTTTTTTGTTAATTTCCAGATTGTCCTTTTTTGGCAGAAAGCTGCAATTAAGAAAATGGATATGGAGGCATCTAAGGAGTTCCTTGCTGAACTGAATGTTTTAACACATGTTCATCACTTAAACTTGGTGAGTGGCTTTTCTTTACTCCGTTTTTGTCAGTGTTATTGTATATATGAGGAAAAATGTTTACTGATCCATTTAGGATGCATTTCACAGAAATCTAGCTAATTTTTGTGTTAATTGTTGGTTATTTAATGCAACCTAGCTACTTCATCTTAGATGTAATCCAGTATTGTAGAGCTGTACTATTTCTTATGATGGTATGATAGAAGTTGTTTGCAAGATCAAAGATGGATGGTTTGAAAGTGGAGAAGTGTTTCGAGAGTGTTCAGAAATGGAAACTAAGACGCTAGGACACCGACACGGACGCCATGCAAAACAACACATCGACATGGGTAGATCTTTTTCAAACTAAATTGAAGTAGCTGGTGTTTTATTGGATCAGTGTGTTCAAAACTACTGTGAGAAACGTGTCAGACTTATCACATCTTCCCAATAGAAGTGTTTGTGCTTTTCAGAAAGTCAAAATACACATGAAGTTGAAATTGAATGGAAAATTTCATTAAATTGTTAAAAGACCTAATCATGATATTTACATTTAGGTGCAAATGTTGGGAGAATTAGAATAAACATTAGTAGAAAATGATTAATGATGAAATGAGAATGCTGTGGTGGATGAGTCACTAGTGACAAAACACTTAAAAGTAAGCTAAGATATGAGTGCATTCATGAGATGTAACACAGTTGGAGGTAGTGGCTATTGAGGGGGAAACATTTAAATGATTTCAGCAGGTGCAATGGAAGCTGGTAACTACTTTAGATTGGATTGAAAAGTGGTTGGTTTGGAATAGTGATAACTGATGAGGAAAATATTAAATCTGGCAAAGAGGAATACGGGTGGACAAACTTAGTCGCGTTGCGTAAAAGGATATAATAGTTGCTAATGTGGCAGAGGTGGTCCTTGATGGAGCTAACTAGAGAAGGATTCATGTAGCTACCCCGAAGATTTGGGTAATTGCTTCTTTGTTGAATTTGTTAATGTAAATGTAATCCTCACTCATACTCGTGATTTGTATAGCTAGTGTGCTGAACAAAATTGAGCTGGTTGTTCCTGTAGGACCTATACTATATCTATCCTACTTGATAAAAGCAAGAACTCAAAAACTTTGAATTGTTAACCCTTTTCTTCTGCTTGTTTTCTCATATTAATATAGGAAGCTTTCTTATCCATTATAGCATCTAGACTACAAAATTTTATCGCCAGCTTCTACTATAAAGTGAATGGTCATCTTCAACATGTTACAAAAATTTACTGTCTGCAATCCTCAGCACTTCTTACAGCATCTCTCTGATTTCTTTTTTCCTCTCTTTGTTTTCTAATTACATTGACTGCATAACTATGGTGAGGGAAGTTCCTCCTCTATAGCGTATGCCTTCAAATCATTATCCTTACTACAGTCACGTACCTTACAAACTCTCCCAAAGTTCCTATTACGTAATCTTTATTTTTCTCGTTTGGGTTTATAATTTGTGTCAATGTTTCCAGGGACAACTAAGATTAAGAACTTGAATGACAACATCGGCTCTTTGGAAGTGAAGCTAACAAGTGAGGACTTGAAAGAAATTTCGGATGCAGTGTCTTCTCAAAATGCGGCTGGAACTAGATCCTTTGGTGTCAGAGAATCTTACACCTGGAAGTACGCGAATACACCTGCACCTGGTAGTAATCCACCAGCATAAAATTTATGTTATAAGAAGAGTAAACATGTCCTCTACTGGGATTTATGAGAAGAGTAAATTTATGTTATTTAAATAATTTTTGTAATTTGAATTTGACATGCTTGTAATACTTCATTAATTTTAAATATGATTGAAGTTTAATTTTATTTAATTTTGTTTCATAAACACATGTATTTATTTCATTGTGTATTTGGTTTATAATTCAATTAATATTATAAAAGAAAATATTAAATTATCATAAGCGTAATTAATAAGAAAAAATTGTGTATAGAGCGATGGGTATATATTCAAATAATTAGATGCGAAAACCATCGCTAAAACCTATAGCAATGGAGCTTCAACCGTGGGTATAGGAAAGCAAAATGTGTCTTTAAAACATATACCAACGGATACGAAACCGTGGGTATAACCCCAAGGTTTTGTCCAACGGGTGAAAAAACCGTCGCTATAGGCTATAGTGACGGCATTTTGCCGTGGGTATAGCTAATTAAAAACGACGGAAAAAATGTCTGTTGGTATAGGTTTTACGGGCTATACCTACGGTTTTTCGCCTTTTACCTACGGATTTTTGCTGTCACTATATGTCAAATTCCTTGTAGTGAATTCTGAATCACAAGTTACCTCTCGGCATCATCCTTTATTTAACAAATCAAACAATAGTTGGCCAAACAATTGTAAGCATTAAGAATAAATTAAACACACAACCATGAAAAAATGTACGATCGAATAACATGAAAATAAAATGGTGTTCTCAAAACTAGGCTACATCAAAGTCCTAGAAAAATAAATTTAGTCCATGATTATTTTTCCACTAACAAACATTGTATTAGATTGCATAATGAAAAGTAGGAGAGAAGAAATAACTCGTTTTGTTGGTGTTGCTTGAAGCCGCCAAGATACCTCTTCTCCAATCTCTTTCTCTTCAATGATCTTCTCTTCTTTTTTTTTTTCTTACCCAACAATATCTATATATATCACCCAAAGAAAACCTAAAAAGATATATAAAAATACAGTCCATTGGGCCCGAAACCCGCACTCAAAATATATCATCAGCACCGACGCGGTCGACCATAACTTTGGTCGATCAACCGTCATGCCCTTTGACTGTATAGGGTCCAATAGAGAGAGGGACACTCGACTTCGCAGTTGACTGGTCATGCGGTCAGGGGTGCGATCGACTGTCCACTTGCTAATTTTTGTACGCAGATTGTAGAAAAATTGATTTTTTTGGAGCTACAACACTCCGTCTGTGATGAATGAGTACTCGTTTCGAAGAAGATTCGACGACCGATATTTTTCATTTAGACAAAAAGTTAAGATTCGTCAATCTTCATGTTCAAAATAGTCGTGCAAGTTCTAGGTGTTGTTCTTGCTACTTTTTTGCATTGCTTTGTTCTCCAACTCCAAGCTCCATAACTTCGTGTATTTGAGTCCACAATCATAACAACCATCTCATTCCTTAAAAAACAAACAAAATAATAAAATTAAGTAGAAAGAAGATGAAATTCAACGAAATAAGCCCGAACTAACAATTTTTATACGTAAAAAGAGTAATAAAATCATTCATAAATTACACTCATCAGTACTCTCGGTCACTCGCGAGTTTTTCTCGCTAAATTACTTAGTCCCGAATCACGCACCTCGGCGTGGTACTCCGGGTCACTCGCGGGTCTTCCGCGCTAAATTACTTAGTCCCGAACCTCGCCCCTTGGCGTGGTCCTCAGGGTTATTCGCAAGTTTTCCTCGCTAAAGTACTTAGTCCCAGTCTACGCACCTCGGTGTGGTACTCTAGGTCACTTGCGATCCTCACTAATTTACTTCATCGCATACCCCGCCCTTCGGCGTGGTACTCTGGGTCACTCGCGAGTTCTCCTCGCTAAATTACTTAGTCCTGGATTGTGCACCTCAGTGTGGTACTCTGGGTCACTCACAAGTTTTCCTTGCAAAATTACTTAGTCCCGAACCTCACCCCTCAGCGTGATACCTCAGGTCACTTGCAAGTTTGTCCATGCTAAATTAATTAGTCCCAGACCTCACCCTCGGCATGGTACTCCGAGTCACTCGTGAGTTTTCCACGCAAAATCATTCAGTCCTGAAGCTCACCTCTCGACATGGTATTCTGGGTCACTCAATAGTTTTTCTGGAAAAGGCTCACCCCTTTTGCCTCACCCCTTGGGACTTGACCAATACATTCGATAAACATGTTTGGAGGAGAAGTCAAATATGAAGAAAAAATCTTTTATTGAATGAAAGATAGTTACAAGATGAGCGGTGGCCAGTCCACAGTTGGCAAATTAAACAAAAATCGAACAAGCACGAAACTACACCTAAGTGATCCTAAGCAAGAACAGCCTTTCGTATCGTGAAGCACCAATTATCCCCAACTGTCAGCGTAAGGTAGGAGTGACATGAGCGAGCATCAGCGACAAGATGAAGGCTGGCTAATTCTAGAAGAAAGCTTGAAGAACTCCGCCAGCACGAGAATACCAACCGAAGCTAAATATCTCCAAGTTCCCTCCAAGAGCAGCAATCCCTTTGGGCCTCGGAACTTGGGGAAAATGTCCCCAACTTCCATGATGCGGTGCCCATCCCATCTCATCCCAGATCTTTCAACCCGAGCTAAATCTCCCCAAGTTCCACACCGGGACACCGATCCCCTCAAGATTAAAACCTCGGACCGCATGATGAATCCCGCCCAACTTTGCTCTGAGGCATCCATCCTCATCTGTCTCGAACCTTTAATTTTCATTCGAGAGACTCATTAAAAGACTCGTTAGGAGAACGATCATTCAGAATAGTGCAACCCTGAGATTTGTGTTCAAAAAGGCTTAGAGGAATGGAGGAATTTATAGGCCTCTTGGAAGATGCTTCTCGATTGCTGCAACATCCACATGGAGAAATCCCAGCCTTCCATCTGCGCTCAGTGGTCAAGATGGAGAACATTTCAGATCCCAAGACAATATAACGTTTCAACTTTCAAGATGAAAGATGCCTCAATTTCTGCAAAGTGTGACGTAAGCTAACCCACGTGATAGCTCACGTGACTATAAACAAAAAAACTAACGGTATAAGACCCCCGACACGGTGATTAGAGTCGTTCGCAAGCTACGGAAACTCGATGCAGAAATTTGAAATAAAATAGTTCATTTCAAAGAGATTTTATTCATCTCGAAGAAATAATTACAAGGGAAGGCGGTGGCCAGACTGCGATAAGGCGGAGTCCAATAAAAATCCTTGAACTACTGCTTGGAAGGAGGACCCTGTTCGACGGTCGGGTCGAGAAGAGCCTATTAGGCTTGGGTGGCAGAGCTGTTGGGCTCGTGGGTTGCCAAACACTCTACCCCTGAAGGCTCTCCGGCTGGCTGAGCTAGCTTACCCAAATTCATCTCAAAGGAAAAGCCTAGATGGTCGAGATCTGGGTACTTGGTCCCAATATGCTCGAGGGCATGGTTGTACCCTTTATCTTAACCCTGGATGATACGAACAAAGGCATCGTCATGTTCTTGCTTCATCTGCATCTCTTTTGCCTGCTATGCCATCCTTTCCTCAGCCATCTCCTCCTTCTCCTTTGACTGCTCTTCCCGAGCCCTCCTCCCCTTTGCCAGATCTGCCTTCAACTCCTTTATCGTCTGTTGGAGATCGTCATTTTGATCCATGATCTCCTTCCGACCCGCCTCGGCCAATAAAGCCCACTTAAGGAGTGCCACGCCCTTCTACCTTTGTTTGGCCCTGTTGATGGCTGCCTACAAGAAACAGGGATTATACTTCATCAAAATGAAATAAAACAAAAGAGAAGGAGATTACAATGTGTCGGCAATAAACAAATGCCCTTACCAGAACGGAAGCATGCATCCAGCAGGTGTAAACATCCTCCTCTGACTCTTTCTTCAGAGCTGCTTGGTCGCGAGAAGTAGCGAGGTGATCAACCAACTATATAGCGTTGAGACGCTCCACCAACAAGTCTGCCTGGGTTACGGACCAAGAAGGCAGCCACACCTTTGCGGGATAAGGTGGTTTTAAAGGCACTACAACATTTTTAGACGAGAGGCTGGAGGCTTCAAAGCCTCCTACTTCACCAATGGCTCGGCCACCTTAGCAGCTACAAAAGTATTCTTCCTCTTCGATGACTTGTCAAGCTCCACGGAAGCAGGACGGTTCTGCGCCTTTGCCTTCAAGGCCGCATGCCTTTCCTTCAAAATTTCGTCGGTCACCATGCCTGTTTGTGGAAAGAATGCATGGTGAGGAAGATGAGAGTAAGGAGGATAAATGGAGGCAAGTAAACGAAAATGAGATTAAGAGAAAGTATATATATAAGGGAAAGGAGATGCATCGGTTACTGCAACTAACACGTGACACCACACATGAACACGTATGAGGCTCACGTCCAGGATCCCTAAGAAATTGGCTTGCTCCCTACATTGCTTGGCTTGGTACTCCGAGCCACGTGTGAATTTCTTCACAAAGTGGCTATTGCATTGCCCCTCGCCCCTTAGAATGGTACTCTGGGTCGTTCGCGAACTTCTTCACAAACTGGCTTGCGCCTCATGCCTCGCCCCTCGGTGTGGTACTCCGGGTCACTAGTGAATTTCTATGCAAAGTGGCTCATGCATCGCCCTTCGCCCCTCGGTGTGGTACTCCGTGTTCCTCGCAAAGTCCCCCACATGTGGGGCTGTGAATTTTGTCGCACATTGGCTCGCCGTTACCCCTCGATTTATTGTGTCGAGTAGTTGTCAGATACTCGCAAAATGGCCAACATATGCATAAATACTTTTATTATAAATATATAAAAAGTACACTTCAAGTTTACATTCACAATGTTACATGGGATATTACAATTTCATGGTGCAAAGGCCTGACCCCCGGGATCTCCCTCAGCAGCATCTGGCCTTGTGTTCACGACATCGATCCAGAGGGATGGATGCCTAACCCTAACGAATCGAGACACCCTTGGACACTAGCGACACTAGAAGACCTCGTCACTCCACTTTGGGTGTCCCTAGGCGCCCTTAATTCGGAACTATTCCCCTGGTAGGGATCTGAACACGGAAATGGACTCCAAAAGGTAGACATCAGGTTCGACTCCCCAAGCTTGACCCTCAGCCGATATATTTTCAAGTCCCTCCCCAGAAGCATTTGCTTAAGGATAAAATTAGAGCATAGGTCACCAACTGAGTCAGAGAGTGTATCCCTCTCAGTTCGAACAATAGCTATGCTGATATCGGGAACGACACCTTCTGGCAAGAAAGCTCTTGTGCCACATCTTGCGACCGTCAAATATGGTAGCCGAATGCCCCTTCTCGATCAGTCACTTCCTTCCAAAGACGGACGATGGTATCCTCCGCGTAACGCAACTGGCTTCAGAGGATTCGGACCTCTTTCTGATACCCACTCCCCCAAGGCTCGTACCTCATTATCTAATCAACAAAATAATTTAGGTTTTAAGGCTCGGACAAAGACCTGACAAAGGTGGAAAAATATAAAGATATCAAAATTTGAGGTATTCTCATTAGAAGAGAAAGATACAAGGAGGCGGTAGTCATTCCACGTTCGACATCAATATGAAAATGAGAAATCAAGACAACCTTCTACTTAGGTGAGAGGGGAACCTCCCGAGGAGAAGATTGAGGAATCTCGGTCATGACCTCCTGAAACTTTGTTAGCGATGAAAGACTCTCCTTGTCACCTGAAGGCAATTCTGCAAGAGTTAGAGGGGTGCTAGTGACCTCCGGCTCAAAGGAAAGGCCATCAAGATCAAGATCATGGTACCTCTCCCTGACATGTTCGAGGGCTCAATCATAGCTCTGGTCCTATCCCAATATGACTCTATCCATGGTGCTTTCAACCGAGCCAACCAAGCCATCGGGGACTCCATTATGGAGTCGGCCAGTTTCACGAACCAATCGGGCCTAAAAGTTTCGTTGGCCTTGTCGCCAAGGATAGCCTTCACCACAGGATGGAATGGGGAAAGCAGAGATATAGCCAATCCAGTGGCTTTGAGCACACTCTCGCTTCGCTGAGCCCTCAGAGACTCCTCTTGGTCATGGATGACTAGGACCTTCAATTTTTTTACCCTATGTGAACGACCCTCGGGCGACTTATTGGCGATTGAGGGGAACACCCTCTTCTTTCCCTTCGACTCATCGGTGTCCCTTTTCTTCAGTTCGGCTCAGCGATCAGCGATGACATCGTTGTCGAGCATGGCTACAGAGAAACGTATTGCATCAAAGACAGAAGGGAAAATACTACAACTAGAAGAAACTAAGGACATACGGGGCACGAAGAGACTCGGGACACTTCATTTTAGTCACCCTTGCCAAGTCTATATTGTTGCCCCCCTGGAACAACCTCTAAAACTCTGCCTCCTCCACCGAAGAGAACTCTGAGGGATTCGGGCCCTTCCTCTTCGGGATGTCATACGACCACTGAATGGGGATATCCCAAGGTTAAGGACTGTAGACGTTGAAATACTTCGTCTTCCAGTCCTTGATAGAATGCGGGTGGCTATGAACCACACGATACTTATGGCGGGGGTGAGATAACATCGTACCTGATATTCTTGAGAAGAGCTTAGTCCCAAGCACAAGCGGAAGCACTTGAGCTTCAAGGGCACGTTCTTCTTCTTGCACAGCATGATGAAGCTAGTTAGCTACTTCCAAGAATTAGGCCCATACTGATAGGGCTCACCCCAGCCCAATTCAGTACCTCCTTAATGAACAGGTGCAAGGGGAGGTATAACCTCAAAATGAATGCATCCAAGGGAAACATACAGAACCACTCCAAGAGGTTATGCGTCAGATGAATCCTCGGATTCGAAATTAGCAGCTCGAACTCTCGGGGAATATGGAATGTGTTCCGGATGGTGGGAAGATCGGTTCCCACCAGAGTGTTCTGTGTCATATCTGCCTCTATCTGTGGTTTGCCCAGCGACAACGATTGAACCCCCAAAGCAGATAGCATCAACCAAATTGTCTGCATTCATCCGGATGGGTCCACCGACAGTTGGTCGAAACAAGCCTCATGCTCATCTCCATCGGTTCATATCCTGTATACGGGTGTAACCCTTATTTCCGATTATATGGATTTTTATTGTATTTCTTTTTCTCTTCTTCAATTCTTGTATCCCAATTATTTGAATAAATCCTACTATTCTTTTGAACCCAATTGTTCTCATTCGATTATCCGATTATTTCGTTAGAAACTAGGAATTCTAATACTAACTATTATGTTTTAATTAGCTTTTGGTTATTTAAATTAATGTTCACTAGTTGATTTAATTATAATTAATGGTTTGGCCCAATCCTAGCCCAAGTCACCCGAAACCCACAACTACATACAATCCCCTATTTAAACCCCTAATCCCCATTAACCCAAATTAGTTCACCCTAATCTAATACTTCTCCTCCAACCAACTGCCCCCACCTTTCTTCAGCTTCTCCTATTTCATCCTAAAACCCCACACACCCCCTACCCTCCAACTGCCTCTCAGTCCCGAAGCCTTCCACCACCACCGATCACCATTATTGCCTTCCTCACCCGACAACACCCTTCACCACTGCACCCACAAGTGGAGCATCTCCCTGACTGCCTACAACCTCCACCTTACATCTCCAACTCCACCAACAGCACCAACAATTGCAGCAACCCCCTCATGCCACCTCCTTAACCCCCAAGCATCAACAGCCTCCCAAACATTAAGCTTCACTACCTTAGCTGCAACACCAATCAACTCCATCGCAACCACCTTGCTTTTGTCGTTATTGTTTCCCCTTGCCGTTGTCGCTACCCATGTGTCATCGTCATTCACCTTCGGTCGTAATATTCACGTATAAAGGCAAGCATCTCTTGGACACCCTTTTTATTCCTGTGCAAGCCTCTCTTGAACTCTACAAATAGTTTTCGTGTTTGATTATCGTGTCTTGAAATCTGTTTATAGTCCATGTTTGTGCATAGTCTCTTGAATTGAATCCGCTCGTAAATTCCAATTACCGGCTATTGAATTTGATTATTATAATTCTCATTGTTGGACCAGGATACTAGTGAATTTCAAATCGTCCAAGTGACTTTCGTTGATCAATATCCATAGAAATATTATCAACCACATTGACATGACATACACCATATGATCGTAACTTAGGAAGATATATGCACCTAGATAAGTAAATCAAATCATGCTTTGTTTTATTTGGTTGCATTTTTACAGTCTCACACAATCATGGGGTCCGTAGATATCGAACCTGTTATGTAAGTGGGACAAATCCAATATAAGTCACTCACATCCCTTCTCATGATTTGTAGTATGTCCAATAGTCGGCTTTATAATCACCTGATTAAAGGCGACGTTTGACGGCATTAAAATATAAAACTTCTTATGTAGGGAACCGTAGTGACTTCAAACCGAAAGTACATGTACACCAAGGTCATTGTCAGAACTGCTTATGACACTTACGTAACGATCCATGCAGTGTTCTCATGTTGGGTCAGTCCAGTACATTATTCCTCTAATATGTACCCATGTGAAGACTTGACATCTCATGTCCATGATCCATGAGATATAACCATTAGTCTACGCACATACTAGTCTCTATATATTATTGTTGTCCTAATTCACAATAATACTTCACTAGGGACATTTAAGAATAGAATTTTGATTTTAACCAATAGGATTTCACAATCAAGTTATGCACTTGATGTCCCACAGTACTGAAATTACTATTCTAAGGACTTTATTATGTTCAATTAATCACAATAAACAACACAATAAATAAAAGGCCTTATATAGGAAATAAATGTCATGATACATTGTAAACTAGTAAAGTCAATATACAACTGGCCTTTAGGGCATACACAATCGATTCATGCTTTGTTTTATTTTGTTGCAATGTGATAGTGTGATTAACCCATAAATTTGATATTGTAGAAGTTGTAGAAATTTTTTCTACCAATTTAATATCGTTAAAATAATGAATTTTGATGAATTAATTGTAAAGCCATATTCTGATTACTGATCATGAATGCAATCTAATTATGCGTATAAGATTACATGTTCTGTGTATCATGATTGTTGCAAATGAAATGTTATGCTGCTGCCCTGCCGTTTACCCAAATTTGTACTAACAATTTGGAGTTTCATGCGAAATAATTTAGAACTTTATCTATAAATTTGTAGCCCTCTGTGTCTAGAATTCGGAACAACTGACATATCTGAAATCTGACTTGTAGATCGCAAGATATCCTGATTTTAGTACTGCAATGTTTTTAAATCCAGATTATTAGTTAGGAGTATGTCGTCATGATTAACTGGTTATAATAATATGTTATCATTAGAACTAAGACCGGAGAATTACCAGTATGTTACTTAACACTGTTAGGAGTTTGCGTATGATTTTTAGAAGATTTCTAAATTAATTTACAGTCGATTATGCAGAAGAACTTGACACTGAGTTGCTGCCTGAACAGTAGACTCATAAAGAACTAACTGGTAGGAATAGTTATTGTAATTGGAATATGTTGTAACTCCCGTTTTTCGTTTTTCGTATTTTTGTGTATTTTTCTTTTCTTAGTTATTGTACTCTCTTTTATTTTTATTTTTTTTTCTTTCTTTTCTGGATTGTATATTGGAGTTGTTTTCAATATATATTCATTTATTTCATTTTAAGCTCTTTATGTTAGTTTTTGTTCGTCTTTTATTTTGTTCTTTGCCAATTATGGTTTTCTTTCATTTGGTTCTTATCCTCTTTTTTTTTTTTGTTCTCGAGTGCTTGTGGTGGCGATTGGTTGCTCATCCTATTCCCAATCCTATTGTTTGATCCCTAATAGATTTACCAAAGCTAAATTAAACCCAATCCTATTTTGAATCCTATTCAATTAATCCATATCAATACCCATTAAACAATCCTATTACTACTCCTAATCTACCCACAACCCAATTACCCAATAACCCAACTCATATTCTAAACCCTAATCCCCTCATATATATTTAACCCTCTCTCTCCCTCTCTCTCTCTCCCTCCCCCTTGCTTATGCCGCACGCCATCCCGCATACCCCAGACCCGACGCCCTCTCCTCCGGGCCTGCACTCCACGCCGACCACCCCCTCATCTCGAGACACCCTCTTTTGGCCTCACTCCATCCGGCCATCATCCAACCACCACCATACATCTCTCATCCCCTCTCCGACAACTTCTCCCCCTTGGCCGACCAACCCTCCAAGCCACAACCCGCCGCAAGTTCATATCTCTCTCTTGTGGATTCTCTATTCTCTTACTTTGAGAAACGTGTCGTGTGTTCGTGCGATTTTTCGTGGATTCGTTGCTCTCGATTTTTGGATTCTCTTGTCCGTGGATTTTCGTTTGTTGCCCGGAAATCCGTTCCTGTTGTTCTTGCTTGGAGTCGTTCTCGTCTTCGGTTAAGGCAAGTAACTTGTACTCCAATTCCTTTGTTTGATACAAGTCAAAAATACCACCTATTGTGTAGTTGGTTCTAGAGACAACTTGGGTGTGTGTTATCTTTGATGATTTTTTTATCTATTGTGAAAACTTGACCATAGTTGCCTCATGACACAATCTTGACATGAATTAACTTAGGTTTTGCCCGTTCTTGATTTGATCATGCGTGTGGGATTTTTGTGAAAAATTGGATATTTGTTGGGAACCATGAGATAGACTTGTTTTAGACATATTAATTACCCTATTTTATATTGTTTGGATACTTGGTAGACTCGATTTCATGTTTGGATGTGTTTGGATCAAGTTTCGTTGAATCTATGTTGATTTTGGTTTTTGAGAAAATTCTGTATTTTGCCGATAATCTGTCTTGATCAGTAATTTAGACCATATTAAAGTCAGAATCTTAATTTCAATATAAAACATGAATTGTAGAGAAATTCGTCTTCTTTCCAACCCCTCTGACCTTGCTCAGTTTCATTTTCGTATGAGTGACTTATGACTGTTTTACTACAGAGGTGTATTATGTTTCTAGATTTCATTTCTAGACGATTTTTGTTGATTAAATTATTTTGTTACTTGTTCTACACATATTATTTTGATCTGAAACATTGCACAGTATTTCTATACCTATCTAAGGATTACCCAGAATTTTGGTAGATTTTATTGATGGGTTTTATATGTTATTTCATGCATGTTTACAAAAGTCATACTTCTGTATTTTGCTCGCTGTTCTGTAAAGAATCGTATTTTCACCCTGTTTCCTTCTACTATATGGAAAATGTTTATGAAATATGAAAGTTAGGTTAATTTGTCTATTTTCATCTCCCTTTGGCAGATTTGGATTTCATTTCACGGCTTCCGAGATATTTCAGTTTTCGTACAGCAGTGTTGGGAATTCCAGATTGGCCAAAGTATCGTTTCTTGATATTTTCTTATTTTTGATGGCTGAAAAAATTTTACTGGAATATTATGAAACTTTATACTTTGATTTTAGACATATAGGGGAATATTCCAGATTTTTTCTGGATTTATTCGAGAGGTTTTGATGCTATTTTCCTGACTGTGAATTCGTTTTACTGATTTCTGGCTGAACGTGTTTTCTGGATTCAAATCAGTTTTGAGTTATGATTTTGTGAAATATGATACGACTTATTTATATTCGCTGGATTCGTTTGGGAGTCTATTTTTCAGATTCTTTGACGGATCCAGATTTACCTTTCTGTAGCGACGGGATTCACTGTTTTAGTACTGTCATGTCTTGCCGTCCTGAATAAGAACATACATTGTTTTGCTCATTTTTGTGATTGTATATTATCTATCCATGTTTATTTGTTTCCCTGAACCTAGTACTGATTATACCATGGTAGTTTGACACTATTCCGTACACATTCATGCTTGTTTGATGACCATAATAAAAGTAACCAAGCCGGGATTTAAGGGAAAGATCTAGTAGTGGGAAAGCATAAAAATGTGTACTTAGAAGGGGGCCCGTGTTTCCCATCTGATTATCTGTTATCTGTTATGAGATCATACAAGATTTTGATTATCTGATTCTTGACTACATACTTCCTTATGAGAGGGTGTACTCAGAAGGGGATCCGTGATCCCATCTGTTACCCAAATACATACTTCCTACGATAGGGTGTACTTGGAGGGGACTTAGTCCTATCTGTTGTATGATTGTCTGTTATCTGTCTGTCTGGATCTGTTATCTGATACCTGTCTGTCTAAACCCTAAGTACACGGCCCTATATGATCCCCTACGAAATCTACAAACGTAACTGTTTTGAATGTAGCAACCATATGATAAAAGGATGGCACATGAAGTGCTACCTAGTTAGTAATTAATATAAGACTTATAAAAATCTGAATCTGTATCTGTATCTGAAATCTGAATCTGAATCTGTTATATGTATCTGTCTATCTGTTATCTGATCATCTGATTACTTGTTATCTGTCTGATATTATCACTTGACACTATCCGTATATCTGTCTGCATGCTATTTAACTTTTGACACTTGACACATGTTAGTATATCATGCTAGTTGATTCTGCAATACCATGCTAGGTCTGTTTCTGCTATTATTTATATTTGTTTGGTTTTCCCATGTACTTGTATCCTACATTATAAGCGGCCCGTAACTTGCAATTGACGGGTACCTGTTTTCTTTTTCCTTCTCCTGCAAACTACTAATTGCAAATCAGGATGGTCAGCTGTCAGATGGTATTGGCGAGATGATGTATTAGTGCTAGATTTTCTGCTTTATTATTATTATTATTATTATTTGCTTGAACTTGAATAAAATGTACTTGATTACTTGGATATATATTTGTAATTGGGCGATGTGACCCAGGATATTTGACTTGTTCAGAATTTGATTATTTGAGATTATTATATTTGGTTTCAAGTAATTTCTGTTGGAATCTTGTTTCAATTATACATGTGTGGTTGATTCTCTTTCTTCCGACTCTGATTATTTATGAGGTGTTGTAAAGATTCTTGAACAGCTTATGGATGATAAAAATTATTTGCTGGGCTTTTGTCGCGTATCCGTATTCCGTATTCTTTTTGGGAAGCGGGGCGTGACATATGTTGTGTGAATGTGCGTTGGAATCGGCAGGGAGTATATTATCTTGAACCCCTAAAGGAACCTGATTTGCTTTCCTATAGCAGTGGAAAAGTGGATTTTTTGTACAATAATATATTATTGTCCAGAATTTGTATCTTCATATTATTAAATATAAAATTGTTCATTTTTCGTGTTCTATAAGTTTAACTAATACATCGTGCATTGCATACTCCCGATACCTTCTTGTCACTGTCTTGACACCCATTTCCATTAATTGCATGTTCATGAATAATTATTGTAAAGGAATAACAAGCCGGGTAATAAAGGGTAAAACCTAGTAGTGGACAATATAGGAGAGTGTACTTGGAAGAGGGCCACCTCTAGAGTCCATTACCAGACTACATGTTTCCAATTTACATGTTACTCATTTACAAATTATATGGAATTAAGTGTCACGTAGAACTAAGTGCCACGTAATGGGATGACGGGGGCCACCGATAGAGTCCATTACTTGACTACATATTTCATGTTTCCTGTTATTGTCAATGCAAGACCCGAGTACACGATCTTGTAGAATTCACCATTAGAGTCTAAATGTTCACATGATTGTATGCACCCGAACCTGTAATATAGAATATAGGATTGCGAGCATTAGTTAGGATCGATAAAAAATTGATAGACTTAAGATTAACACTAAGCACGTGCATGATTCCTGTTTACAAGTTACATGATTCATGTTTACAAGTTTGCAAGTTTTCCCGGTTATATGACATGTTCCTATATTCTTGACTACTTCTTCCCGATTTACTATACCTTGATATTTAATTTAGTGTCACTTGCATCTTACACAGTCATGCTTGTTCTATATTTGAAGTACTAGTTCTTGATCCTTTTATATTGTACGTTGTTTCTTGTTACCATTTTGTCCGTAACTTGCTCTAACAAACATCCCCCAACTCTAGATGTTGAGCTTGCAGGTATCGCAGAGGAAACAACCGAAGGACTTGGTAAATAAATTATTTAGAGAATGGATTCTAATTCGTAGCCTGCATTAGTTATCTCGCTTATTTTACTTTATTTTCATCACTATTGTTATTGTTGTACGTTGTATTTCTGGGTGTTTTTTACCTGAATTTTATTTCCAGATGATGGATATTTTGCGGATTTATTTCATGGATTATTGAAGTTTAATCAATGTTTATGTGATTATTTAATTGCATGCGTGGTTGTGATTATATTTTATATTGTTGAGTTAACTGTTACAGCTTATGGATGATGTATATATCATTCACTTGGTCTTAGTTGCGTGCTCATATTTTCTTATTTTGGGAAGCGGGACATGACACCGGGGAACAGACTATCTTCTTCTTCCTCAGAGGCCGACGAACACAAGGAGGGAGAATGACAGCAACGCTATCGGGGGATGAGGCCTCAACTTCCTGGCCCTTGGGACTCCCCTCCACCTCTTCTTCGACCACCTCCCCTAGCGCCTCCTTGGAGCTCTCCCCCTCCTTTTCTCTGATCTTCTCCTCAAGTGCCTCCTCGGAGTGATAGCGTTCCAATCCTTCGTTTAAGCTTGAGCTCTCCTCCACCTCCACTCTTCCCTCTTCAAATCTTTCATCAGAAGGAGCATGGACGGGGCTCAGACTCTTGGACTCGTTCGCCAATGAGGAAGACTAAGACGAAGACTGGGAGGACGACCAACCTCGGCCAGAGGATGAGGCCGATCACTCGATTGATCCCTATACATGATAATTTACCTAGTTACCGGTCTAGAAGAGTCGTTCTAGATAGAGAAGCTCTCGCTGAAGGAAGAAAGTAATCCTAGAAACTGAGAGGGCGAGGAGAACTTAGAGGGGAGCGCGACTTATCAAATAACCCTGGTCACGTGATGCCTGCTCGATAACTACAAAATCGTGTAACGGCTCCTCGATAACCACATAGTCACGTGAGTACCAGATCCAATGTCACTCACCCAACTCGTTGCACCCAAATTTCTTTACAACTTAGCTCGCGCCTCTTACCTTGCCCCCCGGCATGGTACTCTGAGCCACCAGTAAATTTCTTCGTAAACTGGCTCGCGCTCCATTCCATAACCCTCAGCATGGTACTCTGAGCCACTTATGAATTTCTTTGTCCCTCGTGCCTCGTACCTCGCCCCTTAGCATGGTACTCCACATCACCCATAAATTTCTTCGCAACATGGCTCACGCCTCGTGCCTCACCCCTCGGCATGGTACTCCGACCCAATCGCGAATTTCTTCGTAAATCGGCTCGCACCTCGTACCTCGCCCCTCGGCATGGTACTCCGGGTAACCCACGGATTTCTTTGCAACTTGGCTCGTGCCTCCTGCCTCGCCCCTTGGCAGGGCACTCCACGCCACTCGCAAATTCCTCCACATGTTGCCTTTCCTTTTGCCTCGCCCCTCAGCCTGGTACTCCAAGCCACTCGCGGATTTCTTCTTAAATTGGCTCGCCCCTCGTGCCTCGCCTCTCAGCATGGCACTCCTAGCCACTCGCGAATTTCTTCGCAACTTTGCTCACTCCTCGTGCCTGGGCCCTCAGCAAGGTACGCTGAGCCACTGATGAACTTCTTCGCGCCTCGCACTTCAGCATGGTACCCCGAGCCACTCGTGAATTTCTTTGCATCTCGCAACTCACTCTTCGGCATGGTACTCCGAGCCACTCACAAATTTCTTCGCGCTTCGAGCCTCGCTCCTCGCCGCTTACCCCTCATGTCTCGCCCATCGGCATGGTCCTTCGAGCCACTCACAAATATCTTTGTGCCTCGTGCCTCATGCCTCATGCCTCGCGCCTCTAATATCACTACGGTAAACAGACCTTCCGTGGCTAATCAACACCGCATGATTCTTGCATGATTCTTGATGCTTCTAAGGTCAAAACAGTAATATCACAATAACTATTGGCCCAAGACCTACTCACGGGCGATCCACGAGCTCACTATTATGGATCAGCCCATCAAGAAAAGGTTGATCAGCCACTTATGGTTAGTGATTAGATCCCCTAAAATCTACGGAATTTGATTATTTATCCAATTACGCCCTTAATCTACGGAATTTGATTAGACAATTTGGAAATCTTTCCCTCTGATTCTCCACGGGTCTATAAATACAAGCCCCCTCCTCTTTTACCATGAAATCAATCTTTGAAAAAATAAACCCAGTTCAATATTTCTGGTTACTGACTTGATCGTCGGAGGGCCTGTCACTGGGAAAACTCCCCGTGTTTCAGGATTTTTGTAGGTTTCCAGGGACCAAAAACCACCACTAGATCCAAAAAATCTAATAAATACTAGCCTCTCATTAAGATCGGATCGACGGCTGAGATCTGAGATTTCCACTAAATACAAGAACTTATCATCTGTTGCTCTCATACCAGAAGTCAGCAGCATCATATAACTACGACGATATGGTACATATGACAATAGTATCAAGAGGGTATCAAGAAAGTATCAAGGAAGTATCGAGAGAGTATCAAGAACTATGCAATGCATAATATAGAGTTGTTCTATCAATCTAATTTATTAGTTCAATTTGAATAATAACATATTTTTATTGTAAGGACATCAAAATGCAATTCTGGACTGCTATACACTACCACACTAAATCTCATTTTCCTGCTGTTACAGGAAAACTAATTCTGTCAGGTGTTCCAAAAAATAGATGCTCATATGAATCTGACGCTAGTTGACTCGATAAATTATAAGGTCAGTAGCTAAGCCTATCAGTCAAATGTTTACATGTAGAATGTTTAGGTAGTAATACAAGGTTATCTTTGCACGTTTATAACTCCACCACAATTTGTTATTAAATTCCAAAAAATCCTAATCTAGTTCTTAATGATGTCCATTAATACTCAGGATTTATCATGTCTGAATTTCAACAATAGATTGCAATTTCAAATAGTTTACATGGATGATACATCTTCATTAGAAAACCTGAAAATCTAAATGTTACAGTACTAAAACTTAAATATCTTGCACCCTATAAATTGGTTTGCAAAACCGAAAGATGATCTGGATTCTACGCTCAGAGGGATACAAGATACACCTATAATAATCGCATTTCGGATAAAGGGACTAGGTCCAAATGTCACGCCCCGCTTTCCAAAGGAATACGGAATACGAGTGCGTGACGAAGCCCAGCGAATAATTTTCATCATTCATAAGCTGTAGGATTGACTCAGCATCATAACAAGAATATAACAAGAATATACTCAACCACGCATGCATGAATAATTTATTAATCAACAGAAAAGCATTTGAAACAAATACAAATATCCCAATAATTTCAAGAAAACTTCTGGACCAAAAGAAAGAAAACTTCGGGACTACAACCCCGTCACAAGTTTTAAGTAGCAACAAATTTAATAAACTCAAATAAAAAGTAATTAAAGCAAGCTTTTCCAAGCGAAGCCTAGAAGTTTGCTCACCAATTCCAGCAGGCAACTCATCTCCAAAGTCTGTATATATAAATATAAAAAAGAAAATAGAGAAAATAAAGACAAACGCCCTTAGTTCAAGCTAGGGCTGCAAGTAGTACAAGCAAGGGTATAAAAATAAGTGCAAGATATATGTAACAAGATTTGGAATCAAGAGCGTATAACATGATATGATGTGATGCAACAAGTAGTGGAGTTCAAGTGACTAGCTAGTAAGTAAGACAAGTCAAGTAACAAGATTGGGTAACAAGTACTAGTAGTGGAACAAGTAACAAGTGAACATGTAATTGTATCTAGTATCAAGTAATAAGTATCATGTACAAGTGTCAAGTAACAAGTATCAAGTGGGGTATCAAGTGTGTACAAGTGACAAGTTATTCTTAGGTCTGATGTTTAATTCTATCTTAGTAGCACTTCATGCGTCCATACTTTTACCACATTGTTGCTACTTACAAACAGTTACATTTAGGCCTAGTGGTGAATTTTATAGGGCGGTATACTCAGACATCAAGTATCAAGCAAGCATGATTCATGAATACAAAAATAATGTAATAAGTTCACGAACCAAGTTCGTGAATGCACTAACAAGTTCGAGAACCAACCGTGGGTTCATGAATACTCTGACGATACAACAAGTTCATGAACCAAGTAATGGGTTCATGAATACGCTCAAGATACAACAAGTTTATGAACCAAGTACTGGGAAACACAGGCCCCCTTCCGAGTACACTTACCTATATTGTCCTCTACCATGGTCTTTCCCTTAAACCTCGGCTTATTATTTATTATTATCATCAAACAAGCATGAAAGTGTGCAAAACAGGTCAAGTATATATTATCAAGAACATGGAACAAGTTTTAGATAATTAGAAGGCATATTCGAGGGTCGACATAAATTAAAATTATCAAGAACTACAAGAATTCCAATTCTGGACAGCATGACGTTGCTGCACCAAAACTGCGATTTCCGTTGCTACAAGATAGCAAATGTGGATCCGTCATAAAGTCTAGAAACTAGACTCCTGCTCGGTTCCAATGCATATAAATAAGGTACATAAAAGTTGTAACATCAGGTGTCAAAACAGCAAATTACACATGACTTGTGTTCAGCCATAATTTGTAAAATTGTGTTTTTACATATGAAACAGGTTTGAAACTTCATTAATTAAATCCAGAAAAATTACAGAATGTTCTCTAGGGTGTCTAGTATCAACATGCAAAATTTTAAGTCATTATCTTACAGGTAGCATGGTTAAACTAATTGTAAAACAAAGTTTGTAAAACAAAGTGATGCAGCAGTTTTTATGAATCTGCGATTACAGACACAGCAGCAGTAAAACTGCGATATCTCACAAACCGTAACTCGGAATTCAATTCCGTCAAAAGGGTAGTAAACTAGACATCTATGGCTAAGTTTATATTCAGGACTCAAGTCCAGATTCTGATGTTAACGGGGTCAAAACAACAAGCAAAGACAAGACAGAAACCAATAAAGACACTTTTTGTATGAAATGCCTTAATTATTATTCATATGGGTCTATATTAACATGTGATGCAAATCAAAGTGTAATAGGTATCAACGAAAGGTTGTGACTCTTAAGATCATGGAATTGGTAAGGAACAAAATAAGATCAACAAACGATGAGCCAATGGGGAGTCACATTTACAATCTACTTACAATATTTTCAATTAAACGCTTGTACTAGAACAATAAATTGTACAAGAAGATACTTGCCTTGATTGGATGAGGACGTTGATTAATAGAGCGGCGATGCACGTGCGAAGCACGTAGCATGCACAACAGCAAACAGCAACAAGATCCGACAGCAAACACAGATCCCAGTCACAAAGGTGATCGGACGACCGAGATCAGATCTGATCAAGATGGAGGGGTGAGATCGGATCTGATCAAGATGGATGGCTGAGATCAGATCTGATCAAGATGGAGATTCGAATTGCGAAGAGATCAGATGGTTGAGATTCAAATAGCCTACTCTTCTCCTTCCTTCGCTTCTAATCATCACAGTGATGGCGAAGACTTCGAATAGCGACGTGAGCAGCGGCTGTGGGCGTTGCTGCGGCGATGGGGGCTGGTGATGCTGGCGGTAAGGGTGCTTGGGGTGACTGACGGCGGCACTGTGATCGAGGAGTGATGCAGCGATGGGTGGTGCTCTGCTTCAATGGGTTCGACGAGAGTCCAGAGGAAGAAGAAGACGATGGGGCTCCGAAGGTGGGCGAAAGTGGTGAGGGTGGCGATGCTCTCGGTAGAGGATCGACACCGCGACGAAGGGCGGCTGAGCAGTTGTTTGTTTCGGCGGGAGAACAAAGGAGGTAAGGGAGCAATGGTGGGGCAAAGTCGATGGTCGGAAGGTTTGACGAGGAAGGGGGTGTAGATGGCGAGGAGCAACGGGGGTGTTGCTCGGAGGTGAAGGCAGGGGTGACGGCGACGGGGAAATGGGTTCGGCAATGGCGAGCGATGACGGGGATGAGGAAGGTAATGGCGATGATGGGTTTCGGCTCAGGGGATGACGATAAGCGAGAAGAGTCAACGAAGGTGGAGGGCTCGAGTGCAGTCGACGAGGAAAGATGGAGTTCGAGGCTGAGGCGGGTTGGGTTCGATGGTAAAGAGGAAGAGGATGAAGCGGGAGGCGGCGATACAACAGTAGGGGGTAGAACAGTGATAGGGTTAGGGTTAACCTAGGTTAGGGTTTTAGGGTATTTATATATAGGATAATGAGTTTTGGTTGTTGGGTAGATGATCCACTAGGAGAGTGGGTAATGGGTCTAGGATGTAAATCAATTAATAGGTTTAAATCCAGTAGGGGAAAATAATAAGCATTATAGGGGTTTATAAAATATACATATACATATACATTAAGTCAAATAATGAATGCATATAAAATAGAGTATGTTCGGCTTAAAATAAAATAATAATAATAATATTAACAATAAAAACAATGATACTGCAAAATAATAATGCTAACAAAAATAATACTGGTAATTACAATAATAGTAAAAATATTAAAAATAATACTGACCACAGTAATAATAAAAATGATAATAATAACAATAATAATATATGTATATCAAAATGCAAGATTTGTTTTAACAGATTATTAAAATAATCCAACAGTATATAGTATAAGTAGTAGATCAAATAGTAATTGAAATTGGGGTTAAGATATACAATATTCAAAATAGATAAAATTTTCAATTAGAAAAATATTCTAATAGAGTCCAAAACAAATTTAACACAAGGAAAATTATAATTAATCGAAATACATAAAATGTACAAAAATATTTATTTACGAAACAGGGGTTACATCAAATCTCTACACAAAATCAGACAGACGACATGGCAGCAAATCTATTACTTTATCAAGTACATATCCAAAAGAATCATGATTCATAATGTCAAGTTTATAATCTCTAACATGCTAAAGAAATACTAGTCGATCACCAATATATTCTAATTAACTCTATGGCATGGCGTTCGTATGAACTAGTGATTATAATTGTGAGTGGTGTATGCACATAGTGATCATGATAACGGATTTTTATGGGTTTCTCTATGAATACGAAATGAAAGGAAACAATAGGGTGGGTTTAACATGAAAATATATATCAATGGGTTCATGATTCGAATAGATCAAGAAAATATCACAAACAGGTGGACAATACAATAGATCAATAAGAGTAAGACTACTTGCAAGAGTTCAAGAAACGCTTGCCTCTTATGACAATTCCTAGCGTAGAGAGAACATGGGAAGAAGAAGATGCGGCACCAGCTTGCAACACACGGCAGCAACATGACAGCAACGAGTAGCGGCCGTAAGCTATGGCAGCAAGGAGTTGACTGATTGGAGGCTGATTGGTTTGAGAGAAAGGTTGAAGCTGGTGGTGTGGCAAGGAGTTGGTTTTTGGAGTAGGAGTTGTAATTGAGTAAGAAGAGTTTGGGAGATTGGAGGGCTGTCGAGTTGTGATGGAGGAGTTTCCGATGGTGGTGGCGTTGCTGGATGGAGAGAGGTAAGGCAGTGGTCGTGTGGAGGTGTTTGGTTGTTGGGTGGTCGGGATAGCAATGGTGATGGTGCTGCGGCTGAAGATGGTGGTTGGGAAGGAGATGGCAGGGTGATCGGGTGTTGGAGAGTGGCTTTGAGTGGAGAAGATGGTGTAGGCTGTGGGGTGTTGTCGGGTGTGATGGAGGTGATGTTGGTTGTTCGGGTTTGTTGGAGATGGGCTGATGGAGCGGAGTTTCGTGTTTCGAAGGTGGTGGCTTTGTTTGGAGAAGGGCAACAACGTGGCAGTGGCAGTTTGCGGTGGAGGTAGTCAGGATTGAAGGTGATGAAGTAAGGTTGATGGTGGGTACAGTGGAGGTGGTGATCGTTGCAATGAAATGTGGCTGAAGGTGAGGTTGTTGTGGGTGGCTGTGGGGAGGAGTTGATAGAGGCTCAGGTTGTTGACTGTCAGGGTAAGGAGGTGTTGGGTTTGGAAAGAAGTCGGAGTGAAGGAGAAGGTGGTGGTGATGAGGTGTTGTTTGTGTTCGTATGGAGTGCAGGTTGAGGTGGATATGATGATGGAATTTGGGTTGAAGGTTGTGGGTTCGGTAATGGGCAGCAGTGGCGGTGATGGGTTGAGGGGGAAAGCCTCGAGATAGGAGGGGATAGAGATGATTAGGAAAACAGTAAAGAGTGTTAGTGGGGTAGTTAAGTGGTTGGATGGATAATAAAAGATTAGTGAAGATAATGGGGTGATTAGTTGATATACTGGGGAGGGGGGAGGGGGGTGATTGTTGTGCAGTTGGTGGATTAGAATAATAGGGTTTCGGGTTGGGTTTGGATTATGATTTAAAAGATATGAAATAGAATTGGGCTTGGATTTGGGTTTGAAATCAAATAGAAGATCCACAATAGTAGAATAAAATTTGGGCTTTAATACAACAAATAATTGAATAGTCTACTGTATGCAAATGAGTCTAAGAGAAATAAAAATACAGTAGATAGCTGAAATAAAATTATATGTATAGGCGGATCAGGGAGTTACATCGACTCATCTAGAGATGCTCCCTAAACTCACCTCCTGAACGGCTCTCCCTTAGAGCCTGGAGATGCTCCTCGTCTCAGTTGCCTCCTAAGCGGTCTTCTTCTTTCACAGCAAGTTCAGAGCTCGACCCATCTAGAGCTGCTCCCTAAACTCACCTCCCGAATGGCTCATCCCTAGACCCTTGGAGATGTTCTTCTTCTGGATTACCTCCCGAGCGGCCTTCTTGGTCAATAGCGAGTACGGAGCTCGACTCATCTAGAGCTGCTCCCCAAACTCGCCACCCTAAGGGCTCTTCCCTAGAGTCTAGCGATGCTCTTCCTCTCGGTTACTTCCCGAGCAGCATTCTTCTTCCACAACGATTTCAGAGCTCAACTCATCCATAGAGCTGCTCCCTAAACTCACCTCACGAACGGCTCTTCCCTAATAAAGCCTAGCAATGCTCTTCCTCTAGGTCGCCTCCCAAGCAGCTTTTTTTTCCATAGTGAGTTCGGAGCTCAGCTCATCCATAGAATTGCTCCCTAAACTCGCCTGCCGAACAGCTCTTTTCTAGAGCCAGACAATGCTTTTCCTCTTCTCGGCTGCCTCCCAAAGAGCCTTCTTCTTCCACAACGAATCCGGAGCTTGACTCATCCCTAGAACTGCTCCCTAAACTCTCCTCCCGACGGCTCTTCTCTAGAGACTGACGAAGCTCATCTGATTAAGCTTCCTAATGGTGAAGCTCCTCTTCATAGCTCTCAGCAGTGAAGCTTGACGACAAAAGGGCACCGGACAGACCTCCTCCCTGAGGTCACGTGTCGGGTAGAGCATGCACCGACCAGAACAAAGAAAATCATGGTTTCTAGCCATTGGATCATTCCAAAAAGCACACCTAAGTTAAATAGGATGTGATGCATAGCTTCTACAAGCCAAGCAGATGGCCTAGTAGTTGAGTCACTTCGCTCTCGGGAACCCCCTAGCCGGTGTAATATTTTCTACACCAAGCAAAAAACCAAAAGCACATGTGTCGCATGTGCTGCCCAAAAAAAGAAAAAGAAAAAAGGAGAGAGTGCCACGTGGCATGTCACGCCGCGCCACGTGCTGTGCCATATCAGCTCTTCGTAGTGGCCAGTCAATGCTAGCTCAACGCCACGTGGTATGCCACATCAGCAATGAGCACCGAGTCGGTGTCTCACACAGGGTAAGTGCTGCACCATTCAACACGACAAAAACGTCGAATTCCCGTCGTCGGATCTCTTCAAAACACGTGCTCCTCCTGATGAACATTCGAGATCTCCTCAAAAAGTGCTTCGGAGCTCTGCACGGGGTAAGTCGCAACTTAACTCAAATTTGAACTTCCCGATCTCCCCAAAAATCGCGCTCCTCATATCCAACGCGCCATAACACGCCACGTGTCCAAGTACGATAAATTAATTCACAAAATTTTCTTTAAATAATTATTAATTCAGATTAATCAATTAAAAATTCCAAAAAAATAATTAAAATATGAAACTTTAATTGAATTTTAATAGAATTAATTAAATAATCCAAAATAATAAATTAAATTTTAAATGTTTTTTTTACATCCAACAATTAATTCTGAAGTTCAGAAAGTTGATTAAAAAATCCTAAAAATTATTTAAAAGTTGGAGAAATTGAAGAAAATCCAAAAAATCTGGAAAAAATCCTGAAATTTCTACAAAGATGTTAAAGCTCCCATAATCTCCCAAAAAAGCTTCTAGCCTCTCCAATTGCCCCTGAAAGACAAAAACTATTTAGATTACCTAAAACAGGCTGAACTACTCCTAGAAGACTGAAAAACCCAACCTTCGGGAGTAGGGGGCTTATGATGAGGGTAAAATCGCAGCGAATCAAGGCCACATGATTGAGGTACAAATCTCTAAGCTTCTTGGTGCAAACGATTAATTTATAGTGAATACAGGCTGATAATGAAAACATTGACCACTTTTAGTCCCATCAACTCAAAACAGGCCTACTAATAAGGATTGATCTGCAGCTCAATAAGAGATGTCTTGTTTAGTCAAAAACTCTTGATCAAATCCTCAATCTAAATGAGAATTATCAACTAACCTTATCTCCTTACTATCAGAATTAGAAGTTAAAACACAAAAGATGTTTTTAAGCTAACTTTTTGTAACTAACTCCTAGCATATAAATATCCCCCACGTCTTTCAGAATCAGGTAATCGTTATTTTGCCACAAAAAACTCCAATATTTTTCAGAGTTTTGACTGGAAAGTCAGAGAACCTTTCACAAGAGAACACCCCGGTGCTTAAACTATTTGCAGGTTTGCGGAGCAATCATGGCCGTCCAAATCAGGTCTAAGCAACCAATCGTCAGAAAATTAGATTATGGAGCGATTAACGACGATTAATTTCGATCAAAGTAAAGGTTAGAATTTGATAATTTTCATTAAAGAATTCACATCATCTGTTTGCTCCACACAGAAAATAGCAGCAACAGCTATCTATCCTGGCCAACATATGAAAACGCCGGGATGGCCTATACATCTTTTGTGGCACCATTTTAATCGGTGTTTTTGCCGACGTTTTCAAAAATGTTAGTACAATGTTTTCTGGCATTTAAAACCCCGGAAAAAATCAAAAAAATCGCTGGGAAATGCTATGCGTTTTGTGGTGATCTTACCTTCACATTACACTTAATTTCATGAATCATATATTCATTATATACGAGATGAGCTAGTCTATATATATAGAGAGAGAGAGTAATGCTAATATGAGATTGTGAGATGGGTGAGATGAAAATATATTTATATGTATATAGAGTAGTGCTAATATGAGATTGTGAGATGGGTGAGATGAAAATATTTTTTGAGATAAGAGAGATTTGAATCATCCGAATCTCGATCATATCGTTCACATCACTTTACATATCAACAAGATGATCTGTACAAAATTTCAAGCAATTCATTAACCTCTAGCCAGTGCATCAAGGCATTTAAATAAATGCATATATATGTATTTCGCACCATCTTCATAATGTATTGAATGCTTTGAAGCATATGCTGAATGTCTTCAAATCGCTTGAAATTTTATACACATCATCTAAATGACATGTAGAGCGATCTGAATGGGGTGATCGAGATTCGAATGATTCAAATCGCTCCTCATCGCACAGAAAAGTATTTTTTTTTTGAGAAAAAGGTGACCGTGTCACCGCTTCATTAATAAATAATTAACGAAACAAGTATTACAAATAATATACATCTATCTGTTCCTACAACGGAACAACGAAAAACAATTACATAGCTAAGCCTACAACATAAACTAGTCCCTCCCCTAGCTAAACTTGTATACAAAAGCATCTGCACCCTATTCTCCCACCCATCCCTACCAGAAGTAATTCGAATTTTAAAAAAATCTGATTTGAAATTTGAATTCTATCCAAATTCCTCTCCACCACAAAAACTCCCTCCGCCTTCTCCCAAACGTCCACCTTGGCAACAACTACAGCCACCATCTCTTGGCGGCATGCATCCTCTTCACCCGATGAATTCACCAATCCAACCCCACCGCGATGCCATCTTTTGATTGCATCAAATCCAGCACTCAACAGTAGCCATTGTTCTCAACCAACCAGTCGACGAACACCCCCACCGACGAACACCTCTGCCGTGGCAGCTCATCAATGGAGATCCTCCAGTTAAGCCCATCGCTCCCCATACATAATTTGACTTTTTAAAAAAAATCTTATTTGAAATTCAAATGTCAATAAACTTTTCTCTTTCCACTCTCAACATATGTTTTGAATTTCAAAAATCTAAATTGAAATTCAAAACTGATCCAAATCTCCTCCTCCAAATATGTTTGGAAATTTAAAATCTAAATTGAACCCTAGTGTAATTCTCCACATTCCTCATCTAAGATTTGAATATCAAATATCTAAATTGAAATTCAAAAATCAAATTAATCTCCCCCTCCACGCATATTTTGAAATTCAAAAATCCACATTGAATTTCACAAATGAACCAAATCCTCCCTCCAAATATGTTTGAATTTCAAAATCTAAATTGAAATTCAAAAATCATCTAAATATTTCCCCAAATCTAATTTTGAAATTCAAAAACTCTAATTTGAATTTCAAATTTTAAATTTCACCCCAATCTGTCACTCCGACAAGCCGACCCTTCCAACGAACACCCCCGCCGAGGCAGTTCCAACGTCAGATCGCCTGCAACCACTTCCCTCACTCTCTCACCACCCTCGTCCCCCACATCTTCTTATGGGCATTCCACAAAACACCATGTGAGCAAACCCATAAGGCATCCCAATCTGCAATGATGGGTCCCAAGCCGTCGATCTCTTCTGCCTAGCCAACACATCGCCTACAAAGTCATCAACCGGCCACCTCTCACCATACCTTCAACATCACAGCATCAATGTTGTCAACCACACACCCGCAGTCGAACATACCCGAAGCTAGCCATCCAATCTCCACCTCCAGCCCTGTCGCCACCTCGATGTCGTCCCCACACGCCCTCAACCACAGCTCGACGCTGCCAACAACCCATCCCCGATGCCAAATCTCAAACGGAAGCCTGACCTCAAAATGGCAACACATCCCACCGGCGGTAGTCACTCCCACTCCCGCTCAGCCTTCACCTCTCTCGATGGTGCAGCACCCTCCTCAATGTCAGCCATCTTGATGCCAGTCTTCCCCACCGGGCCGACCGCATCTACACATCACATCACCAAAACAATCCCACACCTATCCCTAGTCCGTTACACTGACGATCACACCTCCGCTCCGGGGGGGGGGGGGGGGGAGGAGGATGGCGAGGGAGTCCTCCCCCTTCCCCGATCGGAACTTCTCTCTTCGTCTCCTTTTGTTTTTTTGGGTTTTTGGTAGAGTTTCTTTCTCTGGAAAACCTAGAGATAGAAACTCTCAGAGTTTCACAGAAAAGTATTTTATCTCACCATTTAGCGATACTATATATATATATATATATATAGCCCTTCGGTATATATATATATATATATATATATACTATGGGAGCCCTTCGGTTGAGAACTAATTTTGTGAAAACTCAGTGAGAACTCACAGAATAGACACCCTGTGAAAAATCCAAACCGACCATCTCGTTCTACACACCTTAGATAGCATAATATAAAGAAATCAAGTAATTTAAAGTTCATTTGCCCATGATTTACATCATCGCAAAATTGTATGGATGAAAATTCTACTCCATTTGATGGATGAGCAAATGAACTTCAAATTACTTGATTTCATTATGTTATGCTATGTAAGGCATGTAGAATGAGATAGTCGGTTTGGATTTTTCATGGGGGGTCTACTCCGTGAGTTCTCACGGAATTCTCACCAAAATTAGTTCTCAACCGAAGGGCTCCCTATATACTATTGGAATCCTGAGTTACTCTATAAGTTTCGGTGGGGTAGGAAGGGACTTGCTCATCTCCGTAGTCAAAGCAGCATTACCTAGAAATTGATTAGCAGCATTACCAAGAAGTCATCAGCGAGTCTTCGAAGCCTTTCTCGGATGTTTGACACATGCATGCCGTAGAATAAACTCGAAGCAGACAACTTGGAGTGTGCCTTTACAGACATGCATGATCTTAAACTAGGTGACTGATTGGTTAACAAATGCTTGCAAAATGTATATACCGTGATCGATGTCTTAGATTCTAGTGAAAGGAAGTTATAATCATTCATATTGTAGGATTAGTTTTAGGGCCGCATGCCTCTAGTTTGTCCAAATTATTCCCACAATAGAATAAGGTTTTGTGTGTGTTTAATGATTTAAAGATAGTACACATGAGGATTATATAATGAAAACATATGTTTGCTTAGTAATTAGTGTTTTCTTTATATGTAAGACTTTAACTTCGCTATTGCCTGTCCCAAGTCAGGAATTCAGCCACAAAAAGGAAAATGATGAGAGTTGTGTTAGGTAGTTAACAGCCAGCATATAACTTTGTCAAATTCTATGAACATGAATCCTAAAATTACTAATATACGAGCAAATGATAGGGTAATCCCTATAAACAATGCGTTGTGCCTGCCTCTTGGTGCTTCGAAAAATAAGCAAGGAGCGTTGCACCGGGTCCCGGGTGCGGTGAAAAATGGGAAAATATTTCTGCACCAATCTGGACTTGTGTAGGTAAAGAAACTAGTCCAGGATAGTAGACTTAGGTTAGCGATTTGAAATATGGGAACATTGACAGAAATATACATGGAACTAGTAGATATCATGATTAGAAAGAATATTAATAATAGCTTGTTTACAAGAAAGAAAGTGGGTATGGAAGAAAGCTAAAGATAGATGGTTTTAAATTAAATTATACTGGAAAAATTAGAAATAGAAATGGAGTTGGAATTTTAGTTAATAAGGAATTCAAATGAGATGCAGTAAGTGTTAATAGGAAAAAAGACAGAATAATACAAATTAAGCTTGTACTAGGGGGAAACATAATTAATATCATTAGTGCTCATGCACCCCAAGTAGAATTAGATTCACATGCTAAAATAAATTTTAAGAAGATATGGATGAGATAATCCAAGAAGTACCCATGGGTGAGAAATTATTTATAGGAAAAGATAATATGAGATATGAGATGGTATATGGAGGACGTGGATTTGGACATAGGTACGAAGGTGGAGAGACTTTCTTGAATTTTGCAGCGTCGTATGATCACATACTAGCAAATAATTATTTTAGGAAGAGAGATGAACATTTAATAACATTTAAAAGTGGGGCAAATATGAGCAAAATTGATATTTTTTCATTACTAACAAGGTGGACCATTTGACGTGTAAAGATTGTAAAGTTATAGCAGGAGAGAGCTTAACCTCACAACATAGATAATGGTGATGGATAGGATATTAAGATTAGAAAACATAAATATGCGAGGAAAGAGACTAGGGACCCAAAAACTATGCGGTGGAACTTGAAGGGATAGAACTAGATATTTTCATAGATAAAGTACTTAAAGCGACAAGAAATTGGGAATGGGAGGCTAATATAATGTAGACTAAAATGGCTACGTGCACAAGAGAAATTTCAAAGGAGGAACTTAGAGTATCTAAAGATAGAGGGCTTCAAACTAAAGAAACATTGTGGTGACAAGAAGAAGTACAAAATATTGTAAAAGATATATATATATATATAAACTTAAAAATTTTAGGGAAAAAGGTAGAAATGAAGAGAATTTAGTGAAATATAATATCGTTAGAAAAAAAGTTAAGAAAGCAGTAAGAGACGCAAAAGAAAAAAACTTATGATAATTTATACACAAAATTAAGAACAAAAGAATAAAAAAATAACATCTATAAGCTTGCTAAATAAAGGGATAGGAAAACAAAATATTTGGATATTAGGTGTATTAAGAACGATGATTACAAAGTCTTAATAAAAGATGAGAAAATTAAAAAAATATGACACAGTTACTTTGAGAAGTTATTAAATGAAAAAGTTGTGGGCAATTTAAATATAGAAAAATCGAGGAAGAGTCGAGAGCATATATCTTTTTTTAGACTTAGAATCTCAGAGCTTCAAAATGCTCTATGATTAATGAAAATATTTCTAACCCTCTTTCTCGGATACAAGAATTGAAAAGCTTTAGGAACAGATGACATATCCATTGAAGTTTGGAAGTGTCTTCGAAATGTAGGAGTGGGTTGGTTATAAAAAGATTGTTTAATGAGATTTTGAGGACCAAGAAGATCTTGGATGAATGTAGGAAGAGTATTTTAGTATCTATATAATAAAACACAAAGAATGCTATCAAGTGGCTCATATTCAATCTCCCCCAAAATCAATGGCCCAGATCTAACCTCACAAAACATATTTTCCCGCCCAAAATTTCAAATCCCAAAATTTCAAACCCAAAACCAATCACTCTCTCTCTCTCCACTCAGAATCACTCCCCCCCCCCTCTCTCTCTTATGGCTTCTCTCTCTCTTCTCCCGATCCCCATCTTCTCCTCCCTCGACTCCGTCTATGGCGACGGCTCCCCTCTCGAGGAGGCGGAGCTCCGAATCAGGACCACTCTCTCTCTCTCCACTCAGAATCACTCCCCCCCCTCTCTCTCTTCTCCCGATCCCCATCTTCTCCTCCCTCGACCCCGTCTATGGCGACGGCTCCCCTCTCGAGGAGGCGGAGCTCCGAATCAGGACCATCAAGAACAAGTTTGCCGAGCTATTCAGCGGCGATCAGCCCGAAATCTTCGCTCGATCTCCAGGTTCGCTCATCGAACATGTGACACTCTGTTTGGTTCCGTTGATTTGATCGAATTTTGATGTGGTTGTTAGGGTTATGTTAGATTTTGAGGGGATCTGGGGTTTATGAGAAACGGGGAAGTGAGTTTTGGATCTGGGGTTGTTAGGGTTGTGTGACACTCTCTTTACTGCAATTTTGTATGACAATTCTGTACTTTGTTAGGTGCCAATTGAGGTAATTTGTAGAGATAAAGAATTTCAAACGAGTGATTATATTGGAAGGTGGATTTCTCAAATCTGCATTGCTTTTAAATTTTGTTATTTTGAACATTGTCATTATAAATTAATAGCCGTTAGTTTCTGAACAGATGACATGGAGATTGCCCCAGATTTTTTTGATTATTTTGAGGCTGCAGCTACTTTACTCGACAATGATAAGTATGGTTGTCATCAATTTACCTTATTATGCATATATATGTTTTGTACAACTTTTGACCTTATTTATAACTTCCAAATTGGAGTTGATTATTAGTTATGTTTCTCTTTTCATCCTGTTGGTACTTGATTGGTTCTCACCAAATGTGTAACTACTGAAGGACAATAATAGCTGTTTCTTCCTGGAATGATAATGGACAAGTGCAGTTTGTGCATGACCCCAGTAAGATTCTTTGCACGATCTCTTTATGTACAGTCAATTATATATCTCACACAGGCTCCTCTTCTGCAGGAGCTCTTTATCGTTCAGATTTCTTTCCTGTACTTGGATGGATGTTATCTAAATCCATATGGGATGAGCTATCACCAAAGTGGCCTAAAGCATATCCTTGCCTGTTATATATTTGAGTTACTATTTTGGAACATCAGTTATTATCAGCTATTATATTAACTTAGTTTCCTCCTTGACACGATTAAACTTATTGGGATGATTGGGTAAGATTGAAGGAGGTGCACAAAGAACGTCAATTTATTCGTTCAGAAATTTGCAGGACATACAATTTTGGTGAGCATGTTGGTACCATGAAATTGTTCCTTCATATTGATTATAGAGATTATTATTGACTTGTGGCTCCAGAAAGTTGTTCATGACAGATTAAACTTGCTAATGTGTATACTTATTGGACATTCTAAGGAATCAATTCTAAAGAGGTAATTTGTAGAGATAAAGAAGTGCATATAAGTGAACTGAAAGTGAAGATGGTTAGACTTAATGTCTTCAATAGACAATTTGAAGCGGAAATTCATAATAACAAGCTGAAGGTCAGATTTTCCTTGCATGTTGTTAGCAAACTGAGATTTTTATTTATTATGTGTTTCTTTGTTTGTAGTTCTAGCATTATTTGTAGTTCTAGCGGAAATGATTAATCTTTCATACTATATCTTGGTCCTTTATTTGTAGTTCTAGCATTAACCGGTGTGAGATTAAATTTATTTATATCACAAACTCATGATTTAGGTCAACTAAATGTCATTCCATCACTATCATGGCGTTGTAGCAGAAAGAGCCAAATGAGAACATCTTTTCGTGTAGTTGGTCTATTTGGAGGAAAGAAGAACAGTGAGAGTGGTGATGACAAACCTTCAAATGTGAGCTTCTGAATCTTTCTTTACCTATTTCAAATTTGGTTCTTTCCATTTTGTTCACGCACAAAATTATCTTTAGAGGTCACTTTTTCCTGTACCGGGTTTCATGGTTATTCATTTTCCTTTTAAACATACTTGGAAAGTTTGAAGCACATACGTTTCTATCTACGGGCCGTGTCATGTTAGATTTGGTTCATTATCTTATTCATTTTCATTTTCCTTTTAAATTTGGTTCATTCTCAACATTCGTTCTGTTGAAGAGTATGGGAAAGACTAATTATAGAGAGCTAAATTTGACTTGAAATCTATCAAATTTGTAATTACAGTTTACTGCAAAAACTATAAAACAAAATGGTTTGAAATTTAACAACTGATCTGAAGCCTATTTGTAGCATATGAGTAATGGACCATCTGCAAAAACTTCTTTTCTGTTTACTGTTGATGGCCCATTGAGGGTGCTATCACTATTGATGGTTGTTTTAGTTGAAATTCTCTATTGATTATTAGTTTATGATATATGATGTTAGTTGAGCGATATCTGTAAGCTACTAGATATCATATGATTGTAGTATGCAAATGGCTAAATTACTAAAAATTAGGAAATTTAATGAATTTCAGGATTACTTTTAGCAAAAAGGAAGCAGAGCAGCTTCCCTTTTTGGAGGAAAGTTTTTGTCTCTCGGCTTATCTTTTGGTAGCTTCCTTTTTTAGCACTTATGTTATTGTTGTTATTGTTGTCGGAGCTTAATTATGTTATTGTTGTTGGATCTTAAGTATGGTTGTATTAATTATGTAGGTTAATTATTTCTATGGTGAAGTATGGTTCTTTTTTAACAATGTGTTTTGGATTTGTTTTGTTTTAGCTTACACAACAAAGGTTGCTCGCAATGCTAATGTGGAGAAATTGAAGGCTGGATATCTGTTCTGTAAGGTTAGCTTCTCATTTTTCTCTATTTATTTTCTCCATTTTTACACACTAATTTGTGCATGTGGGTTGTTAATTTGGGAGATGTTAATCTTCGTCCTTTCTTGCTAAGTTTTTTACCAGATGATTTTATGAAATTTAACTTGGTTCATGTCAAGATCCAATGCTTATTTCTACTTTAAAAGGAGCCTTTACATTAACTATTTTATTATGGATCGTGGATACCCAGTCGATTCAGGATACCCAGTCGATTGAGTACACTATTTCATAGGGATACCCAGTCGATTCAGGATAAATTGGTAGTGCTTGCTACAAATGTAACTAAATTGGTAGTGCTTGCTACAAATGTAACTCTTTATATCTTTTTCATTTCAAGTTTCAATTAACTTACTTATCGATAAGTTCTTTAATTCTCCTTATTATTTACATGTGGGGCTACTATCAACAAAGATTTGTATTATTCATAAAAGTTGTTACATTTAAAAGATTTGGTTAGATTCATTTCATGAATTCACAAAGCCATCTATCTCTTTTGTTTCAGATGAAGAGTCTTGCTTGCAGAGAGCAAAGCATCATATCTCGCTATCCTCACCTTTAAGGTATTTGATATTCACCCAAAAATGGAGACATAGCATGTATACTTTACTTTGTCATTATACAAGTTATTGATGCCATTTATGTCCATTTTTGCTTGCTTTCACTGCTTCAGTTTGTTTGAATAGATTTTGCAATCAAGCTATGAGAATGACAATTCAATGTAAATAAATAATCTTCAAAAAGAAAACAAAATTAACAATCAAATAGATTGGAGATCTAAAATGCTAAAGTAATAAATGAAGTAAAAATGTGTTCATCTATGTCATTTTACATGATTTGATTAGTGGTAGACTTATTATACCGTTTGTAGCTTCTTTGGCTAAAACTTGCGTACGCTGACTCTAGAATTGATACTGTACTGTTTATGGTTTTTATTTTATTTTGGGTTCTGTTAGTTGGTTGATTGTTTATGTGGGTTTTGGTTGTTGAATTGTAGACGACTACTCTGAGGTTGTATCTGACATGCATTTGGAACACGTTGGAGGCTGCAATGTGCTTGCAGGTAATCTATGATGCATATTATTATTATGGGATCTATGGATATTAAGGTAGTGATTTTCCCACAATTATTATTTTATCTCATTTAAGATTTATCTTTTGCTAGAAGCCTTATTTTAGTTCAAAATTATATTAACATGCTTTTTATTTAATTGGAAAATATCACTTTGGTTGAGGTGTTGAAAGAGTGATAATCCTTCAACATAGATTTCTCTCATAACAGTGACACGGGAATAAATTAAATGACAGATTTGCATTAAATGACAGAACAAGTAGTGTGGCAACTGAAGATGACTGATATTGAATGACATAGTTACACCTTAATTGATTGATGTACTTTTTTAAATCATCTCTCTGCTGTGAAGAGTTGTTAAATGATAAATATCTTCAAGAAAGCAATGATCAAAATCGCGAAGAGCAGTTGCGAAATGGGCCATGGATTACTTTAAAACATATCAAAATGTGATAGTAATATTGGCATTAGTGTATATATACTACAGGTCTTCCACAATCAAGTTTTGTGACAGTTTTAGGGTTGAAAACTTTTCTATTATTGAGAACAGTTTGCAGTGATTGAGTACTTGGGATATTTTCTGTAATGCAGTTACTACATGCACAGTTGTCCCTGTAAATAAAAAGATTACACGATAAGAGATTCATCTATTTGGAATGGTTGAGATTACATAGTTGAATGTCTACAAATGACAACCTCAATTCTCCCATTATAATATTAGATATTAGAGATTAGAGATCTGTATCCGAATCTGCTTTTCAAAGTGCTATCCGTATTCGTATTCACATTCGAATTTTTTTAGATTTGAATATCTGAATCCGTATTTGTCTGGATACGAATTTTTCATATCTGTATTCACACAAAAATCGGATTCGGATATGGATCATATATATCCTAATCCGAGAGCTTCCCTAATATGCATTTTTCGAATGCAAAATGCTGAAGTATGTATATGAACTTAATAAGGACATTGTTATTCATTGTTTAACTTCATTTTGTCACCGTAAATAACATTCATCATAGCACATCAAATAAATAAATGAACTCAAATCAACAATTAAAGTAACTATGGCTGGATGATCAATAAAGGATACACACAGAAGTGTTCTATTCATGGACGGGTTTAGGAGCATCATAAAAATAATTTACTGCACTGAAAGAAAATTTTTAAAAAATTGTCACACAAATCTGCCACCAGTAAAATTGCAGCCCATCCCTGGTTTGCTTTCATAACTCAGCTCCAGTTTGTTGAGGAATCGATATAGACAATATCATCAGTCGAACAAGAATCTCATGATCCTCAATAAATACCCACTTTCAACCCAAAATAATAATATTTGCATTTACGACCATGAAAAGCATGCAAAAATGGACCCCAAATGCACAAAATTGCGCCCATATCCCATTTCTTTGGTTCCGTCTTCATCTTCTGACTTAAATGGCCTTTCTCCATCTATCAGTACCTACTTACCTTTGAGTTTACAGCAAGCATATAAAAAAGAACCCCACAAAACCAAGCCCCCGCCCTATAATATTTTGCTGAAGAAGAAAAAGAAAAAAAAATTAAACATTATTATCAATGAGAGAAAATACAAGAACATAAATTGGTAGGTATGATAAGAAGATTCGACTAACCAAATCAAAAGGAAGCCCTCGAAACAACAACCAACCGAGTCCTACTATGACAAAATCCTGTCACAAACAAAAGTGCAAGGAGTGTTCTCATTTTCAAGGAAGAAAAAAAGGCATGCGTAAAGGAAGGTAGGTAATTATGGGCTGGTGCTAATGAGATAAGCAAACCTTTAGATTTCCGCATATTTGAGGGTAGTGTTTAAAAATATCGTGTAGTTTAAGAAAAATGCCATTATACATGAAAGGAGCATCACCAGCTGCATGAAGAGGAATAAGACACATATAAGTTAGACTGAGGTAAAGTAGTGGTTCAACAAGTGGCAGGTTTTAAAATATCATTATAATTAAGCACATTTAAAAGGTTTTGAATAAGTACATTTTTTTGCGTAAAGTATCTAACCGAAACTTATAATTAAGCACTTCAAATTAGTTCAAATGTAAATTATGCAACTAGAACCTGATTGAGTTGTTCTTCATGTAGCAAAAAACACTGCATTTCTTTTTTTTTTTGGAGAAAAAGATAAGATAAAGAAAGTCAGTGTTATCTTTTCATAACTGATCAATTAAATAAGAAATCTCTGTTGCATTTACATAAAATTCAAACCACATCAAACCAATCAAAAGTACGTAACTTCAAGACAAACACAGATCTTTCCACTCACAAGACACTAATATCTTTAGTTCAAACATCTTACCTCTCAATATTGAAAAAAAAGGAAAGTGAACAAAAAGAAATAAATGAAGATAACCTTAATAGAGCTGACTGAATGTGTTTTTTTACCTTTTTTCAAAGAGGTTCCAAAAAGTTGACTCATTTTGTATTATTTCATGCAAAGGTTTTTGTTTGCTGTTTATTGTTAGTTATTGTTTGCTGTTTGTTGTTAGTTAGTTTTAAAACTCTCATTGTTTTGATTGATTATTGTAAACTCTTACTATTTGTTTCGAAACTCTTACTATTTTTTTAGGTACACTGTTTGGTCCCATTTTTGAAGACTTGAAGCATTGTATTTTTCTACAACACTGTAATTTTTTTTGGTCATTCGGTTGGTTGATGTATATTTTGGTGAAGGTTGTAATAGTTGTAATATTTAGCAATTTGGGAGATTATGTAAGTATCTGATATAATGATGATATAATATAGTTATGTTAATACCCGTACCAGCAATTTTGTGGAGTATTGGGTTCTGTGTTTGGTTTTTGAAAGGTTTTTCGAAGGTTTTTCAAAAAATCCATTATGTTTTCAAACAAATTTTGGGTTTTTATTTTGTATCTTGCATTATATTATGATTTTTTCCCCCAGAGCCTTATATGTATGATGCATGTGTGATGTTGCTCGGTTTCGCATGGGGAAGATTGATATTTATTGCCTGTGATGTCATATATTTAATTGTTAGCAGAATTCCGTAAGGAATTTCTGTAAATGGGCTAATATTTTGGGGGAGGTTTTGTCAAAATTTGTACTAAATTTTCTAAAATCTATTATGTTTCCAAACGATATCTTGGTTTTTATTTTGTATCTTAGTCATATGAAGATTTTTTCTTCCCAGAGCCCTATACATATAATGTCTGTGTAATGTTGCTTGGATTGGCTTGGGGAGGATTTATATTTCTTGACTGTGATGATAAATTTTTAATTGTTAGCAGAATTCCGTAAGGAATTGCTGTAAAATGGCTAATATTTTAAGGGAGGTTCTGTCAAAATTTTCAGAAAATTTCCTTAAATCTATTATGATTCCAAACTATATCTTGGTCATTTGGATAGCGACATGTAAAATGGTTAATATTTTTTTTACAAATGAAGTGTCAAACAGAGACAGAGCATAAAGTGTCAAAGTTTGTAAGCTCAAAACTAACACAAATAGATCATGAAGTATCAAATTTTGTAAGCTCAGAACAAACACAAACAGAGCATGTAGTGTCAAATTTTGTTAGCTCAGAACAAACAGAAACAGAGCATGAAGTGTGTAATTTTGTAAGCTCATAAATAACACAAACAGAGCTTGATGTATCAAATTTTGTAAGCTCATAACAAACACAAACAGAGCATGTAGTATCAAATTTGGTAAACCCAGAATAAACAGAAACACATCATGAAGTATCAAATTTTGTTAACTCAGAACAAACAGAAAATGAACAGCAGAAACTGAACATGAAGTATCAAATTGTGTACGCTCAAGACAAACAGAAGCTGAACATGAAGTTTCAAATTTTGTAAGCTCAGAAAAACAGACACTGAACATGTGGTTTAAAAAAACCAGTAGGCTCAGAACACACTATTCATAACTAGGGCTGCATTGGGGTGCCGCGCCAACTAGGATATGATAGATATATAATCAAGAATAAATACAACAAGCTTGAAATAATTATTCAGATCATATAGTGTTTTGCATCATTGCATACACCAACACACCAAAGGAGAGAATCAACCACCAAAAGTCTTAAATGAGAATCAACAATATAATTTCAAAGGAGGCCTGTATATAGTAGATGATTGTATTAGAAAGGTGGTTGTATTTGTTTACAATCAGTTTTTTTTTCCTGTCATGGTGCATATTTTTAATTAATGTTCTCACATTTCTTTAAAAAAATATAGCTTTTTGAAGAATTGGATAAGTCAATATTTAGATATTTAAGGCAACAAAGATAAATTCCTAAAAAACTGAAACAATTTAACGAATAATTGTTAAAGATGTATAAAGAGGTATAGTGAATGATTTTTGATCATCCAACCAAAGATGTATAATGCATAAATTTATATGCAGTTCATCCAACCAAATAACTCCAAATAAATTTATATGCAGTTCCAAATACGTGCCGTAGGCACGTGCCACGGGCATACCTAGTCTATATATAAAAATATATGAGATATACAAAGTTGCTACAACTACCGAGACATTAAATTAATGAGTCATACGATAAAACTTTGGGAAAGAGTGATTGAACATAAATTGATACAAGAAACAATAGTGCCTAAGAATTAGTTCGGATTTATTCCTAGGAGATCAACAATAGAAGCAATTTATATACTGAGAAGACTTATAGAAAAATATAAAGAAATAAGAAAGATCTACAAATGGTGATCATAGATCTAAACAAAGCATATGATAAAGTCCATAGAGACACAGTAAGGTGAGTGTTCAAATACAAAATGGTAATTATTAGGTATATTCAAGTGATTAAGGATATGTATGAAGGGGCAGTGAAAACAATTAGAACAATCACAGGAGAAAGTAGTCAATTTCCTATTATAGTAGGTTTACACCAAGGTTCAACTTTAAGTCCCTACCTCTTTACTTTGGTGATTGATGAATAGACACCAGATATACAAGATTAGGTGCCTTGGTGTATGCTTTTTATTGATGACATCATCTTAGTGGACGAGACTAGAACAACAATTAATGCTAAATTAGAATTGTGGAGATAGACATGGAAGGTGGATGTAATACATCGTATTTGTCACGCCCACTTCCCATTATACGGAAACACGGGCACACAACTAAGGCCCAGCAAATGATGGGTACATCATCCATAAGCTGTAACAGTTTAACTCAATAATATAAAATGTAACAATAACCACGCATGCAATAAAATATCACATAAACTTGAATAATTCATGAAGTGTCTCATACATAACCAACATCTGGAAAGCAAATAACTTCGGGTTAACAAAGCCCGGAATACAAAGTACGAAAGTAATACAATGTTGAAAATAAAAATAACATGAATAAAATAACTATGACGATCAATTCCACTCCAATCTTTAGAAGATCAGTTCTCCAAGTCCTTCAGTTGCTCTCTTCATGATACATGTAATCTCAGCATCTAGAGATGGGGGAAAATGCCCGTTAGATCAAGCTACGGGTGACAAGTAGTAGCAAGCAGTAAAATAAGAAATCAAGGAATATATAACAAGAGCAAGAATTTGGAACGATATCAGAGTCGATAAACGATAAACAATAACAAAATCAAAAGGTCGGTAATCAATAATTTAGTAATCGGGAATCAATGTTCAATAACCAGTATTCAGTATCAGTGTCAATGTTCAGTTTTCATCTCATGTCTATTAGTCTTTTATCAATTCTAAATAATGCACGCAATCCTGCGTCCCATACCACAGGTTCAAGTGCATGCAATCAAATGAACATTTAGACTCTAGTGGTAGATTCTACAGAAGCATGTACTCGAGTCTTGAAAATAACAATATTCAATGGTTAATAAACAATACACGATATACTACACGATAAATTGGGATACTGTGGTCAGTAATCGCAATCAGTCGATAAAACAATAACATGTCAATATGGAAATCACGAGCTCCCTTTCGAGTACACTATCCTATATTATTCACTACTAAGCCTTACCCTTATTACCCCCGGCTTGTTATCATTTTATTACGATCAACTATGGACAAGCAATCAATGTGATCAATGAGGACGATGGTATCAATACTCATGCAATGGGTACAATCGATGAGATCAGTAGTACTAGTACAATTTCAAGATGATATCAAGACTATACAATACATGAAATGTACAAGGTTTTCAGCTTCGATGTCAAGAACTGGATCGAAACTTCAATACAAATTCGGGCGACGTTAGGGCATCAAATTTGAATGTTCAATAATACAATAAATTAACGGTTTGTGATTTAAGTCAGCAATAATAGCACGATAAGAAGACTATGAATCAATAAAATGAGGCAATAAAGAAAATAATGGAGTTCAATTAGATGCGATATTCAATTCGATTACTACTTGCCGGATTTCAAGGAGTGTTTTCTTGAACTAGAACAATAAAAATGAGTTCAAGAGACGCTTGCATGTTAGATGAAAATTACGAATATGAATGAATAATGGGACGAGAGTCCCGACGGCTACACTTGCAATCTACGGACACGGCAAATACATATGCAACCAAAGTGCACCGCAACACATGCACCGCAACAAGAGCGATCGGCACAGCAAGAGACAACACTAACACAAGGGCGGCAGCGACAACACAAGAGGCGGCAGCGATAATACAAAAGGACAGCAAGCGGCAACATCAACAATGGAAGCAAGGCAGGTGAGCTTCGGCTTCAGTTTCGGCTGCAGTGGAGATTGCGCGGCTCAGGGAGGTAGTGGGGGCTATGATGTTCGGGCGGTGGAGATGGCAGCAAGGGACGGCGGTGCTGCGGCAGCAATGGGGTGTTGCGAGGTGCTAGCCTGGGATGCAAGGAGAGGTGGAGCAGTGGCTGGGGACTCGGTCGTGACGACGAGGAAAGGAGGATGACAGCAAGTGAAGGAGGACAGGGTTGCAGGGGGTCAGAAGGGTGATGGTCGTGCGGTGGTTCGAGCAGTGAGGCAAGGTGGGCGGTAGGGCGAGGCAGGGGTTAATGGTGGAGAAGCAGTCAACGGGGACGAGGAGATAGGTTCTCATGGAAGGGTTACAGGAGGTTGAAGGAGGAGGAAACGATGGAGAGGGTCGCGGTGCAGATGACGAGGATGGCAGGGGATTGCGGTGTCAGTGCTCGAGCAAAAAGCGAGGTGAGGAGGAGCGGTTGTGGTTGCTGTAATGGCGGTGTTGGCCATGGTGATAAAACACGGCAGCGGTGGCTTTGGCGATGGAGACAGGGAGGTGGTTGACGGGGTGATGACTATGGTGGCTGACTCTCGAGCGGTGGATGAAGGCAGGGCGAGTGCGATCGAGGGCAGAGGTGGGTGCTCGGGGTTTCGTTTCTGGGCAAAGGAAAGAGGAAGAAGACAAAGAGGGAGAGAGATAGAGAGATTCGGGAGAGAGAAAGATAGTGGGGAGATATAGAAACAGTGGGGGGGTTTATAAAATAATAATATAATAATATTATAATGGGTATTGATTATGGGGGTTTAGTTGAGATAGTGGGGGTGTGGGGTTACGGGATGAGATAGTGGACATTAATTAGGAGAAAGTGGGTGCAGTCATGAGAGGTGAGGGGATCTGGTTGGGTTTTAGGTAGTGGATTTTAAAATGCAGGTTTGGATTAGGATCCAATAGAATTTGTTTAGGGTTAAAAAGTAGGGGCTTGGATTAATAGACACTTTGGGCTTCAATAAATAATTGTAGAAGGGATAAAAGATTGGGCTTCAATCAATAATAAGATAATAAAGTAATATGGACTAGGGATTAAAAATGGCTTACTAAAATAAATTCTTTGGACAAGTTATAGAATGTGCTAGGATAAATAAAAATCGTTGCAATTAAAGTAGACGGGACTTACAAACTACAGAATGGAATGGGTTTTGACAAATAATTGATTATTCAAGTATGTGCGATAGATTTTAGAAGAATAGAAAGAATTACGAAAAAAATTAAAAATACAATAATACGGAGAAAGAAAAATACACATCCGTATAAACTGGAACGGGGGTTACAGTATTTGAGGAGTATATATGTTGGTATATATGAAATTATGATGGGATTTCATGGTAGGCTTAGTAATTAATTGCTATGGGTCTATAGATATAATAGTGTGTGTATAGGGCCTATAAAGTATTATGAATTAATTACTATAGTGCCATGAGTTCATGAAGTGTGGTGGTGACTTAGTCCCACATGGATGGTGTATAGGAAAATATGAGTATGTATATTAGGAAGCCTATGATCATAAGGTACCAAATAGTCATGACACCTTTTGTGAGGCAAGTCTGTGGTGGGCCGTTGTGAGGACTTACTTTTTGCTTGCGTGTACACATAGATGCATGCGCAACTAAGCCGGACTCAGGGCGTTACAAATGGTATCAGAGTTGACTTTCGACACCGATTGTGCGTAATATGTATGCCTTAGATGGAGCTGAAGAATCGTGCACTGGACGAAATATACCAGAGAATTGTACGCTAGCAAAATCAGGGTACACTACTCCAGATCGGCTATAAAGGATATCCTGTATTAGATTGTATGTCCCGGTCTCAGCGAGGACGATGAGATCTCAAGGTGGGGTTTATGTAATAACCCGTATTTGAGGAGTATATATGATGGTATATATGAAATTATGATGGGCTTTCATGGTTGGCTTAGTAATTAATTGCTATGGGCCAATAAATATTGTAGTGTGTGTATAGGGCGTATAAAGTATTATGGACTAATTACTATTGGGGCCATGAGTTCATAAAGTGTGATGGTGACTTAGTCCCACATGGATGGTGTGTAGGAAAATATAAGTGTGTATATTAGGAAGCCTTTGATCATAAGGTACCAAATATTCATTGCATCTTTTGTGAGGCAAGCTTGTGTGGGCAGTTGTTAGGATATGTTCTTCGTGTGCGCGAATGCGCAACTGAGCCGAGCTCAGGGTGTTACAGTAGAGACTTTAGAATAACCAGAACTAAAACAAAGTATTTGGAGCGTAATTTTAGCGATATTCAGAACACAAATGAGGAAGTAGAGAAGCTTGATGGTCAAGAGATATCTAAGTTGAGACCATTTCCAACATCCAAGCTTGATTATACAAAGAGATTGAGAGATTTGTGAGGATGTTATACATATGATCTAAGCAGGATGGCTTAAGTGGAGAAAAGCTAGTGGTATTTTGTAAGAAAAATGTATACCTTTGAAGTTGAAGAGAAAATTTCATAGGACGGCTGTTAGACCAACAATGATATATGGAGCAGAGTGTTGGGCAACAAAGAAACAGCATGTCCCAAAAATGAGTGTAGCGGAGATGAGAAAGCTAATGTGAGTGTGTGGTAAGACCAGGAATGATAGAATTAGAAATGAGTATATACGAGACATGGTAAAGTTAGCTCATATCCAAAATAAATTAAGAGAGAATTGCCTCAGGTGATTTGGACATGTCATACATAGACCTGGTGGTGCCCCCCTTTAGAAAGTGTGATTTGATAAACATTGAGGATAGAGTTAGGGGTAAGGGAAAACCAAAATTTACTTGGATGAAAACTGTGAGAAAAGATAAGAAAACTTGTGGCCTTACAAAAGAAATTGCTCTAAACCGAGCAAAATGTAAAAGCATGATTCAAGTAGCCGACCCCAAATAGTTAGAAAAAATACTTTGTTGTTTTTGTTATTATGTTGTTGTTTCTACGTAGGATTTTGTAATTAATGGTTTAAGTATTTTGTATAATTTGTACTTAATTAACTACACTTTCATACTCATGAATCATCCGAGAGAGAGAGAGAGAGAGATTTATGTGTAATTAGTACTCAATTAACTGAGAGAGAGAGAGAGAGAGAGAGTGAGAGAGAGCATAAAGTATGGACTTGCAAGGTTGGGGGCATTGGAGAAACAGAAGTGCTGCAATGCATGTTCTTCGAGGTTCGGGGGTTGAGCAAGCATAGAGGAAGGGAGAGAGGAAGAGGAAGGGGAAATGCAAATGAAAAAAAGAATATCACAGATTGGAAGGATTTCACTAATATTTCTTGATAAAGAAGGAAATTACAGGATGAAAGTTTTGCAGATTTCATATAAGAATAAGAGAAAGTTCATAACAATTTTCATGATGCTATTCTACTACATTCTTCCCCTTTATGTGGTTGATTCCCTGCCAATAATGATCCTCCACTCACACCCCGGCACGTGCCTCTGCCCTCTAACGGTCTTTGATTTTTGCAGGTGTATCATTTTGGGATCGCGCGCCCTTTATAGCTGTCAGAGTATGTAGCTAATAATCATCTAAATGAGTTGGTTTCTTAACCATTCGTTTAGGCCTGGGAATGCTACTCTCTTCCTTGAAATGTTGTGGATTAACGCCCATTTCCTCATCTTCAAATGTATCAAAGAGTGTAACCCTTCCCGTAAATAAATATTTTTCTGAATATTTTCTGTATGTTAATTATTTATAAATTTATTTTTTTTGTTTTTAATTCGATTGGACCTTCTATTAAAATCTTTTCGAATAAAAAATTATATTTATTATGAATGATGGTGTATTTTAACTCTATTTTCTATTACAAATTATTCGACTATTTATACTTTAGCCAAATCAAATGTAATATTACTATTTGAATTATTTTAATGAATTTGATAAACCAAATCTTTTTTTTTGTATTTTATTAACTATTAATATTATTATTGTTATTTCTTGATGGTTTATTAAAAATTCACTTCTATTCGTTAATCGTATTTGTAGTTATTTTCAAATAATCTTCATATTGTAATATAATCTTATTTTGTATATGACATTGCTACTATTACTATTATTCTCATTATCTCATTATTATTACTAGTGTTATTGTAATTACTACTATTATTAGTTGGTTATGATTTAATGTACATGTATGAATGTATGTTTTATAAACCCTATAATCCTAATTGTTTCCCTATTGGATTTTAAACCCAATACCCTATAGCCTATCTTTTATTGGATCCAAGCTATTAACCCAATACCCATTAACCTTATTCATATATAACCATATTACTCTAACCTTAACCCTATTTACCCTATTACCGTGCAACCCCCTACAGCCGCCCCTACTTTTCCTTCATCCCCTACCTCTCGCCAGCGCTCCCTCCATAAGCTAGCGATGTACTCCCTCTCATCCTCCTTCTCCACTTTGCCCTGCAGCCCGTCGCTCCGCCCTAGCAACACCCACCCTCTGTTTTACTTCCAAAAACAGAGCTCCATCACCGCATCTCCGCCGAGCCTCCTGCTCGCCTCGACCGCGGCACCACTCCACCATCTCGCCTACACCTCCTGTACTCCATCGCCCCTGCACCACCTGCGGCCACCACCGAGCCGCCCTGCCATTTCCTCCAAGTCCTGCCTCCCTGTCCTCGAGCTCTCCCCGCCTTCATCAATGCCATCTCATCCTGTCGTCATCATTAACGCAGTCAGGACCTCACCACCGCAGCACTCGTCGACCAGCACCTCCAGCCTCCTGCCATCCGCTGTCTGAGCCGCCACCAATCGAGCCAAGACATGGCATTGCTGCTTGATCAAGCGTCTTCATCAAGTGATCTCAACCATCAGATCTCCTCACGATCTCACCATCAGCATCAGATCAAGTCACAACCATCTGATCGACTTGATCATCCTGATCATCACCATCACAATCAAGGTGAATCTCAGCCATCCAATCTCCTCTTGATCATCAAGATCATGATGATCATCAAGCTACTTGCTCTCAATTGTCGGATCTGATCTGATCTGATCATCTTCATCATCAGCTCTTGGATCTCTGCCATTGATCATCTTGATCTTGATTGTCATCAAGATCCGCACCGATCCGATCCATCTGATCTCGATCGTCGATCAACGCCCTCATCCAATCAAGGCAAGTATCTTCTTGTACAATTCGTTGTTCTAGAACAAGCTTTTATTTGAAAATACTGTAGTTGTGACTCCCCTTTGGCTTATCATTTGATGATCTCATTTTACTTGTTGTCGTCCTTATCAATCCCATAATCATAAGAGTCACAACTTTTCGTTGATATATTCATTTCACAACTAGTTGGATTCATTTTATCATCTAATTATTTGAACACATGAAATTAAGAATCACCTTGACTTGTAAATGTATGTTGTATGATGTATGTGTTGATTTTTCCTTCTTTTGAGTTGAGAAACAAATGTGACTTGCTGATTTGATGTCTATTACACCCTGATTTGAATCACACATTAATTTAGATTCATAATAGTCATTAATCATGCCACTTTTTATATATAAGAAACCACTTTTGTTGTTGTTCCTGTTTTTACTTGCTGTTTCGACCCTGATAACATCAGAATCTGGACTTGAGCTCTAAACATGAAATGTAGCCCCAGATGTCTAGTTCACTACCCTTTTAATGGAATTGAATTCCGAGTTATAGTTTGTGACTCATCGAAGTTTTATTGCGGTTGTGTCGTAGAATTCTAGATTCATAAGTTTGCTGCGTCACTTGTTTTACAATTAAATTAACTATGCTACTTGTAAGATAATGACTTAAAATTTTACATGCTAATACTAGACACACTAGAGGACCTTCTCTAATTTTTTTGGAATTAATTAATGAAGTTTCAGACCTGTTCCATATTTATAAACACAATTTTATAATTTCTGGCTGAATACAAATCCTGTATAGTTTGCTGTTTTGACACCTGTTGCTACAACTTTTATATATCTTATTTATATGCGCTGGATTTGGAAGAGAGTCTAGTTTTTATATTTTTTGACAAATCCAGATTTGCATTCCTGTAGCAACGGGAATCTCAGTTTTGGTACAACAACGTCTTGCTGTCCAGAATTGGAATTCTCCTTGTTCTTGATAGTTTTAATATGTTTTGACCCTCGAATATGCCTTCTAACTATCTTAAACCTGTTCACTGTTTTTGATCATGTTTACTTGTCCTGTTTTGCACACTTTCATGCTTTTCTTGATAATAATAATAAATAACAAGCTGGGGTTTAAGGGAAAGACCGTAGTAGTGGACAATACAGGTAAGTGTACTCGGAAAGGGGGGCGTGTTTCCCACTCATACTTGCTCATGAACTTGTTATACTATTTTTTTATTCATGAAATTTTTATTCATTAACTTTTTATACTATTATTGTATTCATGAACTCGTTATTACATGATTCATGAACTTGTTATATTATTATCGTATTCGTGAAACTCGTTAATACTCGACTCATGAACTTGTTATATTATTAGTGCATTCATGAGCTTGCTTGCTTGATACTTGATGCCTGAGTACACCGCCCTATAAAATCCACCACTAGGCATAAATGTAACTGTTTGTATGTAGCAATCATATGGTAAATAAATGGGACGCATGAACTGCTACCTAGATAGAATTAAACAATAGACTTAAGAATAACTTGACACGTGTATACACTTGATACCTTACCCGATACTTGTTACTTGATGCTTGATATAACTACATGCTCACTTGTTATTTGTTCTTGCCACTGTATTTGTTACCCAATCCTATTATTTGATTTACCTTACTTGCTAGCTAGTCTCTTGAACTTCGCTACTTATTACATCGCTATCATATCATGTTGTATATTCTTGTAACACCCCGTGTTAAATATATATATGTTGAATATGTTGAAAAGGTAATAAAAGTGGTTGCTTGGTTAAGGTATATTGTGTGATGGCAATGTTGTAATAAAATGGAAAATGAATAGTTGATGGAGGTGGACCCACCGTGAATTAATAGCATACATGTGTTGTTGCTACTACTATGGTGCCATGCATCGATGATGACGTGGCCATGCAAAGAGAGGCCCACCCGGGTGTTTGTTGCAATAAGGCTTCGGCTGTGCAATATCTTGAAGAGAAGTGTATGGGAAATGTCCCATATCGGATTTCAAAGTAAATATAATAATATTAAAATATAATAGCCTATGATCAAGAGTCACATAATCGGTTAACCACCTTTTGAGAGACAGCCGATGGTGGGCAGTTGTAATACATAGTATCTAATTTGTCTTCTAAATTGTATAAATTGTCTGAGCTAGGGGCAGGGGCATTAGAAAAGGTATCAGAGCCGACTTTCGACACCGATTGTAGGGCATATTTATATAGTCAGGCAGTGTATTCTGGGACTATAGACCCAGTCGGGCGGTGTACTCCGGGACTGTGGTGAGCCCTCAATTAAATCTGGGACTGTTATTGATCAGGCGGTGAATTCCGGGATCATAATAGTCGGGCGAATAGGAGGGCAGCTTAATTAAATCCGGGATTATGATTGATCGGGCGGTAGATTTCGGGATCATGAATAATCAGGCGGATAGGAGAGCAGATGCTCTACATCGGCTAGAAAGGAGATCCTGCACTAGATTGTGCATGCCCGTGCTCAGCGAGGACGCTGATTTCTGAAGGGGGGTGTCTGTAACACCCCGTGTTATATATATATATATATATATATATATATATATATATATATATATGTTGAATATGTTGAAAAGGTAACAAAAGTGGTTGTTTGGTTAAGGTATATTGTGTGATGGCAATGTTGTAATAAAATGGAAAATGAATAGTTGATGGAGGTGGGCCCACCATGAATTAACAGCATACATGTGCTGTTGCTACTACTATGGCGCCATGCATCTATGATGACGTGGCCATGCAAAGAGGGGCCCTCCCGGGTGTTTGTTGCAATAAGGCTTCAACTGTGCAATATCTTGAAGAGAAGTGTATGGGAAATGTCCCATATCGGATTTCAAAGTGAATATAATAATCTATATAATAAAACACAAAGAATGCTATCAAGTGGCTCTCCTTCAATTCTCCCAAAATTAAAGGCCCAGATCTAAACCCACAAAACATATTTTTCCCCCAAAAGTCCCCCCCCCCCCCAAAACAACTCATTTATTTATTTAATTATTTCTCTCTCTCTTTCTATATATATATATATATATATATATATATATATAGAAACATGGACTTTTATACCCCAATTTATAATTATTTTTCACCATATATTAATGGAAACATGGATTTTTATTTACAACTAATTATTATCATACTATTCAAACTTCAGCTACATAATTGTTGATTTACTATTTACAATGCTTTTCATATGCTGTATCGTTCTGAATACGTGCTGTAGGCACGTGGCCACGGGCAAATTTATTATTAAAATATAATAGCCTATGATCAAGAGTCACCTAATCGGTTAACCACCTTTTGAGAGGCAGCTTGTGGTGGGCAGTTGTACTACATAGTATCTAATTTGTCTTCTAAATTGTATAAATTGTTTGAGCTAAGGGCAGGGGCGTTACAAATTTTGATTCCAAATCTTGTTTTATATTTTCTTACACTTATTTTCATACCCCTTGCTTGTACTACTTGCGGCCCTAACTTGCACTAATTTTTTTCTTCTTCATAATAAATACAGACTTTGGAAAGGAGTTGCCTGCTGGAGTTGGTGAGCAAACCTTCTAGGCTTCGCTTGGGAAAGCTTGCTTCAGTTATTTGTATTTGAGTTATTTAATTCATGTTGCTATTTAAAACTTGTAACGGGCTTGTAGTCCCGAAGTTTTTACCTTTGATCCAGATCTTGAATTTATTTGAGATATTTATATTTATTTCAAATGTTTTATGTTGATTAATAAATTATTCATACATGCGTGGTTGAGTATATTTTGCTACATTTCTTGTTATGATACTGAGTCGATCTTACAGCTTATGAATGCTGAAAAATCATTCGCTAGATTTTTTCACGTACTCGTATTCCGTATTCTTTTTGGGAAGCGGGGCGTGACAAAGAGACAACAAAAAAAAATTCTTAGATATGGAGATACACAATTTAATTACAAGGAAAAATGCATTGAGTGTGGAGCAAACATGCATCACTTTGCTACCAAATTTTTTTTAAAATAGTTTTTTTTTTCTTTTCTTTTTTTTCTCTAAGTAAAGACTATAATGGTTTCTAACGTGATATCTCCCTTTCCCATCCAACATCCTTACAATCTGAACTTCAACTCAATGTTAACAACAAAAAATAGTTCTCTAACAAAATAAACATTATTGTAATTTAATAATAATTGAATAATGTTATCAAATTCAAACCTTCTGACCAAATCAGACCTCTCTGCAACATGCTTAGGGATCTTGTTGTTAGATGAAGCCAGATATCAAGTCTCAAGATGCATGTTGATAAAGCCTGATATCAAGTCTCAAGATGCATGTAAATCTGTTGAAGGCTGATCGCTAAACATTGAAGTCAATACTCCCAAAATTATTAGGTACATGTGCAGGAGTGTATTCATGTGTAACTTCGGTTGAATTCAGATGATTGGATATTTTTTGGGGATAAAATATGATTAGTTCTTGATGATGCGTAGAATTACGTAATTCATATTATCATATTATATGTTCTTTAGAAGAATATTTTTTTTTGAAGAAAGTTTTTTAGAAGAATTTTTTTTTTTTTTTTTTGATAAAGTTTTAGAAGAATATTACCTATGTCTATCTTGATTCCAGTAAATTAAATTTATATATCTAATTTTGTCTCAAGCAATATCATCACTATTTTATCCATAAGGCGACATTTTTTTAATCTCTCTCTCTACTACTATAACTCAAGAATTAAAATTATATAATCTGTAGACATCCAACTTAATTAATCAAATTTCAATCATACATTTTTAAGTTAAGTGAGAGTTATATTAATTATTTATTTTTAATTAATTAGCTAGTTACCATAGTACCTCAAACTTTAAATTCATTTACGACATAATTATTTATAAAAGTGTTATTCATATAAAATAAATGTTGATGCGTTTGGAGGTAATTCGTGAAGAGTGGGAGCTTAAAAAGAAAGTGTGCATCGCAAGTGCAAATTACTAGAATTTTTAATTCTAAATTGGTTCTTCAACACTAAATAGTTTCAAGGAGCTTTAAGTTTTGAGCAATATAAATTACAATTAATATGGAAAGCTAAAAGTGATTAAGCACCTACTAAAGTATAAAATTATGGAAAGAAAGCGGATTATGATGTGTTTTATTAAGACGTTCTCTATGATTGTCATGTTTCCATACTCGCACACACCTTTATTCCTACATTACCACTTTTGGAAGCTTTCGAATGTATGAAGACCTGAAACTACAATCCTACATTTGTTAATGAAAGCATAAACCAGCCAAAATCATCCATAGTTTTAATTCCTAGTATCCAATCAGAGGTCATGGATTGCTAAAAGCATGTTCAATCTCTTAACAAAAAGCAAACCACCTTTCTAATCCATTTCTCGGACATGTAAAGGAGTTGAAGAAATTGTAGGGCCAAAGGGCATTTTGGGATCTCAAAACATTAAACTAATGGTCTCAAATGACCATGTTATATATGAGTCGCCTTCAGGGCCAGTAGGGGCCGGCCCCCTAGTGGAGGCAGGGGACACAGCAGTCTCGGGCTCCTAAATTTTTTTCAATTTTGGAGCTCTCAATTTTTTTTCCTTATAACTGTAGTTACTTGTTTTGTACGTAAAGCATATTTTTTTTCTTTTCTTTTGTATGTTTGGAGCCCAATTTTGGAAGTTCGCCTCGGCCCTTGAACACAGTGCCGGTCCTGGTTGGTTTCTACAATCTAGGGAATGACAACTACACTATATCGATGTGAAGAATTCACTGTTACACCGAATTTTGAAACAAGCTTTCTTTTATTCTCACTTAGGTTGTTCTCACTTACAGGATATATACGACCATGAGTCTCCATTTCAGTGGCAGCAATAACTCTTCGATGCTCAAGTCAACACTTGATGGTACGGCTATAAGGACGGTATGATACTTTTGCACGCATCTTACAGGTGAAACAAGCAAGATGGTAATTTTGCAAGTCAACAAGTCAACCGTACAAAATTGCAAGGCGGGAAAGCTCAGTGGCAATATTAAGAGAATTTTTCTTTTTTTGACTGGTTAAAGGTAGGGTAAGTCTCTATCTCACTATAGATATATTAATATAGAAGTAACTGTTGTGCGGAATACGAATGGACCACCAATCAAAGAGAGAAATAGCGAAGAAAAACAGAAAACAAACAAACACAAGGACACAAAGATTTAATGTGGTTCGGCAAAACAAGTGCCTACATCCACGGGGCGGTTGGGGTTTCTTCTTCAAATAATCACCAATGGGTGAAACAAACCCTTACAGAGATGACGGCTGCAAAATCCGAATAGAGGTCTCATCATTTACAAAACCCTAACGGGTGTATTTATAGGAAAACTACTGGGCCTTTCGAAATGGGCCTTTTCTAGTTCACAAACCCGCCTACAGTCGACTGGTCTTCTTACCAGTCGACTGGTCTTTAGTTCTGGACAGTCGACTGAGACACATCTTCAGTCGACTGCTGCTGCTGTATCCTTAGCCTTTGAAACTTCTCTCTGGACAGTCGACTGACTCCATACCTCAGTCGACTGATGTACTGAAACTTTCGATTACTGCAGATACGATGGATATAAACAAACTAAACCAGAATCGAGCCATTATCCTACAATCTCCACCTTGGCGAGATCTTCCAAGTAGCCCAACCAATCTCCAAAAATACTCCAAACAAATGCTCATTACCAAATGTAACAAAAACAAACTCCACCTTAATATGAGATCACATACTAACCAAACAAAACGAAGCACCATTCCAACCGCCCATTCCAAATCATCAAGCATGCAAAATATTAGCCAGGTTCATGCAATGCTTGAACTTGGCTGCCCCAACAACTTTGGTCAACATATCAGCAGGATTATCAGCTGTCCCAATCTTCACCAGAAGAATATCACCATCCTTTATCAAATCACGCACAAAGTGATAACGGACATCAATATGTTTGGTCCTCGAATGATGAACTTGGTTCTTCGCTAAATGGATAGCACTCTGACTGTCACAGTGTACCTCCACCTTCTCCCAATGAATTCCCAAGCTCTTCGAAAGTCCATGAATCCAAATAGCTTCCTTCATGGCCTCAGCAACTGCCATGTATTCAGTCTCAGTAGTAGACAACGCTACAGTGGACTGCAAATTGGACCTCCAACTTATAGGTGCTCTAGCCATAGTAAACAAATAGCCTGTAGTAGACCGCCTCTTATCTAGATCACCTGCATAGTCAGAATCAACATAACCCACCAATAACCTGCTAATATTGTCATCCCTCTCAAATTTCAAACTCACATCTGTGGTGCCACTTATGTACCTCAAAATCCATTTAGCTGCTTGCCAATGCTCTCTGCCTGGATCATGCATATATCGACTAACCATACTCACCACCTGAGAGATGTCTGGTCGAGTACAAGCCATGGCATACATCAAACTGCCAACCACACTAGTGTAAGGTACATTAGCCATATACTATCTCTCTTCATCTGTACTTGGAGACTGAGAAGCACTAATTCTGAAATGAGTGGCTAAGGGTGTACTGACTGGTTTAGTTTTCTCATCTATACCAAACCATTTCAGCACCTTCAAAAGATATTGCTTCTGTGTCAAACTCACTATGCCCTTTGCTCTGTCTCTAGCTATCTCCATCCCAAGTATTTTCTTGGCTTCACCAAGATCCTTCATCTCGAATTCAGAACTCAGCTGATTCTTCAAATTTTGAATCTCCTTAGCATTTTTAGAGGCAATCAACATGTCATCCACATATAATAACAGATATATGAAAGAGCCATCCTGCAATTTTCTGAAATAGACACAATGATCATACTCACTTCTGGAATATCCCTGCACTTTCATAAACTGATCAAACCTCAAATACCACTGCCTTGGAGATTGCTTCAACCCATAGAGAGACTTCTTCAACCTGCAAACAGAACTTTCCTTCCCAGCAATCTTAAACCCATCTGGCTGCAACATATAAATTTCTTCATCTAGGTTCCCATGTAAGAATGCAGTCTTCACATCCATCTGTGTCAATTCAAGATCAAACTGTGCTACCAATGCCAACAAAATCCGAATAGAAGGATGCTTCACAACCGGAGAGAACACTTCATTATAGTCAATTCCTTTCTATTGAGCATACCCCTTTGCAACTAGTCTAGCCTTGAACCGAACACTGCCTTTTGGACCTTCTTTCTTCGTATATACCCACTTGCAACCGATAGCTTTCTTCCCCTTTGGCAATTGCACTAGATCCCAAGTCTTGTTCTTATAAAGAGAGTTCATCTCTTCATCCATAGAAACTTTCCAATCTGCATTTTCAGAACTCCTAGTAGCTTCTTTGAAGTTGGAGGGAACTTCATCATCAACAATGGGAAGAGCAAATGCAACTGTTTCTGTAAAGCGAGATGGTCGTTTGATATCTCTTCTTTGCCTTCTTGCTGCAATTGAATCTTCCTGCTGGGGAGGGTCTTGGATAGGAACTTCTTCCTCATCCTCAGTATCAATCACATCATCTTCATTTTGGGCAGGAGTAGAATTTTCAACTGAACGCTTTTCTAACTCCACCTGTTGGAGAACTCTCGCACCAGTCGACTGAGAGCACCTACCAGTCGACTGTCCCGAGCTAATCTTCTGCTTCTCTTGATCAGGATCACCAGTCGACTGCATATGAGTACCAGTCGACTGTCCCGAGCTGATCATGCTGGTCTCATCAAAGGTAACATCCCTGCTGATTACTAACTTTTTCTGTTCTAGACACCACAACCTGTAACCTTTGACACCAGTACTGAAACCAACAAATATAGCCTTTTCGGCTCTTGCATCAAGTTTAGTTTCAGTTACATGAAAATAAGCAGGACAACCAAATATATGCAAAAAACTATAATCAGATGCAGGTTTACCACTCCATACCTCAATAGGCGTTTTGCCTTCTAGTGCTGCCGATGGTAAACGGTTGACAATGTAGCTTGCATATATAACAGCTTCTGCCCAAAATGTCTTCTTCAATCCAGACTGTGCTAGCATACATCTCACCTTCTCAAGTAAGGTTCTGTTCATCCTTTCTGCAACCCCATTTTGTTGTGGAATCTTCCTAACTGTGAAGTACCTCTGGATCCCTTCATCTTCACAAAATTTCTGAAACGGATCGTTCTTGTATTCCCCTCCATTATCTGACCTCAGAACCTTAATCTTCCTTCCAGTCTGGTTTTCAACTTTCTTCTTCCAACTTGTGAACAATGTCAAAACTTCATCTTTGTGTTTCATGGTATATACCCAAACTCGTCTGGAGTAGTCATCAAAAAATGTAACAAACCAGTGTCTACCACTCATAGAAGGTGTCTGAGTAGGGCCCCAAACATCTGTGTGCACATAATCGAGGATACCCTTTGTCTGATGTACAGTTGTACCAAATTTCACCCTAGTTTGCTTACCTAAGACACAATGTTCACAAAATTCCAACTTGCAACCTTTAGCATCTTTAAGCAACCCTTGCTTCTCAAGCCCCTGTAAGGCCTTTTCTCCTGCATGCCCGAGTCGCATATGCCACAACCTAGTAGAGTCGGGAACAACCTGTTTAGGCTTTTCAGTTACACTGGCAGCCTGACCCAAATATGTTTTTCCCTGCAAGAAAAACAAGTTCCTTTTCCTTTGCCCTTTCATCACCACAAGTACTCCGTTAGTCATCTTCAGAATGCCACCTTCACTAGCAAATTTCATTCCACTGGCCTCCAAAACACCAAGTGAAATCAAATTCTTTTTCAAATCTGGAACATACCATACATCTGAAAGCTCCCTAATAAGACCATCGTGCATTAGCAATTCAATCTTCCCGATTCCTACCTTCTTACAAGGTGCATCATTTCCCATCAAAACTACCCCACCATCCATATACTCTAAGGAAGTAAACCACTCCTTTCTCCAAGACATATGATAGGATGCTGCTGTATCAAGAAACCATACATCTTGATAAAGTGAGGGACTAGTTCCAAGTGCATAAGAAAAATCATCGTCACTATCTACATTATCAACAATCACATTTGCAGTCGAATTTCCCTTATTTCGTAGCTTAGGACAATCCTTTTTCCAATGCCCCCTTTCATGACAGAAAGCACATTCATCTCTGGCTGGTATCTTTCTGTCCTTTGAAACTCCTCTCGATTTGGAACGAGATTTGTTTCCTTTATTCCCAGATTTGGTCTCAGATCTGGTCTCAGTTCTGCCCCTTACAATCAATGCTTCAGAAGTTTCTCTATCAACCATTTTATCCCTTCTCCTAGTTTCATTATTCAACAGAGCATTTGCAACATCTTCATATTTAACAGTGTCTTTTCCATATATTAAAGTAGTTGCTAAATGATCATAACATTCGGGTAATGAATTCAACAGAATTAGGGCTTTGTCTTCATCTTTAATTTGCTCATCCAAATTTAACAAATCAGCCAATAATTTATTAAATGATTCAACATGAGCGTTCATAGACATACCTTCAGTATAGGTGAAGCGAAAAAGTCTCTTCTTCAAATACAGCCGATTCTCCAAACTTTTCCTCATGTATTTGTCTTCGAGTTTCTTCCACAACACCGCAGCAATGGTATCCCTCATCAAATCATACTTCTGAGCCTTCGCGATAAGGAGCCGAATAGTCCCACACGCAACTCGATTCAACTTCTTCCAATCTACATCGGACATATTCTTTGGTTTTTCTTCCTCCAAAGCAACATCTTGTTCTTGTTGAACCAGAACATCCAACACCTCACACTGCCACATCCCGAAATTATTTGTTCCATCAAATTTTTCAACTTCAAATTTTGCGTTGTGAATCGTTGTTCTGGACGAACTTGATCCCGCAACATCCTTGGTCGCATCTGCTTCACTCGCCATCTCCCTCTAGGTCGAACCGAAAGCTCTGATACCACTTGTTGTGCGGAATACGAATGGACCACCAATCAAAGAGAGAAATAGCGAAGAAAAACAGAAAACAAACAAACACAAGGACACAAAGATTTAATGTGGTTCGGCAAAACAAGTGCCTACATCCACGGGGCGGTTGGGGTTTCTTCTTCAAATAATCACCAATGGGTGAAACAAACCCTTACAGAGATGACGGCTGCAAAATCCGAATAGAGGTCTCATCATTTACAAAACCCTAACGGGTGTATTTATAGGGAAACTACTGGGCCTTTCGAAATGGGCCTTTTCTAGTTCACAAACTCGCCTACAGTCGACTGGTCTTCTTACCAGTCGACTGGTCTTTAGTTCTGGACAGTCGACTGAGACACATCTTCAGTCGACTGCTGCTGCTGTATCCTTAGCCTTTGAAACTTCTCTCTGGACAGACGACTGACTCCATACCTCAGTCGACTGATGTACTGAAACTTTCGATTGCTGCAGATACGATGGATATAAACAAACTGAACCAGAATCGAGCCATTATCCTACAGTAACTACATGTAGAAAATGCAAAGGGGCAAAATAGTTCAGCTACACACAGATGCCGAACTCTTGATCCCAAAAAGACCTACAGAAATAGTAATAACAAATTAAGCACCATAGAGTTTTTCAACATCAAAAAATCAAAACATTAGAAAAACATTTTGGTGACTGGTGGCTACTAGGCTGAGCAGCTATCCCCCGCACTATCAGCTTGATCAATCCGTATCAATGCCTGCCCGAGGGGGACATCCTGCACTCCCGCTTGGTCCATCTCCTGAAAGAGTTTCGCCTTCTTCTTGCTGCTATCCATCCCATCTATCCAAGATCGAAACCAAAAAATTGCATTAGAAATAATTTCTTTTGGTTGCATAATCTTAAAAGAGAAAGTGCGTTCATTTCTAGCAAGCCATAAACTCTAACAGATTGAGATTGTCATAAGGTGCCAAATGTATCTGTGTATTTGATTTTCAAAGCACCAAGAAGTAAAGCATTCATGTAAGTCAGTAGGCAAGGAATGAATGTTAAAAAGTACAGTGAAATATGTCCAAGTACTAGTGGCAATAGGGCAGTCGAAAAAGATATGGTAGGTCGATTCGACTACAGGACATGCACAAGTTGTGCATGTCGTGTCTCCAGGCCAGCCTTTGGAGTGAAAGAATTCTTTGGAGTTGAGTTTATCCCAACTCATTTGCCAGATGAAGATTTGCATTTTAGCGGCGCTGAAGAAGACCATGTTGCAGCACAATACGGGGAACGGAGGCCGGAGGTGATGAAGAAGTTGTATGCTGACTTGACGGTGAATTGGGTTGACGGAGTGAGTCTCCATGAAGGTTGACCAATGTCAATTACATTTAGGGCTCTTTGTTTGGATATAAATATGTACAAATCTCTTTATTGTGCCCAATGTGATTTCCTTTTTCGTTGGAATACATTTTATTTAATTTTTATTTAGATAGAAAAGTTGACAAAAATTAATATGTCATGTCAGATTTAAAGAAAAATTGTTTTCTTTTTAAAAAGTAGGAAAACAATAGGAAATTACCAACATAATCTTTTAAATATTCTGTGGGCTATATTTTTCCTTATAGAAAATTAAACTAGTTGTCAATGAATGCATAGAGTATGTAACCTTATCTTAAACTCACACCCTAGTGTATTTTTAAAATGTTTTCTCATTTACTTTTCTCCACAAAATAAGGAAAAGAAACTATTATGAAAAATTATTTTCTAGTTTCTTAAAATGACATTCAAAAATAAGAAATTTATTTTGTATGTTTTTTTCAACTTATTATACAGTCATACAAATAATAAAAATTAAAATCTAAATGTGATAGAAACTTATTTATGAGTTTCTATAATTTTATTCTATCGAAACAAAGAGCCCCTAAATCATGGATTAATTACCACTAGTATAATGCACGTGCGATGCACGTGTTAATTTTTTAAAGATTAAAGTAAACACTCTGATTTACACGTGCGATGCACGTCTTAATAAATATAATTTTTTTGAAAGTAAATATATATTTTTAAAATAATATAATATAGCACGTGTTATGCACGTGTTAGTAATATGTATATCTCTAATCTCTAATATTATAATGGGAGAGTTGGACGTGACGTGTGGAGCACGTGTTAATAAAAAAACCAACACAAAAGCGACTTTTACCTTTCAATTATGTTCTTCTTATTCGAAAACCACCTCCTTTTCAATACCCTTTCCTGTAATAGACCTAAAAGTTACACAAATTAAATTTAATGACATATAGAAAGATTTTAATAGCATAATATAATCATTAAAAATTATTTTGTTATAGCTCAAAGAGTAAGAGATTCATAATAGATTAGTTGACTAAAAAAGACACATAGAGCATTACAGGAAAGGGTATCGAACCAAATTTCTATCAATAACATATGACACTAACTCTGGATCTAAATATTGATTTGACAATAACCAACACGAAAGCTGCATTTACCTTCCAATTATGTTCTTTTATTCGAAAACCACCTCCTTTTCAATAACCTTTTCTGTAATGCACCTAAAAATGACACACAAATTCAAATTAATAACATATATAGAAAAAATATAATCGCATAATATAATCATAGAAAACCACTTTGTTTTAGTTGAAAGAGTAAGATTCATAATTAGCTTTTGATTGAAAATGACACAGAGTAAAGTAATCTTATGTTTTACCAAAAAACATAGGTAAGGACAGTTTTGGATCATCTTGCCTTATAATTAGGGAATGAATTGTAATTTCTCTGCAAGTCTAACTTGAAGGAGCAAACTGATATATTTTCAGCCAAGTTTGTAAGCATCTTAACATCTTAATTTCTAATATGGCTAATACTACACACCATATGCATGTAGGTCTGTCTTATGTAAAACATCAGCACCCAGAGCGCAGCCAGATGTGATTAAGTCCATCAACATACATTAGAAATCTACCAAACTGAGTCTATTAAACAAAAATACGAACCATCAACATACATTAGAAATCTACCAAACTAAGTCTTTTAAACAAAAATACGAACCATCAACATACATTATAAATCTACCAAACTGAGTCAATTAAACAAAAATACGAACATAATCTATTCAAGTAACATTAATTTGACATCAAAATCTCCCAAATAGTAACAGAATCTATCTATTCAAGTAACTAAAGACCAAATAGAAAATATTCAAGTAGAGGTAGGGTTGTAAATCTGACCTTGATAGAGTTAGTTTTTTCAATTCAACTAAAATCCCACAACTGTACATATAAATCAGTTCGCAACTACCAAACCTAAATAAATAGTAGAGCTATGGTTGTAAATCTGACCTCGATAGAGTTAGTTTTTTCAATTCAACTAAAATCCCACAGCTGTACATATAAATCACTTCTCAACTACCAAACCTAAATAAATTGTCGATCCATCGTAACATCAAATTATCGGAATTTCAATTACTCAATTTCATAAAAAAACTTGCAATAATAAAATCAACAACTTCACAACCTATATAAATCATCATTACCATATTCATTACAGAATAACCTTATTCATTACAGAATAACCTTATTTCTTTGATATTTTAATAATTAATCAAACAATAACCACAATTATCAAACAGTTTCCCTAATTATGCCAAATCAATTCAAATCAAAACCAAAATCTTGCCTTTCTTGACCAGCAGTATCCCAAATCTGGGCCTTAACCGTCGTCAGCGTCCTCGTCTGGAACTCCACCCCAATCGGCGGTGACGGCGGCGGTAGAAAGCGGCGTTGAAGAACCCCAATCGGCGGTGACGGTGGCTGCAGAAAGCGGTGGTGATGGTGGCTGTAGAAAGCGGCGGCGAGGGTTTGAGAGATGAAGGCTTTGAGAGAGAGAGAGGAAGATGAGAAGAGAAGGGTAGATGAAGGGTTTTTTGTTTGATTGATTTTGATACGAACATCCGGTGCACGTGTTTTTTTGCTATACTTAATTCCAACGTGATTTGCACGGGTTTGTTTGTTTACAGATCGACTTTGTTTGGTGACAAACTCTCCCATTAAAATAGTAGAGATATTTATTTTGAGATTTGATAGCCAATCAAGGTTGTACATATGATTCCCTCAAATCAGGATCGGTCACCTCTTTTATCCTCTTACAAATGTTTACACATGGCATGTATATAAGTACCTCCCTATCTCCACTCGTCAAGGTTGATTAATATTTTCTCCAAAAAAATCATAATTTTGATTCTGGTGACCGACTTGAGTGAAGAAGGACCTTATGCAGGAATAAATTTTGGTGTTTTAATTTTTGAAGGTTCACATACTTTCTCAGACAATCCAGAAAAATATGTCAGCAATCCAAATATATGTTCTCCAAATCAAATAAAAGAATCCTCGTCTATTTAATCTCACATCAAAATCAACAACTACACTCGAAAAATACAAGAACTCTGAATGAGACCGGTTACATATCTAGTTGGTGAATAACCTTTTCGCCTTAATGTAAGAATGAAACCATCATAAAATCATACTCCAAGAAAATCTATTAGATTAGAAAATGGAGTACATATTTTGAACTAATGTATCAAAGAATAAGTTTGTTTCCAAATAGGACTATGGAAATAATTTTCCTATATTAATACTATAACAAACAACTTGGACTTAATCTTAGAAATGAAGGTTACCCTATTTCTATAATGAAAATCTAGCATGCATGTAGTGAATATATAATGGAGTGAAATGAGACACATGGGTCTTGTAATTTTCTACTAATAGTTATAATCAAGTCTTTGTTTCCTAGTTTATATTTTGGTTTAATTTTTGAAGGAGGAGAGCGTGCATGATAATAGCAATTGGAATTAGTGGGATGGAGGGAGTTGGCGTGGGGTGGAGGAGAGCATGCTTGGTCTGGTGAGGGGAGCATGGGGGAATGGAGGAATAACAAATAGGGTTTTGCTTCCTGAATGAGTGGCAAGGGTTGTCTAGGGTTTCATGAATTCATGAATTCATGAATTATAGTTATAAATAATATAATAGCATACAAATGGGTCATAAGATTAATTTAATTTAGTTTAACAACCTATTTTTTTAACTAATGCTAGATGATCATTGGGTTCCTACTACATGTCATCACTCTTACTAGTATGTGGTCCCTCTTCCAACTTAATTATATATATATATATATATATATATATAGATAGATAGATAGATAGATAGAAAAAAGGGGTATGAGCAACTTGCTCATTTAGTAAATAAGCAATTGATGATGTGTCATACATGTGATTGAAAATTTCTTAAAAGGGTTAGTTGTCTAATGTATTACATGCATGCCACATAATTAATTGCTCATTTACTAAATGAGCAAGTTGCTCATATCTCTTTTACCCTATATATATATATATATATATATATATATATATATATATATATATATATATATATATATATATGAAAACTTCCCGCCTTCTTATCGACGATCTGAACCGTTCACATTGATCTACACATCTAAATTGATCTAAATATGTAAAATCAAATAATTTGAAATTCATTTACCCATCCATCATGTGACTATAAAAAACAATGATTTTCAGCCATACAATTTTGTAACACTTCAATGGATGTGCAAATAAATTTCAAATAATTTGATTTTACATATTTAGACTAATTTAGATGTGTAGATCAATGTGAATGGTTCGGATCATCGATACGAATGCGGAAAGGCCGAGTGCACACACCGTGTGCACCATAGGTGGTGCACAACAGAAGACTTCCCTATATGTGTGTGTGTGTGTGTGTGTTTGTGTGTGTGTGTGTATGTGTGTGTGTGTGTGTGTAACGCCCTGAATTTTATTTACGTGTAATTTATAGCACAACAGAATCTTTTACTTCAAATTCATATAATTTTACAAGGAAATTAAAACTTTTTATTATACAACATTGTTCTTACACTAACGCGGCAGAATTTAACAGAATACAACATGAAATACAATAATAAAAATGCTTCAATCTTCTAACAACCCACCATAATGACTTTACGTCCATGCCAAGTCCAGTCTTGCAACTAGAAAACTGTGGCACGTCAGTTGCATACAGATGACGCAATGCTATAAAACAACAATCTCATTGACTTAGCAACTACAAACCTGAATACATAAGAAGAAAATGTAACTGTCCTAAACATGTCAGTGTATGCAATGACTTAATGCCTAATGCAGAAGTTTACACTACGATGACACTAATGCATACTTGTTCGGATTCTATGCATCCCATTCTACATAGGTCCGAGGGCAAGCACCTACGTACTCCACATTGTATCTCTCGCCATGCAACCTACTACTATAACTACTACAAGATTTAGACACTCTGAAAGTATTGGTTCTCGTCCCAAAATACTGGAGATCAGTCCCGCTCCGTACGTAGATCATTCTATGGCCTTTACATCTATCGTCCTGGAATACTGGGGATTATCTCACTCCGCGAGTCATTCTAGAACCCTCATCGCACAAATGCCCGATGCGCGTCGCTCTCATCCCGAAATACCGGAGATCATTCCCGCTTCGTGGATCAATCTGTGGCCTTTACATCCATCGTCCCGAAATACTGGAGACTATCTCTCTCCAGTGATCATTCTGGAGTCCATAACACACGTTTGCTCTTGTTTCATCATGTCACCAAGTAGTGTATGTCCTTAAGTTTAAGTTACAGTTATTAAGACCTAAAGTTTAGCTTACCCAACGGGCTTAAACAAAACACTGAGACAGTTAGCCCACACTGGCCACTTCTCAAGAGAAACTCAACCTACACTGGTTACTTCTCAAAAATCATATATTCCAACTGCCGGTATTCTGGACCTCGCTCACTCTAGAACAACAACCGTCTCAATAGAGACCACAAAGGTTACATTTAACCTCAACATAGATAACTCAATTCTTTATTCATATTTTCTTCATATTCATTTCCTTATATTCATAAACCATAAAGTGACCAACTTCACTGTCATTATCGATCGAATTAATTAAAGCCTTGTAGGAAAACCCAACTATTTTATTAATCAAATAGTTTAATAACCATGAAATTTCACCAAGATGAGTCTAAATTGTATTATACTCTTAATCTTCTTTAATAATACAAAAATCTCCCTTTTAATTTGAATTCAAAGTTCTCCAACACAATATTTAATGTAAATACCACTTCTAATTCTCACAAATATATCATAAATATTGTGAAAATAATTCTTAAAGTTTTAATAATACTTTTAGAATAATATTCGATTTTTTACCAAATTTTAATAACTTGAAAAACCCCAAAAGTAAAGAAAACAAAAAAAGGTGTATGGCCAGACTCAAACCCAGTATGGTCGACCAACCCCCAAGCCAACCCAACAAGCCAACTCACTTTTGTGAAGTAAAAGTGTTTCGATTTCTTATATGCTCATTTACTGTTTCTTCATAAAAATCAACAATTAAAAAGAAACAGAGCCTCCCAAGGCTCGAACCCAAGACCGAATACCCACCGTACAGAGCCAGCGCCAACACAGCGCGCGCTAACCAGTATGCCCAACACCATATATGATTATATAGGTGTTAAAATCTTTTATTATGCTTCTCTGTTTCTAACTTCTTTTAACAAATATTGATTTCTAAATTGATTTGTATTAATAGATTCTAATTCATTCCAGATTTCATTCTCCTCAATAATCTGATTATTAGCACAAATTAACCTTATAAAAAATTATTTTAACAACATAATTAAATTTTATCTCCAAAAATCATATTAATTTACTAATACTTCAAAATTCTGATTTGTATAAACTATTGTTCATCATCTAATTTTATTTTGGAAAAAATTACACCAATAGGATGCAAATTAATATCAATGAGATTACTTTCATACAATTTCATCATAATAGAATTTTTTTAAAGTTTCTTACACACAATACTTTATTTTGACCTCTACATGAACAATCTAACATGTATCAATTAGAAAAATTAGAAGATTTATATTCTTACATTCCATTAGCACTACTTCCACTTTCCTCCTAATTAACATGGATTATTAGCAATCAAATTGAAATACAAAACATCAATACAAGTTATACCATGATTATACTAATATTGTACAATCCCTATTCATACCAATTAAAATTTAGCAACTACTCATATAAAATTTAGCATGCATAATTCTACTAAATTAGAAGGCAACAAGAACACCCAACTCTTCCTTGATGCAAATGTAGGAGAAACTCCTAGAAAATTTCTCGTAGCTCCAACACAAAAGAAGTGCCTTCTCCTTCCTAAAGCCAACCGAAGCTCCCCTCTTTGGAAAAACCGAACTCTTCTTTCTCTTCTCTCTTTAGTTTTCTTTTGATTTTGTGTTTTGTTCATACAATAGGAGGAGGTATGTATAGGGGTATTGTGTGGATGAGAAGACTCCCACTACTCAAATAACTACCCACCTTCTCACACACATTCTCCACTCTCCCCTCTTTCTTCATTGGCCGACCAACACCCAAGTGCACAAGCACGTGCACATGCACCCAATGTGCACACACTCTTCTCATTCTTTTAATTAATTTTAATTTATTTAATTGTAGGTGTTTGTTACATGACAAGTGTGGTAGCTTTTTAAGTGTGTATTTAAATGTAGAATTTAATTATGGACTTTTTTTAAAATTAATTTCCTAGTAGGCTTTAAAAGAGACTTTAGGCCTATTGGATTTAATCAAAGATAAATAACATGAGTGTGACAAATAAGAATGAGAAGAAAATTGTGCATACTCTTAGAAAATTTTAGGGACTAAAATGTATAAAAATTTACGTACAATGCACGTGAAATACAAAATAAATTTGAGAGAACGAAAAACGGTCAAAATACAAAATACGTAGAACATATATATTAATAATGTTACAGATATTTTACGTAATGGTATCATACGTAATCGACACGTGTATTGAAAGCACGTGCAATATTTGTAAAACACAATGATTAAAAATAAATATTTAAGTTGGCCCAAAATAGGATAAAATGAGTTTTGAGAAGACAAAAAATATATAAATAGTTTAAATATAGAAATACGTAGGAAAATACGTTACGACTATTACTCGTAACAGTATACAATACACGTGCGTAACATACGTGGAGCAAAATTGTCATAACTCAATTTTGCGGGGTGTTACAATATGTGTGTAAGAATTTACCCACATTTTTCAGTCCTAAGGAATGAGAGAGGAAGGAAGGAGTGTTAGGTTTACCTCTATTGGGCTCAAGACCAATACACCAAGAATCAAGTATGTGGAAATTTTAATCCAAATCACTAACGAAAGCTATATACATGTGTGAGAATCCAATTACCCATGATTTCAAGTTCTAAGAAATTAGAGAGAAAGGAGGGATGTTAGGTTTACCTCTATTGGGCTAAAGACCTTTACACTAAGCAATTTTTTATATCAAATATGTGTAAATTTTAATCCAAGTCACTAACAAAAGAAACTCTTATAGGCACTTGTTTAGCACTTTTTTCTTTACCATGGACAGGTAGGGAATCCCTACCTTATTAATATATACATATAAAGAAACTAGCTAACTATTACAACATACTAGTTGGTAGGGGGAAGTGTTAGTAATACAACAACATACTAGTTGGTAGGGGGAAGTGTTAGTAATACAATTCGACTAAATTATGGGAAAAGCGACAGTGCACTCCACTTTAAGACTTAGAGAGGGTAGAGAGCTACTGCCATACACCTTTACTAGACCGAATGAGAAATCCATACAGGTTACACACATTATAAGCTGATCTTCCATACAAAATATTATTCTAAATATTATTCTCCTCCCACCCAAAAAATATTTGAATCTCCCATCATAGTATCAGTTACAAGCATATGACATCAAAACGCCCTACTTACATATTTCCAGCCAAAAACATCAAGTAGCTAGCTTATGACATACATAAACTTCAAATATGAAGTCTCCATGGTGGCTGCTACTAAGGATAATCAGTTCTGATGTTGTAACCTTTAATGCTTACTGTATCGGCTCTTTAGCCCCTGATCCCTCTAGTACCTGCTTTATCTGGGTCTTCTTCTTGCTTGGTTGAGTGGCATTAAACCAAAGGGAGAACCGAAACATTACATCTCTTATAATAGAGGAATAAACAATTAGTCAAGCATTGAAAGATCTGTTCCTTTCCAACCAAAGACTCCAAGACACAGATATGGTGCACAGACACCAAGCATGTGCCAAATGTGGATGTGCTGGTGCAAAACACCATGTGCTGAAGCATTTATGCAGTGAAATGGTAAATTGGGTATGTGTAAGAGGTTTTGGAAGTGAGACCACACTTCTAAAGCTAGGGGGCATTCAACGAAGTTGTGAAAATCACTTTTGGGGGAGTAATTGTAGAAGTTGCATGCAGTATCCCATGTCCATCCTTTCATAGCAAGTATCTCCTTCGAATTTAATCTGTTCCAGGCCATCAACCAGATGAAGCATTTGCATTTCAAGGGTGCAAATGTGTTCCATGTAGCATTGTAGAATGAGATTTTAACCCTTCATCAATACAAAATCTATATGTGGACTTCATAATGAATATTCCTGCAGGAGTTAACTTCCAGGCTGCTGCATCTCTGCCTTGTATTGGAATGAATGTTGCAAAGCATCAAGTTCTCTTTCTCTGACATTTGGCTCTCATATGTCAATCTTCTTAGAATTGGTCTCCATGGCCATACTCCACCTTCTCATCTACCTTGAGAGAGTAATGTTGCATTCAGTTTCCACGCCTTATCATGAATAGCAAGAAAGTTGTTTGGTGCTACTTCTACGTACCGAATTATTAGGTAGATCAAGAATTCACAGGTGTTTGGTGCTACTTCCACGACTTACTCTAAAGACATTATTTTCTTTCTTTTTAGATCAAGAATTTACAGGTACTGAAGGATCACTAACGGAAAGAATTGGTGAGCAACGATTCTAGAAGATGGAACCGAAGATTGTGCTACTTAAATTACTTTATGCTAGATTTATTTCTTTTGAACATTGTCTTTGATATTATAAATTGTTTTGGGCTTTTGTCTCGGAGTTTATTTATTTTTCCAGATATTGGATATTATGTTGGATATTATTTTGGATTATTTCATTATTATTGAAATTTTTCTTTGATTCATGTGATTATATTTCCTTGTGTGGCTGTGTTTGTTGTTCATATTGTTGAGTTAGACTGGTACAGCATATGGATGGTGTTTACATCATTCGTTCGGCCTACGTTACGTACTCATATTTTCGTATTTTGAAAGCGGGGCATGACAGTGAAACTTGATCGAGCAATGCTTTTAGCCCTCGTCGGGAGATGGAGGCCGGAGACACACACCTTCTTTCTTCCGGTGGGAGAGATGACGATCATATTACAAGATATCGCAATGATTTTCGGCCTTTCAATAGATGGGATAGCCGTGACAGGAAATATGAGCTTTGAGTTAGTAGTTGTTCGTAATCTCCTCGATGTAGAGTTAGACGATGAGGATGAGGATGATAGAGATATTTTTGACGGGCAATCAATCCGAATTTCATGGTTGAAGAAACAATTTGAAAATTTCTTGACCAATGACTCAAGAGACAATGACATACAGTGCTACACTAGTGCTTACATTCTAACTGTGTTTGGAGGTATTTTCTTACCAAACTCTACCGGTGATACCATCCCACTAATATATATATGGTTGCTCACCGACCTAAGCATAGCGGGCCGGTATACTTGGGAAAGTTGTAAATTAGCTACCATGTACAAGACTTTGTGTGCATGTGCATTATATGGAGTTGAGATGACATAGTCGAGGTTCTTGTTACAAATTTGGTGTTGGGAATGTTTACACATGGATCATCCCCATATTACTAAATTGGAGGGTCGGGGTGGCCAATGCACCGAACGAGAAAATGTTGGCACCTTTAGGAGTGTATTGGGCTGGATATCGCAGCTATAAAGATAACACACGTGATGTTTTAACATACTACAGAGATGAGCTCGATCAACTGCGAGATGAGTTCGTCATTTAGGAGTCGTATACCCTGATTGTGTTCAAAGACTACCACCAGCGTGTACGGCTAGTTCACACCTATGGTTGACGAGAATCTCACTTGTCAACTTTGGTACGGTGGAGCATTACTTTCCGGATATAGGCCTTCGCCAATTCGGTCTGCAGCAAAACATTCCTGTCAACCACTCGTATGACTTTGAGTTACACGTTGTTAGAAGGACGGTTCATATGCACAATCATGACTGGGTAGGATTCCACCAAGCTCATGTGGCACTGTGGAATAAGTGGAGGTTTTACTTGGTACTTGAAGACATCGAGTGATACAATGGTAAGGTGCATGACCTTTACATGACATGGTACTAGCTAATAACATGTGTATACATATCTCTGATGACCAACGTGCCAGCCGGGATTCAAGTACCAATTCTAGCGCGAGAGATTGAACCATCATAGGCGCATTCTTCGTCACAAGCCATTTACCAACCGAATGCATCATCATATCATTTGTTGGTAAGTCAAATCGGTTTGACATTTTGTATTGGGATTCAATGTTTTTAAATTTATAAATTTATCATGAGATTGTTTTGATTATACTTTCCTTCGTGTTTTAGATCGATAATTCATGAGATACTGCGAAGAAATGTGCTCGTGTACTTTCGAGTAATGCCAACAAGAGCATGAAAGCTTTTGTTCGTGAGATACTTAGTCCTTGTAGAGGCTCGCTTGAAGAGGTAAAAGATAGAGCACGATTGGACCATTATATAAATACGACAATATGTTCATCTCGATGTAAGAGCGTGATTAGTAGGCTACAACGCCCCGGGCAAAAACAACAACAAGAAGCTCCACCACAAGATGAGCACCATCAACACGACGAAGATGATGAAGAAGAAGCTAGAACAAATCACTAGCGCATCACAATTGACCCAAGTTAGGCGTTCTCGCCGACAACTGGTTCATAAGAGACCACAACACTACACTTCGAGTTAGGTTGATGAAGTTCGCCTGTGTGTTTTTGAATTAAATTTATAATGTGAAGTTTGTGTTTTAGACAAGTTGAAGTTATTGTTCCTGTTATTGTTATTATTATTGTTATTATTGATATTGTTATTGTTGTTATTGTTGTTAGTTAAAATTTAAAATTGTTGCTCTTAATGTTATTGTTGATATTGATCTTGTTGTTAATTTTATATGGAGTTGAGTTGATTATGGACATGTTGTTGAGAATGTGATGATTGTTGATTATGGAAAGTCCTTGAATGAGACGAGAATGTGATGATTGAATGAGATCGTATATAAAGTTGTTGAAATTGTTGCTTTTATTGTGGTTGTTGCAGCTGATGTTGTTGTTGATGAAGTGATTTTTTTTTTCAAATTTTTAACTTGGGTTTGAAACAACGGCTTAAGCTTAACCAAAATTTGAGCAAAAAACTCTTGCTCTTTGACTTGAATTTCTCTTTTTGAACCAACTGAAACTGTTGTTTCAAACAACAACTTCTTATAACCTAGGTCATTGTTTGAAACAACGGCTTTGGGTAAACCCAAATTTGGGCAAAGGGCCTTGCTCTCTGACTTGAATTTGTATTTTTTAACCAATTGAAGTCGTCGTTTCAAACGACTTCTTATAACCTAGGACATTGTTTAAAACAACGGCTTAAGATTAACCAAAATTTAAGTAAAATCTCTAGCTCTCTGACTTGAATTTGTATTTTTGAACAAATTGAAGCCGTTGTTTCAAACAAAACTTCTTATAACCTAGGTCATTGTTTGAAACAATGGCTTCAGGTTAATTGAAATTTGAGCAAAAACTATAGCTCTCTGACTTAAATTTGTATTGTTCAACCAATCTAACCTTGGTCATTATTTGAAACAACGACTTCAGGTAAACCCAAATTTAGGCAAAGAGCCTTGCTCTCATACTTGAACTTGCCTTTTTTTTATTTTTATTTTTTGCAGGGGGGGGGGGGGGGTTATGAAGAGGGTGAAGAAATATAATTTTTGCATTTTTTATATTTTCAAAATGGGATGACATCTTATTTTATCAATTTTTAGTTAACTATTTCTTCACTGTACTTATCTTCGCTTGTTGCAATCACCAATAACTGGTGCTAGAGTTACTTAACCCGTTGGCTTTCATAAATCGGAGTCTTTCACTTGAAGAATCCAAATGAAGACTTAACCCTTTAACCCTAAGCCTAACCCTACATCTAACCCTAACCCTAACCCTAATCCTAACTCTAACCCTCCAACCCTAACATCGATTTCCACTTACAAGTCCTAGAAATAAAAATAATAATAATAAATAGTCAGGCAATAAAGCTAATATGAACCTCCTTGAAGAGAGTGAAGAGAGTATTATAGAGAGAACTTTGTAAGATAGCCTGATAGACGAAGTGACTAAACAAACCATAATTATTTATCTTTTGCAACAAAATCTTGCATAATATAAGAAAAATAACAAAAAATGAGAACATATAATGAGAAAATAGTTGAAACATGACCCTCTAACCCTACCCTTACCCCTAATAATCTATAACCTATGTCGTTTTTTTAATTTTTTGCGCATTAATGGAGATATAGGGAGGAGCGAGTAAGATAGAGAGAGAAAAAGAGAGAATTAAAAAATATTTATTTCATTTTAAATATTTTTTCATTTGTTTTTAATAACTTAGGCCGTAAACATAGAAAGGAAAATAAGTTTTTTTACATCTGACAATTCCCAAAAATTTTACAATTGAAAATATATTTGGACAACAAGAAAGCAATTAGGAAAGAAATTCAGTGCGCTTCAGAGCGGCGAGTCATCAGATCCCACTATGGGGTAAACACTAAATGCGTCAGTACCAAGATAATTACATCTCACGTATGAAAATAAAGCCCTAAATCAGAGTCTTACGATCGCATCATGTATTAAAACAAAAATTATAGTATAATTAAATTAGAATTTTCTTATTAAAAACAACCAAATAAAAGTAAAAAAAAAAGTCTAAAGGAAAAAAAAGAAAAAAAAAAAAGAAAATGACTAAGTCGTTGTCTCCGATAATGAGTTATATTAACATAACCCGTTATCTCGAATAACAGGTTAGGTTGAAGAAGAATATGTTTAATTTTGTTAAAAACAATCAAGAGTTTTGGCTCAAATCTTAACTAACCTTAAGCCGTTGTTTCAAACAATGACCTAGGTTATAAGAAGTCGTTATTTGAAACAACGGCTTCAGTTTGTTCAAAAAGACAAATTCAAGTCACAGAGCAAGAGTTTTGAATCAAATTTTGGTTAACCTGAAGCTGTTGTTTTAAACAACGACCTAGGTTAACTTCAGTTCCTTCAAAAAGACAAGTTCAAGTCAGAGAGACGACTTTTTGCTCAAATCTCTACTAACATAGAAAATCTCAACATGAGTCATATCCACGTCCGTTCCATTTACATGTCCACTACCTTCTGCACGTTGTCCACTACTTTTGGGTTGGGCACTACTTTTGGGCTGGGCACTACCTTCGGAATGTCCAATCAATTCGGGTTGCACAAGATAAATGCCTTCAATGCTCTTGAGTATGTGGTCGAGCATGTATTTGTAACTTTTATCGGAAGAACAACCAAGATCGACCATTTGTTTTGCGTGATGACTCAACTCACAATAGTGCAAAGTAAAATTCCCGCTAGTGCCTTCGTGAACGAATGTATAGCTTCTTCTCATGATATCTCGGGTCCATCTTCTTGTAATATATTACTCCGGTAGTGCAGTGTGATTACTGAACCTAAGAACCGCTAAAATATATTTGCAAGGAATGCATATAAATTCAAACAAGTAACATCCACAAGTAGCCATATGACGGAGTTTGCAAAATTAAATTGCCACCCTCGGTTCTGAATTTCTACAAAGTTGCACAAAGTTGCACAAATAAAGGTGCACTATCTATTGTGTCAAGATCGGCAATGAAAGTCAAATTAAACTGCCATCCTCGGTTTCGAATTTCCACAAAGTTGCACAAAGAAAGCTGCACTATCTGCTATGTCAAGATCGGCAATGAAAGTCACATTATATAGTATGCTTTTGTGTATTTCATCTTGGAATTTGTAGAAAAGCTTTGATGTGTAGACTCGTACCATTTGTTCCTCCATAGGCCATTAGGTCTTCAATTTCGGTCTACTCTCACGATTACGATGATTTTTTTTAAGTTCCTCTTGTCTTTTCCTTGCTAAGAATCTACCGAAGATGATGATAAATTCATGTAATGAGTACTTCTTTTGAGTATGAAGCTTCAAGAAAGAATGCATAGACTCACTCCATTGGCTACTCAACATGTCGGCCCAAAATTACAATATTGCATATACGGGGGCCCATTTCCCATGAATTTCAAATAGATTATTCAGCCATTTGTCATTTTCAATTTCGTATTGCAAAAGGAATAATTTTCATTTCGCTTCAAAATCATCTATAAATTTAGAAATATAGATGATAATCTCAAAAGCTTCCTTAAACTGATCAACATCATTCGTTATACGCATCTCCTGTGGTAACTTATTCAAAATATGCCAAATGCAATACCTATGCCGAATTTAAGGAAAAACTGTCTTCACTGCAACACCGATCCCACGAACCCGATCCATCACCATGCTAGATGGAGCATGTTTCATTACTCTTGACCACTTTTCAAAAAACCACACAAATGAAGGGGCATTCTCATTAGGAATAAATCCACAACCTAAGAAAGTTGATTGTCAATGATTATTTATTCCAACAGTGGAACAAATAACATTCAATATTGGTTCGTGCTATGTGTGGCATCAAAGCAAACTACATCCTCAAAATTTTCATAATTCATCCTAGCAGTACCATCCACCCAAATATAATGAGAAAATTGGCCTTTGGGATCTAGTTGGAAATCATAAAAAAATAATGGATCCTTCTATTTTTGTGATTCAAAAAATTCAATAAGCATTTGCCCATCGTGTCCTTTCATAACTTCTCTCAATTCTCTCATGATTTCTAGCTTCAGTTTCAGTGATCCTATTTTATCGTGACCTCCACTAGCACTTTCTAAGAAAAGCATTTGTTTTCACGTAGGATTACTAGCTTGGGAAAGTTGATCCATTATTCTTTTATCAGATTTCAACACACTACAGTTTTGGGACAACAAATATCTTCTACCGGGTGAAGTAAATTCATGATTGTGTGGTTCATAAAATGAACAAAAAAAAACCATGTATTACTTTCTTCGTTTAGTTTCACACGAACGAAAGCTTTGCAACCCGTTCTAGAAGTAGTTCCCCGTCTAACATCATTAAGCTGACTCAGTGATGCCCCAGCTTTATTACATAGATATGACTTATCCACTACATCAGTTTCCTTTATTGTATTCACACCCTTAAGCATTGGGAAACCCACACATCTAGCATAACTCTTATAAAAATTCTCTGCCTCCTCTAGACTATGAAACGTCATACTTATCTCTGATTTGAGGTGCTCGTCGACCTGCGGCCAAGATTCACCTTCTTGTGCAGACATATAATTATCACTGGCAACAGAATTTCCTTCATCAAACTCCATATCTAACATAAAAAATAATACAACAATTCTCAATACACTATTTATATAGAACAAATAAAAAACACAACATATGCCCACTGAATCACAATATTCAGATATATATATATATATATATATATATATATATATATATATATATATATATATGAAACAACATATGTGAGAAAACCGCACAAATGACAATCAAAATTACGAAACTTTGTGAGTAGGTCAGATTCACTACACAAGCTAACCCAACTTGTAGAAGTGAGTTATGAATCATGGTTTGCGATATATGGCCATGTATCACTTTCAAACAAGCAAAATAAAATAAAGTGATACATGGCCGTATTTCGCAAACCGTGAGTCAAAACTCATTTCGACAAGTTGGGTTAGCTTATGTGTGGTGAATCCGATCTACTCATAAAGTTTCGAAATTTTTTGTTGTCTTTTGTACAACGTTCTATATTTTCCTACTCAAAATATCACAAAATTATAGTTGTTGTTTGATATTTGTAAAACCGCACAAATGGCAACCAAAAATTACGAAAACTTTGCGAGTATGTCAAATTCACCACCCACAAGCTAACACAACTTATAGAAGTTAGTTTCGACTCACGGTTTGTGAGATATGACCATGTTTCACTTTTTACTTTTTTTTTCTTCTTATATGCATGTGAAACATTGTCGTACCTTACAAACCGTGAGTCAAAACTCACTTCTACAAGTTGCGTTAGCTTGTGTGTTGTGAATCTGACCTACTCACAAAGTTTCACATTTTTTTGTTGCCATTTGTGTGGTTTTATAAATTTCAAACGAAATAAATTCAACTACAACTATACGACAACAAAAAATTCTGAAACTTTGGGAGTAGGTCGGATTCACCACACATAAGGTAACGCAACATGTAGAAGTGAGTTTCAACTCACTATTTGCAAAATACGGCCATGTATCACTATTCTTTTTTGCTTGTAATAAAGTGATATATGGCCGTATCTCACAAACCGTGAGTCGAAACTCACTTCTTCAAGTTGCGTTAGCTTGTGTATGGGAAATCCGACCTACTCGCAGAGTTTCATGATTTTTTTGTTTGTGCATTTTTACAATTATCAAACAATAACAACTACAACTAATTTTATAAATTGAGCGAACAACAACAACTACATCTATAATTCTACCATCGACAAACATCAAACAACTAATCTATATAGCTACACATCACAAAAAAAAATTAAAAAATAACTTTTGTCGTAATTGATTATGAATAGCAAGTAATTAGGGCCAAATATACAAAGAGGGGGTTTTCGATTACCTTGCACAATGCAGAGTTGTGTGATGTATATATTTTCGGCGATGTGTACGGATTTAAACGGCGAACTAGGGTTTCAAGATCCTGATTGGGTTTCAAAAAATGGAGGAGGAGGAGAAGATGATGAGTTGGGGTGGCACAGGATTGGAGCATGATGAGGAGAGGGGTGTCGGAGATCGGCATCGGCGTTCGGGTGAGAGATAGAGGTGTCAGGTTGATTGTCGAAAGGGAGGAGCCTCGGGGGAGGCTCAGGTGGTTGGATTTCGGGAGGAGGAGGAGGAGGAAGGGTTTTGTTTGTTGGGTGTTGGGTTTCGGAAGAGAAAGAGAGCAACGGTGAGGGAGAGGAAAGTGAGAGTGAGAGAGAGTGTGTGAAGAGTTATTTGGGGATGAAATACCAAAATTACCCCTATTCACTTAAGTGAATAGAAGGAGATGAGCAGGATGAATCTGGGCCGTCGGATCATGATCAACTGTAACATCTTGAATTTTCAATTATAATTAAATATATGTTTTGTTTGATTTCACATGTTTTGCACGTGCAAATTTATGTACATTACTCTTAAATTTTTTTTTATTTTTATCATGAACAAGTATTTTACATTCTTCTCTTTCAATTTAAAGCCTATTTTAATCTCTAGGCATAATTGTTTAATTCTAGCCCACCTGATAAATTTAATTAATTTAATTAGATAGCTTATGGATTCTAGCCCACCTATTTGGCCCATTAGTTATTCTTAATAAAAAATAACACAACTTGTAGTGTAGACTTGACCAAGTAGTAATTAATTTAACAATTTAATGTACAAATTTTATTGTAGTGTGTATAGTGTGGCACGTGCGTTGCACATGCACGTGCATTGTGCATGGAGAGTGGCCGGATTGTAGCATGGAGGAGATGGGGTGTGTGGGAAAGTGGAGAGGTAGTTTTCACTAGTGGCTAGTTCTTCTAACTCCCTAATGCATCCTAGCCCCTAATCTACTTTCATCTGAGCTAATCTCCACCCTTTATTTTGCCTTTAGAAGTGTATAAGTAGCCCCCCTTAGCCATTCATTTCTTTGCACCATTAGAATTTGTAAAGAGTGAGAAGAAAAGATAGAGTTGTAGGAAAAGAATTGTGTGAGGGAAAAGATTGAGAGAGTTCTGAGTTGTGTGCTCTTGCATTGGACGCCGGCCTAGCATCTCAAAGGGGGGAGCTCGGTTCATCTAGTACAAGGAGGAGGAGAGCTTTGGTGTGCACAAGCAAGGAGGAGAAGGCTTATAACTATGAGAGGATTGTGTGCTCAAGGAATTTTCCTAGGAGTTTTCTTTGTTTCTTCAACTAAGGTGGGTGATTTCTCTACTTCTAATGTAGATACCATATGTTTGTTTAAAAAAAAAGACACAAATTAGACATGAGATGAATGCTTGATGAATTGATTGATAATTGATATAATTGTTATTATTAACTTAGAAATTGTCATGTTGCTATGGAATATATGTATGTTTGAACCATGCTAGATTAAGAAAATTGGCTTGAGAATTACTAGTTTGCTAATTAAAATATTGATATGTGTTTATCTTAGTGCAATATTCATGTAAAAAAAAGAGGAAACATGTTCTAAAATTCTTATAGAAATAAAAGAAAGTAAGAAAACATCTTGTTATGATAATTGCATTGCCAAATTGTGAGAAAATTATTGTTTCATTTTCAAAGTCAAAAATGTAGACTTAAAATATAAATTAGAAGGAAAATCATTTTTAATTACCAAATAATGATTTTTTAAATTACTGTTATGCTGCAAAATTATAAGACTAATAATCTAGAAAATTTTTATGATACAAAAATAGAGGAGAAGAAAATTTAAAAGATCTTGAATTGTGAAAACTTATTAATAAAGAGCGAGTTGAGTTACAATTCACATAAATTAGCCACCTTGGCCCTAGTGGTTCTTAGGTGCGACCTAGGACGGTTACTATAGCAGAGCGGAGCTCTTAGTCCTGGGTTCGAGTCTCTCCAGAGACTTTATTTTCTGAAAATTGATTTTTACCCAAACCCAAAACCGAAAACTTAAGTATAATTTGAGTTCTGTATAAAACAGTTAGCCACCTTGGGCTTACTGGTTATTGGGTGCGACCTAGGATGGTTACTGTAGCACGGCGGGGGCTGTGTGCGTGGGTTAGAATCCAATCTTGGCCATTTCTTTTGGAAAATTGATATTTTTCCTTTTTTTTAAATAGTTTTTAAGTGTTTTAAAAATTGAGAAAAAAATATTAGAATTATCTAAAATTGATTAGACTTCATGAAAATTATTTCTATAGCTTTTTTACTTATTATAATGAGAATTAGAGGCTATTTTGAAAAAAAAGAACTTGATACCAATTTCTTAGAATATAATCTTGATTAATTAAAGAAAACAAATATTTTCTTTTGAAAGAAATTTTCAGTAGAGATTTTTAAAATGAGATTTGTGACATGGATAATTTAAGTAAGATTAATGTGATTTCTTCGCTTAATAAATGAAAGAATGACCTTGTGAATGCAAAGAAATTTCGTGGAGTTAAATTATGAATGTGGTAAGTTTAAAAAAATAAAATTGTCGTACTATACATGAAATTAGTGTATGGAAATGATATGAAAGATCATGATGAATTATGAGAAAATTTTGTGAGTATGAATACTCAAATTTTATGGACATGAAACGAGATTAAAGACTATAGTGTAGCTAAGTCCTTATGCCGGCATGGACTAATTCTTTTGAGATAAAATGTTGAAATGAAAGACCAAGTTTGGGTCATTATTTGTTGATTAATGGTTAAGACCGGTATGGAGGAATAGCTAACTCTAGGGTGTTGATTTTATTCATGATTCTATTATCTAAGGATTAGAAACATAGTGGAGATGTGATGAAAGTAAGAGAAAAACACGAGTATGAGGGCGTCGGATCTACGGTGTGAGAGTATTCATAGGTTGCCTGCTTGATGCGTCATGTCGTGGCGTGGATACATCTCCGGGATTATCGGGACCGTGGTGACGCTTGTGGGGTGTTTGGTGACTACGTAGTGCCATCGTTCCATGACGGAGGCGAATTGTCCATAGGCTCTGCATGATGCATCTTGTCACGACGTGAGATTCCCCTCCAGGCTGTCTGGGCATAGGCTCGTAACTCATAGGACATCTAGGATACTTACAGTTGTTACCGTAGTAGTTTAAGTCATAGCAAGGGATCAAACCCTATAAGATGAAGAACGATTAAGGGCTTGCCCTCGGACCTATATAGTATGGGATGCATAGAATCCGAACAAGTGCGCATTAGTGTCATGTAATATAAATAACTGCATTAAGGACTAAGTGCACATTCACACACGACATCAATAGGACAGTCCCCATTAGCTTTGCTTGTGACAAGTGTGTGCTTTCTAAGTAAGAGAAATTGATGTATCATATCATAGCGTCAGTTGTATGCAATTGACATACCCACAGTTTCTATGCAGGACAAAGTAAATGGCAAGACTAAAGATTGAATGCTACTTAGAGAAATGTTCAAGTTGTTATTCAATTCATGTATCATGTTGTAGTTTTTAATTCCGCTGCATTGATGTAATCATTGTTGTAAATAAAGTTTTTAAATTCCTTGTAAAATTGTACGAAATGAAGTGTAAAGATCATGTGGAACTTCGAATTCAGTCTTATTTGGAATTCGGGGTGTTACAGAGTGGTATCAGAGCCAAGCTTCCAAGTAGTACAAATTTCAAATTTATAAGGAACGACACCATAAAGTGGACATTAGAGTGTGAGTTGGGTATAGAGATTTAAATGTAAGCTACTTACATTTGTGTTGCTCTATGATTGATACTTCTTCTTCTCCCTTCCACAAGATGGCGAACCACCACGACCCAGCAGGCGCTGATGATTGGCACATAATCGAAGAGGAGTCCTACCCTGGACAAGGAGATTTCGACGATGAAGATCTCGAGGAATATGAATGTAGCACCCCAAAATTTCAATATAATATCTCAGAAATATGTGGCACAATTCCAAACTCAACTTCAATGTAATCATAAACATAGCAACCAAATACAGGAAAAATTAAAACATTTTGTTACATCAATTGTTTACAAAGCACAGCGAAAAATTAAACACCTTGAATTATAATCTCTTTCTTTTACAACACATTCTTTTACAATTTACATAATCCATAACATCAATCTAGCACAAGCACCCAAATCCCAAGCTATAAACACTTACCTGTAAAACATGAGGCTAGAGATAACCCTATCCCCCAAAACTACAGGGGTTAGCCATAACGGTGTGAGTGACATCAAAAGGAAAGCAACATAAATAAAATATAAGAATAAAGTCATAAACAACATGTATCAACAGTAAGAATAAATGAAATAAGAAATTATCAATAAATAAAACATGAAAACATCAAGTGAAACTAGGCTAAGTGTCAAGTGTAGAAAAACAGGAAACAACATGCATAAAACCAAGTCAAGAAATACCAATACTATATGCTGACTCTCTGATGCATACTTGTCGGATTCTATGCATCCCACTCTACATAGGTCCGGTGCAAGCCCTTAACGTTCTTCACTTGATAGGGTTTAATTCCTCGCTATGCAACTAATCCTACCACGATGACTACTACGAGATATAGATAAACTGTGAGTATTAGCCCATGCCCCGATAATTTCGGAGGTCAATCTCTATCCACAGATAATTCCGGAGACTATTTCACTCATACCTGGAAATCTTCGAGAATACCCCACACCGCAAGCTATGGTGCCTCATCACACGAATACCCCATGAGCGTCGCCTCGACCCCGATAATTCTGAAGATCAATCCCACACTGCAGGCAATTTCGGAGACTATTTCACTCATACCTCGATAATTCCGAGGATTATCTCACACCGCAAGTCATACTGAGGTCCATAACTGTAACTCCATGTTCCAGTTGTACATATTTTATTACGTCAATCTTTGTACTTCAATTTTCAGATCAATTTTATTTTTCTCTTTGGACTCTTTATCTAAAGCCAGAATATTTTTCTGATCATTTCTATAATTTTGTGATTTTTCGACCGGAGTTTAAATTCAAATTTTAAACCCTAATTAATCCTAATCCTAATCCTAATTCTTAATCCAACAGCTAACCTAACTCTCCTACACCTTATTTTCTTGCTCCCTACGCTTCTTTTTCTCCCTCCCATTTATCTCCTACAGCCTAACTCCTACTCCTGACATCTCCTCCTTATTCTTATTTTCTAACCTAATCCTCACTAACCCCTCTCATTTTCCACACCTAACACTACACTACCTATATAATATACACATGCATACACACTTGCATGCACATGCATGCTGTGTCTCTCCCTTTCTTTATATATATACACACACACATATAACACCTCACCCCTCATCTCTACATCTCATTCTTCACTTCTCCTTCTCTCCTCTGCCTTCTTCACACCCGAGAGCTCAAGCAACAACCCGAGCTTCACTTTACCCTCCACCTTCGAGTCGACGACTCTATTTCTACGGCCCTGTGAACCCCGAAAAACAACCTGACGCCGCGCCATCTCCTCGTTGTTGTTGTCGCTCATCACCGTCGCTCACCGTTGCTACCATTGCTCGCTTGCTGCCGTCTTGCCGCCATTATTACCACCGTTGTGCCGCCTTCCATTACCGACGTCATTTCTTCTTTCCGTGGTTAACACCACCACCGAAATTACCACGTTATAAGGTAAGTACCTTGTATACTCTTTTTGTTCTCGTACAAGCATTTTTCTTGGACTCGTAGCAAGTAGTCTAGTTATTATCATGTTTTATTGTCAAATTCCGTTCTAGTCACTTGTTCCATGCTGTATCAACTCAAAAGTGAACAGTTAACACATTTCGAATCGTGTTATCGAATATCGAATATTCAACCTTACTATCTCTAAATTTATTGACCTTGCACTAAGAATTCGACTATATTTCTGATACTAGATTGAAGATTTTCTACATGGTAATCGTAGCCCACCGAGTTCCGAATTCAGAACATCTTACGGTTTCTCAATCGGATGTATAGATTGTGAGATATCACAATTTTAGTACTGTCATATCGTGAATTTCTGAACTTGCACGGGATCACTAGCCGGTCTCTTGTACTGAGAATTTGACCATGTTCCAAACATTGGATCTAAAAACTTTCTACATGAAAATCGTAGCCCTTCGAGTCTAGATATCCGGAACATCATACAGTTTCTCAATCCGATTTGGGTTCCCTTAACCAAGCCACTGCCTATGAGTCGCCGGCTCATTCTTCAACAGGCACATTTATAGATTGTGAGATATCACAATTTTAGTATTGTAACTCTGAATTTCCAGAATGCGCGCGAAACATCGAAACCAGCGAAGAATGAATTTGTACGCATAGCTACTGTCTCCAGAATGTATCATGTGAATATGCGTTGGAACCGGAAGAGAGTCTAATTTTTAGAATCTCTGACAGAATCGGATTTGCTTTTCTGTAACAACGGAAAAGTGAGTTTGAATGCAGATATATCAAGTTGTCTAAAAATTCATCTCTATGTTTTTGCATATAAACCTGCTATTTTTCATATTTAATGAACTGAGTGTATTATTGTTCTTGTAATAATAACTTGCATAGATATAATAGGTTGATAGCATGCATTTTATACCACTTGATAATTTATAATAACTACTCTCAATACATGTACCCGTTTCATCTCATACCATGATTACTGCCCTCGATATTTTTCTAGATTAACTGTCTTGATTACATCGTTCCACTAGTCGTACCAACTACATGTTCATAATTAATTATAAAAGAATAACAAGTAGGGGTTATAAAGGTACTACTTAATAGTGGACAATATAGGGGAGTATCTCGGAAGGGAGCTCGTGTTTCCCGAAATAGTAATTCTTGATTCTTGATTCTTGATTACACAATTCTTGATTACATAATTATCGATTACATGATTCATGATTACATGCCTTGATACTATCACTGGAAGACCCGAGTATATAATCCTATGGAATTCACTACTTAAGTCTAAACGTCACATGATTTATATGAACCGAACTTGTGGTATGGGACACAGGATTGCGTGCATTAGGTTCTTTAATAATCTTACGTCATTAAATTAGGGTTTCAATCATCAATAGTGTAGTTTCATGAAAAGTTTCATTTTTTTAGTTCATCTACTCATCAAAATTCATTATATCTTCGTACCATCATCTAACATGTTTTCTAATAGATAAATCATCACATACGACATGCTTAGAACAATAAGAAAACAAACACAAGTCACTCACCTTATTGAATAAATCAACCGAATTAATAAAGAATGAGAAAAAGCCCTTTTTTTGCAAAATCCAAGATCATCACTTTAAAACTCCAAGAAATCCAATAGTAAAAATATATTTTATTTTTGCAGTGGAGAGGGACGGCTGTAGGGGCTCTTTTATAGGCTAAAATCTGGAGTTTTTAGGATTTTACAAGTTTAGGAAACATCCCTTAACAAATAATTACTTTACATATATAAATCTTTCTTTAATAAATTAGTTAAATAAATTAAAACAAAACAAAATCTTTTTACTACTGAGTTATCCAACCATCAAGCATAGTCTAGAAAAAAAAATTTGGATTTGTACTCAAAGTGGTAATTTTGCACAAAAGTCCCTCTTTTTGTAATATTTGCAAATGTCATAAATATTTGTAAAAATCCAGAAAATTCAGAAATAATATCTACTAATACATATTAGATTTTAAAACTAAAATTTCTAACTTTTACTTTCAAGAAAACATTTGCACAAGATCCACTTAAATTCCATATTTGCAAAAACACCATATTTGTTTAAATCTTTACCAAATCAATTCTAAATAAAATTTAAATATATTTTATTTTCAATGATGACCAAGGAAAGTCCAAAAATCAGTAAAAATGAATTTTCATTATTTGTTTGAGATCCAAACGACTTTTTACATAAAAGCCCCTCTCTTTCGAAGTATTTATAAAAATAGTTTCTTTAATCAGAAATATCTCAAAATTTAGGATATACTTAATTATAAATAGGAGAATGTATCTAGAAATTTAAAATTAGAGGTGTGCACTAAAAAAAAAATATTTGCACGTATTTTGCACGTGTAAAATTGAGAAATTCATAAAATAGTCAAATAAATTCAAATAATTCTGAAAATTAAAATATCATAAATAAATGAAGAAAATCAATCATTAGCCATAAAATTTCAAAAATTCAAAGTTCCTAAATTTGCACATGTGTTGCACATGCAAAATTGCAATTTCAAGAAAATAGTCAAAATAGTCAACTTTACCAATTTAATACTATTTAATAATGCAAAATAAATCATTTTATTTTGCGGGGTGTTACATCACTCCCCCATTAGAATAGTTCTGTCCTCAGAACTAATCTATGAAAAAAGAAAAATACAAAGCTTGCAAGATAGTTTAGAAAATTTACTCTATCATTATTTTTGTAGTTGAATTTAATTACAAAGCAAAACCGAATAACATATAATTATAGCTCGAAGAGTAAAAGGTGAAAACGACAGGGCAAAAGTATAAGAAATCCAATAGAATAAATATATTTTATTTTTGCAGAGGAGAGGGATGGCTGTAGGGGCTCTTTTATAGGCCGAAATCTGGAGTTTTTAGTGTTTTACAAGTTTATGGAAACATCCCTTAACAAATTATTACTTTACATATATAAACCTTTCTTTAATAAAGTAGTCAAATAAGTTAAATAAATTAAAAAGAAACCAAATCCTTTTACTACTAAGTTATCCAACCATCAAGCATAGCTTAGAAATAAATAAAAAATTCAGATTTGTACTCAAAGTGATAATTTTGCACAAAAGTCACTCTTTTGTAATATTTGCAAATATGTCATAAAATATTCATAAAAATCCATAAAATTCAGAAATAATATCTACTAATACATATTAGATTTTCCAATTAAAATTTTTGACTTTTACTTTCCAAAAAAATATTTGCACAAGATCCACTTAAATTCCATATTTGCAAAAATACCATATTTGTTTAAATCTTTACCAAATCAACTCTAAATAAATATAAATAGATTTTATTTTCAATGTTGACCATGGAAAGCCCAAAAATCAGTAAAAACAAATTTTTATTATTTGTTTGAGATCCAAACGGCTTTTTCCATAAAAGTCTCTCTCTTTCAAAGTATTTATAAAAATAGTTTCTTTTTTCAGAAAAATTCCAAAATTTAGGATATACTTAATTATAAATAGGAGAATGTATCCAAAAATTTAAAATTGGAGATTTGCACCAAAAAAAAATATTTGCACGTGTTTTGCACGTGTAAAATTGAGAAATTCATAAAATAGTCAAATAAATTCAAATAAATCTTTAAAATTAAAATATTATAAATAAATGAGGAAAATCAATCATTAGCCAAAAAATTTCAAAAATTCAAAATTCCTAACTTTGCACGTATGTTGCACGTGCAAAATTACAATTTCAAGAAAATAGTCAAAATAGTCAACATTACCAATTTAATACTATTCAATAATGCAAAATAAATCATTTTATTTTGTAGGGTGTTACAATGAAGGAGAATGGCCCGAGTCCCGAGAGATCACTCCGCCTCCGGACTCATCAAACATCTTATTCGACGAGGAAGAGCCAGATCGGGGAGATCTCATCAAGTCTCTTCAGAGTCAAGTGGAGACTCAGAGGGAGAGAGCAGAGCTACTGCAGGCGCAATATGCAATGTGCATGGAGATTGCAACCCTCAGTAATCGTGTTTGGTAACTCGAGAAGAGAAAGAACATGTATGATGTACTGAAGGAAGAAGTGGCAAAACTACGGTATGAGCTTAGAAAAGACAAGATGAACCGTAGGGATTAGAATGTTGTATCTTTTCAATGCTTTTGCTTGATGTCAAACGATGTTTTAAATTTGAATGTACAAAGTTTAAATTCAATGAAATGAAAGAAGTTAGTTTAAATTCATATTTTCTACTTCGAATGTAACAGATCTTTTGAATCAGAGTATGGCTAGAAGAAGATCAAGGAATGGAGAAGGACCCAGCTGTGGACTCGACTTGGAAATGGAGTTGGCTAGAGTCTATCAGACCCTCAACACCATAGCCATGAATCAAAACCATAGGGGGATACCTGCGAATCCAGTTCCTGAGGTGATCAAACTCGTGGAGTCATTTAAAAGGATGAAGCCACCAGCGTTTAAAGGAAAGTCACACCCAGATGCAGCTGACAATTGGATTCGGCAAGTCGAGACTATCTTTGAATTCATGGAAACTCCAGAAGGTGGCAAGGTGAAGTTGGCTACATTGCAGCTTGAGAAGGATGCGGCTGTGTGGTGGCAGTCGATGAAGCGGACGATGGGAAATAGTGTTATTGGCTGGGAGGAATTCTTGGAGGAGTTCGGCGGTCACTATTTTCCATCTGATGTACAAGAGAAGAAAGCGATGGAGTTCCTGGCACTGCAGTAGGGATGCACGTCTGTTAGGGAGTATAAGACAATGTTTACTCAACTTTCGAGATATGCACCCGAACTGGTGATGGACGAGGCGAAAAAAGCTTGGAAGTTCAAGCACGGGTTAAGGTCGAGTCTGAGATGAAGGATGATACCCTTTGGTATCAGGAGGCTTAACAAGTTAGTCAAGCGAGCTGCAGCCACGGAGGCGGTATGGAGCAGTTCCATGCTATTTAGAACCAGAGGAACAACTGGAATGTCGAGAATAGGCCCGTAGTTTCTGGGAATGTCAGAGGGTAGCCGTCAGCTCAAAGGTTCAAACCTATTGGGGCGAACGCTGTCAGTATGGCTGGGAGACCCAAAAATGGTTGGGTGAGACCTCCTGTGGTGACTTGTTTCAATTGTGGAGAGACAGGTCATTGCAGATCTCATTGCCCTAAGCTGCGAAATGTCATATGTAATGGACCAAGACAGCAGGTTGGGAAGAAGCCGTACCAGCAGGGGCGAGTATTTGCTTTGACTGAGGCTGATGCTAATGAAGTGGATCACGTCATCACTGGTACGAGGGCGGGTGTTTAGAAGTTTTCTATTGTTCTTTTTCCCTGTTTATTTAGTAGAACTGTTATGTAACAAGAGTGTGTTATGTAACAGGAGAACTTTATTTGAATGGAAAGAAAATTGTTGTTTTGTTCGATACTGGATCCTCTCATACTTTTTTATCTCCTAAATTTGGTAAAGTCTTGGGAGTCAAACCGAAGATCGTTCCAGACAAGGTCTTAGCAGGAGCTACTCCATCAGGGGAGACTTTAACCACTGATCGGTATTACGCAGACTGCGAGATCGGAACTGGATATGGGATTTTCGAGATTGATCTGATTGAGCTGAATATCCTGGGGGCGATGTTATCATTGGCATTGATTGGATGTTGGTGTACAGTGCGAATATCGAGTGTAAGACCAAGGAGGTAACAGTGAAGGCTTTAGGAGGTCCTGAAGTCACTTTCCAGGAGAAGAAGAGATGTTCAGATTTAGTGGCAGCTATCAGCAAGAAGAACATTCCTGTGGAGGTGCAGCAGATTCCAGTGGTTCGGGAGTACCCGACTGTATTCTTGGAAGATTTTTCCGGGTTACCCCCGCAACGTGATGTAGAGTTCAGCATCACTATTCAACCAGGGAGACCACCCATTTCCAAGGCACCGTATAAGATGGCACATGCGGAGCAGGATGAAATCAAACGGCAGATTGAGAAACTTTTGGGAAAAGGCTTTATTCAGCCGAGTGTGTCGCCTTGGGGAGCACCGGTACTGTTGGTGAAGAAGAAGGATGGGTCGATGAGGATGTGCATCGATTATCGAGAGTTGAATAAAGTCACTGTTCAAAATAAATATCCAATTCCACAAATTGATGACCTGTTTGATCATCTATAAGGAGCAGCTGTTTTCTCCAAAATAGATCTTTGATCGAGATACCATCAGGTTCGAGTGAAAGCTGAAGATGTGCATAATACTACGAACTCGACATGGGCATTACGAATTCTTAGTTATGCCATTTGGTATGACGAATGCTCCTGCAATCTTCATGGACATGATGAACAGAGTTCTGAGGCCGTTTATTGATTCTTTTGTCGTGGTATTTATCGACGATATTCTGGTGTACTCCAAGTCAGAGGAAGAGCACACTGAGCATCTAACTGGCATTCTGAAGAAGCTTCAAGAGCATGAGTTGTATGCCAAGTTGTCCAAGTGCGATTTCTGGAAATCTGAATTGGCATTCCTGGGTCACATCCTTTCTAAGGAGGAAGTGGCAACTGATCCTCAGAGGATAGAGGTGGTGAAAGATTGGGCAAGGCCAACTACAGTGAAGGAAATCCAAAGTTTTCTTGGGTTAACTGGATACTACAGGAGGTTTATTGAAGGCTATGCACAGAAAGCCGTGTCGCTCACTGGTTTGACCAAGAAGAATGTGAATTTCAAGTGGACTAAGCAGTGCGAGGCAAGCTTTCAGGAGTTGAAAGAGAAGCTGACTACTGCTCCCATTTTGGCTTTGCCTAGAGCAGGTGTTGAGTATGATATTTACAGAAATGCTTCACATCGTGGGCTTGGTTATGTCTTGATGCAAGAAGAAAAAGTGATTGTGTATGGTTCTAGGCAACTAAGACCGCATAAGAAGAATTATCCAACTCATGATCTGGAGTTGACTGCGATTATCTTCGCCTTAAAGCAATGGAAACATTACGTGTAAGGTGAGAAATTAAACATGTACATGGACTATAAAAGCTTGAAGTACATCTATCAGCAGAAGGGCCTGAATCTGAGGCAATGGAGATGGTTGGAAGTACTTGAGGACATTCGTCCAGAGATTAAGTACCATCTGGGGAAGGCTAATTTTTTTGCTGATGCACTTAGCCATAAAAGCTGTCTGGTCAGTTTAATCACGACCCAGAGGCATCTTGTAGTGGAGTTGGATCGGGCTGGTATTGAGGTTGTCATGCAAGGCATAGGAGCATCTTTGGCTCAGCTGAGGCTTTAGCCCACGTTGAATGAAAGGATTATAGCAAGTCAGAAAGAAGATGCAGAGATTCAGAAGATGATGGAGCAGGTTGGTGCTGGCAGATTGTCAGAGTTTCAGATCATGGATGAAGTGTTGGGGTTTGGAGAGAGGCTATGTGTTCCGGGTCAATCAGAATTGAAGGAAAGTATTCTTCAGGAGGCATATGCTACTTTTTTGTCTGCACACCCTGGGAGTACCAATATGTACAAGGATATCAAGCAACATTTCGGGTGGTCAGGTTTGAAGCGGGATATGGCTGAATTTGTGGCAAAGTGTGAGGTTCGTCAGCAGGTGAAAGCCGAGAATCAGAAGCCCGGAGATTTATTGCAATCGTTACCTATTCCGAATTGGAAGTGGGATAACATCAGCATGGATTTCATCACGGGTTTGCCTAAGAGTTCGAAGGGTAATGATGCAATTTGGGTCATAGTCGATCGACTAACCAAATCAGCTCACTTCTTGGCTATGAAACTCACTTCGTCTATGGACAAGTTAGCCGAGCTGTATGTTAGGGAGATCGTCAGGCTTCATGGAGTTTCGTTGACCACTGTGTCTGATCAAGATGCATGGTTTACTTTGCATTTCTGGAGGAGTCTTCAGGCAGCTTTGGGTACTAGGACAGACTTCAATACTGCCTTCCATCCTCAGACTGATCGACAGACTGAGTGGGTTAATCGAGTTCTTGAGGATATGCTTCGGTGTTGTAATCTACATTTTGAAGGCAGTTGGGAGAGGCATCTAGCTCTGGTAGAGTTTGCCTACAGCAACAGTTTTCAGACTAGTATCGGGATGGCGCCATATGAAGCTCTGTATGGTAGGAAGAACACCTGTTTGCTAGTTTAAAGTGGGGGAGCGGCAGATGTTTGGGCCCGGGATCGTGCAGCAGACCTCTGAAAAGATCGTTCTGATCAGGAAGAGGCTGGTGGATGCTCAGAGTAGGCAGAAGAGTTATGCAGACAACCGGAGAAGGGACCTTGAGTTGGAGGAAGGTGACTTTGTCTTTATGAAGGTATCGCCTAGTAAAGGTGTGATTCATTTTGGCAGAGGTGGGAAGTTAGCCCCAAGGTTCATAGGCCCGTACAAGATATTGAAAATGATTGGGAAAACTGCTTACCGTTTGGAGTTACTGGAAGAGTTATCTCAGGTGCATAATGTCTTCCATGTGTCTATGATGAGAGGTTACATTCCAGATCCATATCACCATTTGCCCGAAGTACCGGAGGGTTTGCAGCTAGATCTGAGTTACATTGAGCTACCAGTTGAGATCGTTGATCGTCGGGAGAAAGTCTTGAGGAACAAGACGATACCGATGGTCAAAGTAGTCTGGAGAAACCAGTCGGTTGAAGAGGCGACTTGGGATTCTGAGGAGAGGATGTTGAAGGATCATCCTGAGCTCTTTGTTTGATTGTATTGTTTTTCTTTATTCTTTTGTGTTTTGTTTTCTCACTCTTTAAGCGTAGTTCCGGGGACGGAACTATTCTAAGAAGGGAGGGTTGTAACATCCTGAATTTTCAATTATAATTAAATATAAGTTTTGTTTGATTTCACGTATTTTGCACGGGCAAATTTATGTACATTACTCTTAAAAATTATTTATTTTATGTCATGAACAAGTATTTTACATTCTTCTCTGTTAATTTAAAGCCTATTTTAATCTCTAGACCTAATTGTTTAATTCTAGCCCACCTAATTAATTTAATTAGATAGCCCATGGATTCTAGCCCATCTATTTGGCCCATTAGTTATTCTTAATAATAAAAAACACAACTTGTAGTGAAGACTTGACCAAGTAGTAATTAATTTAACAATTTAATGTACAAATTTTATTGTCGTGTGCATAGTGTGGCACGTGCATTGCACATGCACGTGCATTGTGCATGGAGAGTGGCCGGATTGTAGCATGGAGGAGATGGGGTGTGTGGGAGAGTGGAGAGGTATTTTTCACTAGTGGGTAGTTCTTCTAACACCCTAATGCATCCTAGCCCTTAATCTACTTTCATCTAAGATAATCTCCACCCTTCATTTTACCTTGAGAAGTGTATAAATAGCCCCCCCTAGCCATTCATTTCTTTGCACCATTAGAATTTGTAAAGAGTGAGAAGGAAAGATAGAGTTATAAGAAAAGAATTGTGTGAGGGAAAAGATTGAGAGAGTTGTGAGTTGTGTGCTCTTGCATTGGAGGCTGGCCTAGCATCTCAAGGGGGGAGCTCGGGTTCATCTAGTACAAGGAGGAGGAGAGCTTTGGTGTGCACAAGCAAGGAGGAGAAGGCTTACAACTAGAAGAGGATTGTGTGTTCAAGGAGTTTTCCTAGGAGTTTTCTTTGTTTCTTCAACTAAGGTGGGAGATTTCTCTACTTCTAATGTAGATACCATGCTAGGGATTGAATTGATGAATATGCTAAGAGAAACTAGTTAAATTGGCCATATGTTTGTTTTTAAAAAAGAGACTAATTAGAAATGAGATGAATGCTTGATGAATTGATTGATAATTGATATAATTGTGATTATTAACTTAGAAATTGTCATGTTGCTATGGAATATATGTATTTTTGAACCATGCTAGATTAAGAAAATTGGCTTGTGAATGACTAGTTTGCTAATTAAACTATTGATATGTGTTATCTATGTAGTGCAATATTCATGTTAAAAAAATTAAAAAAAAGGAAACATGTTCTAAAATTCTTATAGAAATAAAAGAAAGTAAGAAAACATCTTGTTGTGATAATTACATTGCCAAATTGTGAAGAAATTATTGTTTCATTTTCAAAGTCGAAAATGTAGACTTAAAATATAAATTAGAAGGAAAATTCACTTTTAATGACCAAATAATGATTTTTTAAATTACTGTTATGCTGCAACATTCTAAGACTAATAATTTGGAAAAATTTTATGATACAAAAATAGAGGAGAAAAAAAATTAAAATATCTTGAATTGTGAAAATTTATTAATAAACTGTAACTCAACTCAACTCAATTCACATCAATTAGCTACCTTGGCCCTAATGGTTCTTGGGTGTGACCTAGGATGGTTACTGTAGCAGAGCGGAGCTCTTAGTTCCGGGTTCGAGTCTCTCTAGAGACTTTATTTTCTGAAAATTAATTTTTACCCAAACCCGAAACCCAAAACTTAAGTATAATTTAAGTTATGTATAAAACAATTAGCCACCTTGGTCGTACTGGTTATTGGGTGTGACCTAGGACGGTTACTGTAGCACGGCGGGGGCTGTGTGCGTGGGTTCGAATCCGGCCTTTAGCCATTTCTTTTGGAAAATTGATATTTTTCCTATTTTATTATTTTAAATAGTTTTTAAGTGTTTTAAAAATTGAGAAAAAAATATTTCAATTCTTCTAAAAATGCCTAGACTTCATGAAAATTATTTCTATAGCTTTTTGACTTATTATAATGAGAATTAGTGGCTATTTTGAGAAAAAGAATTTGATACCAATTTCTTAGAATTTAATCTTGATTAATTAAAGAAAACAAATATTTTCTTTTGAAAGAAATTTTGGGTAGAGATTTTTAAAATGAGATTTGTGACATGGATAATTTAAGTAAGATTGATGTGATTTCTTCGCTTAAAAAATGATAGAATGACCTGGTGAATGCAAAGAAATTTCGTGGAGTTAAATTATGAATGTGGTAAGTTTAAAAAATGAAATTGTCGTATTATACATGAAATTAGTGTATGGAAATGATATGAAAGATCATGATGAATTACGAGAAAATTTTGTGAGTATGAATACTCAATTTTTATGGACATGAAATGAGATTAAAGCCTAGAGTATAGCTAAGTCCTTATACCGGCATGGATTAATTCTTTTGAGATAAAATGTTGAAATGAAAGACCAAGTTTGGGTCATTATTTGTTGATTGATGGTTAAGACCGGTATGGAGGAAGGGCTAACTCCAGGGTGTTGATTTTTATTCATGATTCTATTATCTAAGGATTAGACACATAGTGGAGATGTGATGAAAGTAAGAGAAAAATACAAGTATTAGGACCTCGGATCTACGGTGTGAGAGTATTCATAGGTTTCCTGCTTGATGCGTCATGTCATGGCGTGGATACAAGTATTAGGGCCTCGGATCTACGGTGTGAGAGTATTCATAGGTTTCCTGCTTGATGCGTCATGTCATGGCGTGGATACATCTTCGGAATTATCGGGACCGTGGCGACGCTTGTGGGGTGTTTGGTGACTACGTAGTGCCATCGTTCCATGACGAAGACGAATTGTCCATAGGCTCTGCATGATGCGTCATGTCACGACGTGGGATTTTCCTCCAGGCTGTCTGGGCATGTGCTCATAACTCATAGGACATCTAGGATACTTACCGTAGTTACCGTAGTAGTTTAAGTCATAGCGAGGGATCCAACCCTACAAGATGAAGAATGATTAAGGGTTTGCCTTTGGATCTATGTAGTATGGGATGCATAGAATCCGAACAAGTGCGCATTAGTGTCATGTAATATAAATAACTGCATTAAGGACTAAGTGCACATTCACACACGACATCAATAGGATAGTCCCTCTTAGCTTTGCTTGTGACAAGTGTGTGCTTTCTTTGAAAGAGAAATTGATGTATTATTTCCTAGCGTCAGTTGTATGTAACTGATGTACCCACAGTTTCCATGCAGGACAAAGTGAATGACAAGACTAAAGATTGAATGCTGCTTAGAGAAATGTTCAAGTTGTTATTCAATTCATGTATCATGTTGTAGTTTTTAATTCCGCTGCGTTGATGTAATCATTGTTGTAAATAAAGTTTTTAAATTCATTGTAAAATTGTACGAAGTGAAGTGTAAAGATCCCGTGGAACTTCGAATTCAGTCTTATTTGGAATTCGGGGTGTTACATCAACTTAATCCAACGGCCAGATGTTGAGTTTGCAACGGGTCTGTGCAAACAAACCCGTTTGCAATGGAAGTGGACAACTATATATATATACATATAGTAGTACAAGAATGGCAGGACCTTTAATTATAGTTTCATATGAGTGTCAAAGTCGTAGATGGAAGATTGAGGCAAGAAAAAAGTGGATGGTGGTAATGGAGAGGTACATCAAACTCATTGATCCATCCTCAAAATAATCTCATCCTCTTTTTCCTTGCTTTTTTATCCTTCTTGTTTTAGGAGTTATAAATCATGGTGTTTGATGAAGTATATGAAACCCTAATTATATACCTACACTCCCCTTCGCCTCTATCTTCTAGTAAGACTTAATTCTCATATGAAACTCTATTAAATAACTCTTTGTTTGTTGAGAAATTTTTTCTCATTATTTTACAAGTTTGTGGAATAAATATTGATTTTCATAGAAATGTTCTTGTGTATTATTGATTCTTCAGTTTGAATGAGTGGAAATTCTTGTACAACACATAGTTTTTCTAATTTCATTTATTTCTTTTTATTGGAGTACTCTGTGAAAAAAAAAATTCCTTTTTAGAAGGAGAAAATATAAGAAAACACAAAAAAATAATATTTAAATCAGTAAAAGATCTATTGAAAATGAGGTTGGGTCTAATTTATTTTAGGATATTGGCGTTTTTAGTATTTATGAAATCTATCGGGTTTAAAAAATAATCAACCTCTAGCATTGGGTCTAGAAATAATTTTCTCTAAAATCCACCCCTCAACACCCCCCCCCCCCCAAAATATATATATATATATATATATATATATATATATATATATATATATATATATATATATATATATATATTTATTTATTTATTTATTTATTTATTTATTTATTTATTTGCTCAGTTTCTTGTAACAAATCAATCACAAAGATTAATTCCAATTTTTTAAATTATTTATTTACTTTGTAGTTTGTTCTTATTTTTTATTTTGAAATTAAATTTTTGTCTCTTAGTTCATGGATCTAGAACATCAAAATGGCTCAAAATATCACCTTACATTTTTCTCTATCAGTGAAATATATATATATCTTAAGCAAATAGGCTTACCCCTCTCCCATTTCTCCATTTTGAAATAGAGAAAGAAGAGCAAAAGTAATAATTGACACGTGCAACCCACACTAATTGTTAAAACAGAATTAATAAAAAAAACACCAACAAAAAACCTTTCCTCTTCCACATCTCCCCAAAACCCACAAACCCTAACTCTCCCTGTCCCCAAAACCCACCCACATCTCCTCACCCGTCTATCTCTACCTCCTGCCGTCGCCCACGCCGTCCCGATCCCGGCCGTCGCCCACCCCGCCCCGATCCCGGTCGTCGCTCACCCCGCCCCGATCTCGGTCGTCACCCGAAGTTGTGGCTAAGGGGTCAATCAGGCTTACCATTTTCAACGTCAGTTGTTCTTACAAATTTGATGCCTACCTTAGGGACAGATGGTATTCGTTTAAGTTATTAGGCAACAATTAGGGTATACATTCATCAATTAGTGTGTATCCCAATAAAGTTGTTCATAGTCAGATTGTTCAATTTGTTCAATTCAAAGGCCGCTCTCTTTCGCTCCGCTGTCCGCCAGTCCAGATGCACTCTATCTCCTGATCGCCACAGCCGCCATTGTGGCTGATTTCGTCGTAGATTCAATCTTTTCCAATCATTGCGGTTGGAGCTGGAGGAGATACCACATCTTTAAGGTTCAATCTTTCCAAAATTTATGCGATGATTGTGATTAGTTTTCTAATTTTCTTGATTAATTTGAAGATGCAAGTACGTCGTTTTGATTTTTTAAGTACCAGTTTGAATGTATGCCTCTTTATAAAATAAGTTTTAAAAATGATTTGGGGTTTGAAAAGTTGAGAAAAGGGACGGAAATTTTATTGAATAAAAAGCTGTAATTTGTAGTTATATTTCATATTCAACTGAAAATCAAGATAGAAAATTTATTCTTTTTTTCCTTCTAGATTCTGGAGAAAAATTGAAAGTTTGTTGACATATTAATTTCGAGGTCACTATGGTGTATATTTATTTGTTAGTTGTTTGTGAAATTATCATAATCATATATATATTCGTCAATATCTTCAGTTTCATAATATTTCTCAAGATTGAGGATTTCAATCTCTTACTGTTCTAAACATGTTTTGATTTTAGGTTATTCTTAAGGGCTGAGGCATTATCAGAAGGCCTGGACCCAAAGAGGCAGTAGTAAGTATTTTGGTTTTCCCAACCATAGGTGAAGTCTCTGATAACTTCAATGTGAAAAATACATCAGTAGATCAATTTTATTTTTTTTTACTTTTTCTTTAAGATCAACAGTTGAGTTTATCTTCTTTTTGGAAACTAAGAGGATGAGTTTTTAATCTGTTATAAATTTATTTCAATGACAAGGGAGCATAAAATATCTAAGAAAACAGAAGGCGAGAAACAAAGTAAAATTTGAAAGAGCATATACAAGTTTGTGCTACTGCCTATACATGTTTAATGGTCATGATTGAGCTACTACCACAATAATTAACATGTTGAGGTTATATTGTTTCTCTGATGAAAAAGAATTTGAAATCCCTAATTTCTTCACTTTAGATGTTGGTAGAATGATTTATGCATCAAAACTCAGAGTTTACTACAACACATTCTTTTTCTCCCAACTTGTATCAGAAGTATTATCTGAATCCTACCATGTCACTCAATTCCTTAGTCATTTGGTATGTAACATTTGCATTTCATGCATGTATTATTTATAAATGTGATAATGTGATATGGTTTCTTTATCTCTCTTTATCTCTACCATACGACTTTGTTTTGCCTTTGAATTGAACTTTTTGCTAAGAATTGATGGAAGATATAATGATTTTAGCCATGAATATGGGGTGAGGAATAAGGATTAGTGTGGAGATTAGGGATTAGATGATGAAATTAATGTGAGAGAGTTTGTTAATAATTGTGGGTAGTCTTTGAAAATGAGTAGTTCTGATCTTGCCCCGACCAAAATGTCTTAGCAAGTGTGAAAATCATGTAAAGGATGCCGTTCTCTGAGAGAACAACATTGTTCATACTGATGCCGTTATTTTGAATAACGGCATCAGTTACTGTTTCCCCCACAATTGCATCTGTTGCATTTGTTTGGAACAGCGGCATCCAAATCATTTTATTATAACTGATGCCATTATCTCCAGTAACGGCATCAGTAATTCGAATGCCTTTTTTGGGGATAACGGCATTATTTCTAAGTTGTTTCAATACTTAGAATTTTTTTTCAATTCACACTTGAAACAGTTATAATATTTTTGAGCGCACATCATGGGTACTTATAAAATTGCACATCATATATAGGGTAAAACATCCTTGCCATGGAGGGACCTCATCTTCGGGCCCCATGGATGTGCAATTTTATAAGGGGAAAGTATGGATTCCTATTTAACTAACACGTGCACTATATATGATTTTTATTAAAAAACAAAAACAAAATAAAAACCATAATTCCTCAAACAATATAGTCACTTCCAATATTCTAGAGTTTCTCACTCTAGATTTTCTAGAGAGAGAAGATCCCCCAAAAAACCCCAAAATAAAAAAACCCTAGATCTAGAGAGAGTTTGGAGGGGGTGGCGGCCGGGATCTCGCCGCCCCCTCTCCGTTCGCCGATCGACGCCCCTACCTTTTCGCCCTTCACCCACCTCCACCTCCATTCGAAACTGCAGTCCGAAACCCGGCCGCCGCGACGACGTCGCCTTCAGCGAGCTCTCCTCCCGTTATGCTCCCCTCTCCTCACTAGGCGCCGAAGTCGGGGACATCCGGCCTAACTTCTAGGTGCCGAAAGCTTATGAGGTCGCCGACCCAGATCTGATCTCCTCAGATCTGGGCCACGGCGAGAGTGCCGAAGTCGGGGACATCCGGCCTCACTTCTCGGCGCCGAACGCTCATGAGGTCTCCGACCTAGATCTGATCTCCTCAATATCGATTGTCGTGTTGACGCCTTTGTGTGGGTGGTGTGGAGGGTGTCGTATGTTGTATTGCGCGATTGTGGAGCTTGGGCCCAAAGATGGGGTCCCTCCATGATGTGCGATTACTTGATATTAGAATTGTTAATATTGTTAATATTTTGTATAATCTGTCTGATCTGCACCTTATTACTAATAGAATTTCAATCAAGCTCATAAGAAAAATACCTTCTAACCTTCCTCCCCAAATACTTTGCTACAAACATACTAAATATTTCAACATAGTATATAAGATTAGATTGCAAATTTATATATATATCTATCTTAAGCTAATAGGCCTACCCCATCTCTCCTTTCTCTATTTTGAAATAGAAAAATGAGAGCAAAAGTAGGAACTGACACGTGCAGCCCACACCAATTCCCAAAACATAATTAATTAAAAAAATACCAAAAGAAAAAAAACCTTTCCTCTTCCACATCTTTCCAAATCCCACAAACCCTAACTTTCCCTACCCCAAAACCCACCCACATCTCCTCACCCGTCCGTCCCTACCGCCGCCTGCCATCCACCCTGCCCCGATCCCGCCCGTCTCTACCCTCTATCGTCACCGTCCGTCGTCAATCCCGCCCCGACCCCGCCGTCTCTACCCTCCATCGTAAGTTTCTTTTTTACTTATGATTTTTCTATCTTTCTCTAAGGCTCAACAGTTCCTTTCTAATTATTGTAATATGTGATTGGTGAAAATGAAAAAAAATATATTTTGTTCTGGTCTTAAATTAGGTTGTCATTGCATCCAGTGCAGCTTCCCCTTTGATCGACACGGTGGCGCACAATACTGAACGGTCCAGTGCAGCGTAAGTCAGAGGAAAGCACTTTGTCTTCCTCAATCGAAATCAAGTAGTATGTTTATCAAAATTAGTACACTTCAATTATACTGTCTATTCTTTCTAAAGTTGCAAACAAAGTTTCTTTAATTTGGTTAATTAGTATATTTGTCATATTTTGATATAGCTAATTGAAATAGTTAAAAGACATCTCTAAATTTTTGAATTACATATAATTTTATAAGTCTCTCAAAATTATTTTGGTCTGTGCAATTTGCACAGGGTAAAACTAGTTTTAACTGTCACAATCTGGGTAAAAGCTTACACAACCCTACACATTTATTTCTCACATTCATCAATCTCTCAAAAAATTAAAAATAAAAAAGACAAAAATAACCTAAAAATACAAAAAAACAAAAAAACAAAAACAAAAAAACAAAAAACAGCTAACAAAAGCCTGTGTTTAGAGCATCCACCCACAGTCGTGATTGTTAAAAAATGCATAAATGCATGAAAGCATATAGCATTTTGCCTCTTTACTACAGTCCTCGAATGGTATTTTATAGAAATTTAATTTCAAATAATAAAAATCTCATATCAGACGGAGTTTGAAGTTGCGTCGGAGAAATTTAATTATTTTTTAAATGGTAGACGGAACTTGACTTTGCGTGGGAAGAAAAAAAACACAAAAATGGTCAAATGCAACTTCACTTTGTGTCAGAAAAGGAAAAAATCACAAAAATAATGGGACGCAACTTTATGTTGCGTCGAAGAGAAAAAAAATTCACATGTTTTGTATTTTTTTAATTTGCTTTATTTACTTTTTTAAAGTTTTTTTATTACGGTTTATTAAATTTTTTTTTTAGGCATGGAAAGTAAAGTTGCATCGGAGAAATAAAAAAAAAAAAAATTCGTCCAACGCAAAGTAAATTTGTGTCCTGCATAATATACATTTCTCTCAAATCCACTCTCATATATAGCAATCTATTGTCGCAAAAATACAAAAAATCATAAATAACTTACGACTTCAGCGCTTTTTGAGCGGAAATATGCATATGATGCATATTTAGCAAACGACACTGGATGCTCTTAAGCCCATCAAGCGTGTGAGCCCCTCTTACACGTGTGAACCACCTTCTTATTTTATTTATATAAACCCATGAGGGGGGTAAGCCCTGAAAAGTAGCCAGAGCCTTGTAGTGTGAATATATGTCTTTGTGTTTTGAGCCGACAGCGAAAGAAAGATAGAGATAAAACAGAGGAGAAAAGAGCAAAAAGAAAGAAAAGAGCAAAAAGAAAGAAAACAAACAAACAAACAACAAACAAAATGGAAAGAGAAAAGGAAATGAAGCACTCCAAATTCAAGAGGATTTGTGTGTTTTGTGGGAGTAGCAAAGGCAAGAAGAGAAGCTATCAGGATGCTGCCATTGAACTTGGCAAAGAACTGGTTTGCACCAAACTTTTTGTTTATTTTTCCTTTCAATTTTTGAAGTGATTTGATTTATGGGTTTTGCTTACTGCTTGTTCATTTTTAGTTTTAGGCCACAACAAATCTTGAGTGTTGTTCTCATCTTCATTCATGGGTTTTCTGGTGAAACTCTGTTTTAATGTTTTCAAGTATAATGGACTACTTGTCAGTGTTATCCTTTTGTCATTATTACCACAATGCTATCCTTTTGTCATTACTAACTATTTGTGGTTCTCATTTCTTGTACTTCATCCTTTTCTTCTCTTTCTCTAATTGTCATTTAGATAGGTCCAAATGACAAGTTGGAGTGCTTTGTGTAGCCCTTATTCAAAAACTAGAAGTGCTATGTTCTTCATTGGATTTTTTATTCCTTTTGTGTTGTGTGCTTATTTCATGATTTAATGCAGAGATTTCCTTTTCTTCTTTGTTGAATAAAGAGCTACGACTGCCCTGATCTCCAACATGAGACCTCCCTTTGTCTATCTCTAACTTTTTAATATCTAATTATAAATTACACCTCAGTCGTTAAATTGGTTTTATTTTTGTGGAAGATAAACAGAATATTAGTCTTCTGAATATCTGAAATGGTTATTTACTTTATGCAGGTGTCAAGGAACATTGATTTGGTGTATGGTGGTGGAAGTGTTGGACTGATGGGCATGGTCTCTCAAGCCGTTTATAATGGTGGAAGGCACGTCATAGGGTATGACATTTTCTTAGCTCATGATATATTTGTTTCTATTATTTGGTAATATATGTTTTAGATATTAGGTGAGTAGTTCAATGCATTAATATGTTTTATTTTATTTCAGCAACTCATTTTGGTATTTTGTTGTCTCAATTATGCAGCGTCATTCCCAAGACTCTCATGGATAGAGAGGTATGTATGCAAATTTTCTTTAAAAAATTATAGATTGAAGAAAACCCAATGACTCAGAATGTTTCTGTTTTTCTAATTAATTATGGTCATTTTATTTTGGATTACTGATTGAAAAAATTGAAGTCTAGTTGTTGCCTGCGCTGCAACACTCATCACTGTCTCTCTGCAGTTTGACCCATAAAGATATATTTTTTTTCCTTTTCTTGGGGAAAAAGCTTGCAGCCTTAGAAAAACTCTTAATAGCTTTATCTCAGTAAGTTTTCTCTTTGTTTATTTGTTATGGTTTTTATTGGATTGGATGCTTTATTTCAGATAACTGGTGAGACTGTAGGGGAAGTGAAGGCAGTAGCAGATATGCACCAAAGGAAGGCAGAGATGGCCAGGCACTCTGATGCCTTTATTGCTTTGCCTGGTTAGTCAAAATTTTAAAATGAAATCAATTTAAAATAAAATTATATTTTCTTCAGTAACAACTATATTTGTCACAAAAGTTATAATGCAAAACAATAAATAGAAAAGGCCCCTAATAATGTTTACTTCTATAGTTTTCATCTTTGAAAGAGAGAGAGAGAGAGAGAGAGAGAGAGAGAGAGAGAGAGAAAAGTTCAAGAAGGGACCTATATCTGAGTTGCTTTTGACTCTCTGAAAGTTGATGTTTTTGTTTCTTTTTCTTGACTCATGGTTCTTTAGTTTTTGTTAGGAAATAGTTTGTACTTCTAGTACTTAGTAAAAAAATGACAAGGACTCAAGAGAGAGAAAAGCCTCACCATGTAAATTTGTGTTGAGTACATATCTGAATAATCCATCCATGTGGATTGTATACACTAGTCACAGTTTAATCATGTACAGTCTTAAAAAAAATTCACTTTTAAGGTGTAAAATATCTAGAGATAAAAGTGAAGCTCTCCTTTCTTCTCTTAGGTTTGAGAAAATGAGATGGAAATAGATATGAAATCCAATTAAGATTTTTTCCAAAATGGTGAAGACTTGGCTCTGATAGCAACCCTTGGGACCATCAACATATTGGCACTGAAAATTAGGGCTTTTTTTTTTTTTTTTTTTTTTTACTGAATGAGTTCTGAAAATAACAATAGTTCATTCTGTTAGGCTAAAAACTATACAGTCCTACCATAAGATAAAATACTGCCATTGTGATTCTCTTTCCAAGATGAATGTTCATGTTCCCATTAGAATGACATGAGGTAGATTGCTTATCTATTTTTGCCAAGAACTTTTTACTACCAAATCAATGTCTACATTGCTTGCACAATTGAAGAAAGAGTGTTCCTTAAGATCTTTTTGTTTTTAACTACAACAGGAAAGAAAACCAGAGTATTTAGAAAGACTATAATATTTGCGAGTCTGAGTACTTTTTCTCTAAAAGTAAAAAATTGTAAAATTACGACCATTGTTCCATTAAAGAGGAATAACTATATTTTTGAAAATCCAGATAAAACAGCGTTGATTGACTCGTTCCTCTAGTTTCCGATATTGTTCTTGGTAGTTTGCAATTGTTCTATTAACTGAGTTTAGTGTTCTGTTTGTGTAGGTGGATATGGGACTCTAGAGGAATTGCTTGAGGTGATAACTTGGGCTCAGCTTGGCATACATGACAAGCCTGTAATGACCTCATTTCATTCTGAAATTTCAAAATTATCATCATTTTCATATCTGCAAATATAACAACATATATATATTACCACCATTAATTTAGTGTGGTTTAATTATTTTTTCAGGTGGGTTTGCTGAATGTAGATGGTTACTACAACACTCTGCTAACCTTCATCGATAACTCTGTTGAGGAAGGGTTCATCCACCCAAGTGCTCGCCATATCATTGTTTCTGCTCCCACTGCCAAGGAACTTGTCAAGAAATTAGAGGTATTACTTATCCTTTTTAATATAATTTTTCTTGCAATATTTAATGCTTATACTGTAATTTTCTCAAAGGAAAAGATAAACACGAAATTAGTTTCCAGATATGATGGGATACAAAAAATACATTTGTAACTTTTGAATGCAGCGGTAGGTGTGATCTAGGTCTTCGCCTTGGGATTTTTTTTGGTAATCTCTCTATGATTTTTATATATGATTATACCATTTTGATCTAATACTTATAATTTCTTCAGGAGTATATTCCTCGTCATGAAGGAGTTGCACCAAAGCTGAACTGGGAGAACGAGCAGTTGGGGCTCTCTGCGAAAAGTGACATCTCAAGGTAGATAATTGGGACTGCAAGGGGCATAGATTAGGAGAAGGAACAACATTTTGGCAAATGCGAAGGGGGCAAATCGCAAAAAAGAGGATCCTAACCATGTAGAAATGCTTGGGGGGAATTCTTTTCCTTCTGTAAAGTACCACAATTGGCTTCAATATATAACATCAGCTTTTACATTTGTTGTAGACACATCTGGATTGAATAGTTAGTAGTATATATTAACCTTGAGTATAGTTTCATAAGATATTTCATCTTTAAATAACCTCTCTACATATCTTCTATTCTGAAAATGTTTTAAGTCTCTGGTTGGTTTTCTCTGATGTGGCTTAATGTTTCACAGAGATACAAGTTTTTCAGAAACTTTCGACGTTTTTTTTCTTCTTCTTTTCTCTAAGGAAACAGAAACACTTTCGACATTGATGAGGGGATATCTCTTATATAATCTTCCCTACTGGGCATGTGTTTGTATTATGTGACAAGTAAGAAAATAAAGACAAAATCAAAATGCTCAAACATTTTTCTCTTTGTCAATAATTGGACAAACACGCTACTCTCAGGCAAGGCTTATGTTGTAATGTGCATCTATTTGATCGTAAGTGACAACATACTACCCTGCTTCATTGACGAGGAAATTACTGAAAACTTTGTAAAAGGTACACCACAAACATCATCCTAAAAAAGTTAAGAGAAATAAATAAATATCCCTTAAAATGGATCGATCTTCTTCATAGTCAAGCCACAACAACAATGATAAGGAATACAATGTTGTCTCCTGATCACCCTCCCTCACCATCAACACAATCCCTCGTGTCATAATTACTTGTACCTCCTCATCGGAAAGTTTCGTTCACCACCAAGATGATGTTGGGAAAAAGGTAAAAAATTTTCCTTTTATGCGCAGCGGAATGAGCGGAGATGATCTATTGTATGTTCCAAACAACGAACAAAAGATGAGAAATCAAACAATAACATATATAATGGAACGCAACCAGATGAAATTCACTACCAAAGAGAAGAGTACGAACAATTGTTCCCTCAAACAGCCGAGAATAACAATTCCCTCAACCTTTTCCTCTGAGTTTGTTTTATTAATCTCTTATTAATGAAACAGGGTGGCAAGACTCCACCTTTTCCTTAAAAAAAAAAAAAAAAACAATTCCCTCAACCTAAAACTAACCGATCTCTCTTTCCACAAGCCCACAATGGTTTCCGTGTTTACAATAGTCTCTCTCAAAAGTGCACTCTATTTCATAACCCTGGAGTAGCCTTAACTGTATTATATAGCCCCTATCGTATACGGGCTTCTAAGCCCAAACCGAACCTTTAAGATCTGCATATGGTTTGGTTCAGTCGACTGCAATCCAAGACAGGGAGTAGCGACCACCAATGCAGTCGACTGCCATCTCTTCGGGTTTGAATCAAAGGCAGTGGCACAACTCAACAGATGAATGGTCGTAAATACCTGCTTCATGATGAAAACAACAAAACAAAACTTTACGAAGCACGAATCATTATATCTAACGCACAATGCCTGCAAGGTAACTGTGGGTCCAGAGCACCCTAGTTTCTCCTGGGAGGAAGGGAAAGCGAGAAACAAATAGAACTTCGAATACAGAAGGAATGAATCGAGACTTCTTACATAAAAGAGAACGACTCATTCCTAAACTGTTTAGCTACTTAACTTTAATTTTCAATGCTTTTTTTATTTTTAACTAAATTTTCAAAAAACAATATTCAACTTAATCATTGGGCCAGTTATTTTGGCGGGGACCCATTTTGTTTGGGCTTTGGAAAGGTCTGTAACGGGTAAGCCCAAACTTGGCCCAGTAACGAAACGGGTCGGGCGGGTTATCGAACATTCTAAGCAGATCCGAAATGAGCTCTTCCATTTATATATTTTTAGTGCAGCGCCCGGGATCCGGCTCCCCGAAAGCCGTGACAAAAACCAGATTTTTTTCCTTCAAATGCATCTCAACACAGTAATAAAACGGAAATTTAAAAACTTTTTATTGCCAAATAAATTCATTACATCATCAATTACAATCATTATCTTGTTCTTGAACAAGGAATACAAATCACATTAAAGTATTACAAATGCTACCCAACAGTTCGCCTGCCCTTCAGATAGGTAGTCAACTGATCTTCCACTGGAACTCTACTGAGTGGTCAAACTACTTTCCTGAGATGTACCCTGTAGCTCGAATCTCCTGCTGCGCTACTCTGATATTCCTGCACCTGCTCGAATGGTAGATAGGTACATTACTACTCCACTTTGATGCCTGCTTGTCTTGAGTCCTCCTGCACTCGCGACTCGGTATCCAGCACCTAATTGACTGAGCACGTCAGTACATATACTGATGCAATGCTGATAAGAAAATAGCGATTTCCAACTAGCAATCACAACCAGCCTTTAATGAAAACAAAAACGTGCATCTTACTTTCCTAGTGTCAGTGTATGCCATGACCTGAAGTCTAATGCATAGTACAAAATTTACAGAAAACAGATGCACTTAGTCTAATGTCAACAGGACTTTGGACACGCATGCATCCCATACTACAAACGCTCCAAATCAAGTCATCTTCTCCAATTCTGGGTTTCGAACCCTCGCCATACAATACATTCTACTACTGTACTCAACCTGTTCCTGATAGACACAACGTGGCTGGTGAATCCTACAGTTATTACTGCTAAACACAATGGTGTCCCCGTTTGCCACTAGTGCCCCAATTCAGTTTGGATCACACCAGATGCTATGACGATCTTACAGATACACAACCGCATATCTATGGCGCCGAAGATCCTTGGGACAGCAACCCCATGGTCTGTTCATGTCCACTCAATATAAGAACATGACAGCCTCGAGGTTATAATCCCCCTATCCGATAGGAACCCTCTTGTTCTTACCACGGCACTTCAGGAATTAATATAGCGATATACGACATCCCGTATCCTGTTGACAGGAAGAGACAACCTTGGTTATCACCGCATCGTGCTGGCCCTTAGAACAAGTCGAATTATAGGGAATCACCCCTAACATCAACTCAGTCTTCAAGCGAAAAGTAAAGAAATACAACATAAAATAATATTGGTTGCTAAAACATGCGAGTTTGTCAAATCATGCATAGTGTCTAACGAATGATTGAGCCCAAATGGTTCTGTAAAAAATAACTAATCACGGCAAACTGACATTCATCAGTTGCCAACACCTCTGTAGGTCCTCGAACTAATGTCCCCGGCCCGCGACCCTCAGCGAGCAGTGCAACGACGCCCAAGGGAGTGCCTCATACCCGGTAATTGAGGCAAAACACACACCATTTACTAATATCCAGTCATTGACAGACCTAGGCATCAACACATTCTAGACGAGGTAGATTACCTAGCCTATCAACCCCAAACACCGGCGATCCGTTCTCCATCGGTCGCCACCACCTCTGTCTCGGATCTCATCCAGTACCCCAGCCCGTGGTCAACCTTCTCTCGGTAAACGATTCGACGACGCTCAGGAAAATCACCATCTCTCGAGGTGGAAATCAATATCAATACTTGCCTATTAGGTTGATAGTCCTAACCACAGCTACAAATATGACAATCAGCCGTAAAACTAAATTCCTAACTCGATCATAGTTCCATTACGAGTTATAAACACCAAGAATCTCATCTAAGTCCAATACGAAGTTCTTAGAAGGGATAAATACTTTAAACATCTTAAAACTTAATTAGCTCATAATCATAAAACTGCAGTATGCAGAAAATTCCATACCAATTCATCTACTAACCAAAATTTGATGATTCTAGATTCTATAGCAAGGTATAATCTTCTACTTCACTTCTCTCGTTGACAACTATCCCAAATTAAGCCAACTAAAGTGAGAAAACCCCCTTAGAAATCTACTAATAATAAGCAGTTCAAAGATATGCAGTTGCTGCACCTTAAAATATTCATAATTTTCAAAATACAACTTGGAATTGCATGATCTTACCCATTCTGGAAAGCTAAGACTCTATGCTACAAGTCTTTAGTTAACAATTCCTTCAAATTCAGCCATTCTAGATGCTATAAAAATACTATATGTTCTCAGTTGTACATTTCTTCAATGTAAATGTTGCATTTTGCCAATAACATGAAAACTTGCTCGCTTATCGGAATTACTAGATCTTGAATTCTATAGAAAGCTGGGAGTGTCTACTACAACTTCCTAGTTTATCACATCCTCAGATTCATCCATTAAAATACTCTAAAACTCTAATTTCTATCAGTGTACACACAGGGAAATGAATTCCTCTACAAAAATCAAGTCCTTTTTTTTAGGACTGGTTCTGCCCCAACTTAGAAAAATCATAACTTTTTCTATACAAACTTGAATTTCATTATTCAAGATGTTTTGGAAAGACCGGACTCTCTACTACAAATCTCTAGTTGATAGTTCTTCCAGATTCTAAACACATCAATCCAGAAAAGCACAAGTTCACTGACTAGCTAACCTGGGCTAAAACTGAACCTGGTCTATTTAAAATTCAATATCAATTCAAACACAAGTCCAATACTTATGAAATTTTGGATTCAATAACTAGACATATACAAGTCTAACATACTCAAAAATTGCATTCAGATTCCTAATACACAGATAGTTATAGTCCTTTGAATTTAGTGAAAAACATTCTTCTGCTCTCAGCAGTGTATAGAGCACCTGGTTACAAAATAATTTTGAAACCCCACTAAATATTATCTAACAATTCTGAAATTTTAGAAACATATTGTAGACTCATACCAAATACTACAATAAAAATTTCATTGCAGGATTATGCACCAATAAGTAGTTATGAATTATTGATATTCAATTCCAAAACAGGGCAGATTCAACTTTTGATTCTGGACCAGTTGCCAATCCATAATTCTTTTGAGGTATCAAACGAACTCCGAAAAATGTGAAATTTGAAACTCCGGCTTTTAACACAGTCAAGAAAACATAGTAAAAAATTGGGCTTAAAATACCCTTCCAATTCCGAGATATTATTTTTGGAAGAGCACCCAAGTTCTCATAAACACAACAGTTTTTTGCAGCTCACTGCCCCGAAATGAAAAATTGTTTGAGCTACTAAATGAACCCCAAATATTATGAAACAAATCAAGCTTGCTCTAGAATAATAGTAGAACATACCCTAAAAATCTTTGTTCAATATTCTAAGCCATTTGTGAGATAGAAATTTCATCACATACACAAAAAGAAAATAACTAGATTAGAGTTTGAGAACGCCAACAATTGAAGAATCTCCAAGCTCTTTTTTTGCTAGCTCTTCTCCTCCTCTCAACTTCTTCTTCCCCTAAAACTCCAAGAACCCACAAGAAAAAAATTAAAAACTCTCTTCTTTGTTTCTTTTCATTTGAAGAATGGAAGGAGTGGAAGAAGATGAAGTAGAAGAAGATGGAAGTGAAGGTTTTGGGTGAAAAAATGTGATGGAGATGGGGGATTTTGGATTTCGGCCATGGGTGGGGAGGATTTTGGAAACCATGAGAGGGGGGGATGGGGGTATATCGGTGGTGAAGAATGAGGAAGGGGAAGAGAGTGGGGGATTTTTATTTTGATCATCAACCAATCCTAGCCCTAGGTTGTGTTTGATCATCATGATCAAAAGAGAACTCTAGATTAATTCATATGCATACAATAATCTCTAAAATACATACACCTTTATATGTATACAAAACACATATAATTATACAAAATATACACATACGTATACTCCAACATATATATATATATATATATATATATATATATATATATATGGAAAGCTTCGGTTGAGCACTACTCTAGTGCTCACCGCGTGAACACTAGGCCTTCGGGCGTTCATATCGAAAATCCGAACCGTTCACATTGATCTAAACATCTAAATTAGTCTAAATATGTAAAATCAAATCATTTGAAATTCATTAGCCCATTCATTGAAGTGTTACAAAATTGTATGGCTGAAAATCATTGTTTTTATAGTCACATGATGGATGGGCAAATGAATTTCAAATGATTTGATTTAACATATTTAGACTAATTTAGATGTGTAGATCAATGTGAATGGTTCGGATTTTCGATATGAACACCCAAAGGCCTAGTGTTCACGCGGTGAGCACTAGAGTAGTGCTCAACCGAAGCTTTCCCTATATATATATATACTAGGTTTGCCCATTGACACATGCCTACGGCACATCTTCGGAACGGTGCACCTGGTTTGATTATATAAAATAGTTTTGGAGGTCGAGCAAATTAATTGAAGTAGCAAACAGATTATATGAGAAAGTAGTATATCTACCTTTAAGCTCAACCATCGCCTTCTTGATCATTAGCTTGAACTTACCTGGAATGCATATAGTTTGTTAGAAACATTGCATAGAGTTTTTTTTAACTTCAGCAACACTTTTAGATGCTTGTAATAGTTATGCAAGGACATTATCATATAGATTTTATAGAGCTTACTCTAATCTCATAACCACTATGAGCATGTCTAAATATAATGATAACGCTAGTGCATGTGTGAAGGTATTTACAATACTAATAATCTAAACATTTGTTTGTCTCCGACTCAGTTTGCAATTGAAATACCTCTTATTATTATTTCAACCAAAATGAAATACATGAAGTTCTCAAAACTCTAATCCAAGCTAATCATTTCTTTTATCTCCACTTTGTCTCCCCATTGCACTTTTATAAAAAAAATCAAAATGGATAAATAACAAATTTACTTTAGCTGTCTTTCTTGAGTGGAAAGTTTGCACCCTTCACTGGTAAACTCCAGTCATCCCTATCCTATATATCCAAACACACACTAAAAGTTCTTATATGTTATGTTATCCATGGTTTCTAATAATCAGTGAAGGGAACACTTCACGGTAGTATTTTCTCTTGTAGTAAAGAAATTAATGTTACATATTTGCCAAGTTATTTTAGGTTGCTAGTCAGCTTACCTGTCCTGCTATGGTTTGGAAGCCCAAATTGAAGCCACCAAATAATTCATCTCTCACTTGCGTACACCTTAAATCAAAACCAATAAAAAAAACTCATCAAATAAATCACCAAATTAAAAAATTTTAAACCCAAAAATAAAACAATCATACCTCCCTTAACTTAAATTCCATGCACACACAAAATTCGAGTCAGCAAAAAACTGAGTAGTCCCCTGCACAAAATAAAATAAAAAATAGAATGAGAATTCGGTTAATGAGATGAAATTAGTGTCGTCGCATCGCATATAGAGGCTCTCGATTTGGTAGAGGGGATTCACCGATACGGAGTCGCTTGATATTCGCGCTCGATTTGGTGGAGGGGAGTCACCGATACAGAATCAACAGCGGATCAGATATCGGCGACGACCTCTTGATTGGGGTTCGACATTGGGTTTGGATTTGGATTTGCTTTAAGATTTTCAAATTTTCAAAATTTTAAATTTTAAAATTTTTAAAAATTTAAAATTTTATATTTTAAATTTTTTTTTTCAATTTTCAAAATTTTTAAAATTTCTAAAATTTTTAAAATTTTAAAAAATATATATATATTTTTAAAATTTTTTAAATATTTTTTTATAAGTTTTTTATTTTTTTGATTAATTTTTAAAGTTTTTAAATTTTACAATTTTTAATTTTTTTATTTTCTTAATTTTTTGAATAGAAGAGAAAGAGAGAGAGGGAGAGAGAGAGAGAGAAATAATTAAATAAATAAAGGACTTGTTTTGGGTGGGAGGATTTGACTTTGAGTTTTGGGGGAAAACTTGTGTGTGTGTGTGTGTGTGGGGGGGGGGGGGGGGGGGGGGAATGTGTTTTGTGAGGTTAGATCTGGGCCTTTGATTTTGGGGGATTGATTTGTGAGGTTAGATCTGGGCCTTTGATTTTGGGGGATTGAAGGAGAGCCACTTGATAGCTTTTTTTGTGTTTTATTATATATATATATATATATATATATATATATATATATATATATATATATATATATATATATGAGCTTTATTATTTATATATATATATATATATATATATATATATATGAGCTTTCTTCCGTTGCAAACGGGTCGGAAGCGGGTCTGTTCGCACAGACCCGTGCGAACTTTGATCTGGACCGTTGGATCAAAGATCCAACGGTCCAGATTTTTTTTAATAAAAAATTGCCTTAACCCGTCATCCCCAACGACGGGTTAAGGCAAATTTTTATTAAAAAAAATAACCTTAACCCGTCCTTTCCAAGAACGGGTTAAGGCTATCTATATTCATTTGTATTTCCATTCAGTTCGTCTTCTTCGGCGCTTTCTCTCTCGCTCCTTCTTGTTTCTTCGACGAACCCAACGGCAAAAAAAAAACCCTTGCTCCGAAGAAGACTTGATCGACATCTCCGTCCGCTCCCCCTCCTCTCTCCCAACTCCAAAGATCAAAACCCTACTCTCTCATCCCCTCTTCGAAACGGAATACAAACCCTAGTTCTCCTCCGAATTGATCGTTTGGCTTGATTTGGACCTATTTTGTAAGGTATAGACTATTTTTTTATCTCAATAATCTATATTTGTGTTTTTTTTTCAATTTGTGTGTAGTAAATTATTTACAAATTGGGAAAAAATTTATATGCCTTAGTAGATTTTTGATGTAGAATCGGGTTGATTTCAAGTATATTCAATTGCCGAATTCTGTTGCTTGCGTTAGTAATTTGTAGAATTACAATTGTATATACGAAATTAGTTAGAAACTTTTCAGTGCGGTTATGGTTGAAAACCCTGCAAACGACCGTAAAAAAATACGAAACTTTGCGAGTAGGTTCGTCTCACATAGTACAAGCCACCCCAATTTGTAGAAGCGAGTTTCGACTCACGGTTCGAGAGATACGGCCGCGTATCGCTTTCGGTTGAAAAAAACCAACTAAAGCGGTACACGGCCGTATCTCGCAAACCGTGACTCGAAACTCGCTTCTACAAGTTTGGGTGGCTTGCCCTACGTGAATTCGACCAAGTCGGAAAGTTTTATAATTTTGGGATGCCGTTTGTGCGGTTTTCTCAACATTCTCGCATGAGAATTTTTCCACTTAGAATTTTGTAAGTGCGGTTAGAGTTGAAAACCCTTCAAACGATATTCAAAAAATTTGAAACTTTGTGAGTTGGTTGGTGTCCACTATGAGAAGCCAACCCAACTTGTAGAAGTGTGTTTCGACTCACGGTTCGAGAGATATGGCCGCGTATCACTTTCGGTTAAAAAAAACTAAGTATAGTGGTCCACGGCCGTATATCGCAAACCGTGACTTGAAACTCACTTCTACAAGTTCGGGTGGCTTGCCCTACGTGAATTCGACCAAGTCGGAAAGTTTTATAATTTTGGGATGCCGTTAGTGTGGTTTTCTCAACTTCTTCGCATTAGAGTTTTTTGACTTAGAATTTTGTAAGTGCGGTTAGATTAGATTAGAAAACCCTTTAAACGATATCCAAAAATTTTGAAACTTTGCTAGTTGGTTGGTGTCCCCTATGAGAAGCCAACCCAAGTTGTAGAAGCGAGTTTCGACTCACGGTTCGAGAGATACGGCTGCGTATCGCTTTCGGTTGAAAAAACCCAAGTAAAGCGGTACACGGCCGTATCTCGCAAACCGTGACTCGAATTTCGTTTCTACAAGTTCGGGTGGCTTGTGCTACATGAATTTGACCAAGCCAGAAAGTTTTATAATTTTTGGATATTGTTTGTGCGGTTTTCTCAAGTTCCTCGCATGAGAGGTTGTTCACTTAGAATTTTGTAAGTGCGGTTTGAGTTGAAAACCCTTCAAACGAAATCCAAAAAATTTGAAACTTTGCTAGTTTGTTGGTGTCCCCTAGCACAAGCAACCAGAACTTGTATAAGTCAATTTCGACTCACGGTTAGAGAGATACGGCCGTGTATCGCTTTTAGCTGATAAGAAGCGAAATAAAGTGATACACGGCCGTAACTCTCTAAACGTAAGTCGAAACTCACTTATACAAGTTGGGGTGGCTTGCGCTACGTGAATTCAAGCATGGTGCACTGATGTAATAATTTTGGATGCCGTCTGTGCAGTTTCGTGACGTTCCTAACATTAGAAGATAGTGACTTAGAAATTTTTAATTGCGGTTAGATTAGAAAACCATTCAAACAACCTCCAATAAATATGAAACTTTGCGAGTAGGATGATGTCATGTAGCACAAGCAACCCGCACTTGTAGTAGTCAATCTGGACTCACGGTTAGAGAGATACGGCCGTGTAACGCTTTCGGTTGAGAAAAACGCAAATAAAGTAATACACGGCCATATTTCTCGAACCGTTCGTCGAAACAGACTTGTACAAATTGTGGTGGCTTGCGTTACGTGAATACAATTGTGTGTCGCTTTTGGTTATAAAAATACCAAATACAACGGTTTGGTACCCCTAACTATTCTCCTTTCACGGTTTCCTAGGTATGGACAGTTTTGAAGGAAGTTCTGTTGTCGGAGAGAAATTTGTTCGTGCACAACAAATTTGCGAGTTTGTTCCTCATGTTGACGAGCACCTAAAATCGAAGGTTGGTATAACATTTCCACTCTAGAGGAGGTGGAAAAATTTTATTCATCTTATTGCCAATGTGCGGAATTCTCTATGCATAAGGGTGGAAATAAATACAAGGAAAACGATATAGTGGATAAATCATATGTTTGTAATAAAGCCGGAAAATCACCGAATAATCATAATGAAGCACGACGAGGAACAACTTCTCGAATGGGTTGCAAAGCTTTCGTTCGTGTCAAACTAAACCCACAAAGTAATTCACAAAGTAATTTGTGGATTCTTTATTCGTTAAATGAAGTACACAATCACGAATTTACTTCACCCGGTAGACGTCACTTGCTACCTCGAAACCGTGAATTGACTATGACAGATAAAAAAGTAATTGGTCAACTTACCGAAGCTAATGTCCCTATATGCAAACAAATGCTATTCTTCGAAGGTGCAAGTGGAGGTAACGAGAAAATTGGTTTCACTGAAACCGATGTCAGAAATCTCAGAAGAGACGATATGGAGGGTTTAAAAGGACACGACGGGCAAATGCTACTTGAGTTCTTTGAATCCAAAAAGGAGACTGATCCTTTATTCTATTTTGATTACCAATGTGATCCCGAAGGGCGATATATTGTCCCATTGTGTCTGGGTAGATGGTATCGGTAGAAAGAATTATGAAGTATTTGGGGATGTTCTCTGCTTTGATGCTACCTACAACACAAATCGATACGGGATGTTGTTCGTACCATTTGTTGGATTCAACCATCACTGGCAATCAATATTCCTAGGTTGTGGGTTCATCCCCAATGAGAAGGCATCCTCATTTGAGTGGTTCTTTGAAAAGTGGCGAGAAGCAATGGCATTCGATCCGATGAATATCGTGACAGATGAGGATCGTGGAATAACTTCTGTAGTTTCTAAAGTTTTCCCAGCAACGTCACATAGATATTGCATTTGGCATATTTTGGATAAGTTACCGCATGAAATGCGTATGGAAAATAACGTTGACGATTTCAGGGATGCTTTGAAGACTATCATTTATACGACGGAATTAAAACAGAATTTGAACAGAAGTGGAAAAATTTGATCTCCCAGTACAAACTTGAGAATAACAAATGGTTGAAGGAAAAATTTGAGATCCGCGAAAAATGGGCTCCCGTGTACGCAAGAGACTCATTTTGGGGCGGCATGTTGAGTACCCAATGTAGCGAATCGCTACATTCATCCTTGAAGCACCATACTCATAAGAAGTACTCATTACATGAATTTGCTGTCATCTTTGACCGACTCTTAGTAAAACAAAGATACGATGAACTTAAAGAAACACATCGTAATCGCGAGGAGAGGCCAAAATTGAAGACCGAATGGGCGTTGGAGTCACAAATGGCGGGAACATACACACTGAAGATTTTTTACAAATTCCAACAAGAAGTTGTAAAAAGCTTATTACTTAATGTGAGTTTAATTGCGGTATGGATACACCGGATAGTGCAGCTTATTCTGTAACAGTTTGTGGAAATGCAGAACCAGGGAGAGTGATTTCTTATTGTAAAATCACTAAAATTGCTAAATGCCCTTGTGCCATGTACAGCTTCATTGGCATTCCTTGCAAACATTTATTGGTAGTTATTCGGTTCACAGATCACACCGCACTACCCGAGCAATATATTTGCAAGCGATGGACCAGGGATCAAATGAGAAGAAGCAGTATACCGGTTCCCAATAGTATGGGCGACAATTTTGCCTCTTGTTATTGTGAACTGACTATGCACTCAAGACATTTGGTCGATCTTGGTTGTTCTTTAGAGCGAGGGTACAAGTACATGCTCGACCACATGCTCAAGGGTATCGAAGGCTTTGCTAATACTGAATCAGTGAACAGCACACCACACGAAGGTAGCGCACAATTTTGAGAGTGGTGGAAATGCACATGCACATGCACATGTAGGTGACCCCGTGCAGTGCACCACAAAGGGGAGGCCTAAAGGGAAAATATTGAAGTCTATCAGAGAAGGCCCAAAAACAAAGAGGCCAAGACTGTGCAGGACATGCCTTCGTGTCGTAGGTCACGATTCACGGAATTGCCCAAAAAATATAGCAAGGTAATATATCAGAGACTATGTATTTGTTAATTGTACTCAATGAATCTAAACTTGTTGTAGTCGATACTAACACATGCTTTTTCCTTATTTAGTGGATCGGTAGGGTTTGAAGAAGCTCCAAACACTGGGAAGAGTGATGATGATGAATGCCAAGGTTCGTGCTAAGGGGTTTTTCATGTTATGTATGTCATATCAAACTTTGAAGATAAACACCGAATAATTGCTTACTTTTTTATTTTGTCGTGAAGATAATTACTAATTTCGACTCGATTATTAACTCCAATTTATATTTTTATTTTGGTGTAGGTCCAGAATGAAACAAAATCGCGGCCATGGAAAGAATGAATGCGTTGAAAAATTACTTACTTTTGATTGTAACCGTGTGGTTAATTGAATGTATCTATTTGGTACAATTTAATAACTGATGTATTTATTCGTAGTTTAATCTCTGTATGTCAGTTTATTTTGTGTATTTGTGAACTACATATGTTGCTATGGATTTTGATCTTGTATTTGGGTAGCGAATGTTTACTTATGTCGAAATTTGTGAATTTTGAAGATGTGTGCAATTTGGGGAACTCGATCTGTTTGTGAATTATTTGGTAATGAAAATTGTCTGGATGCCGATGTGAACAGATTTATTATTTGTGTGGGAGATTGTGTATTTTGTGGATGATATATCTATATTGTCGAAAATTGTGAAAATGTACGCAGTGTTGAAGAAAAGATGCTGCCAGATACTCCCTACTAAACCCGTTATTGGGGATAACGGGTTACGATAACGTAACCCGTCATCTTGAATAACGGGTTAAGTAGATAGATATTGGCAGTCCTTAACGAATACTTCACATGTAGGGGATGAAGTTCGGGCAATATCTCTCCACGTAACCCGTTATTGGCATTAACGGTTTTATATCACCTAACCCGTTATTACCAATGACGGGTTAAGGAGATAGATATTGGCAGTCCTTAACCAATACTTCACATGTAGGGGATGAAGTTCGGCCAATATCTCTCCACTTAACCCGTTATTGGAGTTGACGATTTTATATCACCTAACCTGTTATTACCAATGACGGGTTAGGTTGAGATTTATTTACAGAACTTTGTTGATACATATACATCTTTTGTTGATACACTAGGTTTGCCCGTTGACACGTGCCTACGGCATGTCTTCGGAATGGTGCATCTTGTTTGATCATAAAAAATAGTTTTGGAGGTCTAGCAAATTAATTGAAATAGCAAACATAGAGCCAAAAAATATGTTTTTTTCTGATTTTTTTGAATTATTTTTAAAGTTTTTAAAATTTAAAATTGTTAAATTTTTTAATTTTTTAATATTTTAAAATTTTAAAAAATTTATTTTCTTAATTTTTTTAATAGAAGAGGGGGAGAGAGAGAAAAAAAATTAAATAAATATAGGAGTTGTTTTGGGTGGGAGATTTGAATTTGAGTTTTGGGAGAAACTTTTGGGGAGAAAATATGTTTTGTATGGTTAGATCTGAGCCTTTGATTTTTGGGGGGATTGAAGGAGAGCCACTTGATAGCTTTCTTTGTGTTTTATTATATACATATTTTGTTGATACATATACATATTTTTGGGGGGATTGAAGGAGTGCCACTTGATAGCTTTCTTTTGTTGATACATATACATATTTGTTCATTCACAACAAATAACTTAATGAACTTTCGTTTGTGTTGGATATATCTTCTTTTGTTGATACATATACAAATTTGTTCATTCACAATAAGCCATTTGCAACAACAAATTTATTCATATATCAAACATTACAAACTGGCAAGAACAAGTTGTTTGAAGATACATAGAATGCATACATAACTCAAGCAAATTGACATTACAAAGTCATCCTTTGACACTCTACTTCAAAATTGAAATTAATTTAGTGTACAAGTACATGCTCGGTTTCTTCTCAAAGTGATAGGAAGGACTGCTGACTCTGCCTTTTTTTGAATGCATAAGTAGCAGTTATCCCCCCTGCATACAATTTAGTTCACTACTATTACACAAAGGTAAAAATTCTCCGCTTCGTGGGATAGCGTAGTAGTGGGTGTAACCATATATTCAAAGTACTTGACAACTTCTTGACACGCACTCCTCATATTCATACTATTTGTTGCACGATTGTGAGGTGTGCATGCCAAGAAGCTGAAAAGTAGCATGAATACACTGTGGCACCCACCACTACTCCTTCCTACGAAGCAGAGAATTTTTACACTGTGTAACAATAGAGAACGAATGTGTATAAAAGGAGGACAATTGCTACTTATGCAAACACATCTAAAAGCTAGAAAAAAGAAGACTAAGGAAAATGAAGGAAAAAAAAAAGGCAGAGTCGGCGGCCCTCCCTACCACTTGAGAGAAACCGAGCATGCACTTATACACTGAAATGTTCATGCACAAGTCACTCTACTCCTGCATCTTCATACACAAGAACAACAATTGTAGGCGACCATCTTTGAACTCAAATTTCTTTCATAACTCAAACTTTTTCCCCCCCCTTTAAGAAGAAGAGATTATCTTGAAGAGAAGAAGAAAAGATTGGCTTCACATACATTTTTTGGAGAATGACTTATTTGAAGTGTCTCCTCCCTATTTTTTTCCCTTTCTTCTCTACATTGGGTTCATTCTCATTTGAGTTATAAACTCAATATGCTCAGTTATAGGGAAGATTAGAAGGAGGGGTGCATGACATGACAGCTATCATGTACAGACCAATGGCCATCAAACAAGATGGGATGAAAACAACAAGAAGAAGAAGACAAGAAGGTCAAATCCTTGATACACTTCAATTCACACTGATACAAAACTCAAAAAGTATGATACAAGTCTCCAAAAAACAGCAGCAAGGACAGCAATTGTCTCCACTAATTTGATACACATCTCAAAATGTACAGACCATGTCTGCAAATTACATCTGTATAACTCGTTGTTGGTGACAACGGGTTAAGTACACTTAACCCGTCGTTACCAAGAACGGTTTAAGTATACTTGGTCTATGCCAATACTTGGTCTGTACATGATGAACCACTGCCAATATTTGTCAACGTAACCCGTTGTTACGGATAACGGGTTAAGTTAACAAAAATCGTTATCACCAACGACGGGTTAAGTACACTTATATTTACAGAATTTTATGGCTACATGCATAAGTAGATGGCGAAGTTCTGCCAATATACATAAACTTAATCCGTTATTGACAATAACGGGTTAAGTACATCTAACCCGTTATCGTAAATAACGGGTTAAGTGTACCTATATCGGCAGTACTGAAGATTATTAAATCGCATGGAAAAAAATGTGTAAACAAGTTTGTAAATATAACATATAAAGTAGTTCACTTAATGAAAACAATTTATGATAAATTATTCAAACACCACTTTGACCATACTAAAATCTGCTCATAAAATTTTATATAATCAGCTTTTCATAGATGTTCGTTACGCGATTTCAAATTTTGGTTGTAAACAAACAAATTTTTAAAACATTTATGTTCATTCAGCGAATTCGGTTTAAACAATTATGTTAGATATAATTTTTGGTTGGGTTAGAGTACTTTGTAGGGTTAAAGTAAGGTTACAGTAGGTTAAGGGCAGGGTTAGGGTTAGCGGGGGTTAGGGGTTTGGTTAGATCTTGTTTTTTATTTATTTCAATTCCTCGCCACGTAACTAACCAATATAAAATCGATATCATCAAATGAATATAAAAATTAACGCATATTAATTTAGTATTTTGTTTCATAAAAAACAATTTAAAAAAAATTGTAGGTTAGGGTTAGGGTTATTATAGGGTTAGTAGGTTAGGGTTAGCGATTAGGGTTAGGGTTAATGTAGGGTTAGGGTTTCCACTCTTTTTCACTTCGTATTAGAACAAGTTCAAAATGGGAATAACCTAAAGTACATAGCCAAATGTAGATCCCCCACGTGTCTACAAAAAACCAACTGTACATCCCCACATGTAAAGAGAAAACCACATGTAGCATTTGTTGGTTTTTTGGAAGCCATTGATAACACGAAGAAGATAGAGACGGGAAGATGAGGAAAAAACCACATGTAGATTCCCACATGTAGCCTATACATGAAAAAAAACACATGTACATCCCCACATATAGCGTATACATGGAAAAAACACATGTACATCCCCACATGCTGATATCCCTAATGGAAAAGCCTAACCAGATGCGTCACGTCATCAGATCCAATTAATTGACCATCAAGAACTGGATCTGTACATAGCGTTTTTTCCATATATAAGCTACATGTGGGGATGTACATGTGGTTATGTAGTTTAGGTTTTTCTCATATTGAAGTGTCTGCAATAATAGTAGGCGGGTGTTGAGTTCTGCTTGTTTAGCTTGGTACTTTTTCCCACTTAGGTGTATGTTCAAAGTTTTCTGGCTTGTGGTGGTCACTTGGCTTAGATGACAACACCACTTCTTTGGTGGAGACAATGGCCTACACTCTAGATTGTGGAAATGTAGCCTATATGATTGTGAAAATGTAGCCTATATGAGGAAAAAACCACATGTAGATACCCACATGTAGCCTATATGGGAAAAAAGCCACCCGAACTTGTAGAAGCGAGTTTTGAGTCACGGTTCGGGAAATACGGCCGTGTACCGCTTTACTTAGTTTTTTTTAACCGAAATCGATACGCGGCCATATCTCTCGAACCGTGAGTCGAAACTCACTTCTACAACTTGGGGTGGCTAATACTACGTGAGACGAACCACCTCGCAAAGTTTCGTATTTTTTGGAGATCGTTTGAAGGGTTTTCTAATCTAACCACACTTAGAAAATTCTAAGTCAAAAACTTCTCATTTGAGGAATTGAAGAAAACCGCACAAACGGCATCCAAAAATTATAAAACTTTTTGACTTGGTCGGATTTACGTAGGGCAAGCCAACCGAACTTGTAGAACCGAGTTTCAAGTCACGGTTTGTGAGATACGGCAGTGTACCGGCTTTAGTTATTTTTTTTCCAACCGAAAGCGATACGCGGCCGTACCTCTCGAACCGTGAGTCGAAACTCACTTCTACAACTTGGGGTGGGTTCTCGTAGGGGACGCCAACCAACTCACAAAGTTTCGTATTTTTTGGAGGTCGTTTGAAGGGTTTTCTAATCTAACCGCACTTAGAAAAAGACCAATACAAAAACTTCTCATGCGAGGAAGTTGAGAAAACCGCACAAACGGCATCCGAAAATTATAAAACTTTTCGACTTGGTCGGATTTACGTAGGGCAAGCCACCCGAACTTGTAGAAGCGAGTTTCGAGTCACGGTTTGCGAGATACGGCCGTGTACCGCTTTACTTGGTTTTTTTTCAACCGAAAGCGATACGCGGCCGTATCTCTCAAACCGTGAGTCGAAACTTGCTTCTACAAATTGGGTTGGCTTCTCGTAGGGGACACCAACCAACTCGCAAAGTTTCATATTTTTTGGAGGTCGTTTGAAGGGTTTTCAACTCTAACCGCACTTAGAAAATTCTAAGTCAAAAACTTCTCATTTGAGGAATTGAAGAAAACCGCACAAACGGCATCCGAAAATTATAAAACTTTCCGACTAGCTCCAATTCACGTAGGGCAAGCCACCCGAACTTGTAGAAGCGAGTTTTAAGTCACAGTTCGGGAGATACGGCCGTGTACCGCTTTACTTGGTTTTTTTCAATCGAAAGCGATACGCGGCAGTATCTCTCGAACCGTGAGTCGAAACTCGCTTCTACAAATTGGAGTGGCTTGTACTACGTGAGACGAACCTACTCGGAAAGTTTCGTATTTTTTTACGGTCGTTTGCAGGGTTTTCAACCATAACCGCACTGAAAAATTTCTAAATAATTTCGTATATACAATTCTAATTCTACAAATTACTAACGCAAGAAACATAATTCGGCAATTGAATATACTTGAAGTCAACCCGATTCTACATCTAAAATCTACTAAGGCATATAAATTTTTTCCCAATTTCTAAATATTTTACTACACACAAATTTTAAAAAAAACACAAATATAGATTATTGAGGTAAAGAAGTAGTGTATTCCTTACAAAATAGGTCCAAATCAAGCCAAACAATCGTTCTTGGAAGAGAACTAGGGTTTCGATTTCGTATCGAAGAGGGGAAGAGAAGGTAGGGTTTCCAACTTTGGAGTTGGGAGGAGGGGGAGCGGACGTAAGTGGGTTGATTTGGGTTTTCGACGAAGGATTTGGGTTTTCGACGAAGGATTAGGGTTTTTTTCCCGTTGGGTTCGTCGAAGAAATAATAACGACCGATAGAGAAATCGTCGAAGAAGACGATCTGAATGCACCTTCAAATGATTTTAGATTGCCTTAACCCGTTCTTTCTCCGTTTTTGGAAAGAACGGGTTAAGGCTATTTTTTTAAATAAAATTTTTCTTTAACCCATCATTACCAACGACGGGTTAAGGCAAATTTTTATTAAAAAAATCTGGACCGTTGGATCTTTTGATCCAACGGTCCAGATCAAAGTTCACACGGGTCTGTGCGAACAGACCCGCTTCCGACCCGTTTGCAATGGAAGAAAGCTCTCTCTCTCTCTCTCTCTCTCTCTCTCTCTCTCTCTCTCTCTATATATATATATATATATATATATATATATATATATATATATATATATATATATATATATGTATATATAGAGGGCTCTTCAGTTGCGCACCTCTTTGGTGCGCACTCTCCCACGGCCGTCCAATCCATGATCGAATCATGATCTTGATCGGGTGGCTATGGTTTCTCCCACTCTTCTCATCTAATATTGAGGGTTGTTTGGACATTTCACTTCTTCCAGCTACCCCTTCTCTCTCCTTCTCTCTCAGTTTTATCTCTCAATTCTCTCTTTGAAATCCCTCCCAAATCTCAAACCCTAGCTCCTGACGTCCGTCACTCACTTCTTTTGCCGTCGAAACCCTAGCTTCTTCGTCCCTCTGTCATTCTCCCCCGACCTCTGCCACCAATATCCATCCCACCATTCGACTCAACCTCCAAACCCGATTTCCATCTGAGCACCGCCACCACCAATCGATTCCACCTCCAAACTCCCCGCCCTCCGCAGCCTACCCTAAAGCTCCACCTTCGAAACCCTATCCTCCACTCTCCATCTACAGCTGTATTTTTGTTTAAACTATTGTAGACAAACGAAGGCAAGAAATCAAAACCATGAAGCTGGAAAATAAGAAACTTCAAGAACAGTAAGTGGATTGACAGCTGTATTTGTTTTCTAACTGATTCTCTTCGTTACTTTGTGTAATGTTTATTACATACTACTTTTTCTTCTCATTTATGTGCAATTTTCGTTTAAACTTCACCTTCTAATATAGAGAAGATACATTGGAACATTGGTTGGTTTACTCTCGAAGCACATCTATCATGTTACATTTCTCTATATAATTTTGCGGCGAGGCTTTTCCAAATATTTTCAAGGGGTTTTAGTCGATTAAATTAGAAATTCATTGTTTTGAAATTCTTGTTATAGAAGACTAGTCGCTTTGTGGTCTACTAACGCTGAGAAATGCAACAAATTGATTGGGCATTCCACCCCCGAAAGAGAGCATTCTGCTGAAACAGTTTTGATTGCTCATCTCTGAATTGTGGTGTAATCTTATTCCCAATGCCAATCTCGAGGCAACTAATCTTTTGTCAGGATTGAGTATTGCATTTAATTTTGATATTTCATTTCAATTTGATTTTTATAGGTTCACGGAATTTAAGGAGAGGGAAAAGGAGCTCTCGGTCAAGGTACTTTTTATTCGCTTCAGTTTCATTAGTTTAAACACAATTTGCTGCTAGATGTTCTATAAGAAGTTCACAACTGTAACTATGCTGAAATCTTCATTTTACTAAGTAGGAAGAAAAGCTTAAAAGAGAGCTTCGATCATATCAGCTACTATACGAGAAACTCTCTGAAGAGCTAATTCGCTGGAGGCGAAGGTGGAGAAGTCGTAACATTTAATATATTTTTTCCCCATTATTTTTTCTGTTAGTTCTGTGTAGTTTAATTCGACGTTGGCAGATGGACCGTCTGTATATCAGTCCTTTTGCGTTGCTGTAACTTAATTTGTATTAGGATCCAGTCCAACTTTAGAGTTAGTGATGTAATGCATGACTCGTAATGAAATAGACAGGAATTACAAAGCGATTTCATTTTGCTGCGAACAAACTGGTATGTTTATAAGATTTAAGTTTCCCCTCATTGATTTGTTATGTAACTCATCCTCAAAAGAAACAATAGTTATATGTGCTGAATATCCCTGGAAGAGTGTTTGTGTAATGAAATTTGTGTTGAGTTTATTGCGTTACTGTATTTGTAGACACATGTATGTATCTGGAATCAAGTGCTGCTCCCGTCGAAATCTGCTTATATGGGAAAGTCGACCCAGCCCATTTGCAGGCCTACATGGGGGTCATGACCATATTGTAACAGATTAACATAATACGATTGATGTCGCAAATTTTTCTTTGTTTCGTGTATCTGAAAGGCATCAGTTGATGCAAGTCTGTTTACTCGTAAGAGGTTGAAGGTTTGAGTTATGCTTGTATCAATCTCTTATATCACGAGTGAGTATGGTTTGTACTGTATATATCATAGTCTAGCATGTATCAAATATGAGCTGTCTGGCCTAGTCAGATTGAAAATTTTTCTACCGATACTTCCGATGATGTGTATAAAGAACAGTCAATGATTATCCGATACCAAGGTTCACAAAATTACTCCATAATTTTTTGGAACAGTAGAAGGGAATTCTTCCGAAATGCAATTTCGGTAATGTCTTGTTGCATGAGATGGGTAGAGTCTGAGATAAAATGGTTTTCGAGTTCAAATGTTACTAACTTGAGAGACATTGCGTCAAAACAAAAATATGCACCTCATCCTTACAATACCCGCCCACTCATTTTGAAGTGAACAAGTAGTAGTTGACAGCAGTGCAAGGAAAGACCTAAAACTACTTAAACGAACAAAGAATAGTTTCATTGCCTCCTTCCTACTTGTCTCTGTCTACTTCCGACTAATTGTCATGGGATCATCAGAGTTTAAGTGGTTGATCGGTGCGAGAAGTTGACCTGCAAACAAATCATAAGAAGTTGATTTCAGCAGCTTTGAGCCCCTAAATCTAGAAGTTACAAGTTGATATGGCAAGGAATTGACTGAATACTTGATTAAACCCTAAAATTCAATTAAATAACTACTACAATCTCATCAATCGTAAGGTATTTAAAAAAAAGATAGATATTACAAACAAATAACATCAAAAGGAATAATACATAGAGTTTAAACTCCAAAATTCAACCAAATTACTACTACAATTATATTTGTTTCCTACCAATATACAATCAAATACATTCAAAATACAATTACAATCTCATCAGCATGAAAAAAAAAATAAAAAATAAAATGGGATTTCCCAAAATTCACCCTACTCATATCTTCCACAAAATACTACTCCCTCTGTTTCACTTTAAGTGATATTTAGGAGTTTTGCACACAAATTAAGGAAAGGTGAGATAAACATTTGTTTCCCTCTACACCCTTATTAATAAGTCTCCATGATTTAATTATTAATTCTTTTTCCAATACAGATTCTGATTTCAAGAAATTGTAATTAATGTTTTCTCAATACAAATTCTGTTTTCAAGAGAAAATAGAATTACTAATTCTTTTTTCAATACAGTTGGCATTAAATTTTTGGAGAAAATAAAATCTAGAAAGTTGAAACTACAATTTTCTAAGAATATTTGATAGGATTAAGATGAGTAATTAAGACAAAATTTCAACATAAATAAGGATTTTCTTGGAAAAAAATAGAAAAAAATTGGATAATATCACTTAAAATGAAACAAGAAAAAAAATCCTAAATATCACTTAAAATGAAACGGAGGGAGTAACAAAAGTCTGCTTCTTTGCCACCATAAACACACCATCACAATTCACAACCAACAAATCTCAGTCATCACCACCATCAATTGCTAAGAATTTTGAAGCACTTCTTGTGGACGATTGAGGGACCAGACTCGTCATACTCTCCCTTGGAGATCCACATCTGTCAAAAAATTACAATACTACCGTCAGGTAACGACAATAATACTATCTTCCACCTAAATAAACTTGAACAATAATACTTAATAAGTCAAAATAATTACCAACTATTTTCAGTTTTACATCTTAATAATTCTCTTTTACATTCTTTTTCTGAATTTTACTCACAAACCCATTCTTGACTATACGAAACCAAACCATCTTTAAAAACCTAATATCCAGTCAATATAACCATTTTTCTAAGCTGTTTTAACTCCAAACATCAGTAACCTGAACTATATACCTCCTTCATACTTCACTTTCCAACCACAACTAAAAATAGTCCGATGTTGTTCTAAGAAAAAGATGAAAGAAAGGATTACCTGGGCTAGTCTTTGAAGAGCAATCGCAGACATCAATCCAAATGAACAACTGATACAAATGAACAACTTAAGATGAATACTAAAAGAGACCCAAATTAAGTTAATGGGCATGTAACCAAATAGGGACTTGTTCTCAGAATTTGGGATTTTAACCGATAATACTAACACCGAATTCAATGTGCAGTAGAGACAAAAAGAGAATGAACATTCTTTTCTGAATGAAGAAAAACTTAATTGGGACTTCCTTATGTTAACTCGATCAATGCATTTACTATAAATGAATATGGCTTAGTACCGATTTTGAAAATTATCAGTAGCAAACCCAGTGACGGAATATAAAGGAATCCGAGGCGGGGGTGTTATGTCTTTCCTAAATAAGAGGAAGTGCTCTTGAACTTTGGAGTGTTCTTCGTGTTTGGAGGTTTTTTTCTTAAGACGGTTGCTTCTCTTCCATTATTTTGATCCTGCAGTACTATTTCATGAGTATCTTTGGTAAAATAAATGCAAAAAATGATAGGAACTAGAAGATAGAAAGAGCATACTAAGGTGCTGAGATGAGATTGGCTCGGTCAATTCTACAACTTAACTGGGTGCCTTCAGGGCGGTCGTTGTATGCCCCACCGGCTGTGAGAATATGAGCATAGACCCAGACGATAGCGATGGTTACCAACAGTGAAAATCTTTCAAAAATGGGCACTTTCCTGACATGTATATACTTGAGATATTGAGAGGCAACAATAAATAGGATGAGCATGGGAACACCAATCTCTACACACTGGCCAACCTGAAAAATATGCAAGGGAGTACTTCAAAGATCAGTTGGATACACTATTTCTACTGTTAATTAGTTGATTAAAATAACGAAACAGGGCCAAATTATTACTAGTTTTTTAAAAAAGAGAAAGAACTAACAATTTAAAATATATAGTGCTCATATTTCCCATTATGACTTGTCAAATTTTGTCTTGGGCATTCTACATAACTTCCAATTTATAGTTTTTCTAGAAGGTAAACAATAAAGAAAAAATCGCGAAGAAGTAAAGTCGGCATTGGCTGATTGCATACGTACAATTATGGTTACAAATCACAATAACTGAAAAATATAATTAATAGATCAGACAAATCTACTGACCAGTCAATATATAGACTTGACATAGTAATAAAAGGGAAAAAGTGGCAGAAAGCAGTAATACATACCACAGGGAATCCTCTGTTAAAAAGTCCAAAGCCCACCAGCGCAACCACCGGTACCATCCCCAAAGGGCTAAAAAATCTTCAATCATTCAACAAACATTCATGGTCAGCTAAACGAACATTTAAAAGTTTTACATAAAAAAGAAGAAATATTTCATAAACCTGAAGATAAAGCAACAATGTTTACCTTGAACAGATGCCCCAGAAGTGACTGTAGCCGAGAATGATTTGAACGCTCGATGAAACTATAAGTGCTCCTTGTATAGCTCTCATCATTCGAAGAAACCTCTATAAGGGACACTATAAGTGCTCCTTGTTTGGAGGTGGAATCGATTGGTGGTGGCGGTGCTCAGATGTAAATCGGGTTTGGAGGTTGAGTCGAATGGTGGGATGGATATTGGTGGCAGAGGTCAGGGGAGAATGACAGAGGGACGAAGAAGCTAGGGTTTCGACGGCGAAAGAAGTGAGAGACGGACGTCGGGAGCTAGGGTTTGAGATTTGGGAGGGATTCAAGGAGAGAATTGAGAGATAAAACTCAGAGAGAAGGAGAAAGAAGGGGTAGCTGGAAGAACTGAAATGTCCAAACAACCCTCAATATTAGATGAGAAGAGTGGGAGAAACCATAGCCACCCAATCAAGATCAGGATTCAATCATGGATCGGACGGCCGTAGGAGAGTGCGCACCAAAGAGGTGCGCAACTGAAGAGTCCTATATATATATATATATATATATATATATATATATATATATATATATATATATATATATATATATGAGGCTTCTTCCGTTGCAAACGCTACTGTAGCAGTAGCGAACGTGCGAACCACTTAACCCGTCATCCACAATGACGGGTTAAGGCAAAACACATAACCCGTCATTGGTGATGACGGGTTATGTGTTTTGCCTTAACCCGTCATTCCCAATGACGGGTTAAGTGGTGTGCACGAGTTCGCACGACATTTGCGTTTGCAATGGAAGATAACCCTATATATATATAGGGTAAAAGGGTTATGAGCAACTTGCTCATTTAGTAAATGAGCAATTGATTATATGGCATACATGTGATTGGACAATCTTTAAAAAGGTTAGTTGTCCAATGTATCACATGCATGCCACATAATCAATTGCTTATTTACTAAATGAGCAAGTTGCTCATATCCCTTTTACCCATATATATATATATATATATAGGAAGAGAGAGAGAGAGAGAGAGAGAGAGATAGAGAGAGAAAATTAAATAAATAATGGAGTTGTTTTGGGGGATTTGGATTTTAGTTTTGGGGGGAAACTTTTGGGGGGGGGGGGGAGAAATGTGTTTTGTGGGGTTAGATCTGGGTCTTTGATTTTGGGGGGATTGAAGGAGAGGCACTTGATAGCTTTCTTTGTGCTTTATTTTATATATATATATATATAGGATTTGGTTCGGGTGAGAACCATGTCCTGGGGTGAGATCTTAAGGGCCTATCCCAGCCACTCATCTGCTTAATCTTAACGGTCAAGATTTTTTTCAATTAAACAATAAGATTAATTAATATTTGCATTTAGATGGGAATCCCTTTAATTAAGCGCTGTTGACCGCGAAATAAAAGGAATGAAGATCACAGATTATTACGCAACATATATTGCCTTTTTTATTTCGAAGTTGCTATTTAGTACATACAATATTGCTATTTAATACAAAATCATTTGCTATTTACCTGTTTGAAATTGACTGTCATATCAATAAAGTACATACAACAAATTAATTAAGAAATCCGAAGTTGCTATTTAGTACATACAGTATTGCTATTTAATACAAAATCAATTGCTATTTACCTGTTTGAAATTGACTGTGTAATTATTGGGCTGAAGGAACGAATTGGTGAATGATTCTGCAGTTGCTATTAATTTGGGATACAAAATCTTCTCCAATATTTTACGGGAATAAATTATTTCTCTCTCCAGTTTGACCAAATTTGCCTTAACCGTCACACACAAAAATATTTGCATTAAGATGGGAATCCCTTTAATTAAGCGTTGTTGACCGCGAAATAAAAGGAAAGAAGATCACAGATTATTACGCAACATATATTGCCTTTTTTATTTCAAAGTTGCTATTTAGTAATTAAGAAATCCGAAGTTGCATAATCTCAGCCATACAAAATGATTTGATGAGTGGTTGGGAGAGGCCCTTAGGTTCTCACCCCAGGGTTGGTTCTCACCCGAACCAACCCCTATATATATATATATATAGCAATGCTTCATTGAAAACGCTACTTCCAATGAGATACATCTTAAAATGAGATAATGAGATATATAAAAAATGACCATTGGATATAATTAGATTGAGATGAATGGCTGTAATCAATTTGGTTTATTTCTACTAATCTATCATAAGAAAAACCAATAAAAAAAAATAATAAAAAAAATTTTTAAAAAAAAACCCAAACGAAAACTCAATAAAAAACCAACTGTTATTTCATCTATATGATGAACAAACCAGAGGATTCCCTAACCTAACTTGCGTTAATTCTCAAACTGCCGTAGCTGTGTTTCCGTGCCGCCGTCGTTGCCACGTCTGAGTTCAATCCAGAGAGGTTCGCAGTGAGATCATTCTCACTCACTCGACACTTTCTTCCCTTTGCATCTGGCCCTCGTAATTGTGTTGGGCAGGCTTATGCGATGATTGAAGCAAAGATCATACTTGACTTTTTGCTTTCCAACTTCAGGTTCACCATTTCGAAGAATTACAGGCACGCGCCCATCAACATTCTCACCTTAAGGCCCAAATATGGTGTACCAGTTTACCTAGAATCCCTGTATATTTGTTCTCAACCTGAAAAAAAAAGCAGGATGATTATGGAGACATAGGAGGAGTGGGGTGGATAAAGCAAAGCTTATATTAAAGTAGTAGTATAAAAGAAAGATGCAATTTAAGTTTTAATGCTACAAGTGAAACTTGTAATGTAGTATGGTTTGTTTCCAGGGTGCTACACTTTCTTTTCAGCCCAATTTGGCATATCATGATGCTGCTTCTTTTGTTTTTTAACTTTCTTCTGTTGCTTGAGAATGCAGGTAAGAAGTGAGACGGAAAAAAGAAAAAGAAAAAAATCATCTTTCCTGAAGCTATTGGAGTTCTCCAGTCGCACAAGAAAGTAGCTGATGAACTATTCTCAAGTAATTCCGACAGTCAATACTCTTCAATCAAATTCAGAAAGGAAAATGATTTGTAGAAAGTGTTTTGAAAGGGATTGCGATGGAGATGGAATCGGCATGCATCATTTGTTGATTTCCCTGTCTCAAGTTCATATTGGAATATCTCACCCAACACCTGTTTGGTTGTTTTCTATAAGACCGAATGGAGCGAACATTGGATCAAACAGTTTCACAGAGACCCAAATCTGAAACCTCTAAAAGTGCTATCAAACATCTAATATTGGTAGTTCATCTCCAGACAATCACGCAGGGACCAAGCCTAACCTGGAAGAAAGTTTAATACAGACTTAAATCAAGATTGAGAATCTCTGAAAGTTTCTAAAATTCAGGATTTTTCAAACAGTCAACAGATTTTGATTTACACATCGAACACACCAACATCCACGATTAAACGCATTCAACTCATGCAAAAGCTCGGCACTCACTTCTCCAGCTTGCAAAGTATACAGTACATATTGTTAGTTCAATGTATATATCATATCATAAAATCAAATTCATATCAGTACAGAAGCTTCATATTGAACAAACAATTGCCCGCAGCAACATTCAGAACACTACAACTCGATTAATAAAGGTGTTCATGTCATCAACCTCTCCCTTTAATAGGCTACAAAGCCAAAAAAACATAATTCTTTCATCCTTTGCTAGCTCTCGGATCATAGAAGAAACAGTTAATCATTTGAATCAAGCATTTACCCAAGTATATTCTAAGAACATGAATACACCCTCACAACTGGTGTAGAATATAACCTCAAATGAAACTCTAGCTACATATACAACACAAAGAGGATAACCAAATTGATGTGAAAAAAACACATATCTGCATAAGGGCCAGCTGATCTGGCCCAACTTTAAGATCTTTCATGTCAATCTCACTTACTATACAAGGATTTTCCATTAGAAGTTCCACAAAGTTATAACTTCCACAGACCACTTAGACCTCAACTTCTGAAAAATATTGTCTGCAGGCATTTGGGATTATCTTTTCTGATTCCAGTCTGTAATGATCATATATCCAACTCGTGCAGGCAGAGCATGAAGGTCTGATCAAATAGTTAGCAGAAACAATTAGCTGAAACTCCGCAGTATCGATATTTGCACCTGAAGATCAGCAATATCCATATCATGACCACCTTCAACTAAGCCCCATCGGTCAACCTGGCAAGCAAATTATTAGCAAGTTATGAGCACACACAATTACAGATCCAGCAGTTTCAAAGTGAGACTAATATTCACGAATGATGCAGGACATCTAAGTATTAGTCAGACTAGTGTATGTTATTGGAAAGTTTAGAGGAGAATTATATTAGAATGTATGCTTAACTTTCTCGCCAATTGATGTGGCACAATCTCCGCACAAATTTCTGAAGATGCAGAGGGAAAAGAAAATTGTGCCTCTTCATTTAGTGAAAAAGATTGAATTCACATAGTCAGCGACTAAAAGCATTATTATTTGAGTTTAGAAAGTTAGTTACTAATGAATTATAATTTTATGCTATGGCATCGATGGTAGCTATTAAGGTATCAATAGTACTGCTACTCTTTTGTCTTTGATACATGAGCTAACATAAAAGAAGATCATTGTTTCATTACAAATTTGATGATCCTAAGGCAAAAAAGAAAAACAAAATCAGAAACAAACAAACCAACCTGATGATAGGATATACCATTTGTTAGTGTATCTAATGTTGCTGGATTGTACAGAGCTCATATATTTTGAATTGAACAGGAAGATTCTAAAAAAAGGATTGCCTATTGCTCGACATTTGTTCCTCCATTACCCAGAAGGCCAGCATATCCACAGTCTGACCTATCAGCAGTTCTTGGTTGGTTCGGAGATTCTGGTGTTCCTGTCTTAGATAAGGGGAAGAAACGAGTTAATGCATATTTCCCAGTTTCTAAAGGGAGTTCGTAGCAGCATATATGGATAGGTAAAGTATATTGGCACGCAATCATTTATTTTCTTAAGAAAATCTTCAATAGCCTTAACCAGGCCATCCTGCTGTTTGCCACCAAAAAAACTATAATATACTTGTGGTTTGAACCCAAATTCAGATTGCATCCAATCAAGTATAGGGTCAATTTTCTCTTCTTGCTTTTCTGGAAATGTTGTTCGATTGTAGAGGGAACACACTGTCAGTAAGATGATCACATAGTTTTTTGAAGTTAGCTAATAACATAAAAAAAAATGATACTTCATAAAAAAAATTGATACCTGCATCTGATCCCACTGCAAGCTCCTCGACAGTTTCACCTTCTACTATTTTTGCAGTACTTTCACCTTGTTTTGAGCAGACAAAATATTTTGTTCTTAATTCTTTTGTGTTCCTATCCAAAGTTGTGATGTTCTGTTAAAGCTTCATGAAGGGACTCATTTGTATTCAGAAGTTTGTAGCCATCGCCTACTGAATTTTCATGCATCTTACAAAAGACTATATACTGTTCTAAATATTCACACTCCACCATTATTTCTTTTATCGAACTCATGTAGAATTCATCCGGACGAACTTTATCGAGACAAGCACAAGAACCATTTACATATTGTTTAGGTGGACCTAGATCAAAGTAACCACCTAGTTGAATCTCTTTAGAAATGAGGTCATCGTTGATACTCATGAATACCTGAAATTGAAAAGATTTTTTTTTTTTTGCGAAGTTTTCAAAGTTTTCATAATAGGAACATCTAAAAATTGATTCAAAAGTTGAGTGAACGGTAAAACAAAATTTGAGAAATAGATGCAACATCAATATAGATGGCAGATGGCAGAACAGTTCAATCAAGATATAGGCTTGTCGAGTAAAATTCCCTCTGATTTGTTCAATAGCTTCCTCAATAGCATTACAATAACTTGCTTCCTTAGTAGCTTCCTCAATAACTTGCTAAGGTATTGTGGTAGGGTAAAAATGGCCTGGGGGCCCAACCAGGGCCCAATACAACTCTCACTCAAGAAAGGTAAAAATAGCAATCTAGCTCGGCTTCGAACCATTACAGGGTCGGCGCCGAACCTCAAGTGCACCCCCACAGAACCGGCCTCCTCGTATCCGACGAGCCTCAGTGGTCCTCGGTCTCCGATCCGTGACAGCCCCACGGGCCGTCCCCCCTCTCTGGCGAAGCAGGGGGATGACCTGGCACAGCCTAGGCCCTCCGATTCTCCCAGAAGCACAGAAGACCCACGATCAGCCATGTCAGCTCCAAATACCACCCAGGGTTTTGCCACGTCAGCCCTATACCGCTCCTGGTATGGCCACGTCTGCCCTAAACCCCCTGGGCCCTCTGCCACGTCAGGCCCATGGGCTTTCGGGTCCAGACCCGGCCCCCTAACGGATCCAAACCCGGTTGGAATTCTCTATAAATACTAGACCCTCACCCACCTTTTCAGGTAATCAATCTTTTTCCACTTAAATTCACCTAGTTATTGCTACTCTCTCACAGAGACTGACTAGATCGTCGGAGGGTCCGCCACCGGGACAAACCCCGGTGTTTCAGGACCGTCTGCAGGTACACAAGACCTCGGATCCGAATCCTCTAATCCGAGCCCAGATCTCCGAATCACCCCGAGGTCGCCACAGGTTCCGCCCGGTCAGCCGAGGGTCGTCAGACGAGCAGCTTTCTCCTTCAAATACAAATTGAGTCCGAACTCACACCTGGTGCATCCACACGTCTCCCAGAAATAAACCGCATCAGGTTGGCGCCGTCTGTGGGAACTTGCTTCAGAAGCCGACCCGAGCCCGACCATCGAGCGACCTCGACAGCCGAACTCCCATGGCCTCCAGAGGCCAGGGGGCCGCGTCCTCCGTCAACCGACGGGACACACCCCCACCCAATACCAATGCCGGGCCACGCTCATCAAGGCACGGAGATTCCCATCAGGGATCCCGGCGAAGCGCCACCCGTACAGTCCAACCCGACCTACAAGGAATAATCGTCAACCGTCAAATCACCCGCAGCAGGGGAAGGGCCGCTTCCAACCCGGCCCCGAACCATCCAAGACCACCCCCCGAGAGACGGAGGCCCGCACTTAGCCGCGTCGGAAGGCAACCTTCAGACCGACCGGACAGGGTCGAGGGAGCCCCCGTCACTCAGAAGGAGTTCCAGGACTTCCGAAGAGAAATCCTTGGAGCTCTCCGACGGGCCCCCAGGGGAGAAACCTTCCATTCCCAAACCAGGTCGGACACCGAGGCCAGCGTGTCCCACCATCAACAATCCAGCCAGAGGACGATGACATACTCCTAAGGCGCCTCCAAGGAATGGAAGATCGCCTCGATCACATAGGGGACGGCGGCCAAAGAGCGGCTCAGGGGTACAGACCTATCCGACCTCCCTTCTCCGCCCCCATCCTCCAGGCAGAAATACCCAGGAACTTCCGACCTCCTCAATTCGAGACCTACGACGGCGAGGGAGATCCTGCTGATCACATGGAGGGCTTCAAAACCCTCATGATGATTCACAGTGCCTCAGATCCCCTGCTGTGCCGAGCCTTCCCGGCCACCCTTCGAGGTCCAGCTCGTGAATGGTTCTCGAAGCTCGCCCCCAGCTCCATTTACTCCTTCGACCAACTAGAGGGCAATTTTCTCGCCCACTTCGTCACCAGCCGGAAGGCGGAGAGGACTAGCGCTTCTTTACTTGGGCTCAGGCAGATAGAGGGAGAATCCCTCAGAGTATTCGTCCGGAGAGTTACCACGGAGGCGAGGTCGGTCTCCTCTCTTGATCCAGGCGTCGCCTCTGCGGTCTTTCGACACAACGTTCGTCATGGACAGCTGAAAGCTTCTCTGGTGAAGAGACCCCCCGTCGACTTTTCCGATCTCCTCAACAGGGTCGACAAATACATTAGGGCAGAAGAGGCCCTTAACCCCGAAGATACCCGGGAGGCCATCGGGAAGGGAAAGCGGAAGGTCGAAGAGGTCGAACCATCAAAGAAAGCTCCGAGGGACGCGGGGGCCATGAAGAAGGTCCCGCCGGTCCCCCGCTTCGAGAGATACACTCCCTTGACGCATAACGTATCCGCCATCCTCTTAGAAATCGAAGACAAAGGCATTGTCCGACTACCCCCCCGATCTAATAACAACAAGAATCGAGATCAACGCTTCTACTGCCGCTTCCACAGAGATCACGGGCACGAGACCGACCAGTGCCGAGCCCTGAAAGACGAAATTGAGGAACTCGTCTCACGAGGGTTCCTCCGACAATTCACCCGAGAAGGCCGACGGAATCGGCAGGATGATAGGAACCGGAGACTTTCGCCTCCGAACCCTACGTCGACCCACCCCCGTGATCAGGATCTCGGGTCCGAGGGAAACGCAGATACGCCCTCCATCTTGCACTGAGTCCACGAGGGGCCGATGGGAGGAGGGTCAAATACCTTCATCCTCGAGGCGAATGCTGTCCAAAACAACCCCTCGTCCAAGCCGCAACCGGGGCCAGTCACCTTCTCAGGAGAAGACCTCGGAGGCGTTCACCTACCCCACTGCGATGCCCTCATCATCAGCCTCCACATGGCTAACTGTGAGGTTCGCCGAATCCTCGCTGACAACGGTAGCTCAGTTAATATTCTCTTCCTCAAGCCCTTCGAGAGCCTCAAGATTACCCGGTGGAAAGCTCAAGCCCGCCGGACACACGTTACATGGATTCTCCGGCGCCCCTGTCATAACAGAAGGGATTGTTACCCTCGACGTCACCGCAGGATCGGCTCCTGTCAAAAGGACCGAATCCATGGATTTCATGATTATCAACGTCAGGGCGGCTTACAACGCCATTCTCGGCCGATCCGGACAGAACTCCCTCCAAGCGGTACCTTCAACTTACCATCTAAGACTCAAATTTCCCACCCCCCAAGGGGTCGGCATTGTCCAAGGAAACAACGAAGCAGCGCGACCATGCTATATAACCACCGTCGGAGGGGGTGCATCCCCTCTCCACGCCGCTGAACTCGAGCCCAACAGGGAAGGCCCGTACCGTGTAGTCGAGGCTGTACGCCCTGGCACGTACCGACTGGCGGATATAGACGGCCGGCTCATCAGCCGACCCTGGAACGCCGAGCATCTAATGAAGTTCCTGGAGGAGCGAACCTAGGTTCTAACTTGGCTAGTGAGTATAAAACCCTGTTGTAAACTTTCATGTGTAAAGGGCGGCTTCGACGACCGTCCCTATCTAGTATGAGAGAAATCTCTTTTGTGTCAAACTTCAAATGACTCGGCAGATCGGCATCCGAGTCCTCACTCCGGCATCATTCCCAGCGTCTCGGTAGGCCCAATCCAGGTTCGGACCAGGGGCTCTTACTAAGGCCCCACGTTGATCCCTCGCGGATCGACGGAGCCGAACCACACCACCGACGTCATTCACCGCACTCCTTAACAGAGCAAAGGAGGAAAAGAATTCTTTATTCATACTCCTTTATTTGGTTAGAAAAAACGAACAAAGACCATTACCGGACCACTCCACTCATCTCAAACAGAAGAAAGCCGCCATCTTAGGGCCCCTCGAGTCCAACAAAGGGCGGGACCACTCCGACCGAACGGCTAGGAGCCCTCTCCTCATCATGGCGTTCCCTGGGCTCAGCCACGGTCGACATACCAGCCACAGAGCTCTGGGCATCCACTGGTCGCAGGCGCTCCAGCAGGAGCAGCGCAGAAGGAACCCCCTCCGCTCGCCGATCCACGGAGGAAGATGACGAAATGCCCAACATCGTCTTGTAGCGGTATATCTCCATCTCCTTCTCCACTATGACATCCCGAAGTAGCCTCTCGGAAGGGGGCCTCTGTACCGAGGCGTTCGACGTGGTATGTCCTAGCCCGACACCTCCGAGATCCCGGTCCGCCATCGCCCTCCTCAGCCGGCTCGCCTCCTCACTTAAGGCCTCAGACTTATTCCGATAATAGTTAAAGGCCGCATCAGTGTCGTGAGCCCCCTTTCGATAGCGAACCAACGTGGCCTCCAGGGCCTCAACTTTGCTCCGGAGCCACGCCACGTCGGAGCGATGGGGGTCCACCTCGGGAAGAGGAGCCGCAACCTACAAGAAAACCAGCCAACTCAAAACGCATAAGCAAGGAGGACTGGAAACATCCGGAGTCAGAACACTTGGCCGGTCAAAAAATCCATTGTTATAAATCGAGTCGCTTCTTACAAAAAATGCGGTGGCCAGTCCGCGGGAGGCAAATACAATCGAAGGAAGGAAATAGAAAAACAAAAAATTATACAACGTGTTTTCCCACCTCAGCATCGGCAGGCGGGTCCACGAGGGGGTCGACGGGCGGATCGGGAGCAGGCCCTTCTTCGCCAGGGGCCTTCGGTGTCCCCTCGACCTCCATGTCATACTCGAAATTGGACAGATCAAGGGTCGGGTAGAAGTGCCTCACGTGGCTGATTGCCTTCGCATAACACTCATCTTGAGCATTGATCACCAGGAGCTGACTCGTCTCTGTCAGCTCTTTCCGCTCCTTGGCAAACTCCTTCTCCTGAGCCGCCATCTTCTCCGCCCATTCCCCCTTCTCCTTGTCGAAGGTCGTCTTCATCTCTTGCTCCCTCTTCTGAGAGCCTTCGAGCTCTGTCTTCATCTCTTTCGTCTCCTGCTCGGCCTTGTCCGCCCGGTCGCGCTCCCGCTTCAAAGCGGCCTCGTAAAGGCCCCTTACGTGGGCCCCCTGCACGGTCGCCTGTAGTCACCGAACACAACTGAGGGAACCTCCTCTACAAAGTAATCACGGGACAAAAGAGGTTGACAGACTTACCAGCACATTGGCCTCTACGAGGCGAGTATACGCCTCATCCAGGGTCTCGGTCTTCATCTCCGAACGATCCCGGGAGGTCGCCAACTTACTCGCCACCTCGACAGCTTGCCGCCCTCGGGTCAAACAGTCTCCCTCACAGATCGACCAACTCGGCACCCACGGTCGCCGAAGCCTCTCCTCTATCTCCGGATCCGCCAGAGGGACCTTCCCCTTATCAAGATCGGTGACCTTGCCCGGGTCCGGACCACTCTGAACCACCGCGTCCTTGACCGTCTCCGAACGAGTCCTTTTGGCCCGCGGCTGAACAGGGGCCTCGGAAACCCCCGAGGACGACCCCCTCGTCTTCATCTTCTTCCTGGCCTCCTCCTTCTTCATTTCGAGCCTTTTCGCCTTGATCGACTCAGGATCCATACCTGCAAAAAGATCCAGTAAGGACAATAAGCACAGAGGAACAATGAAGACAAAAAGAAAGAAACAACTACATACGTAGATCGGCCGGGCTCAGTCCGGCATTCACCAAGTGGCCCTCGGTCACCTTCGCCCAGTCGATGCTATATGACAAACGGAGGCGCTCAACAAACCCCCACTCATCGGCGGTCAGGTCCCTCGGCTTCGGCGTTTTATAGCTCGGCTTAGAGTGGTTCCACCGAGTGGGGATGTCCCAAGATTCCTCACTCCGGATCACCAGATACTTCTTCTTCCACTCCTTGATGGAGTCCGGATGACCATGGACAACTTTCCCCTTGCCCCGGGGCGAAATGTAGTAGATACCCTCAGCCGACGAGCCGATCATCATCATCGCTCGGAAGACATTCAGCCGTAGAGGTACCCTCTGCTCCTCACACAGCAACACGAAGCAGACGATCTGCTTCCAAGAATTCGGTCCATACTGCATCGGCGCCAAGGTCGCCCAATTCAACACCTCACGGACGAAAGGGTGAACAGGCAGCCTCAAACCGGAGATGAAGGCATCCACGGGGAAGACGCAATACCGATCCGGTAGAGGGTCGGTCGGTCGAAGAGTGGAGCTCGGTAACATGAGCTCATAGCTGGACCCTATATGGTACGCCAACCGCAAAGCCTCCAAATTACCTGCCTCCAGAACGGTCGGGAGTGCGTCCATTATCACCCTCTTCCGGCTCGGCGACGACGGTTGGACCCCACACGCCTCCTTGTCAGAAAGATCGTCGGGGTACCAACGGAACGGCTTAGGCTGTACAGATGACCCTGTCCTCAAGTTAACAGGCGCCTGACTCGAGCCCCCTATCCTCGACCCCTTCTTCTTCGAAGCCCTCTTTTTCTTCTTGGTCCGTTCCGGGGAGGGGGTAGATAATCGCCCCAGACCTGTCGGCATGGAGCTCGAACCCACGCCCTGACCTCCTACCTGTGCCCCTTCGACCCCCCATCCTCTCCAGAAACCAGCCCTAGAATCTGAACTTCGGCGGAACTACCGTCCCCCTCCTCAGAATCACTACTCTCCACAACAAAAAACCTTCGAGACCGCAGCGGCTTCACAACATACACTGGCTTATCGTCGCCTACAGACTCCCCCTCGAGGTCAGACTCCTCCCACGAAGTCGGTCTGGAGGCGGGTTTTGCGTTCCCCCCAGACGTCGACGCCGACGAGCCAGACTGAGCCCTGTCCATCTGTGCCTAAATTAAAACAAACTTACCAACAAACCGGGGGTCGCTTCGGAAGAACGAGCCTGGTACAGCGAACGGTAGGGACGAAGACTGAGGTATTGGGAGATTTTTTAGAAAAAGAAAGTGGCGAATAAGAAGGGAACGATGGGGGGGAGGGGGGAACATTTATAGAAGGGAGAAACGACTCCTCGATTTCTGCAATCACTGTTCACCGATTGACGTGTAGCGGGTGCCTGGAAAACCACGCCACGTCCTCGAAACGTGGGCCGCTGACGTCATCCAGTGCCAGGCTGGCAACCAGACACGGGGGTCGGGCCGGATAAAGTACTCGGCGGAAAAATTTTCTCTTTAAAAAGATTTAAGGCAACAGGGCTCGGTCGGCTCCCCTCTCACCTGCGAACAACTTGGGGCTTACAGCCTCGGCAGCCGAAAACCCCAAATCGTTCCCGGGTGGCAGGAAAGCCACCACCGCCTGCGCCCTGGGTTCCAGAGATCGGTCGGCTCCTCTCTCACCCTCGAACAACTCGGGGCTTAAGGCCTCGTCGGCCAAAACCCCAAATTGTTCGTGGGTGGGAGGAAAGCCACCATCACCTAGAACCCTAACAAAAAAGAAGATCAACCCGCATATTCGAGGCTCTTCACCCCCAGATCCAGGACACGGTGGATGCCCCTCCCGTCCTGATCTTTCTCGGGCCAGACAACCGTATAGGGGTCGTCTGACCCGAAAAAGGATCCGGACAGCAGAGTCGCCACCGATTCGAGGCCCATTGGCGCTACAAAGTTTATCAGAAGAGAGATGTCCGCCGAAGCAGATACCTCAGGTGGCCATTGAACCACCCTTGCTGTGATCAAACCCGCTAGGGGGGAGAGGTATTTATAGCCTCCCCCAAGGACCAGCCTTTATGACATGGGGAAAGCCAATCGACGGAAGCCCATGCGCCACCTGTGTTCAGGCCGGCGGCGTCATTTAATGCCCCTAGAAAATTGGAACATCACACGGATCCCGGAAGCGCCATCAAGACTCCGCTAAGGCGACAGGCCACGCGGTTCAAACCTTCTTCTCAGGAGGAAAACAACGACTCGCCATCACCCTTGCCGACACATAATCCCTCGTCATCTCGAGGTTCGGTCGAGCACCAGGGCCTTCTTCTCAGGAAGAATCACCGGCTCGCCATCACCCTTGCCGACACATAATCCCTCGTCTTCTCGAGGTTCGGTCGAGCACCAGGGTACTCTTCTCAAGAAGAAACAACGGCTCGCCATCACCCTTGCAGACACATAATCCCTCGTCATCTCGAGGTTCGGTCGAGCACCAGGGCCTTCTTCTCAGGAAGAATCACCGGCTCGCCATCACCCTTGCCGACACGTAATCCCTCGTCTTCTCGAGGTTCTGTCGAGCACCAGGGTACTCTTCTCAGGAAGAAACAATGGCTCGCCATCACCCTTGCCGACACATAATCCCTCGTCATCTCGAGGTTCGGTCGAGCACCAGGGCCTTCTTCTCAGGAAGAATCACCGGCTCGCCATCACCCTTGCCGACACGTAATCCCTCGTCTTCTCGAGGTTCGGTCGAGCACCAGGGTACTCTTCTCAGGAAGAAACAATGGCTCGCCATCACCCTTGCCGACACATAATCCCTCGTCATCTCGAGGTTCGGTCGAGCACCAGGGCCTTCTTCTCAGGAAGAAACAACGTCTCGCATCACCCTTGTCAACACGTAATCCCTCGTCATCTCGAGGTTGGGTCGGGCACCGGGGTACTCTCCTCCGGAAGATTCAACGATTTGCCATCTCATTTCCACGACCATGAACACTCCTCCCCGGCTAGCTCCCGCACCCCCGCAGGAGTGGGGGGCTTGTGTGGTAGGGTAAAAATGGCCTGGGGGCCCAACCAGGGCCCAATACAACTCTCACTCAAGAAAGGTAAAAATAGCAATCTAGCTCGGCTTCGAACCATTACAGGGTCGGCGCCGAACCTCAAGTGCACCCCCACAGAACCGGCCTCCTCGTATCCGACGAGCCTCAGTGGTCCTCGGTCCCCGATCCGTGACAGCCCCACGGGCCGTCCCCCCTCTCTGGCGAAGCAGGGGGATGACCTGGCACAGCCTAGGCCCTCCGATTCTCCCAGAAGCACAGAAGACCCACGATCAGCCATGTCAGCTCCAAATACCACCCAGGGTTTTGCCACGTCAGCTCTATACCGCTCCTGGTATGGCCACGTCTGCCCTAAACCCCTTGGGCCCTCTGCCACGTCAGGCCCATGGGCTTTCGGGTCCAGACCCGGCCCCCTAGCGGATCCAAACCCGGTTGGAATTCTCTATAAATACTAGACCCTCACCCACCTTTTCAGGTAATCAATCTTTTTCCACTTAAATTTACCTAGTTATTGCTACTCTCTCACAGAGACTAACTAGATCGTCGGAGGGTCCGTCACCGGGACAAACCCCGGTGTTTCAGGACCGTCTGCAGGTACACAAGACCTCGGATCCGAATCCTCTGATCCGAGCCCAGATCTCCGAATCACCCCGAGGTCGCCACAGGTTCCGCCCGGTCAGTCGAGGGTCGTCAGACGAGCAGCTTTCTCCTTCAAATACAAATTGAGTCCGAACTCACACCTGGTGCATCCACACGTCTCCCAAAAATAAACCGCATCAGGTATAGATTAGTAAGTTATGAGTAATGAAAAATAACGACGAAAAAGAGTAATAAAACAGAATTCTAGTTATAGGATATTAATGTTGGTAGAATTGAGAGTAAACCTGAGTAGGAGGATCTGATGGCGTGGGGGATGGTCGACTGGGCGCAACGGACGCGGCGAAAACGGCGATAGTGCAGACGCGGTGACGACGGCGGCGCGGAAACGCGGCTACGGCAGTTTGACAATTAATGCAATTTAGGTTAGGGAATCCTCTGGTTTGTTCATCATATAGATGAAATAACAGTTGGTTTTTGTTTGGGTTTTTTTTTTTTTGGTTTTTCTTTTGATAGATTAGTAGAAATAAACCATCCTCTGGTTTGTTCATCATATAGATGAAATAACAGTTGGTTTTTGTTTGGGTTTTTGTTTGGTTTTTTTTTTTTTTTTGGTTTTCTTTTGATAGAATAGTAGAAATAAACCAAATGGATTAGAGTCATTCATCTCAATCTAATTATATCTAATGGTCATTATTGATGTATCTCATTATCTCATTTTAAGATGTATCTCATTGGATCACTCATCTATATATATATATATATATATAGAGAGAGAGAGAGAGAGAGAGAGAGAGATTAAATAAATAAAGGAGTTGTTTTGGGGGGATTTGAATTTTAGTTTTGGGGGAAAACTTTTGGGAGGGGGGGGGGGAAATGTGTTTTGTGAGGTTAGATCTGGGCCTTTGATTTTGGGGGGATTGAAGGAGAGCCACTTGATAGCTTTCTTTGTGTTTTATTATATATATATAGCAATGCTTCATTGAAAACGCTCTTGTAGCGTTGAAAACATGAAAACAACCTAGGCCGTTGTTGGGAACAACGGTCTAGGTTATAATGCACCTAGGCCATTGTTCCCAACAACGGCCTAGGTGGTTTTCACGAGTTTTCACAATATTTGCGTTTTCAATGAAGCATTGTTTATATATATCTAATCTATATATATTTATATATATCTATATATATATAGGGAAGTCTTCCGTTGTGCACCACCTGTGGTGCACACGGCGTGTGCACTCGGCCTTCCCACCTTCGTATCGACGATCCGAACAGTTCACATTGATCTACACATCTAAATTAGTCTAAATATGTAAAATCAAATCATTTGAAATTCATTTGTCCATTTATTGAAGTGTTACAAAATGGTATGGCTGAAAAACATTATTTTTTATAGTCACATGATGGATGGGCAAATAAATTTTAAATGATTTGATTTTACATATTTAGACTAATTTAGATGTGTAGATCAATGTGAACTGTTCGGATCGTTGATACGAAGGCGGGAAGGTCGAGTGCACACGAAGGGGTGATGCACAATGGAAGATTTTACTCTCTCTCTCTCTCTCTCTCACTCACACGAAGGGGTGGTGCACAATGGAAGATTTTCCTCTCTCTCTCTATCTATATAATAAAACACAAAGAAAGCTATCAAGTGGCTCTCCTTCAATCCCCCCAAAAATCAAAGGCCTAGATCTAATCTTACAAAACATATTTTTCCCCCAAAACTCAAATTCAAATCTCCCACCCAAACCAACTCCTATATATTTTTTTTCTCTCTCTCTCTCCCTCCCTCTTCTATTCAAAAAATTAAAAAAATAAAATTTTTTAAAAAATTAAAAAATTAAAAAACTAAAAAAATTTAAAATTTTAAAAATTTTAAAAATAATTCAAAAAAAAAATCAAAAAAATCATATAATATGTTTTTTGCTCTATGTTTGCTACTTCAATTAATTTGCTGGACCTCCAAAACTATTTTATATAATCAAATAAGGTGCACCGTTCCGAAAACGTGCCGTAGGCACGTGTCAACGGACAAACCTAGCATATATATATATATATATTCTGTGGCTGGGGCTTAGTAGGCTCTATCCTTATTGTCAACAGAAAAAAAGAGCCTTATTGTCAACAGAAAAAAAGTCATAGTGCGGCCTTGCTTAACTGGAAATAAGAATGATTTTTTTTTTCGTTGGATATATAGGTATATTCACATATAAATCCGAACATTATTATGTATATATTCCTATGGTTAGCACGTGTGCTCTCCACATATTACTTGAACATATATTTGTTCTGGGCTATTGAGCCTAAAATTAATAGCGGTAGTAGTTCAAATATTCCAATGAGATGTCTAGGATATAATATCAAACCTACTAATCTTAATTCTACTGTTTGCTCTTATTATTACTGCGTCAATACTCAACAATTTTCATATTTAAAATTAAAAAAAATCGGCTTCGCTGAACTTGGAGTAACGGGCTCTCAATTTCAAAAAATGGTAATATGGATAATATGGATACTCACACAAATAACATGATGCTTTTGGCCATTGGCCAATCATGATTAGAAGAATGAAAACATGAAGAAAAAAAATTAGATCAGTAATCTAGTATTTGTCAATATATATATTGTGAAAGATATGAAGATTTTACATTTATTTGTTCTTTGCAAAAGTAGAAATTGTGCTTTCTAAATGATAATAATGATTACGGAGGCTAACCAAGAATTATGATTAGAATGTTCTCTTTCTGAAGTGAATATGAACTCACACCAAACCAAAAGCTTTACATAAAATCTAAATTAATGCAGGATATATGAACTATATGTGCTTGGGTTGTTGACACACATACATTGCTTTACTTGCATTCTCAGCATAATCTCTCACAAAACTAACCACCCCTAGTCCCCACCCTCCAAACTTGTACTCAGGGCCGGCCCCCTAGTGGAGGCAGGGGAAGCGGCCGTCTTGGGTCTCCAATTTTTTTTAATTTTAGGAGTCCCTTTTTTTCCCCTTTTATATTTATATATACATATTTTATGCATAATATTTTTTTAGAGACCCCTAAATTTAATTTTTTGGACATTTGTTTTTAAAATAAGTACTTTGATCGGCTTATTTTAGTTGGGCTTGAATTTATATGAAGATTTTTCTCAAATTCTTAAATCTCTATATATTTCTTTATATATATCAGTTTTTAAGCATTGTAGTAAAAAAAATTCCTTTTTTTTTTTTTTTTTTTGAGCAAATGGATAGAACTCGAGGGGAGTTCCAGCCGTAATCAAATATAAATAAATATGTACAAACAGTATAAAGTACAATCAGACATATACAACAAGCACAGAGGATGCCAACCATACAAAATGCATCACCAAGCTTTAAAAACTAAAAAAAACAAAATGCATCACCAAGCTTTAAAAACTAAAAAATTAAAATTTAAAAAAAGCAGGAAAAGAGCTAAACAGAATAAATAAAAACATAGAACCAAATTATACTCATCTATAGCGAAAGAAAATAGAATAAGAAACATCAGCCGGTTGCAAAAGCACCAAGTCGCAAACCAAAAGAGAAAAACAGCAGCCGATTTTATAAAAAAAAAATTTTAAAATCAAATTTCATATAGGACCCCATTTGGAGAGTTTGCCTGGAGTCCCCGTAAACTCTGAGCCGGCCCTGCTTGTACAGCACCCCTCACTAACACTCAAATACTCACTGTACAACAAAAACCTACTACCTTATTCCACCTTTTTCCTCAAAAAAGAAAAAAATAAAAATAATAAAAAAAAACCCTACTATCATCTCTCTCTCTCTCCATCTAAAAAGTAAAATTAGATGGCCTTGATTTAGTTCACGAATTAAACCGCATGAGTACTGAGGTAGGGTAAAAATGACCTGGGGCCCATCGTGGGCCCAGGATGGCTATCACTCAAGGGCAGGCCAGCTCGGCCCCGGACCATCACAGGGTCGGCGCCGAGCCGTTAAGTCAATACCACGAAACCCGCATCCTCGTTTCGACGACCCGCCACGGCCTTCGGTCTCCGATCCTCGGCGGCCCCACGGGCCTTCCACTCAGCCTGGTAAGGGACGAGGATGACCTGGCACAACCCTGGCCATCCAATTCTCTTAGAGGCACAGGGGCCCCACGATCAGCCATGTCAGCTCCGAAACCACCTAGGGCTTGGCCACGTCAGCTCTAAACCACTCCTGAGGCTGCCACGTCTGCCCTAAACCCCCTGGACCTCCTGCCACGTCAGGACCATGGGCTTTCGGGTCCAGACCCGGCCCCCAAGCGGATCCAAACCCGACTGGGACTATCTATAAATGCCAGGCCCTCTCCCACCTTTTGAGGTAACCAATCTTTGCCCACTAAAAATCCTAGTTACTGCTACTCTCTCTCAGGGACTAACTAGACCATCGGAGGGTCTGCCACCGGGATAAACCCCGGTGTTCCTAGACCGTCTGCAGGTACACGAGGCGTGGCGATCCGAGCCGATCCTCCGATGCCGAGGCGAGCCTACCGCTTACCGTCCGTTACCGCATCCTTCCACCACTACAAATTGAGTCCGAAATCACACCTGGTGCAGCCACACTCCTCCCAAAAACAAGCAGCATCATGTTAGCGCCGTCTGTGGGAAATCTATTTATTCGGTAAGGACGACAGTCCGAGCCTCGCCACCGACGCTCACCCTCCGATCCACTCTCCCATGTCTCCCAGGGCCCGGAGACCGGCTTCTTCCGCCCGCCGGAACGGGCCTCCTCTTCAGGACGCCCTCGACGGAAGGCAAGGATCAAATAATCCGGGGGCGAACCCCGGACACCAACAAGGCGAACCACACGTCGAGCAACCCAACCTTCGTCGGGTCATTGTCAACCGAAGGGCTAGCCAGGCCAGGGGAGAGACCGCTTCCAACTCGGCCCCGAACCGTTCCGGGCCTGCGCCCGAAGGGAGGCCGTCAGCACTCAGCTGCATTGGCCGAATTCCTACGCCCCGACCCGACCCTTCTGACCATGGCGCGGTCACCAGAGCCGAGTTTCGGAGCTTCCGGGATGAGATCATGGAGGCTCTTCACGGAGCGCCAAGGTCCGCGACGCTCGACCGACCCCGTCAAATGAGCGAAGGAAGGAGCTACACTCGTGCGCCACCTCCTCCACCAGAGCGCACAGACCAGGTACTCCGTCGCCTCATGGAGATGGAGAATCGCCTCGAACGCCTCGGCGACGGGAATTCGGACCCCGTCCTAGGCCGAGCGCCTTCTAGGCCGAGCACCTTCTCGGCCGCCATTCTCCGTCAACATCTTAGAAGCGGAGATCCCCCGAAACTTCCGGCCTTCGCAATTCGAGACTTACAACGGCGAGGGGTGATCCAGCTGATCACATGGAGGGATTCAAGAACCTCATGATGATTCACAGCGCCTCGGATCCCCTGATGTGTCGAGCCTTCCCGGCCACCCTCCAGGGCCCGGCTAGGGAGTGGTTCTCCAAACTCTCCCCCGGCTCAATCTTCTCGTTCGATCAGCTGGAAGCCAACTTCTTGGGCCACTTCGTCACCAGCAGGAAAGCCGAGACGACAAGCGCATCCCTGCTCGACCTCCGCCAGAGGGAGGGGAAGTCACTCTGCGACTTCGTCAAAAGGTTTACAACCGAGGCAAGATCCGTCTCTGCCCTAGACGTCGGGGTCGCCTCGGCAGCCTTCCGACACAATGTCCGGCACAACCAGCTGAAGGTCTCCTTCGCAAAGAAGCCACCTCTGGACTTCCCCGACCTTCTCAATCGAGTCGAGAAGTACATACGAGCAGAAGAAGCTCTAAACCCAGAGGGCAGCAAAGAAGTCATAGGCAAGGGCAAGCGCAGGGCGGACGAGATCGAACCCGCCCGAAAAGCGGCAAAGGAAGGAGTCGGCGCGAGGAGGGCACCTCCGGTCCCTCGCTTCGAAAGGTACACTCCGCTGACACAGAACGTGTCTGCCATCCTCTTAGAAATCGAAGACAAGGGCCTCGTCCGACTTCCTCCCCGACCAAGCAACAACAAGAAGCGAGACCAACGCTTCTACTGCCGTTTCCACAGGGATCATGGGCACGAAACCGACCAATGTCGGGCCCTAAAAAACGAAATCGAGGTCCTCATCTCACGAGGGTACCTCCGGGAGTTCACAAGAGAAAACCAACGGGATCGGCGAGATACCAGGAACCGGAGGCCTTCGCCTCCGAACCCTACTCCGAACCGCATCCAGGCTCGGGACCCCGAGCCCGAGGGAGCCGAAACCCCGACAATTCTGCATTGTGTTCACGGAGGACCGATGGGGGAGAGTCAAATACTTCTCGAAAAACCTTCATCCGAGAGGTGAACGCTGTCCAAAATCTCCCCTCACCCCGTTTACAAATGGTGCCTGTCTCTTTCTCCGGAGAAGACCTCGAAGGCATCTGCCTCCCTCACTGCGACGCCCTCGTCATTAGCCTCCACATGGCTAATTGTGAAGTACGGCGGATCCTCGTCGACAACGGCAGTTTGGTAAACATCCTCTTTCTCGAAGACTTCGAGAATCTCAAACTGCCCAAGGGCAAGCTTAAGCCGGCCGGGTACACTTTGCACAGGTTCTCCGGCGTTCCTGTCATGATAGAAGGGATTGTGACTCTCGACGTCACCGCGGGCTCAGTTCCTACTCAGCGGACCGAGTCTATGGACTTCATGGTGGTAAACGTCAAGGCGGCATACAATGCCATACTTGGCCGACCGGGGTTGTGCTCCTTTCAGGCGGTGCCGTCGGCCCATCACTTGAAGCTAAAATTCCCCACCCAGCAAGGGATCGGTGTCGTCCGAGGCAACCAAGAGGCGGCGCGGTCCTGTTACATGACTGCCATCGGAGGGGGTGTCTTCCCCCTCGACGCCGTCGAGCTCGGGCCCGAGAGCAACGGTTCTGCCTCTGAGCCCGCCGACGAGTTGGAGGAGGTCCCGTTCGGGGCCGCAGACGAGTCAAAATGGTTCCGAGTGAGCCGCTCGCTCTCCGAAGGTTTGAAGGCGGGCATAATTGACTGCGTCCGCCGCAACGTCGATCTCTTCGCTTGGAAGCCCTCCAACATGCCCGGGATATCCGAGGACCTAATCATGCACAGGTTGAGCGTCATCCCGAAATCCAAGCCGGTCACTCAGAAGAGGTGCAAATTCGTCTCGGAGAGGCAGCAAGCTGTGAAAGCAGAGGTGGACAAACTCTTGTCCGCTCGGTTCATTCAGGAGGTCAGCTACCCCGAGTGGTTGGCCAACGTCGTCATGGTTAAAAAGGCGACCGGGGGATGGCGGATCTGTATAAACTTCACAGATCTAAACAAAGCCTGCCCTAGAGATCCTTTCCCCCTCCCCAGCATCGACGCTTTGATCGACGCGACCTCGGGACACGAGCTGCTGCCCTTCATGGACGCCTTCGAAGGGTATAACCAAATCCGGATGTTCCCGCCTGACATTGCGAAGACCTCGTTCGTCACCGACCAGGGTCTTTTTTGCTATCGCGTTATGTCCTTCGGGCTGAAAAATGCCGGAGCCACCTATCAACGGCTCGTGCACCAGATCTTCAAAGACCTAATCGGCCGTAACATGGAGGTCTATATCGACGACATGCTCGTCAAAAGCCGGGCCGGGCCAGATCACGTCACCGACCTCAAGGAAGCCTTCGGAATCCTCCGACGTCATAACATGAGACTCAACCCGACCAAGTGCGCATTCGAGGTCTCCTCGGGAAAGTTTCTGGGGTTCGTCATCAGCCAGAGCAGCATCGAGGCAAACCCAGAGAAGATTCAGGCCATAATAGACATGGCCCCACCCCAAAATGTCAAGGAGGTTTAGAGACTCACGGGCCAGTTGGCGGCCATCGGTTGCTTCCTCTCCAAATCAGGGGAGAAATATCTCCCCTTCTTCAAAGCTCTGCGCGAAAAAGGGGGCTTCGAGTGGGGTGCCCCCCAACAAGAAGCCTTCGAGCAGCTGAAGCAGTACCTCGCCAACCCTCCTCTCCTCAGCAAACTCGAGCCGGGTGAACCCCTGTGGCTCTACCTCTCCGCCTCGGATAGCGCCCTCAGCGCCGTCCTCGTCCGAGAAGAGGACGGGGTTCAGAAGCCGCTGTATTATGTAAGCAAGGTCCTACTCCCCGCTGAGACGAGGTACGCAAAGATCGAAAAGGTGGCCTATGCTCTGGTCATGGCGGCCCAGAAGCTCCGCCCTTACTTCCAAGCTTACTCCATCCAAGTTCTAACTGACCAGCCCTTGAAAACCGTCCTCTACAAGCCAGAGAACTCTGGCTGCTTGGTCAAGTGGTCAATTGAGCTGAGCCAATACGACATCGGCTATCAGCCGAGGATGACGATCAAAGGTCAGTCCCTCGCCGAGTTCATCACTGAGTGCACAGCTTCTGAGAAGCCAAGTGTCAAAGGGTCAGATCCGATCTGGGAAGTCTATGTCGACGGATCCTTCTGTGAAACCGGGAGTGGTGTCGGAATCATCCTCCGGGGTCCTGACCAATTCCTCCTTCAATACTCCCTCCGCCTCAACTTTCCGGCCTCTAACAACGAGGCGGAATACGAGGCCATGATTGCCGGACCGACCCTGGTACACCGAGCGGGAGCCAAGCAGATCCGAGCCTTCAGCGATTCTCAGCTCGTGGTCAATCAGATCACCGGAGAATACGAAGCTCGCGACGACCGGATGATACGATACTTGGCCGTGGTCCGATGACTCCTAGCATCCTTCTGCTGCTCCACAGTTGTTAGGGTCCCCAGAGAGCAGAACGCCCAAGCAGACGCTTTGTCAAAACTCGCATCTTCCTCCTTCGAAGGTCTCGACCAAACGGTACTCATCCAAATCCTCTTAAAACCAAGTATCGATGACCAAGGCCAGGAGGCAATGTGTGTGCAAAGCGGTGCCAGTCCGGACGACTGGACCGCCCACGTTAGAAAATTCCTAGTCAGCACCGAGCTTCCTGAAAACCGAGCCGAGGCGAGACGGGTCAGGATCCGGGCTGAAAGGTTCGTCATGATTGGCGACATCCTCTTCAAATGCTCGTACACACTGGCCGATGGAAAGCCGTACCTCCGCTGTCTCACCAACGACGAAGCTAGCTACGCGCTGAAAGAGCTTCGTGAGGGGATCGGCGGATGTTATATGGGGAGCAGATCACTCGCTCGTAAAGCCCTGAATCAAGGGTACTATTGGCCAACCATGCTGCAAGACTCTCACGAATTAGTCAAGAGGTGCGGCCCGTGCCAGAGATTTTCCCCCATCAAGAGGCTCCCTCAAGCGAACATCCGATCCTTGGCTAGTCCTACGCCATTCGCCATGTGGGGCATGGACCTGGTGGGTCCCTTCCCCGTAGCAACAGGGCAAAGGAAATTCTTGATAGTCGCCATCGACTATTTCACAAAGTGGCTCGAGGCCGAACCACTGTCCAACATTACCGAGCGCCAAACCCAGCAATTCTTCTGGAAGAACATCATTTGTCGGTTCAGAATACCCCAGGTCCTCGTCACAGACAACGGGACCCAATTTGCAGGTCAAAACTTCCGAAAGTTCTGCGAGGACATCGGCGTCCAGCAGCGCTTCTCCGCTATATGCCACCCTCATTCCAACGGCCAAGCGGAGAATGCAAATAGGCAAATCCTCGACGGCCTCAAGAAGCGCCTCGACAGTTCCCCCAAAGGGTTGTGGGTGGAAGAGCTGCCCAGCATGCTATGGGCACACCGAACCACCAAGAGGATCCCCACGGGAGAGACACCGTTCAGTCTGACCTATGGGACGGAGGCGGTAATCCCCGTCGAGGTCTGCCTACCCTCTCCCCGGATCATGGCCTTCGACGAAGCCGATAACTCCTCCGGCCTAAGCGCCAACCTTGACCTCGTCGCTGAGGTCAGGGAGAAGTCTTCCGTCCGAAGGAGCATCTATCAACAGCGGATCGAGAATTTTTACAACAAGAAGGTCCGTCCAACAGATATCACTGCCGGGGACCTCGTGCTGCGCAAATTGTCCGTCTCCGACCCGACCAAGAAGAGGAAGCTGGCCCCCAACTGGGAAGGCCCATACAGAGTAGCTGAGGTCATACGCCCCGGCACGTACCGACTAATGGATATGGAGGGTCGAGCAATCAAGTGACCCTGGAACGCCGAGCACCTAATGAAGTTCTTGGAAAAGCGGATATAAGTCCCTGCTGGGCTAATGTAAATAATGATTTTGTAAGCTCTCTCTTGTAAAAAGCCATAAGTGCCCCTCTCTCTCCATATCTATGAAAGGGACCTCTTTTTGTTATACTCCAAATGTCTTGATAGGTCCGACTAAACGCCGGACAAAGGGATGGCTTTGTCAAGCTACGGCACCCGAGTTATCACTCCGGTGCCGACCCCCTGAGGTCCCGGCAGGTCCGGCCCTCATCTCTGCCGACAATCAACAAACAATTGGCCAGAGCAAAGAAAGAAACCCCTTATTCATACTCCCTTATTATGTTTAAAGAAAAAAATACCGTTACATGAACACTCCACTCATCTAAACAGAAAGAAACTACTGACCAACGAACCCCCTAGGACCCCTCGGGTTCGACAGAGGGTACAGCCACTCCGACCGAACGGCTAAGAGCCCTCTCCTCGTCATGGGGGACCTTGGGTTTCGCCAAATTCGATACGCCGACCACGGAACTCTGAGCATCAACCGGTCGGGTACGCTCCAACAACAGCAACGCCGCGGGAACCCCCTCTGTTCGCCGGAATCCCGAAGAGGATCCCGTCCCCGTCCTAGACATTCCTAGCATCGTCTTATAACGGTGTATCTCCATCTCCTTCTCCACTATGACGTCACGAAGGAGCCTTTCAGACGATGGCCTCTGCACTGATGCGCTTGACATGGTGTACCCGAGACCGGCACTTCCGAGGTCCTGATCCACCATTGCCCTTTTTAGTCTCGCCTCCTCCACACTGAGAGCCTCGGACCTATCCCGATAGTAGTTAAAGGCAGCATCCTGATCGCGGGCCCCCTCGCGATAGCGGACCAACGTCGACTCCAGGACCTTGATTTTACTCCGGAGCCACGCCACTTCGGAGCGACGAGGGTCCGTTTCAGGAAGAAGAGCCGTTACCTAAAAGGAAACCATCCACCACTCAAAACAACACAAGCAAAAGGGTCCGAAAAGAACCGAGGTCAAAATACTTGGCCAATCAAAAATCCTTTTTTATAAATCAAATCCTTCATACAAAAATGCGGTGGCCAGTCCGCGGTCGGCAAATACATCAAAAAAGAAGAAAAAAAGAACAAGGGGGCGAACAGCTTATGTTGTCACCTCAGCATCAGCCAGGTTTACGTGAGGGTCGGCAGCCGAACCCACGACCGGACCTTCAGCATCAGGAGTCTTCGGGGGCGCCTCAATCTCCAAATCATAGTCGAGGCCGGACAGGTCGATGGTCGGGTAGAAGTGCCTCACATGGCTGAGGGCCTTCGCATAGACCTCGTTCTGGGCTGCGATCACCATGTCCTGTCCCGTCGTCGTTAGTTCCTCCTTCTCCTTCGCAAACTTCTTCTTTAGGGTGGCCACCCTCTTAGTCCACTCGGCCTCCTTGGCATCGAGCTCGGTCTTCATCTGCTGCTCCCTCCTGTGCGAGCCCTCGAGCTCGATCTTCATCTCCTTCATCTCCTGCGAACACTTGTCCGCCCGTCGTCGCTCCCGATCCACAGCCTCCTCGTAGAGACTCTTCACTTTGGCCCCCTCCAGACAGACCTGCGGCAACCCAGCACTGCTCAGAAACACCTCTTACAAAAGTTTTTACAAAGAAAGTCAGGTCGGCAGACTTACCAGCACGCTTGCCTGCGCCAGGCGCGTGAACGCCTCACCCACGGTCTCGCCACTCATCTCCTTACGATCCCTAGGAGTCGCCAGCTTCTCCAACACCTCGATGGCGTTGAGCCCACGGGTTAGGCAGTCCCCCTCCCGTATCGACCAGGCCGGCACCCACGGCCACTGCAACTCATCTCCTCCCTCGGGTCCGACCAGAGGGGCCTTCCCTTTACCGCCATCGGCCACCTTAGCCTGGCCCGGGCTCACCTGGGCAACCACCTCCTTGCTCGTCTCTGAGCGGGTCCTCTTACCCCTCGGCTCACCCAGTGCCTCGGAGACGACCTGAGTCGACCCCCTCGTCCTCTTCGACTCTCCCCCCTCCTCGGCCTTCTGCTTCTTTAAAGCGAGCCTCCGAGCCTTAATAGATTCTGGGTCCATACCTGCAAGAAAACCCATTAAGGACAATGAGCTCGAAAGAACAGTAAAACGGGAAAAAAGAAACGACGACATACTAGACACGGCCGGGCTCAGTCCGACGCTGGCCAGGTGACCCTCCGTCACCTTCAGCCAGCTGATGCTGTGCGACAAACGGAGGCGCTCGACTAATTTCCACTCCTCGGCTGTGAGATCCTTCTGCTTCGGCGCTTTGAAGTTCGGCCTGTAATAGTTCCAACGTGTGGGAATGTCCCAAGGCTCCGCGCTCCGGATCACGAGGTATTTTCGTTTCCACTTCTTAATGGAGTCCGGATGGCCGTGGACCACCTTCCCCCGACTCCGAGGCGATATGTAGTAGATCCCCTCCGACTCCCCCGACGAGCTGATCCCCAGCATCGCCCGGAACACACCCAACCGGAGTGGCGCCTTCCTCTCCTCGCAGAGCAGCACAAAGCATACTATCTGCTTCCATGAATTCGGCCCATACTGCATCGGGGCCAGGGACGCCCAGTTAAGCACATCCTGAACAAATGGGTGAATCGGCAGCCTCAGTCCGGAACCGAAGGCGTCTAGGGGGAAGACGCAGTACCACTCTGGTAACGGGTCGGTAGGATGGAGGCTTGGGCTCGGCACCATCACTTCGTAACCAGACCCAATGTGGAAGGCCGACCGAGCCACCTCTAAATCGACTGCCTCCAGGATCGTCGGCAGTGTATCCATATTTATCCTCTTCCAACTCAGCGAAGAAGGCTGCACCCCATACAACACCTTGTCGGAGAGGTCATCAGGGTACTGCCTAATCCTCTTCGGCTGCACCGGCGAACCCGTCACAATGTTTCGAACGGGGGACGCCTCGCTCAGACCACCAGCCTTCGCTCCCCTCTTCCTCGGCACCCTCTTCTTCTTGGCCCTCTCCGGCGAGGGGGTGGCTAGGCGCTCGAGACCGGTCGCCGTAGAAGAGGAACCTACGCCCCGACTCTGCCCCCGAGCCGAAAATTTTCTCCCCGTACCCTTCCGCCGAGCCTCAGCCGCTTCGGCCTCTCCTTCTCCCTCACTGTCGCTACTACCCTCCTCCGACTCCGGATCTAATATCCGCACCGAGTCTGAGCTATCACTCCCCTCCTCCTCGGAGCCGCTACTCTGGACCACGAACGACCTCCGGACACGCAGGGGCTTCACGTCATACACCTGGGTGTCTTCTTCCCACGACGTCAAGTCTGATAGCCCTGCTCCAGGGTTTTCTCCCCCATCCGAGGTCAAAGCAGACGAGCCAGACTGAGCCCTAAACATGACAACGAAGTAAAGCTAAAACTAACCTGTGTTGCCTCGGAAAGACGAGCCGGAGCTGCAAAGGCAGAGTGCGAGCGCCGAAGTGTTTGTGTTCTTGAAGAAAGAAAGCAGCAAGAGAGAGACAGGCGGAATAGAGAAGGGTGGGGGGTATTTATAGAGGAAGAGCTAACTCTTCAATTTTCGTGATTACTGTTCCTCGATTTATGTGAAACTGCCCCTAGAAAATCGCGCCACGTCTCCTAGAAACGCACGCCAGTGACGTCACCCAGTTGTGCGGTTGGCAGCCCTCGGTTCGCGCTCAACCGCTACCAAGCACAAGGGTCGGTCCGGGAGGTGGATTTCGGAAACCGAACGCCCCCACAACTGTCAGCAGAGAAAGTTTTGTTTAAAAGTTTTAAGGCACCCGTCCTCGACGAGTGCCCCGGGCCCCAGGACTCGGTCGGCTCCCCTCTCACCCGCGAACAACTTGGGGCTTACAGCCTCGGAAGCCGAAACCCTGAATTGTTCCCGGGTGGGAGAAGAACCACCATAGCCTGAGACCCTATCGAAAAACGGATCGGCCCGCCTCCCATCGCTGTCTCCTCCGGGTAGACAGCCCTCAAAAACTGTCGGCCCAGAAGGAAGACAGTGATGACAGAGGGGCCATCCACCCAAAGCTCCCTATCCCCCGGACCCGGACTTCGGTCGGTATCCCTCCCGTCCCGATCTCTCTTGGGCAAACGACCTTATCAGGACCGTCAGACCCAAGAGAAGATCCGGACGACAGAATAACCACCAATCCGAGGCTCCCAGGGTTGGAATCTTTTCAAGTATCAGGCGTCCGCCCAAGGCAGACACCTCAGATGGTCGGTGGACCACCCTCGATGTGATCGAAACAGCATTGGGGGACGGGGGTATTTATAGCCTCCCCCAAGCAACCTGCCATCATGGCCCTTGGGAGGCCAAACAACGGAAGCCCAACCGTCACACCTAGGAAATTGAAGCGCCCTGCATTTATTGGGGGACATCATTAATGCCCCCGAGAAATTGGAACATCGCACAAGCCCCGGAGCGCCATTAATGCCCCATGAAGACAGTAATCAACTCAGCGCAGCCTCCTCACGAAGGCACCACGGTTCACCAACGTCCTTGCCGACCCGTAAACCCTCGTCAGACCGAGGTGATGTCCGGCACCAGGGCAGCCTTCTTACAAAGGCACAACGGTTCGCCAACGTCCTTGCCGACCCGTAAACCCTCGTCAGACCGAGGTGATGTCCGGCACCAGGGCCGCCTTCTTACAAAGGCACAACGGTTCGCCAACGTCCTTGCCGACCTGTAAACCCTCGTCAGACCGAGGTGATGTCCGGCACCAGGGCCGCCTTCTCATAAAGGCGCAACGGTTTGCCATCGCCCTCGCCGACCCGTAGACCCTCGTCAGACCGAGGTGAGGTCCAACACTAGGGCAGCCTTCTCACGAAGGCACGACAGTTCGCCATCGCCCTTGCCGACCCGTAAACCCTCGTCAGACCGAGGTGAGGTCCAGCACCAGTGCAGCCTTCTTCCAAAGACACAACGACCTCCGAAAGACACTCCTCCACGGCTAACTCTCGCATCCCCGCAGGAGTGGGGGGCTTGTGAGGTAGGGTAAAAATGACCTGGGGCCCATCGTGGGCCCAGGATGGCTCTCACTCAAGGGCAGGCCAGCTCGGCCCCGGACCATCACAGGGTCGGCGCCGAGCCGTTAAGTCAATACCACGAAACCCGCATCCTCGTTTCGACGACCAGCCACGGCCTTCAGTCTCCGATCCTCGGCGACCCCACGGGCCTTCCACTCAGCCTGGTAAGGGACGAGGATGACGTGGCACAACCCTGGCCATCCAATTCTCTTAGAGGCACAGGGGCCCCACGATCAGCCATGTCAGCTCCGAAACCACCTAGGGCTTGGCCACATCAGCCCTAAACCGCTCCTGAGGCTGCCACGTCTGCCCTAAACCCTCTGGGCCTCCTGCCACGTCAGGCCCATGGGCTTTTGGGTCCAGACCCGGCCCCCAAGCGGATCCAAACCCGACTGGGACTATCTATAAATACCAGGCCCTCTCCCACCTTTTGAGGTAACCAATCTTTGCCCACTAAAAACCCTAGTTACTGCTACTCTCTCTCAGGGACTAACTAGACCGTCGGAGGGTCTGTCACCGAGATAAACCCCGGTGTTCCTAGACCGTCTGCAGGTACACGAGGCGAGGCGATCCGAGCCGATCCTCCGGTGCCGAGGCGAGCCTACCGCTTACCGTTCGTTACCGCATCCTTCCACCACTACAAATTGAGTCCGAACTCACACCTGGTGCAGCCACACTCCTCCCAAAAACAAGCAGCATCAAGTACCTACAATAATTTTTATACTTAATTATCGAATTCAAATAATATTTTTGTGCTCGAGTTATACTCAAAGCTGGAAAAGAAATATCTTATTGTACAAAGAGTGTAAATTAAAAATATAAATAAATTAACAGTAAAAAATATGAAGAATGTAATGCTAATACACTCAAATAATTTTGTGAGGATATCTCAGTTTTCATATAGAATGTAGAGTGTCCTTACAATAATAATAATGTAAAGTTACATACACCTTTCTAGGGACGTTGGAGGATTATGCCACTCTTATTTTACTTCTTTTTTCCCCCTTAGTTTACCTTGACTTATTTATGTTGGATATTCTACCGTACCTCTTCTTCAAATTAAAATAAAAAATAAAAAATAAAAAATTCCTGCTCGTTCGCCATCTCAAATTTCCAGACAAGTGCGCGTAACTACTAGGAATAATTTCCAGACAAGTGTTCGCCATTTCAAAGTGCGAAACCAGGCCGAGTCGTCGAATACTTGATTTATTTATTAATCCGGGTGAAACAAATTAAGTTTACCAGTTTAGATTGGGAAACAACAGAAGATGATGCTCAATTGGAGGATCTCAGGCTTTGTTGGCCTTCAAAGTAAAGATCCGATACTGAAGTATGTTCTTTTCATGAAGGTTCCGTCGATTAAATAGCATAAGATTATCAACAAATTCTTGCAAGTTAACCTTTTCTCGAAGCTATTGCTTATAGGATCTCTAATTTCCATAGAAACGGTGATCTCGTCGTAGGTTGGAGATTGTATCGGTTGGTGCTTCTCCAAGCAAATCATTGAAGTGACCTTAATTGCTTGAGGGCAAACATTTGTGCTTTTGTAATGGTGAATTTACAATCTTGCTCCAATTCGGTTTTGGGCGTATGGACTAGTTTTTCAATTCCAACATCTCGCCTTTGCAAAACAACTTGCGCAAAGAGAGAGGTAAGGATTGGGGGTGGCAAACCCTAGCTGCCACCCCTCCAACTCTAGATCATATCTCAAAAGCCATCTCCTAGATCTCAAAATCTCTCCAGCCACCTCTCTCCACCCCTGACCAGACCATTGTCAAACTCTTCCACCCCCAACAATCAATCCACATCTCCCCTATTGATGGCACCCGGTCGCTTCCTCTCCAAGCCACCGACCGTGAACCTCTACGACAGCCGCACCATCGCCTCTCCAAACCCCTCACCGACCTCAGCAACCCCACTCTGAACCGTCAACAACCAAGCGGCGGCCGATCTCCGAAGCAACCCAACTCCGAGCTGTCACCAACCTAGCGGCAGCCAATCTCCGATTGATGGGTGTGTAGGAGATTCTTGAGGAATGGAGGAAGAAGCAGGCGGATGTGATGATTTTCGTGCAGAGGGTGAGGTGTTGCGAGTCTCAAAACCAGGGTATTACTCAATTGGTTTGGGATTTGGGTGTGCGTGAGAAAGGAGAAGGTATGCCATGCCCTTCAATCCTCTCTTTTTTTTTGTGATTATGTTTAGAATTTGATAGGGTGTGTAATGCCCCAAATTTTTAAATAATGCTTTTAAGATTAATAAACGAATTAAAATGATTTTTGGTGATTTAATAAATATTTTTTTGAAATTTATCTGTTTACACGTGCAAATATTTTTTTGGAAGTTCAAAGTCAAAAATTATTTTGGTAAAACTCATTATTTATTATTAAATATTATTTGTGAATTTTCTGGATTTTTCTGATAATTATTTGATATATTTGCAAATATTACAAAAGGAGATACTTTTGTGCAAAATTAGCACTTGGAGTGAAAATCCATATTTTTGGATTTTGGGTTAGGCATGATGCCTAATCAGCTCAGAAGTAAAGAGTTTACTTTTGGTTTTAATAAATTTAGTTTATTTTGCAAGTTTTGATAAAAAAATGTTCTTTTTGCAAAATTGTCACTTAGAGGGGCAAAAGTGCAAATTCATTTTCTGGGCTTTCAAAATAGTGTCGGCTGGTTATAGGGTATTTTTTCTTATTTTAATATTTCAATTAAGTTGGTTTATTCAATTTCCAAGTATAAGGATTTATATATGTAAAGATATATTTATAAGAGATATTTTGCAAATCTATTCAAGAAACCCTAGATACTTGGATTTCCGACCTATATAGGGTGGAGTGCAGCTGTTTCTTCATTGCACAACACAAAGGAATTTCTTATTATTATGTTCTTGGATTTAAAGCAAGGATCTTGGTTTTATTGCGAAAAGATGGATTTTTCTTATTTCTTTATTATCTTCGGTTGATTATTCAATAAGATGAGTGACATGTGTTTATGTTCTTATTGTTCTAAGCATGTTGTATGTGATGATTTATCTATTAGAAAGCATGTTAGATGATGGTGTGAAGATATAATGAATTTTGATAAGTAGATGAATTAGAAATTGAATCTTTTCATGAAACTATACTATTGATGATTAAAACCCTAATTTAACGACTTGTGATTGTTAAAGAACCTAATAGAAATCATGAGTAGGTTGCTTTCTTTCATATTATTACTGATTTGGTTGAGTATAATGAATGATATGTTGTATAACGCACAATTTGAGCAAAGGTGAGATCTTTACTGTTGGTTGTAGATATATACACACTGTTGATAAGCTTTGATGTATAAAACTTGATTGTTGCCTATTATAATTGTATATATTCATGAGTAAACTATTGGGATCAGTAGGGTTTGTGTATAACAAGTTGTGGAAAGGCTTATTGAATCAAAAGATTGAATTTTTTTGAAGTAAAGGGGAGGTTGAGTTCTTTGGGTCTGATTACCCACAGACCGAAAATTGGGTTTTGTGGATTTTGTGAAGTTTTGATTGGATTTGTGTTGTTCAATATTGAATCAATTTGAAACCTTTTACTACTCTTAATTGATGGAGTTTTGATGCTTAACTGATGCACAAATACACATATACACACTTTTACTGATTTTGAAGAATTTTGTGAAAGATTTACTATTTTGAGATTTTGATATGTTTTGATGTGTTTTATAAACTCCTATATATTATACAAGTTATATCCAACTATCTCAGGAATTTTGTTTTTACAAATTTGCATTTTTATAAAGTAAATTAATGTATCAGTAAAACATGCACAGCCTTTAAAACTGCAGTCTGTAGGGATCGACAGTCGGCTGTCCATTTTCCAACAGTCGACTGTCACCATCCTGACTGTTGGGGTGTAACACCCCGCAAAATTGGAAATTACAATTTTGCCCTCGTGTGTTACGCACGTATATTTTGTAACGTCTTTTTACCGCATATTTTGATCACCGACTATTTATACAGTTTTCCGTATTGATTTTTCTCAATTTTGAGTCAACTAAAATATAATATTTCAATCCCTGGGATTTACGTGCTTTTTACGTGTTTTGATGCACGTGTTTCCACCACTACGTATAATATTTTCTATAGGTTTAAATTATTTATTTTTATGTATTTAAATCTATTTTATAAAACGAAATTTATTTTCCCCTTGTTTTGATTAAAATGCATTTTTCGACTTTCTGCACGTATAATGCACGTGCTTTCTACGTGTAGTGATTTCATCATGAAATATATATAAATTAGTAAATATAATTTTGGTTATATTGTTTTCGATTATATTTAATAATTTTTCATCAATAAAATTAATTTTTCGCATTTTGATATTTTACGTGCGATGCACGTGTTTCCTACGCACGTAGTAATTACGTCATAGAATGTATAAATTAATAAATAATTTTCTCATATTGTACTTTATAATTTTTAACATTTTTCGTTGATAAAATCAATTTTTCGTATTTCGAAGTTTCACGTGCGACGCACGTGCTGTCGGTAAACGTACTTAAGCACATTTGTTTTCAAAATAAATTTTGGAGTATGCGTATTTATTTTTGAGTGATACATTATAAATTTAAATTAAACTATTTTACTACATTCTAAAATAGAAATATACAGTATATATATAAGGTGATATATATGGTGTGATTAAATGTAAATACTTGGTGAAATGTTTTGGTTGTGAATGGGTGGAGTGGGCCCACGGGATTCTTGAACAGCACTAATGTGCTGTTGGGTTGGTAGTATGAGTTATTTCTAAATGGTGCATATGTACTTATGCACACTTGGATTGTACTTGACCAAATGCTACTTGGAGATATGGTGTGACCGGTTTTGATCATGGGGGTGGGCCGGTCTTGGAGTGGGGAGAGGAGAGAGTGAATAAGAGAGTTAGTGTGAGAGAAGTGGGGAGATGAAGAGTTAGGAGTTTTGGGGAGTTAGGATATTGGAGGGTCTTAAGGAGAAGTTATGAAACATGAAGAGGTTGAAAAATTAATTTAGTAATTTATTAGGTGGGTAATTTTGCAAATTGAACCCTCTACAAACCCTATAAATAGCACCATATTTCTCCTCATTCTTCACACCAAAAGCAAATCAAGAAATAAGAAGAAGAAAGAAAAAAAGGGTAGAGTATTATCATCTTTGTGGTGGAGTTCTTGCTTTGGAGAAGTCTTGCTAGGAAAAGAAGTTCTAAGTATGGCTTTGGAGCTAGAAGAGGTGTCCTATCTTTTCATTGTTCAATCTTCAATTAAGGTGGGTTCTCATGCTTCTAATTTAGAACTATGCATGCTAGTGACAATATATGAGCATTATGTTTTGATATGTAGATAAAATTCCATGTTAGTGTCACATGCTATGAATGAGAATAATATTGTTATGATTAAACAAATAATAGGAATTTTTGACTAAAGAGCTAATACCATAGATCATGTTAGAATGCTTGTAAAATGTTCTGCATGTTAAAAGTGTATTTTTGTATGGAAAATTGTTGAAAAATGTTGTTTTAGTTTATGCTCTAGAGTCATGTTGATTAATGAATAAGAAAGAAAGAATAACAAAATAAGTTATTGTCATGAATCATACAATGATATTTGTTATTTTGTACTTCTTGTAAGAAAATTTGTGAAAATTCTCTCTTATGGTTTAAAGAATGTATTTGTTTTATAATATAGTTGGTGCACAAAAGATTTATTTTAATTTGATTCCAATAATCAAAATGGATAGATGCAAATATTGTTTTCTAATTAGGAGAAATATTGAAAGTTAAATCAATCATCAAAAATATGGATTAGAAAAATATGAGTTACTGTCCGAGATTAATCTCAGTTCTTATAAACCTATTTCAGTCTAATAAGAAGAGTTAGATCGATGGAGAATCGAATATACTTATATTTTTTTTTATGGAAATGGAATAACGGAAAACCCTAACAAAAACACTAGACAGACTAATTATATCGTGGGGCGCGCTCGGCCTAGCGGTCTGGCGTTGTGCTGGCCTTCTTACTGTCTCGGGTTCGATTCCTGTCAAGCCCAAAACATTTTTTAGTTTTGTTTTAAATAAAACCCAAACCCGAGAAGATTATATATAAGTATTTTGAAGTAGATTGATGACACCAAAGTCCACTTGGACTCTTGGCTTGCGGTGTGTGCGGTAAACTCTGACTGTTTGGGCACGGGATCGAATCCCTTGCTGCCCATTCATATTTTTTTGATGTTTTTAAACATTTTGATGAGATTTTTTTTAATACTAATAAAATTGGGAAAAAATTCTAGAACTCTTATAAAATGAAATAGAATATAGTAAAAATAGTTGTAGAATTTTTCAAGTATATTTAAGAAGTAAAAGAGATATTTGAAGATAAAATGAAATTTTGCTCTTAAGTTAATTATTTTAAGAATATGATCTTTAAAGGTTTTGAATGTGAAATTCTAGATTTCTATGTGTACTCAAATTGTTATTGGGATGAATACATGAATAGAATTCTTGTTGGAAAGAATTGAGAATAAGTGAATCATGAATAGAACATTGATTAAGTTGTGAGTTATTTTCTCTTGAAGAGATTGTAGTTGATTAATTGGAGAGACTTCATGAATACAATTAAGACATTGAATTACATTTGTGAATGAATTGAAAGATGAAATTATATAAGTTTAAGACATGATTAAGAAAGGGTGTGAACACCCATGTTTCTTGTACATGAAAGTTTATGATTTAGAGTTAGTAAGACCTCGGTACCGGCATTATTGAAAGAAAGGATTTGAGAAATGATTTGGAGATATGGCCGTGGAGCTATCTCGTATTTGTTGATTAAGTCCGGTGGGAGGTAAGACTAATTCATTGAATGGAAATTATTCATGTCTTGAATTTAAGAAAATTTAGGCACTTAGGTGAAGATGTAATAGACTTATGCAAACGTAAATGGGTACTTCTATATAGTCGGCGGTGGATCTCCGTGGCTATAGACCCAGTTGGTGGACTGTGGTTGCTCCGTAGGAGATGGACTGTATTTTATCCAGGACTTAGGGTAGTCGGCGGATGTTTACCATACTTATACCGGGGCTAGAGGGGCATTTACGGGATTATTCTCACGATATAATAGCCAGGGAGGCTGGGATCTGTTATTATAGCCAGGGAGGCTAGCCAGGGAGGCTGAGATCCGTATCTGTGAAATAAATCTAAAACTTGTTTTATTACTGGGTAGTCTCATGGCGAGGGATCGAACCCTTCAATGTGGAGTACGTAGGCACTTGCCCTCAGACCTATGTAGTATGGGATGCATAGAATCTGAACAAGTGTGCATTAGTGTCATCCTAGTGTAGAAATGTGTGCATTAGGCATTAAGACATGACATACACTTATGTTTAGAATAATCACTTTTGACACTTACTTGTTCATTCAATCTTTTTGTGATTTGTTAAAGTATGAGATCGTTATACTATTTCCGGCATAGAGAGGATAGCCGTGTATAACATTTCGTCAGTTGTAAGTAACTGACGAGCTCACAGATTAACATGCAGGTAAAGGACCATACATGAAGCTATGAAGTGGATATGCTGATGCTGCTTTTATTTTAAAGATGTTGTAAATAATTTATTGTAAATTTCATTATTCCGCTGTGTAAAGTTAAGATGTAATTGAACTCTGATGTACTATTGAAAAAGTTTTAAATTTTCCTTGTAAAGTTGTACGAAGTGAAGTAATGATCCTTTGAAATCTCGAATTTATCCTTATTCGAAATTCGGGGTGTTACATGGGTTCCTTGAGTTTTTGAATTTTTGCAAGACAGTCGACTGTCCATTATCCAATAGTCGACTATCACTGTTCTTACTGATGGTTGTCTTGAGTTTTCGGATTTTTGCAGGACAGTCAACTGGCCATTTTTCAACAATCGACTCTCATTGCTCTGGCTGATGGATTTCTTGAGTTTTCTGATGTTTTCCTTAAATGATTGGTTCTTCGATATTGTGGGTTATTAATCTATTGTTTTTAAATAACATTTTATTACAGATTATTGTATTTTACATAAAGTTATATTTTGTTTCTAATAGAATTTAAATTACATTCCTATGACTTTATAAAGAGAGATATGTGTGATTTTCAAAAGATTGATGTTTCGTGATATTCTACGACTTAAAACTATGATTTCTGCTATTTAATGAATTTAATATTTTTAGTTAAAAATTCTGTAATTCCATGAGTACATTAATGGATTTGGATGTTGTCGCTTTCTTGTTATAAACGCTTTGATGATGGATTTATGAGTTTATTGAAAGTTTTGGTATTGATGGTTGAGTTATGAATCTTTAGAGATTGAGTGGGCCCTTAGCTACCGGCGGTTGAGATTTGGGTTGTTGTTCAGTTGAGTTAAGCCCGATAGGGTACACCAACTCTAAGAGATTCGAAATCTAATAATTAATTAACTTAACAAAATAAGGACATGCACTATATGGTGATATGATGAAATGAGAACATGAGTTATGGACCTCAGTATGGCTTACGGTGTGAGATAATCCTCGGAATTATCGAGGTATGAGTGAAATAGTCTCTGGAATTACCTGCGGTGTGGGATTGATCTCTGGAATTATCGGGGTCGAGGCGAAACTTATGGGGTATTCGTGTGATGAGGCGTCATAGCTTATGGTGTGGGGTATTCTCAAATATTCCCAAGTGTGAGTGAAATAGTCTCCGAAATTATCTGTGGATAGAGATTGACCTCCAAAATTATCGGGGCATGGTCTAATACTCACAGTTTATCTATATTTCGTAGTAGTCATTGTGGTAGGATTAGTTTCATAACGAGGGATTAAATCCTATCAAGTGGAGAACGATAAGGACTTGCACCGGACCTATGTAGAGTGGGATGCATAGAATCCGACAAGTATGCATTAGAGAGTCAACATATAGCATTGGTGTTTTCTTGACTTGGTTTTTATGTATGTTGTTTTCCTGTTTTTCTACACTTAACACTTAGCATAGTTTCACTTGATGTTTTCATGTTTTATTTATTATTATTTCTTATTCCATTGTTACTTCTGTTGATACATGTTGTTTATAAATCTATGCCTTATATTTTACTTATGTTGCATTTATTTTATGTCACTCACACCGTTATGGCTGACCTCTGTAGTTTTGGGGGTTAGGGTTATCTCTAGCCCCATGTTTAACAGGTAGGTACTTATAGCCTGGGATTTAGATGTGTAATACCCCAAATTCTGAAATAATGTTTTTAATATTAATAAATAAATTAAAATGATTTTGGGTGATTTTATAAATAGTTTTTTGAAAATTTACCTTTTTACACGTGCAAAATACGTGCAAATATTTTTTGGAAGTTCAAAGTCAAAAATTATTTTGGGAAAACCCATTATTTATTATTAGATATCATTCGTAAATTTTCTGGATTTTTTGACAATTATTGGACCTATTTGCAAATATTACAAAAAGATGGACTTTTGTGCAAATTACCACTTGGAGTGAAAACTCCAGATTTTTGGATTTTTGGGCTTGGCATGATGCCTAGTCAACTCAGAGGTAAAGAGTTTAATTTTTGTTTTAATAAATTTGGTTGATTTTGCAAGTTTTGATATAAAAAAAGATCTTTTTGCAAAATTGCACTTAGAGGGGCAAAAGTGCAAAATTCGTTTTCTGGTTTTTCAAAACAGTGTCGGCTGGTTATAGGATGGTTGTTGTTGTCTTTAAATCTTAATTAAGTTGGTTTTATTTAACTTCCAAGCATAAGGATTTATATATAGAAAGATATATTTAAAAGAGATATTTTGCAAATCTTTTCACAAAACCTAAAACCCTATTATCTCGGCCTAGTTAAAGGTGGTGTGCAGCCGTCTCTTTGCTGCACAACACAAAAGATTTCTTTTATTATTATTCTTGGAGTTTTAAAGTGAGGATTTTTGGTTTTCTTGCGAAAGGAAGGATTTCTTATTCTCGTTATTTTTCTTCGGTTGATTCTTCAATAAGGTGAGTGACATTTGTTGTTTTATTTTGTTCTAAGCATGTTGTATGTGATGATTTGTTGATTAGAAAGTATGTTAGAGGATTGTATGTTGATATGGTGAATTTGATAAGTACATGAGTTAAAAATTGATTCTTTTCATGAAACTATGCATTGATGAACTAAAATCCTAATTGATGAATTGAGATTGTTAAAGAACTGAATAGAGATCATAAGTAGGTTGTTTCTCCATAATTTTGCTGTTTTGATGGATCATATTAAGTTTGCATGTTGTTCCACCCCAAAAGGTGAACAAATCTTGACTTTTACTGTGTATGTTGAGTGCACACTTTGTTGTGATATTTTAAAGAATGAAACTTGATTAATAGTTGTTATAGTTGATTATACTCGTGAGTAAACTATTGTGAGTAATTGTATATGGATCAAATGGAGCATAAGAGGGGTTATTGAATTAAAACGATCGAGTTTTGAAGTGAATAAGGGTTGTTGATTTTTGGGTCTGTGATGCACACAGCCGAAATTGATTTTTGTGTTGTTTTGTGAAGTTTTGAGAAGTTTTCAATTGGATATGATTGGTTTTAGTACTGAGGTTAAATCTAGACACTTCGTTATTTCTAATTGATGGGTTTTTGATGTTTTCTTAATGCACAAACATGCACACATATACTTATATTTATATCCTATTTCATTGTTTTGAAGAGATTGGGTTTTCGTGTGTTTTGTGGAGTTTTGATTTAATCTTGGTTATTTTAATACTGAAATAGTTTTAAACATCTTACTACTCTTACGGATGGAGTTTTGAAGCTTAAACTGATGCTTAAGTCCATATTTGAATATATATGTATACAAGTTGCTGATTTTGAAAGATTTTTGTGAAATTTTCTATTTTGAGATCTTAACATGTTTTGATGTGTTTTAATAACTCCTATATGTTATACAAGTCATAATTGACCATCTCAGGGATTTAGTTTTACAAGTTTGTGTTTTTATGAAGTAAAACGATGTATCGGTTAAACATGCACAGAACCTTAAACTGCAGTCTGTAGGTTCGACAGTCGACCGTCGATCGACCAATGTCGACAGTCGAATGTCAATGTCCTGGCTGAAGCATTTTCTTGAGTTTCGGAGTTTCTGCGGGACAGTCGACCGACTACCTTATACAGTCGACTGTCACTGCTCTAATTGATGTTTTCTTGAGTTTTGGATTTTACGCGGGACAGTCGACCGACTACCTTATGAAGTTGACTGTCACTGCTCTGACTGATGAATTTCTTAAGTTTCTAATGTTTCTTTAAATGATTATTTCTTCGATTATGGATTATTAATCTACTGGATTATTTTACAAAGGGTTGTATTTAGTTCAAACTTGTATTTCTACAACTTCATATAGTAAATAAATATGTTTTCCTCGAAGTAATTGATGTTTTGCGGATTCAAAATATGATTCTCTGTTATTTAATGGATTTAATATTTTCTGTGAATTCTGAAATTTTATGAACACATTAAATGAATTTGGATTTTGTTGATTTAAGAAGTTTTCATCGTATAAAAGTTTTGATGATGGATTTGTGAGTTTTATTGGAAGTTTCGTGTTGATATTCGTTTTGTGAATCTCTAGGAGTTGAGTGGGAGTCCAGTAAACCGGTAAATGAGATTTTGTTGATTTAGAATAATTGGGTCTTGGGGTTGTTGTTGTGAAATTTAAGTCCGGCAGGATATACTAACTCTAGAGATGAGGATTTTGTGTTTTTAATAATAACCAACTTAAGGACAGGCACTATGTTGATTCTTGGTTTTGATGACTACAACACAATACAAAGTTGTTCTATTTCATATATCTTGCAGGGTGTATCAAAGTCATTACCGTGGTAAAATACACAAAGACAAAACAATCTAATGAAGCTTTCAAGAAGAATTGATCAAGCAAGCTTCAAGACATAAAAACAAAGGCTCAAGCTCAAGTCAAAGACTCAAGTTCAAGACAAGATTCAAGTGCTTCAAATGTTTTGTAAAAAGTGTCTTGTAATATTGTATTTTTTATTTTTTGAGTCTTAGAAACTTGTAATAGCCTTGTCACACACACTCACACATATCTTTTAATAACTGAGTGTTTTACAAAATTAAAAGATCGAAACAAGCTTGAATAAGTTCAGCTGTTGAGTATCAGTCGACCGTTCCTTGGAACCAGTCGACTGTCATAGTCCGAAATTGTCTGAACTCGTACAAGCTTTGGCCAGTCAACTCATTATGCCAACCCAGACGACTGTTCAAGTCGTTTCGACAGTTTTCTAAATTTAAAACTTGTTTTTCAAATTCAAATCCTTTTCTATCTGTTTTAATACAGTTTAGAGAACTGTTTTACAATGTCCCTCTGATCCTTATTCTATAAATTGAGTATCGGAATCACTTAAAAAAAGTTCCAAGAATTTTTTTTAAAGTTTCAACCTTTTGTTTTTAAGAAGAACAAGCATTTCAAAAGCATACAAATTCTTTAAGTCTTAGTTCTCTGAAATTCAGTCTAGTATAATATCGAATTCGTTTTAGACTGAATTCAGAAGTTAACCTAATAGCCACTATACAAAAGCACAAATCACAAATAAGGCTATAAGTTATTGTAAACTCTTTTTATTATTATTCTTCACTCTCGGGTTGTGAGAGTGGTTCTTTCGGTTGCAAAGTAGGGTTCTTGGTTGGAGAGTCGGTTTTTCACTCTTGGGTGTAGAGTGGGTTTGCTCTTTCTAGTGGTGAGAGAGGTCTACGGATTTGACATAGTTGTTGTTAAAACGACGTAGGGTATTCTTGTACTTTTTCAAGAATAGTGGAAAATCTCAAGTGGGTTGCTTGGGGACTGGATGTAAGTTGGAAGGGCCGAACCAGGATACATCGCTGTGTACTCTGTGCTTGACTCTCTATGGTGGTTGTATTTTCTCAACTTGCATTTCTATTTTTCTGTGTTTTATTCGTAAACTTGTCTGGTAAGACAACTGAATTTCCGCTATAAGTCGACTGATCAAACTTGTATAAAATACTCTTCTTTTCTGATGCTCTAGTCGACTGTACTTCATTTTTCAGTCGACTGGACAGTATGAAAAGTTCAAGTTCTTAATTATTTTTTATACAACACTATTCACCCCCCCCCCCCTCTAGTGTTATTTTTCTTGTGTACAGGATCCTACACTTGGTATCAGAGCCTGGTTGAGTGCAATGACATCTACTTTAAATGCAAACCAATACCATGAAGGCCAATCCACACAAAGGCCACCCCTATTCGATGGAACAAATTACAACTATTAGAAGTGTAGAATGAAGATCTACCTTCAGTCAATCAACTATGAGATATGGAACATGACTGAGACATAATACACCGCTCCTACAATTTCTTATGCACAATGGAACGATGAAATGAAGGGCAACACAATGAACAATGCAAAGGCGATGAATGCTCTATTCTGTGCTCTTACCAAAGAGGAGTTCAATCATGTGTCCAATGCAACAATGGCGTCTCAAATTTGGCACACACTCGAGGTAACTCATGAAGGTACTAATAAAGTTAAAGAATCTAAGATATCTGTTCTTATTCACAGGTTCGAGATGTTCCGTATGAAGGAGAACGAGAATGTGTCAGATATGATAACACGGTTCACGGACATTACAAATTCTCTTGTGGCTCTTGGAAAAACATACACTCAAGCAGAAATGGTGAGGAAAGTTCTTTGTGCCTTAACCCCCGAAAGGGAGAAGAAAACCACTGGCATAGAAGAAGCCAACGATTTAACACAACTCTCTCTTGAGAATCTTGTGAGAAATCTTATGGCATATGAAGGACAACTTGAAGAACGCAAGAAGGATCTATAACCTCAACAAGCAAAGAAGAAGACACTCGCTTTCAAGGCAATGTCGGACTCCGAAGATGACGAAGAAGATGAAGAAGAGATAGCCATGTTCACTAGAAAGTTCAAGAAGTTTCTTAGAAAATGTAAATTTAATTCCAAATTTAAAGATACTAATAAACTTCCCTCTTGTTTCAAGTGTAACAAAACAGGTCATATGAAGAAGGATTGCCTATTAGAAAATGCGAAATCAAAAAGAAAGGCTCCTAACTTCAAGAAGGACAAGTACATAAAGAACAAGTATATGAAGAACAAGAAGGCATATCAAGCAACTTGGGATGATAGCGACTCTTCATCGGAAGAAGAGAATAAGGAGTCAAACGAAGTTGAGAACGTATGTTTCATGGCCACACAAAACGAAGTAAGTGATAACTTTGATTCAAATGACTTATTAGATGCTTTCAATGAGGTTTTTCAAGAGCTCAAGAAGAAAAAAAAATAGAGTTTAAAACATAGAGAAAGTCAATCAAACACTTTCTCAAGAGAATCTGGACTTAAATATTGAAGTCAAGTCGTTAAATTCTCGACTTTCTAATTTGGATATAGATCTTGTATCTCTTAAGAAAAGTTATGAAGAGATATCCAAGAATGTATCTAAGTTTAACAAAGGAAAGGAGAATTTAAATGAAGTTTTCCAAAATCAAGTTCAATCCAATAAGAGATTTGGACTTGGTTTTCAAAGTCTCTTGAAAAACATCATGTTTCTAAGAATACTAGTAGTAATAAAACTGATTCTATTTCTAATGTTAAGAACAAATTATATGAGTTTTTTGAAAAACTAAAAATTGTTGTTTTCCATGAAAGTAATAATTCTGTAGTTCAGACCAGTCGACTGAACCCTAATTTCAGTCATCAATCCAGAGGTTTGGATTCTTATTCAAAGAGACGAAAACCTTAGATAAGTCAACCTATTTCACCTCCCAGTCGACTGACTTCTCATAATAGTCGACTGAAAGGTACAATAAAGTCGACTAGACAGAGTAAAAATATTTGGGTTCCAGTCAGTCTGAATCTAAATGATAGAATTACTTATATAAATTCTTATGTTCTTAATATATGTAAGTCTATTAATTATATTCCTTCTTTTGGTGGTAAATCAAACTCACTTTGGGTTTGGTTTCCCAAAAACTAATCCATTTCGGACCCAATGAAAAAATGTTCCATATTCACAATGATTATTTTATAGGTAGCTAAAAGAGAACAATGGATATTTGATAGCGGATGCTCCCAGCATATGACAGGTCATGATAACCTTCTTTCTTCCATACAAGAAATAGATGGAGGAACAGTCACATTCGGTGACTTCAACAAAGGGAAGGCTATTGGAATAGGCATGGTTGGTAAGAACACTACCCCCTACTATAGAAAAAGTTTTTCTTGTAAGTGGTTTTAAGCGTAATCTGTTAAGTATTAGCCAATTGTGTGATAAGGGATATAAAATTATTTTTGAAAAAGATGCATGTTTAATTTATGATTCTTCCATGCAAAATGTAATTTTTCAAGGATTTAGGAATTCTATGAATTATGTTTAAAAACCAATGAATTCTTTAATGATTTTTGTTTAGTAGCTTCTAACAATGATTCTTGGCTTTGGCATAAGAGATTTAGCCATGTAAATATGAAAAATATTGCTAAATTGTCTAAGTAAACATAGTTAAAGGACTGCCAAGACTATCTTTTAAGAAAGATAAGTTATGTGATGCATGTCAACTAGGAAAACAAGTCAAATCTACTTTTAAGAAAAAGGAAATGATTTCTACTAGTAGGCCTCTCGAATTAATCCATATGGATTTATTTGGTCATACTAGAGTCGCTTCTTTAAATAAAAGTAGATATATATTTGTTTTAGTAGATGTTTTTTCAAGATTTACATGGGTTTTCTTTTTAAAACATAAATATGATGCTGTCGACGAATTTGCAAATTTTTGTAAACGAATTCAAAATCAAAAATCTCTAACCATAGTCACTATTAGAAGTGATCATGGTGGAGAATTCGAGAATGAAACGTTTTCAGAATATTACAACAAGAATGGTATAACACATTCGTTTACATTTACTAGAGCTTCACCACAAAATGGAGTAGTCGAAAGAAAGAATAGGACATTGCAAGAATGTGCACGTACTATGCTTGTTGAAAGCAATTTGCCTAAGTACTTTTGCGCTGAAGCTGTTTCTACAGCATGTTATGTTTTAAATAGAATATTGATTAGGCCTAAGCTTAAGAAAACTTGTTATGAACTATTTTTTGAAAGAATTCCTAAAGTATCTTATTTAAAACTATTTTGATGCAAGTGTTTCATTTTAAACACTAAAGATAATTTAGATAAATTTGATCCTAGATCTAATGAAGGTATCTTCATTGGATACTCAAATAGGAGTAAGGCATATAGAATTTTCATTAAGTCAACCTTGACTATTGACGAATCTATGCATGTTTCATTTGATGAATCCTTGCCTTCATCTACTGTAATTGAAGATGATGAAATTGATTCATCACCTTTAAATAACGTTATTAAATTATTAGAGCAAACTACCCTAGAAAAGTCGACTGATAAGGATATTAAGTCGACTGATGTGAATCAGTCAGCTGATGGACTTATTAAGTCGACTGATCCTGTTGTGATGACTCAAACTTTACCAAAATCGTTTGTTGAAGTTGGAAATCATCCTCATGACTTAATAATTGGTGACATCTCACGTGGTATTCAAACAAGATCTCATGTTAACATGATTTCTCATACGACTTTCTTTTCGGATTTTAAACCGAAGAATATACAAGAAGCTTGTGAGAATGAATTTTGGATGAAAGCTATGCAAGATGAATTAAACCAATTTATAAGAAATAATGTATGGGATTTAGTTCCATGACCTCCTGACCATACTATAATTGGTACCAAATGAGTATTCAAAAATAAGTTAGATGAATCAGGACAAGTCGTTAGGAACAAGACTAGGTTAGTTGCTCAAGGATATAATCAAGAAAAAGGAATCGATTTTGATGAAATATATGCTCTGTTGCTAGACTAGAATCAATTAGGATCTTATTATCTTTTGCATTTTTTATGAATATTACACTCTTCCAAATGGATGTCAAGAGTGCTTTTCTTAATGGTTTTATTAAGGAAGATGTTTATGTTAAGCAACCACCCAGTTTCGAATATGAACAATTTCTAAACCACGCTTTTAAATTGAAAAATGCTTTATATGGTCTTAAATAAGCACCTCGTGCTTGGTATGATCGGTTAAAGACTTTTCTCTTAAAAACTGGTTTTGAGATAGGTAAAGTAGATACTACCTTATTTATTCGGAGAATAGAGACAGATATCCTAATCATATAAATATATGTAGATGACATAATTTTTGGCTCTACTAATAGTAATCTCTATCAGGAGTTTGCTAATACCATGAAAAATGAGTTTGAGATGAGTCACATGGGTGAACTCAATTATTTTTTTGGACTACAAATAAGGCAATTTCTAAATGACATATTCATTAATCAAGGAAAATATGCTAAGAAATTACTCAAACAGTTTGGCATAGATAGCACTAGTAGTAAGACCACACCTATGGCTACTACTACTACACTTGACAAAGATGAATTAGGTAAGAGTGTCGATCAAAATCTCTAACGAGGTATGATTGGCTCACTCTTATATATAACTGCTAGTAGACCAGACATTATATTTAGTGTATGCTTGTGTGCTAGATATCAGTCGAGTCCAAAAGAGTCTGACTTAAAAGATGTGAAACGTATTTTAAGATACATTAAAGGCACATCTGACTATAGTTTATTTTATCCATGCACCGATAATTTTTAACTTTTTTCGTATAGTGACGCTGATTTTGCTGGTAGTAAAACTGATCGTAAAAGTACTAGTGAAACTTTTCACTTTTTGGGACATTCACTAGTATCTTGGTGCAGTAAAAAGCAAAATTCGGTATCCCTATCTACTACAGAATTTGAATATATTGCTGAAAGTTTGGCTTGTGCCCATATTTTGTGGATGAAACAAACTTTATTAGATTATGGTATTTCATTTTTAAAACCTGCTATAATGTGTGGTAATACCAGTGCTATTAATCTATCTAAAAATCTGGTTCAACATTCACCTACGAAACATATTGATATTAGACATCATTTTCTACGTGATCATGTTTTAAAGAGAGATATAGCTTTGGACTTTATTTCTACTAATAAACAAATAGTAGATATATTTACCAAACCACTTAAGGAAGATACTTTTATCAACTTTAGAAGAGATTTAAGAATTTGATGTTTTCATGATGTTTCTTGAACATTTATCTTGTGTAAGTCGACTTAAAAATATGTTTCAGTGGACTGACAAAGTATTTTTTTCGTTGTCTATTTTTAGACGGAATTTTATGTTCTGGACAGTCGACTGTGTACTGTACCACGTCGGCTGACAGAAGTATTACTTGATGTTTTCGTTTGTTTTTAATTGCTCTCGACTAAGTCGACTTATCTTTAAAACCAGTCGACTGTCACGACATCAGTTTATTTTTCTGATTCGAAACGACACACTTTTTAAGGTAATTTTCTTTATTTTTTTACCCGTTGGCTGATCCCCAACCCTTGGTTCACTTCAGACTTGATCTCATCCCTCCATTTCTTAGTAAAACCCTAGCTTTTACCCCTCTTCTTTCACTTTCCCTCTTTCCCCTTTCTATCTCACAAGAAGAAGACCGGTCGGTTGCACCCGATCTTGAAGATTTCAATACTCTGAAGCTCGAAGTTTGAAGATTTCATCCAAATATTGAGTATTTTCTATTTTTTTAAATTGATGTATTTTTTATTTTTTCTTTCTTGTATTTGTTTTCCCTTATGTTTTATGTCTTTATCTTCTATGTAACCTTTGTGCCCATGTACTTTATTTCCTATGTATAAATTTGTTATGGTTATGCAATGCTTTTACATTATGTTTTGTTTCTTCCCTCCTTCTATTTTTTTTGTTGATGACAAAGGGGGAGAAAAAAAGGTTATGTTTTGTCATGTGCATGTTTTTGTGCATGTTATTACTTGTGTGCATGTTGTACATTAGTTAGGAGGAGCATTCCATCACATGTTTACATCTTTACATTACTTCATGATATGTAATTATTATTATTGTAAGTTATTGTGTTGTCATATTAAAAAGGGGGAGAATGTTGATTCTTGGTTTTGATGACTACAACACAGTATAAAGTTGTTCTATTACATATATCTTGCAGGGTGTATCAAAGTCAATACCATGGTGAAATACACAAAGGCAAAACAATCTAATAAAGCTTTCAAGAAGAATTGATCAAGCAAGCTTCAAGACATAAAGACAAAGGCTCAAGCTCAAGTCAAAGACTCAAGTTCAAGACAAGATTTAAGTGCTTCAAATGTTTCGTAAAAAGTGTCTTGTAATATTGTATTTTTTATTTTTTGAGTCTTAGAAACTTGTAATAGCTTTGTTACACACACACTCACACATATCTTTTAATAACTGAGTGTTTTACAAAATTAAAAGATCGAAACAAGCTTGAAAAAGTTCAGCTGTTGAGTACCAGTCGACTGTTCCTTGGAACCAGTCGATTGTCATAGTACGAAACTGTCTGAACTCATACAAGCTTTGGCCAGTCGACTCATTATGGCAACCCAGTGGACTGTTCAAGTCGTTTCGACAGTTTTCTGAATTTAAAACTTGTTTTTCAAATTCAAATCATTTTCTATCCGTTTTAATACGGTTTAGGGAATTGTTTTACAACGTTCCTCTGATCCTTACTCTATAAATAGAGTATAGGAATCACTTTAAAAAAGTTCCAACCATTTTTCTTTAAGTTTCAAGCTTTCGTTTTTGAGAAGAACAAGCATTTCAAAAGCATACAAATTCTTTAAGTCTTGGTTCTCTGAAATTCAGTCTAGTATAACATCGAATTCATTTTAGACTGATTTCAGAAGTTAACCTAATAGCCACTATACAAAAGCACAAATCACAAACAAGGCTATAGGTTATTGTAAACTCTTTTTATTGTTGTTCTTCACTCTTGGATTGTGAGAGTGGTCATATTAGTTGGAGAGTAGGACTCTTGGTTGTAGAGTCGATTTTTCACTCTTGGGTGTAGAGTGGGTTTGCTCTCTCTAGTGGTGAGAGAGGTCTACGGGTTTGATATAGTTGTTGTCAAAACACCGTAGGGTATTCTTGTACTTTTTCAAGAATAGTAAAAAATCTCAAGTGGGTTGTTTGGGGACTGGAGGTAGGTCGGGAGGACCGAACCAGGATACCTCGCTGTGTACTCTGTGCTTGACTCTCTGTGGTGGTTGTATTTTCTCAACTTGCATTTCTATTTTTCTGTGTTTTATTCGTAAACTTGTCTGCTAAGTCAACTGAATTTCCGTTAAAAGTCGACTGATCAGACTTGTATAAAATACTCTTCTTTTCTGACGCTCCAGTAGACTGTACTTCATTTTTCAGTCGACTGGACAGTACTAAATGTTCAAGTTCTTAATTATTTTTTGTACAACACTATTTACCTCCCCTTTAGTGTTATTTGCCTTGCTTACAGGATCCTACACACTAGTGGAGATGTGATGGAACTTGAAAAACATAAATATATGCTCTTGGTTTTGTTAGTCCAATGGATGCGTTCCAGGACTGTTTATTGTTCTGTTTGGAGAGGACATTTGTATGTTCGTATGTCGAGGATCTGCAGGCCTATTCACGGAGTATGCAGGGTGAATTTGCCTGTTGAGGGTCGGCGGGCCTATTCACGGAATGTACCCGGTGTATCTGCACGTCGAGGGCCTCGCAAGCCTATTCGTGGGGTACACGGTTGGAAAGTGATTCTCTGGTTTTTGAGCTATTCTTACATGGTGCTTGCGCGTCGAGGGCTGTGATGCCTATTCGCGAAGTATTCTGGATCTTGTTTCCATCACCGTAGTAGGATTAGTTGCATAACAAGGTATTTAACCATATAAAGTGGACAACGATAAGGGCTTGCACCGGACCTATGTATTGTGGGATGCATAGAATTCGACAAGTACGCATTAGAGAGTCAGCATATAGCATTGGTGTTTTCTTGACTTGGTTTTATGCATGTTGTTTTCTGTTTTTCTACACTTGACACGTAGTCTAGTTTCACATGATGTTTTCATGTTTTATTTATTGTTATTTCTTATTTCATTTATTCTTACTGTTGATACATGTTGTTTATGACTATGCTTCATGTTTTATTTTGCATTTATTTTTATGTCACTCACACCGTTATGGCTGACCCCTATAGTTTTGGGGGTTAGGGTTATCTCTAGACTCATATTTTACAGGTAGGTGCTTATAGCTTGGGATTTGGATGCTTGTGCTAAATTGATGTTATGGCTTATGTAAATTGTAAAAGAAAGTGTTGTAAAGGAAAAGATTGTAATTCAAGGTGTTTGTTTTTCTACTGTATTTTTGTAAAGGATTAATGTAATAAAAGTTGAAATAAAAATTATATGTGTTTTGGCTATGTTTACTATTACAATTGAAGTTGATGCTAGAAATTGTGTCACGTATTTATAAGATATCATATTAGAAATTCGGGGCGCTACATGATGCTTGTGCTAAATTGATGTTATGGCTTATGCATATTGTGAAAGAATGTGTTGTAAAAGAAAGAATTTGTAATTCAAGGTGTTTGTTTTTCTGTTGTGCTTTGTAAAGAATTAATGTAATAAAAGTTGAAAAATTTATCTGTGTTTTGGCTATATTTACTATTACAATTGAGGTTGATGCTGGGAATTATGCCACGTATTTCTGAGATATCATATTGAAAATTCGAGACGCTACAGAGTGTGAGAGTTTTGATTGTGAGTGAAAGTGAGAGAGGATGAGAATGTATGTATGCCTTCAACTGCTCTCTCTTTAATGAGGATTTTAAATGTGAGGTGAGTATGTTAGATTGCGAGTGAGAGGGAGGAGAGGAGGAGAAGATTAGGTTTGACATTTGGTTTGGAGTGGAAGTGAGAAGAGAGAGAAGAAAATTGGGTCTAAGTTTTAGATCTGAGTGTGTGAGAAGATATGGAAGACGAAGGCGCTTCCCAGTTGCTCTCCATAGAGGGGACAGGCAGTGCGGGTGAGCGGACGGCAGCTGTTTCGTCTCTTCCCAGTTGCTCTCCACAGAGGGGGCAGGCAGTGGGGGTGAGCGGGCGACAGCCGAGGGATAAGGGTTGCAGGGGTTGGGCTCGATGAGGGCCTCCCCATCGCCAACGCCTTCAATGATGCTCATTATGCCTTCGTGGGAGAGGTGTTTCTGCTGTTAGCGGGCATTTCGAATTTCGAAATGGTTGCGCACCAAAAATCTTGCACAATTCCATTCGAGTGGGTGTGCGTGAGTCATGTGAGCAGCACACGAAGCTACAAATAACGTACAAACATTTCTTTTGGGCCAAAGCTTTGTGACTGGGCTAAGAAGGGGTCCAACACATTAATGGAGGATATTCCTTTAGGCCTGAATGAGGTCCAGTACGGTTTTGGGGCTATCTTTTAGGCCTAATAAGGGGTATGGTTTGTCCTCTCCTCTAATGTGAGGTATCTTTCAAGTCAATGGCCCACCCTCTAGGGTTTTGTTGGAAGGACCGATTGTTGTCTGTATTGGTCATGTTGTTTTATGTTTTATTTATTTTCCCACCCTTCCATGTATAACTGGAGGTCCTATGTTTTATTTCATGTTTTTTATTTTCTGTCTTGTAGGTTGTATATTTGGCACAATATTTTGGGTTTGTTTTATTAATTTTTTATTAATGAAATATGGTAGATTTATTACACCTTTATAAAAAGACTAGTTTTTCCATTCCATATACTTTCAAGAATTATTCTTGTGCTCTTGAAACATTTGTGCGTGCAAGTCATAGATAAAAGTTGATGTCCTTGTTGATGTTATACGAATGCATATCACTAATTGTTAATTCAAAACTAAAAAAATAATTTAAAATATTTTCATAGAAAAAAGACAAGAAATTGTATTTATTTTGCTGAAGAGATCTCAGGGTCTGTTTGGAAACATTTAAGTTGGGGAATGGAAAGGAATGAAATGAAAATGAATGGAGAGGAATGGAAAGAAAGGGAAAGAAATGAATTAACTTTATAAGTTGTGTGTGTTTGGCAATTGGTGGAATGAAATTGACTTTTTTTTGTTTCCATTTCCTAGTCTTGTTTGGAAAACAATGGAATACTATGGATTACCGCATTTTGAAAAATCTTTTTATAACATTTTTACATGGACATACTTCCGACATTTTGCATTTTGGGTTGAGTAATCAATGAAACTGTTTTCCTGGAGAGAAAAAACATACTTTTGACACTCCCACAGCATAAAGTATGGATTATGACATTATCCTCCAAACTCAAGCTAGAGCACTCTCCGTTCCGATCAACAAAATATTGCCTGACCAAAATATCATTCATAGTGAACTCATAGCTGCAAAAAGTTTGGAGAGGCTCATTTCATATAAGCAAACCATTTATTTCATAAGCACAAGTTCAAGCGCTAGTTCAAGCACAAGTTAACTCAATAATTAACTCAATAATGCATGGACAGTTAACTCAATAATCATATATGATACATCCATATTCCAATCGAATCTGGATATTAGTATTTTTTTTGCTAACAAAAATATGGGTATTAGTTTGAACTTCAATAAGAACGAACCATGGAAAGAAAAATAAGGACGAACCATGGTAATCCATTTGAGCTTCTCAAATTCTACATTTATATGTCCATTTTCGTTATCACATCCTTGTATTCATATTCTGTTCACATAGATCAAATCCTGTACCAACAAGCTATAAATACCTACACCACTACAAAACATACGAGTCCTACAATATCCAAAATGATTCCATTCCTCAAATTTTCCCTCTCAATTTTGTTTGTCTATGAGAAATATTTCCCCTTAATTCTCTCTTGTATCTCCCTATTCCTTAATTTGTTACTAATCGTTATAGAAAAAGTCTGACATTGCAATTTACAAAAAATTCTAAGCTACATAACAACAAACACAGACTGATCAATGAGATAAGTCCATCGGAATCATACCAGAAGACTCATTTCCGAAATACATCTCGTATCAGCTTCAACTTCCTCCACTTCCAATTTCTTGCCCTTTCTTTCGAGCTCGCTTTTTAAAGCAACTTCCGACTTCTCGAACCTGTTCTTCCTCAAGAACTCGAGCACGACTTCCAACCTCACTTCCACCATGGCCGGGTGCTAAAACAACCCCACTTCTCCCCGGAGAATGGCGGTGGAGAGGCAGCAGGTTTTGAGGGGGGTGGAGCTTTCCAAGGGGGGTCTCATCTCTCTTTCCATTCCTTTACGCAGCTTTCCGAGGGGGGTGGAGCTGGAATAGAAATTGGCTAAAATCGTTCTCTAGGGAATGAAATTTAATTGTTTCCATTGTTTTCTTTTTCAAAACAAACAGGTTGTGGAATAAGATAAGATGGGCCTATTCCCAGTATTCCATTCATTTTCCTAATTTTTTGGGTTCCCAAACGTGCCCTCAGATATAGACCAACCAATCAAGGCAGGGGGCCACATTTAATAAGAGTCGTAGCTTTAATTAAAGGCCCATTTATTTTATCCTATGATAATTTTGACAGTCGGTCCAAAATTTTGGATTTGGTCTTAATCCACCTTACTTGTAAACTTAGGATCATTGTGCCAAAGTATACACCTCATATAAAATCCTATGCGAATGCCTCAAAAATGAAACTCCTCTAATTAATTTGTGGCTAAATTTAAAAAAAGGTCACAGGACTATTACTCGTTTAAAAAAAAATTCCCCCAAACTTAAAAAAAAAACATACTAAACTATCTGTTTAAAAAAAACCCACGGTGACAGAGTTAGTTTCCATTAAAATTTTGTCACGTGCAACACACGTGACTTTTTTGGGACCAAAATGCTCACCGATCAGGATCGGTGGATCCCCCAAAAAACCTGCAACTATGATCAACGGTCCAGATCTTTTCAACGTGATATGGCTAAAAATAGGATTAAATCGGGGCCGTTCAAATCGGACACGAATCTTAAAGCTTAAGGGTAAAACGGTAATTTCACCTACTAAAGGGTCTGAAATGGGAACTGGGTTTTTATTCAAAGCCCAATAACCCATAAACGGATCCACCTCAACTGGGTACGGGTCCCAACTCGAAATGAACCCAGTCCAGCAGGATAGAATTAGGGTTTCTGATTAGTCCTAATCAACAGCCCTGATTCATATCTATCCTTTCACTGGGAATTAGGGATTACAAACCTTATCCAATCATAGGGATTACATTCCTAATTTGACCCCAACGACGGCTATAAATACTCCCCATCCATCTCCATTAAGAGGTAATCAATCTTTTGCCAATTTACACTCTTTCATAATCATCCCTGATTACTGACTTGAGCGTCGGAGGGTGCATCGCCGGGATCCATCCCGGTGTCTCGCACTTTTTGCAGGTTCGCAGCAGCGGCAAGAGACCAAGTCAATAGACGGTGAAGGTGAACAGGTCAACAGGTTTGCATTGTTCGTTTTCTCAAGAATCCATAAATTCTATCTGTTTGCCCCCACACCAGATTTAGCGGTAACAGATTGGCACCGTCTGTGGGAAACGAAAAAGCAACCTGACCTCTCTTCATCAACGATACTAGTTTCAAGCCATGCATCCAAAACAGAAAGGGAAGGCAGCGGTCTCCAACCGAAGAACCACTTCCCTTCCTCCTCTCCCTCCTCCGGTTCAAGGTGCTCCTACTCAACAGGCCCCTTAAGGGTCTCGGGGGGCTGCCCAGGGGGCTCCCGTCAGAGTTATCCGAAGCAACATCCTCCTCATGACCAAGTCACGGGTCCCAATCCTTCAGTTGAATCCCTGGCTTCTCAAAGCCCTCCTGAGCGGGATCTTCGTCAAGTCATTGCCGACCACCAAAAGGGGGTCGACCTTAGAACTCGCCTGAATGGATGGCGGGCCCTTGGTTGAGTCCATCAACCCGAGAACTCAGGAGCTTCAAGAATCCGAACCCCCTGATGACCAAGGACTAGAAGATCTCCTCCCCCGAGGAGTCAAAGAGAGTCCCCTCAGCGTCATCGGTGGAGAACTCATTCTCCAGTAAGCCGAGCCACACATAGGGACTGCCAAGCTGGAGAGGCACCAGTCACAAGGGCAGATCTTCAAGACTTCCAAGCGACAGTCTTAAGGGCCCTCAATATCGCTCCAAAGAACGACCAGAGGCCACCTACTCATGAGCCAGCTAGGAGCCACCGCATTCACACTCTCAGTCCTTGTCCTTCTCCAAGCTACCTTCGCCGCAGCCCTAGTCCATCCTCGTACGAAGATGAGTCCCGGGGCTTGGCAAGGTATGATCAAACAGAAGACTCAGTCTACCGCTGTCTCCACGAGATGGAGAGGCGCCTCGGCCGAATTGACAAGGAAGAAGAGCAACGAGTGATAAACCTCCGTCCGAGCAGACCTCCATTCTCCCGCACCATCATGGAGGCCCCCATCCCAGGGAACTTCAAGTCGCCTCATTTCGAATCGTATACCGGGGAGTCAGACCCCGCGGATCACATAGAGAGTTTTAAAACTCTCATGATGATCCACCATGCTTCAGACGCCCTCCTCTGCAAGATCTTCCCTGCCACGCTAAAGGGGTTTGCACAAGAATGGTACTCTCGACTCGTCCCGGCCTCCATCTCCTCATTCGATCAGTTTGATGGGCTCTTTCTTACTCATTTCGTGAGTAGCCGCCGGACCGAGAAAACAAGTGTATCTCTGGTGACCCTCAACCAAGAAAAGGGTGAAGCCTAAGGGATTACGTTCGACGCTTCACCGCCGAAGCCCGGTCTATTCCCTCCCTCAACCAGTCAGTAGCCTCTGCTGCATTCGAGCGCAACGTCACTAATGCCAACCTCAGGGCATCCCTTGCCAAGAAGCCTCCTCGGGACTTCTCAGAGCTCCTACTTAGGGTGGAAAAGTACATACGGGCGGAAGAGGCTCTCAACCCCCTTGCTCTTGAGGAGACATCTTTCGGGAACAAACAGAAGAACACAAGTGAAGAAGGGTCCCAAAAATTCCAGAAGGACAGTAATGACCAGCGCCGTCCGACTCCACGTTTTGAGAAGTTCACCCCCCTCATTGCTAATATATCAGAAGTTCTTATGGAGGTGGACAAGGAAGGACTACTCCGTGCTCCCCCTAGAATGAATACCCCTGGCAAGAAAAGGAACAAGGATAAGTGGTGCCGCTTTCACAGGGACCACGGCCACGACACGGATGATTGTCGGGCTCTCAAGGAGGAGATCGAAGAACTCATACAGCGGGGGCACCTGACCAGGTTCGTCCAAAAAGAGGGGGCCGAGCTTCCCCCTTGAGGAACCAATAAACGAACAGAAAGGTCCGCCGAGCTTCAAGACTCAAAACCTCCCAGCTCCTCCCAAGAGGTCTTCACCTTATCGTAGAAGTAGGATTTTGATTTTCAATAAGGCTGATGCTTGTAATCCGGCCAATAGCATGTAATAATGGCTCGCCCTATTGAAGCAGCCACTTAGTTTATCTCAATAAAACTTTACATTTTTTCATTGAAAATTATTGCTCTTGCTTCTCTATCTTTCCGAGTCACAACTCGCTAAATGGTGAGTTCGGAGTCCAGCTTCTTCTACATGGCTGCTCCCGCAACTTACTAAGCTCTTCACAACGAGTTCGGAGTCCAACACTTGGCTCGATTCTGCTTCAAATAACTTGCTCGTAAGCGAGTTAGAAGTGGTTGGCCATTCGGAATTGCTCCCACAACCGTTGAATCTCTCTAACGACGAGTTCGGAGTTCAACACTTGGCTCGATTCTGCTTCAAATAACTTGCTCGTAAGCGAGTTAGAAGTGGTTGGCCATTCAGAATTGCTCCCACAACCGTTGAATCCCTCTAACAACGAGTTCGGAGTCCAACACTTGGCTCGATTCTGCTTCAAATTACTCGCTCATAAGCGGGTAAGAAGTGGTTCGCCATTCAGAACTGCTCCCACAACCGTTGATTCTCTCACATAAGCAGCGAGTTCGGAGCTAAAATTCTCCCCTAGAGTTGCTCCTCAAACTCGTCCCACAAATAGCTCTCTTCAAGAGCCGAGCTCTTCACTCCGCTTGCATCCAAAGCGGACCCCTTCTCGACAAGTTTGGAGCACAACTCTCTCCTAGAGTTCCTCCTCACACTTGTCTCACAAATAGCTCTCTTCCAGAGCCGAGCTCTTCACTCCACTTGCCTCCAATGCGGACCCCTTCTCGACAAGTTTGGAGCACAACTCTCTCCTAGAGTTTCTCCTTACACTTGTCTCACAAATAGCTCTCTTCCAGAGCCGAGCTCTTCACTCCGCTTGCCTCCAAAGCGGACCCCTTCTCGACAAGTTTGGAGCACAACTCTCTCCTAGAGTTCCTCCTCACACTTGTCTCACAAATAGCTCTCTTCCAGAGCCGAGCTCTTCACTCCGCTCGCCTCCAAGGCGGACCTCTTCCCAACGAGTTCGGAGCACAACTCTCTCCTAGAATTCCTCCTCACACTCGTCTCCCAAATGGCTCTCTCCTAGAGTCAAGATTTTTGCTCCGCTCATCTCTAAGGCGGACCTCCTCTCAACGAGTTCGGAGCTCACAACTCTCTCCTAGAGTCAAGCTTTTTGCTCCGCTCATCTCTAAGGCGGACCTCCTCTCAACGAGTTCGGAGCTCACAACTCTCTCCTAGAGTTGCTCCTCAAACTCGTCTCCCAAATGACTCCCCACGTCCCTCGGAATCAAAATCCGAGCGACAGGCGATCCGACCTCAACAACCAAGAGGATAGCTCGGATTCCGAGCAAGTGCCAATCCGAGCTACGAACTGGAGAAAAGCGACTTTCCCCTCAAAATTCGTATAAGATTTCGATCAGACGGCTCAGATCATGCCAGCGCCATTACACGACATGATAGTGTTTTCTTGGAAACTGTGCCCGCCTCGAGATCCGCGCTGAGATCCGACGGCTCAGATCGCTCCACGTCGCTCGGTATTCCGAGCCGAGCGACTAGCGACCCGAGCCACTCGCGCCCCTTCTTCGCCCCTAGGGTCTTCCTAGCACATCTTCCTAGCACATCTTACAAGGGTCTTCCTAGCACAAGGGTTTTCCTAGCACATCTTACAAGGGTCTTCCTAGCACAGGGTCTTCCTAGCACAAGGTTCTTCCTAGAACAAGGGTCTTCCTAGCACATCTTCTCCGCCCCTAGGAGTGGAGCTCCTCTTCAAAAAACCCCAAGACCAAAACACTCCTCAACTTCATGAAGACAAGGATGTTGCGGGGCTATTTTGACCATGAAGGAGGGTGAATCTTCATCCCACTCCTAAAGAGAAGTTTTAGATCTTCGAATTAGCTTCGAAACGAGGGGTCGCACGCCCCGATCGGACCTCCGTAACACCGGGGAAGTGGATCGCAATACTGCTGCGCCGAATAGCTCGGAAATCCGAGCCGAGTCACTCGCGTGAGGGAAAAACCGAGCCACTTCGCTCGAATTCCGAGCAAGTGCCAATCCGACCCTCGAAAGTGAAGAAAAACGATACCGAGCAACTCTAACTGTTGGATCTTTATGAAAATCGCGCAAAAGGTGATGAACGGCTCAGATCGCGCCACGTCTCCACAAAACGACAAGATAACATTTTCTCGAAATTTGAGCCTCTTGTCTTGTGATTCGTGCCACGATCATAATCAACCGTCCAGATCGAGCCACGTAGCTCGGATCTACAATCCGAGCTACTGTCCTACCGAGCTGCAAAATGGCGAAAAAATTTGCCTCAAAATCCGCGTTCGGATTTGCCGAAAAAAAAAAGGCACAGAGGGTCAGGTCGGACCCGTTGGGGTCCTAAACCCGAACCCGTTCCTCCCCTTCCTCTTCTTCTCCATGTTCCCGCCAGAACCAAAAAAAAAAAATGGAAAACCCAAATGCCGAGCTCTCCACTACTCCGAGCTCTAACCTCGCCGACCCCCACGCTCGAGCCACCTTTTCGTCAACCTCACCGAGCTCACCTCCACCGAGCTCCTCCTCCATCAAGCTCCACTCCAACTCCAAATGCCGAGATCCAGCGGCGAGCTCCTCCACGGCGCGAGCTCCGATTGCAACCAAGCTCCGAGCTCCGCCATGGCCGAACCCAAAACTCCATGCCGAGCTCCACCATCGTCAACCTACCTCGCCAAGCTCACGCATCTCCATTGCTGACCTTGTCGACCTCTCTCGGTGAACTCCAAGGAGGAACATCGTCCAGCTCCTTCCCTCACTGAGCTCGAGCTCGACTCCACTTTGAAGAGAACTCGTCGCCGAGCTCCCTCACTCAGTCGCTGAGCTCCGCCACCATTACAGTCGAACCACAGCTGAGCTCCCCTCTTCTTCGCCGAACGTCGACCTCCTTCACTATCGAACTCCCCTCCATTCCTTGCCACGCCTCTTCCTCGTCGAAGCCTGGTCGAACTCCGTCACCCCTGCAACCGAGCTCCGAGCTCACCCTCCTTGTCGTCACCATTGCCGAGCTTCCACTCCTCGTCGTTCTTCACCATCAGCGAGTTTGACCGTTCTCGTCGAGCTCTAAGTCCTCTTTGAACCCAGCCGGCGAGTTCTCGTCAATGAGCTCTATTGTCGAGCTCGCATAACACCGAGCTCTACCAGAATCGAAGACGAGGAGCGAGGGAGAAAGACGAAGAGGGAGAAAGACGAAGGAGGAGAAAGAAGGAAGCAGAGGAGAAAGGAAGGCAAAAAAAAGAGAAAAAATATATATCATTTTGCCACGTGGCCGCCACGTGGCAGCTCTAGGTGGTTCGGATCCGAGCCACGTGAAATGTGCACGAAGTTGCTCGGAATCCGAGCAAGTGCCAATCTGAGCTCAAAATTGGAGAAAAATATTGCCGAGCTACACGCGCCGTCCGATCTTTTCAAAAATCGCGTCACGACACGATCGACGCTCAGAAACGCGCCACGTGTCCAAACGTGATCTGCTTTGCGATGCGCGCACATCTGATCATGATCGATGCTCAGAAATGCGCCACGTGTCCAAACGTGATATGCTTTGCGATGCGCGCACATCTGATCATGATCGACGCTCAGAAACGCGCCACGTGTCAAAACGTGATCTGCTTTGCGATGCGCGCACATCTGATCATGATCGACGCTCAGGAACGCGCCACGTGTCCAGGTAATATTTAATTTATTTATTTATTATTTATTTATTTAATTTTTTTAATTATTTAAAAAATCCGAAAAAATATTTAAAAAATCGAAAAAAATAATTAAAAATTCTAAAAAAATTATTAATTCAGAAAAATTATTTTAAAAATTCTGGAAAAATAATTATTAAATTAGAATAATTAATTAATATTTTCGGTAATTAATTATTTAATTTGGAAAATGAATAAAAAATTCAAAAAAATGAGAAAAAATTCAGAAAAATCTGGAAAAATCACCAAAAATCCAGAAAATTCTGAGGATATTTTTGGGTATTTTACAAGCCCAGAATAACACTGTTACACCCCGAGCAAGATTTCAAACTCCCTTAAGAACACCGATAAAATCCCGTACGCCATTAGAACAACAAAACTACTCCTCGAAGACTGTAAAGCTCAGTCTCCAGGAGTGGGGGGCTCGTGATATGGCTAAAAATAGGATTAAATCGGGACCGTTCAAATCGGACACGAATCTTAAAGCTCAAGGGTAAAATGGTAATTTCACCTACTAATGGGTCTGAAATGGGAACTGGGTTTTTATTCAAAGCCCAATAACCTATAAATGGATCCACCTCAACTGGGTACGGGTCCCAACCCGAAATGAACCCGATCCAGCAGGATAGAATTAGGGTTTCTGATTAGTCCTAATCAATAGCCCTGATTCATATCTATCCTTTCACTGGGAATTAGGGATTACATTCCTTATCCAATCATAGGGATTACATTCCTAATTTGACCCCAACGGCGGCTATAAATACCCCCCATCCATCTCCATTAAGAGGTAATCAATCTTTTGTCAATTTATGCTCTTTCATAATCATCCCTGATTACTGACTTGAGCGTCGGAGGGTGCGTTGCCGGGATCCATCCCGGTATCTCGCACTTTTTGCAGGTTCGCAGCAGCGGTAATAGACCAAGTCAACAGACGGTGAAGGTGAACAGGTCAACAGGTTTGCATTGTTCGTTTTCTCAAGAATCCATAAATTCTATCTGTTTGCCCCCACACCAGATTTAGCGGTAACACAACGAATGATTTATTTTTTAATTCTTTTTATTAATTTTAAATTTGGATTAATTAGTTAAAAATTCTAAAAAAATAAAAAATTAGCATTAATTAATTAAAAATATATAAAATAATTAAAAATTAAGAAAAATATGAATAAGTTCCAAAAAATAGTTAGAAATTTAGAATAATTAACAAAAATTAATTACAAAATAGGAAATTTTGATTTAAAATTTTGAAAAAATAATTAAAAATTGGAAAAAGGTAAAATCTAGAAAAAGTTGGAAAATTTCCAAAATAAATTAGAAACTTAGAATAGTTCATTAAAAATCCAAAAGTTAAATATAAAAATTGAAAATTTTGTATAAATTTTTGGGAAAAAAATTTAAAATGGAAAAAATTTGAAAAAAAACTAAAAAAAAAATTTGGAAAAAATTCCTCGAAGTTCTACAGTAATGCAACTACTTCCAAAAGTTCAAAAAAATATTCTAGCTTCGTTGGTCTTTTCAGAATGGGAAAGGGGGAGATGGATACAACTACTTCCATAATTTTTTTTTACTTTTTAATGAGATATTTATTTTGGATTTTATGAATTTTTTTACCAAGAACCAATTGATTATGGTAAATTGCAAAAAATACATATGAACTATGTGTTAAAAGCAGTTATCCTCCTGTTTTATGGTGTTATCAGAGACGTGGTTCAATAAGTTTATGGTGTTATTTCTTCATATAATAGTAATCTGCACGTGTGATGCACATTTTTTTCCCTTCAGCTCATTGTTTCACAAATTAATCCTAATATGTGCAATTTATATTTTACCTAAATTGGGGGATTTAATCTATACATGCGATGTATGTTTTTCAAAAAAAAATTGAGCTTTTGGATTTATTCTAGGGCGTTTTTGTCCAATTTTTTTTTTTGGAGCTTCTGGATTGAAAAACAATCTTAATTGGAACCAAAATACCCGAATTGGGTTTTTTTTTTTGAGCTTCTGGATTTATTTTAGGGCATTTTGGTCCAAAATATTTTTTTTGAGCTTCTGGATTGGAAAAACCATCTTAATTGGGAATAAATTTTTTTTGAGCTTCTAGAATCCAAAAATAATTTGGTCCCAATTAAGATAATTTTTCTAATCGAGAAGCTCAAATTTTTTTTTTTGACCAAAATGCTCTAGATTAAATTCGGAAGCTCAAAAAAAGTTTGAAAAATGTGCATCACGTACAAATTAAATTTTGCAATTCGTGTAAAATATAAATTACACATATTATGGTTAATTTGTGAACCAATGAGCTAAAGGAATAAAAATACGTGCATCACACGTGCAGATACTAGTATATGTAAAAGCAATACCATAAACCGAGCTTTTGGAAGTCTTGCACCTTTGAAGAACTTACACTAATTTTTCTAGTTTTTTCTAATTTTTTCCAATTATAATTATTTGTTTAAAAAAATTTAAATCAAAATTTCAATTTTTATAATTAACTTTTGAAATTTTAATTAACTATTCTAAATTTCTAATTATTTTTTGGATTTTTTTCAATTTTTTCTTATTTATTTTCAATTTTAATCACTTGTTCAAAATTTTAAATCAAATTTCCCTATTTTTAAAATTAATTTTGATTAATTATTCTAAATTTCTGATTATTTTTTTGAATTTTGAATATTTTTTGATTAATTATTATTTATAATATTTTTAATTAATTAATGAATTTCAAAATTATTTTTCATAATTTATATTTAATTAACCCAAATTAAAGTTTAGTAAAAAGAATTAAAAAATAAATCATACTTTGAAAAGATCTGGACAGTTAATCATAGGTGCACGATTTTGTAGGAGATCCAGCGATCTTGATCGGTGGGCATTTTGGTCCTAAAAAAGGTCACGTGCGCTGCACGTAACAAAACCCTAACGGAAACTAACTCCTCTGCTGTGGATTTTTTAAACACGTAGTGCGTCTTAATTAAAAAAAAAGTTCAGTGAGGTTGTTTTAAAACGAGCAATATTTCAGTGATGTTGTTTCTTAAAATTTAGCCTTAATTTACATACCAAAAAATTAAACACCAAATGAAAATAATAAACTACTTAATTAATAAAATGAAATAATCAACCAATATGATTCCCAATCTATTCTTCACCAAGATACGAGCTCTTAATGTGTTTGTGAAGCCAACAATGATTGATAACTTAATTGTCAACGAAAATTATTTGACCTTTAAATCTGTAGAGTACTTATTTAGGAAAAAACAAGAGTAGATAAAACTAGAATTTGATTGCTGGTACATCTTGTACGCAGTGATCCTCTCCTCTCCTCATTTACATGCATGGCAAAACTTCGGTTTAGAAGATGAAGACAAGTATAAACTATCAAACTATTGAGGCGTTTGTCTGCAATTAACACTATATGTCGTCCACATATAAGAATTTTACCAGGTCAAATAACACAGAAATTAATGCTTTTCTTGAGTTTTAACCGTTTCTTTTCACACAAAAAGAGTCATCTATACACTAATGGGAGACTTTGGATTTGTAACAAACAAATCATAACTTTGTAACTATATAAACACGTATCGGACACGTTCAAATTATATCCATTAAATATAAATGTGCACTGCACGTGTAGCCCAAATCAAAACATTCAAATATAAACCAATTTTTTTCTTATTCGATTTATATTCATTTAATTTGATAACTTTACTTTTTTAGACGTGCATTACACGTACATTATACTAGTTTCCATTGATACCACTATCTAAAACATTTCCACATGTCGAAAATACTCCTTTAAATACCAACCATATAATAAGAATACCAACCATATTCATCAAAAATACCAACCATATAATAAGAATTTTATACGCATGTACAAAACCTAACAAGTAGGCCGCATAGCAATACACAAATTGACCCCAAACCGTAATTCCTAACACCATTATGGGGCAAACCCGTCTTTTCCAGCACTAGTTTGGTGAAGAGGTAGTAGGTACTTTTTATTTTACTTATATTTGATAATGACACTTCTGCTTCTTCTCTTCTTTTCTCCGCTGTTTTTGCTTCAAGTCGTCGTTACTACTTTACCACTAACCCTCCACCAAACTCCCAAACGCCGTCAAGAAATCCCCCCAAAAAAAACCAACACCCGAACTCTGTAACGGCTAAATCTAACGCCGTCAAGAAACTCCCAAAAAGAATAGAAAAATTCGGACCCCGCTTTCTCTCCCTCAACTCCTCCATTAAACCCCCCCTCTCTCTCCCCCTTCCTCAAAATCCGAGCTCCAATTCCTCTCTCTCTCTCTCTAGCGACCGATCTTAGCCGTCCGTTTGCTTCAAGATCCTCGCCGACAATCGCAAGGTGAGTTAGGATGCATCTTAATGTTTATGATCGGAAGCTAGGATTTTGAGTGTTTCTTATGGTAGAATTGGTAGGTTTGGTTTGGGAAATGGTATAAAGATTGGATATTTATGGTTTTTTAGGAGGTGGTGGTGATTGGAGTTGGAGGTTGAAGAGGAAGGAAGAGGAGGAGGAGGAGGAGGAGGAGGAGGAGGAGATTCGATGTCGATGGAGGGGTCAGGATGTCAATTGGGGGTAATTGGGTCGTTGGTGTTGTCGGTGGCGTCGTCGGTCGCCATTGTTATATGCAACAAGGCTCTGATGAGCTTGCTTGGCTTTCCTTTCGGTATGTGTTCTATACGCGAAGTAGAAGTAGTGAAATGTTTTACATCAAAAGTTCATCTGATACGACCGAAAAATATGGGATTGTTAGAATATAGTTATGAAGTTTTATGGTAACTTTGGAGTTTTTGTGTAGTGGCAGGACTGACACACACAACTTCGAGTTCTGGGATAATGTTAGTCATTTATTTTGAGCTACTATAATATTATAAAGGAGTATAATTTACCTGACAATTGTTTGCAATGAGAATTGGGTGGCATGGTGTGATCACCAATTGTAAGTCGTGTGATTGCAATTGCAATTATCTTTAGGGTTAAAATGCAAAATAGTTAGGGAAGTTTGACAAGTGTGTATTGTGATCGAAATATGAGTATTCTCAATTACCTAGAAAAAATTTGGGGCAGTTTTTTGCTTAAAAAAAGTTGAAGGTAGTTTCTCAGTTTTGCTGAAACTTCAGGGTAGGGTTCTTTTTTTTTTTTTTTTTTTTTTCTTCTCTTTTTGTGAAAGCCTATATGTAGCTGAATGTGTGGACTCATAGAAAATTTAAAACTACTAGCTTAAAACATGAATTTTTTTAACTTGTGAAATATCAGATAGTAGTTTAGATCGGAATCCACTTGTGTATAAATTGGCAAATGTCACCCGGATACCTGTCTCTTATATGTAGATTTGTTTGTGTGTGATATGGAACAGCAACAACACTAACAAGCTGGCATCTAATGGTAACCTTCTGCACGCTCCACGTGGCACAATGCTTGCGATTCTTTGAACCGAAATCGATTGATGGGAAGACAGTCATCCTGTTTGGCATGCTTAATGGCACTTCGATTGGTCTTCTAAATCTTAGCCTTGGATTTAACTCCATTGGATTCTATCAGGTTGGTTGGGGTCCTGCAATACTGATTGGATGGTCTATATTTTGTTATCTGTTTGTATTTTTTCTAAGACGTAGTTTTTCTGCAGATGACAAAACTTGCAATTATACCCTTCACAGTAATGCTGGAAACCATTTTCCTGAAAAAGAAATTCAGGTAAAATTTGCAATATAAATTTACTTAGTAGCTTAAATAGGAAAAATTACTAGATAATTTTCTTTGTATGAAGAAAAAAACACTAGATAGTCGACAAAATATTAGATCTATCAACTATTTAGTAAGTTAATCTTTAATTGTAAATGTGCTTGCTATGTGTCTTATATACCACTACTTGGTGTGGTATCAAAATTTTCATTATATTAGGCACATGTTAGTTTTTCAATTCACCAACATGAGTTTGGATTTTATTGTGAGAATAGTGAATCAATTATGTCTTATCTCAGCCTAAGTCAGATTGCATTCTTAAGCCTTTGGGACAGATTTATCTTAGATGTAATAATTTATTACAAACAGAGTAAATTTGCAGGTTTTGAAATGTTTGGAGGCTTGCTAGCTTGTTCTTTAAATTTGACTCTGAAAATAAATCCAACTTACTATCAGAGGAATAGTCACATGTGAAACATGACATTTATATTTCGAAGCCCTGCTGAGGTAAACTTAACCCTAGGTAGATAATTTTCGAAAAATATTAAAAGATTAAGTTTACCTACAAGTAATGCTGATTAGTTAGAAATTAAAACTAATATCTGGTTCGATGGATTTTCAAGAATTGAAATAAGTTTAACATACCCAATTAAAGATTCAAACCTATTAGTCAATAATTATATACCTAAGTGTTTTTAGCAAGTAAAACATGCAATAATGATTTGTACTTTAATTAGCAAGTAGAAGCACCCACTCTCAATATTTGTAGACGACAGATAAATCAAATAATATTCTAGAGATGATAGATAATATCATAAATAAATGAGAATAGAAAGAAGTTACCAAAATTTGAGGATTGTGTCGCAATGGAGAGATATAGTATGCTTATCGTCGACGTCAACGACGTGGTACTCCAAGAATCATCTTCTGAATGTAAGATTAGGGTCTCGAATTTGAATTGGATTTGGGAATTAGGGTTTCAGGTTTGAGTGGATTTGGGGTTTAGGGTTTGAATTTGAAGTGGATTTGGGGATTAGGGTTCGGATTTGAATTGGATTTGGGGTGGGGTTGTCGTCGGGTAGTGAAGGCAGTCGACGGTGGCGAGATCGATTAGCAAGGGGGGGGGGTTTCGACGTCGGTGAGGGAGTCGACGGGATGAAGGAGGAGAAAAGGCTGGGGCTTCGGTGGGGGTTGTTGGGTTTGGGTTTCGGGAAGGAAAAGAAAGAGGAAGAAGACGAAGGAGAGAGAGGGTATTAGGGTTTGAATAAAATTGGGAATTTGAGGGTGTAAATTAGAGTTTCTCACAAATCCTAATACTTTCTTAGGATTTCTTACAAACCCTAATAATTTATTATGGTATTACACGCACAAGAGAAAAAATGCAGAGCAATAACTCAACACCGTAATTTTTTAATTAGTAATTGCATACTTTCTCATTATTCACAAGGCCTATATATAGGCCCAAAATAAATCTTAATACAAATCTCCAAAATATTCTAATGAATAAAATAAAGGATGCAAATTGCAAAATTACTACATAGGGCTAAATATCAAAATAAAACAAAACAGAACTGATGTCCTGATCACCTATCCATGTTCACCTATCCATGTCTGACACTCATGTGAGAAACTCGTGCTTGACACGCATACTGACATGGGCACAGGGAAGTTACCAACCAAACCCCCCCCCCCCCCCCCCCCCCCCCCCCCCCCAACCAAAAAAAAAAAATCCGAGGTAGGGATACATAAAATGACTATGTTATCCCAAAATTTTGTAGTATTGATGTGACACTTACCTTCTTTCCATTAAAATCAGCAATTGCTTGTACGCCCTGATAGATATTGTCTTGGTTTAAATAACACGGTGTTTATCCAATACATGTGCTTTTCTCTTCCTTTTTTCTTAAATCCTTAACGCATGGGGAATTAGTTCCATTATTAAGTATGGTTTTTTTGTACATTTCCTATTGTGTGTTTGGGAAGAAAGGAAACGTTTGGAACATGAAGATACATTCTCAGGTAAGTCAGCCTTGCATGCATGCAGTGGATGAACTGGCTTCACACAGACTCCAGAGTGACAATATTAGAAATATAGTAGTGTCAAGCCCCCTAAGTGTGAAGGTCTTCTTACAATTCAGTAATAAAATGAATAAATGGAACAATAAAAAACTGATCAACTCTTTGTCAGTCTTAAAATTGGCATTCATCTTCGGGAATTGAATACGATTTCAGTTGTTAGGAACTATGTTTTTACATTCATTTTGTGATATATATGCAATCACCCACTTATTATTAAGCTAATGTAGCAAGTAATACATTGGTGCATTTTGCAGCCAGAGCATAAAGCTTTCTCTTCTAGTATTGCTCATTGGTGTTGGCATTGCATCTATCACTGATCTCAAGCTCAATCTTGTCGGCTCCATCCTCTCTCTCCTTGCAATTGCTACTACGTGTGTTGGGCAAATTGTATCCTTTCTTTTTCTGTCAAAATTGTTTCTTTATGCAAATGATAGTTTTCTTTTGCCTCTTTTATTGGCACTGCAATTAAAACAGATTTAAGGAGTACCTATTCAATATCAAGATGGAACATATTGACTTAAATATTCATATGATACTGTTGCTCTTTAACGTGTGGAGGTACAAGAAAGATTGTTACCCTTAACCTCCTTGTTTGAAACCAATAGATGACGAACACAATACAGAAGAGGTTGAAAGTTTCATCTACTCAGTTGTTGTACCAGTCCTCGCCGTACCAAGCAGCAATACTATTTGTCACCGGCCCTTTTGTGGACAAGTTGCTGACAAAGCGAAGCGTCTTTGCCTTCTCTTACTCTGTGCTTGTTCTGGTGTGTTATCACATTGGACCTCTATATTGATTGATTTCTTTGGTTACATGTACAGCAAAATATACAGCAAAAAATATATAACCCACGGAATAACATGCATACTCATAAAACATCTACTAGGAGGATAAATAAATGCTGTAAAACACTATTTTTTTTTTAAAAGAAGAGTTGCGGACACAATTTTTGCCTTGTTCTGGAGAGAATGAGGAGGGTAACAATTTGTTCATAAAAGGAAATAAAGTATATATAAAATGGCTCATGAGAGCAGTGAAAAGGATGGTTCCAAGATACAGATGCCATAGCAAGGTGAAATTACATAATCATGTTTGACAACAGATGCACCACAATTTATTCCCAAGGGAGATTCTCTATTAGCATAACCAGAGTTCCTTTTAATCAAAGAATTGTTGGAAATTTTGTTTTACTCTAGAAATACTTGATTGTTCTAAGAACTGAGTATTTCCATTGAAATTTTTGTAGATTCTGATGTAGCTGAAGGAACTTAAAAGTTCTTAACTTGTTTGTCTATAGAAGTGCATGTTGAGCTACAATGAGATTTACACTAAAAAGAAAGCCACTCTTAATTTTTTGTTACTAATCGTTTAATTCAACATTGTTTTAAATATGCTCCCAAATTAGCACTTGTGACAAGCAACTATATGTGTTATAATACTATATGTGTTAGTAAAAAAAAACTATATGTGATATACTAATGACTTGTGACAAGCAACTTTATGTGATTTACTTATGAAAATTCATTGTTTTATGCATAGGGATTCATTATTCTATCTTGCTTGATTGCGGTGTCTGTCAACTTCAGCACATTTTTGGTGATTGGAACAACATCACCGGTGACATACCAGGTGCTTGGCCACCTTAAAACATGCCTTGTTCTCTCCGTTGGCTACACCCTTCTTCATGACCCCTTCACTGCCAGGAATATTCTTGGCATTCTCATTGCTATTTTTGGTATGGGATTGTATTCCTACTTTTGTGTGAAAGAGACCAAGAAGAAAGTGGCTAACGATTCCTTGCCAATCTCACAGGTTTGGCTCCAATCTTATTTTGTTACTTTTTTCCCGTGCAACTATGTTATATGGCAATTTTGTAATTCTTTTCGTTCAGTTCTTCCAATAATTCTATTTTTATAATGCCTGCATTCTGCCTAGTTCTACTTTCCTTGTTGACAAGTTGACTGCCAACCCAGAAATGTCTCTATTTGCTGATATGAATTTGATCGGTCAGTAGAAATAATTCCGTGGAGAAACTTTTAAGCTACCCACAGATTTTAGTTTGTGTTATACTCAATACTATTAGACTTACTTTTGGTCCATACAGTTTGCAAGAATATTTATTTGGGAAATGCCAAGGCGTGATTTGTTTGGCCGAAAAGCTATTGTAGGAAAACAAATTTGATGAAAGTGCACTGTTTATAGTTTTGTTTAGGAGTAAAAGATGTTGAATTTGGTTTCCCCCCTAGATTAGTATAGCTGATTTTACCCATTTCGTTTTCCACTCAAAATGAGAAGAAAATGGAGGAGAAACACCATTCATGGGCTTTTAAATTGATTTCTCTCTTTATCTTTTCACATTATCCAATATAACAACTCAACCTACTCCGCTACATTGATTTTTTATTACTTTTTTAAAAATTTCTCTCTCCTCTCTATCTATCCTGCACTAGAGTAAAACTACATCCAAACAAACCACTTTTCAAATATTTATTTTTCAAATAGTTATCTTTTAGATTGGATACATTTTACAATCAATCAAACCACCCCTAAGTGTACTACTTTGTGGTTACTACTTCGGTAATACTAGACTACTAAACTCATGGAGGTGGAGCCCATGTGAAATAGTTTTTCAAATAATTGCTTGTGGGCTCCCAACTCTATGAGCGTAGTAGTACCAAAGTAGTGAGTAGGAGTAGTACAATTAGCATTGCTCTATTTATTTTGGTTTCTCTGTTAATATATCTAGAGTTGTATCTGATTTTGTAGTGGGAGGCACACTCCTCTGTTAATAGATGTGGATTTTCTTATCTATAATTTATTCTATGTTTGCGATACACACAAACTCTTCAAATTACTATGTTAATTTTGCAATCATGTTGCTTGCAGATGAAAGATGGAGATGATACACCACTTTTGGGTGGCAAAGCTGGAGGGTTACATCACCATAATAAAGACGACAGTGAGACCAAGAAAGCCAATGGGGTTCCTCTTGCCACCAAGAACACTCTCGCTTAAGTTCAGTTAATTAGTTGTTATAGATTTTTGATGAGTTTGTTGAATGGCCCTTGTTTCTTATCATTCTTGATTAATTAATTTTGAGTGTATATGGCTTCCATTCTTTTTACGAAACTGTTGATGTCCAAGCAGTAAAAAAAAAGTATTTATCTTGGATTATAAATCTAATCTCGCTTCTTTCATAGAATTATAATGAGTATGCCCCAACTTAGAGACGGGTATCTGTATACGTATCCTGTGATGGACGAAGTTACGGTGATACCCATATTGGTTCGGTATCCGCTCCATCTTCGTCTATGTTCAAACCTCTCCCACTAATTCAAAACAGAAATATTCTTTTCTGCTATTCTGGCAATTCTCAACTACCACATAAAGTGTAAACAGTAAATTTCTATTCTGGGCAATTCTCAATTTCCATCAATTTTTTTTATTTCTTGTTATCTTTTAATTTTTTTTTCTTCTTAATTTGAATAAGAAATTCCATCCCTTGAAATCGCAATTCTCCGAAATATGTGCCGATTAAGTTAGCCCTTCTAATCTTAGCCTGACAAGTTACAACCTCTTGCTTCAACCTTCCATAAATCGAGATTCTTGTTAATAGTGAGATTGATAATTTTTTTAAAAGTTCTAAATTGTAATTACTCTGAATATCTCTGTCCTTTCCCTCTCTGTTATTCAAATTCTTCCTCCATCAATCAGAGAGAGAGAAACATACAGACAGAAACAGACAACCGATCTTTCAAATTTCGATCTTCATCTGCTGAGAAGAGTTGGCTCTTCCCAGCAGATGAAGAATTTTTTTCCTGTATTTTCTTCTTCTTTCTGAGAAAAAGAAGGAAAAAAAAAAAAGAAAAAAAAAGAGAGTTTCCAAAACATGGATTTGAAACATTGAAAGGTGAGGAAATCAAATGGGTATCTCTCAAGAAGGTGCAAAAGGGTGGCTGAATCTCATTAGATTCAATCGTCTCGGATTGCAGTATTCTAGGAACAGATACTATGTTTTGCATGGCAACACTCTTGATTGCTACAAGGAGATCCCACGGTCAAATGGAGAAGTATTCTTCTTCTATCTCTTGATCCGATTTGCCCTTCTGTTAGAAATTCTTTATATATTGTTGTGTTTAATGGTTGAACCTGTCTCAATTTGATCGTGTATTAACCAATTCCTGCGTTGAAAGGGGCTAGGAATTAGACATTGTTTGTTTGTTTGTTTGTTTGTTTGCCTTTAGAAATATTTTGATTATACATAATGATTTGAGAAATCTGCATTTCTCTACCTCACCCTCTTTACAAAGGTGCGTGGATAATGGATCAATGATATTCATGCAGCATGAAACATATGGATGAAGAGAACAATGATATCATTTGTAATCCAATTGGTGCTATTTCAAGAGAAAGACAGCATTTCATGAGGGATCGTGTTTAGATCGAGAACTTGTAATTGGAGAAAAGGAAGGTGAGATCTCAGGAGTTTGTGCTTGTAATCTTCTTCTCCAGTGGAAGAGTGGCCGCAGTTTTCCATGGATGTGAAGGAAATTCCAACACACTTTCCCATGGACGTCTGACCATATTTTACCCGAATCATAGATCATAAAAGTGATTGAGATGACCCAAGCATGCATTATATATAACAGTAATGATGTATTCACTACCTTTACTAACTACTTTTACCACCCCATTGCCCGATTTGGCACAACCTACTCCGCTTTATATCTACGGGTCCATCATCCATGAAGAAAGAGATTGTGCCATATGAAACAGTGGAGAAAAAGTAGTATCGCATTGCTAACAATATAATTCTAAGTTGGAAACCAAATTTATGGTCATGTCAATGCAGTTTAATGCTTAAAGAGAACTAGTTTAAATATGAAAGACTCAACAAACTGAATTAAGTAACAGGTTAAGCATATATGTCACGAAAGGGTTTACATTTTGTATGCTAGGCAATTATTTCATATTAAGCGCGCTCGCAACAAAAATGCTTATTAGAGTTTCCCTCAAAAGAAAATGCTTATACACTGTCAGGGGAGGCCTTCGTGAGTTTTATGTAGTTTTTTCTCAAGTATAAATATTCTCACACTAAATGTTACAGTAATATAGTTATAGGGTTCGTGGAGTACGTGATTGCTAGTTCATTCCTTAGTTATGTCTGGTCTTATAAATATGTTCCAAATATTGTACTTCATTCTCAAAGTTACGCATGTTACGATGGCTTATAACGTTTCAGGATCCTTTAGAATCTACACAGATTGGTTCCTCCGTTCGCGTGGCAAACAATGGGAAGGAGATCGTGCACAATAATGTATGGATATAGCCAAACTCTTCTTCTTCTTCTTCTTCTTCTTCTTTTATTTTTATTTTTATTATTATTTTTTTTAATTTTTTCACTCGATATACTTGAACTCTTTAACTTTTACCTTTTGATGGTTATCCTTAGAAAATTTCAACCCTTTTCTCATTCCAGCTTTTGACTACAACTTGCAGGCAGTCTTTGTATTTACATTGTACAGTGTGTATGACAACTGTGACGAAATTAAGGTACTACAGAACTCCTCTTATGCCTGAATATTTGTCAATTACAATATTTTGCAGTATATTAATTGCTCGCATAAATGGGTACTATGATTGGTATTCATCTTGCAGTTGGGAGCTAAAAGCTCAGAAGAAGCAACTATGTGGATTCGATCCTTTTCGGCAGCAATATTGAAGGTTTGTTGCTTTGTTTTTTAATCATTCTCATTATCTAGAAAATGATTCATAGCCTGACCTCTTGGTTGCAGGATTTCCAGGACAAAGGAGATAATCTTGCAGCTTATTCTAATAAAAGAACTCAAACTTTAAGGTCGTCTCTTGCTTATTGTTATACATTCCATCTGTGTGCTTCAGAATAGGTCCTTATTAGTTGGTGTTTGTTTCTTGCAAATACTACTACAATATTGTAACTAAAAAGTTATTGCAACCCAAGTTGCAATATTCTCTTGAGTTGCAACTAAAACTTTCTTTTTTTGAGAGAAATACTAAACTATTCACCTTATTCTTTTGAGATTACATTTTTCCTGCTCCCGCAGCTAACTTTCTAAAAAGATGATGTTAAAAAGTGCACTTGTTTTTTTTTAAACCAGAAAAAAAATGCACAAGTCGATTCATAATTTTATATTTTTTTATTTAGAAGTGCATAAAAGGTATACTAACGAATCCAAAATATGTTTCTCTCTCTAGAAATTCTAGAGAGAGAAGCTCTCCCAAAAATAAACAAACTCAAAAAAAAAACCTAGATCTACTCTTGGGGGGGCGGCGGCTAGGGTTCGTCCCCCCCACCCCCCCGTCCCGTCCGCCGTTTGCTCCCCTCATCTCTCTTCTCCGCTTCTTTCCCCGCCCCCGCCAGTTGCCGACGCCAGCGCCATCCGCCCTAAGTCCCTGGGTTCCAATGCTGGTGGGACGAGTTCGACGACATCGACGACATGGGGTGCTGGTGGGATCGACGACATCGACGACATGGGTTGACGAGATCGTCGACGTCGATGCTGGTTGGTTTCGCTGACGAGATCGACGACATCGACGACATGGGGTGACAAGATCGACGACATCGATGCTGGTGGGTTTCGTTGAGGAAGCCGAGATCGACGACATGAGGTACCGGACGTCGGACGACGTCGACTTGGATCATGGAGTCGGTTGCAGGGGCCCTCGTCGGACTGTGATGGAGTCGTGATCTTGTCGGGTGTGTCCCTCATCGTCAACAAAGAGATTGCTGCGGCTAGTAATGGACAGGAATCAGTAGTAAGCAACTGTGTGGGTGATTCTTTCTGGATGGGTGTTCATTGTACCGTCATTGGTGTTTACGGTTCCTCGAACGCGCAGTTTCAATTTGCGGCTTCGATTGGCAGGTATGGTTTCTTTGGTTTGGTGCGGGAGAGTGTTATGTGAGGCAATTGGAATGGGGGAAGTGGTGTTTGAGCTTGGGTCTATGTTGGGAGATGTGGGGAAGGGGAGAGAGGAGATTAGGTTGTGTGTGTGAGAGAAAGGAGTAGCGGAGGAGTCCCTAATATCCAAATTTTCTTCCTAAATATTCAAATTACAACCAACTTACAATTAGCAAGAAAATGTACCCTAGTTAGTGGGGCGATGCTAGTCCGACAATTTTATTGTTTGTGCTCTACTTTGTCCCATTCAAGTCAAAGTGAGGGATGCCTACGGTCTCTCCTATGTCAGGGGGCTTGAAGGGGATGGTGGCGTTTGTTCAACAGTCAGGGGATTGGACAACCTAAGTTGCGAGGGGCTAGTGAGAGTCAACGAAGGTCAAGCAAGGGGATGAGAACCAGGACTCAATCTGTACAGGGAATTGTCAGATTGGTGGAGTGCCTGCGGTCTCTCAAATGGTGCTTGAAGTTGACGCGTGAGTCATTAATGGTAGCGACAGGGGTGTCCGTGCGAGTAGTCAGGGGAGAGAACATCCTTCGTTGCGAGGTGCCAGTGCGAGTCAACGAGGGTCAAGCGAGGGGATGAGAACCAGGACTCAATTGTACAGGGAGTTGTCAGATTGGTGGAATGTCTGCGGTCTCTTATATGGTGCTTGAAGTTGACGAATGAATCACTGATGGGGGCGACGGAGCGGATAAACGGTGTACAAGCAAGGGACCGAGAGAGAGAATGAGCTCAAATTGGCATGAGAAATTAACTTGGACGAGGTCACCCGATCAGTAGGATTAGATTTCGTTGTATTTTTGTTTGTTGGTAGGGGTGTATGAGTTCCAGGACCCAGCATGTTGGGATCTGAACTTCATAAACCTTATTTTTGGTTGTATGTTCTGTTAAATTCTTTTTAATGAAATGCGGGGGGTATTCAACCCACCATTTAACGATCAAAAAAAAAAAAAAATCCAAAATATAATGCACGTTTAGCAAAACCTGACTATAACATTGCTATGCCACTGTAGATCTTATGAATGGTATTTCAGTTGGCTGTCTGTTTGAATGATTAGATTTGTTTGTGCAGGATGAGTCACTCCAAGAGCAGAGGTTGTATCCACTCTATAGGTAAGCAAGGTCGTCCTTAATCTGGTACTTAGTCATTTTATTCCAAACTACTAAAACGAAGTCTAATTAAAAACCATCATAATATATAGAACTTCGATTTGAAGTTCTTTAGTAAGCTTCAATGTTACGTTTCTCATTTTCAACCATTCTACATGTGAATGTCAATAGACTGGACTGTATTGGGGTCTTCACGTGGTGATCCTGTGGCATCTGATGCATCTGATATCTCTGCGTCTTCCCAATGGGCAATATTTGGCTGTTCAAATGGTAATGCTCAGATATCTATCGTTGTTTACTCGCAAAGTTTAAGCTGTTGACTTCTTTTTGTTTTCTTTTTCTTTCATGAAGGCCTGAGGCTATTTAAGGAGGTAATGAATGGTGACCTGCATGAAAAGGTACTATTTTCTTAAATCAATTGATCAAACATTGCAATAGTGAATATTCTGATGTTTTATTTGGTCTGTTTTTTTTTTCTTCTCAGGATTTGCTTCATCCGGCCATAATGGCTGTAGGTGTTGTTGATGCAAGTTCTGAGGCCATTTTCCGAACATTAATGTCTCTTGGTCCGTCAAGATCAGAGTAAGACTAATTTGACTTAACAAATTATTTAGAACTTCAGTTGCAGGACATAAATCCATATTATCTGCTGATACTATGAAATGTTTCCAGTATAGAAGTGCTTTTTTTATATCCAAGAGGTGTTTTTGGAGTCTCCAAAAGCATTACCGAACATAGCTTTTCCCTAGCCTACGGAAGTTTGGAGGGTTCTGTTGTTCTCAAACTGGCCTACTGAGAATCTAAAACCCTCTTGTCCATAGTTTCCTTTATCAGGCACCAAAGTTTATAGGCTCTACGTCAGTTTCATCCTAGTTATAAATTTTTCCAGATCCGCTTTAACACAGATTTGTGATTCGTATCTGACCTATTTGATGGGGAAATGCTTAGATGATGATGTATCATATGTTCTCATACTAGTTGGAAATTGTATTGTGTTGGGCACATGCCGATGTATGATTGAAGAACCTTGCATGTATGGCGCGGGAAAAATTGAGAGTTCTCATGCATATATTCCCTACTAGTTGCTGTCTATGTTTGATGTATATTTTCTGATAGCAGTTTCTCTCTCAGTCTATTACCTACTGTTCCTTATTAGTACACCTCTACAAAGCCCTTTGAAACATCAATGGTAATAATAATAATAATAATAATAATCAAGCCTTCAGTTGCGCTATCAATAAAATCTCTCTGGTTACAAGAATAAGTTAAATGGGGTTCATCTCAGATGGGACTTCTGTCTGTCAAATGGATGCGTGATCGAACAACTGAATGATCAAACAGACATAATCCACAAAAAATTGCATGGCAATTGGTTACCAAGGTCAGACTACAAAATTTTCAAGTCTCATTAATCTTCCCGAAATTACTATCTCTAATTCACCTATTATTAATAGTGTTATTAGTTTGTAGGGGAATGTCGAAGAGAGATTTACTCTTACAACGTTACTGGAGGAGACAAGATGATGGTTCATATGGTAATGTCTCAATAGATAATTGGAAACTAATTAGGTTTGAGATTTTTGTATAACAATTGCTTTTGTAAATTTTTGCAGTTATTGGATACCATTCTGTGTTTCACCCTGAATGTCCGCTTGATAGAGGCTATATCCGTGCCACCCTTAAAAGTAATGTATGCTTAACGAATAGAAATTAGAGTTTTATTGCCATGAAATAAGCTTGGTGAAAATGTAATTCAAATTTTCTCATCTGTTTGTAGGTGGAGGGTATATCATATCTCCAGTTAATCAAGGGAAACAATCCGTTGTTAAACACATGCTTGCGATTGATTGGAAATCCTGGAGATCTTATTTGTTTGCTTCATCTGGAGAATACATTACAATCAAGATGCTAGCAAGAATTGCAGGTACAAGTAATAATATCACAAATTGATTTGTTTTTGTCACTCGTAGTTTATTAAAATTATTTTTTGCAGCTCTGAGAGAATTCTTTATCACAAAGCCTGGTAGTGCCGCAACCTCTGATTGCTCATCAGTTGAAGTGACAAGGGAGATAGGGTTGTTTCCACAAAGCGAAAAGGAAGACATCAAGGTTATGCAGTCACACAGGGAGAATACAATTAGTAAGAATGAGAATTTTGCAAGTTCTTTACACATGGATGAATCAAACCCTCAACCGTGTGACCCAAATGATGAATTTTTTGATGTTCCTGTTGAATACGAGTATGACCAATCCGAGTTCATGTGGCCTTCTGGTGAATTGCAGTCTCAGGTGAGATTTCCACCATAAAAGAATAAACAATGTTGGTGTAGCTTTTCTGTTAATTGTTTTTTTTTTCTTTCTTGAAATTATTTTGATTCGAGTGATACATTGTCTGAATCATGATCTCTAGATTGGTAGTAATGTATAAATTGCTTTTATGGTGTTTCCTGTCTATTATATACAGAATAAGTTATATTCGTCCAAAACTAACATTAACATCCATTGTGAATTTATTATTCTGAGTGGTTCATCTGTTGATGTATATCAGTATATGGTTGCTTTGTCCAAATTACTTCATTAATGCATCAAATTTTGCAGGATCAATGCGATACCAAACTATCTACTACTTCAATTGCAGTAAAAAGAATGCAGGATCCAGGTCAGGGTTGACTATGTTAACTACTTCAGTCTCAGTAATAACATTTTTATAAATTCTGTTGTATTTGTAGATTACCCTTTTTCTTTTTTTTTTCTTTTTTTTTTTACTCTGTACTCTGTAGTCCCGAAAAGTGAGTATGTTGATTTCAAAGTCACTCCAATCGAAGATATGGCACGATGTGCCTATGGAACTACACTTGCAAAAGACCAAAACTGCAATATGTTATGCAGTTGGTCAACTGCAGATCCTTCAAATTTTTATATTCGCGGGGAATCCTACCATCAAGATCATCGAAAGGTAACTAACTAACTACTCATACATGTTGCAAAGGAAAATTCCCCATTTTCTTTATCAAACTGTGAAATTTACAGTTGAATGCTAGTTTGCGATATTTAAAAATTTCAGGAAAAATAATTAGTAATCTGACTCTCATAACAGATTCAAGCTGAAAGTACCTTGATGGAAATGGTAGGTGCTGATTGGATAAAGTCTAATAAGCGTGAAGATGATCTTGGTGGCCGACCAGGTGGAATTGTTCAGGTTTCTGCCATAATTTACTCTTCGCATTCATTTAGAAATAATTCCTTTTTCAATCGAAGTATCACAGGGATTTCAATTTCTGCAGAAACATGCACGACAAGGTTCCAGCAAGTTCTTCTTCATTGTGAACATGCAGGTGACTTAATAACACCCATCTTCATAACTAAAAAAGCTCTAGCCTCTTTGTTGAATTCATTAAACAAGTTCAAGTTCCGGAATCTAATCATAGTTTCCAATCCAGCTCCCTGGTCCAAGTACTTACAGCTTGGCTTTCTATTATATGATGGATTCACCACTGGAGAACTGCCCCCTGCTTGAAAAGTTTGTAAAAGGAGATGAAAAGTTCAGGAACTCGAGGTTTAAACTCATCCCTTCTGTAACGAAGGTAGGCAGGCGTGTACGCAGTTCCTGTTAACACCTGACAAACAACTAATTTACCTATAAGCACAAATGGGTTCGAAAATAGACACGTAAATAACCTACGCATATCATGCATATGTATTTTTTCGGTTAGCAACCAAAACGCGATCTCTATGATTTGAGGGGGTACATATCATGGATGAAGAATTACATGATATTTATATTTCACTTGCAGCCACTGGGTTTGATTTGTTTAATTATTATAATTTTGTTAGTTTGCAACTACTTGGAGGGAAAAAGGTATTCAACTCACATGATTTTCAAGAGAAGTGTTTTCATGCAGCAAAATACTAGACATACATGGATTTTTACCTCAAAGGTACATTATAAATGCATTGGAATCCACTTCTTACTAAAAGACAAGGTTAAAACATTGTCTTTTAGTGAGAAGTGGGTCCCAAAGCAATTATAATGTATGTTTCGGATAAAAATTCATGCATGTGTAGTCATCATTTTTCATGCATTAAAGTAACAAAACATGCGTCAAACTATCTATTTAGATGTCCACTCATGCGAGTACAAACTTTTTGTTGCATTTTAGAAGCATCTTTAGCATTTTCATGGTTTTTCAATGTATTTGGAAAAGTTATGATGTTCTCGATGCAAATACTGAAACAAGCTATTGGCTAATGCATTGCATCCAATAAGAGGTCGTTATATTAGCAACACTGTAATTCTTTCATCATCCCACCAAAAAATATTAATAAATAAAAAACCCTCAAACATTATGTAATAGATTAATTGTAATTGTACTACAAGCTTTATACTATTTTGATAGTACAAGACATAAACTCATATGGATCAAATAGTCTACTACACTCATTAATTTCTTGTAGAGTTAATGTGTAGTAAATACTAAAAAAGAACAAACTTTATGCTGAAATTATGATTATTTTGTTTAACAATCACGTCGGAGGGTTCGTTAGCCACATGGAAAGACATTTAGGAAGGCATTTAGAGCATCTGTACTCGTCAATCGAATTTCCAATTTTTTCAAAAAATGAGAATGAAGATGATGTACTCGTTGGCCAAAAACTCAAAAAATTGGGTTTTTGGTGAACAGTGACCGTCCAAATTTGACAGACGATTTGAAATTTTGGAAAATATAGCAAACGAAAAAGGATTTATCGTCTGTCACATCGGACGAAAAAAAAATTTCGTTGAAGAGAATTTGGCAAATCTGAGAAGTATCGGACGAAATTTAATTTTTCATCTGATCGAAAAATAAAAATAAAAATGGTACAGCCAGGATTTCGATTTTCGTCCCTATATTTAAAAAATATTAAAAAACAAAACCCACCCGATTCCTTGGACGATGTTTGGATTTCCGTCCATGGAATGTTTTGCTTTTTTTGTTTTTAAAAAATTGGATGGACGGGAAAAGATTTTCTGCCCGTTCCAATACTTTTTAAAAAAAATTGATTTTTTTCTTCAGATGATAATTCGACTTTCGTCTGAGATTTGAAAATTTATGAATACTCAATTTTTGGTAGTCGACGACTGCTGCACAAAGCTATTTTAACGATTTCTATTTGCCAAATACAAAAAAAAAAATAGTTGTAGACGGACTACAGATGCTCTTAGTAGGGTCAATTTAAAAATGAATTATGAAGCTTAAATGTCAATTATAAGATTTTTGTTAAAGATATTATGAAAAGTGTCATGTAAAAGATGATGATTTGTGGATTAACATTCTTTATCAAGTAAAATAAATAATTTTTCCTGTTTTTGTTGTTTTCCATTATGACACATCAACTTTTGTGCATAGTTTCTTTCCGCAGTTGGGCCCCATCTTGCATTTTTTTCGAGGGTTTTTTTTAAAAGGGTAAAACCCAGAAACCCGACAACTTTTGTCACTATCTTCTTCCTTTTTCTCTTTTGTTTTATTCTACCTTTTAACAAAAAAAATGTCGGTCCTAAGAACATCCACAGTCGTTCGCTTATTTGCCATTTTTATCATTTGTTTGCTACTGTAGCGCACACACTCATTCACTATTTTGCCATTTTTTTGACAAAAGCGCTACAGTAGAAAGGGCGAAATAGCAATCGAAATAGCAAAATACATATTATAGCTGACGAAACATCATGTTTCGTCTGGATTATTTAATTATATTGTTAATTGATCGGACGAAACATGATGTTTCGTCCGAATTTAAAAAATAAAAAAACTAGAATAAAATAACTTTTAAGGATGGGACGAAACATCATGTTTCGTCCCATTCCTTGAAAAAAAAAAATTAAACAAAAACCTGGCACCTTCGTCTGACCTTAAAAAAAAAAAATAAACAAACAAAAACCTAATCACCTTCGTCTGACTTTATTTGGTCAAATGACACCAAATTAAACAAAAATTAAACCAAATGACACTAAAAAATTAAACACGGACGACAGATCATGTGTCGTCCCAACCCATCTTTGCAAATTTTTTTTTTTCGGAATAAACATCATGCTTCGTCTGACTTTCATTTTTTATTTTTTATATTTTCTTTCTTTAGGACGAAACATCATGTTTCGTCCCGTATTTTTTATTATTATTTTCTAACTTTCGGCCCGTATAAATTATTTTTCTATTATGAGACGAAACATCATGCTTCGTCTGATAGTTTTTTAACAAAGTTATGCATTTTATACCATTCAACGACTGCAGCAAAACGAAGAAATGGATTGCTAAAATATGCATTTTGCCATTTTCCCCATTGAACGACTGTGGATGCTCTAAACAACCATTACAAACAGGGGGGCCAAAACAAACCCTTACAAGCACAGGGGTAGAGCCAAGGGGGAGCCAAACCTTGCAAAGTTTTCTGAAATCCCGTATTTAGTATAAGGGGTTTATAAAATTTTGAAATTTGTTAAAGGCTGACCCCTCCCTCCATAAACACTAGTATTATACACGTGCATTGCACGTAGGGAAAATGGAGAGGGGGAATGAAAAGGATAAAAAAACAATCTAGTATTATACACGTGCGTTGCACGTGGGGAAAATGGGGAGGGGGAATGAAAAGGACAAAAAAATAAAAATAAAAAAACTACCAACACGTGCGCTGCATGTGTTGACAAAATGACACACATTTACAAATGACACTAAGCTCTTCTCCCATTATAATATTAGAGATTTTTGTTTTCTGAAAAGAACCATAAATATTTTTTAAGTGCTAGTATCGAGGATTCGAATCATCGAAATCTTAATAATTTTTTTTTTATATAAAATATAATTTATTATTTCATCCCCTTTAGATCAATCATGGGTCTGCCCCCTTGCTTGCAAGACACAAGACACAGGCACAAGGAACCATATGGAGCCTACACTAATTAATTGCTTGCCAGTTCCATATGTAGTACTAGGTTTGCCCGTTGACACGTGCCTACGGCACGTCTTCGGAACGATGCACCTTATTTGATCATATAAAATAGTTTTGGAGGTCCAGCAAATTAATTGAAGTAGCAAACATATTATATGAGAAACTTTTGGGGTCTGGCAAAAAACATATTCTGTGACTTTTTTTTATTTTTTCGAATTATTTTTAAAGTTTTTAAGTTTAAAAAAAAATTAGTTTTTAAATTTTTTTAATTTTTTAAACCTTTTAAATAGAAAAGGAAGGGAAAGAGAGAGAGAGAAAAATTAAATAAATATATGAGTTGTTTTGAGTGGGAGATTTGAATTTGAGTTTTGGGGGAAAACTTTTGGAGGAAAAATATGTTTTGTGAGGTTAGATCTGGACCTTTGATTTTTTAGGAGATTGAAGGAGAGCCACTTGATAGCTTTCTTTGTGTTTTATTATATAGATAATTATCATTACAGTATTTAGCACTCATCTTGTATGGTAATCTGGTCAAATAGTTTGTGGAGGACCAACTTTCTATATCCAACAAAATTTATAATTTTTTGTCTTCATATTCTACTTTTTTTTTTTTTTTTTTTTTCATTATACATATCATCTTATCCATACAAAGATTTTCACATATTTCTTTTTTTTAGGGTTCCTGGATAGTAAAGCAAAGTGTGGGAAAGAAGGCTTGTTTGGTGGGTGAAGCCCTAACACTGAATTATTTTCAGGGGAAAAATTACTTGGAGGTGAATTCAATTAAAATATAGGCGCAGCTTGTTTGCACTTTGTCTTTGCATTATATCAATGCTTATCTATAATGATAACCTATGACCTATATTGGCATGAGAAATCGAGTCATGACGCATTTGTGTGTTAATGTGACCTTTTTTTCAGATTGACGTTGATATCGGTACATCAAAAGTAGCAAGGAGCATCGCTAGTCTTATTCTCAGTTACCTGAACAGTCTCGTTATTGAACTTGCATTTCTAATTCAGGCAAGGAAAACTCATTGCCCTTTCGTATCCTTCGTATATATATATCTGTAGTTGATTATATTTATGCATCGCTTTATCTTATGTAGGGTAACACACAAGAAGAGCTCCCCGAGGTTCTTTTAGGAACGTGTTGTCTGAACCATATGGATGCGTCTAAATCAGTTCCCATAGACTAGGGATCACGTTAAGGTGCAGGTCTTGTTTATTTTTCCTTTTTCCTCGTTTCAAACCGATGAATTTAAGTAACCGAACTCAACCGAAAAATGCCTTCAAGTTGTTGCAGATTAATCCTGCCAATCCAGTTCTTCCATATGGCCACTTTTTGAGAGGGAAAGCGGGATCAATGTGCATAAAATTTGTTCAGAAGAAATGCTAAATCTCACCAATCTTTCATTTGTCAACTATTGAATTTTCTATACTGTGTATCGAAAAGTTTTATATTCGTGTAGCATATTGTACATGATCAGCTTTACAATGCAAGGCTGAAGAAATGAATCAACCATTCTTTGATAGCCAACCTTCCATATGCTCAGTCCCAAAAAAGTACAATTAAGAATGAAGAAGAGCAGCCTGTTGTTTTAGGAAATTGCATGATATAGCAATGAAAGCGAGCATGGAATACCAAGATACAGCGTAATTGTAATGGTAGTTCTTTGCCATTTTCTTTTTGCCACATCCAATCATAATTAGCTAATTCTACTTTTGGTCTCAATCAACCCAAGTTTCCTTGCTCTGAGTTGAAACTCTGTGATTATCATTGGGAATTACGCACAAATTAGGAAAAAAACTCAACGATTACTAAATGAATAATTGATATTGCCTCCATTTGCATTGCAGTAAAGCTAAATGAATAATTGATATTGCCTCCATTTGCATTGCAGTAAAGTCAAAGTCATTACATGATACATTATCAGATACCAAATCTTCCTTTCCTTTCAGTTAATGAAGAATTTTGGTACATACTATTGAAATCAGATTTTGGGGTTATTTCTCTTGTGTTTATTTCTATACTGTATACATCTATATATAAGAATTATATTCTTGGAGATAAAGAAAAGAGATTGAGAGAAAATTGGGGAGATGAGAGATTTGGGAAATCAGTTTCCTATAGATTAGGAAACAGAATATACAATTAGAATTAGCTAACTATGATTGGATGTGACAAAAAGAAAATGGAGATGTCAGATCTGGATATTCGGTGATTAGGGTTTGGTCGGGATCGGATCAAGATGGAGATGTTAGATCTGATCACCTCCTGAGCGGCGAGGTGGAGTAACGGTGGCGGAAGAGGGTAGTGGCGTGCCAGATAGGGGTTGATGAAAGATTGGAGTCGTCGAGGAGAGGGCGAAGGTCAGTGGTTGATGATGGGTTCTCGGGAGTCGTCGAGGGGGGGGGGGGGGGGGGGGGTAATTGTTGTCGATCTGTGGAAAACGGGTGGACGAAGATCGGCGACGGGATCGAAGATCGTCAATGTGGGATCGGGGTCGACAAAGATCGGCTACGGGATCAGTTGGACGACGGGATCGTTGTTGACGAAGATTGGCGACGAGTTCAGTGGGCGACGAGGAGGTTTTGGGGATCGGGTCGACGAGGATATTCGGGGATCGGGGTTTAGTCAGGATCGGATCAAGATGGAGATGTCAGATCTGATCACCTTATTCTCTTCTTCTTCTTCAATTAGCCTAGATCTTGTTAGGCGCTCATACCATATTGAAATCAGATTTTGGGGAGAATAAAATATTCCTCTTGTGTTTATTTCTCTACTGTATATATCTATATATAAGAATTACATTCTTGGAGAAGAAGAAAAGAGATTGAGAGAAGATTGGGGAGATGAGAGATTTGGAGAATCTGTTTCCTATAGATTAGAAAACAGAATATACAATTAGAATTAGCTAACTATGATTGGACGTGACAAAAAGAAAATGGAGATGTCAGATCTGGATATTCGGTGATCGGGATTTGGTTGGGATCGGATCAAGATGGAGATGTCAGATCTGATTACCTCCTGAGCGGCGAGGTGGAGTAACGGTCGCAGAAGAGGGCAGTGGCATGCCAGATAGGGGTTGACGAAAGATTGGAGTCGTCGAGGAGAGGGCGAAGGTCAGTGGTTGACGATGGGTTCTTGGGAGTCATCGAAGGGAGGGTAGTTGTTGTCGATCTGTAGGAAGACGGGTGGACGAAGATCGGTGACGGGATCGAAGATCAGCGACGGGGTCTGTGGGATCGGGGTCGACAAAGATCAGCTACAGGATCAGTTGGACGTCGGGATCGTTGTTGACGAAGATTGGCGACGAGTTCAGTGGGCGACGAGGAGGTTTTGGGGATCGGGTCGACGAGGATATTCGAGGATCGGGGTTTAGTCGGGATCGGATCAAGATGGAGATGTCAGATCTGATCACCTCATTCTCTTCTTCTTCTTCAGTTAGCCTAGATCTGGTTAGGCTCTGATACCATATTGAAATCAGATTTTTGGGAGAATAAAATATTTTTCTTGTGCTTATTTCTCTACTGTATACATCTATATATAAGAATTACATTCTTGGAGAAGAAGAAAAGAGACTGAGAGAAGATTGGGGAGATGAGAGATTTAGGAAATCTGTTTCTATAGATTAGGAAACAAAATATACAATTACTATATTTCAACACATACAACACAAAAGATAAAAGCTCCCTTTCTAATCAAAATGGTACAATGTACACGACCTTTAGGCCAGAAGGTGCGGCCATCACCCTGCTATATTAATCATTCCCGAAAGAAAAGAACGAAAAATAAAGATCATGTAGCATTACTTATAAATTAATTTTGGATGTCCTTTCATTTGCAGTTAAAATTAGAAAAATAACAAGAACGAACAAGAAAACAGAAATAGTTAAGGAAGCGATCTTCCAAGGGGTGCATGCTTGCGGGTTTATCTGCAATGCTTTTTGGGTGCCCCGCAATAAAATACAATTCTCTTCAAGTTTTTAACCTGATAGACGGCCATTTTTTGAGAAATAAATCTAAGACTTTCTGCATATACGTATGTCAAAAGAATCCTTTTTTCAAAAGAAACAAAAAAAATGCTAAAAGGATAAGGACTAACCACTTCTGATAAGAGGTGATCCTGCTGCCAATCTAAAATTTCTTGGTTTTTTCGCTTGAGATGTTTCTGCTGTTGCAAAAAGATATCTTGAGCATGCTTGTAGAGCTCCATATCAAGGCTGTTTAGGGACCATATTTCCATATTTCCTGCATAACTTTCTCGTGCACCTGATGATAGAGATCTGAATGGAGGTCTAGGCTACTATCGGCCGTGGTGGTGGTGGGTCTCTACCTGAACGAGTGTTAACCATTAGAGACTTAATTCATTTCATTTCACCTTCTTCTAGGGTCGGCCTTGAGTTCCCGGGGGCCCGAGGCGAACTCCTGAAATGGGCCCCCCTACAAAAAAAAAACATGTATACAAAAAATTTGCACATTGTATACAAGGCACATTGTATATATAAAAAATTTGCACATTGTATACAAGAAATTTTTGAAAAAAAATAAAAGGGGAAGAACTGAAGATGCAGTAGTAAAGAGGAATTCCGAAATTTAGAAGTAGGGTAAGGCGGGGTTTCGACCGGGTTGGAATTTGGGGAAATGAAAGAAGATGTTTTATTTTAAAAGTGGGTTTCGGGTAATCGGGTTTAAGGTAAGGCCCATAAGGGTTTCGGGTTTAAAATTGAATGTGGGTTTTGGGTTTGAGTTTATATTGATTTAAATGTAGATTTGTTTTAAATCACCCAAATTTAAAGTCTCAAATTCAATTCAAGTCTCCAAGCCTAAATCCAATTTTTTTTTAAAAAAAAATTTAAAGGCTCAAATAATTATTTTTTGGGGCCCCCTAATAACAGTATTTTTTTTACGCGCAAAATACGTGCCTATATTTACAAGGGAAGTATAAATTTGGGAGCCCCTAAAATCGCAAAAACTTTGGGGGACCTGAGGCGGCCGCCTCACCCGCCTCAAGGGTAGGGCCGGCCCTGCCTTCTTCATACAATTCATGCCTCCTTATAAGCTAAGGAAGAAGAAAAAGTAGTAGTTGATCTACTAATAGCGCATTGACATGTAGCACGTGCAATGCGAGTAAAAAATCAAAAAAAAAAGAAAGCAGGAAACTAACTAATCAACGGTTATTACTGTATAATGGGACCCACTCTGATGTTCTCCGCTTATAGGTGGACACGTGACATGTGCTCCAACCGTGAGAATCAAAAGAGAGGGCTACTATGCAAAATGCCAGCCATTATTCACAAAAGCCCCTTGAAGAAAGAAATTAGCCAAGGACTGATACGCAAGAGCTGTAGGCTGATACGCAATATTCTTCATTTGCAGATGCAGATCATCGAACCGTATCACTCCTCCCCAATTGAGAAGGAGCTTCCAAGATGCTTCCAAATCGAGGGAAGTGACTGTGTATATCCCAAAATGACTCCCAAGTAGCCTCCTCTTCTCCATGGCCCTGACATTGAACCTAAACTCTCTGTGACTGCTACTCCCTTCTTATCGACCATTCATTTATCGATCACTCGGAGGGGTTGAAGCTCTTCCTCCTGGAACTAGATGGGGTGTGTGGGGGTTATCTTGTTGCCATCTCCAAGATATTGTCGCAACTGAGAAATGTGAAAGACGTCGTGGATTTCGCAGTAGGGGTAGTAGTAACTTATAGGCCACTTGACCAACCCTCTCGATGATTTGATAAGGCCCATAGTAAAGGTGGGAGAGATTATGAATGCGTTTACCCCCCACTATGATTTGTCTATATGGTTGCAGGCAGAGGTACACAAATTCCCCAATTTCAAATCTTTTCTCTGTTATCCTCTTATCAGCATATGTCTTCATTCGCTGTTGAGCCTTGTGCAAGTTTTCTCGAAGTAGTCGCAAGGTAGCATCCCTATCGATGAGACTCTCTTCCACCTCTGGTGACCCTGCAGTGTTGGGAACATATGAAAGGTGTGTTGGGGGAGCTCGACCATATAGCACCTGATACGGGGAGAGCTTGGTGGCGCTATGGACACTGGTGTTATACCAATATTCAGCCCATGGGAGTACATTAGACCAGACAGAGGGCTTGTAGGCACAAAAGCATCGCAAGTAGGTTTTGAGAGTTCTATTAACCACTTCAGATTGGCCATCAGATTGGGGGTTGAAGGAGGATCTTAAACAAAGTTGCGTACCCTACAGTGTGAAGATTTCTTGCCAAAATGTACTCGAGAAGATTGGATCTCCATAGCTTACAATGGTGGTTGGAATACCATAGAGCTTGACGATGTTGTGCACGAAGATTTTAGCTATATGCTTGGCAGTGTAGGGGTGTGCAACGGGAATGAAGTGAGCATACTTTGACAGTCGATCCACCACCACTAATATTGTAGCTTTTCCCCAACTTCGTGGTAAACCTTCTATGAAAACCATACTTATATCCTTCCACACTTCAATGAGTATGGGGAGGTGTTGCAGGAGCCCAGAAGGAGCTTGCACACTGTATTTGCACCTTTGGCAAACATCACATTGCCTAATGTAATTCTTTAGCATTTCTTTATCCTTGGCCAATAGGCCACTTGCTTTAACCATAACCAAGTCTTTTCATACCCAGAATGATCCCCCCCTGAAGTGGTGCATTTGGATCATCTCAGTAGTTAGAGAGGATGTAGTGTTAATTGCAACCCTTCCCTTGTAGTAGTACAACCCATGTTGAGTGGAGTAGTTGGGTGCTTCACCAGCGCTTAATTTAACTTGAATTTCTTTGTAACAGGGATCTTGCTGATATCAACCAAGCTGGCTGGATTATGGAGATGGTTTGCACTTGAGGGTCTTCAAACATCCTTGACAGACCGTTAGCACCCTTGTTCTCCTTCCCCTTCTTTTATTCAACTGTAAAATGGTACCCGTGTAGTTTCCATAGCCAAGAATGCTGAGCCTCTGCAACCAATCTTTGCTTTAAAAGGTGCTTCACGGGCTTGTGATCGATTTTGATTACAAATTCCCCACTTAGCAGATAGTGCCGCCATTTTTTAACCGCAAGGAGAATGGCCAAGATCTCATTTTTATAAGTAGATAAATATCGACTTTTGCCCTTTAATTCCTTGCTTAAAAATGCAATTGGATGCTGACATTGCATTAGAATTGCACCGATCCCTGTGTCAGCTGCATCACACTCCAGAGTGAAGGGTTTCTCAAAATTTGGCAATGCAACACTGGAGGAGAGGTGAGTGCTTGCTTGAGAGCTTCAAAAGCTCTTTGAGCTTTAGGACACCATTTGAAGGCCCCCTTTTTGGTGAGAGCAACTAGAGGAGAAGCAATGGTGGCATACCCAACAATGAACTTACGGTAATAACCTGCTAACCCCAATAATCTCCTCAGTGCTTGCAGGGTTTTGGGTTGTGGCCACCGGCTAGGATCCACTGATACCCCCTTGTCAGATACTATATGTCCCAAGTATGCAACTTCATGCACTGCAAATACACATTTGCTCTTCTTTGCCCTCAAAGAATTCTCTTGCAGTAGCTGTAGCACCAATTGAAGATGTTGCACATGCTCATGATGGGATCTACTATAAATCAGTATGTCTTCAAAGAAGACCAATACAAACTTACAGAGATCTGGCTTAAACACCTGGTTCATGAGAGATTGGAAGGTGGAGGGGGTGTTTGTGAGGCCAAAGGGCATTACTAGATACTCGTAGTGACCCTGATGGGTCTTAAAAGCAGTCTTGTGGATATCCTCTGTCTTCATTCTGATCTGTTGGTAACCGCTGCGAAGATCCAGTTTGCTAAACACTTGAGAACCTTGTAATTCGTCTAATAACTCATCAATAACAGGTATGAGGTACTTATCTTTAATTTTCATCTTATTTAGAGCTCTGTAATTGACACAAAAATGCCAAGTACAACTGGCTTCTTTACCATTACCAGGGAGAAGAATAAGAGCTGACACTGGGCCTGATGATTCCTGTTTGTAGCATCTCCTTTATCAGCCTTTCCATCTCATTCTTTTGACTCCACGGGTGTTTGTAAGGCATGAGATTAATAGGTTGGGAATTTGGGAGAAGAGGAATGTTGTGATCTTGTGCTCTCTCTGGCGGAAGTGCAATCTGCTCTTGGAATACACCTGCTAAAGTGTGTAAAATTCTTGATATCTCTTCTGAATGGAGTGTTTCTGATTTCCCCTGACCCTCTTCATCTGGTCTGATTGCATTAATTTGGAGTAGGAAGCCTTTCTTTAAGTGTAGTAAGGTTTTCTGTAGAGTCTTAGACTCAATTAACTCCAATTTACTGTTGTTAACTCCCTTCAAGATTTTCTGTTCACCCCCTTGTTCAAAGCTCACTATGTAATTCTTGAAACTCAGCCATATACCCTCTAAAGTGCGCACCCATTGAGCCCCCAAAATCAATTAGCTAGTCCTCAAGGGTAACACATGAAAAGTGGTCTGAATTGTCACCCCTTGGCAGTTGAACTCAAGCCCTTTGCAGGTGCCCTCGCATTGCAAATTTTGTCCCCCAGTTACCATTACAGAGAACCTGCAACATCTGCTGACTAATAACTTACTTTTCTTCACCAGTTGAGAGTCTATGAAGTTATGAGTTGATCTCGTATTGAGGAGTGCATACACCTCTTGATTCAGAATGCTTCCCTTTAGCCCGAGTGTCTGAGGTTCCTCAATCCCAGTAATTGAACTGAGTGAAATTGTGGGTGGGGATGTCTTTGGTAGCATAGCTTGCAGACAGTTCAACTGACCCTCTGAGTGCCCTTCAAGCTATATCTCTTTCTCCCAAGGTGATTCATTATCACACAATTCTTCAGTGTCTAACTCACCCTCAATTTGCATCAGGGATCTCCCTTTGCATCTTTGACCGTTGACCCATTTTTCGTCACAACGAAAACAAAGATTATGGGCTCTCTTTTCTGCAAGCATCTTATCAAACTGAGTTTTCTTGGGAAGCTCCGGTGTTGCATGTTTTGTGTCCACAGGAGTGGTGAGTGGAGGGTTTTTTGCTGGGAGGAGGATTGGTATAATAGGGGCTTGGCCGTGAGTTTACACCCATGTACTTGGCTGCATTCTTCTGGCTCATGGAAATGGTTTCTCTCGCAATTGCCTCTATAAGCCGCAGTAATGGATTGGGGATGTTTCAGTATTACCTCTTGTTGAATCTCCTCTTTCAACCCAGATATAAAGCAATCCACCAACACTGCCATGTCTAATGGCTTGCTTAAATTGCTGTATTTGAGGAATTCTTTGTGAAATTCGTGTACCGTGCCTGTTTGATGAAGCTTAAGCAAGGTAGCCGTTGGGTTTTGAAGTTCGGTAGGCCCAAACTGTAGGAGCATCTCTCTCTTCAGCAAGTCCCAAGTGATCTCCCTTCTATACTGCTTTTTGAACCAACGCCACCACAATAATGCGTTGGTTAAAAAGTACACGCTGAAGCTCACCTAATGCCTTTCTTCGATTCTTTGAGTATCAAAATGATGCTCTAAGTGAAAAAACTAGTTGCTAATATCTTCTGTACCATCAAATAGGGGAATCTCAAGTTTGGTATGTTTTGGGAAAATAGATTGATACCTCTCGAGTCCCTTTTCACTTCTTCGCCATTGATTGTGGGAATTCAAATCAGGGCTGGGTAAGAGTGGGGGAAGCTGCCCATTGATAGGGTTTGAGAGGTGTGACGTCTCCTCTCTGTTTTGAGAATCTCGTTCAGTCAGACGTCGTAACAAGCTACGGATCTCATTGTTCTACAGTTGCAGATCCGTCATCTGGTGTTACAAAGCCCTAATAGAAACTTCGATGCCCTCAATCCTCTGGTTAAGATCGGTTGGTTGTTGAGGCTTGACACCACTTAGGGTGGATCCTCGCGCCAACTGGCTTGGAGATCTGATTCCGGAGTTTCTTCCAGATTCAAGGCTTGGTAAGCGCTCAATCGGGTTGCTGGGGTTTGTGGAATTATTAAGCTCTGATACAATTGATAGAGATCCGCATGGAGGTCCGGCTACGTTCGGCCGTCGTGGTGGTGGGTCTCTACCTGAACGAGTGTTAACCATTATCACTGTGGAAAAGGATGAGAACACAGGGGAAGAAGGAGAGGAGGAAGAAGGGGAGAGGAAGAAGAAGATAAGATATTTAATTTATTTCATTTCACATTCTTCATACAATTCACGCCTCCTTATAAGCAGAGGAAGAAGAAAAAGAAACAGTTGATCTATTAATAGCGCATTGACACGTAGCACGTGCAATGCGTGTAAAAACTCAAAAAAAGAAAGCAGAAAACTAACTAATCAACAGTTAAAAAAATAATGGGACCCACTTTGATGTTCTCCACACATAGGTGGACACGTGACATGTGGTCCACCCGTGAGAATTAAAAGAGAGGGCTACTCTTCAAAACGCCAGCCATTTATTCACAAAAGCCCCTCGAAGAAAGAAATTAGCCAAGGAATGATAAGCAAGAGTTGCGAACTGATATGCAATATTTCTCATCTATAGATACAGATCATCAAACTGTATCACCTGAAGTCGTGCCTGTTCCAAAACACCCACTTTAGAATATCGATAGCCAGACAAAGTCCATGATGACTACGAAATTTCACTGAGCATTTATAGAGAGGGAGAGAGAAGGAAACTACTAAGTTGATTGATAAAAAAAAGGCAGAGATAATCAATTAAGTATGCCAGAACTTGCAACACTCGAAGATAAGAGCAAATGCTGTCATCACGAATCCTTTGTGCACATCCAGACGTAGATTGTCATTCAAGGAAATTTTATTGCAAGATTAATTCATTTAGATTCGACTATGTTTTCTTGCAACTGTCCTTTATTTGCAACTTACAGATACTATACGCAAAAATTAAAATTGGTAACAACAAGAACAATAATAGAAGATGTTGGCGGTGAAGCCAAGATTCAAATAGCAATCAGTTGATGACAATATGCGTTTGAATGGGTATTTTATACACCATTTATGAACCAGTTTTGAGCAATTTTTTTAGTAAGATCCCCTATGAATTAGTGAGAGATCTTAAAGGATTTGTGTTCTCCTTCGTGAATAGATCAAAATCATATATTTATTTACTCAAAACGGTTATCGGGTGAATGAGAAGTTGTCTTCCAAAGTGAGGCAGTTGATTTCTGAAAAATGAGTTGAGAGATTTTAGTCCCACATCGGAAAAGTCAAAGAAATTAGAAGAGGATATATAATAACCTCTTCCCTGGTATTGTAAGATAGCAAGCTAAGATGCTTTCTCTCATGCGTGAAGGGGTGGGGGTGTAACCCCTGTTTCCATTAATACGTATTTTTAAAAGTATTTTTCCGTATTTAAACCCTCAGTATCTTATAACTAATTTTTCTTAATTGATTTTATTTAAACTATTTTTAAAACCCAATTGTTTATTCTAAGTCCAAATTCGTATTTGATTTTATTAAATTAATCTGAAGCCCAATTGTTTAATTGTTATTTTAAGCCCAATTCTATATTTTGATTTTATTTTATTATTATATTTAATCTGAGCCCAAAAGATTAGCCCAAATCCTAATTGTTTTATTTAAATATTTTGAGCCCAATTATTTAAGCCTACTAATCCAAAACACAGTACTCCTATTGTACAGACCCCTACCCGTATACACTATATTCCTCTCCCCCACTTTTTCAATTCCCGTACTCCAACTCCCCACCTTTCTAATGCCGTACCTGCACTTTCCTCCACAACCTAGTAACTACCCCCACTCTCTTCTCACCCCCATTATCTTATTAGTATATTAATATTCCCTACTCCCTGTTTTATTCTCTCCCATTCAATCTCTCCTCCTCTGTCTCCAATCAAAACAGAGAAACCAACTCAACCCATCTCCTTCCTCCATCTCCCGCTCTCTCTCGCTTCACTATTCGAAACCCAAGGCAGAAAACCTAAATGTCTCCTTCTTCCTCCTAATCTTCCACTGGAGCCCAGCCGCTCGACCTCCCTCCGAGTCACTGTCGACCATCGCGCTCGAGCCGCATCCATCGCCAGCACCATCTCCACTCGCCGTTCCCGCTCGTCTTCTCCTCCGACCTCAAGATCACCCGCAACGCCCTTGCACTGCTGCCTGAGCTCCTGACTCCCCTCCAGTCGCGCCGTCGAGTCGAAGCCATTTCCCCTCAGCTCGAGCACCTCGCCATCGAAGCTCCGCCTTCGCTCGAGCCTCCCGCTCGACTGTGACCTGTCAGCACCCTCCGTCTTCTCCGCCAATCGCTCGCTGCCCCGTTCTCCATCCTCGAGCTCCCTCCATTGCTGTCTTTCCCGAGCTTTCGAGCCCCTCGCCAGCGCCTTTTGCCGACCAGTCTCGAATGCCGCTCAGCCGTCCTGTCGCCTCTTCCAGTCGCGCGCCGCCGCTTGGGCCTTCCCCTCACTCCCTCCCGTTTCTGCTCCCCTCGACAGCCAGTCCACCCCATAGAACCCCCGTCTAGCCTCCGCCTGAGCTCGCCCCGGTCTCCGAGCGCTCCCCGCTCACCTCCCCAGCCGCTCGCCTCTCCCTGAGCGCGCCCTGCCAGTCGTTGCTGCTCCTCAGCCGCCGCCCAGTCGCGCCAGTTTCCCTTCTGCAGTCGCTCCCCGAAGTCGCGCGCTCTCTCCCTATCTCCCGCCATCTCTCCCTCTCCCTCTCTCTCTGTCTCACTGTGAAGAAGAAGAAGGGGTTGGGGAAAGTAGAGTTGCTGTTTGTGTTTTGGTGTTCTGGTGTGCTAGTATTGTGGAGGAGGGATCCGATTGTATTGAAAGTTATTGGAGTTTGGTGTTGGGTGGATTTCTATTTGGTGTGTTGGTGTTTTGGTTGCTGTTTGGAGTTATTATTGGGAGTTTGCTGTTTGGAGTTCTGCTGGAGTGTTGCTATCTTGGATTTTGTGACGGAGTTGGAAAGTTGCTACTTTGGAGTTTGCTGATTTGGCGTGGCTGCCATAAATATCTCGCACGTGTTCTACTGCCCGGGATACTGATCCCGTTATTCTGTCTTAAATTTCATCGTCGTCAACTAACAGGCAAGTATCCCCTTGTACAAATTCGTTGGTCTAGTACAAGCTCCTTTGCAAAATACCGCAAGTATATTTTTGACTCTATTTGTATTGTATATAATCCATTGATCCCGTATTCGTACATGATCGCGAATACTCTGTCACCATATGCATTGCATGAACACGATACACATATATATTCTTATAATGATACATGATGTTGTGCATGAATTGCTTGTTACTAGGTTGCATGTTGTTATAATATCTTTTATTCTTGATTAAGTGTTATGCATGCCATTAGTCACATCAATATATTTTATAGACCCTGAAATATGTTTCCCGCATTGCATAAGTCATGATACTTGATCTCGCTATGTTACCCGTCCTTATTGTTGCATGTTGTTATTGTTCATGTTTAATTGTAATAAAAGATAACAAGCCGGGGTATAAAGGAAAAAGATTTAGTAGTGGGCAATATAGAAGAGCGTACTCAGACGGGGGCTCGTGGTTCCCCGATGCAAATTTGCAAGTTGTAAATTGTAAATTTACAAATTTTATGTTCTATGTTTCACGCTACGTTACACTATGTCCACATTGCATGTATCTTGATACAAGATATACTTGACTTGACTTGATATGTTTCCCGGGTATGTGACCTATAGAATCCACTACTAGTCTAAACGTTCACTTGATTGCGAGTAGCAACCATGTGGTATGGGACGCATGAAGTGCTACTTAGTTAGATTAATAAAGACATGACATTTACACGTATACTTGCATGATCCGTTTACATGTTACATGGTTATGGTGACTTGTTTACTTGTCTACATGTTACTCGTTTATGTTGACACGTTTACTTGCTTACTCGTTCACATATTACATGTTCCTATGAATTATTTATTTGTTTACATGCATGCTATTTATTCCATGAGGTCTTGTTCTTGATTATGTTGCATGTTGTATTTCTTCTGTTATATGATTCTTGATTCCTTGTTCTTTTCCTGTTTTTGTTTCATTTTATAATTGTCCCGTTGCTTCTACCACTTGCGGCCCGTGACTTGTATTAACGGGTACCTCTTGGTCTCTTTCTTTGTAATAATATACTTGCAGGCCCAGATGGAGAATTACCCGAATGTGTGGCTGAGCAAAGATTTTAGTGTTGTTTAATTTCATGTTATTTTAATTCCTGTTTATTCATGTAATCTTTATTGTAATCTGGGCGTGTTTGACCCGTAACTATGTTTCTTTTCCAGTTGTTGGTTATGTCCTGTATTATGTCATGTAATATGTCATGTATTTTGTTATCCTATTGTGATTTTACATGCTTGCATGGTTGATATTGTTAACTTGTTGTTGAGTAAATATACAGCTTATGAATGATGTATTCGCATCATTCGCTGGGCCTCAGTTACGTGCCTGTATTCCCGTATTCTGGGAAGCGGGGCGTGACAGGGGGGAGGGGGGTTGCAAATCTCGGACCACATGCGGCTTGTGGCGCTCGCATGTCCTGCGGACACGAATGCCGGATTGATGTGAAACCACCCCTTGAGTCCATTCTCACTCAAGCTTTTGTCTCCCGTTACATTCAAGGAGATGTCTGTTGTTACATTCTTCACCCTGAACCTATAAATAGAGGCCCATTCTCCCCTCTTGAAAAAACACCAGAAACTCTTTTCTCTGCTGTGTTTTGTTAGTCTAGGTCGGTGGTAGAATTCAAACACTGTTCCAACACCCGACGTGGCGAATTTGTTTTAAGGAGATTGTGTGATACACAAAATGGTTTGGTTTTGTATTTTTCATTTTTCCTTTAATTTGTTCGATTTTGTTCTTCTCCTCTTTCTCTGATTTTGTGCCTTTAAGATCAAACTTGGTTTTACTGCAAATATTTTGTAACCAAAGTTGTAACAAAGAGAATAAATTTCTCGAAGTTGGTTTTAATTTTAAACAAAGTTTGTAACAAACTTAAAACATATTTTGATTTTCTTTATTTCAGATTTTGAGGCAATTCCTTCTATTTTCTTTTCATTCTGAAAAATTTACACTCGTGTTGTGTATGTTCAGATTAAAAATGACAAATACATCAGAGAATGCTGTTGTTGCTGATGTGGTACAAGTGCCGACTATTTCTGTGGCACGAGTGCCAATGTCAACCGTTGTACCTATCTTAGGCTCCTATAGGGAGAAACCTGAGAAGTTCAATGAGCAGAATTTCAAAAGGTGGCAACAGAAAATGATGTTCTACTTGACCACCTTGAATCTCGCAAAATTCTTGAACGAAGAAGCTCCAAATCTTAAAGAGATGAGAAAGATAACCAAGTCATCGCCGCTGTGGATGCTTGGAAAAATATTGATTACTTATGTAGAAACTACATAATGAACGAATTAGCCGATTCTTTGTACAATATTTATATTGATAAAAGAACAGCTACAGAACTTTGTGAATCCCTAGATCATAAATATAAAACTGAGGATGCCGGCGCCAAGAAATTCATTGTGGGCCGCTTCCTACACTTGAAAATGGTGGATTCCAAAATGGTGATCAGTCAGGTTCAAGAAATTCACTGATCTTGCTTGAGATACATGCTGAAGGTATGAACCTAAGTTAAAGCTTTCAAGTTGCTTGTATTATTGAAAATTGACAGCAGGTTGGAAAGACTTCAAAAATTACTTGAAGCATAAGCGAAAGGAAATAAGAATTAAGGATCTCATTGTCAAGCTTCGTATTGAATAAAACAATAGAGGTTCTTAAAAATTCGGAGCCATCAGTCATGCAGCCAAGGATAATGTGGTGGAACAAAGTCAACGTTCCAAAAAGCACAACAACAAGGGGTACAAGTTGGAGCCTAAGGGAGGAATCTCCAAGAAGCCGAAGTTTCAGGCAAGTGCTTCAACTGTGATAAGCTAAGTCACAAGTCTACTGATTGCAGACTACCCAAGAAGAATAGGAACAGAGAAACAAATATTGTTGAAGGCATTGCTCAAGATGTTTCTAATATCAACCTCTTAGCTGTGGTCTCGGAGGTGAACATGATGTGTTCTAACCTCAAGGAATGGTGGATTGACACTGGAGCTACTCGACATGTGTGCTCCAACAAAAGTTATGTTCTCCACTTTTGAATCGTTAGAGAATGGGGAGAAGATGTTTATGGGGAACTCGGCCACTTCAGAATTCAAGAGCCAAGGCAAGATGATCTTGAAGTTGACTTCTGAAAAGAAACTGACTCTGAACAATATTACATATGTTCCTGAAATCCGTAAGTACCTAGTATATGGTTCATTGCTTAATATCACAGATTTAGTTTAGTGTTTGAGTCAAACAAATTTATTTTGTCGAAGAGTGGAATATATGTTGGTAGAGGATACATGAGTGGTGGAATGTTTAAACTCAATATAATGATCATGGTCAAGAATATCAATAAAGCTAGCTCTTTTACTTATATGCTTGAGTCTTCCAATTTATGGCATGGTTGACTAGGACATGTTAATTATGATACTTTGCATAGATTAATTAACTTGAATCATATACTAACATTTCAAATTGGTTCCAAACATAAGTGTGAAACTTGTGTTGATGCAAAACTAATAAGATCACCATTTATAAGTGTTGAAAGAAACACTGAACCTCTTGATTTAATTTACACTAATATTTGTAATTTGAAAATGATACAAACATAAGGTGGTAATAAATATTTTATGACATTTATTGATGATAGCACAAAATATTATTGTGTATTTGCTTAAAAGAAAGGACGAAGCGTTAGAGAAATTTGTTCTCTATAAAAACGAAGTTGAGAATTAATTCAACATGAAAATTAAGGCACTAAGAAGTGACCGAGGTGGAGAGTATGAATTGCCATTTGTTGAAACTTGTGCTAAGCATGAGATTATACATAAAACCACAGCACCTTATTCTCCTAAGTTCAATGGTGTTGCAAAGCGAAAGAATCGTACCTTGAAGGTAATGATGAATGCAATGTTAATAAGTTTTGCTTTTCCACCAAACTTATGAGAAGAAGCTATTCTTTCAGCTAACTATCTTTTGAATAAGGTGCCCAAAAAGAAAGAAGAAAAAATTCCATATGAATTATAGAAAGGAAGAAAGGCATCCTACATTTACTTGCGAATGTGGAGATGTCTTGCCAAGGTGGCAGAACTTCCATCTAAGAAAATGAAAATAGGACCTAAAACGGTTGATTGCATTTTCATTGGCTATGCACATAATAGTAGTGCTTATCGGTTCTTGGTGTACAAATCCGATATCTCTGATATGCCAAAGAACATGATAATTAAGTCAAGAAATACATCGTTCTTTGAAAATGTATTTCCATGTAAGTCTAAGTCAGAATCAAGTTCTTCTAAACAAACACAAGAGACTATTAGTGAAGATATTGAAAACTAAGATGAAGAAGTTGAGCAGGAACTTAGACGTAGTAAAAGAACAAGAACGAAAAAATCTTTTGGTCTAGATTTCTTGACTTTTATGCTTGAAGGTAAACTCCAAACTTTCAAAGAAGCGGTGAGCTCTAGTGATGGTCCTCTATGAAAAGAATCATTAAGAGAGAAATTGATTCCATCTTGCAAAATCATACTTGGGAACTAGTGAATCTTCCACCAAGTAGTAAACCTTTAGGTTCCAAGTGAATTTTCAAGAGAAAAATGAAAGATGATGGATCAATTGATAAATACAAGACAAGACTTGTTATCAACGGATATAGACAAAAGAAAGGCCTGGACTACTTTGATACATATTCTCCTATAACGAGAATAAACTCCATTAGGATGGTACTTGTAATAGTAGTCTTGCACAATCTTGAAGTACATTAAATGCATGTGAAAACAGCTTTTCTTAATGGAGATTTAGATGAAGAAATCTATATGGTGCAACCTGAGGATTTTTCAGCTCCACGACAAGAAAAGATAGTTTGTAAATTGGTGAAGTCATTATATGGCTTAAAACAAGTACCAAAGCAATGACATCTGAAATTTGACAATGTCATGATGACAAATGGTTTCAAGATTAATGAATGTGACAAATGCGTATATGTCAAAGACACTGAAAGTGGATATGTCATAATATGCTTGTATGTAGATGACATGCTTATTGTTGGAAGCAATGATAAGATGATTAAATATACTAAAAACATGTTGAACTCAAGGTTTGTTTGAAGGACATGAGACTAGCTGATGTTATATTGAGAATTAAAATCATACGAACATCACACGAGCTTGTTTTAAGTCAGTCACATTATATTGACAATATTATTGAAAAATTTGATAAAGATACTTTTGGAATTGCCAAAATTTCAATAGATCTAACTTTACATTTATCCTAAAATAAAGGTAAGAGTATTTATCAAGTAGAATACTCTAGAATCATAGGTTGCCTAATGTACTTAATGAGCTGTCTAAGACCAAACATAGCCTATGCAGTTAGTAAACTAAGTAGATGTACGAGTAATCCTAGATACGAGCATTGGCAAGCGATTGATTACAAGAGTACTGAAGTACTTGCATTTTACTCGTAATTATGGGCTGCATTGTACAAGATATCCAACTGTACTTGAAGGATACAGTGATGTGAACTGGATATCTAGTGATAATTCAAAATCCACCAGTGACTATGTATTTACACTGGGTGGTGCAGTAGTTTCGTGGAAATCCTCGAAACAAACAGTGATCGCTAAATCCACGATGGAACCTGAATTTATCGCACTAGATAAATGTGGGGAAAAGAATGAATGGTTACCCCACTTCATTGAGGATATTCCAAGGTGGACAAAACCTATGCCTCCAATCTGCAATTTGTAGAGTACAGAGCAATATGTATAATGGTAAATCTAGACATATTCGTCGAAGACATAATACCATTAGACAACTACTCTCTACTGGGGTTATCTCTGTGGACTATATAAAGTCAAAGGATAACATTGCGGATCCTCTAACCAAAGGTTTAAACAGAGAGTTAGTTGATAAATTATCGAAAGGAATAAGACTAAATCCCATGAAAGAATAAGTCGATACAATGGATACCCAACCTAGTTGACTGGAGATCCCAAGATCTAGGTTCAAAGAGATAACTAAATTATAAAGACCATGTTGGATCATTGTGAGGATTTTCCCATGTCCATTTATATGATGAAACAGTGATACCCATAAGGCTAGAGGCTAAGCTAGGCATTTAATGATTCTTATGCGTCAAAAATTTGAGCAGAATAATGCAGGTTACTCTTAACTAAGATATCACCTATGTGAGATGCAAGAAGAGCATCTTCTAAGAGAATAGTATAGGGGCAATATTCCTGTTGAACTCTTGCAGAACTAGGCATATATTCATGGCCAAAACGAACATAACAATGGGAACTGAAATGCGTTAGGAAAATTCATACCTGAGATATGTCATCATTTACACAAATGACAGAATAGTTCAAGGACATCGTGGCTACTATTTAGTTAGTAAAGTAAACATATTCTCATAGGAGAAGGTTCAATGGGTAACACCTACCATCCTATGCAGGTTTCAACCACTGAATTCTATCACCAAGTCTGTCACGTCAGTCTCTCGTGTCTGTGGTCGTCAATTTCATTCTTGTGGGGCATGTTAAAAAATATAAATTTTATACACCATTTACGAAACAGTTTTGAGTAATTTTTTTAGTAAGATCCTCTATGAATTGTGAGAGATATTGATGGATTTGTGTTCTCCTTCGTGAGTAGTTCAAAATTATATATTTATTTGCTTAAAACAGTTATCAGGTGAATGAAAAATTGTTTCCCAAAGTAAGGCAACTGATTTATGAAAAATGAGTTGAGGGATTATAATCCCACATCGGAAAAGTAGAAGAGGATATATAATAACCTCTTTCTTGATATTGTGAGAAAGCAAGCAGAGAAGCTCTCTCTCTCTCTCTCTCTCTCTCTCTCTCTCTCTCTCTCTCTCTCTCGCATAGTGGGGGGGGGGGGTTCCAAATCTCGGATCGGTTTACATGCGGCTTGTGTGCACCCGCATGTCCTGTGAACACGAATGCCGAACCGACGTGAACCCCCCTCTTGTAGAGCCATTTTTCGCTACAGTTTTGTTTTTCCGATCTGTAACGGACAAAATAAATGCATAAACGGTTATGTCTACCATCTATTCACGTTTTGAACTGCAGAAACGATTTTTTCGGTCATTATAATGGTGCATTCAAGCTTTTATTCGCCATTACAGTCAGTCCATTCAAGGAGATGTCTGCTGTTACATTCTTCACCCTGGCCCTATAAATATAGGCCTCTTCTCCCCTCTTGAAAAAACACCAGAAATTTTTTTCTCCCCCTCTTCTCTGCTCTATTTTGTTTGTCTAGGTCGGTCGGTCGGTGGTAGAATTCAAACAATGTTTAGTTCGAGAACGTGGCGTGGTGCCTACATCAACACTCTACTATCGTTGCATCCTAAGAAACAGATGACTCTGTAAATTTTAGCACCCGGACGAGGCAAATTTGTTTTAAGGAAATTGTGTGATACAAAAGCCTCGACAAAAACTGCTTTGGTTTTCTAATTTTCTAATTTTCATTTTCCTTTTAATTTGTTAGTTTTTCTTCTTCTCCTCCTTCTCTGATTTTGTGCCTCTAAGATCAAACCTAGTTTTATTACAAATATATTGTAACCAAACTTGTAACAAAGAGAATAAATTTCTCGAAGTTGATTTTAATTTTTAAACAAAGTTTGTAACAATATATGCTGTAGGTTGGTCATAATACAACTTCTAGAAACAAGCATAGATCAATTGTATTATATATGCAACTTATAGTAATGACAAAAGAGTCTGCTCTTGATAGTTCGCAATAAGTAATATATCGTCTAGGAAGCACCGATTCGGGTGCGGGGATGAGAGTACGTGGATGCGGCAATTTTCAAAAATAATGCGAATGCGGCTGGGATTCGGTTAATATTTAAATTATTATTTTATATAAAAAGTCAAAATCACTGTCATTCATCATTCATTGACCAAGAGATTCAAATGACAATATAACACAGCATAGTTATAAAACTCTAAATATAGTCATAAAACACTGATAAAATCTAACATGGTCATAAGGTCTAACATAGAACAATAGTCATAAGATCTAACATAGCACAACAGAGTTAGAAAATGATATCCGAAGAGAAACAAATGATTTGAGTCTCTAGGGATTTTATGGTGTTTTATTGAAACAAGTTTCGGTTTGGGTCAAAAGATACCCAAACCTGCACAAAAAAACCAAGACCTGTGTCGCGCTTCTCTCAATGCCGCACCCTACCGCACTTAGTCGCACTACCCTATTTTATGATTTTAATTTGAATTAAAGGGAACTCCGCCATTGCCTGTCCCAAGCCATGAATCCAGGGAAAAATTGGGTAAGGAGGAGGGTTGCGTTAGACAATTGATAGCCAACACAAAACTTTGTCAAATCCTATGAACATTAATCATAATAATATAAGCACAAATTCTAGGACATTCCCTGGAAGCAATGTGTTGTGCCTGCCTCCGCGTGCTTCACAAAATGTGCAAGGGTCATCGCAGCTACGCTCGGGTGAGGTGAAATATGGGTAAGGGTTCATGCACCAATCTGGATGTGTGCGGGTAAACAAGCCACTCCAGAAAAATAGGCTTAGGTAAACGACTTGGAATATAGGAACATTGACAGTAAAATGCAAAGAACTAGTAGATACTATGATTAGAAGGAATATTAATACAGTTTTTTTACAAGAAACAAAGTTGGTAGGGGAGAAAGCTAAATAGATAAATGATTTTAAATTATATTATATCGGTAAAATTAGAAATAAAAATTGAGTATAAATATTGGTAGATAAGAAATTCAAAAGAGATATAGTAGGTTTTAATATGAAAAATGATAGAATAATACAAATTAAGCTTATATTAGGGGGAAACATAATTAATATCATCAGTGCTTATGCACCCCAACTAGGATTAGATGCACAAGCTAAAAATAAATTTTGGGAAAATATGGATGATATAATTCAAGGAGTACCCTTAGGTGAGAAACTATTTATAGCAGGAGATTTCAATGGACATATATGAGAAAATAACATGGGATATAAGAGGGAGCATGGAGGACATGAATTTAAAAATAAGAACGATGGTGGAGAGACTCTATTAGATTTTGTGGCTTCGTATAATCTTATACTAGCAAGTATATATTTTAGGAAGCGTAAGGAACATTTGATAAACTTTAAAAATAGGGCAAATACGAGCCAGATTGATTTTTCCATCACTACAAAGGTGGATTGCTTGACATGTAAAGATTGTAAAGTTATACCGGGAGAGTGTTTAACCTCACAATATAGATTAATGGTATTGGATGTTAAGATTGAGATACACATATGTGCAAGGAAGGAGACTAGGAACCAAAGAATTAGGTAGTACCATGGAATTGGGAAACTAGAAGATTTTAGAGATAAAGTCCTTAAAGGAGTATCATGGAATTGTGAAGGGGAGACAAATATGATGTCGACTAAAATGGCTACATACATAAGAGAAATTTCAATGGAGGTACTTGGAGAATCTAAGGGAAGAGGGTTACTAAATAAAGAAATATGGTGGTGGAAAGAAGAAATCCAAAATATTGTGAGAGAAAAAAGAGAACCTTCAAAATATGGCAAAATAGTAGAAATGAAGATGATTTGGAGAGATATAAAATCGTTAGAAAAGAAGTTAAGAAAGCGGTAAGAGATGCAAAAGAAAAACTTATGATGATTTATACACAAAATTAGAAACAAAAGTAAGACAAAATAACATTTATAAGCTTGCTAAATAAATGATAGAAAAACAAATGATCTGGATACAATTAGGTGTATTAAGAGTAATGATTCAAGAGTTTTAGTAAAAGATGAGAAAATTAAGGAAAGATGACGAAATTACATTAAGAAGTTATTAAATGAAAATGCTGTGAGCAACTTATATATAAAGAACTCGAGGGAGAGTCAAGAGCATATGTTTTCCGTAGAATTAGAACCTCGGAGGTTCGAAATACTCTAGGAATGATGAAAATATGAAAAGCTTTAAGATCAGATGATATACCCATTGAAGTTTGGAAGTGTCTTGGGAATGTAGGAGTGGGTTGGCTAACAAAATTATTTAATAGAATTTTGAGGACTACTGATGAATGGTGAAAGAGTATTTTAGTACCTATAAAAATAAAGGAGATATACAAAGTTGCTCCAACTACCGAGATATTAAATTAATGAGCCATACGATGAAATCCGGGAGAAAGTGATCGAACATAGACTAAGGCTAGAAACTACAGTATCTGAGAATCAATTTGGATTTATGCATGGGAGGCCAACAATGGAATCAATTTATGTACGGAGGAGACTTATGGAAAATAAGAAGAATAAGAAATATTTACTTATAATTTTTATAGATCTAGGAAAAATATATAATAAATTCCCTGGAGACATAGTATGGTGGGTGTTAAATAATAAAAGAGTAACTATTCGGTATATTGAGGTAATTAAGAATATGTATGAAGGGGCAAGAACCACAATTAGAACAACTACAGGAGAGACCAGTGATTTTCCTATTACAGTAGGTTTACACCAAGGTTCGGTTTTAAGCCCCAGCATGTTGACATTGGTTATGGATGAATTGACGTGAGGAATACAACATGAGGTGCCTTGATGTATGCTTTATTTTTCTGATGACGTCATCTTAGTGGACGAGGCTGAGCATGAGTCAAGGCTAAATTAGAATTGTGGAGAGAAACTTTGGAAGCTAGAGGCTTTAGGATAAGCAGAACTAAAATATAGTATATGGAGTGTAATTTTAGTGATATTCGGAACACAACTCAGAAAGTAGTGAAGCTGGATGGACAAAAGATACCTAAGAGAGACTATTTCCAATATTTAGACTCGATTATATAAAGAGATGGGGAGATTTGGGAAAATGTTATACATAGGATTCAAGCAGTATGGCTTAACTGAAGAAGTGCTTGTGGTGTTTTGTGTGACAAATGAATACCTTTGAAGTTGAAGAGAAAATTCTATAGGACGTCTGTTAGACCAGCAATGATGTATGAAGCAGAGTGTTGGGAAACAAAGAAACATATCAAAAAATTGAGTGTAGCGAAGATGATGATGCTAAGATGGATGTGCAGTAAAATAAGATAGAATTAGAAACAAGCATATATGAGACATGCTAAAGGTACCTCTAATCCGATATACATTAAGAGAGAATCGCCTATGGTGGTTTGGATATGTCACACGTAGACCTAGTAGTGTCCCCGTTAGAAAGAGTGATTTGATAAGTATTGAGCGTAGAGTTAGGGGAGAGGATGACCTAAACTAACTTGGCTGGAAACATTGAGAGAAGATATTATATCTTGTGACCTTACAGAAGATATTGTGCTAAACCGAGAAGAATGGAAACCAGGATTCATGTAGCCGACTCCAACTGGTTGGGAAAAAAACTTTGTTGTGTTGTTGTTGTTGTTGTTGTTGCTGTTGTTGTTAATTTAAATTAATGGGACACGCACCTCGCCGCACCCGGTAGGTTTCCCCGCCGCACTCGTGTACGATACGAGTCCGACTCGAGTGCGAGCACCTCCGTGAAGAGTCCATGCTTCTTAGTATATAATATTATATTTTAGGCTAAATTTAAAATAAATAAATAAATCAATAAAACCCTCAACTATTGCCCATTTTATATAAACCACCCTCAAATATCATTTTTTTTAAAAAAACCCTCTTCAACTCAATTTCTCAAATACCCCCACTTTTTTAGATGAAAATACCGCCCATTTTAAAATGATGGGTTTTTTGCAATTTAATCCCTTAATTAACGAATATTTACAATTTATTCCCTCAAATCTTAGCATTTCCAATGTAGTCCCTAAATTAGAATGACTTAACTAAGGTTTTTTACTATTTAGTCCCTTAATTAATTGATATTTATAATGTAGTCACCCAAATTATATTATTTGCAATTTGGTCCTGAAATTAGAATGAGTTAATCAATCAAGTTCCTAAATTTTCACGAAACAAAAGCAAATGGACAAATTGATTCAAGAATACAAATATTAGTAGAATCTAAGTTGCATAGTGAGAAGGAAAATTTTGAGAAAAAGAAGAGAAAAAAGAAGAAGAAGAAGGTAACACTTTAGTTTGATTATTTTATAACTTATGTTCTAATTATTTTATTATTATTTTGATATTTTTATTACTATTAGTTGGCTAACAATCCCGACAAGATTATGTTCAGAATTTTCTAGGTATAAAAATCTGGATGCCACCTATATGAACGTATATTCATCAAGTGGAATGTAATAAACTATTCAAACCTCTCCTCCCTTCCCAATTTTTTTAGAAGCACTACAAAAGTAAGACTTACTATCGATGTAGAATACATCATATTATCAAAAATATTAGGGTACATGATGAAAATGTTGACAATTATCAGTGTCCCACATATGTTCTCCATCTTTGATATTCATGAGACATCAGATATACTAAAATTAGAACTTAAAAGGATTTTAACATTTGGGAACTAAACTGATTTAAGTTATTTTAATGGGGGGAACTAAATTTCAAAGATCCATAATTAAGGGACTAAATTGTAAATTTTTTAATTAGGTCATTCTAATTGAGAGACTACATTGCAAATATATGTTAATTAAGTGACTAAATTGCAAAAAATACTTTATTTTAAAGATGGGTATTTTCATCTCTAAAAAAAGTGGGGGCTATTTTCGAAACTGAGTTGAAGTGGTTTTTTTAATAAAATTGATAGTTGTGAAAGGTTTATATAATGGGTAATAGTTGATAGGTAATACAACACCCACTACCAATTTCAATACCAATCTCTTCATTATCTTAGGTGCCACACTTCTATTGGTGTAACATTACCCATAGTTAATGTGGTTTTTTTAAAATAATTTAAATTTAGCCTATATTTATAGAGTAGTAGTTATGTTCTAAACTAAAAATAATTACGGTTTAAGCCAACAACTAAATGAAAACTTGTTACTAGGGGTGGAATTAGGGCCGGGCTAGCCTGGGATCGGCCTGGCCTGCCCAACCCTGGGCTAAACCGGGGTTCAGCCCGCCCCAAACCAAGGGCCGGTCCCCAAAAAAAACTGCAACAGGCCCGACTCGCTCAGACCCGGGACCGGGTTGAACCGCCCTGGGCCGGCCCGCGGGCCGACCGTTGTGATTTTTCAAAATTTTTTATTTTTCAAATTTTTTCAAATTTTTTTTGTTTGTATAATTACTAAAATACCCCCAACGGATCTATACTAGCTAGTTTTTGGGGGTATTTTGGGAAATTCAAAATATACATATTCTATATATACATCCTCATTTCATTCAATTCTCTTCACAAATTCACTCAACTCTCTCTACTATCTCTCATCTTTCTCAACAAATCAAGAACAATTAACAACATTCAACTACTCTCTTGCAAGGATCAACATTAACAATATCAATAACATCCAACTACAATCAACAACATCAACAACAACACTACAAGCTCTCAACTCTCTCTACCTTCATTCTTCAATCTACATTCTACAAAATGGTATTTTTGTATTTGTATAATTTTTAGAATTAGCATTGTTGTTTGTTCTCATTTATTTCTCTTAATTAGATTGAGTTTTCAAGTACTTCTTTTTCTTCTTCTTCTTCTTCTTCCTTTTAGATGTTTTTTTAAAAAATTTGGTAAACATACACTGGTTTATTCATTTAATTGTTGATGTTTTATTGAAATATTTGTTCTTTTTGTTTAGAATTTTTTTATTGACATACACCAGTTTATAGTAGAACTTTATTTAACTTTATTTATTTTCTAGAATTATTTTTAATAACATACACTAGTTTATCAATCTTTACTTGTTTTGTAGAATTAAATTTTAAAACATACACTAGAATTTTTTTTTTGATGTATCGGATAGAGCCAAACGGCTCCAGCCATCAAACAATATATTAATCAATAAAAACAGTTAAAGTACAAACAAATAATCAATGGTTTTACAAGATGTAAAACAGAAATAAGCATACAAAAAAGAAATCAAAAACGGCTGAAAAGCCAGCAAAACGGAGGTCTACGCAACAACAGAAGCACCACGCCGAAACAAGGGGGCAAAGCAAACGGCCAGGAAAAACAATAACCTGGTGGAGCCAAACCAACTTGTCGCACCCGAGAAGGAGCAGGACCTAAACGACTGATCTAAGAAACAGGAGGCCAAACCTTCCCACATGAAGACATCCAAACTCCACTAGCAGTCCCAAGAAACTCTAGCGGCACAACGGAGGCAACGCACTGCCTACACCAAGGATGTCAAAGAGAAGCCAAGAGTTAACTGAGCACAAGCTGATGAGCTGACACAGGAGCAGCTTTCCTCGCAAGAATACGAGCACTCACTCGAATTTGCAAATGATTAAAGACTTTCTTATTGTATCTCCGCTTGACGGGGGGAGGGGCAACCTTCATCGCAAGGGGCGAAATGGCCGCATGGTCAGCTGAAGAAACTTCGACTATGATAGGGTATGACGGGGTCAAGGGAATTCTAGGAGCGACCATTGAGGCAATTAGGATGGAATTGGTAATGTCGGCACAACGGGGGAAACAAGATTCATCAAGACTCAGAGAAGGCTTAAGGGAAAGGGAGTGCAGGATATGTTTAAGCTCCATCAGGAGCTGATTGAGCCACGAATGAACCCCTAAATGTTGATACCAAGAGAATAAGCATCCAGGAAAATGAAAAGAGACTGTGGACCTTTGGGATAAGAAACCTTTAAGCCACAGGGAGAGTAAAAAAATAAAGAAGTGGCCTTAAAATTAAAAATAGCCCTGTCAGGATGCACTTGGAGGTCAGAAATGCGGCAGTGTGGAGCGTGCCCCCTCGCATAACGAGACCTCGAAAGAGAAGAGAAATAGGATTTAAACAAGTCAGAATTTTTATCCAGATTCCAACACAACGAAGGTGCCAATGAGTTAGAACGGAGACGAACCTTATAAGAACCCAAACGAGGGTAGAAGACAAGTTTTGAATAAACTTTACGATCCTTAAAACAGTTAGCAATATTAGGAGGTAGACGAGTAGCAAGAGAATCACGATAAGGAGAGATAGAAGTAGAGAAGCTCGTAGCTGGCAGAGAAACAACAACGGAGAAGTGGAGGTACTTTCCAGTATCAATACTGATCTTTCTAGCCATGCAAGCATGAAGCTTGCGCTTTAATAGGGGGTAGTTAAGAAAGGAGAGGATTTTGGCCGGTAAAGGATGACCTCTGGGAAAACCAAGGAGTTTTTGAAGGGAGAAGCATCGACTGTGAGAGTGACCAAACTTATCACAGAAGATGCACTTCATTTTATTCACGCACTCACGTTTAAAATGACTAGGAAGGAGGCACCTGAAGCAGACCCGATGAGGGTTGGGCTTACGAGGAGAAGGGGAATTAGAGAAAATGGGAGAGCACCAAGGGTGATAGATGTTATCCAACAGAGGAGAATATAAGTCCCGCTTCAAATCCTCAGCCGATTCAGAACAGTAAGAGCTAGCTTCAGACTCAGTGAAATTCATGGTAGAATCCAACCCTCCAACCCAAGAGAGGCTCAAAACCAGGCACCAACAGAGGAAAGGTACTAGACAATGGTACCACTTACAGAGCAGAACCAATCCCAGCAAAACAGCACTATCCAAGAACAAATCAGCGCCACTCAAAGAGGGGCAAGAACACCCTCCACAAAGGGAGAAAAATAATGGAGATAAAATTGAATCCAAGAGGATAAACAGAACGACCGAACTTGAATAAGCACTTGGTCAGAACACAGTAATGAGCTTAATAAGCCACTGACTGTATCGATCCTAGGGAAAGGGGAGCACAATGCCAGAGGAAACAATCGGTCAACCCGAAAGAACCTCAGCTTAGGGGAATCGACACAGCGCTCAGAGGGTACAACAATACAAAAGTAAAGCCCCAACGACACACCCAAAAAACAACTCAACTAGAATCTACAGCTAACGATTAAAGTAAACGAAAACTCACAGTGAGCGGATAACAGGGAAGCCTGGATAGCTGCGGGGTGGAGCGGCACTGGCCGGAAGACCACCGAGAAGGGAATCTCCAGCGAGCAGAGCAAAGTCGTCACCGGAGGGCGGCGCAAGAGGAAACGTCACCTAGACGCAGCTTAAACCCTGGAGGCGAACGGGGGGCTCGGATCGAAACACCGAGGTGGAAAAATCCGAACGCCAAGGAAAGGGAGGCGAGGGGAAATGGGGATATGGGTCTGGAGAGAAGGAAGCACTGAACAAAAATAAAGAAGGGAGTATGAGGGAAGGGTGTGTTGGTTGGCCGGATCTGGCGGAGGAAAGGCGAAGAAGAGAGCTGGCAAGATCGCTTTTCAAATCGCTTTCAAATTTGCTCTTGATTTTTTAAGTTGGGTTCTCAACATACACTAGAATTAATTTTCAGAACATAAACTAGAATTTTTAGAACATACGCTAGTTTAGATGGCATCTAACCGATCACGCGGTAGACACAGTAACCAAGAGTCCACTATTTGTCGTCGCATTCCTTCCATTTCAATTCCACATGTAGAGAGTGAAGAAACACTTATGAATTATGATAGTATTCTCGATTTTCATGAAACACACGGATGAAGTAGAAGTAGAAGACATAGAACAACAACCATCGAAACATAGCCCTTCTCAATCCCATAAAACAAGAGGGACCACATCCGAAGTACACAAATATTTTTGATAATGTCCATTCACAAAATGATAAAAGTGCAGGATTAAAAATTTGTAAAAAGTGTCAAACACCCTATAAGTTTAAAATAGAATCAGGAACGGGTACACTTCAACGACACTTAAATAAATGTCAACCCGAAATTTTTAAAGACAATCTCACACAACAAAAAATACACTCTACGACCAGTCAAGTAGGTAGTCATAGCTATGATCACAATATCGTTCGTAGAGAAATGACTAAGTTAGTAATTAGCGATGAATTACCTTATTCATTTGGTGAAAGTAGGAATGTAGAGACTTTTGCACAAATCGCATTAAACCCCTATTATAAATTTTTTTTAGGAATGTAGTTAAGGGTGATTGTAAATCAGTTTACAATGAGGCTAAGGATTTTTTAGTTGCAACACCAACATCACTAAACACTAGAGTTTCTTTGACATCGGATGGGTAAGTAGGAGTGAATGACGTACCAATGATGTGTCTAACATGTCATTGGATAGATTCTGATTGGCTACTTCAAAAGAGGATAATTTCATTTGGATTTGTTAGGTAACCACATAAAGGTGAAATAATTGTCACACACATCATAGAAGCATGTAATAATTTTGGTATTTTTGAAAAAGATTTTTCTATTGGTTTTGATAACGCCTCTAATAATACTAAGGCAATCGCTAGTTTGAAAATTACACTAAATCTTATAGAATCGGAAAATTTTCATGTTAGGTGTATTTTTCATCTTTTAAATCTTTGTGTACAAGATGCATTAAAATATGGACACGATAAAATTGAGGCAATGCGAAATTGTGTTCAATTTATTACGTTGATTGATCCAATATACCAAGCTTTTCATGATTGGTGTCAACTTAGGAAAATTGTATTTAAACGTTTTCCTGAAGATGTTAGACATCGTTGGAATTCTACTTTTAATTTATTAGGTGTTGTTCTTCACTATCATTTTAATCTTAGAGAATTTTGTGTTACAATGGGTATGCAAGATTGTCTGTTAGATGATGATTTTTGATTTTTTGACGATAGTTTTTACAATTTTTTAGAACCTTTTAATGAAGGTAGTTTACAATTTTCAAAAACATATGCATCTACATCTAGTATTATTTTTTTTTGCAATTGTCACTATGATGACAACAATTAAAGATTTGATAAATGACCCTTTTATTGGAGAAATGGTTTATGCCGCTCATATTAAAATTTTAAAATATTTTCATCCACTTCCTATGTTATATTGTGTTGCTAGTGTAATGAATCCCATAATTACGTTAGAAGGCACCAAAAATTTAATTGAGATTTTTTATGCTGATGGTCCACACGATGAAATTAAAGATTTTGATCATGTTGTTTTCACCACACAATTCGAACATGTTTTGACTAGTTTATATTGAAACATCCCTAGAGAAATATTTTTTTTTAAAAATTAATTTTCTTTTGCACGTGCATTGCACGTAAAGTTTTATGCACATATTGGTTCCTAAAATTTCCTTGAGTCATGAAAATTTTCCTTTCATTTTCTAGCCAAAATTGTTTGATTTATTTTAATTAAAATCAACTAGGCCTAAATACATTTTGTAGCCCACTAAAACTAATTACAAATTTAAAGTCTATGATTATTTTTATGTGCAATTAAATGTACATTTAAAATCTAGTTAGATTGGTACACTATGCCATGTGTGACACATACATCTAACTTAATAAAAACTAATAATAAAATTTGTATGAAGGAGTGAGCACACACATTGACTACACGTGCACGTAAGTGCACACCCCTCTGTTGGCCAGCCAAACATGAGAGTGAGGGAGAGTGGGGTGAGTTGAGGGGAAGTGGTGAGCTCTTTTAGGGAGTGGGAAGTTATTGTGACTACCCCGTAGTTTGTCCTATAAATAGATCATCCATTGTTGTAACGCCCCGAACTTCCTATATGGAGAATTCGAGACATGAGCCAGGACCTTTACATTCAATTGGTCACAATACACAGATTTGTGGAGAATTTTAAAACTTTTTACTACTACAATATTACAGACCGAGTGGTTCCATTGATTCCACATTACATCAGAGTATATAAGAATGAAAGATGACAATATCAGGCACTTCATTTGTAAACCATGCCTTTACTAGAGTCCTCCCAGTTGGTGATCCTGTATCCACGACTACGATCCAATACCTGTACTTCTACACTGCGGTACCTATTGAAGTGGGGACGTCAGTATTCACTGACGCTTAAGGGTTGATAACTAAGCAGCGAATCTCCAAAAACAAACATATAAAACATGGTAAAATATGTCGGTGTAGTTTAAGTGTTCGTGAGTGCAATGACTAGAATCTAATGCAATGTCAACTTATCTAGGATGCTCCTATTCTAATGCAAGCGAGTCTCCGGAACAGTATGCATCCCATACTACATACGCCCCATCTTAAGCCGTTTCTCCAAATATAGGGATTTGAACCCGCGTTATGAATTTCTAATTGTACACAACCTTGTCCTGACAGATACTACATGACTGATGAGGTTGCAAACGTGGTCAAGTCCCACCAATGCAGAACGCTCATGGTGTCTATGTTTGCCACTACTACTTGGTACACCGGACCTCACTCAAAAACCAGACGAACACAGGGTCTCCCAAGCGCAGTATAGCATAAAGCCTATCCTGTGTCACCCCTAACTCATAGACCATGATCTATGGCCTGTTCGCTCTCCCTGGCCAAGGACCCAACGAAGTTCCGGGGTCCATCCCCTAGCTCCGCCCGCCTTATCATGGCACTTCAGGAATTAACAGTGTGCGATACGCAACCCGTGCTCCCAACTCATGAGAAGGCACCGTACGTATCCCTTTGACGGGAAGGTACAACCCAATAACACCACCTAAGGTCGGCCCCAAGGATGAGTTGGTCGTAAGGTACCCCCTACTACTAACTCCTCTCCCTCTGGCAAAATGGTTAAGTAATGATCTTTATGCGTTACTAACCTAACAATGTCACTAACCTAAACGACCTACGAGACTTTAACTAAGAAATTCTTGATTTTATCATGGTCCCACCCTATGGCCTATTGATCCAAGACATTAGCGACGGGATCTCCCTTACTCATCACTACCCCTAAGATCTCGTCAACACCCTCGGCCAGCGATCAACCCACACCAGTTAAGATCCGTCGGTGCCCAAGGTGAGATTTTATCCTAGTTCCCAAGGCGGTAAGATGCGAGTCTTGATGATCAATGACCCCTAGGGTAGCTACAAGACCCTAGACGAGCTTTTACCAAGCTATCCACACTAGTAACTTTCTCAATCCATTAATTTCTCATACAAGGAAGATGAAGAATGTTCTCATGATAGGCTCCAACTTTAATTAGAACCTCACACTACTAGAACTCATGGGTTCTTTTTGCCCTAAATTGAACTAGAACTACATAAACTAGATTCATGAGTTCTTTCTCAAGTTGAGCTAGAATCACCTAGAACCTACGTGAATGGGTTCTTATCAAATTAGCTAGAACCATCATGGAGCTAGTTTCATGGGTTTCTTTTTAAGAGTTGGCTAGAACAACCATGGAGCATTGGTTCATCTCTTAGAATCATTAACTACAACAAATCTTTAGCATGGTAGTTCTCTTTTTGACATAGCACACAAACTCAAGCATGATCTAATATAACTCAAGCATGGTAGTCCTACATACTAACTCAAGCATGATGAGTTAACTAGAAAGTCACATAGCATGAATGGGTTCCTTTTTGACATAGACAACAACTCAAGCATGATTTAACACAACTCAAGCATGGTAGTCCTACTTACTAACTCAAGCATGATAAGTTAACTAGAATGTCACATAGCATGAATGGGTTCCTTTTTGACATAGACAACAACTCAAGCATGATTTAACACAACTCAAGCATGGTAGTCCTACTTACTAATTCAAGCATGATAAGTTAACTAGAATGTCACATAGCATGAATGGGTTCCTTTTTGACATAGACAACAACTCAAGCATGATTTAACACAACTCAAGCATGGTAGTCCTACTTACTAACTCAAGCATGATAAGTTACTAGAATGTCACATAGCATGAATGGGTTCTATTTTGACATCGACAACAACTCAAGCATGATTTAGTACAACTCAAGCATGGTAGTCCTACTTACTAACTCAAGCATGATAAGTTAACTAGAATGTCACATAGCATGAATGGGTTCCTTTTTGACATAGACAACAACTCAAGCATGATTTAACACAACTCAAGCATGGTAGTCCTACTTACTAACTCAAGCATGATAAGTTACTAGAATGTCACATAGCATGAATGGGTTCTCTTTTGACATAGACAAAAACTCAAGCATGATTTAGTACAACTCAAGCATGGTAGTCCTATTTACTAACTCAAGCACGATAAGTTAACTAGAATGTCACATAGCATGAATGGGTTTTCTTTTTACATAGACAACAACTCAAGCATGATTTAGTACAACTCAAGCATGGTAGTCTTATTTACTAACTCAAGCATGATAAGTTAACTAGAATGTCACATAGCATGAATGGGTTCCTTTTTAACATAGACAACAACTCAAGCATGATTTAACACAACTCAAGCATGGTAGTCCTACTTACTAATTCAAGCATGATAAGTTAACTAGAATGTCACATAGCACGAATGAGTTCCTTTTTGACATAGACAACAACTCAAGCATGATTTAACACAACTCAAGTATGGTAGTCCTACTTACTAACTCAAGCATGATAAGTTACTAGAATGTCACATAGCATGAATGGGTTCTCTTTTGACATAGACAACAACTCAAGCATGATTTAGTACAACTCAAGCATGGTAGTCCTATTTACTAACTCAAGCATGATAAGTTAACTAGAATGTCACATAGCATGAATGGGTTCCTTTTTGACATCGACAACAACTCAAGCATGATTTAACACAACTCAAGCATGGTAGTCCTACTTACTAACTCAAGCATGATAAGTTACTAGAATGTCACATAGCATGAATGGGTTCTCTTTTGACATAGACAACAACTCAAGCATGATTTAACACAACTCAAGCATGGTAGTCCTACTTACTAACTCAAGCATGATAAGTTACTAGAATGTCACATAGCATGAATGGGTTCTCTTTTGACATAGACAACAACTCAAGCATGATCTAATGTAACTCAAGCATGGTAGTCCTACATACTAACTCAAGCATGATAAGTTACTACTTATTACAAACCTATTTCCTTTAGGGGTTACATGCCCCCTTTATTAGAATGAACTAATTTTACCAAATTACATGTTCCTACATAAACAATAATCAACTCTTATTTAGTTTTAAATAAACTTACTTTCCTTCAATCCTACAATTCCTACATCAAGAAAACTTACCTTTTTATGAACAAAAGTTAGTAAAGACATGATCTTTATTAAAGTAGGAAACTACATACAACAAGGGATTTGTCTTTAATTAGCATGTTAAGTTCTACCACCACCAAAATGGGTATGTGACCATTCTTACTTACTTAGCCTCATATGCACATAGTATTTAGTCCAAGTTGTTAACTTTATATTTAACAAGGTAACCAAAAATAACAACCACAACATAACAAGTTCAAGGTCCCATTTTTATGAACTTTTTGTGAGTTCCATCCTTTCAACTTTTCCTTATGCATAAATTTAAGTCCAACTAGTGAAATTTAACCATAGAGACAACATAACCAAAAATAAGCTAAAAGATCTCATTTTTATGTTATTTTCTCAAGTTCTATCATTCATACTCTTCATAAGATCCTTTTGATCCATATTACTACTTATATGCACATAGTTTAGTCCAAGTTGTTTTAGGCAACATAAAGCATACATACACATATTAAGGCATAAGTAGAGAACAAATCTAAACAAAACAACACATAAGAAAGTAGAGAAACTCTCACCTTTTCTTTTCAATTAGGAAGAACTAGCCTAGCAACCTTCTCCTTCCCCCTTGTTTTTCTTTGAAAGCTCCGAACCTACAAGAGAACTCTAGGGTTTTCCTCTCTTTCTTTTTCTCTCAAGAAATGGTAAATGAGGCAAGGGGTGAGGGGGGGGGGGGGGGGGGTTATTAATAGGAGGGAGGAGAGGGTGGAGTGTGAAAAATGCACATTGGCATTTTGCAAAATCCCCCTTGGGGATTGGTGTGGCCGGCCAAACAATGGAGGGAATTTTTTGCCGTACTAGGCCACTTTTAGATAGTATTTGCGTTTTTAGGTCAGGTCCCAAACTATTAGCGTTCGTGGGCTAGCCTCTGCCACGTCAGCAGCGGCCGCTATTGGGAATAGTGGCCTCTTCATAGATACCAATTTTGTGCTCCCACACTTGGCTGTGTACGAAGGGGATCAGGAAATGAAGAGGTCGCTATTGGCACTAGCGACCTCTTCTAACTGAGGTCGCTAGTGGCAATTGGGCCCCCGAATGCTTCTAATTATGAGTCTTGGATGTTTATACTAAGGTCGCGATTACCAATCGCGACCACAGGTTTGATAGGTCGCAATTGACATTAGCGATTATGCTGTTTGTCAAATCAGCTTATCCTCTGTGATGTTTATACTAAGGTCGCGATTACCAATCGCGACCACAGTTATGATAGGTCGCGATTGACATTAGCGATTATGCTGTTTGCCAAATCAGCTTATGTGAATGTGACTCATAATAGCCTACCACTGTGGTCGCTATTGGGAATAGCGACCTCAGCTGGAGGAGGTCGCTAGTGGCATTAGCGACCTTCTTTAAACATACTCAGCCCAATCCCCCCGTACTCTACCAAGTGTGGGAGTGCAAATTTGGTGGATATGAAGAGGCCGCTATTCCCAATAGCGGCCGCTGCTGACGTGGCAGTGGCTAGCCCACGAACGCTAATAGATTGGGACCTGGCCTAAAAACGCAAATACTATCAAAAAGTGGCCTAGTACGGCAAAAAAATCCAATGGAGGAGGGTGAGGTGGCATGGTGAGGTGGAGGGGTGAGGTGGAAGTGGAGACTTCTAGTAGAAGTCTTCTTTAATCCCTTATGTAGTCCTAATTAATCCCAACTCTAGGCTTAAACCCTTAATTAAAACCTAGCCATCATGACAAAAGATATTTTTTGTGTGTCCAAAACACATACTACATAATTCATACGAATGTAAGAAATCGATACAATAAGCGCACGTGTAGATTAATAAGCGTACCGATAATTTTTGTTTGTAAAACTGCACAATCTGTATAAAAATAAATTGATTCTGCAAAAATAAATTTTATTATCGGGTCAGGAGTTTCCAGTACCAAAAACAGTATATCGTACATACATATGGACTGGTATATATATACAAATGTTGATTAATAATTTAAGCTAAGTAATATCCAAAAATATTTCAATTCCGAAAAATAAAAATAAAATAATAATAAAATAATTAAAATATAAAATATTTATTATTTCACAGGGCGGGATATTACACTTGTCATGAAAACAATGCAAATCAAAAAAAAAAAAGGAGAGGAATAGAGATTAGTGGCTTGCAGTTTGCTAGAGGAGGAAGAAGGACAGATTATTCTTGGGGAGCTTCGGAGCATTTTTTGACAGGTTCTACTACTAAGAATTCTACTTTTTAGGTGTGTGTCGCTTTAATTTCTAATTTAGTTATTTTAATACATGATATTGTTAGATGATTGTTTTGTGTGATCTAAAATGTGATTGGTGAATTAGTTTGAGTATGAATGCATGCTAGATTAAATAGACTAGATGAATAGATGAAGATGACAACATCGAAATTGATTTGTCAAGCTTCTAAAATAAAATTTCATAAGATTTCTTGGGTGTTAATATCATGTGTGTTTGCTCATGTATGTTAATTCATGAATGTTGATTCATATTAGATTTTGCTACACCATGATTGAATTGTATATGTGAAATTGAAAATGCATAGCAATTTGCTATCTTGAGAATTCTTGTTAGAATTGCATGTAGATTTGTAAGTGGATTGGGGGTATGGGTATTTTTCCTAATCCTATAATAATTGGTAAGTCATTCATACAAATTTTATAATTTTATAACAATTGTAGTCTAATTTGAATCAATAAGGAACAAGAATGGAAAAGTGGAAGATTGCACTATCTAAATTGATTTGAATAATTTCCAAGTTAAAACGTATTAAATTAGAGAGATTTTTTCGTTCTGGAAAATTTAGAGGTGTTGTGTATAGCAATGATCATGAAAATATTTAAAGAAGAATAAAAATAGAAGTTATGTGATTAGATTGAAAATAATCGAGAGACAGAGAGTTGGTATAAGTGGAGTTTAATAGAGATATAATTGATTATGGCGTTTGGCTTCTTGGTTAGCACGTGGGGGGGGGGGGGGGGGGGGGGTGGGGGTTGGCGCCTCTGGGTTTGTGCGGGTTCGAGTGTTGGGATGCTATGTTCTTTTTCGAAATTTTCACTTGTTTTTATAAATTAACAGTAGATGAGGTGTATAAACTATAGAGTGGGGTTTTCTTCACCAATTGAGAGTGGCCTAGTGGTTGTTGGATGCATTTGGGTTGTGGTTGGGTACTGTGCGGTCTGAGGTTTGAACCCGGCTATGCACATTTATTATTTTCCTATTATTTTCAGTCTTTTTTTCATGTTTTAAAATGTTGGGAAAATGTAGAATTATCTTAGAATACTACTAGAACCTTAGGAAATAATTCTACACTATTATAAGATATATTTTCGGAATGAAATGAATAGAAATTGTTTTGAATAAGAGATATCTTATTTCAAACTAGAATTATATTATGAGATTTAAAATGTGAATTAAAGAGAAAATTTGGGGATTGAGTTGAATATAAAAATTGAGTTTGGAACTAAATAAAAACTAATTTACATTTTGATTAAGAAGAAAAATTTGATTATTTTGACTAGAGGTATTATTAAAAATTATATCATTTGGATTAAACTCTTTCTAGAGTTAATTTGAGTTTGTTAAAGAATAAAATTGGAAGTTGAATATCATATTGTTTAGAAAAAAAATCTATTGAATGTAATTAGAACTTAATTGAGAATCCTATTAGAAGGGGGTGAATAAACCATCTATTTTACATAGAGAATGTTGATTTGAAATGTTGGATAAGACTATGAAACTAGTTATACAAATAACTGAGTTGTGTGAGCAAGAGAATAATTGGATATGTGAATGAATAAAATTTCAAAATGTGAATAAAGAGGGTATGGATAACCCATGATGTTGTGAACATGAATGATGTTGATACTAGAGGCTGAGTGAGACCCAGAGTACCGGCAAAGTGATGAAAGTGATAATTGATTTTGAGAAGTGACCAATATGGACTATCATTCTCGGTATATTGTTTAAGTCCGGTAGGAGGGTAAGCTAGCTCTAGGTAGTATTATTATTCATGTCTAAATTTCAGGATAGGCACTAGAAGACGATATGATGAAACTTGGGCAAATGTAAGTGGAGCGCTTCTATATAGTCTGACGGTGGATTCCTGACTATTGTCCCAGTCAGACAGGTGGATTCCTGGACTGTGGTTGTTTGCGGAGTGAGATGAGCCTTAATTAAATTCAGAATTACAATTGTTCGGACGGTGGATTCTGGGATCATGAATAGTCGGGCGGATAGGAGGTAGATCTCTAATATATATGTATATACCGGGGCTAGAGCGGCACGTGCGGGGTGTTCGCACGACGAGGATTCCATATAGTCTGACAGTGAATTTCGGAACTGGAAACAGTACTCGTGGAATGTCTAAACCTTGCTTTTGTTACCGTGGTAGAATTTTCATAACGAGGGATTGAACCCTATAATGAGGAGTACGATAAGGGCTTGCCCTTAGACCTCTGTAGTATGGGTTGCATAGAATCCGAACAAGTGTGCATTAGTGTCATCGTAGTATAAATGTCTGCATTAGGCATTAAGTCATATCATACATTGACATGACTAGGATAATCACTTTTTCTGTTTGCATTCAAGTTTGTCATTACTAAATTAAAGAATTGTTGTATTATAGCATTGCGATAGTTGTGTGCAACTGACGTACCCACAGTTTTCCAGTTGCAGGATTGGACTTGGCATGGGCTTGAAGTCACTATGATGAGTTGTTACAAGATTGAAGAATTTTCTTTGTCATAGATTATATTGTATTCATTTAATTCTGCCGTGCTGTTGTAAAAAACATATTATAAATAAAAAGTTTTAAATTCCTTGTAAATTTGTACAAGTTGAGATAAAAGATCCCGTATTTGCTATGAATTACATGTGTTTGGATTTTGGGCATTACAGAGTGGTATCAGAGCCGACTTTAATATGTATTACAAAATTATAAGGACGATACATTAGGGTGGATATTAGAAGTTTGAGTTCAGCTTATAGAGATTTAAATGTAAGTTGCTTTACATTTGCGTTGCTCTATACACTGATATCTTCTCCTCCCTTTCCCTATAAGATAGCTGATAACCAAAACCCGGTGGATGAAGTGGAAGATGAACTATTCATTGAGGACCCCGAAGAAGAAGAAGAACCCGAAGAAGTAGAGGACCCAGAAGAGCAAGAGGAAGAACTACCTGAGTCTCACGAAATCACTCCACCCCCACCTGATTCCCAAGATGAATCCTCGGATGAAGAGCCCGTTCGAGACAAAAAGGATAAGCAGAACAAAAAGGATAAGCAGAACATATTATCGCCTCCCTTTGTAAGAAGCTGATTATCCACTAGTGGAGAGTAACCCACGTGGAGGTGCATGATGCAGAGGATAAGCAGAACATTGCAGCCCCGAGTCAGCAAGTATGGGAACTGGAGAAGTGTCGACACAGAAATGCTCGGCATTTCACCCAGCTAGACAACAAAACTCGTTGGGGAAAGCAAGAATGCCATCAAAGATGCAAGAATATGCAGGAGGAAATAGATGAACTACGGGGAGAGCTCAGAGAAGCCAAGAGGAACCGTAGAATCTAGACTGCTTTATGTTTGTAGGAAGATTTGGAGTTTTCTGGTGTTTTATGTATGGATGTATAGACCAATTTTATTTCTGAATGTATAAAGTTTATTTTTGGAATTGAATAAATTGTGTTGGAAAAGGTCTATGATATTCCTGATGATTGATGAAGTTTTATGAATCAGAAATGGAGAGGGATAAAGTGGAGAAGGCAATTGACTTGATCTGAAGACAGAACTGGCCCGTGTGTACTAGACTCTCAACACTTTTGCCGCAAGTGTGAACCGAAGCACAAGGGCAGGGCAGGCAGTGCAAGTCCCAGAGGCTATCAAATTGGTGTAATCCTTCAAGAGGATGAAACCACCCATTTTTTAGGGCAAGGCAGATCCTGATGCATCCGATGATTGGATTCGACAGATTGAAACAATGTTCTATGTATTGGAGACTCCTGAGGCTAGTATGGTGAAGCTGGCAACCATTCAGTTAGAGATGGACAAGTTTGGTGGCAGTCCTTGAAGCGAACCCTGGGAGATGAACCTATTACTTGGGAGGACTTCCTGAAGGAGTTCCGCAGCCATTAGTTCCCGATGGATGTGCAGGAGAAGAAGGTAATGAAATTCCTAAGTCTGCAACAGGGAAGCTTGTCAGTAAGGGATTATGAGACGAAGTTCACTTAGCTCTCAAGGTATGCACCGGAGTTAGTGATTGACGAGGCCAAGAAGGCGAGGAAATTCGAGCAGGGGCTGAGGCCGGGACTGAGGTCTCGTATGATACTCCTTGGGATCCGAAAATTTGATAAGCTTGTACAAAGGGCTGCAGCTACAGAATCAGATGTGGAAATGTATCAGTAGGTGTAGAACAAGAAGAACAACTGGAGTGCTGGCAAAAGGCCCGCAACATCGCATAACTTCAAATGATAGCCCCCAGCGCAGAAGTTCAATCCTACTGGGGAAAATGCTGTTGTTGTAGCTGGACGGCTAGTCACTTGCTACAAATGTGGAGAGACGGGCCATATTGCAACAGGATGTCCTAAACAGCAGAGGATCAAGTCTTGCTACCACTGTGGCAAGGAAGGGCATATTCGACCACTCTACCCGCAACTGAACCCAGGGAATGCTAGTAGGGACCCATCAGGAAAGAATGGGAAACCGTATCGACAGGGGCGAGTATTTTCTCTGACAGAAGAGGACGCCGAGGATGCCAGCAATGTCATCACCGGTATGGGAGCATCTGAATAGAGTTTATGCTGTTATTTCAAGTCTTGTATTAGAAGAATGTTATGTACTGAAGGATGTTATTCATTATGCAACAGGGAAACTTCTAGTAAATGGAATAAAAGCTCCTGTTTTGTTTGATACTGGATCGTTACACACTTTTGTGTCTTCTAAAATTGCAAAAGAGTTGGGGGTTGAGCCGAAAATCTTCCATGGCAAGGTTCTGGCAGTTGCTATCCCTTCAGGAGAAATATTGACTACTGATCGGTACTATGCTGGTTGTGATCTCGAGATTGGAGGAAGAGTTTTTGGAATCGATCTCATAGAGTTGGGAGTCTTAGGAGTCGATATAATCATTGACATAAACTGGATGTCAATCTACAGTGCTAGTATCGAATGCAAGAGCAAGGAAGTTATGGTGAAGGCACCAGGAGGATTAGCAGTAACATTTTAGGGAAAGAGAAAGTGTAAGGAGTTGGTGGCAGCTTTGACCAAGAAGATCCCTGAGAGCATCTGTAGTCGTTGAATGTAAAAATATGGATATATGGATAAATGGAAATAGGAATCGAACTTTTGCTGCAGTCGTTTAAAGCTATTTTTTAGCTTTCTATCTTAAAATAATAAGCGACGGCACATGAAGTGCCGTCGGAAAAAAAATAAAAAAAATTGTGGGACGACACTCGAAGTCCCGTCCGAAGTGCCGTCCGAACGCAAAAAAAATAATAATAATAATAATTTGAGCGATGGCACATGAAGTGCCGTCGGAGAAAAGAAAAGAAAAAAAAAAATCCACCCGAAAGGAGGGACGGCACATGATGTGCCGTCCAACACCTTTGTGAATTTTTTTGGCCATTCATCCAGCATTTAAGGATTTATTAATGCTTTCTTTAGACCATATTATGTGCCAGGAATTTATTAAGGATTTATTAAAGCATTTAAGGATTTATTTTAAACTTTTTTCAAAAAAATACCAAGGGACGGCACATCATGTGCCGTCCGAGAAATATGGAAGGCGTGGGACGGCACTTCGAGTGCCGTCCGAGGAGAATTTGTTTTTCGGTTTTTTAAAATTATTTTTGATGCTTTTTAATTGCGATAATTAATTAATTTTCCAAGGGACGGCACTTGAAGTGCCGTCTGACGAAAAAAAATATAAATTTTTTTTGTGGGATGGCACTTCGAGTGTCGTCGCTCAAATATCGATAATTCTTATATCCATTCTCAAATATAGCACGCGACTGTAGCAAAATATCGATAATATGGATATTTAGCAAACGAGTGCAGCACTTTTTTTAGCCAAATATCCATATTATCGATATTTAGCAAACGACTACAGATGCTCTGAGGAAGTCAAGAAGATTCCTATAGTTTGGAACTTTCCGACCGTATTTTTGGAGGATCTACCTAGACTACCACCTCATCGAGATGTTGAGTTCAGCATTTTCATTCAGCCGGAAGTACACCGATATTGAAGGAACCTTACAGAATGGCACCAGTGGAACAGGATGATGTGAAGAAGCAGATTCAAGAGCTTTTGCACAAGGATTTCACAGACCGAGTGTGTTGCCTTGCGAGCGCTAGTTTTATTGGTGAAGAAGGATGGATCGATGAGGATGTGCATCGATTACAGGGAGCTGAATAAGGTGACTATCCAGAATAAGTATCTTATTCCGCGAATTGATGATTTGTTTGACGGTCTCAAGGAGTAGCAGTTTTCTCCAAGATTGATTTTCGGTCGGGTTATCACCAAGTTCGTGTTAAAGAAGAGGATGTGCTTAAGACTGCGTTCCGAACTTGACATGGGCATTACGAATTCTTAGTTGTGCCATTTAGAGTGACAAATGCACCTAGGCATATTCATGGATATGGTGAACAGGGTCTTGCGACCATTCATCGACTCTTTCGTCGTGGTGTTTATCGACAATATTTTGGTATATTCCAAGTCAGAAGAGGAGTATGCTAGGCACTTAGCAGAGGTATTGAAGAAGCTACAGGAACAGAAACTGTATGCCAAGTTATCCAAGTGGGACTTCTGGAAGTCCGAAGTCGCGTTCCTGGGTTATATCCTTTCTAAGGAGGGATTGGCCACTGATCCGCAGAAGATTGAAGCAGTGAAGGATTTGGCCGAGACCCACATCAGTCAAAGAGATCATGAGTTTCTTATGTTTGACCGATTACTATCCACGGTTTATTGAGGGTTATGCTCAGATAGCCATGCCACTCATAGGACTTACGAGGAAGAATGTAAGTTTTAGGTGGACAGAGCAATGCGAAGCAAGCTTCCAAGAGTTGAAGGAGAGGTTGACTACCGCTCCAATACTGGCTTTGCCACGAGCAGGAATAGATTATGATGTCTACAGCGATGCTTCACATCAATGGCTAGGTTGTGTACTGATGCAAGAGGGAAAGGTAATAGCTTATGGGTCTAGGCAACTGAGACCGCATGAGAAAAATTACCTAACCCATGACTTGGAGTTGGCAGCAATCATTTTCGCCTTGAAGCAGTGGATGCATTATGTGTATGGGGAGAAATTTAACATGTACATAGACCACAAGGGTTTCAATTGCATCTATCAGCAAAGAGATCTGAACTTGAGGCAGAGAAGGTGGTTGGAGGTGCTAGAAGATATTCATCCAGAGATAACGTATCACCCGGAAAAGGAAAATGTGGTGGTTGATGCGCTCAGTCAGAAAAGCAGCTTGTCCTGTTTGATTACAACTCATGAGAAACTTGTAGAGGAGCTCGATCGAGCTAGAATCGAAGTAGTGTTGCAAAGACTAGGAGTGTCGATGGTCAGAAGTCTGATCCAGAAATTCAGAAGATGAAGGAGCAAGTCGGAACAGGCAAATTGACAAAATTTCAAGTGAAGAACGAAGTGTAACACCCCGAATCCCAAATACAACTGAATTCGAGTTCCACAGGATCTTTTCACTTCTCTTCGTACAATTTTATAAGGAAATAAAACTTTACTTTACATCAGAGTTACATTTAAATTAACATTTATACAGCGGAAGCAAATTTTACATCAATGAACGAAATACAACAACAGTTGAATAATCTTTAAACATCAGGTCTTCTTTAGTCTTTTTCATGTGCTTTACCCTGCATAGAAACTGTGGGCACGTCAGTTCATTCAACTGACGAAATATTATACACAGCCATCCTCTCTATGCCGAAACAGTATAGCGATTCTCAATAGTTAACAAACCACAAACTTGTTCACAAACAAAGCTAAAGGGACTATCCTATTGATGTCGTGTTGTGAATGTGCACTTAGTCCTTGATGCAATTATTTCTATTATATGGCACTAATGCGCACTTGTTCAGAGTCTATGCAGCCCATACTACATAGGTCCGAGGGTAAGCCCTTAACCGATCTTCATCTTGTAAGGTTCAATCCCTCACCATGACTTAATCTACTACTGTAACTACGGTAAGTATCCTAGATGTTCTATGACCTACGAACTCATGTCTAGGCGCCCTGGAGGGAATCCCAATGCACTATCACATGACTCATCATGCAGGCATCCTGTGGTAATTCAGTTCCTACCATAGACATGAAACCATCCGCAGTCACCAAACACCCCACGAGCGTAACCATCGGGACGGTACTCTGGAGCAGTATCCACGTCCTACTCATGACGCATCATGGGACATCCTGTGAATACTCTCATGCCGCCAATCCAATGGCCCTCATACTCAATGTTTTTCTCTTACTTTCATCACATCTTCACTATGTATCTAATCCTTAGTTTAATTGAATCATGAACAAAATCAATCCCTTAGGTAGCACTCCCACTATACCGGTCTTATTCATTCATTTCACCTGACCCAAATCTTGGTCTTTTCATTTCAAATATCATTTCAACCTTTGTTTTATTGCCGGTATAAGGCTTAGCAATACCCTAGTTCTTAAACTCATAACTACAACATTGAGTTTTTCATACTCATAAGTTCTCTTTTGCATGGTTAACAATAATTTCCATTCAATGTTCACATCACTTGTATATTCATAAATTCATCAAGTCATTCAATTTCATTTCATGTGCACATCATGCATAAATAAATAAGTACAATAAGTCGAACTCAACTAATTTATTCTTTCCACAACGCTTTAATCTTATTTTAATCAACACTAACCATTATATAATTCTCCCACTAATGTTCGTTTCATTTATCTAATTCAAAGGCATAAAGTCGTATTTTTTATTCATAAACAATACTTAATTTAATAACGAGAATCCATAGCTAACACACTTGAATCTTCTTTCTTCCAAAAATCATCTTTTATCTCTTAGTGTAATTTCTCGAAAAATAGATTACATTTATAGTTAACGAAAATACAATTTTCTATGGAATTCTACCCAATTTTCACCTCTAACTCATTTTTACTTGTCTAAATAGTATTCAAATATTTTTCACAAAATCTACATATTTTTAGAATAATTGTAGCATTTTTCTGGGATTTTTAAAAGTCAAAAATTTGATTTAAACTCAAAAAAATCAAAAATGTTCAAAACTGCTAAAGTCTGGATTCGAACCCGCGACCCTGGACCAAGTCAACCGCCACCGCAAGCTAGTTGGGCTAAGGCGCCTATGCGTTATGAAAGGGGTTTTTAATAGGATAAGTTTGTTCTCGGATTTTGGGTTTTTACTCAAAAAAATCGAAATAAAATGCAGGGCTTGGGTTTCGAACCTGAGACCTGAGGGTCTGACTGCGGCTACAGTAAAAGCCACCGCACCGCTAGCCACTTGGTTTAAGGGGCCAGATTGTCTCAAATAGTATTGAGTTGTTTATAACCCAGTTCTCTGTTTATTTCTAAATTTTATAATAACTCAAAACGATTTTGTTTCTTTTTCTTCTCTTTTGAAAACAAAAAGCTCCAGATTTTACCAAACATGAATTTACAGTAAACTAGTATTTTTATAACCATTATTTACTTTATAAACTATGTATTTTGGCCCTACTTTGTGTTCTATGTCCATAATTTCGACATTGATAACAAACATCATATTTCTTTATAACTTAGAGTTAAATTTCCACCACTACTATATTTCATTGTTCTTTTATTCATTAACCACCTATAATAATTTAGAGAGAATTTCTCATCTTTCTACAACAAAGAAACTTTATTTTAAGCAATCAATTACACAAAAGGCATTTAATTCAACTAGTTGTCTCATAAGCACAAATTTTATCATAGCGTTCATGTAGCACAACAATATGGTGATTTCTAGCACTTTAATTCACAATTCATTCATTAGCAATCAATCTATCAAACATTCTCTAAGTTACCACTCCACTTTTAATTAAACAAGCATGGTTCCAATTTCAACTAATTGATTCATAATAATTTCATTAAATCATCCCTAGCATGGTATCTAGTTCTAGAAGTATGAAAAACACCCACCTATTTGGAGAAACGAAAATGAAAGCTCCTATAGTACAAGAAAAGTGGCCTTCTCTCTCCTAGAATGTATTGCAAGTTGCTTCTCTTCCTTGCTCCTTGGTGCAACCCGAGCCTTGCTTGTTGGTGAGGATGGGGTAGTCGGCCTCCTCTTGAAATGAACACACACACAATAATGCATACTCAATCTTTTACTCACTAATCTCCTCAATCTTTTTCTCACTGGCCTTTTCTTTTCTTAGCAATTTGTTGTGCATAAATGAGAAGAAACTAGGGGTATTTATACACTTTTAGGATGAGATTGAATGGATAGGATTAATCTAGGAGTTAGAAATCAAGGACTAAGATGAGTTGGGAAGTTGTAGCAACTTCCATGAACTCAATAACTACCCCTCACCTCAACTCCACTCTCCCTTTCTCTCTTGGCCACAACCGGCATCCCAAAAGTGTGCAAAGCACACACAAGTGCATGCACGTGCCCCTTCTAGTACCCCCTATTTAAAGTTGTACAAGTTAAATTAATCAATTGTCCACTAATTGTGTCTACATGACAAGTTGTGACAATTTAAGAGATTAATTAAGTTTGTGGGCCTCAGAAAAGTGAGCTTTAGGTTCATGGGCTATTTGATAAAATATTTAATTATTAGAGTGGGTTTAAAATAAGAAAACAAGTTTAGGCTTTATAAAATAGGCTTTTTAGAAGATAAAGAGAAAGAAAGAAAGAAATAATTGTCCATGTTATAAAAGATAATTTTATAGGAAAATATGCATGCAAAATTTTGCACGTGCACAACACGTGAAAATCAACATTTCTCATTAAAATGAAAATTTAGGGTATTACAACACTCTCTCCTTAGAATAGTTCCGTCCCCGGAACTACAATTATAGAGTGAGAAAAAAAACACAAGAAGAAGGAAAGAAAATACAAATCAAACAAAGAGCTCAGGATGATCCTTCATCATCCTCTCCTCAGATTCCCAAGTAGCATCTTCAACCAACTGGTTTCTCCAGACTATCTTGACCATCGGTATCGTCTTATTCCTCAAGACTTTCTGCCGACGATCAACAATCTCAACTGGAAGCTCAATATAACTTAGATCCAACTGCAAACACTCTGGCACTTCGGGCAAATAATGACTTGGATCTGGAATGTAACCTCTAGCATAGACACATGAAAGACATTGTACACCTGAGACAACTCTTTCGGTAACTCAAGCCGGTAAGCAGTTTTACCCGATCCTTTTCAATATCTTATACTGTCCTATGAACCTCGGGGCTAACTTTCCAGTCTTGCCAAATCGGATCACGCCTTTGCTGGGCGATACCCTCAGAAGACAAAGTCACCAACCTCAAACTCAAGGTCCCTCCTCCGGTTGTCTGCATAGCTCTTCTGCCTACTCTGAGCATCCACCAACCTCTTCCTGATAAGATCAATCTTTTCAGAGGTCTGCTACACAATCTCAGGCCCAAACATCTGATGCTCCCCAACTTCGAACCAACAGACAGGCGTCCTGCACTTCCTGCCATACAAAGCTTCGTACGGCACCATCCCAATGCTAGTCTGAAAACTGTTGTTGTAGGCAAACTCCACCAAAGCTAAATGCCTTTTCCAACTGCCTTCAAAGTCTAGTACACAGCACCGAAGCATGTCCTAAAGAATATGGTTGACTCTCTCGGTCTGCCCATCGGTCTGTGGATGAAAAGCAGTGCTGAAATCCGTTTTGGTACCAAAAGCCGTCTGAAGACTCCTCCAGAAATGCGAAGTAAATCGCACATCTCGATCAGACACAATGGTCAACGGAACACCATGAAGCCTGACGATCTCACCAACATACATCTCATCCAACTTGTCCATCGAAGCAATGAGTTTCATCGCCAAAAAGTGAGCGCACTTGGTTAGTCGATCGACTATGACCCAAATCGCATCATTGCCTTTTGGACTCTTAGGCAAACCCATAATGAAATCCATACTGATGTTATCTCACTTCCATTCCGGAATAGGTAACGGTTGCAATAGATCTCCGAGTTTCTGATTCTCGGCTTTGACTTGCTGACAAATCTCATACCTCTACACAAATTCAGCCACACTCCGCTTCAAACCTGACCACCAGAAATGCTGTTTAATGTCCTTATACATCTTGGTACTCCCAGGATGTACTGAAAAAAGAGTAGCATGTGCCTCCTGAAGAATACTTTCTTTCCAGTCTGACTGATCCGGAACACACAGCCTCTCGCCAAACCACAGCACTTCATCCCTGATCTGAAATCCGGGCAACTTGCCAGCACCAACCTGCTCCTTCATCTTCTGAACATCTGCATCTTCCTTCTGACTTGCAATAATCCTTTCATTCAGCATCGGTTGAAGCCTCAACTGAGCTAAAAATGATCCCAAGCCTTGCAGAATAACTTCAATACCAGCCCGATCCAACTCCTCTGCCTGCTGCCTCTGAGTTGTAATCGAACCCGCCAGACTGCTCTTGCGGCTAAGTGCATCAGCAACAACACTCGCCTTCCCAGGATGATACTTAATCTCCGGACGAATGTCCTCCAGTATCTCCAGCCATCTCCTTTGCCTCAGGTTCAGATCCTTCTGTTGATTGATGTACTTCAAGCTTTTATGGTCTGTGTACATGTTCAGCTTCTCACCATACACATAATGCCTCCATTGCTTCAAGGCAAAGATAATCGCAGCCAACTCCAGATCATGAGTCAGATAATTCTTTCATGCGGTCTTAGTTGCCTAGACCCATAAGCAATTACTTTTCCTTCTTGCATTAAGACACAACCATGCCCACGATGTGAAGCATCGCTGTAGACATCATATTCAACACTTGCTCTGGGCAAAGCCAAAATGGGAGCAGTAGTCAGCCTCACTTTCAACTCCTGAAAGCTTGCCTCGCACTGTTCAGTCCACTTGAAGTTCACATTCTTCTTGGTCAAACTAGTGAGCGGTATAGCTAATTGAGCATAACCCTGAATGAATCTCCTGTAGTATCCCGTTAGCCCAAGGAAACTCCTGATTTCCTTCACTGTAGTAGGCCTTGCCCAATCCTTCACCGCCTCTATCTTCTGCGGATCAGTTGCCACTCCCTCCTTAGAAAGGATGTGACCTTGGAATGCTACTTCAGATTTCCAGAAATCACACTTGGATAACTTGGCATACAACTCCTGCTCTTCAAGCTTCCCCAAAACTGTTGCCAGATGCTCCGTGTGCTCCTCCTCCGACTTGGAGTATACAAGAATATTGTCGATAAATACCACGACGAAAGAATCGATGAACGGCCTCAGAACTCTGTTCATCATATCCATAAAAATTGTAGGCGCATTCGTCACTCCAAACGGCATAACTAAGAATTCGTAATGCCCGTGTCGAGTTCTGAACGCAGTCATATGCACGTCTTCAGCTTTCACTCGAACTTGATGATATCCTGATCGAAGATCTATTTTGGAGAAAAAAGCAGCTCCTTGTAGACGATCGAACAAGTCATCAATTCGTGGAATAGGATATTTATTCTGAACAGTGACCTTATTCAACTCTCGGTAATTGATGCACATCCTCATCGAACCATCCTTCTTCTTTACCAAAAGCACCGGCGCTCCCCAAGGTGACGCACTCGGTTGAATAAAGCCTTTCTCTAACAGTTCCTCAATCTACCGTTTGATCTCATCCTGCTCCACAGGCGCCATCCTGTACGGTGTCTTAGAAATAGGTGCACTCCCTGGCTGAATAGTGATGTTGAACTCTACACCACGATGTGGGGGTAGCCCAAGCAAATCTTCCAAGAACACAGTCAGATAATCACGAACTACCGAAATTTGCTGCACCTCTACAGGAACATCCCACTTGCAGATAGCTGCTACCATACCAGAACATCTACTTTTCCCTTGGAAAGTGACTTCAGGTCAACCAGGAGCCTTCACTGTTACTGTCTTGGTCTTGCACTCGATGCTCGCACTGTACACCGACATCCAATCAATGCCAATGATAACATCAACTCCCAAGACATTCAGCTCGATCAGATCAATCCCGAAAATTCTATTCCCGATCACGATCTCGTAGTCAGCATAGTACCAGTCAGTGGTTATAGTCTCTCCTAACGGAGTAGCTCTGCTAAAACCTTGCCTGGAAATATCTTCGGTTCAACTCCCAGAACTTTATCAAATTTGTGTGATACAAAAGTATGAGAGGACCCAGTATCGAACAAAACAACAACTTTCTTTCCATTCAAATAAAGTTCTCCTGTTACATAACACACACACTCGTTACATAATAGTGTACTTCTTTAAGCGGGAAAAGAGACAACATAAAAAGAAAAGAACACTCCTATACTCCCCCACTTGTACCAGTAACGACGTGATCCATCTCATTAGTGTCAGCTTCAGTCAAGGCAAATACGCGTCCCTACTGGTACGACTTCTTCCCGGCCTGCTGAATTGGTCCATTACGAACGACATCCTGCAGCTTGGGGCAATGAGACTTGTAGTGGCCGGTCTCTCCACAGTTGAAACAAGTCACCGGAGGTCTCACCCAAGTATCTCCGGGTCTTTCTGCCACCTGAACAGTGTTCGCACTCGTAGGCTTGAATCTTTAAGCCGGTGGCTGTCCCCTGACATTGCCAGCAACTGCAGGCCTCTTCCCCGCATTCCAGTTGTTCCTCCGATTCTGAATAGCGTGGAACTGCTCCATGTCCGCCTCAGTGGCTGCAGCTCGTTTGACCAACTTGTCAAACCGTCCTGATACCGAGGGGTATCATCCTGGATCTCAGACATGGCCTCAAACTAGTGCTCGAATTTTTGAGCCTTCTTCGCCTCGTCCATCACTAGCTTCGGGTGCATATCTCGAGAGCTGAGTGAATCTTGTCTCATACTCCCTAACCGACATGCTGCCCCTGCTGCAGTGCCAAAAACTCCATGGCCTTCTTCTCCTGGACGTCTGAGGGAAAATAATGACTGCAGAATTCCTCCAAGAATTCCTCCCAGCCAAGAGAAACATCTCCCAACGTCTGCTTCATCGACTGCTACCATACAACCGCATCCTTCTCAAACTGCAGTGCAGCTAGCTTCACCTTGCTGCCCTCTGGAGTCTCTAAGACTTTGAAGATAGTCTCCACCTGTCGGATCCAATTGTCAGCCGTGTCAGGATCTGACCTCCCCTCAAACACCAGTGGTTTCATCCGCTTGAATGATTCCACAAGTTTGACTGCTTCGGGTACTGGATTCGCAGGCACCCTTCCCCGATTCCGATTCATGGCCACGGCATTGAGTGTCTGATAGACCCTCGCTAGTTCCGTTTCCAAGTCCAGACCTTCTCCATTTCGAGCTCCTCTTCTGGCCATGTTCTGATGAAAAAGATCTATTAAATTCGAAGTATAAAACATGAACTTTTAAGTCAACCTTTTATTTCATTGAATTTCAAACTTTATACATTCGAATTTAAAACATTTCTGACATCAAATGAAAGCAGTAAGAAGGTACAACAGTCTAACTCCTATGATTCCTCTTGGCTTCTCAAAGCTCTCCCTTTAGTTCCTCCACTTCCTCCTTCAGTACATCATACATATTTTTTCTCTTCTCGAGTTCCCAAACACGATGACTGAGAACTGCAATATCGTCCTTGCGCTTCGCCAACTGAGTCTCTAGTAGCCCGACTCTCTCCCGTTGAGTCTCTACCTACCTCTGAAGAGACACAATGAGACTGCTCGGAACTGGTTCTTCCTCATCAGAGGAATCATCAGACGAATCCAGAAGTGGAGTGATCTCTCGAGACTCATGCCATTCCTCTTCAAATTCTTCAGGATCCTCTTCGTCTGAATCAGCTTGCCTGGGATAGTAATCCTCCTCAACGATGTGCCAGTTATCATCTCCGGCTGGGTCGATGTGGTCCGCCATCTTAAAGAAATAGGAGAAGAAGCATAAATCATAGAGCAACACAAATGTAAGTGACTTACATTTAAATTTCTAGACTCAACACACGCTTTAATGTCGACTTCTAGGGTGTCCTTCCTTATAAATTTGTACTACTTGGAAGCGTGGCTCTGATACCACCCTATAACACCCCGAATCCCAAATACAACTGAATTCGAGTTCCACAGGATCTTTTCACTTCACTTCGTACAATTTTACAAGGAAATAAAACTTTACTTTACATCAGAGTTACATTTACATTAATATTTATACAGCGGAAGCAAATTTAACATCAATGAACAAAATACAACAACAGTTGAATAATCTTTAAACATCAGGTCTTCTTTAGTCTTTTTCATGTGCTTTATCCTGCATAGAAATTGTGGGCACGTCAGTTCATTCAACTGACGAAATATTATACATGGCCATCATCTCTATACCGAAAATAGTATAGCAATTCTCAATACTTAACAAACCACAAACTTGTTCACAAACAAAGCTAAAGGGACTATCCTTATTAATGTCGTGTTGTGAATGTGCACTTAGTCCTTGATGCAATTATTTCTATTATATGGCACTAATGCGCACTTATTTAGAGTCTATGCAGCCCATACTACATAGGTCCGAGGGCAAGCCCTTAACCGTTCTTCATCTTATAGGGTTCAATTCCTCGTCATGACTTAATCTACTACTGTAACTACAGTAAGTATCCTAGATGTTTTATGACCTACGAACTCATGTCTAGGTGCCCTGAAGGGAATCCCAACGCACTGTCACATGACTCATCATGCAGACATCCTGTGGTAATTCAGCTCCTACGATAGACATGACACCACCTGCAGTCACCAAATACCCCACGAGCGTCGCCACCGGGATGGTACTCTGGAGCAGTATTCACGTCTTACTCATGACGCATCATGGGACATCCTGTGAATACTCTCACTCCTCCAATCCAATGGCCCTCATACTCAATATTTTTCTCTTACTTTCATCACATCTTCACTATGTATCTGATCCTTAGTTTAATTGAATCATGAACAAAATCAATCCCTTAGGGTTAGCACTCCCACTATACCGGTCTTATTCATTCATTTTACCTGACCCAAATCTTGGTCTTTTCATTTCAAATATCATTTCAACCTTTCTTTTATTGCCGGTATAAGGCTTAGCTATACCCTAGTTCTTAATTTCAACTCATAATTACAACATTGAGTTTTTCATACTCATAAATTCTCTTTTCCATGGTTAACAATAATTTCCATTTCATGTTCACATCACTTGTATATTCATAAATTCATCAAGTCATTCAATTTCCATTTCATGTGCACATCATGCATAAATAAATAAGTACAATAAGTCGAACTCAACTAATTTATTCTTTCCACAATGCTTTAATCTTATTTTAATCAACACTAACCTTTATTTAATTCTCCCACTAATGTTCGTTTTATTTATCTAATTCAAAGGCATAAAGTCGTATTTTCATTCATAAACAATACTTAATTTAACAAAGAGAATCCATAGCTAACACACTTGAATCTTCTTTCTTCCAAAAATTATCTTTTATCTCTTAGTGTAATTTCTCGAAAAATAGATTACTTTTATAGTTAATGAAAATACAATTTTCTATGGAATTCTATCCAATTTTCACCTCTTACTCATTTTTACTTGTCTAAATAGTGTTCAAATATTTTTCACAAGATCTACATATTTTTAGAATAATTGTAGTATTTTTCTTGTATTTTTAAAAGTCAAAAAATTGATTTTAAACTCAAAAAAATCAAAAATGTTCAAAACTGCTAAAGTCTGGATTCGAACCCGCGACCTGGACCAAGTCAACCGCCACCGCAAGCTAGTTGGGCTAAGGCGCCTATGCATTATGAAAGGGGTTTTTAATAGGATAAGTTTGTTCTCGGATTTTGGGTTTTTACTCAAAAAAATCGAAATAAAATGCAGGGATTGGGTTTCGAACCCGAGATCTGAGGGTCTGACTGTGGCTACAGTAAAAGCCACCGCACCGCTAGCCACTTAGTTTAGGGGACCAGATTGTCTCAGATAGTATTGGGTTGTTTATAACCAAGTTCTCTGTTTATTTCTAAATTTATAATAACTCAAAACGATTTTGTTTCTTTTTCTTCTCTTTTGAAAACGAAAAGCTCCAGATTTTACTAAACATGAATTTACAGTAAACTAGTATTTTTATAACCATAATTTACTTTATAAACTATGTATTTTGGCCCTACTTTGTGTTCTTTGTCCATAATTTCGACATTGAGAACAAACATCATATTTCTTTATAACTTAGAGTTAAATTTCCACCACTACTATATTTCATTGTTCTTTTATTCATTAACCACCTACAATAATTTAGGGACAATTTCTCATCTTTCTACAACAAAGAAACTTTATTTTAAGCAATCAATTACACAAAAGGCATTTAATTCAACTAGTTGTCTCATAAGCACAAATTTTATTATAGCATTCATGTAGCACAACAATATGGTGATTTCTAGCACTTTAATTGACAATTCATTCATTAGCAATCAATCTATCAAACATTCTCTAAGTTACCACTCCACTTTTAATTAAACAAGCATGGTTCCAATTTCAACTAATTGATTCATAATAATTTCATTAAATCATCCCTAGCATGGTATCTAGTTCTAGAAGTATGAAAAACACCCACATATTTGGATAAACGAAAATGAAAGCTCCTAAAGTGCAAGAAAAGTGGCATTCTCCTCCTATAATGTATTGTAAGTTGCTTCTCTTCCTTGCTCCTTGGTGCAACCCGAGCCTTGCTTGATGGTGATGTTAGGGTAGCCGGCGTCCTCTTGAAATGAACACACACACAATAATGCACACTCAATCTTTTACTCACTAATCTCCTCAATCTTTTTCTCACTTGCCTTTTCCTTTCTTAGCAATTTGTTGTGCATAAATGAGAAGAAACTAGAGGTATTTATATACTTTTAGGATGAGATTGAATGGATAGGATTAATCTAGGAGTTAGAAATCAAGGACTAAGATGAGTTGGGAAGTTTTAGCAACTTCCATGAACTCAATAACTACCTCTCAACTCAACTCCACTCTCCCTCTCTCTCTTGGCCACAACCGGCCTCCCAAAAGTGTGCAAAGCACACACAAGTGCATGCACGTACCCCTTCTAGTACCCCCCTATTTAAAGTTGTACAAATTTAATTAATCAATTGTCCACTAATTGTGTCTACATGACAAGTTGTGACAATTTAAAAGATTAATTAAGTTTGTGGGCCTCAAAATAGTGTGCTTTAGGTTCATGGGCTATTTAATTATTAGAGTGGGCTTAAAATAAGAAAACAAGTTTAGGCTTTATAAAATAGGCTTTTTAGAAGATAAAGAGAGAGAAAGAAATAATTGTCCATGTTATAAAAGATAATTTTATAAGAAAATATGCACACAAAATTTTGCACGTGCACAACACGTGAAAATCAACATTTCTCATTAAAATAAAAATTTAGGGTATTACATGAAGTGTTGTGGTTCGGAGAAAGATTGCGTGTACCTGATCAAGCAGAATTGAAGGAGAGCATTCTACAGGAGGCACACACTACTCTATTATCAGTGCATCTATGGAGTACTAAGATGTACAAAGATATTAAGCAGCATTTCTGGTGGTCGGGAATGAAGAGGGATGTAGTGGATTTTGTAGTGAGATGTGCAACATGTCAACAGTTCAAGGCAGAGAATTAAAGATCTGGAGGGTTGTTGCAGCCGTTACGCATTCCGGAATGGAAATAAGAGAACATCAGCTACCTAGAAGTCCCAAAGGGAATGATGCGATTTGGGTAATAGTGGATCGATTAACTAAGTCTGCTCATTTCTTAGCGATGAAAATCATCTGGTCGATGGAAAAGTTGGCAGAATTGTACATCGGGGATATAGTAAGACTGCATGGAATTCCCGTAGCGATTGTGTCAGATTGAGATGCGCGGTTCACGTCACACTTTTGGACAAGTCTTCAAGCATATTTGGGAACTAGGACTGACTTCAGTACTGCCTTTCATCCTCAAACTGATGGACAGACTGAGAGGCTCAGTCATGTGTTGGAGGACATGTTGAGGTGCTGTGTGATGGATTTCGGTGAAAGTTGGGAGAGGTACTTAGCTCTGGTGGAGTTTGCCTACAATAACAGTTTTCAGAATAGCATCGGTATGGCACCATATGAGGCTTTGTATGGGAGGAAGTGTAGAACGCTGGTGTGTTGGTATGAATTAGGAGAAAAGCAGATGTATGGGCCGGAGATAGTACAACAAACCTCGGAGAAGATAGAATTGATCTAGAAGAGACTGGTTGAAGCACAAAGCAGAAAAAAGAGCTATGCTGACAACCGGAGAAGAGATTTGAAATTCGAAGAGGGTGACAATGTTTTCTTGAAGGTATCTCCGACGAAGGGTGTGATCTGATTTGAAAAGGAGGAAAATTATCCCCAATGTACATAGGACCATATAAGATATTGAAGAGAATTGGGAAGGTGGCTTATCGGTTGTAATTACCAGAAGAGCTAGCCCTAAGTGCACAATGTCTTTCACGTGTCCATGCTGCGAGGCTACTTTCTTGATCTGAGTCATCACTTATCGGAGGTGCCAGAAGGTCTACAGATAAACCTGAGCTACAAGAAGCATCCAGTGGAGATTGTGGATCGGCGGGAGAAAGTTTTGAGAAAAAAAACTATACCCATGGTCAAGGTTATGTGGAGGAATTAGCTAGTCGAGGAAGCCACCTGGGAATCAGAGGAGAGGATGATGAGGGACCATCCCGAACTTTTTTCCTAAAACCCTGTAATTTCGTTTCTTTTACCTTTTCTCACTCTTTAAGTGTAGTTCTGAGGACAAAACTATTGTAAGGAAGGAGTGTTGTAACATCCCCAGAGAAAAAAAAATAATTTTTATTATTTTTCTTTTGCACGTGCAAAGCACGTAAAATTTTATGCACATATTGGTTCCTAAAATTTCCTTGAGTCATGAAATTTTTCCTTTCATTTTCTTAGCCATAATCGTGCTATTTATTTTAATTAAAATCAACTAGGCCTAAATCCATTTTGTAGCCCACTAAAACTAATTACAAATTTAAAGTTCATGATTATTTTTATGTGCAATTAAATGTACTCTTAAAATCTAGTTAGATTGGTACACTTTGCTATGTGTGACACACACATCTAACTTAATAAAAACTAATAATAAAATTTGTATGAAGGATTGTGCACACACATTGACTAGACGTGCACGTGCATGTGCATGTGCATGTGCACACCCCCCAATTGACCGGCCAAACATGAGAGTGAGGGAGAGTGGGGTGAGTTGTGGGGAAGTGGTGAGCTCTTTTAGGGGGTGGAAAGTTATTGTGACTATGACCTAGTTTGTCCTATAAATAGATCACCGTTTGTCAGGAATAGAGAATAGTGGCTTGCAGTTTGCTAGAGGAGGAGGAAGGCCAGATTATTCTTGGGGAGCTTTGAAGCATTTTTTGAGAGGTTATACTACTAGGAATTCTACTTTTTAGGTGAGTGTCTCTTTAATTTCTAATTTAGTTATTTTGATGCATGAAATTGTTAGATGATTGCTTTGTGTGATCTAAAATGTGATTGGTGAATTAATTTGAGTATGAATGCATGCTAGATTAAATAGACTAGATGAATAGATGAAGATACAACATAGAAATTGGTTTGTCATACTTCTAAAATAAATTTGCATAAGATTTCTTGGGTGTTAATATCATGTGTATTTGCTCATGTATGTTAATTCATGAATGTTGATTCATATTAGATTTTGCTACACCATGATTGAATTGTATACGTGAAATTGAAAATGCATAGCAATTTGCTAAATTGAGAATTCTTTTTAGAATTGCAAGTAGATTTGTAAGTGCATTGGGGTATGGGTTGTAATATCCCGGACGGATATTATATTTATATAATTATTATTTTTAAAGTTAAAATATTTTTATAGAAATTACTTGGTTTTTCTAATAAAAAGTTATCTGGATATATATACTAGTAAGTATATACGGGTATTGTATCAGTTTTGTGCACTTGTACAAAATCTTGAAAAATGCGTTTTTGAGAAAATGTTTGGAAAATCCCAGACAGATATTAAAAATTATTATTTTATGATTATTTTATTTATTTCAGAAATGAAATATTTTTGGTGGATATCATCCGGTTTTGTTAATAAACATTATCTATACGTATATGAAGTCTGTATATATCTGTTTTGTATCAAATTGATACTGTAATCTTCCGAGCCGGTATGAAAATTATTTTATTTTTATTTCTCGGGATTAATTTTTTTTTGTACAGATGGATTCGTTTTAACTAATAAATATTATCTATATATTTAGATATATGTACGTATTTGAACTGTATCGATTTTGTACGTTTGTACGAAATCATGTAGTATGTGATTTGGAGAAATTATCTTTTATTCTTGATCAATCAAGATGAAATGAAGGGTTTGGATTTGGATTAGGGTGGGATTGCAATTTAATTAGGTTTGATTGTAACATAAAATTACAATTTGAACATCAAATTGATGAGCCACAAGAAATGAGAACAAGTGGTCTTATTCTCACCCACAAAAACCCACCCCTTCCGCCTATAATTGGCCGGCCACTTTAAGAGGGCAAAAGCCCTCTTTCATTTGTTGTTTCCTCCATTTTCATCTCATCTCATTCTCTATCTTATTCTACTTCTTGTTCTACTTGTTTTTAATTAGAAAGATTGAGAAAGAAAAAGAAAGAGAGGATCAAAATCGATCAAAAGAAAAGAAAACACTATACTGATACATTATTCAATATGAGACTAAACTAATATCTCTCATTTAACATAATATCTAACATCTTTCTTTGCTTTCAAATGCATATAATGAATAGTCATATAATGCATGTGCAATTGTTTTCAAAGTTTATTTATTTTTATTTTTATTTTTATTTTGTTTTATTTTGTTTTTATTTTTGCAATGCAGTGCATTCTTTAGATATGTGAAGTAGCTAACTGTTAATGGAGAAGACTGAAGCTATAATTATATGGTAATAAAAATATTTATCTTTTTGGTGTAGGAGTGAACTATGACAGCATGTAATGACAATCAGTGAGGCTGGTTCATGGCTAAATTAAATTGGCTCTCTGTAGTGTGCTGGAGATACTAGTTGGAGCTTTCATTTAAAATCAATTTTAAGTTTGTTGAATATGTTTAGTCCGACATGTGATGCCCTCATTAGCCTCATTGATGATGGTCATTCTACTCAACATGCAGTTGAAGAAAAAACCTATAAGTTTTTTACCTCTTTTCAGTTTGTCTTTATATTGCATCTCATTAAAGAACCTTTTCAAATCACAGATCTTCTTTGTCAAGCTTTGTATCACAGGTCGCAGGAAATTGTAAATGCATTGCATCTTGTATCGTCTACGAAGATACTCCTTCAGAACCTAAGAGAAACATGTTGGAATGCCTTACTTGATAAGATACGGTTATTATGTGAGCAACGCAATATTGGTGTACCAGATATGTTTGTTTAATATATAAGGAAAAAAATTTCTCGTTATTCACAACCTCATCTTACAGTTGAACATCATTATCGGGTTGACATATTTATTGCTGCTATTGATTCTCAATTGCACGAGTTAAACATCTGATTCAATGAAAGTACAGTGGACTTACTTGTGCTAAGTGGTACTTTGGATCCATGTGATGCACATCAATCTTTTAATATCGAGACAATTTGCAAGCTTGGAAGTCAATTCTACCCTCAAGATTTCTCAAAGCAAGATCAAGCACATCTTTAGTATTAACTTGCACATTACATAAATGATGTTCCTCATTGTAGTGAATTCAAGAATATATCATCCCTTTCTAAGTAATGTAAAACATTGGTGAGAAACAAAAAATTAATAATCTATCCACTTGTTGATAGATTGATTAGGCTTGTACTTACACTACCGGTTTCTATTGCAATTACTGAGAGAGCATTTCCAACAATGAATTTGGTGAAAAATGGGCTTCGCAACAAGATGGAGGATGACTATCTTTCATCTTTCGGACTACTTGATGGTTTACAATGAAAGAGAAATAGCCAAAGATTTGAGTATAGATACAACCATTAAAGAATTTGCTTCTATGATGAAACGTAGGTCACAGTTCTTTTAGGCTATACGGGCTTTTTATATTGGATTTAGCAAATGCACTTTTGGGTTTTACAAAAAAATAGAAGCAAATATACTTTAGCGATCTTGTAAAAAAACATGATAGTTTGAATTTTTTTGTTTGTTTTTGTTTAAAAGTATTATATGTGAACTATCTTTGCAATACTAGAATTTTATGGCAAAATGTTATAATTAGTTGTGCTTTATTTTTTCTTTGTAAAGTTTTTTATTGCTTGGCCCACCTGGCAAAATTGCTCTGGCTTCGTCCCTGGGCTTACCGCCCACTCGGCATCCCTTCTGTAAGCCCATACTCAGTGCACCCATTCCAAAGAACTTCAAAGCACCTCAGTTTGAGTCATATGACAGCGAGACCAACCTGGCTAACCACATTGAGAGTTTTAAAAATCTCATGATGATTTACCAGGCTTCTAATGCGCTCCTTTGCAGAACATTCCTTACAACATCAAGGGGATCAGCAAGGGAGTGAACTTTCCCCTTACTCCGGAGTCAATATTCTCTTTCGGCCAGCTCCAGGAGCTCTTTTTAATGCACTTCATCACCAGCCGCAAGGCTGAAAAGACAAGTTCCGGTTTACTGGAATTGAAGCAAAGAGAAGGAGAGTCTCTCAAAATCTTTGTCGAACACTTTACAACCGAGGCAAGGTCCATCTCCTCCTTCGACTCTTCAGTGGCGGCTACTGCTTTCAGCCAACATCACTCTCAATGACTTGAAGGCCTCCCTCACCAAGAAACCTCCTAGAAATTTTATCAAGTTTGTGGAGAGTATTGACAAATACATCCGAGCCGAGGAAGTTCTTTCTCCTCAAGTCCAGAAGAATTCTCCTCCGGGAACAAACAAAAGAATACAAGTGAGGAAGGGCCCAACAAGTTTCAGAAGGATGGCACAGGTCAACGTCGCCCTCCTCTGACACCACATTTTGATAAGTTTACTCCTCTCAACGCAAGCGATCTTCCATCCTTATGGAAGTAAAAAATGATGGAATATTCTGCCCTTCTCCTAAGATGAGCACAACTAACAAGAGAAGGGGCAGGAAAAAGTGGTGCGCATTCCACAGAGATTATGGACACACTACCAACAACTTCCTAGCCCTCAAAGAGAATGTTGAAGGTCTGATTCGTCAGGGCTACCTCTCCCAGTTTGTCCAATAAAAAAACATATGATAGTCTTCCACTCCATCCATAGTTGACCGATGGGGGAAAGTCTAACTCCTCTCGCAAAGCCTTCATCTAAAAGGTATACTCGGTGCATAACTTCCCCCTACCAAAAGCATAGGGATTTCAATTCTTTCTCTGACAAGGACTTAGAAGGTGTCCGCACACCTCATTGCGACGCAATGGTTATACGCCTTTGCCTGGTAAATCATGAGGTAAGCCATATCCTTGTGGACAACGATAGCTCGGTAAACATTCTTTTCTCGAATGCATTTTTAATCACAAGCTCTTCCGAGACTGACTCAAGTCTATCAGATACACACTCTATGGGTTCTCCATTGTCCCCGTTCAAGTTGAAGGAATCAACACACTCGATGTGATAGCAGGAAAAGCCTCCGCTAAATGAACGGAAACACTGGACTTTATGGTAGTCCACGTCAGAGCTACATACAAGGCAATATTCGGCCGCACAGGCTGTAACACCCCGCAAAATTGAGTTATGAAAATTTTGCCCACGGGTATTACGCACATGTATTTTGTACCGTTACAGGTAATATCCGTAGCGTATTTTAATATAAATATCCTACGTATTTTTGTATTTCGATTAATTATATATTTTCCGTCATCTCAAAATTTATTTTTATCTTATTTTGAGCCAACTCAAATATTTATTTTAATCTTTGTGTTTTCACGTGCATTGCACGCAAAATTTTATGCACATTTTTATTCCTAGAATTTTCTTGAGTTATGAACATTTTTCTTCTCATTTTTTGTCACAGTTGTGTGATTTATTTAAATCTATTAGGCCTAAATCCATTTTTATAGCCCAATAAAACTAATTACAAATTTAAATCCCATGATTAATTTTGTGTGCACTTAAGTGTACATTTAAAATATAGTTAGTTTGGTAAACTTGCTATGTGTCAAACACACATCTAACCTAATAAAAATTAATAATAAAATTTGTATGAATAGTGTGCACACACATTGACTACACGTACACGTGTTTCTTACCATAGTTGAGAATGACGGAGAGTGGTGTGAGTTAGTAGGAAGTGGGGAGTTATTTTGGGAAGTGGGGTGTTATTCTGACCACACAATTTTCTTATAAATAGTCCATACTTTGTCGTGAACAACACACAAACTCTAAACAAAATTAAGAGAGAAAGAAAGAGATAAGGCTTGCAGTTTGGAGAGCTAGGCCGAGAATTTTGTGCTTGGGAGCTTGGAGAATTTTGTGAGGTTCTACTACTAGGAATTCTACATTTGAGGTGGGTGTTTCTTCAACTTTCTAATATAGTTTTATTAGTAGAATGTTTGACATGTGTGAATTGTTAGATGCATGATAACTTATATATATTGAATATTCATGTTTAGATTATTTGTTGTTGATTGAATGTGTGAAATTATGATATGTTTGATTTGGGGGCATTTTCATAAGGTTCTGTTTTGAGTTCTAGTGGCACTTCAAAAAATCATAACTATTAAACTAGATAGAATCTATAGTCAAAATTTCTATAGGAGCATCTCATATATGTCAAAAGAACATTTCCTTAAAATTTCATAATATTTGGATGTCGTTTACTATTTTATAATATTTGGATGTCGTTTACTATTTTAAAGTTTCATAAAAGAAAGAGATAAGGCTTGCAGTTTGGAGAGCTAGGCCGAGAATTTTGTGCTTGGGAGCTTGGAGAATTATGTAAGGTTCTACTACCAGGAATTCTACATTTGAGGTGGGTGTTTCTTCAACTTTCTAATATAGTTTTATTAGTAGAATATTTTACATGTGTGAATTGTTAGATGCATGATAACTTATATATATTGAACATTCATGTTTAGATTATTTGTTGTTGACTGAATGTGTGAAATTATGATATGTTTGATTTGGAGGTATTTTCATAAGGTTCTGTTTTGAGTTCTAGTTGCACTTCAAAAAATCATAACTATTAAACTAGATAGAATCTATAGTCAAAATTTCTATAAGAGCATCTCGTATATGTCAAAAGAACATTTCCTTAAAATTTCATAATATTTGAATGTCATTTACTATTTTAATAAAATCCAAAGTTATGATTGGTTAGCAGTTGGCTAGTTGCTGAAAATTTGTACACATTTCAGATTTTGATCATTTCAGCATCTTAGATGAAGTATTTTGGGAAAAAGTCAAAACTAGGAACTTGAAGTAGACTCATTAAAATTTCTTTAGATTCTAAGAAATCAATTTTTCATGAAGAATATAATTTATACTGAATTTTACAAGATTGAACAGTGGCAGTTTGTATAACATTTCGACCCTACTTTAGATTTCGAAGAATTCAGGGTTATGGAAACAATATTTTGGAGAAAATTATAACTACAAAGTTATAGTAGACTTATATACATTTAATTTTATCTAAATAACACAAAGTTTCATGAAGTATATAATTTTCTATAATTTTTACAAGTAGCATGAGCTGAAGTTTTTGGATTTTGAACATCCTGTTTTGCAAATGAATTTAGACGAAGTAATTGATGATAAATGTAGATGATCTTAACTAAAAAGTTATAGTAGATTCATTAATGATTCCTATAAAACTAATAAATCTATTTTTGCAGTAGTATTGGAGTTTATATGATTTTTACAATACCATTGAGTTGATATCATTTATCTAGTTGTCCTAAAACTTTTACAATGTATAAAATTGAATTTAAAATTGGAATGTTAGTAAGATGTACCTTATGAGGAACTAAGAGATAATTAAAGGATGAAGTTGGAATGGTAAACATGTGATGTTTATAAGGGTTTTAACTCATCAAGTGTTATTGAATGTTGCTATATGAAGTTGGTTACTTCATGATTAATAATAGCAAAGAGAATGGATAAAAGAAGTTAAAAAATGTTTAATGAATGAAATTTTTTATAAGAGGTTAGATTTAACCTAGTTGATCTCTATATTGAGATAGATGTTGGAATCTAGAGGCTGAGCGAGACCCGTAGAGACCGGCAAGTTATGATTTGAGAAGTAGCCAGTGTAGGCTAATATTTCTCCGTGTGTTGATTTAAGTCCGGTAGGGTAAGCTAGCTCTAGGTTGTGATGATTATAATTAAACCTAAGGACATGAACTAGGGGGAGATGTGATGAAACTTAGGCAAATGTAAGTGGGGCGCTTCTATATAGCCTGACGGTGGATTCCTGGACTATAGACACAGTCAGACGGTGGATTTCTAGACTGTGGTTGCTTGTGGGGTGAGACGAGCCTCAATTAAATCTGGGACTACGATTGATCTGATGGTGGATTTCAGGATCATGAATAGTCAGGCGGATGGGAGGCAGATCACCAATATATATATATATACTGGGGCTACAGCGGCACTTGCGTGATGTTCGCAAGACAAGGATTCCATATAGTTTGACGGTGGATTCTAGGACTGGGAACCGTACTCTTGGAATGTCTAAACCTTGCTTTTGTTACCGTAGTAGAAATTTCATAACTTGGGATTTAACCCTATATTGAGGAGTACGATAAGGGCTTGCCCTAGGAACTATATAGTATGCAATGCATAGAATCCGAACAAGTATGCATCAGTGTCATCGTAGTGTGAATATTTGCATTAGGCATTAGGTCATATCATACATTAACATGACTAGGATAGTTACTTTTTCTGTTTGCATTCAAGTTTCTGTTTGCTAAAGTAGAAGAATCGATGTATTATAGCATTGCGTCAGTTGTATGCAGCTGACGTGCCCACAGTTTCCCAGATGCAGGATTGACTTGGCATGGACTCGAAGTCACCATGATGAATTGATTACAATATTGAAGAAATTTTCCTTTTTGTATATTGCATTGTATTCATTTAATTCCGCTGTGCTGTTGTAAAGAACATGTAGTAAATAAAAAGTTTTAAATTCCTTGTGAATTTGTACGAAGTTGAAGTAAAAGATCCTTTATTTGCTACAAATTACCTGTGTTTGGAATTCGGGACGTTACACAGGCCTAGCGGCCTTCCATGCAGTTGCCTTCGCCTTCCACATGAATGAAGTTCCCCACTCTTTGCTCCAGCTCCATCAACAACTCGTTAACTTCATACAACAAGTTCGATGCCCGCTCGAGCTCTGTTAACAACTCGTTAACTCCATACAACGAGTTTGGTGCCTTGCTTTTCACTATGCTTCGTCAGTAACTTGTTTACATCATGCAACGAGTTGCATGCCTTGCACTTTGCTCGAGCTCTGTCAATAACTTGTTAGCTTCATACAATGAGTTCAACATCTTGCTCTTCACTCAAGCTCTGTCGATAATTCATAAACGCCATACGAGTTTAATGCCTCGCTCTTCGCTCGAGCTCAGTCAACAACTAATTAATTGCATACAACGAGTTCAATGCCTTGATCTACACTCGAGCTCCGCCAACCACTCGTTAACTCGATACAGCGTGTTCGACGCATTGCTCTTCGCTCAAGCTCCATCAAAAACTCGTTAACTCCATATAACGAGTTCGACACCCTGCTCTTCACTCGAGCTCTGTAAAAAACTCATTAACTCCATAAAATAAGTTCAGTACCTTGATCTTCGCTCGAGCTTGTCAACAACTCGTTAACTCTGCACAACGAGGTCAATGCCTTGATCTTCGCTCAAGCTCCGTCAACAACTCGTTAACTCCATACCGCAAGGTCAGTGCTTTGCTCTTCGTTCGAGCTTATTCAAAAACTCATTAACTCTATACAAAAAGGTCAATGTCTTGCTCTTCGCTCAAACTCCGTAAACAATTCGTTAACTCCATACAAAGAGTTCAATCCCCCACTCATCGCTCAAGCTCTGTCAACAACTCGTTAACTCTATGCAACGAGTTCGGTGACTGCTCTTTGCTCGAGCTCCATCAACGATCCATTAACTTGATACAACGAGTTCAATGCCTTGCTCTTTGGTTGAGCTTCGTCAAACTCATTAACTCCATACAATGAGTTCACTTGAGCTCTGTCAATGACTCGTTAACTTGATACAACGAGTTCAATGCCTTGCTCTTCGGTCGAGCTTTGTCAAACTCGTTAACTCCATACAACGAGTTCAATCACTTTCTCTTCACTCGAGCTCCGTCAACGACTCATTAACTTTATACAATGAGGTCAATGCCTTGCTCTTCGCTCGAGCTTCGTCAACAACTTAACTCCGTACAAATATTCGATGCCCCACTCTTTGCTCAAGCTCCCCCAGACAACTCATTAACTCCATATAATGAATTCAACATTCAACTCTGTCCTAGAGTTGTCTCTACAAACTTTTTGGGTGTAAACAATAAGATCTACATCCAACTCCGTCTTATAGTTGTCTCTACAAACTTGCTTGGTGCAAACAGCAAGTCCAACCTCAACTCCATCCTAGACTCATCTGTACAAAATTTTTGGGCGCAAACAACAAGTTCAATATCCAACTTTATCCTAAGAGTTTCCTCTACAAACTTGTTGGCGCAAATAGTAAGTTCAAACGTTCAACTCTGTCCTAGAGTTACCTCTCCAAACTTGCTAGGTGAAAAAAGTAAGCTCAACGTTCAACTTCGCTTTAGAGCTTCTCTTACAAACTTGTTGAGTGCAAATAGCAAGTTCAAATGTTCAACTCTGTCCTAGAGGTGCCTCTCCAAACTTGTTAGACGCAAACAACAAGCTCAATGTTCAACTTCGTCTAGAGTTTCTTCTTCAAACTTGTTGGGCACAAATAGCAAGTTCAATGTTAACTCCGTTCTAAAGTCGTCTCTACAAACTTGTTGGGCGCAAACAGCAAGCTCTATGTCCAACTCCATCTTAGAGTTGTCTCTACAAACTTGCTAGATGCAGATACCAAGTTCAACGTCAACTCGGTCCTAGAGTCGTCTTTACAAACTTGCTAGGCACAAGCAGCAAGTTCAACATCCAACTCCGTCCTAAGAGTTGCATCTACAAACTTGCTGGACACAAATAACAAGTTCAACGTTCAACTTTGTCCTAGAGTTGCCTCTACAAACTTGTTGGAACCCAACAACAAGTACAACTTCCAACTACGTCCTAGAGTTGTCTCCACAATTTTGTTGGGCGCAAACAATGAGTTCAACGTTTAACTCTGTCATAGAGGTGCCCCTACAAACTTGTTAGGCTCAAACAGCAAGTTCAACGTCCAACTCTGTCCTAGAGTATCATCTACGAACTTGTTGGGTGCAATCAGCAAGTTCAATGTTCAACGTCATAGAGTTTCCCCCACAAACTTGTCGGGCTCAAACAACAAGTTCAATGTCCAACTATGTTATAAAGTCGTCTCTACACACTTGCTCGGCACAACAGCAAGTTCAACGTCAACTACGTCCTAGAGTTGCCTTTACGAACTTGTTGGGTGCAACCAACAAGTTCAAATGTCTAACACTATCCTCGAGTTTTCCCTGCGAATTTGCTGGGCACAAACAATAAGATCCACGTCAACACCATCCTAGAGTTGTCCCTGCGAATTTGCTTGGTGCAAATAGCAAGTTTGATGTCAACTCTGTCTTAGAGTTGTTAGTACGAATTTTCTAGGCGAAACAAAAGTTCGACGTCAAATTCGTCCTAGAGTAGCCTCCACAAAACTTATTGGGATTGAACAGCATGTTCAATGTCCAACTCTGGTATAGAGTTGCCTCTACGAATTTGTTGGACGCAAACAACTAGTTCTACGTCCCACTTCTCCTAGAGTTTCCTTTACAAACTTGCTGGGTGCAAACATCAAGTTTGACATCCAACTCCGGCATAAAGTTGCCTTTGGAAACTTGTTGGGCCCAAAACAGCAAGCTCTCCGTCCAACTCTCGCCCTAAGTCGGTCAAGAAGCAAACGGGGTCGAAAAAACACTTGATAAACAAAAAGAGTGGTCGATGAAGCGCTTGGTAGACAAAACTCTTGATCGACGAAATGACGAAGCACTTAAACAAAATACCTGGTTTCCAAGAAGTTGGTCGCCATGGAGCTTTTCGACAAAGCAGTTGGTCGCCATGGAGCATATGGTTGACAAAGGAGTTGGTCACCGAGAAGCTTGATCGACAAAGCAGTTGGTCGGCAGAGAAGTTGGTCACCAAAAAGTTGGTCGTCGATGAGCTTGGTTGACAAAGGAATTGGTTGCTGAGAAGGTTGTCACGCCCTGCTTTCCGTTATACGGAAACACAGGCACGTAATTGAGGCACAGCAAATGATATAAGTATACCAACTCATATCATCCATAAAGTGTACAATAGTAGTAAGCTCAACAATATAATAATAGTCACATGAACAGAATATAATACAATAACCAATATTTGGGATACAAGAACTTACAAAATGTTTGAGAATAAACAATGCAGTAAATAGTTCGCCAAGTTCCTTTAGTATCTCATTGCCTGTACGTGTATAATATTAACTCAAAAGAAGATAGATGATACCCGTTAGAGCAAGCTACGAGCCGCAAGTAATCACAAGCAAAATAGGAACAAGAAGCAGGTATAATAGGGAAGGCAATAAGAACTGGCAATTCAATTATGGAACAGGCATGACAACGAGAAACAATATATGTAACAAGGTAGAAACAATAATTGAACAAGAAATGAAACAAGAACTGACAATACAATTGTAATACAACATAACCAGTGTAATGCAAGTGACACCTGGAACAAGTCCCAAAATATAACCAATCGGGAAACAAGAAATCTAGAATGCACGAAACATGTCATGTAAATGGGCAACATGAAGTCGTGTAAACATGGATCATGTAGACTTGTAAACAGGTTACATATAACTTGTAAACTTGAATCATGTAACTTATAAACATGAATCATGTAACTTGTAACATAAATCATGTGCGTGCTCAGTGTTAATCTTATGTCTATCAATCTTTTATCAATCCTATCTAATGCAAGGAATCATGCGTCCCATATCACAGGTTCGAGTGCATACTAACAAGCTAACGTTTAGATTCTAATGGTAAATTCTATAGGGTCATGTACTCAGATCTTGCAGTGACAATAACAGGAATCATATCATATCATGTAACCAGGAATCATATCATTTCATGTAAACATATAAAAAGTCACTATTACGGGAAACACGGGCCCCTTCTGAGTACACTCTCCTATATTGTCCACTACTAGATTCTTTTCCTTATTACCCTGACTTGTTATTCTTTAACAATAATTAAACATGAACATGCAACAATGAGAACGAGTATCAGGACAAGATCAAGGAGGTATCAACAGCTATGCAATGCATGATATACAAATTCAATTAATTAAATGCAAGAAATAAACATATTTACAATCAAGGGCATGAAGTTACAATTCTGGACAGCAAGATATTACTATACAAAAATCCACTTTTCCGTTGCTACAGGGAAAGCGAATCAGGTACCGTCAGGGGTTACATAAAATAAACTTCATGCCGGTTCTAACACGATACATTATAGATACAATAGCTAGGTCAACCTGACAGTTCTCTATTGGACTATTGTTCAAGCAACAACTCAGTGCAAGGTTATATATATATATATATCTCAACTGTAAACTCATGAAAAAACTTATAAAAATTATAAAGTGACTACTAATTGTATCTAGTAACAACCTGGTAAATTTTAAATCTTTATTCTACTGTTAACATGATATTTTAATTAGTTAATCGTGATGATATGCTTCTAAACAGTAATATGGAATTATAAACCTATCACTACTAAAATTAGGATATCTGGAACTCTACATGTCGGATCCCAGATCCGTCAAAAGTTCTAGAAACTAGATTCAAATGGCTACAATTTTTATTTATAAAGTTCTAAATAATATTATCATTAACCATGTCAAAATCTCAGTGCAAATTAGAGAAAATAGTAGGGCAGAAATATACCAATTTCAATTGTAACGATATTCATTTGCAAACATATAGTTTTATAGCTAGAATTGAACATACATTCAAATCCAGTAATTAGAATTAGTTTCTATTTTTAACATGATAGAGATTATCATTTTTACGACATTAATGTACAGATTTAACAATACTATCACATACAACTAAAATTTATTCAAATCATCTTATTTATTTATATACACGTGTTTATATAACTCTAACTCATGTTCATGCAATGTATATGGTGCCAATGAAGATTACGATCTTTCAGTGGGCAACGAATCACAGAGGCAATTGGATTGACTCAATGCTATATATAACGACTGATTTAAACATGGAAGGATTACAAATATGAAAAATACGATGATTCAATTAATTGAAACTTATAAAGAACACTTTCATGAACATTGACAGTAACAAGTTTCAAACATGATAATGAAATATGAATAATAATTATAGAAGGTCAAATAAAATGCTTGTACGGAACAACAAAAATGTAAAAGAGATACTTGCCTTTTGTGACGAAGAGAACGAGCGAGCGAGGACAACATGAGCAAGGGGATAGCGGCACGACAGAAAGAGGATGACGACAACAACAAGCAAGAGCACAACAGCAACACACAAGCGATGGCAGCAAGGGGACAAAGCTGTTGGGTATCACTGACCGGTGGTGGAGACAAGAGCAACGATGGTCGCGTGCAGGAGGTTGGTCGGGGTACTGGTGGTCGGTCGGGGGAGGAGCAGTGGTGGGTGTGGGCGCTAGTTGCGGTGGTACGGTTCGGAAGCTACGGAGAAGGGGGGTCCTGCAGGTTGCAGTCGGGGGGTCTGTCGATGGCTGCAAAGGTGGAGTTGGCGCGGTTGGGAGGATGGCGACGACAATGGCAGGGGCTTCGGGACTGAATGTGGTGGCGAGAGGTAGGTTGGGGGTGCATCAGTGGTAAGCGACAGTGTCGAGGCAGCAAGGAGGCCGATGGGGGCTTGGATGTCGTTGCGATGGTCGGGTGCAGGCGAGGTGCTCGGGGATGGGAGGCGATGGAGATGGTGTCAGTGGTCGTGAGGTTGAACGATAATGGCGGCTGCAAACGGTGGTTGCCACAATGTGGTGCAAAGCTCAGTGAGGTAGTCGCGAGGGGGAGCTCGACAATGGTGGGGCTTAGTGTTCGGGCTCGAGACGTAGCGGGGTTGCTGGGGGCTGCACAAGGTGGAGCTTCGAGTGAGGTTTTGATGGCAGTGCTAGCGATGGAGGGACAACGGGGGGTGGTGCGGTGGTGAGGGTTCAAACGATGGAGTTGCGAAGGGGCTTCGAGGTTGAAGAAGGTGATCAGGTACAGAGTTGAGACTAAAGAAGAAGAAGAAGAAGAAGAAGAAGAAGAAGTGGGGCCTGGGTAGTTAAGATGTGGGTTTTTAATTGATTTAATGGGGGTTTAGTGGTTAATTAAAGAGAAGAAATAGGAGATTATGGGGAGGTAGTTAAAATTTAGGGGGGGACTAGTGGAGAGATTATTGGGGTTGTGGGGTTACGGGATTGTTATGATTTAGTGGGGGAGTTATGTAGTTGGAGTTTGGGCTTGGATCATGGGCTTGGGTTTTGGGCTTTTACAATAATAATAATAATAATAATAATAATAAGAATAATAATAATAATAATAATAAGATTGAACTGATTTGGAGTTAGACTGTGTATGAGGAAAAATAATAATAGTAATAATAATGAATCAAATAATATATTGGTTGTACTCAATAAAGAAATGGATCTGGATTTCTTTTAAAAAGAAAATAAAAATAATAATAATCATAAGAATGGGTTGGGTTCAATCAAAATAAATAGATGATCAAATAATAATTGTATAGAATGAATTTGGAGTTTGTCTTTACAGTAATTAAAATAATCAATGAATAATAATAGATTTGGTTTTGGGCTAAAATATAAATAATAAATCAACTAGGAATAGAAAATAAACTTATAAATAGGAATAAGATTTTTGTTAAAATATACAATCATTTGAAATAAACATAGTTGTTGATTATAAAAGACTTTAATAGAATATCCAAAACGAGTTTAAAACAAAATGAATTTATCAATAATCAAAAAACAGAAAATACACAAAAAATTCGTATAGTCGAAAACGGGGGTTACAAAGGTGGTCGACATATAAAAGCATGGTCGCCATGAAGATTGGTCGGTGAAGAAAGAACTTAGTCGGCGAAGTGTTGGTCGACGGAGCATGCTTGTTCAATGGGGCCACTTGGTGGAGAAAGAAAGCTTGGTCGACAAGCACTTTGTCGGCGAGGTGTAGGTCGACCAAAATACAAAATCTTGGTGGCCCATAACACTAACAAGTCAGGATGGTGGCTCATTGGCTAAGTCGCTCCACTCCTATACATAAGATCCTGAGTTTAAATCCGGGCTTCCCCACTTCCTTTATTTTTTTGCCGACCAAGAAAGGAAGCGGGATGAACTTTCGCCGACCAAGAAAGGAAGCAGGTCGGTCCGCCGCGCACCAAAAGTGGGCCCAACCAACTCGAACCCAGATCCAAGCTCTTGGTCGCCTAACCGGTCATCCAACTGAGCTACTCCCTTGAGCCATTTTTCGACTGTTCAATCTCCTCGACGTGTGGGCACAAGCGTAAGCGAAGCACCTGATCATGCCACATCAACAATCCATCACCATCGCCCAGCTCACTTAGCGGGCAAGCCCTTTGCCTGATCAACGACGTAGATTGACCATCGCGACCATACATTTCACTCAGCGGGCGAGCTCGAGTCTGATGAACGGCTCAGATCGTCCCAAAGTGCGTGTTAGCCCGATAAGTCCATAAGAAATCCCAAAATATAATTTAAAATTCAAAACATTAATTTAAAATTGCCAAAAAATTAATTTAAAAATGATTAATATATTCCAAAATATAAATAACAATTAGCATAATGAATTAAAAATTCAAAAAAGCAATTATTAATTCGGGATAAATTATTAAAAATTCCAAAAAAATTCGAAAAAAATCAGGAAAGTTCCAAAAAAATTCGAGAAATTCAAGAAAATATTCACTGTCACCAGAAGCTTTGAACAAGTTCCAGGTTTTTTCATTCGTCCCTGAAAGTCAAGATAGTACTCCAGAACTCGGAAATAATGCAAAATACTCCCCACAAGCCAAAGAAATCGTCCTCCAGGAGTGGGGGGCTTGTGATAATGGTAAAAAAGTAGCAAATCAGGGTCGTACGATTCCAGCATGGATCTTGAAGTTTCCAAAGGCAGATTGACAGTAATGGGCATCCCTAACAGGACTAATCCTTCTCTAGGCTCACTAACAAGATATGGACAGCGTTCAAGCCCATTAAAAGCGACTAGGCCCACTAAGAAAGATGCCCAACCCATTAGGGTGGTAAGTCAAATATCTAACCAATTCTATCTTTTAAATGGGGGAATCTACAGATGATATCAGATTCAGGTCAATCTTCTAACTGATTCCCAGGTACCCTCCCCCCTCATTCATTCAGGGAAGATCTCTAATCTCACTCTTTGCTCTCAAACTCTCTTCATCTTTCTGGTTTTGACTTGAACGGCGGAAGGTCTGTCGCAGGGGCCAACCCGGTGTTTCAGGCCTTTTTGCAGGTCCATCGGCCGCATCAGAAACAGTTAGATCCTTTATCTAGGTGCTCTTTCAAAGATCCAGATTCAATCTCAGGAGATCTAACCACTTTTCACAGCGATAATCAAAGGGTAGATCTTTAGTAGTTTCCTTCAAAATATAAGCTCACTATATGTTTACTTCCACACCAAAATAAGCAGCAACACTAATAAATCAATATAATAAAAAATAATTAACTGCATAGAAAAACGATAGTAAAAACAAAGTGTTCATTAACATTGTCATCAACAAAATGATCATGAAAAGCACTAATGCAGTTACTCTTTCTAATAACCACGAAGATTATTAACCTTGCTAGACGTCATGAAATAATTGATATAACTCTATTTAACTTGAATCACTACTATTGATATGGGTAAAGATAGAACCAAGTTGGGACCATTCAAATCGGGCACAAATCTTAAATCTCTCAAGGTAAAATGGTGAATTTCACTAGAGACGGGCCTGTAAATGGGAGTTGGGCATCTTTCAAGCTCAATAACCCGAAACAGACTTGTCAAATTGGGTTGTCATAATAGCCCAACACAAATGAATCCATGATTATTTAAAATATGATTTAACTCATAATTATCCATAAAAGACCGTTCAGAAACCATATCTCTTATCAAGGGAAGAGTTCTAACTCTATCTCCACAACTGCTTCTATCTTTTCATGAGGAAGAGAAAAACCAATTCTATCAAAACACCAGGAAGTAGAGATAAATTATTATTTTGAAACTGCCCCCCTAAGCGACTATAAATACCCCATGACCTCCACAAGAACCAGGTAATCAGTATTTTGCCACTAAAAACTCATATTTTCTGAGTTCTGACTTCAGCATCGGAGGGTCTATCTTTGGGGCCAACCACGGTGTTTCAGACTTTTGCAGGTCAATCGTAACCATCTAGATCAGATCCAATGGTTCAAACGAGTCAGATTCATGAGTTAAGATCAGTTGGAAATAGTTAATATCAGCGAAAACTAAAAGTTCAATCATTTTTATTGTTTTAAAAAGATTTAACATCATCAGTTTTCTCCTACACAGAAAAAAGTAGCAACAGATTGGCAACGTCTATGGGAAAAGAAAAAGTGATTCGACTAAAATTTGCTGGTATAAAACTTTTTTTAGCCATGCCTCCAAAGGGGAAAGGGAAGGCCGCGGCCCCAAGACGATGAGCCATCCCTCTTCCTCCACCCCCTCCTCATGAGGATGTCCCTCCTACCTCTCAACAAGAAGAAATCCCTCAATTAGATCAACCTTTTTAGCTGGAACAGCCCCAACAGCCTACCCAGCATCCTTCTAAAGGGGCTTCAGTGGGGGGCTCTTGGAAAAGTCAGCACCATGTACAACATATTGGTGAGAACAAAGGGACGGTCTACACTTCGATGCCATCTACGGTGCCCACAAAGGTGCCTCAAGCACATCAGGACTTTTGTCAGATCATCATCTCCAAATAGTAGGGGTCTGACCTCCAAGGTCGCTTGAACGAACGGTGTGCCCGGGATGAGGTCCCCCATCCAGCATGCCAGGAAGAACCCTCTCTCCCAGAGGGCGAAGAAGTCATCACTTTCGAAGGGGATAAAGAAGGACTCCTCCTTACGGGAGAAGGAACTCAACTCCAACAAGTCGATCAGCCCCCAGGAGTGTACATCGTTCCTAGCAGGACCCGACAAACTAGCCTTCACTGCTCCACTCTCCACGACATGAGGAGTCCTGTGGGTCCACTAGATCTGATGAACAAGACAATGTCAACCTCCAATGCCTCTAAATGTAGGAAGACCGTCTAGCACTGTTGAAACAAAAAGTGGGAAGACATGAAGGAACATAACGCCCTATCCGACCCCCCTTCTCCAGAAAAATCATCGTGGCTCCTATTTCAATTAACTTCAAAATTCAAGCCTTCAAGTCATACAACGAAGAGTCCGACCCGGTAGACCACACTACAGTTTCAAAACCATCATGATGATCCACTAAACACCCAATTCCCACATTTGCAAGACTTTTCCAGTAACCCTGAAGGGATCAGTATGGGAGTAGTTCTTTCATCTCTCCCAGGGTCCATCTTCTCCTTCGATCAGCTTGAAGAACTCTTCCTCAATCAATTCATCACCAATCGCAAGATAGAGAAGACAAGCGCCTCCTTACTTGACTTGAAGAAAAGGGACGGGAATTCCCTCAAGAGTTATATTCGACACCTCACAGCCGAGTCTCGATCCATATCCTCACTCAATTCAGTAGTAGCCATGACTTTCGTAGGGTACAACGTGAATCATGACCATCTCAAAGCTTCTCCTTTCAAAAAACCCCCTTGGGACTTCCCTGACCTCCTTCAAAGAGTCGAGAAGTATATCCGAGTGGAGGATGCTGTTCGACCCCAAGAACAGAAGGTGCCCTCATCAAGGAACGAACGGAAGAGCACCAATGAAGACGAACCCAGGAAGACCCAGACCAATGCCACAGGCCAGCGTCGTCCACCCCCACAGCCTCATTTTGATAAATACACTCCACTTAATGGCAGTATCTCTGCAATTCTCCTGGAAGTTGAAAAGAAGGGACTCCTCAACGTCCCCCTAAGATGAACGCTTCAAGGAGAAGAAGGGATAGAAACAAGTGGTGTGCTTTTCACAAAGATCATAGACATCTTAATGACTGTCGAGCTCTTAAAGATGAACTCGAAGCCCTGCTTCGACGAGGATACCTCGCCAAGTTCATCCAAAGAAATAACACTAAACCCCCTCCCAAAAGAGGAGCCAACAAGCGACCAGAGAGGCCTTCTGAGTTCTAAGGCTCGGGACACATGGAGGTATTCCACTCCATCCATGGGGGACATATGGGGGATTGTCTAACTCCTCAAGAAGAGCATTTTTCCGTGAAGTGAACTCAGTGCACGGTATCCCACATCCCAAGAGCTGGGGATTCTGATCACATTCTCAGACCAAGACCTCGAAGGTGTTTGAACACCTCACTGCAATGCACTCGTAATCAGAATATGTATGACAAATCATGAGGTTAGATAATGGCAGCTCGGTAAATATCCTCTTCTTGAATGTATTCGAGGACCTCAAGCTCAAGCGAGACAGCTTCAAAACTGCCGAGTACATCCTTCATGAATTATCCGGAGCCCCAATTCAAATCGAAGAAGTAGTCACCCTTGATGTAACTGTTGGGAAGGCCCCAGCCACCAGCACATAAGCCCTCGATTTCATTGTTGTCGACATGAAGTCCACCTACAATGCCATCTTTGGTCGCTCAGGGCTAGCAGCCCTTCACGCGGTTGCCTTGGTCTACCACATGAAGATGAAGTTCCCTACGACAGTAAGGCTAGGGGAAGCCAAAGGAAGCCAAGAATCTATTCGGGCATGTTACACCACCACAATGGGGGGCTCGGTCTTCCCCCTCGTTGTTATGGAACTCTGCCAAGATATGGGACAAGCCAGCTCCGAACCCTTAGACGAACTAGCAGAAATCACCTTCTCCTATGAGGATCAAGCTAAGTATTTTCGAGTGAGTAAGGCACACCCCCCTACCATTAAGTAAAGGAGCAACTCATTATTTGCATTAGGGAGAACCGAGAATTTTTTGCTTAGGCCGCCGTATACATGTCGGGCATATCCGAAGATCTAATGATGCACCGGTTATGTGTTGACCCAGAAGTCCAGCTTGTCAAACAGAAGCATGGTAAGTTTGCCCCCAAAAGGCAGTAAGCAATCAAGGAGGAAGCCGAGAAACTCCTAGCCGCTTCATTCAAGAAGTTAGCTATCCTGAGTGGCTAGTGAATGTGGTAATGGTTAAGAGAACCAATGGCAAACAGAGAATCTGCATAGACTTCACTGACCTCAACAAAGTATGTCCAAAGGACCCATTCCCTATACCAAGCATAGGCGCCTTGATCGATGCCACCTCATGCCATGATCTCTTATGCTTCATGGACGCCTTCTCGAGATACAACCAAATTCGAATGTTTCCACCAGAAATTTCGAAGACGTCCTTTATCACTGACCAAGGACTCTACTGCTATCGATTCATGCCTTTCGGGCTAAAGAATTTTGGGGCCACATAAATGTGCTTGGTGAATCAAGTCTTCAAGGAGAAAATCGGCCGAAATATGGAGACATATGTAGATGATATGCTCGTGAAGAGACTCAGAAAAGAATACCATGTAACTGACCTCCAAGAAGCCTTTGATGTATTGCAGAGACACAACATGAGAATGAATCCCTCGAAATGTGCCTTCGGGCTCTCCTCCGAGAAGTTCCTAAGGTTCATGGTGAGCCAAAAAGGAATAGAAGCCAACCCTAAGAAGATCAGAGCCATACTCGACATGTCTCCCCTAACTACCATCAAAGAAATCCAGAAGCTCACCGATCGCCTCGCCGCCATTGGGTGCTTCCTTTCCTAGTCTGTGGAGAAGTGCCTCCCATTCTTCAAAGTTCTCCGAGAAGCGAAGAATTTTGAGTGGGAAGAAAAGCAACATGTAGCCTTCGAAAGTCTTAAAGGATACCATGTCAATCATCCACTCCTTAGCAAGTCCAAGATGGGAGAGGTCCTCTACCTCTACTTGGCTACTTCGGATCAGACCCTCAGTACCATCTTAGTAAGGAAACTAGACATGGTTCAGAAGCCGATCAACTATGTAAGCAAGGTACTCCACGATATCGAACTTCAATACTCAAAGATGAAGAAGACGGCCTATGCCCTAGTTACCTGCAGCCCAAAAGCTCCGACCATACTTCCAAGTGCACTCCATCTAGGTCCTCATTGATCAACCACTTAAACAAGTTACCCACAAGACAGAAAGCTCTGTAAGACTTATGAAATGGTCCACTGACCTAAGTCACCATGATATGACTTATCGACCAAGAATAACAATCAAGGCCCAAGCCTTAGCCGAATTCATCATCGAAAGCACCATTCCTGATCCCCATGAGGAAGGAGACATGCCCCCACTATGGAATTTCTATGTGGATGGGTCCTCCTGCCTTGAAGGGAGTGGACCTGGAGTAATCTTGCTCGGTTATGATGAGTTCACCCTCCAATACTCGCTGCGCTTCAACTTCTTAGCTTTTAATAATGAGGCCGATTATGAAGCCCTCATTGCCGGACTCCTCCTAGTAAGGAAAGCAGGGGCACAAAGAGTTAGAGTGTTCAGTCACTTCCAATTGGTAGTGAACCAAATCTGGGGTGAATACGAAGCCAGAGATGAACACATGATCAAGTACTTTGCCTATGTGAAGAAACTTATACCCACTTTTAAAGAAGCCGAAGTTACTCGCATTCTACGCGAGGAAAATAGGCAAGTGAATGCCCTCTCCAAGATAGCTGCCTCATTGCTTGATGGACTCAACCATACTATTCTTATCGAAGTATTACTCAAGCCAAGCATCGAAGAAGAGACATTAGAGCTCATTTCCATCACCCCCCTAAACACCCAGAGATACCTGGACAAAACCCTTGATCGACTTCATCGACAAGGGAGTCCTTCCTATGAACCCTAAAGAACCAAGGAAGATATGTATGAGGGCTAAAAGATATACACTCAACGAAGGAGTCCTCTACAAGCGCTCATAAACCCAAGTTGATGGCTAACTTTACCTACGATGCATCTCTCCTGAAGAAGCTGATTATTCTCTCAAAGAGATACATAAAGGAATAGGAGGCAGTCACCTAGGCGTGAGGTCACTTGCGCAAAAAATCTTACCCATGGATATTATTGGCATACTCTTCTCATGATGCCCAAGCATACGTCTGCCGATGCATCCCCTACCGAAGTACTCCTCCATAAAGTGGGTACCTCAAGCCAACCTCACCTGTATGTCATGTGGGGAATGGACTTACTCAGACCGTTCCTCCTGCCACTGGACAATTGATGTGAATATTTGCAAGTGTACAAAATCGCAACAAGTAGTATAGTTAAGTGAAAAGAGTGTTGAACCCACAAGGACTAATTATTTTATTGAGTACCGAAATTACTAGATGAATCACTATTTGGAAGATCGAAATTAATAAAGAAGACAACTAAATTAAATTAATCTAAAAATCTAACTAAATTAATTAAAGGGTAAGAATATGAAATTTTTGTGATTTGTTAATGTCAAAATTAATTCTAGGGCTTTCGATTTCACCTAGTTCATCCCACACAATTTATAATTCCATATAAATAAAAAGATTATTTTTCCAAGTTGTAGACCAAAATTTCCAAATTATTCAATATTCTCTCTCAAGCAATATCAAAATTATTTTCAACTAATTATTTTTCATAGTTCCTGCACAAATTACTAATTGAAAATTGATCAAGATCTATAGATTTCTTTAATGGTCTCATTAACAGCAGTTCGCTCCTGTAACGGTGTTTAATTTTTATTAATCACAAATTACCAGTTCGGTCTCTTCATGATTTAATAGATCATACAAACGTCTGTCAACCATTTGCACGCATTAAGAATAAAAATCAAACACACAACCATGGAAAAATAGAAAAATAATATGGAATTAAAATTGTGTTCTCAAAACTAGGCTACATCGTAGCCCTAGAAAAATAAAATTAGTTCATAATGGTTTTCCAACTAACAAACACTGTCTTGGATTGCATTATAAAAATTGGAGAAAGAAAAGAGATACAAAAAGGGACTACTTTTTAAAAAAAATTTCAAACCGAACAGCCTCGAAAAGCGAGACCAAAGCCAAATCCGTTCTCTCTCCTCTGTCTGCAATGATTTCTGAGCCACGTCAGCATCTCGAACACACGTGCTGTCTTTCTCGGCTGACATCACGCTGAATCCCAAACGCCCCGTCAGCGTCTCGAACACAGTGCCCATGCCCAGGTCACGCGTCACGTTGCCTGGCTGCTTCTCCTTTGTCTTGAACCACACGCCACAGAGCTTAGAGAGAGAGCTCTGTATCTCTCTCTGTGTTATTTATTAATTGAAAGTAGCCGTCCTTGTCTTCTTTTTTTTCGTATGGCGTCCTCCCTTTCCTCCTTCTCTTGGTGTTGTATTTATAGGCATACAGATAGGAGAATTAGGATTTACTTTTGCAGAAAAACCCCTATTCTTTCTTTATTTCCTTCCATCTTTAATTTTTCTCTTTTCTTTCTTGCTTCTTTTTCTTCTCTTTCACGTGATGCACACACAAAATAAAGCAAAAATTAGGATTTAAAAATAAAAATAAAATTGATTAGTTTAAATTAATTAAACTAACTAAAAATCATATTAGCTCATTTTTAAAAAAAAAAATAAAATAAATCAATATGTTTGTTTTGTCTGTTGATTTTTACCAAAAATATTCACCTTTTTGCTTAAAAAATCTTATTCCTTCAAAAATAATTAATTAACTAAAATTTATGGAAATAAGATAAATTATTGACAAGATAAACGAATACAAGCAATTTTAATGGATAAATGAGTACAAATAATTATATAAAAATTAGACACATCAACAATGGATCTTCCTAGTGGTTTCCATCGACTACTTCACAAAGTGGATCGAGGAGGAACCACTTGCAACTATCGCAGAGCATAAATCCAACAATTCTCTTGGAAGAACGTAGTCTACTGGTTCGGGATCCCCCGCACACTAATCACTGACAACGGAACTCAATTTTCTAGCAAGGGGTTCCGCAAGTTTTGCACCGATCTGAGGATTGAACAACGCTTCTCATCCATTTGACACCCCCCCGACCAACAGCCAAGCCAAGAATGTCAATCGAAAAATCTTGGATGGCCTAAAAAACAGACTTGGTGAAGCACCAAAGGGGCTATGGATCAAGAACTCCCAAGAGTGCTCTAGTCTGGGTCAAGAACTCCCAAGAGTGCTCTAGTCCTATAGTACCATAAAGAGAATCCCAACGAGAGAATTCCCATTCAACCTCACCTTTGGCACGGAAGCCTCATCCCTCTGAAAGTAGGATTACCTTTCCCTCACTCTCTCCCCTTCAACGATGAGCAGAACTAAATGACCTCCAAGCAAATCTCGATCTCGATGAAGAAGTTCGAGAAAAATCTACTCTGCGAAGACATATCTACCAGTAGAGGGTAGAGAGGTTCTATAATAAGAAGGTCCGGCAGGCTTACCTCAAAGAGGAGGACCTCTTCCTTCGAAAGCTTGAGATATCCAACTCACGCAAGAAGGAAAAACTCAATCCTAACTAGGAGGGACCATACAAGGTCTCACAACCCGCCCATGAGCTTATCGACTTGAAGACCTGGGGGGGAGGGGGGAGAATATCAAGTACTTGAAATGTCAAGAACATGATGAAGTATAACGAGGGCGCTTAACTCTCTCCCTTAATAGTTAGCTTCAAATATGTAATAAATACCAACAATTATAATGACCACATCATGTAATAAAGGCTTGCATTCACAGAAACCACTTAGTTTTATTTTTCAAATAAATTTTCAGACTTTTCTTTTGCAAAATTCTTGTACAATCCCACTGGATGCAACAATGAGTTAGACACTTGGTTTCCCCCTAAGAAGCAATATATACTCACTAAGCACCCCGACGAACGAGTGTGGAGTCCATACTCAGCTCTAGCTACTTACCACCGAGTAAGTGTGCGGGGCACACCTCACCATTTGATTGCTCCCAAAACTTGTCGTCAACATGTTTAGAGACCATACTCATGGTTCTTAGAGTAGCTCTAGCCACTTGCCACCAGAAAAGGGCAGTGTACGCTTCACCATTTGATCTGCTCCTAAAATAACCTCAGACAAGTGCGGAGTCCATATTCATTGTTCTTAGAGTCGCCACAGCCACTTACCATCGAATAAGTGTGTGAGGCATGCCTTGCCATTTGATTTCTCCCGAAACTCGTCATCAACCTGTTTGGAGTTCATACTCACGGTTCTTAGAGTTGCTTTAGCAACTTGCCACCGAGCAAGGGTAGGGCATGCCTCGCCATTCGACCTGCTCCCAAAACAACCTTCGGACAAGTATGGAGTACATACTCATGGTTCTTAGAGTCTCCCTAGCCACTTGCCACCGACCAAGTATGCGGGGCATGCCTCGCCATTCGATTGCTCCCAAAACTAGTCGTAAACTCATTCGGAGTCCATACTCATGGTTCTTAGAGTCGCTCTTGTTACTTGCCACCGAGAAAGTGCAAGGCACGCCTCGCTATTTGATTTGCTCCTCAAATGACCCCTGAAAAAGTGCGGAGTCCAAACTCATAGTTCTCAGAGTCGTCCTAGAAACTTGCCACCGAACAGGTGTACGGGGAACATCTGACCATTCTGTTGCTCCCAAAACTCGTCGTCATCCCGTTCGGAGTCCATACACGTGGTTACATTACTCAGAGTCATCAAGATTACAAGTATCCCTCAGAGTCATCTTTACTCCCTCGCGGCAAGGGGACATTCCTATTAAGGGACCCCTCACCACCTCGATCTTTCGATTGATATGAAGGAAAGATCAAACCCGCTGATTGAGTTCGAGCTGCATGATCGTCAACACGCATTGCACCTCCAATCAAGGCAACACTTGACGAGCCGGCCACTCCGCTTTGGACATATCTCGGATTCCTCGAGATCCCGTGCGGACGTACAACCAATTCATGGAATGACCTCCCCAGATTTATCTCATCACGAGAGCAAGAAGTGCTCATGGTCCTAGTCCCCTAAAGAAGCTGGTTCAACCAATGAATCTCCGCCTCCTGCTCGACAAACCTCTCCTTGAAGTGGGCATCCTTCACCCTAATCTTCCAACGAACCATACTAGCACCCACCGAACCATCCTGACGAGTCTCTCCCGTGAATTCAAGAATAGCTTTCTTCAGATGAACAACCTCTAAGCTCTTCTCAAGCACTACGTTCTTCAACTCATTCAAGGGTCGCCGAAAGCAAAGAACGACGAAGGAATTTTACTTCCGAGTTCCTCCCGACCATCGTCTCAACAAGGGGAGTCCCGCTATCGCGCGAGCATCCTTTCACATCGGTCGAAGGCGTATCTTGTAGACCTTCGTCAGGCCGAATCTCTTTGATATTCTTCCAGATCATTACTCTCCTCAAGTGGTCGAGCTCCACTTCCGCCATGGATAGTTTATCCCGCGAAAAAATGAGCCCCAACTCCACCATACGAAGCTTGGTACAGAGACAGGCAATCTCTTCATCACAAAGATCACACCCAACATCACAACAACCTACTAGTAGAACAGAGCAGGGAATCACTACAACGGTGCAACCAAGTTATAAAGGTCGAATGCTCAAATCCAACACAAGTTATAAAGGTCCAAAACAAATTTTCATTGCAATAAAGAAGATACATCAAGAAGTGGTCAGTACGCTATTACGCATCGGTACAAAAGACAAAACAAAACTAAGGGAAAGAGAAGGAGAACTCAAGGATCCACCTCGGTCAATGGAGCCACGGGAGAGAAAGTTCCGTCTCCAGCTCCCCCCTACGACTCCCGAACTTTCCACGACTGCTATGGAAAGATCTTCCACTATGTCGTCTCTCTCCTCCTCGGCATAAGTGCCCCCGAACAACTGATACCCCATGCTATCAAAGCCAAGGACCCACTCATAGACATCCTAGATGGCTCTAGCATATTCCTTCTCCATGTTGGAGACAAGATATCTCTCCGCCTCGAACTTCGCCTGCGCCACCGCGGCGTCACTCTCCTTCGCTGCGCTCTCCATCTCCCTTGATGCTTGCTCCTTCTCCCTAGCCATGGCCATCTCCAACCATGCTTCCTAAGCCTTTTCTCGAAGCACCGCCACATCCAACTCCCTAGCAGCCTTCGCCCGCTTCACCTTTGCTTTATCGGCCGCCACCTTCCACTCTTTCTCCTCCTCCACATGTCTCATTAAGTGGACAAAACGACATGTGATCTGCAAGAACATAAAAAGGTCCAAAGTTACGAAGAAGGAAGAATGACTACGCTATGAAAGCAAAATGTAGGAAGGGAACTCCAAACAAAGTAAGACACATCGACAAGGAGGCACGAGAGATTTCCAAGGCAGAATCGCCGGCAGTCCTTATGGCCATCGTGCTCCTATCCCTGCGGGTCACAAGAAGCTGAATCGCTTGCATACAACTGGCCGAGTCCGCAAGGAAGTTGTCGTGCCTCCTAACCTACCAGTCCGGGACAAAGATCTTCTTGTGCACGTCGGTAGGAATAGCCTTAGCTTTCGCGATGAGTGGAGGAGCATCGAGTGCAAAAGACGAAGCCAGTGAGAATCCGCCGACAGTGGGAGTAGTGGAGGAAGCCGTAGGAGATCCCTCTCCCAGGGTAGCACCCGTCGAACTCTTTGCGGCCTTTGAAGGTGCGGGCTTTGTAACGACTCTCTTTCTCTTCTTCTCATCGGGGACCTTGCCGCTCAATCCCGTTTGCCTCGCCACAATTGCGTCAAAATCCATGCCAACTACCTCTGCTATAGGAAACATAAAGTGTTAAAATAACAAAATGAGACAACTCAAACGATAAGAATAAAATAAAACACAAAAGAGAGTGAGTATTGGGGTCAATCGGGCTGAGACCCCCCACCCCATGAAGAGAACCTCTTCAGTCACCTCTCTCCATTGTCGGGTACTTCCAAAGACCGTTCAACATATTATCCTCCTTGGAACTCAATCTCGGATCCTCTCTCACCCTGTTCGGGGGATTCTCCCTTCAAACGGTGGGAATCCCCCACGGATCACGACTATGGATGATGAAGTACTTCTCCGTTTAAAATTTGATTGAATTTGAATATCGATCAACTTCACACCTGAGAGAGGAGTGAGATAATACCTAAACTCCATCTGGTTCTTCTGATGAAGCTTGTAGAGCCCCCTCAACACATTCAACCGTGGCTCAATTTTCATAGCCAAACAGTGCAAGATGAAGCTGTTCACATGCCTCCACATGTTCGACATGTACTGGACAGGGCTCAAAGTGTATCACCTTAGAACTTCTTTAACAAATGGATGAAGAGGTAGTCGGAGTCCCGCATGAAAAGCATCAAATGGGAAGCAACACAACTCAGGAGAGACTGGGGAATAAGCTCTAACCCTAGGACCAGGCAACATCAAATCAAACTCCGGTGACATTTTGTAGCACTCCCGTATACGACCTAAATCCTCCTCAGTACGGATCGAAGATATTTTGTCCGCCTCAGAAAACTCACGATAGTCGGGCTTCTCATATCGAACACCGTCCTCAACCTGATCCCCCAAGTCAACAGGATACTCACAAACATGAGTGAGACCAATTAAGGGGCCTAGACATCTCCCGGGATCGCCCGCTCTCCTATCCTTCTCTATTAATGTCTACACAACAACCGAAGAAGACTCGACTACCCCCTTCCCTTTGTCTTCTCTTGTAGAAGGCAGAACAAATGACCGCTCTTCACCACAGCTCGTAGGAAAAGCCTCGTCGCCGTAAGAAAACCCTAGACATCTTATAAGATAATATATAAATTATCTTTGATGTGACCCGTATGGTCGAAAAGATCGCCATTGAAGAAAAATAAAGGTCAGAATTCTCTTATGGGAAAAAATAGCCGAGAAGAAGAAGGAAAAGAAAAAATAAGAATGAGGAGGTGTGAAGGGAAGGGCGGCAAGGAGATTGAGAGTCCCTTGGGCTCTCGAGTAGTGGGCCCCTAACAATAGAAGAAGCACAACAGTTGGGGAAGCCCAAGTGCCAAAAAAAGAAAAAAAAGAAACCCAAGAGTTGACCAAGTCAGCATTGACCATGTCAAAATCACAACATGGACACCACCTCAACGTCATGTAGGCGCCACGTGGCGCCATGTCACTACCACATTGGATCGGGGGACTACCACCCAGTAGACATGCCCCCGACCAGAACGGGCATGAGAATGCGCCATGTGGACGTCAAATCAGTGCCACGTAGGTGCCACATTGCGTTATGTCACGGCCACATTGGATCAGGGGCTGCCCCGAGCAGACTTGCCCCGACCAGAATAGGCGTGAGAACGCTCCACTTGACCGCCACATCAGCTCCACGTGGTGCCATGTCACTGCCACGTCGGATCGGTAACTACCCCCAAGAAGACTTGCCCCCCGACCTAAATGGGCGTGAAAGTGCGCCACATGGCGCCACATCAGCTCCACATGGGCTATAACTAGTAACCATGTTGATGCCACGTGGGTTGGTAGGGGTTAGGGCAAGCCCTGAACAGGAGCGCCCCAAATAGAACTGACACGTTTACCATCCGATCTCCCAAAAATCGAGCCAAATCGTGATGAACGGCGGAGATTTAATCAGGTAATTTCTTTTTATTTTAATTTCTTTTATCTAATTATTAAATCGAATCAATTATTTAAAAAATTCCGAAAAAATAATTAAAAAATCAAAATAATTAATTAAAAATTTTAAAAGTAATTATTAATTTGGAAAAATATTTTAAAATTCCTAAAAAGTAATTATAAATTTCAAATAATTAATTAAAAATTTGAAAATTGAATAAAACTATCCAAAAATGATTTAAAATTGGTAAAAATTCGAAAAAATCTGGAAAAAACAAAAAAGTCTAGAAAATTTAAAAAATAATTTTGTGTATTTTAAAAACTCAGAATAACACAGTTACACTCTGAGCAAGTTTCAAACGCACCCAAACTTTGATAAGTTACGTAAACCATTAAAAATAGGCGAACTACTCTTCAAATGTTGTGAAACTCGGTCTTTAGGAGTTTGTGATATGGGTAAAAATAGAACTAAATCAAGATCGTTCAAATTGGGTACAAATCTTAAAGCTTTTGTAACCCCCGTTTCTGCCAATACATATTTTCTGTGTATTTTTGGTATTTCGATTCCTTATAAATTATTTTTTGTCTCTTAAATTCTTTTTGTTTTAAAATTTATTGTTGGATCTCCGATTAAATTTTTTTTTTTTCATTCGTTGTGTTTTTAGAAATTTTCAAATGATTATATATTTTAACACAAATCTTACTCTATTCTATAGGTTTACTTATTTTTCTTATTTGATTAATTATTTATATTTTAACCCAAATCAAGTCTAATCTTATTATTTTGATTAATTTATAAGTGTAAAAACATATACTTTATTTTGTTTTATTTAATTGTTTAATGTTTACTATTAGTCATTTAAATAATGTACAAGCCCAACTTAACTCTTTCTATAATTTTATTATTGGATTATTTAGTAATATATGTGTTAAACCCAAATCCTATTTTTAATAATAATAATAATATTATTATTATTATCATTATTATTATTATTATTTGATTACTTTATTTAATTGTTGAGCTCAACTCCTAATCCATTCTACAATTTGATTGCGACTCTCATTTTTCGATTTGTACAATTTCCAGTGTACTTTAATTCGGTCACCCATAAATTATTTTTGTTTTGTGAAATCATTCATTGTATTTAAATTCTTTTTGAACCTCCTATTGAAGCCTATTTTACTATATTTGCAACTAGTTTCATTTATCCTAGCCCATCCTATAATTGTATTTAATTCCTTATTATATTGTGAAATCCAAAGCCTATAACTCTCTACCCAAACCGAACCTGTTAACCCATTAACCTGTTAACTACCCCTCTTTAACTGCACAGCCCATCACCCCCATAATCTCCTAACTAATTCTCCTCTAAACTTAATCGCCTCCTATTAAAATTCCTAACTACTCCATAATCTCCTAGCCACTTTTGTAATCTTCTTCATCTTTATCCAACCAAAACTCCCGAACCCATCATCTCCATCACCACCAACAGCTCCCGCCACTGCTGCACCCCACTACCAACCTTGCTGCCGCTCCCGAAACCCATTACATCTCCTCTCCTCACTGAGCGTCGCCCGAACAGCCACCTCACCACCATTGCCGAACCCCATTGCGAGCACCTTTACTACTATCTCTAGTGCAGCAGTCACCGAGCACCTCCCGACCACTACCATTGCCGACTGCCTCACCTCTCCATCACCAACCCACAGGCAAACTCCAACCCCAGCAACCACTACCTTTTCCACCATCCTGGTTTCCTCTTCAACACCTCGCGACCACCCCGAAGTCTCTACTGTCTCCACCCTACTCCGAACACCGCAACTGTAGCAATGTCGCCTGCGCCCTAACGCTCACTCCTATGCGCCAACCGACCATCCTCATCTCCATAGTACCTAAGCTCCTCCCACTGTCTCCTTCCCACAGCCGACATTCCGTCGCTCTTGCTACCGCCATACTCGATGCCCTACCTTCTCATCACCACATCCACCACCAAGCTCCGGCAACCAGCTTGTCCACCACATCCTGTGAGCCCCTGCCATTGCCGATCCAGAAGTGCTCACACCCGACAATAGATACAACCCAACATTGCTTGCCATAGTTGCTATTGTCACCCCCGCTCTTGCTGCGACCGCTACCGTCGTCGTGCATACTCATTGTTGTCCCTTCTTGTCGTGTTGTTGCCCTCTTGCCATTTTCGTTGTAGTCACTCTTGCCGTTGCTTCGTCTTGATTGCGGTGACTCGCTTCCTTGCCGTAGTCGTTGCTCGTCGCCGTTGCCGTTGGGATTCTATTCGCTCGCATTTACAATCATCGTAACATGCAATCATCACTAGTACACTCTTTATTGTTCCTGTGCAAGCATCTCTTGAACTCAAGTTATTGTTCTAGTTCAAGAAAATATTTACTGAAATACGGCAAGTAGTTATTGAATTGAATATCGTATCTAATTGAATTCCGTCAGATTCATTGATTTCCTTATAGTACCATGTTATTGATTCGAGTCTTGACCGTTAATTCATCATGTTATCGACTACTTGATTGTTCTGCCCTGTCGTTTTCTCGAACCTGTACTAAGGTTTCGACCCAGTTTCTGATACTGAAATTTAGTACTTTGTACATAAAAATTGTAGCACACTGAGTCTTGAATCTGGAATATCTTACGAATTCTCAATTCGATTTACGGATTGTAAGTTATCGACATTTTAGTACTGTCATGTTATAATTTCCAGAATATAAATTGTACATGAAACCAGTAAAGAATGAAATTATATGCATAGCTACTGTAACTATAATGTATTGTGTGAATATGAATCGGAACCGGTAGGGATTCTAGTTTCTGGAACCTCGGACGAAATCAGAATTGAATTCCCATAGCAGTAGAAAAGTAAATTTAAGTACCAATAGGTGCTGCTGTTCAGAACTTGTATTGTTACGTTTTTGCATATAAACCCGTTAATTTTCTTATTTAATGAATTGAATATTTCATGTATTGCATAGCCTTGATATCTTCTTGATATTGTATTAATACTATCGTTCCCATTGATCGTATTGATTGCTTGTTCATAACTGGTTGTAATAAAATGCTAACAAGCTGGGGTAATAAGGCTAAAACTTAGTAGTGGACAATATAGGAGACTGTACTTGGAAGAGGGGCCCGTGTTTCCCTATATAGTTTCCCTATGTAGGACACAAGTTTTATCGATTGATTGCTGACTACTGCTACAGTATCCCGATTATATCGTGTAGTGTATCATGGACCAATTATTGTTATTGATTATTAATTATGGATTATTGATTATTGATTATGGATTATTATGCCGAGTACACGATCCTATAGAGTTCACCACTAGTGTCTAAAAGTTCATTTGATTGTATGCACCCGAACCTACAGTATGGGACGCATGATTGTGTGCATTACGTAGGTTAATAAAAGATTGATAGACCTAAAAATTGACACTAAACATCGACTTATTGATTATTGATTATTCTTTATAGACCATTGTTTATTGATTATTGACTATTGACTATTGGCCACACTGACTATTGTTTATCGACCATTGTTTATCGTTTATTAATTATCGACCAATGCATCATTGATTATCGAATATTGATCCTATTATTGACTATTGTTTATCGATTATTAATTGACTGATTATTAACTATTATTTATCGACCATTGTACCATTGATTATCGAATTCTGATATTGTTATCGTCTATCATTTATGGACTCTAATATCGTTCCAATTTCTTGTTCTTGTTATATCATCCTTTATTGTTTCACTGTTTGCTACTACTTGTCGCCCAAAGCTTGCTCTAACGGATACTCTCCATCTTTCTTTTAAGTTATTGTTTATATAGGTACATATGATAAGATACTAAAGAATCTTGACGAACTATTATTGCATTGTGTATTCTCGGGCTTTCTGAAATTCGTTATTGTATTTTATTCTTGTCCATATGATTATTATTGTATTGTTGAGCTTAATGATATTGTACAGATGATATGAATTGGTATACTTATATCATTCGTTGGGCCTCAGTACATGTCTGTGTTTCCGTATAACGGGAAGTGGGGCGTGACAGCTTTCAGGGATAAAACGACAAATTTCACTAAAGATGGGCTCGTAAATGAGAGTTTGGCCTCTTTGAAGCCCAATAACCCAAAATGGGGTTTTCAAACTGGGTTTTCATACCAGCCCAACACGAATGAGTCCATGATTATTTAAAAAATAATTTAAACTCATAATTCTGCATAAGAGACGGTTCAGAAAACATATCTCTTATCAAGAGAAGTGCTCCAACTCTATCTCCACAACCGCTTCTATCACTTCATGAAGAAGAGAATAATCAACTCTATCAAAACACCGAAAAGTAGAGATAAATCATTATCTTGAAACTAGTCCCTAAGCGACTATAAATACCCCCTGACCTCAACAAGAACCAGGTAATCACACTACAAACAAGAAGGCTAACCCTGAAATTTTTTTTGTCAATCCCTGGCGTTTATAAATGTCGAGGTTGACCCCCCTGTCACTTCGAATAGCGCCGCCGCAAGCGCCGGGCTTGCGGAAGACTTTCCCCGGCATTTTCAAATGCCGGGCTATGTTTTAAGGATACCCCGGCGTTGGTAAATGCCGGTGTAAGTTATTTTTATTTTTTTAATTTTTTTACTATTAAAAACCTATCTCGACATTTAAAAACGCCGGGTTAGGTGTTTTTTTTTTGTTGCTGCCGGGGTAAGTCAAAATACTTGTAATTCAATTCAGAATCATTTTCTAGAATTCATTCTATCAAATAAAAATACATGTGATTCTAGTCACAATCTTCCATGAATCAAGCATACTAAATAATAAAAAAGTACTTTAGTGCACAAATTCATTCTAATAATCGGGCATAATATACAACCGATTCCAATTATTACATGAACTTTTAATATTAGCATACACTTTACATTCTGTATGTCACCATTGTTTATAACAAACCTCCTTTCAAATAAGTTAGGTTGTGGGTGGAATTTGGAGTGCATCATAGTGCATCGTAGTGACCAAAACCATGGTAGAGAATTCGAATTGGATCCTCCTTTCCATACTTATGGCCATACTCAGCAATGCTTATTAGGCCACCAGAATCCGCATCATTCATATAAACTGTTATCGGCATCCTGTCAATATAGAAGTATAGTGTTAACTACAACATTGCTTCCTGAAAAAATTATTGAGAGAGATAGGGCAGGACTCACTGTAAGATATGAGATGCCATCAACAGCTCTAGTTCGCCTCCCCATACATGTGGCTTTCTAATTCGTGAAATGTATGTATCAAAATCACCCTCTATAATTTGGGCATTCAGTAGTAGCAGCCCACATTGGGAAGAAATGAATTTCCAACATCTCTAATTAATTCGGCCTAAGGCTGAAATCGAACATGGAATCGAACCTGATTCTAAGATCTCTTACTTAGTGAAAAGTCTTGCCACCTGCACTACAAGTGCATGCTTGGCTAATCAAATTTTCATGTTAGTACTGCTTATTGGACTATGAAACCTGTAATACTTCTGTACTACTAAACTGTAGACAACTATATGGAACCAACTTCGGTTAAATGATTGTGGATCTCACATGAGGTAGTATAATTTGTATAGTCAGAATTCTTTGAGCAAAGAGAAAAAAATGATTGTCATCAGTAGAAATTATTTAACTCACCATTCTGTCTCTTCCCGTCTCTTAAACAAATTCTTCCACAACCTGAATCATATGAATGTAAAAATATCAAAAGATAGACAATAAAGATTAATGACATTGAATAACAAATTATTTTTGTCACATCATATAACTACCAATTCCCTCAATTCATCGGCCAGTTCTCTCTGAAGAGCTTCATTAGGAGATGGTTTCCCAGAACGGATGCATGCTCCATGCGCCACCGAGCGAAACAAGCATCTTCCATCTCCAGGATTAATGCCTTCAAGATTAATAAGCACAAAGCATATTATGTACAAGTGGTTCAAGGAAATAGAAACAATTTCTTGTGTCAAAGTTAGATGAAAGTTCAACATTCTCACCAGTTATAGAATAACCAGTATAAACTATTTTCCCATGACTAGTGCTGGCGATTGACTTATAGTCATCATTTTTACTACTATTTCCCTGCGGAGATTCAGCATAAGCTGCCCCAAATGCTGAAAACCTCAAACATGCACCGAAAGAAGCACTTCCTGCTATCCATGAAATACATCTCATTGACGAGTTAAGTCTTGAATCTTTGTCGTTAACTGGTGGCATAGATAGCCACACACTCAGGCTTCGGTATGTTGATGATAGACCAAGACGCAATTGGCGACCCACTGAACTAACTGAAGCAGACATTTTTAATGGATGGAAACCTCCTCTTTTGTTAGGAAAATCAAGGTTGAGGTGAAAAGCCCTGGATGCTTGAGAACCAAAGGGGGAGGAAACAACATTCATGTATTTTTGCCGAAAGTGCACAGAACGGCGAGAATTTAACCTGTAGTAGTTTAGTTTAATTATGCAAATATCAGACAGGTTTATATTATATTATAAGTACACAATGCAATGAAGGAGACTATTATCACTTTAAATTTTAAAAGCTACCAAGACAAAAGCTTCAAGGATCACCTATATTTACCTATTACTACCATTATACATACCAACTCTCATTAATAAATCATTTTGTGATAAACTGCTCAAGCAACGTTATTGAAGAAGGCATATATATATAATTTTTACAAGGGAGTATATAGCCTTTTATAGAACGAATGTAATTTAAGGTCTAAGAAAACTATGATATTTTAACTAACTTATAAGAAAGAAAGAAAGAAAGAAGTATAATATTAATTAAAATTCTTAAACATATATCATAAGAAATTTTCATGTGAGTAATTTTACAGGGGGTAGAGTGTTCTTAGAATTATCTTGATTAGATCGCCCATCTTTCAAGCTTTGCTATTAAGTTGGTGTTTTGTTTATTGGTAGAGATACCTCACATGGTTTGCAACTTACAAATTTAAGACAGTTTTATGACATAATTAAATGCACCGAGTCAAATTTGCAACTTACAAATTTTCATGTAAGTAATTTTTCCAATAAACACACAAAATATACAATTAAACAATGATGATGCATTGAACACTCAAGTGCAGAGCTGGGTGCACAGATCAAGTATTTTGGCATCAGTTACATTGCTCAACATATAGCTTTGAGTATTCCCAGTGCCTGAGCATGTCAAATTTAGTACGCGCCCACTTTGGGAGGACTACAAAATACATTTTAGAATCATGCAAAATGTTAGAAGTAATGTTACTCGGGAAAAAGCTATACGCACAAAATAGCTTGTGGTTATGGTATTGAATGGCACAGGAGCGCCTTTGGCATATACGATCTCCTCGAATTTTAAGATCATGAAAAGGATACATGTATTCATATATTGGTCATCTTCTTATGCTACCTCTATATGAAAACTCAACTACTCTACGAATTTAACCTGTTCATACTATGGAACATAAAGAATGTCATCATTGATTTACAATCTTGACCACCTCTTATACTTAGTAAAAGACCAAAAACAAGGATCACACATCATTTACAATCTGGACCACCTCCTATACTTTGTGAAAGACCAAAAACAAGGATCACACTGATTAAGCATCCCATCAGTTAGTTTCATGTATGACTAGGAATTGGGCTAAGCACAACCTAACTCCATGATCATCACAGTGCAATAATGTAAAGCAGTAAAAATCATTTCTCAGTTTTATACTTTGGTATATATTAGCAATTTAAGGGAACAAGTTATTGGATATACCTTTATAATTTGAGATATCAAACCAAGAACTAGATGAGGTTGCAAAGAAATGATTGTATTTCAGAGCACATAACTTAAAGTATAATATACAAATACGGAAGAAAGTACATATAACCTTTATCGCATTAATAAAAAGTACAAATCTCAGACTAGTAAAATAACGATATTACTTACCCTTCCTTCCACCAAGTCCTGGTTGCCAATGTTGACTACAGTGCACCCAATAGCTTTGGCGGAGTTGAGACATAGGGTGTGATTCTCATTTCTCTCCCATGGGTTCAGCACTCTCTTTGTATTTATTGCTCTCTCATCTATTGTCCCCGGCACCGCAACATTGATCAATTTACTATTAAATCAAAAGTAGAAATTGAATGTGAGATCTCTTACCTAGTTGCTAGTTCATAGTAATAATACACACTCAATATCCAAATGATATTTGTCATGGAATGCTGAAAATTTACAATATGCTTTTCTGATTCTACAGTTCCACCTTAGGGAGATCGAACGGCGGCGGCTGGGGGCGAGATCGAACGGCGGCGGGGCGGCGAGATCGAACGGCGGCGGGAGCAGCGAGATCGAACGGCGGCGGGGCGGCGAGATCGAACGGCGGCGGGAGCAGCGAGATCGAACGGCAGTGAAATCGAAAGTGGAAAGTGGAGATCAAAATCGAAAGAGGGAAAGGGAAAGTGGAGATCGAAATCGAAAGAGGGAAAGAGGGAAAGAGGGAAAGTGGAGATCGAACGGCAGCGAAATCGAAAGAGGGAAAGAGGAAAAGTGGAGATTGGGAAAAAGAAGGAGGGGGAAAAAGAGATCGAAATTGGGTTTTCAGCGTGAAAGGGAAAAAGAAAGAGGGAAAGTGAAGATACCACGGCGCGAAAGGGAAAAAGAAGGAGGGAAAATAAGAGGGTTTTCTATGATCAATGCCCGGCGTTTACAAACGCCGGGCTATTAACACACCGCTGGCGCTGTTGTGAAGCACCGGGGTTGAACTGCCGGGTTTGGCTGCATATTTTATAGTGTCAGTATTTTGCCACAAAAAACTTCATATAATTTCTGAGTTCTGATTTGAGCATGAGGGAGTCTGTCGCCGGTTTCAACCTCGGTGTTTTAGACTTTTGCATGTCAATCAGAGCAGTTGTCATCATCCAGTTCAGATTCAATGGTTTAAATGAGTCATATTCATGAGTCTATATCAGTTGGAAATAGTCAATATTAGTGAAACCTAAAAGGTCAGTCATTTTTATTATTTTTAAAATAGTTCACATCATCTGTTTGCTCACCTTAAAAAGTAACAACAACAACTATTTACCAAAATACTCATGAGCAAACAAATAGTACAATAAGAAGATGTAAAACATCTGTTCTAAACTTATAACAAACTGATGATATATCTTAAATAGGAGAAAAGAAAAAACAATAATGGCTTACAAATTAATTCGAAAAAAGCATGCTTTTCCCAAAAACCACATCCTCTTCTATCCTGCTTTTGAAAGTCTCTAGGCATCGAAATCAAAGAAATTATCAATTGCTATCCTGATCCAATTTTCTTTCTTTTTATTCCTCTTCCTCAGGTCAGTGATTTTGCCACAGTATTCTGAAAAATTCTCTTTCACTGCTTCAACGAAAAAAAATTGAATTAAGAGAACAATCAATATTCATACGAAATAATTACTAAGGCTAAATTCTGATAAAAATCAAATAAAAGGAAGCGTAATATTGAAAGTCAGTTTGAACTCTCTTTTTAATGAATCAAATGAAACGAACGATTATGTTGACATTTTTTAGTGGTTACCTATGGTGATCAAGATATGTATTTAAAATCGCGATGACGAAGTATCTGCCATGGTCATACCAATAATTTTTCTAAAAAAATGTACCAGCATTAGTCGCTAAAGAACTGAAAAATAGAAGTACATATATGTTGGCACTGATTATAAACATGGTTATTAGAAGTTACAATGCATGTAAATACATACTCTATCAAGATGAAATTTATCATTTGACCAGAGCTTATTAAGGTAGGAGGCCTTCTGCAGTTAATTAAACTTAAAGTTAGAATCTAAGGTTCTCCTAAGAAATTCACCAATGTGCTAACCAATTTGAGTATGATTAGAATTGTATTTGTGGGTTAGACTCAATGTAATCTAGCATCACCAATTCTTATCAAGAGAAAATAAATAAATCAAACCATGACATTAGCATGGGAGAAGTGGAGCCGATGGGAGGGAGGCATCGCCGGAGAGGGTAAGGCCGCATGGTGATGGGATGTCAAAGGTGTTGGAGGTATTGGAAAGAGTAGAGCTGGTATTGGGTCCTATCGGGTCGGGTCCTCCACTATCAGGACCTGGACCCAGTACCTCACGGATCAAGGAATTGGACCCGAACCCGGACTTGCGAGAATTGATTTCGGGTTCTAGTTAAATATACCAACCCATCGGGTCCGGTACCGGGAAATAAATATTTGTACTTAAGTGTCTTTTTCAGCCGATACCCTACAGTTCCAATAATTTTTGTACTTAAGTATATGAATAATATTATATTTACACATCTATCATCAATAATTACTATTTACATGTATATCTCTATAACCCTATTATTCAAATTTCATATTTTTTGGGATATTTTTTAATGGGTCCGGGTCCGGATCCGGGTCTATTTTGAGCTCATCCGGATCCGGACCCGGACCCGAAAATGCATCGGGTCTTATTTAGGACCCGCATCCGGATCCGTATAGATCGGGTCAGTTCCGGTCTAATGCCGGATCCCTGTCGGATCCGGGTATCGGGTTTTTGTACCAGCCTATGAAAGAGAGCACCGTGGGTAGCAACTAGCAGGAGAGAGTAAAAACTATGTATGGGCTTGTTGGCGATGTTGGCTATAAGCCCTATCAGATTAGACAATTTGGGTTTAGATTAGGAGTAGTTAGGTTAATCATAGAGTTGGGTAAAGCCCAGTTGATAAAGAAATCTGTAATAGCATAGCATAAATAGGGCTTTATATTCATGGCCCCTTAATTATAAGATAAGGCTACATACTGCCCAAAGCTCTGAATATAGTGGGCTTCGTTTAAATAGGCGAGAAACTAAACTGGTTTTTTTTAATAAATTTTTCCATGAGTTTAAAACTCCCAACTTTTAGCTCAATAACAAACAGACTAATCACTAAATTTGATAGGCACTTGCTAATAGCAGATTATTAGTGGATATATTTTAAGCTTATTATCAACAAATTTATCTCATGCTGCCAACTATATTAAGTTAAATAATTATAATCTATTGCATGTGTCTCATCTCTACTACTATAATGGGAAAAAGCCTTAGTGTAATTTGTCCTTCTACCAACCCGTGCAACACGCGTGCCTGAATTTTTACTTTTAAAAATAAATATATGTATTTATTAAGCCGTGCAACGCACGTGTAAATTACTAGTTTTTATAGAGCCACAGTTAAAATTCTCAAGGCATAATAATTATCATCAATTGTTACATAGAAAATTTGCATATCATTTATCATTTTTCTTTTGTTTGAGCTTGAGCTTAGTCGTGTAAAGGGTCTAGGGAGTTCCAAAAGAGTTCACTTAATGTAGGATATATAGAACCAGAACAATATATACCACTAGTATATAGGGCATGTGAATTTGCCAAATAACCATTCAAAAATTAATGAATTAATAAGCCTAGCCCATCTAAAAATCTAACATTATTCCTACTACACTCGTTTTGCATGCACTATATATGTTATTTTTCCGTTAGCCAGACATAAGCTAAAAGATAACCAATTTTCGCTAAAGTTCTACCATTTATAGAGAGACATTGTGTCTAATATATGTGTAAATAAATCTAGTAGGTATTGAAGAAAGAAGCTCTTATTCTCGCATAGGAGTTGAGTTCCTAAGTTTAACAAGTTGAAAACAAACACACCTGACTTTGAAAATCCCAATTTTCATGTAGAAAACTTCTAAGCAATGTTTTCCCTAAAGAACATGTTCCCAAAAACCTTAATACAACTAAGCCTAGCTAGCTTGTCTAATGCCTCTCTAATCTATAAATAACAGTAATACATGTAGTCCACCTCTATTTTATTCTCAATTATTTTTGCTAATCACCCTTAATCTTAATTAACCTCTAAAATCTTTGGTCATATGAGAAAAAAATATGGAAGAGAAGACAAGTTGGCCTTTGTCTATTTGACTTGCTAAGTTATATTTGAGGAGCCCAAGACAAACAAATCCTTTTTAAAAACCCTTCACTTTGGCACTATGTCTTCTCAGTTCACTTAATTACCCATCCCTTAATGAATGAATGGGAACATAACTTAATTAACATAATTAAGAGTTAAGACTAGCCTGGTTTGGCGCCTCGAAGGTAGGCTTGACTTAACCTAGGGTAAGATGCGCAAGAGATAACTAATTAATTAACTTTGCATGGATTAAATCTTAAACGATTATGTTCAGAGTGCGGCAGTCCCTAGTTATGATTGACGAGTAGTTTACACGTGCGATGCACGTCTTAATAAATATAGTTTTTTAAAAAGTAAAAATTCAGACGTAGTCTGGATTTGATCTAAAACCTCATTTACAATAGTTATGCACGCATGTTGCACGAGTTGGTAGATGGACAAATTACACTAAGGCCTTCGCCCATTATAGTAGTAGAGATAGAATTAAGGATGGGAAGAAATACTTTATTGATTGATTATTGATTGATTAAACTAAGTACAGTATGTCTCCTGTAAATAGGAGAGAAGGAAAGACTAAATTAACACATTATTCGATATGAAACTAAACTAATATCTCTCATAATATAATATCTATATAATATCTAACACCTGCTCTCAAACTCAAGTTGGTTCAAATAACATGAGTTTGGAATATTGACGATGTTGATGTGGCAGGGACGCCAAACTGTGATGCTGGAACGACGCTCAAGTAGATGGCGCAGGGAAGACGCTCGATGACGCATGTGTTGGGATCTCACCCCAGACATAAGAATAGTAGCAGAAGTAGTGGAAGGAAGTAGTGGTGACGCACTGTTGGAATTTTCATATTCCGAACTGTGGCGGGATCTCCATATCCCGATCTGTTGGTGTAATACCCCAGATTTTTTAAATAATATTTTTTAAGATTAATAAATAAATTAAACCGATTTTTGGTAATTTAATAAATATTTTTCTGAAATTTACCTTTTTGCACGTGCAAATATTTTCTTGGAAAGTTCAAAGTCAAAAACTATTTTGGGGAAACCAATTATTTATTATTAGATATTATTTGTGAATTTTCTGGATTTTTCTGATAATTATTTGACCTATTTGCAAATATTACAAAAAATATAGACTTTTGTGCCAAATTACCACTTAGAGTGAAAACTCCAGATTTTGAATTTTTGGGCTTGGCACGATGCCTAGTTAACTCAGAGATAAAGATTTTACTTTTTGTTTTAATAAATTTGGTTTATTTTGTAAATTTTGATAAAGAAGGGTCATTTAGCAAATTGCCACTTAGAGGGGCAAAAGTGCAATTTCGTTTTTCTGGGTTTTCAAAACAGTGCCGGCTGATAATAGAAGGATTATTTTTTGTTTTTAAATCTCAATTAAGTTGGTTTTATTTAATTTTCAAGTATAAGGATTCATATATGTAAAGATATATTCAAAAGAGGCATTTTGCAAATCTATTTAAAAATTCCTAGATACCCTAAATTCCGGCCTATTTAAGGTGGTGTGCAGCCATCTCTTTGCTGCACAATACAAAAGGGTTTTCATTATTATTATTTTCTTGGAGTTTCAAGCGAGGAGCTTGGTTTTCTTGCGAAAGAAAGAGTTTTCTTATTCTCTTTATTTTTCTTCGGTTGATTCTTCAATAAGGTGAGTGACATATGTTTGTTTTCTTATTGTTCTGAGCATGTTGTATGTGATGACTTATCTATTAGAAAGCATGTTAGATGAAGGTATGAAGATATAATGAATTTTGATGAGTAGATGAATTAAAAAGTGAATCTTTTCATGAAACTACACTATGGATGCGTAAAACCCTAATTTGTTGAATTGAGATTGTTAGAGAACCTAATAGAAATCATGGATAGGTTGATTTCCTTGATATACTTGCTGTTTTGATTTGTTATATTGAATTATATGATGATTGTTGCAAAAATTGAATAAAACCTAACCTGCTGTTGAGTATGCATGTATATACACTCTGTTTGACAAAATTTGATGTGCAAACTTGATTACCTACATGTTGTAAGTGCTTATAGTCATGAGTATGTTGTTTTGTATCATGTTCTCGTTAATTTGACTACATATAACAGGTTATAGGTTGTAAATTGCACAAAATGAACAAAGTAGGGATTCTTCACTGTAAATATGCATATAGGTTCTGTTTTGCATTTTTGATGAACTAAACTTGATTGTTTGCAAGTTATAATTGCGTATACTCATGGGTAAACTTAGGTAAGTGATGGGATAGGTGTTTAAATAATTTAAGAGGGGTTGTGGTTTAAAAGAAATCAAAATTGATGTGTTGAAGGGGGTTGTATTCGGGTCTGACTATGATCAGCCGCAAGAGTCTATTTTGATTTTTGGTGATGTTTCCAATTGATTTTGAGTTGTTTTAACGCTGAGATGGAATTGAACAATATACTACAGATAAACAATGGATTCTTAATGTTTAAACTGATGCTAATACACACTCATGTACACATTCACATTTATGTATACTGTCTTTGAAGATTTTGTGAAGTTTGATGGGGTTTTAATTGGATTTCAATTGTTTTGGTACTGAGAAGTTTTGAACTATACACTACTCTTATTTGGTGAATTCTGATACTAAAATTGATGCCTAAATCCCTATTTTGAACATATACATGTATATGTTGACTGATTTGAAAGATTTTTGTGAAAATTTCTAATTTGAGATCTTGATATATTTTGATGTATTTTAATAACTCCTATATGCTATACAAGATATGTTTTATCACCTCAGGAAATTTAATTTTGATTTTAAAAAGTTTTAATCGAGTATCAGTCGAAACATGTAAAAAATTTCCTAAGCTGGCTGTATGGCCGGTCATGGTCGACCGCCATGTTTTATTTTGAAAATCTTCAATTGACAGTCGACTGCTCGGTTTGAGCGGTCGACCGTCATTTGCTTCTTTGGCTGTTTTGCTGGATTTTTCTTCGTTCCTTTTAAATGGTTATTTCTTCGATATTTTGGATTATTGCTCTATTGTTTTAGATAATGTTTTTACTACAGATTACAGTATTTTACAGAGAGTTATATTTTTATTTATAATAGAGTTTTAAATGTATTCTTTTGACCTTATTATGTGAGTTACATGTGTTTTCAAAGAATTGATGTTTTGTGATATTCTACGACTTCAAAATATGGTTTTCCGTTATTTAATGGATTTAATATTTAATTTGAATTCTGGATTTTATGAGCACATTAAATAAATTTGAATTTTGTAGATTTAAAAGGTTTTCTTATTATAAATGTTTTGATGATGAATTTGTGAGTTTTATTGGAAGTTTTGGTGATGATTTTCATTTTGTGAATCTCTAGGAGTTGAGTGGGAGTCCTGTGAACCGGCTGATGAGATTTTGTGGATTTAAACCAGCAGGGTCTTGGGTTTGCTGTTGTGAAATTATGTCCGACATGATGCACTAACTCTAGAGAAGGAGATTTTTTTGTGTTTTTTAAATAATCAACTTATGGACAAACACTAGTGGAGATGTGATGGAACTTGGGAAACTTAAGTATATGCTCTTGGTTTAGGTCCAACGGATGCGTTCCAGGACTTGTGTGTTGTTCTGTTTCGAGAGGACATTTGAATGTTCGCGTGTCGAGGGTCTGCAGGCCTATTCACGGCATTCGCGTGTTGAGGGTCGGCGGGCCTATTCACGGAATGTACCTGGTGTATCTGCATGTCGAGGACCTCGCAAGCCTATTCGTGGGGTACACGGCAGGGAGATGACTCTCCGGTTTTTGAGCTATTCCTACATGATGCTTGCAAGGGTTGTGATGCCTATTCGCGGAGTATTTTGGATCTTGTTTCTATCACTGTAGTAGGATTAGTTGCATAACGAGGGATTTAATCCTATAAAGTGGAGAACGATAAGGGCTTGCACCGGAGCTATGTATTGTAAGATGCATAGAATCCGACAAGTATGCACTAGAAAGTCAGTATATATCATTGATATTTTCTTGACTTGGTTTTATGCATGTTATTTCCTGTTTTTCCTACACTTGACACTTAGTCTAGTTTTACTTGATGTTTTCATGTTTTATTTATTGTTATTTCTTATATCATTTATCATTACTGTTAATACATGTTGTTTATAACTCTATGTCGTATGTTTTATTTATGTTGCTTTTCTTTTGATGTCACTTACACCGTTATGGCTGACCCCTGTAGTTTTGGGGGTTAGGGTTATCTCTAGCCTCATGTTTTACAGATAGGTGCCAATAGCTTGGGATTTGGATGTTTGTGCTAAATTGATGTTATGACTTATATAAATTGTAAAAGAAGTGTTGTAAAAGAAAAAATTATAATTCAAAGTATTTGTTTTTTCGCTGTGTTTTGTAAAGAATTGAGGTAATAAATGTTGAAAAATTTTACCTTTGTTTTGGTTGTGTTTACTGTTATAATTGAGGTTGATGCTGAAAATAGTGCCACGTATTTATGAGATATCATATTGAAAATTCGGGGCGCTACAATTGGGATCTCACCCCGAACTGAGAAGTAGAAGAAGTAGTATGTGGTGGCGCACTATTGGCGCATGTTGGAAACTCACCCCTGAACTAAGAAGTAGACGAAGTAGTATGTGGTGGAAGGAAGTAGTGGTGACACACTATTGGGATTTCCATATCCCGAACTGTGGCGGGAACTTCATAGCCCGATCTGTTAAGATCTCACCCTGAACTGAGAAGTAGAAGAAGTAGTATGTGGTGGAAGGAAGTAGTGGTGATGCACGGTTGGGATTTTCATATCCCGAACTGTGGCGGGATCTCCATATCCCAATCTGTTGGGATCTCACCTCGAACTGAGAAGTAGAAGAAGTAGTATGTGGTGGCGCACTATTGGTGCGTGTTGGGATCTCACCCCAGACCTGAGAATTCTCCTTGAACTGAGAACTGGATGCGGAAGAAGTAGTATGTGGTGCAGCATTATTGGCACATGTTGTGATCTCACCCCTGACTCGAGAATTGTCCCTGAACTGAAAACTGGATGTGGAAGATGGTGGACGTCGACGAATGGTGAGGGAGATAAGAACTGTGATGATGTTGATATCTCCCCCTCTCAAACCTAACGAAGACTGTAGAGGCTGAAGACCCCTGCATATAATATATATATATATATATATATATATATATATATATATATATATTATTGGTTATATATATATATTATTGGTGTATGTCGTAGAGGCCAGTTGTGTATTGACATTACTAATTTACATTGCATTATGAAATTTATTTTATATATGAGGAATTTCATTTATTGTGTTGTTTATTGTGATTAAATGAACATAATAAAATCCTTAGAATAGTAGGTTCAATACCATGGGATATTAAGTGCATGACTTAATTGTGAGATCCTATTGGTCATAATCAGAACACTTTTCTTAAATGTCCTTGGTCAAGTATTATTGTGAATTAGGACAACAATAATGCATAGAGACTAGTATGTGCGTAGACTGATGACCATATCTTACAGGTCATAGATATCAGCAATCAAGTCTTCACATGGGTACATATTATAGTAATAATGAACTGGACTGACCCACCATGAGAACGCTGCATAGATTGTTACGTGAGTGTCATAAATGGTTCTCACATTGACCATGGTGTATGCAGTCCTTTGACTTAAAGTCACTACGGTTCTCTAAATGAGAAGTTATATATTTTAATGTCGTCAAACATTACCTGTAATAAGGTGATTATAAAGTCGACTATTGGATATACTACAAATCATGCGGAGGGATGTTAGTGAATTAGATAGGATTCCTCTTACATAATAAGAGAGATTTCTACGGGTCCCTTGATTGAGTGAGACTGCAAAATGCATGGCCGTACTCGAATGAGTCAATATGAGATATTGAGCTCATTTGTTTTAGTAAGTCTACTCGGACATCAAGAAACCAAAGATTGAACTATACACGGGTGACACACTCTATGCCTTGTGGTCAACTACGATATCTGGACAAAGGGACTAAACTACATGGTAACATTGGTCACGGATAGGTTATGTTAAGTCACTGACATTTCCACTACTTCAGTAGCAGTGATGTATTGCTAGATATCGTTCACCGTTTGTAATACTAGAATATGATTTTAGTTTCAATGTCAACGTAATGGGAACCTACAGGGTCACACGCTTAGAATGGATCAAAATTGGAATTTAAATTCATAAGATGAATTTAATTGGGAATCCAAGTAAGACTTAGACTCTTGACATTGGTTGGACATTTAATCAGATTAAATGGGCTGACTAAAGTTCAGAGGCCCACACACTAATCTGACCCAGGTCGGATTATGAGCCCAACAAGCTCGTTACACTCTTAGGGTTGATTTACTGCAGCTATACATATGATACATATATGTGAAAAAGTTACATATGAGAAAATCCTAGCCGTCACAGAAATTGTGAAAAAGATATCGTAAAGAACAGCCCTATCCCGCAGCTAACACCGCGGTGTGAGGAAAGCTTGGTTTTGATCCGTTCGTGTGGATACCGTAGAGGCACCGCAACATTGCAGTGCTGTGATCGACATGTCTTGGAGACTGCAGATCCATCCTTAAGGTATAACTAGGGTTGGCAACCGGGCCGGGCTAACCCGCGACCCCCCCCTCCCCCCCCCCCCCCCCGTAACCCGCTTGTGAAAACCCGACCCTTTAATATATGGTTCGGATCCGGGTCGAACCCGCGAGTCTTAGCGGGTCGACCCGGGTCATCAAATTTGGGTTTCCAACCCGTCGAACCTTGGCCGTCAACCCGGTGAACAGTACCCAACCCACCCACCAACCAGCGGGTCGACCGCAGGTTTCAAACCGTTTAACCCGTACGGGTCGACTGTTCGACCCGCGGGTCCATCGGCGAAAAAAACAGCCAACGGCTATTTTAGCCGTTTTTTTTTGTTTTTTGTTTTTTGTTTTTTTTGTTTTTTGTTTTTTATTTTTTATTTTTTATTTTTTATTTTTGTTTTTTTTTCTTTTTCCCTTACAAATAACCCTTAAAACACTCTAAAAATTTCACACCTTATTCTCTTACTCTCTCTACTACTACTACTCAATTCAATCTCAATTCTTTGAAATGTTGTCAACAAAGAAGCTAGCAACATAGAAGCAACAAATTACGATCGTATCGAATTCAACATTCAACTACGTCTACTTCAAGTCTTCAACTCCTCCAAGGCTCCAACAAAGAAGCTATCTTTCTTTCTATATATGATTCCGGATTTCTACATCTACTTCTACTTTTATTTTCACTCACATTTTATATACGAGTATCCACGAAGTACGGTATCAAAATTTCACAACCCACTTATTGCCTTGATATTTATTTTTGTAGTGTAAATTTATTGTATCATATTTGTTTATTGATTTTTTGATCTTCTCTCTCACAACCCTCCTATTATTTTCTAGATTTTTTTAAAAACACTTATCTCACCTCAATTGTATTTAAAATTTTCACATACACTACTATATCAACATGTCTAGATCACGAGGTAGCGTCTGTAGCCAAAGTGGATAAGATTCCACCGGCACTTCTCGCAGGCCTCCTATTGTCCCACAAAATGAGCCCGCTGAAGAGCACCCTATGACCCAACACATTGGTACACACGATGTGTTTGTGAGAGACATAGACATAGAAGAAGAACAACAAACACAAGCAACCGAAACAACACAACCGGGAAGTAGTAGGGAAACTAGAGTGGAAACTAGTAATTGACACAAATTTTATGATTATGTTCCCGACGAAGAAAATTCGGGTGCAGGTATAAAAATTTATAAATTTGTTCGAAAGCATACAAATGGAAGAAGGGTGAGGGGACGGATACAATAAAACGACACATCCACAATGTACACATAAAACTTCTTGTAGACTTACCCGGTCAACAAAAAATCCACCCTTGGACTGGTCTAGTTGATAGCCACACTTATGATCTCGAACTTGTTCGTCGGGAAATGTAACGCCCCGAATCCCAAATCACTGAATTCGAGATGTTCTACAGGATCTTTTCACTTTCTTTGAGTACAATTTTACAAGGAAATTCAGTCTTTTCTTTTTACATCAGAGTTTACATCATTCATTATATTTACATTTGCACAGCGGAAGTAAAAATATACAACATTTACATGAATGTACAACAACATGATAAAATCTTTATGCATCCATTCCTCTTTACATGTAATTTATCCTGCATACAAAACTGTGGGTACGTCAGTTTATTCAACCGACAATAATTATATATGGCCATCCTCTCTATGCCAGAAACAGTATAACGAATCTCATTTCTTAACAAATCACAAACTTGTTCATAATAAGAATATAAATCAAAAGGGAACTCTTAATGATGTCGTGTCGTGATTGTGCACTTAATCCTTAATGCAATTATTTAATTTACATGACACTAATGCGCACTTGTTCGAATTCTATGCATCCCATACTACATAGGTCCGAGGGCAAGCCTCTTAATCGTTCTTCATTTTTATAGGGTTCAATCCCTCGCCATGGTTTACTCTACTTCTGTAATTACGGTGAGTATATTAAATGGTCTATGAGTACAAGCTCGTGCACTGGACCCTGGAGGGGAACCCCACGCCATGTCTTGACTCATCAAGCATGCATTCTGTGGCAATTCAAGCCTCCTCCCTGAACACGATCCTCTTGCAGTCACCAAACATCCCACAAGTGTGACTAGAGTCCGATCATTCTGAGTTGCGCTCGCGCCATGTCTTGACTCATCAAGCATGCATTCTGCGGCTCACACACCCGCACCGTAAACTCTAGTTCTCATACTCATGTTTTTCTCTCACTTTCATCACCTCCTCACTATGTACTAAAGTTATTAGAATCATGAATCAAATCAAAGCTCTAGAGTTAGCCTCTCCACCAAACCGGACTTATCATTTCATTTACACATGACCAACCTTGGTCTTCCTTTCAATATCATTTCATTTCACTGCCGGGGGAGACTTAGCTACTCTTTCATTTCAATTTCAAGTTCACAATTTCCAATTGAGCACTCTCAGCTCATAATTCATTTTAGAGTCTCACAGACTTTCTTATCATGATCTTAGCCTTTCATGTTCATTTAATTCTCAATTCACATCTATGATTCATTTTACATAAATCCATACAGTCATAAAAAGAGTTCATAGACTTCAATTATAAAGTTCACAACTTCCAACAGCAATAAATAAAATGAAATCTCATACATATCAAAGTCCACTCTGTACAGTCGACTTGAAAGGACACCAGTCGACTTATACAGTCAATACAGATTCATCATAAATACTCGGGAGAGTCGACTGCTGCACACGGTCAGTCGGCTGTCCCGCAACTTTTCATGTTCACAGTGTCATCCACGTGACAGTCGACTGTTCATCCACCAGTCGTCTATCCTGGGATTTTTTAATAGTACATTTCTAAGCTCAGCTCAGTCGACTGGCTACACGCACTAAGTCGACTGACCAGTTCCATAATTCAAAAATAGGAATTATCTTTTCCACCGTTCTCACATGCATTTTCATTACAGCATACATACATTCATATTTCATAAACACCACACTTCTTACTTGTTCAGTAACATCGTAGCATGGAATTTCAAGTTACTAATATGTTCTTTTCTTCAAGGAAAAATACTTTAAACATGCATTCACACTATTCATAACCTTCTTACGAAGATGAAGATATAAATCTCAAGTCATTATACTAGGTCAACATAATGGAATATCTTATTTCATGGAATTTCCAAATAGTCATACTTAAATCGATGCACCAGTCGGCTGAACACACTGTCAGTCGACTGCTCCGACAGTTCTTAGTTTTGTTAATCATCGCTAGTTCTTTTCATCCATTTACCTTCCCTCCATCATATGTGTCATAGGGAAATACAAACTTAGTAATCACACAATTATGTCTATTTGCATACATGTTTATCACCACATCATAAAAATAATTGTCTCGTACCAGTCGACTGGTTCATGCGACAGTCGACTGTACCGACTCATTCGTTCTTATTATCAACAGCATGCTCAGGCAATTCTACTACATTGAATTTACTTTTCATAACATGGTGGCAATCATAATAATTATAGCATAACTCCTACATTAGAAGTCCTGAGAAACACCCACCTTATTTGACGAAGTAATCGAATCCAGCAAAGTTCCTCAACGCAGTGCCGCACTCCTTGCTCCTTGCTCCTTGTTCCACACCGAATCCTTCAGAGAACTACTTGGCCTCCACAGCAAAGCTCCCACACACAACTCACAGAATGTCTCTCTTAAAATAGTAAATTTTAGTGTAAAAGGGATAGGGAAAGAGAGGGGTATTTATACACAAATTAAAGTGAGATGCAGGGTTAGGATGCACTAGGGAGTTGGAAGATCAAGGGCTAGGATTCACTAGGAAGTTGTAAAACTACCCACACCTCATATGTAACCGCCCATGATCTAAGCCCACTCACCCAATCCAGCCATACTTTGTGCCTTGTGCACGTGTACATTGAGTGCACGTGCACACACAAACCACTCTACAAATTTGTACATCAAATACCCGGTAATTAAAAAGAAAGGATGCTACAAGTTGTAAAAAAAATAATAAAAAAGGGTTTTAAATCCATGGGCTTAAATTAGTTGGGCCAAAAATAAATATTTTTAAAAGAAAGATAAGTAAATTAACATTTGGGCTTTAGGGAAAATCCTTATAGAAAACAATATGCTTATTCATCATGTTGAAAATAATAGGCAAAATACTACACGTGCACACCATATGTAAAAATAAATAATCTTCATATATTAGGAAAAATCGGGGTATTACATCACTCCCTCCTTAGAATGGTTCCGTCCCCGGAACTACAGTCAAGAGCGAGAAAACTACAACACAACCACAAAGCAAAAGATACAAAGATACAAAGATACAATCAAGCAAAAAGCTCAGGATAGTCCTTCAACATCCTCTCCTCAGATTCCCAAGTAGCCTCTTCAACCAAGTGGTTTCTCCAGACTACTTTGACCATCGGTATCGTCTTATTCCTCAAGACCTTCTCCCTATGGTCAACAATCTCGACAGGAGTCTCGATGTAATTCAAGTCTAACTGCAAACCTTCCGGCACTTCAGGCAAATGATGACTCGGATCTGGAATATAACCTCTCATTATAGACACATGGAAGACATTGTGCACCTGAGACAACTCTCCCAGTAATTCAAGCCGGTAAGCAGTTTTTTCGATCCTTTTTAATATCCTATATGGGGCCTATAAACCTCGGGGCTAACTTCCCGCCTTTGCCAAAACGAACCACACCTTTGCTGGGCGATACCTTCAGAAAGACGAAGTCACCAACCTCAAACTCAAGGTCCCTTCTCCGGTTGTCTGCATAGCTTTTCTGCCTGCTCTGAGCTTCTACCAACCTTTTCCTGATCAGATCAATCTTCTCAGAAGTCAACTGTACAAGCTTAGGACCAAACAACTGATGCTCCCCAACTTCATACCAACAAACAGGAGTCCTGCACTTCCTGCCATACAAAGCTTCATACGGCGCCATCCCAATGCTAGCCTGAAAACTGTTGTTGTAGGCAAACTCTACCAAAGGTAAATGCCTTTTCCCAACTGCCTCCGAAGTCTAGTATACAACACCGAAGCATATCCTCAAGAATACGGTTGACTCTCTCGGTCTGCCCATTGGTCTGTGGATGAAAAGCGGTGCTGAAATCTGTCTTGGTACCCAAAGCTGTCTGAAGACTCCTCCAGAAATGCGAAGTAAACCGCGCATCTCGATCAGACACACTAGTTGACGGAATGCGATGAAGTCTGACAATCTCACCAACATACATCTCAGCCAACTTGTCCATCGAAGCAGTGAGTTTCATCGCCAAAAAGTGAGCGGACTTGGTCAGTCGATCGACTATAACCCAAATCGCATCATTGCCTTTAGGACTCTTAGGCAATCCCGTAATGAAATCCATACTGATGTTATCCCACTTCCATTCCGGAATAGGTAACGGCTGTAATAGACCTCCGGGTCTCTGATTTTCGGCCTTGACTTGCTGACAAACCTCACACTTCGCAACAAAATCAGCCACATCCCGCTTCAAACCTGACCACCAGAAATGCTGTTTGATGTCCTTGTACATCTTAGTACTCCCAGGATGTACCGACAAAAGAGTAGCATGCGCTTCCTGAAGAATACTCTCTTTCAGGTCCGCCTGATTTGGGACGCACAGCCTATCTCCGAACCACAGCACTCCATCCCTGATTTGAAATCCGGGCAACCTGCCAGCACCAACCTGCTCCTTCATCCCCAAGATATCGGCATCAACCTCCTGACTTGCAATGATCCTTGCATTCAAAGTAGGCTGAAGCCTCAACTGAGCCAAATATGCTCCCAATCCTTGCAAGACAACCTCAATACCTGCTCGGTCCAACTCCTCAATCAAATGCCTCTGAGTTGTAATCAAACTGGCCAAACTGCTCTTGCGGCTAAGTGCATCAGCAACAACATTAGCCTTTCCAGGATGATACTTGATCTCAGGTCGCATATCCTCGAGCACTTCCAACCATCTCCGCTGCCTCAGATTGAGATCACTCTGCTGATATATATACTTCAAGCTCTTGTGATCTGTGTACATATTCAACTTCTCACCGTACACATAGTGCCTCCATTGCTTCAAAGCAAAGATAATCGCCGCCAACTCCAGATCATGAGTCGGGTAATTCTTCTCATGCGGTCGCAGTTGCCTAGACCCATAAGCGATTACTCTTCCTTCTTGCATTAAGACACAACCAAGCCCCCGATGTGAAGCATCGCTATAAACATCATACTCAACACCTGCTCTAGGCAACGCCAAAATAGGTGCAGTAGTCAGCCTATCTTTCAACTCCTGAAAGCTCGCCTCACATTGCTCAGTCCACTTGAAGCTCACACTCTTCTTGGTCAGTCCATTAAGCGGTACAGCTATCTGAGCATAACCTTGAATGAATCTCCTGTAGTATCCAGTCATCCCAAGGAAACTTCTGACTTCCTTCACTGTAGTAGGCCTAACCCAATCTCTCTCTGCCTCTATCTTCTGAGGGTCAGTTGCCACTCCCTCCTTAGGAAGGATGTGACCTAGGAATGCCACTTCAGATTTCCAGAAATCACACTTGGATAACTTGGCATACAACCTCTACTCTTCCAGTTTCTGCAAAACTGCTGCCAGATGCTCGGTGTGCTCCTCCTCTGACTTGGAGTACACGAGAATATCGTCGATAAACACCACGACGAAAGAATCAATAAACGGCCTCAGAACTCTGTTCATCAAATCCATGAAGATTGCGGGTGCATTTGTCACTCCGAATGGCATAACTAAGAATTCGTAATGCCCATGCCGAGTTCTAAATGCAGTTTTGTGCACATCTTCAGCTTTCACTCGCACTTGGTGATATCCTGATCGAAGATCTATTTTGGAGAATACAGCTGCTCCTTGTAGACGATCGAACAAGTCATCAATCCGAGGAATCAGATACTTATTCTGAACAGTGACCTTATTCAACTCCCGGTAATCGATACACATTCTCATCGATCCATCCTTCTTCTTTATCAAAAGCACTGGTGCTCCCCAAGGTGACGCACTAGGTTGAATAAAGCCTTTCCCCAATAGTTCCTCAATCTGTCGTTTTACCTCATCCTGTTACACTGGAGCCATCCTATACAGTGCCTTAGAGATGGGTGCACTTCTCGGTTGAACAGTGATGCTGAACTCTACATCACGATGCGGAGGTAACCCAGGAAAATCTTCCAAGAACACGGTCGGATAGTCCCGAACCACAGGAATCCCTTGCACTTCCACAGGAGTCTCTTCCTTGCGGATAGTTGCCACCAGCTTAGAACACTTCTGCTTCCCTTGGAAAGTGACTTCAGGTCCACCTGGAGCCTTCACTGTTACGGTCTTGGTCTTACACTCGATGCTTTCATTGTACACCGACATCCAATCAATGCCAATGATAACATCGACTCCCAAGATAGTCAGCTCGATCAGATCAATGCCAAAGATTCGATCTCCAATCACAATCTCGCAATCAGCATAATACCGATCAGTGGTCAAAGTTTCCCCTGATGGAGTAGCTACTGCTAAGATCTTGCCTGGAAAAATCTTGGGTTCAACTCCCAACACTTTAGCAAATCTAGGAGACACAAAAGTATGAGAGGATCCAGTATCGAATAACACAACAGCTTTCTTTCCATTAAGATAGAGTTCTCCTGTTACATAATACACACCATTACATAACAGTTTTACAATATAAACGGGAAGAAGAAATGACAAAACCACTAAACATCAGTCCTCGTACCAGAGATGACCTGATTTGCCTCATCAGCATCAGCTTCCGTCAAAGCAAATACTCGCCCTGATTGGTACGGCCTCTTCCCAGTCTGTTGTATTGGCACATTGTGATTGCCAGCCCGTGGTTTGAGACATTGAGATTGGTAATGTCCCACTTCCCCACAGTTGTAACAGGTGACTGCAGAAGGTCTCCCCACATTGTTTCCAGGTCCTCCAGCTACACTGATAGCGTTCTCCCCTATCGGTTTGAACCTCTGTGCAGATGGTAGCCCTTTGAAACTCCCCGATTGTGCAGGCCTCTTCCCGGACTGCCAGTTGTTCCTCCGGTTCTGAACAACATGGAACTGCTCCATATCTGCCTCCGTCGCTGCCGCCCTCTTCACCAGCTTGTCAAATCGCCTGATACCAAGAGGTATCATCCGGGATCTCAAGCTTGGCCTCAACCCATGCTCGAATTTGCGAGCCTTCTTCGCCTCATCTATCACCAGTTCTGGAGCATACCTGGAGAGCTGAGTAAACTTAGTCTCATACTCCCTCACTGACATGCTGCCTTGCTGAAGTGACAGAAACTCCATTGCCTTCTTCTCCTAGACGTCGGAGGGGAAATAGTGGCTGCAGAATTCTTCCAGAAATTCCTCCCAGCCGAGCAACAAGCCTCCCATAGTCCTCTTCATTGACTGCCACCAAACAGCCGCATCCTTCTCCAACTGCAAAGTCGCCAACTTGACCTTGCTGCCTTCCGGTGTCTCTAACACCTCGAAGATCGTCTCCACTTGCCGAATCCAGTTGTCAGCCGCATCTGGGTCTGACTTTCCCTCGAACACTGGTGGTTTCATTCTCTTGAACGATTCCACTAGCTTAATTGCCTCAGGTACTGGATTCACCGACCCCCTTCCTTGGTTCACAGCCACTACATTCAGCGTCTGGTAAACCCTTGCAAGCTCGGTCTCCAGGTCCAATCCTTCACCATTCCTAGCCCCTCTTCTCGACATATTCTGATGCAAAAGATCCATTAAGTTCGAAGTATAAGACAAGAATTTAAATCAACTTGCATTCCATTGAATTCCAAAGTTTATACATTCGAATTAAAAACATTTTTGACATCAGAAATGAAGAAAATAGAAGCTACAACAATCTAACTCCTACGGGTCCTCTTCGCTGCTCGAAGTTCTTCCCGCAGTTCATCCACTTCATCCTTCAACACATCCGTCAGGTTCTTTCTCTTCTCAAGTTCTCACACTCGGTGACTGAGAACAGAGAAATCGTCCTTCCGCCTCGCCAGTTGAGCTTCCAAAACTCCAACTCTCTCCTTCAGGGTCTCCACTTGCCTCTGAAGAGAAGCCACAGTGCCACTCAGAGCTGGTCCCTCTTCTTCATCGGAAGAAGAATCGTCAGATGAATCCGGAGGTGGAGTAATCTCTCGAGATTCAGGCCACTCCTCATCATCAGAATCTGCTTGCCCAGGGTGATACTCGTCCTCAGAATCAGCCTGTCCAGGATAGTACTCTTCCTTAATGATATGCCAGTCGTCGCCTCCAGCAGGGTCGAAGTGATCAACCATTTTAGAAATAGAGAGGAAGAAGCATAAATCATAGAGCAACACAAATGTAAGTCACTTACATTTAAATCTCTAAACTCAAACACACACTCTAATGTCCACTTCTAGGGTGTCGTTCCTTATAAATTGTACAAGTGTGAAAGCGTAGAAAGCGTGGCTCTGATACCACTCTATAATGCCCCGAATCCCAAATCACTGAATTCGAGATGTTCTACAGGATCTTTTCACTTTCTTTGAGTACAATTTTACAAGGAAATTCAAACTTTTCTTTTTTACATCAGAGTTTACATCATTCATTACATTTACATTTGCACAGCGGAAGTAAAAATATACAACATTTACATGAATGTACAACAACATGATAAAATCTTTATGCATCCATTCCTCTTTACATGTAATTTATCCTGCATACAAAACTGTGGGTACGTCAGTTTATTCAACTGACGATAATTATACATGGCCATCCTCTCTATGCCAGAAACAGTATAACGAATCTCATTTCTTAACAAATCACAAACTTGTTCATAATAAGAATATAAATCAAAAGGGAACTCTTAATGATGTCGTGTCGTGATTGTGCACTTAATCCTTAATGCAATTATTTAATTTACATGACACTAATGCGCACTTGTTCGAATTCTATGCATCCTATACTACATAGGTCCGAGAGCAAGCCTCTTAATCGTTCTTCATTTTTATAGGGTTCAATCCCTCGCCATGGTTTACTCTACTTCTGTAATTACGGTGAGTATCTTAAATGGTCTATGAGTACAAGCTCGTGCACTGGACCCTGGAGGGGAACCCCACGCCATGTCTTGACTCATCAAGCATGCATTCTGTGGCAATTCAAGCCTCCTCCCTGAACACGATCCTCTTGCAGTCACCAAACATCCCATAAGTGTGACTAGAGTCCGATCATTCTGAGTTGCGCCTGCGCCATGTCTTGACTCATCAAGCATGCATTCTGCAGCTCACACACCCGCACCGTAAACTCTAGTTCTCATACTCATGTTTTTCTCTCACTTTCATCACCTCCTCACTATGTACTAAAGTTATTAGAATCATGAATCAAATCAAAGCTCTAGAGTTAGCCTCTCCACCAAACCGGACTTATCATTTCATTTACACATGACCAACCTTGGTCTTCCTTTCAATATCATTTCATTTCACTGCCGGGGGAGACTTAGCTACTCTTTCATTTCAATTTCAAGTTCACAATTTCCAATTGAGCACTCTCAGCTCATAATTCATTTTAGAGTCTCACAGACTTTCTTATCATGATCTTAGCCTTTCATGTTCATTTAATTCTCAATTCACATCTATGATTCATTTTACATAAATCCATACAGTCATAAAAAGAGTTCATAGACTTCAATTATAAAGTTCACAACTTCCAACAGCAATAAATAAAATGAAATCTCATACATATCAAAGTCCACTCTGTACAGTCGACTTGGAAGGACACCAGTCGACTTATACAGTCAATACAGATTCATCATAAATACTCGGGAGAGTCGACTGCTGTACACGGTCAATCGGCTGTCCCGCAACTTTTCATGTTCACAGTGTCATCCACGTGACTGTCGACTGTTCATCCACCAGTCGTCTGTCCTGGGATTTTTTAATAGTACATTTCTAAGCTCAGCTCAGTCGACTGGCTACACGCACTAAGTCGACTGACCAGTTCCATAATTCAAAAACAGGAATTATCTTTTCCACCGTTCTCACATGCATTTTCATTACAGCATACATATATTCATATTTCATAAACACCATACTTCTTACTTGTTCAGTAACATCATAGCATGGAATTTCAAGTTACTAATATGTTCTTTTCTTCAAGGAAAAATACTTTAAACATGCATTCACACTATTCATAACCTTCTTACGAAGATGAAGATATAAATCTCAAGTCATTATACTAGGTCAACATAATGGAATATCTTATTTCATGGAATTTCCAAATAGTCATACTTAAATCGATGCACCAGTCGGCTGAACACACTGTCAGTCGACTGCTCCGACAGTTCTTAGTTTTGTTAATCATCGCTAGTTCTTTTCATCCATTTACCTTCCCTCCATCATATGTGTCATAGGGAAATACAAACTTAGTAATCACACCATTATGTCTATTTGCATACATGTTCATCACTACATCATAAAAATAATTGTCTCGTACCAGTCGACTGGTTCATGCGACAGTCGACTGTACCGACTCATTCGTTCTTATTATCAACAGCATGCTCAGGCAATTCTACTACATTGAATTTACTTTTCATAACATGGTGGCAATCATAATAATTATAGCATAACTCCTACATTAGAAGTCCTGAGAAACACCCACCTTATTTGACGAAGTAATCGAATCCAGCAAAGTTCCTCAACGCAGTGCCGCACTCCTTGCACCTTGCTCCTTGTTCCACACCGAATCCTTCAGAGAACTACTCGGCCTCCATAGCAAAGCTCCCACACACAACTCACAGAATGTCTCTCTTAAAATAGTAAATTTTAGTGTAAAAGGGATAGGGAAAGAGAGGGGTATTTATACACAAATTAAAGTGAGATGGAGGGTTAGGATGCACTAGGGAGTTGGAAGATCAAGGGCTAGGATTCACTAGGAAGTTGTAAAACTACCCACACCTCATATGTAACTGCCCATGATCTAAGCCCACTCACCCAATCCGGCCATACTTTGTGCCTTGTGCACGTGTACATTGAGTGCACGTGTACATACAAACCACTCTACAAATTTGTACATCAAATACCCGGTAATTAAAAAGAAAGGATGCTACAAGTTATAAAAAAAATAATAAAAAGGGTTTTAAATCCATGGGCTTAAATTAGTTGGGCCAAAAATAAATATTTTTAAAAGAAAGATAAGTAAATTAACATTTGGGCTTTAGGGAAAATCCTTATAGAAAACAATATGCTTATTCATCATGTTGAAAATAATAGGCAAAATACTACACGTGCACACCAAATGTAAAAATAAATAATCTTCATATATTAGGAAAAATCGGGGTATTACAGGAAATGGTCCGACTAGTAATTAATGAAGAGTTACCATTTTTCTATTCTGAGAGTAGTGACTTAGAAACTTTTAATCAAACCGCATTAAACCCGCATTTTAAAAGAATCCCTAGGAATACATTGAAGTCTGATTGTTTTAAAATATACAATGAAATGAGAGAAGCTTTGATTGCCATTTTATGGAGTTTAACTTGTAGAGTTTCTTGAACTTCCGATTGTTGGACGGGTTGCAACAATATTCCAATGATGGGAATAACTTGTTATTGGATCGACAGTGATTGGATTATTCAAAACAGGATCATATCACTTGCCGCATTGCCCTATTCCCATAGTGGTAATGAAATTGCAAATTGTATTTTAGAAATTTGTGATATTTTTCTTATTCGTGATAAAATTATGTGTATAAGTTTTGATAATGCATCTAACAACAATGCATCAATTAGTATATTAAAACCTGCATTAAACCCTCCATCTGACAATATTTTCATGTTAGATGTGCATGTCATATTTTAAATTTATGTATTCAAAATGCATTAAAAATAGCCGAACCATATATAGTTAACATTAGAAATTGTGTACATTTTATTGCATTAAGTGGCCCTATATTTCAAGAATGGAAAGCTTGGTGTAGGCTTAAAAATGTACATTTTAGAAAATTTCCAAAGGATGTTAAACACCGATGAAACTCTACTTTTGATTTGCTACATATTGTTACTGAATATAAAGCATGTATAAATGATTTTTGTATGGCAAAAAATATGCCAAATTTTGAAATGACTCCCCAAGCTTGGTTTTATGCTGAATCTTTGTTAAAATTTTTAGATACTTTTGAAATCACAACTTTCAAATTTTTAAAATCTTATGAATCTACTTCTAGTAGCATTTTTATTTCAATAGTTACTATGATGCAAACTTTCAAAGAAATGATCGATGATGCTTTTATTCGCCATATTGTGAAACCTGCATACACCAAAATTTTGAAGTATTTTAATCATCCTCCTATGTTGTATTGTATTGCTACTGTGATCGATTCTCGTATCAAATTAGAAGGTACGAAGAGTTTGATTGAAATATTTTTTACTTTACTTGGGGAAGATGAATATGAAATTAATTGCGGAACATTTTTAGCTAAATTTGAAGCAACATTAAATAACTTGTATGATTTTATGATAGAAGTTTTTCATATAGTAGTACTACTACTTTTGTAACATCCCGTATTTTTAGAAATATATTTTTCAACTTTTGCACGTATAATGCACGCGCTACTTTCCATCTTCATTTTATTATTCTCATTTATCTATTTTTAGCATGCACAAGTTTTTTATTTATTAGCCTTCTTTTAATCCATGGACCTAAAAATGAATTCTAGCCCACTAGAAAAATTAATTAGTTGAATAAAAAGATCCCATGAATCAAGCCCATCAATTAAAACCTAATTAAGGTTGAACATGAACTAATACATGACAAGTAACAATTTTTTTTGTACACATTTAGAACTATAAGTATTGTATTTATTTGTGTGTACATGTGTACACTTGTACCCATAGTTTGGTCGGGTTGTAACCTAAGGAGTAGGTCGGTTTTTGGAGTGAGGGAGAAGAAGGGTTTGGAGTTAGGGTATTTGGAGAGTTTTAGGGAGGAGTTAGGAAAGTGAAGGGATGGGGGATTTAAATGAGGAGTTATTAGGTGGAGAAGTTGCATTTTAGACCCTAGCATTGTCCTATAAATACTCATCTTCTCTTCTCATTTCACACACCAAAGACAAAGCAAATAAGAGAAAGAAAAAGAAAGAGAGTAGAGTGTTCTTGTGCTTGGAGGAGTTCTTGCTAGGAGAAGAAAGAATTGCTAGGAGCTAGGAGTTGGGCTTCCACCTTTTGCTTAATCTTCATAAGAGGTGGGTGTTCTCTTACTTTCTAAATATAGAAAATTGCATGCTAATAATAATAAAATGAGTAGTTTTGATGTGATGAAGTAGAATAAATCTATGTAATGTAATGAAATATGTTGTATTTAGCAAATTAATTAACATCATGTTAGTTGGTAATGAAAAAGAAAAAATTGATTATTTTGCCATGAACTAGTATACATGAATGTAGAAATTTGATTGTATGAACTATTATTGAGACTTTCCTCTTATGATGATCAAATGAAATTTTAGTAAAGAAAACTTGATACTTATGAAATCATTTGAATGTTTATAATAGATACAATGCACTATCTTGATTAAATTAAATTAATGCAAATTCATGTTTATTAAAAAGAAGAAATAAATTGAAAGTCAGAATTAATGTCTAAAATATGAATTATAAATCAGTGAGTTACTGTTAGAAAGTAAACTCAGTTTATGTGAACTAATTTCAGTCTAATAAAAGACCAGATCAAATAGAGAATCGAGTCTTTTTTGAAAAGAATAGAGTAACAGACAGTTGAACAAAAGCCGATGAATAGACGTTAAATCGTTGGGCGCACTTGGCCTTGTGGTCTGGGGTTGCGCTGGTCTCCTTGTCGGCCTGGGTTCGAAACCCGTTAGGCCCAAGTATTTTTTTTCTCTGTTTTGTTTTTAATTCATTCAAAACCCGAGACTGGGTGTAAGAGGGTTTCGGTGTGTAATCTGGACATCAAGTCCACTTGGATTTAGTGGCTAGTGGGGTGAGTTTTAGGCGCTACCTATGCTGTTCACGGGTTATAAACCCAGTATTGCCCTTTTATATTTTTGGTGTTTTAATTAAGTTAATGAGTTCTAATGCGACTCGAATTTTTGGGAAAAATTCTAGTGTTCATATAATGTGATGGAAAATTTATTAAAATAGTTTTAAAGACTTCCATGTATAATTTTGAGAAGTAAAAGAGACATTGAGATAGAATGAGATATGGTCTTCAAAATAAATTATTTATGAGCATGATTTATATCTTTAGAAGAAAATTAAAATTTTGATATGAAAATTAATTGTCTTGATGGGATTATGCATTCATGTTGAATACTTGATTACTATATGTGTTTAAATTGATAAGAAGTTTTAAATTAGATGAATTCATGAGAAGAATTATTGTTTGGAAAGAATTTAGAATGGATAAATGAATCATGAATGGTGTGACTTTGATCACATTTGTGAATAAGTTAAGGATAAGAATAATTTGAGTTTAAGACATGATATGATGAAGGGTATGAATACCCATGGTTTTTTGTATAAAAAAAGGTTGTCATTTAGAGTTTAGTAAGACCTTGGGTACCGACAATGTTGAGATAAAAGAATTGAGTTATTTTGAGATATGGCCATGGAGCTATCTCGGTAATTGTGAATAAGTCCGGTAGCGGGTAATACTAACTCTAGGTTTGATTATTTATTCATGTCTTGAACTTAAGAAATAGGCACATAAGTAAAGATTTACTAAGAACTAGGCAAACGTAAGTGGGGCACTCTATATAGTCGGGCGGTAGGCTTGTTACGGCAGTTCATCGGGACTATAGACCCAGTCGGGCGGTGTACTCCGGGACTGTGATTGTCTCGTAGGAGACGAGCATTTATTTTAAATCCGGGACCAAGAGTAGTCGGACGGATAGTTTGCCGTACTCTATGTATATACGTATACTGGGGCTAGAGGGGCACTTACGGGAGGTTCACACGATGAGGAGTCTGTATAACAGTCGGGCGAGAGATTTGTTGCGGCGGTTCTCCGGGACTGGGCTCCGTACTCGTGGAACGTCTTAACTTTGTCTTACTACTGGATAGTTGTCTTGGCGAAGGATCGAACCCAGAGTACATTGGTACTTGCCCTCAGACCTATGTAGTATGGGATGCATAGAATCCGAACAAGTATGCGTTAGTATCATCCTAGTATTAAATATCTGTATTAGGCATTAAGGCATAACATATACTTACATATTTAGAGTAGTCACATTTCTACACTTTATTTCATTCAAGTTTTTTGGTTATTAAAGTAGGGAGATCGTTATACTGTCTTCGTCATAGAGAGGATAGTCGTGTATAACATTCGTCGGTTGGAATCAACTGACGTGTCCACAGTTTTACATGCATGTATTAGATTTCAAAGTGGAAATGTTGTTGTCGATTTAATTGAAAGTTAAAGATGTTGTAATTGCATTTTGTTGTAATTTATTTTTGTCTTCCGACTGTGTAATAAAAGTAAAGAACTCTGATGTATTATGAAAAGTTTCAAATTTCCTTGTAAAATTATACAAAGTGAAGTGTAAAGATCCTGTAGAATCTCGAACTTGGTCTTATTGGAATTCGGGGCGTTACAACTTTAGTTACTTCTTCTTCTGCTACTTCTACAGGTAAGGGTAAGAATAAATTAGATGATGCCAAATTTAATTTACTTGCAAAAATTCAATCAAAAAAAGCTAGGACTAATCAACCAAATGAATTACATCGGTATAATTAACAAGATTCTGAAAGTTTTACTTCTTCAGTAGATATTTTACAATGGCAGAAAGACCACGAACATACTTATAGTAATCTTAAATATATGGCTAAAGATCTATTAACTCCTCATGTCTCTACTGTTGCTTCAGAAAGTGCATTTTCTACAAGTGGCAGGGTTCTAAGCGATTACAGGAATCGCTTGAAGCCCCAATCGTTGGAGATGTCCGTCTGCACGGAAGACTGGATGAAGGCCGAAGATAAGACTCAAGAAAAAGGGTTCGATACGTCTACAAGTGGAAGCAACTCGCCGAAAGAACAACAACAACAACAACAATAGCAACCAACATGATGAATTGAAGACCAACAACAACAACAACAAATTGAAGAAAATTGTAATGTATAAAAAATTGTATAAAATCTTTGTTTGTTATAAAAAATTAGGATAATTGAAGATAAGTAAAATTGTATCAAAGAAAATTGTTATAGTATAAAACAAATTTGTAGAAAATCTTTATTTCTTATTACAAATTGGGAAACTTGTATAAGTTGAAATCATATTAATAATATATATATATATGGCAATTTCACTCTTTGATTCTTATTATTATTATTACATTTTTTAATTATTATTAAAATTACATTTTTTTAAGTTAAAAGAAACAAAAATTAGACGGACCAACTCGCGAGCTGACCCGACCCGACCCGGGTGGGACCCGAATGGGTTCGCGGGTTGGGCAGGTCGATTTTTTGCAATTCCAACCCTGCCCGGCCCGGCCCGGTTGCCACTCACACCCGACCCGAACCCGCCCTAATTCGGTTCCAACCCGGACGGGTTCGACCCGACCCGGCCCGGTCGACCCGTTTGCCAACCCTAGGTATAACTCCTAAAAACGTTTTATGGTTTTCGTATGGATCCATGGCTAGGTTTCAATATTTTGTAATTTTTTCACTGTGTATTCAATCTGTATTTTTCAATTGAAATCTAACATACATATATATATATATATATATTAAATTTGGAAAAATGGGTATAGGGTATCAGGTTAAACGGGTCGAGTTTGAAGTGGGATTTGGGTTGGAAGTTTGATCTAAAGTAGTAGAGGAGTTAGGGTTTCAGATATGGTTTGGGAGAGGTGGCATCTAAGGGTGGAATAGGAGAGAGATGGGTCTAGGGTTTCGGGTACAGTTAGGGTGTGGGAAGGTGGAAGGATTTTGGCGGTTAGGTGGAGTTTAGGGATTGGGTGTTTGGGGAAGTGGTGGTGAGGTCGACAGGGCTGGTAGGGTCAACGGGAGGTTGAAGATGGAGTTAAAAGTAGGTGGGGAGGTTGAAGACAAAGTTCAGATATGCAACTTTGTGTCTGATGACAACGGCGAAATGGAAGCCCATGAAGGTGGCACGGTCGGTGGTGAGATCTAGCGGCATGGGGAGGTCGCCGGAGTTGTAGGGTCCGTGGTGAGTTGGGTTTCGTGAAGGATCTTTCTCGAGATGACGAAGAGGAGCACCATGAATCAAGGCGATGGAGATGAAAAATAGGGGATCTTGCTTGTTGTTGTTGTTGATGTTGGAAGACAGCGAAGGTGGAGTAGATTGATGTTGCTGCACGACGGATAGCTAGGGTTTTGGTAGAGGTGGTTGATGACGGTTAGGGTTTTTGGATCTTTTTGTTTGTTAACAGCTAGGTTTTTGGAGACTTGATCAGGAGAGGATATTAGGAGGTGGAGTGATTCCGATGAAGATGAGAATCACTCCACTTCGATAACAAGGATCAAATTAGTATAGGTCTTATAAGAATACTAGCTCTGATACCATGATAGAATTAGGGATGAGAAGAAATACTTCATTGATTGATTAAACTGAGTACAGTATGTCTCCTATATATAGGAGATAATGGAAGACTAAATCAATACATTATTCGATATGGGAATAAACTAATCTCTCTCATAATATAATATCTATAAAATATCTAACAATGATAAATACTGTATTATGTTGGATGTCTTATTCTATAGGAGTTGATAATTGAGATGCTAGTAATTAATGTTGGATCCAATCATCCAAAACACATGGTAGGGGATTTTATTTACAAAGGCCTAATCAATTATTTGCATCAACACAAATTAATTTGTATAATACCCTAATATGTATGTTATGTGTGTTAGGAATTGTGGCCTCAAATACACGTAGGCACGGGGTACTTGATGTTGGAGAAGAAGAGGAGAAGACAAAGAAGCAAGGAAAGACAAGCAGCAAGTAGAAGAAGAGAAGGCTGGAGGGTTGCGGTCGACCAGCTAGGGTTGCGGTCGACCGACCTAGTCGACTGGGAGTTCTTCAAGTGTATTAGTCCAACAGAGGAGAGGATGGTCAACCGATCTTGGGAGTGCAGTCGATCGGTACGCTCTCTGGATTGGTTCTACTCATTGCAGTCGACCGTCACTAGGGGTGCGGTCGATCGGCAATATCAGCTGATTGTTTTGGGCTTACGGGAGAAAGGCCCAATTTGCTAGATTTGTGTATATCCTTTAGGATTTACTTAGGGGCTATATATATGGCCATAAACTCTAGGGTTTAGTATGCTGTGATCATTATTCAACTTCAAGAGAGATTGTGCCGAGTGTTTCAAAGGTGAGAGAGAGAGATTGAGAGTTATAATCTCTTTTGTAATCTTTGTATTTCTTTGGGAATAAAAAGTATTGGTTATCTCTACATATTGGTTGTATTCTTGTGAGATCCATATATTATGGTGACTTGTTTTTAGTTCATCTATTTTTTGGGAGTTTTTATTGCTTGTGGTGCACTTCCACTATTAGCACTACGAGTTGGGAGTAGATTTCTCCGACAAGTGGTATCAGAGTAGTTGGTTCGAGATGGCCGATAACTAGATGAAGATCGAGAGATTCAATGAGAGTGACTTCGCGATGTGGAAGATTCAGATGATAGCGTATCTTCGTCAGAAAGATCTTGATGGTCCGTTGTTTGATGAGAAACCGGTAGGTGCAGACAAGGATGTGAAGGTCTTGGCAGAGTGGAATTGTTTGGATCAGAAGGCACTGGGCAGATTCAGTTGGGGCTGAGTAGGAAGGCATTATTTCATATCTCAAAGGCAAAGACCACAACGGAGGCTATGGAGATTCTCACAGATATGTATGAGAAACCGTCGGCATCTAATCAAATTCTTCATCTGAAGAAATTGGTTAATATGAAGTTAAAGGAAGGGGGTTCTGTAGCAGAGCATGTGAACAATTTCTGTATGGTTTACAACCAGATGGAAGCTTCAGGTTTGAAGTTTTCAGAGAGGGAGCAGTCATTGTTACTTCTGTCTACTTTACCCGATAGTTATGGTACGGTGGAATAGACTATTACAGGCACTATGACAGATTCGACGATTCTACAAGATGTGGTGAGTAGCATTCTGAACAAGGAGGTAAGAAGGGTGAGAAATGGTGAATATCCATCATAATCTTCTAGAGATTCCACCATGTACGTTGAGAAGAGACGTGGAAGATCTATGAGCAGTCGAAGAAGAAAGGATCAGAGTAGTTCATCTGAGAGTGGGTCTGATGACAGCGATGGGGGACATGGGCCTGAGAGTTGGTATTGTCACAAGAAGGATCACATGATGCGTAGTTGTAAGGCTTATATGAAGAAGAAGCAGGAGAAACCGAAGAGAGATACTCCAAAGGAAGCTTAAGTTGGGCTTGTTGAGGATCTATGCTTATCAGCTCGGGAGGAGTTGGGCACTCAAGATTGGTGTATTGATTTGCGCTCCGAGGAGAGAGGTGTGATGACTATAAGGAGGGTTCTTTTGGAGATGTGATCGTGGGGAATGGTCACCGATGTCCTGTACTGGGTTGGTACTGTTCGTGTGAATACCATTGATGATCAAAGTGCCGTCTTGCGGGAGACAAGACATGGATTTGAAGGAAAATCTTATCTCGATTGGAAGGCTAGACAAAGAGGGGTTGTCTACTACAATTGGTAGTGGGGACTGGTGTATTGCTGCAGGATCAAGGGTGATTGCAAAAGGGAAGCGTGAGGGAACACTTTATTTGCTTAGAGACATGATAGACGTTTCTCAGCCAGAATCGAGTAGTAGGTTATGTGGGGTGCAACCGAGTTCTTTCAGTTGTAGAGGGGAGGTTACGAATTTAGTGGGAGCTGCTGGCCATGGAAGTGATCCTAGAGGGCAAGATGTTACTGCGGTGAGGGTACTTTGCGAATTGTCAGTTGAAGCTTCAAGTCGCTCTTGTGTGATAGAGAGCACTGGTATCGATATGCTGGGTGATGTCGATGAGAGTAACTGAATTGGGACTGTAGAGATTGAACAGTCTGCAGAGTTTGTGGAGGTGTCGTCCACGGAGGTTTCTAGTGCAGAGGGTGTATTGAGAGGCTTCGAACCATGTCCGGTGTTAATGGAGATCTTGCGAGGTGGGGAGTCTCATAACACGGAATCCGACACGGGAGGTTGTTTCTCCGGTATTTGTACTCTATGCGATTGGTGGAGCACATTCTTCATGAGGCGATGGGGGGTGGTTGGTGCACTCCACGTGGTGGAGTGGTGGAGGTGCTCTTCATGATAGTGGGGAGTACTTGGGTCTTCCATGAAAGTGGGAGATGACAGAGATAATGCGAGGAAAGATTGCAATAACTTTGAAGCGTTGTGTATTTGGTCCAAGTGGGAGATTGTTAGGAGTTGTGGCCTCAAATACACGTAGGCACGGGGTACTTGAAGTTGGAGAAGAAGAGGAGAAGACAAAGAAGCAAGGGAAGACAAGTAGCAAGTGGAAGAAGAAAAGTCTGGAGGGTTGCGGTCGACCGGCTAGGGTTGTAGTCGACCGACCCAGTCGACTAGGAGTTCTTCGAGTGTATTAGTCCAACAGAGGAGGGGACGGTCGACCGACCTTGGGGGTGCAGTCGATCGGTCCGCTCTCTGGGTTGGTTCTGCACATTGCAGTCGACCGTCACTAGGGGTGCGGTCGACCGGCAATGTCGGCTGATTGTTTTGGGCTTACTGGAGAAAGGCCCAATTTGCTAGATTTGTGCATATCCTTCAGGGTTTACTTGGGGGCTATATATATGGCCATAAAGTCTACGGTTTAATATGCTGTGATCATTATTTAACTTCAAGAGAGATTGTGCCGAGTGCTTCAAAGGTGAGAGAGAGAGATTGAGAGTTGTAATCTCTTTTGTTATCTTTGTATTTCTTTGGGAATAAGAAGTATTGGTTATCTCTGCATATTGGTTGTGTTCTTGTAAGATTCATATATTGTGGTGACTTGTTTTTGGTTCATCTATTTCTTGGGAGTTTCTATTATTTGTGGTACACTTTCGCTATTAGTATTACGAGTTGCGAGTAGATTTTCCCGACAATATGTACATCTTTTTGTATGAAAGTTCAAACATTTTTCAAAACATCAAAAATCTATTCTATTATTGAAAACCTAATTTGAATTTGTGAAAAGAAAATTTTTATCTAGAAGTGTATCTCTTTTTTCTCCTCCAATTTCTGTTATATCAAATGACCACAAACGTACGGCCTTTCATTTTCATGTGCTCAGCTAAAAGGTTTACAGACTTGAACATGACATCTCTCGTTTTATTATTTGAACTGGATCTCCAATCTACGTATGCGTGCAGGAACATTCTTTTTTTGAAAAGACACTCTTTCTTATGCAGTGAAAAGAAATATAATGATTTTATTGAAATAAAAAGGTGAGTTTTCTTGAAATGGACTAAACGTGCACTATTTTCTTTTTCGCTTTCCTCAAGGCGTTGCACCTACGTAATAGACAGAGGCACGAACAATTGAAACTTGTTAAAATTTGTACACCCTTATGATCAATCCCGATTTTGTCCTTTCCTATGATAAGTATTGTTTGCAAGACTTCGAAGTATCCATGGTCGGAATTTATTGTATAACTCAAAGGTGTAGAAATAATATCCCACAAACAACTTCAAACAAAAGATGCTAAGGACATAAACTAATACTGTACACTTTTCAACCGCCCATCCAGGTACACTTGCACCGTACACTAGAGAGACGATTTGCACAAGTTCGCAAAAGAGTAGGAGTGGCATCCGATTCCACAAGGCCGGGCCGGGCCGGGTCGAAAATCCACGGTTTTGGCCCGGTCCCGGGCCACAGCGGGCTGGGTAGAGGGGAGAAGCAGGTCGGGCCAGGCTAGGCCAGGGGGGGGGACCAAACCTATTGGTCTGGGGCCGGGCCGGTGCGGGTTCACAGAATTTTGAGTTGATTTTTTTTCCTTTCTTTTCGTTTTTCTTTTTTGAGTAAAAAGATAAAAGGAAGAGGTTGATTAAGACACAAATTGTAAAAACATAGAGATAAAAAAGAAATTCATAAATTAAATTATTTTAATGAACTACAAAATCACATACATAATCAAATAGAGAAGTAATATTTCATACATATATTATCAAATTACAATATGAGGAAAATATTTCTATTTAGAGATCGCGATGACCTCTATCTAGATTGATGAGAAGACATTCTACTACGGTAGTGTAGTTCTACTTAACCTAAATATAGAATCTCATCCTCCTAAAATTTTCAATTATTTACAATATATGATTCGTAGTGCACTTCTAGTAGATCTTCAATCGTCGCTACTTGTTGAGTCGTTTTGTACTTCTTGTAGTACATTTTGGGTCCGCTCTTCCGCTTTCATCCAATCTTCCGTGCATACAAGTATCTCAAATTCATCGATGTCAAGCAATTTCTGTTTGGGCTCATTATCCTGCCATCAAGAGAAAAATCACATTCCGAAGTAACAGTTGACACCGGTGAATCTTTAGCTATACGAGAAATAATAGGAAAAATATTTCATTATTTTTCCAAAAAGTTAATACATCAACTATATCATCAATGGGAGATTGTGTATTATATCAACTCAACTCATTTGGTGAATTAGTTCTTGTTTTTTTTTTAAAAAAAATTTAATGAGATTTAAAACACTACAAGTTGCAAGACCTTTCCCATTTGATATAGAAGAAGAAGAACTAATATTATGTGTTTGTGTAGTATTAGATGAAAAAAACCTTTCGTTACTATCATATAAATTATTCAAAACATGTTCAAATTGTGTAGTAAAAAAACATATTCAAAATATTGTATTTCTTCTTGTGGAGCATAAAATCTATGAAGAGAAATATATGTGAATAGTGCTAATTCAAAAAATTAAAGAAATACAAAAATACTATATGACTGTAGAATGTATGTTTGAAGAATGAGAGTAGAGAGTGTTGAGAGATTGTTGTTGATTGTTGTTGATGTTGATCCTTGCAATTCTTGTTGTTGATGTTGATCCTTGCAATTGTTGTTGTTTGTTGTTGATTTGTTGAGAGAGAATAGAGAGAGTTGAGTGAATTTGTGAGGAGAAATGAATGAAATGAGGTTGTATATATAGACAACGGAACCCAGTTCACCGGGGCGGCCTTCCGAGCACTATGTGAAAACCTTGCCATCCAACACCAGTTCTCTTCCGTTTCCCATCCCCAGTCGAATGGCCAAGCCGAAAATGCTAACCGAAAGATCCTCTCCGGCATTAAGAAGAGATTGGATAAATGTTCCAAAAGCTTATGGGTCGATCAGCTTCCCAACGTGCTGTGGAACTACCGCACCACAAAATGGACCCCCACAGGAGAGAGCCCATTTAATCTCACCTATGGGTCCGAGGCCATCATCCCCCTAGAAGTCGGAATACCCTCTCCTCGTCTAATAGCATATGAAGAAGAACAAAATGTCAGAGAGCTCTGAGCAAATCTAGACCTGATAGATGAGATCCGAGAAAGAGCCGCCTTTCGTCAACAAAGCTACCGAAGAAGAATCGAGCTGGCATACAACAAGAGAGTCCGTCCTACGGACCTCAAAGAAGGGGACCTGGTCCTCAGAAAGTTAGCCATCTCGTTCCCAGGTCAGAAGAGCAAATTGGCCCCAAATTGGGAGGGACCTTACAAGATCGCAAAAGTGGTTCGGCCCGGCACATACAGACTAGAAGATCTCGAAGGCAGGGAGATCCCCAGACTTGGAATGCCGACCATCTCTTAAAATACCAAGAGATGGCACCAACGCCTATCTTTGTATTTTGGAGATGTCGAACCGTTCCACTCCTATTAATTGTAATGTTTTCTTTTATTTCTCTCTTGTAATAACGGCTCACAACTTTAGAAGCAGCAGACCATTACTCATCAATAAAGAAAGCTTTTTCATATTTTACTTGTAAAAATTATTACTTCTCTCTGCCTTTACTCTTCGCTCTACCGATGGTTCGGAGTCCAAAACTTGGCTCGAGTCTACTTCGCAAGCTCGCTCTTAAGAGAGCTAGAAGGAGGTCGCCATTCGGAACTGCTCCCACAACCGTTGAACTACTCTACCGATGGTTCGGAGTCCAAAACTTGGCTCGAGTCTACTTTGCAAGCTCGCTCTTAAGCGAGCTAGAAGTAGGTCGCCATTCAGAACTGCTCTACTTTGCAAGCTCGCTCTTAAGCGAGCTAGAAGTAGGTCGCGCATTCAGAACTGCTTCCACAACCGTTGAACTACTTTATCGATGGTTCAGAGTCCAAAACTTGGCTCGAGTCTACTTCGCAAGCTCGCTCTTAAGCGAGCTAGAAGTAGGTCGCCATTCAGAACTGCTCCCACAACCGTTGAACTACTTTACCGATGGTTCGGAGTCCAAAACTTGGCTCGAGTCTACTTCGCAAGCTCGCTCGTAAGCGAGCTAGAAGGAGGTTGCCATTCGGAACTGTTCCCACAACCGTTGAACTACTCTACCGATGGTTCGGAGTCCAAAACTTGGCTCGAGTCTACTTCGCAAGCTCACTCTTAAGCGAGCTAGAAGTAGGTCGCCATTCAGAACTGCTCCCACAACCGTTGAACTACTTTACCGATGGTTCGAAGTCCAAAACTTGGCTCGAGTCTACTTCGCAAGCTCGCTCGTAAGCGAGCTAGAAGTAGGTCGCTATTTGGAACTGCTCCCACAACCGTTGAACTACTCTACCGATGGTTCGGAGTCCAACACTTGGCTCGATTCTACTTCGCAAGTTCGCTCGTAAGCGAGCTAGAAGTAGGTCGCCATTCGGAACTGCTGCCCACAATCGTTGAACTACTCTACCGATGTTCGGAGTCCAACACTTGGCTCGATTCTACTTCGTAAGTTCGCTCGTAAGCGAGCTAGAAGTAGGTCGCCATTCGGAACTGCTCCCACAACCGTTGAACTACTCTACCGATGGTTCGGAGTCCAACACTTGACTCGATTCTACTTCGCAAGTTCGCTCGTAAGCGAGCTAGAAGTAGGTCGCTATTCGAAGCTGCTCCCACAACCGTTGAACTACTCTACCGATGGTTCGGAGTCCAACACTTGGCTCGATTCTACTTTGCAAGTTCGCTCGTAAGCGAGCTAGAAGTAGGTTGCCATTCGGAACTGCTCCCACGACCGACGAGCAACTCTAACGGTGGTTCGGAGTCCAGCGATCGGCTCGACCGCATTCACTCAACACCCCGAGCCGAGAAGACGAGGAACCGACCCTCGTATATGGAGAAAAATTCTGCCGAACCGGTTTCACCGTTAGATCACCTCAAAGTCTGTGCTAGGGCTTGATAAGCGGATCAGATCGTGCCATGTGTCCACAAAACGACAAGATAGTGTTTTCTTGGAACTCATGCCTCCCGCCTCGTGATACGTACCACGATCATGATCGACCGTCTAGATTGTGCCACGTGGACTAAGTCTGAAGTCCGAGCTATCGCACCTCGGAAGCGCAAAGTCACCTCGGTATACTCCGAGCAAAAAACTAAAGTTCCGCAGCTAAAGCACTCGAAGAAGATAACTAGGGGTCCTTATGGTTCGAGTAAGGCAACTACGGCACAACAATGAGCAAAGCAACATCGATTTTATTAAAACAACGTGAAAGATTTACAAGGCAAAGAGTTACAGCGAAAAAACAATTTAACAAATTTACATGGTATGTCATTACAACAAGGAGAATGACGCAAGTCTAAAGCTCGATGCAACGCGTTCAGTGCCTCCTCGGAACAGGGACGTTCCGATTTAGAGACAATCGGGGTTTCCATCTTTTCATCTCCGAGCTTGTCTCTAGGCCGACGAACTGGGATGCCGCCTCGCCGCTGATCCTAATGGTGGCGCCGACCGAGGCTCCACTCGAGCTAACAGCTACTCTGCTTTGTGCGTTGGCTGCTGTCCGACCAATGACTTGACGACGAGTCGCGAGCTCGTAAAAGGTGATCCCTCGCTCTATCTCCTCGCGAGTACACGAGGTGCTGCGAACATTAGCCCTCACGGGCTGAGGCTTCAGTCGAACCATTATCTTGAATCGAGGGAGTTTCGCCGAACCGTGACACTCAACACTATCAGATATAATACGACGTAAGTTAGTCACCTCGATGCTCTTGTCGACCGTGACCCTCTGCAGCTGCTCGACCTTCTTTGCGAGCTCGTCTCGCTCGGCCTGCGCCAAGGCTAGCTCCTCCTCCTTCGTCGAGAACTCCTCCTCGACTATTCGTAGGTGATGCACCTCGGCCAGCAGCTCACTGTACTTCTTCTCTACGTTGAGCGACACTCTCCGGATCAACTCGATCTCACCCTCGAGTCGAGCCTCGCGAGATTGCTTAAACAGCTCGGCACGACGCCGAGCCGCTACGGTATTTGGGGCATGTTCGAGGATCTGAAATACAAGAACGTCACAAATTGGGAGACTACGGACCGACCCAAACACTTGCACAAATTTGAAATAAGCATTCATAAAGGAAGAAGCGGTGGCCAGTCCGCAAAAAGGCATTACATTTTTAAAAGAAGCAAAAAGATTACAAAAAGACGAGGAGATCAGGAGTCCACCTGCGTCGTCGGCTCAACCACAGGCGCTTCGCCAGACGGCCCCTCATCTCCCACCCCGACCTGGGGGTTGGTCACATCCACCTCGGCAACCACCTCCTCATCGTCGTCGCCCTCTCCCTCATCACCTTCGCCTTCCTCCTCCTCGCCATCTGGTGCGGATCCAGGCCACAGCCTGTAGCCAACCTGCTGAAAGCCGGGGATGCGGTCCTGGACATGGTCGAGCGCCATCTGGCAGGACCTCTCCATGTTCGTGGCCATATGCTCCTTCGCCTCGGCCTCCACCTCGGCCCTGATCTTCGTCGCCAAGGCGTCCTTCTCTGCCTTCGTCTCTGCCAGAGCCTTAGCCGATGCCGCCAACTCCTCGGCAACCGTTAGCAACCTTGGCGACCTCTTCGGCGAGCCGCCCCTTAGTCTTCTCCAGGTCCGCCTCAAGGTCTGCGACCCGGACCTCCAAGCCATCGGCTCGCCTCTGCTCCGCTTCGAGCTGCTGAACCACCTTCATCTTGTCCGCCCCTATCCTTATCACAGGCGGCCTTCAACTCCTTCTCCTGTTCGGCGAACGCTTCAAGGAGGTGGTTGAAGTGACAAGTAGCCTGTCGAAACGAAAAGATAGAACAAAGTGAGTGCCGGACAGAAGACTTGAAAAAATTCTACAGAAAAGGTACACGCGACTTACCGATACAAGCGACCGGGCGATCTCATAAGTGTCGTCGCCAACCGTCCCCGCCTTCAGCGCGGCTTGGTCCTTCGGGGTCGCCAAGTGCTTCACGGCCTGCATCGAAATCTACGAATTCCCAAGGAAGCCATCGTATTTCTTGATCCGCCAGTCCGGAACGAACAGTTGCTTATGCTGTTCGGTCAAGATCACCTCAGTCTCAGCGGTCAGCGACGGAGCCTGAAGCGACAATGCCGCCGAGACGTTGAAGGCCTCACCGGCCGCGGAATAAGCAGCAAGAGCCAAAGACTCGGCGACAACAACCACGGTTGGCGAGGGGACCTCAGCGACGGGGGGAGGCGGAATAACTGCCGAAGCTACCTTGGGAGGCCGACCTGACGAGGCGGTCGTGCTCGGCCTCTTCCTCTTCCTTCCATCAGCCACCTTACCCCTCTCGTTCATCATGGCCGTAAAGTCCATCTTCGGCGCTTCTGTACCAAACAACAAACAAATTGAAAGTTAATGAAACGAGCTAAAAACTTGAAAAAAATTGCGAGATGTCAGGAGCGTACTCGGGTCGATCGGACTAAGGCCTGACCCGTGTAGCACCTCCTCGGTCATCTCCCTCCAGCTCAACATTGGGAGGGCCATGATCTTCCCCACCACTTCCTCCTCGGCCGCAGACAGTTCTGGGTCGGCCCTCGCGAACTTTGGCACCTCTACCTTCCACCGGCTCGGAACTTGCAGCATCGACGGCTCCCTCAATATGAAGAACTTCTCCTTTCAGCCTTTGATCGAGTCCGAGTTTTCTATAATTCGAACGCCTTTCCTCGGTGCCAGGTAGTAGCGATGCTCGGTCTTGTGCATCCGGTTTATCCGATACATGCTTCAGAAGATCGTCAGGTCTGGTTCGACCTCGGCGTTGCGGCACTGCAGCAGGAAGGCATTCACATGGCGCCACGTGTTCAGTATAAATTGGGTCGGCGCAAGGCAATACCACCCGAGGACCTGACGAATGAAAGGGTGCAGGGGAAAGCGTAGTCTGGTGTTCAGAGAGTCGTAGTCGAACATGCACATATCCGACGATGACAGCTTGAAGTTCGCTCGCATCCCAGGGCCGGAGAGAATGAGCTTGTACTTCGGAGGGATGGCAAACCCTTTTCTGATCCGGAGCAGGTCCCTCTCGGACAGCACCGATCCAATCTCGTCAGCCTTGGTGGCAGAACTAGGTTGTTCTCTTCGTAAACTTCCGATTGACCTATGATCGCCTTCTTCATAAGGTCGCCCTCGTATTGCCTAACCCCAGCATGCCCGGACAGTACACAAGGGTACCGGCCCATCTCAGGAGCTTGCCTCGGATTCTCCACAATCTCCTCGACTACAGGAGATTGGGCCACTACCCTCTTCTTCTTCTTCTTTGCCTCGGCCACAGACGGCTCGCCCACCTGCTTCCCCTTCCTTCGGATCTCCATCTGCCTCCTTTCCTCGGCACCATTATCGCCCGAGGACGAGGCCTCACTCCCTGAGTCAACCCTTGACATATCTAGAAAAAGGCTAAGGCAAGTAAACTAACCTTGAAGTGACGTTCACGGTCGGAATAAGATCGCCGGAAATCGCCTGGCCCACGCGACAGCTAACGTAACCGCCTCGGAGCAAAAATTGCCGCTAGCAGAGAACGCAGAGAGCGAAAGTGAAAGTTTGGAGTAAAAAGTGAAATGAACTTGGGGGTGGGGGAGTGAAAGCTTATAACCTAGTGTGATGTTGGGCTTCCTTGGGAATCTAAAAAGCCCACTAAGAAGCCAAAGCGCCAAGCGGAGAGTTGCGACGTTTCGAAAGCAAAGACTCCTCAAATCACTTAAGTCCACAACTCGGCCACCGGTCTGCCGAGCCGGGCTATCGAGCATCTTGGCTGAGCAACCGAGCTACTGAGTCCCTTCAAAATGTCCAACTCCATCCCTCGGCTAAACAGCACCGAGCCTCCAAACCGAGGGGACGAAGAACCGAACCTCATATATGGAGAAAATCCTACCGAGGCTGAATCATCGTCGGATCTCTCCAAAATTCTTGTTAAGACACGATGGACGGTTCAGATTGCGCCACGCTCACAAAACGACAAAATAACGTTTTCTCGTGATCTAAACCCAGTCCTCGTGGTTCACGCAATGATGGATGCTCCAGATCTGACCACGTGTACCTTCCGAGCTTCCTGCCACCGGTCTGCTTAGCCGAGATACTGAACAGCTTGGCTAAGCAGCCGAGCCACTGGGTCAGAGGGTGGCGACGCTCCAGAGCCAAGATGCTTCAAAACGTCTAACTCCATACCTCGGCTAAATTGCACCGAGCCTCCGAACCGAGGGGACGAGGAACCGACCCTCATATATGGAGAAAAATCCTACCGAGGCTGAATCATCGTCGGATCTCTCCAAAATTCGTGTCAAGACACGATGGACGGTTCAGATTGTGCCACGCTCACAAAACGACAAAATAACATTTTCTCGTGATCTGAACCCAGTCCTCGTGATTCACGCAATGATGGACGCTCCAGATCTGACCACGTGTACCTTCCGAGCTTCCTGCCACCGGTCTGCTTAGCCGAGCTACTGAATCGCTTGGCTAAGCAGCCGAGCCACTGGGTCGGAGGGTGGCGATGCTCCAGAGCCAAGATGCTTCAAAACGTCTAACTCCATACCCCGGCTAAATGGCATCGAGCCTCCGAACTGAGGGGACGAGGAACCGACCCTCATATATGGAGAAAAATCCTACCGAGGCTGAATCATCGTCGGATCTCTCCAAAATTCGTGTCAAGACACGATGGACGGTTCAGATTGCGCCACGCTCACAAAACAACAAAATAATATTTTCTCGTGATCTGAACCCAGTCCTCGTGATTCACGCAATGATGGACGCTCCAGATCTGACCACGTGTACCTTCCGAGCTTCCTGCTACCGGTCTGCTTAGCCGAGCTACCTGAACAGCTTAGGCTAAGCAGCCGAGCCACTAGGTCGGAGGGTGGCGACGCTCCAAAGCCAAGATGCTTCAAAACGTCTAACTCCATACCTCGGCTAAATGGCACCGAGCGTCCGAACCGAGGGGACGAGGAACCGACCCTCGTATATGGAGAAAAAATTTGCCGACCCTCCTCAGCCGTTAGATCTTGTCAAAAAACGCGCTCGTCATGATGGACGGCTCAGATCTTGCCACGTTCACTAAACGACAAGATAGCGTTTTTTGGGGATTCGCGCCGAGATGGACGCTCAGGATCATGCCACGTAGTTCGGCCGATTCCGAGCTATGCGCCGAGCTGCCGAGCCGAGGGGACGAGGAACCGACCCTCGTATATCGAGAAAAAATCCACCGACCCTCCTCAGCCGTTGGATCTTGTCAAAAAACGCGCTCGTCATGATGGACGGCTCAGATCTTGCCACGTTCACTAAACGACAAGATAGCATTTTTTGGGGATCCGCGCTGAGATGGACGCCCAGGATCATGCCACGTAGTTCGGCTGATTCCGAGCTATGCGTCGAGCTGCCAAGCCGAGGGGATGAGGAACCAAACCTCGTATATGGAGAAAAAATCCGCCGACCCTCCTCAGCTGTTGGATCTTGTCAAAAAATGCGCTTGTCATGATGGACGGCTCAGATCTTGCCACGTTCACTAAACGACAAGATAGCATTTTTGGGGACGCCCAGGATCATGCCAAGTAATTCGGCTGATTCCGAGCTATGCGCCGAGCTGCCGAGCCGAGGGGACGAGGAACCGACCCTCGTATATGGAGAAAAAATCCGCCGACCCTCCACAGCCATTGGATTTTGTCAAAAAACGCGCTCGTCATGATGGACGGCTCAGGTCTTGCCACGTTCGCTAAATGACAAGATAGCGCTTTTTGGGGATCCGCGCTGAGATGGACGCTCAGGATCACGCTACGTAGTTCGGCAGATTCCGAGCCATGTGCCGAGCTGCCGAGCCAAGGAGACGAGGAACCGACCCTCGTATACGAAGAAACTATCTGCCGAGGAAGGCGGATCGTCCGATCACCCAAAAAATCACGCTCGGCGCTGATAGAGGGCCCAGATCGCGCCACGCCATAAATAGGTATTAAAAATTAGTTTTTATTTATTTTAATCGTTTTATTTATTTAAAAATTGCGAAAAAATTACAAAAATTACAAAAAATTCTAAAAAATTAACTAGAAATTCTAGAAAATAATTATAAATTCGGGAAAATATTTTTAAGCCCCTGAACGAATAATTATTGCCTAGAATGTGTTGATAAGACCCCCGAACGACTGGTTAACACATCGCAAAATTAAATAAATAATCCGAAAAAATAGATAAAAACCGCCAGATATCCAGAGAAGCTCAAGAACAGCTTACAGCTTGAAAAATCACCTTACTACCCCATTCGAGACTCAAAACCCTCCGTTTGGACTCCGATACAACTCCACTAGCCATTAAAACAGTAAAACTACTCCTCAAAGGCTGATCAAACTCAGTCTTCGGGAGTGGGGGGCTCGTGATATGGCTAAAAATGGGGTTAAATCGGAACCGTCCAAATCGGGCACGAATCTTGAAGCCTAGGGGCAAAACGGTAATTTCACCTTCCAACGGGTCTGAAGCGGGTACTGGTTTTCTCCCTCAAATACCCACTTATCCGTGAACAGATCCGCTTCAACTGGGTGCGGATTTCAACCCGCAGCAAATTCGGTCCAGAAGGGATAGAATTAGGGTTTCTGATTAAATCCTAATCAACGGCTCTGATTCATATCTATCCCTTCACTGGGGATTAGGGATCACATTCCTTATCTAACCACAGGGGGATTACATTCCTAATCTGATCCTAGCGGCGCCTATAAATACCCCCCATCCATCTCCATTAAGAGGTAATCAATCTTTTTCCAGTTTTTGCGCTCTCATAATCAATCCTGATTACTGACTTGAGCATCGGAGGGTGCGTCACCGGGAACAACCCCGGTGTCTCGCACTTTTTGCTGGTATACGGCAGGAGTCAGCGTCAAACTCCGACGGAACAGGTATACAGGTTTTCTATTCAGTTTTCCTAAGAATCCACAAATACTATCTGTTTGCCCCCACACCAAATTTAGTGGCAACATAGTCTATATTTGAGATTGGTTTGATTTTTTTATTAAGGGTTGAGATGGAATGAGCTTATTGGAATTGTTTCGTGTAACATCCCGGACGGATATTACCGTATATAAATTATTATTTTATTATTATTTTGTTTTAATTCTAAAATTAGAATATTTTGGTGATTTTCACCCGGTTTGTCCATAGACATTATCGGTATCCAGATATCGGTCAGTATACATCCGTATTGTATCAAATTGATACCGTGATCTTCCGAACTAATAATAGAATTTATTTTATTATTATTTCCGAGATTAAATTATTTTTACACGGATTATGCGAAGATTTTCGGTATACATACATATATGCGCACATACGCGTAGTATGTCGATTAGTACACTGTACAAAGTATATGGTATGTATTTTATGGATAAAATTGTTCTCCTTGTCATGACAATCCTAATTAGATAGTTAGGATTGTAGGAGAATTAAACATAGGATTAAGAATGTACATGAGAGAATTAGGAGAAATTTTCTAGAAGCAATCTACCTCACATAACACCTCCCCCACATTCACCTCCACCTCACCCCTACCCTACCCTCCTACATGGCATGGCCGGCCCCCAAAAGAAGGAATGGTTTTTGTGCAATTGTGTGGGTGCACATTGCAAATATCCACCCTTCTCTCCTCCTATAAATACCCCCTCCTTCTCCTCCTTCTCTCATTTTAGAAAACAAAAAGAAAGAAAGAAAAGAAAGGAAAAGAAAGAGAGAACCTAATGTTAACTTGAGAGTTTTGTTTTGTAGATTGTTTAGAAGCTTTCTAAAAGCTAGGGGAAGGAGAAGTTTCTAGCTAGCAAGTTCTTCCAACAAAGAGAACTAGGTGGGGGTTTCTTCACACTTCTTTATTTGATTGTTGTTTGTTTGTTTGTTTGTTTTGTTGTTTGACTTCTCCTTCTACCTTCTTGTTTTGTTTTGTTTTTTGGGTTTGTTCTTGTGAATGGGTGTGTGTGAATGTTGTGATAAATAAAAGAAAGAAAGAAGGTAGTAGTAGTAACTACAAAAGAACATATAAAGATCACATCTTTATTATTGTAATTGTTGTTCTATGTATGATTGTGGACTAAAAAGATATATTGCATATAATCTTGAACATACAACCGATTGAGGGTTGTAGGACTTGTAGGAATTGGCATATGAACATTTTTACAACCATTGTGGGTTGTAGGACTTTGATTAAACTTGGACTAATAATAAATAAGCATATGTTGTTGTAATTTTCTTTATTGAATAAAAAGATCTTTTCTTTTTATTGATCACTAGTGTAGATTAAAAAGATCTTCTCTTTTTTATTAATCACTAGTTGTGGAATTAAAAAGATCTCTCTTTTTACTAAACACTAGTTGTAGATTAAAAAGATCTTCTCTTTTTATTAATCACTAGTTGTAGAATTAAAAAGATCTTTCTTTTTTACTAAACACTAGTTGTAGATTAAAAAGATCTTTTCTTTTTATTAATCACTAGTTGAAGAAATATTAAAAAGATCCTTTCTTTTAATCACTAGTTGTAGAAATAATAAAAAGAGATCTTTTCTTTCATATTTACTAGTTGTAGAGTAAAATGAAATAAAAAATGATCTTTCTTTATCACTAGTAATAATAAAGACTAGTAAGTAACTAAGTAGTAGCATGCTAAAATAAAGTAGTAATAGTATGTGATTAAATGAGGTAGTAGTAGCATGTATGTTGATTAATAAAGTAGTAGTATGTTGATTAAAGGAAGAAGTGGTAGTAAGTAGTATACATGTTTTATGTCCATAAAGTAGTAGTAGTAGTAAGTTGTATGTTGTGTTCTTGATGAGAATGAAGTAGTAGTAGTAGTAGTAGATAATTGTGTGTTATGTTTTGATTAAAATAGGAGTAGTAGTAGTAGTAGTAAAATATTGTAGGATCACTTCTAAAAATATTTAGAAGCCATATTCATGCTTCAAATGTTGTAGGATCACTTCTAAAAATGTTTAGAAGCAATACCCATGCTTCAAATGTTGTAGGATGCTTAATAAAAATATCCTATCATGCTATTTCATGTTAGAATGTTGTAGGACTTTTTCTAAAAATATCCTACCATGTTTTCATGCTTAATTAGTTGTAGGATGTCTTCTAAAAATATCTTACCATGTTTTCATGCTTAATTAGTTGTAGGATGTCTTCTAAAAATATCCTACCATGTTTTTATGCTTAGTTAGTTGTAGGATTTCTTCTATAAATATCCTATCATGTTTAGAATATTGTAGGATTTCTTCTATAATTATCCTATCATGTTTAGAATGTTGTAGGATTATTTCTAAAAATATCCTATCATGCTTTTATACTTGAAATGTTGTAGGATGATTTCTAAAAATATCCTACCATGCTTTATGTTTAGAATATTGTAGGATTATTTCTAAAAATATCCTATCATGCTTTTATACTTGAAATATTGTAGGATTCAATCTAAGAGTTTCCTACCATGTTTAGATCTACTCATTTATGCTTAGAATGTTGTAGGACACAATCTAAGAGTTTCCTACCATGCTTAGATTATTCTATTTATGCTTAGAATGTTGTAGGATACAATCTAAGAGTTTCCTACCATGCTTAGATTATTCTATTTACGCTTGGAATGTTGTAGGATGCAATCTAAGAGTTCCTACCATGTTTAGATTAATTGTGCCTAGAATGTTGTAGGATCTATGATAAGATTACTTACCATACTAGAAGTATATATACATATATACTTAGGAATGTTGAATATTCATACTATTAGTTACCCATGTTTAGTAAAACATTCATGATTAGTAGTTATTTATGCTTAATAAAGATTCATGCTATGTTAGTAGATGATCACGATTCATGCTAAGTAAGTAGGTATCATGCTAATTATTGATCATGTTAAGATAATGACATCCATACTATGATATTCATGCTTAGAGTAAAGGAACTACCCATGGCTAGTTGTAGTGATTTTATGTTGCGTTCTATACCATGCTAAAGTTCAAATACTCGCTTAAAATATTGTAGGAGTAGTGTTAGAACTACCTACTATGCCTTGGAATGTTGCTTGTTCATACTAGTTGGGTTGTGGTGATTAGTCATGATAAGTAGTAAGCTTCCATGATCAATTTGTAACCTACGCTTGACTATAGTGGACTTCATGTCTAGGTCGTAAGCGATTTTCATGCTTGAGCTTGATGTAAGCGTAAGCATTAATCACATTCATACATAGGAGTATCATGGTGGTTGTGTTACATGATTGGATTACCGTAGGAAGATGCTTACGAGTGTATGTCATGCTTAAGGCATTATAGGTCGAAGTAATAAGATCGGGAAGATCACTAGTGATAGTTAGTTGATAAAGGCCGTTTTGTCGCCTTCGGTTCTTCCTTAGTAGAATACCGATCATAGACTACTAGTAGATTCCTCTGTTGCTTCTAATAATAGATGACCAAGTTGTTAGTAAGCACGTTTGGTTGCTTCTAGGATTGATTACCTGTATGGTTGTTTGCACATGGTTATGCTCGTACGTGGCTCGATTGGCCCGTATGTAGCTGTGGGTCTCAGACGTAGCTTAGTTGGCTCGTATGTAGGTTGTTGTCTCGTACGCGGCTCGACTGGCCCGTGCGTAGCTGTTGGTCTCATACGCGGCTTATTTGGCTGGTATGCACGTGGTTATCTCCTACGAGGCCCGCCTGGCTCGTAGGTAGTTATTGTTTCATACGTAGCTTAATTGGCTCGTATGTGGTTGTTACTCGTGTATAGCTTGTTGGCTAGTACACGGTTCGTTGTGCTCGTCTAGGGTGATATTACCACCCTAAGGGCTATCGACCGTCAAGACATATGATTTCTACCCTAAGGAACTGTGGAGGAGTCACTCCTTGTGTACCGTCGAATCTTAACCAGGGTAGGTTAATCGAGGACCGGAGTATAGACAGAATCCAAGTCTAGGGTAGCAGCATGCGTGTATATTCGCACGGCCAAAGTCTTGGATCGATGAGCCACGAACCGGATCCTGAGGGATTCTGGTAAGTCTAGGTTGAGCAGCCTAGTAGAGTTGTCTTGTGAAGCCTAATTTAAGACCTAGCATGTTGTGTTTATAATATTGTCATCCCTAGGATTGTTCGAGTCAGGGACATCATTAGGGTAGTGACTTACAAGGATCATTTGAACCCTTGCCAGGAGAGAGGAGTCAGTTGTAGGGGGGCCCTTACACTAACTCGTCCCTTGAGGTAGATCATAGGTGGTGTATTGGGTTGTACCTTCCCGTCAAAGGGATACGCACGGTGCCGTCTCACAAGTTGAGGACAAGGGTTGCGTATCTCGCTCTGTTAATTTCTGAGGTACCGTGGCTGGGGGTGCCACAGGATGCATTGTGCAGTCCTGCGCTTGCGATACCCCAGAGGGTACCACAGGGTAGGCTTTGCGCTACCCTGCGCTTGCGAAACCCTATAGTTGATTTTGGAATGACGCCCGATACGTTGGGTTCGTCTATTTGGAGAGAGGTCCGGTTGGCCGGGTCGCAGTGGCGAACATAGACACCACTGGCGAAATGCAATAGTGGGACTTGACCACATCTGCAACCTCATTAGCCATGTGTAGGTGTCGGGAATAGGTTGAGTACAATTAGAAGTTCATAACGCGGGTTCCAATCACTATATATGGAGAAACGGCTTGAGATGGGGTCGCATGTAGTATGGGCTGCATGTTGCTTCGGAGACTTGCTGACATTAGAATAGGAAGCGTCCTAGTTTCTTTTTAAATATCGCATTAGAGTCTAGTCATAGCACTCACAAACACTTAAACTACACCAACACCATTGCTATATTTTGTATATTGTTTGGGAGATTCGCTGCTATATGATCAGCCTTTAAGCGTCAGTGAATACTGACGTCCCCACTTCCATAGGTACTGGATCGCCGAAGTACAAAGGCGAAATTAAGGAGGACTCAAGGCAATGAAAGCAAGGAGTCAGTGTTATGTTTAGTTCCGCTGCAGTATATGTATTGATTATGCATTAGTTGAGAAGTACTCTGATGTAAGATGTTGAAGGTTGTAATACTTAGAAATGTGAAGGTAATATTGTAACTCTATTGTAAGGTATTACAGTTGTACAATATTCAGACTTGTAACACTTTGTGCATTGAATAAAAAGTTTTAAATTCTCCGGTTTTTCTGTGTATTGTGACTAATTGAAGAAAAGGTCTTGGCTCGTGTCACGGTTTCCCAGTGTTGGAAATCGGGGCGCTACATTTTGTGTATGTTGCGTACAATTTTTTTTGGTGAATGTGTTGGCCTATTTTTTTAAAAAAATTAATGGCTGAGATTGGTTTGAATTTTTTATATCCACCGTTCACTCAAATTTTGAGTTTTTAACGATTACACGCCAAACTCAAAATTCCTATTTCTATTTTCGAAATTTGAAAATTTTGAGTCTTAACGACTACGGATGCTCTAATTCCTAAATCCCACTTAAGCTTTTCTTCAAAAACATAGTAAAAGATTTTTTTTTTTAAATAACTCAAATAACCTAGATTATTAAAAAAAAAACATTTACACAAATTGGAAGAAAATGGCACGTGGGTCCCACTTGTGATAGTTGAGTGGACCCTACAGATAGACCCGGCGGGCAGACCGCGGATCCAACAAGCCGGGTGCCCTACATTCGGGCCAGTCGCATTGCAAATGGGTCTGGTCACGCGCGCTACGACCCTATCGGTCACCTGGCATGGATACGTGTATATACTAATGACCGATATGTGTTACAAAAATAATTGGAATTTTTGCCAGCTGTGCTTTTTGGGTTTCTTATATATCTGCTCGTAGCCTGATGGCCTTCAGATCCCAGAATCTTTGTTCTTTCACATGATTCTTTCATCGAATCTAACGTACGTATACATGGACTTAATTAATCCACTTATTTAGGGGTAAAAAATTATTGGTAAAGGGATTATCGTCTGGCAAATTCATAGACTATTGCAAGTGATGTTGTAGCACGGTGTAAATTAATATTTTAATTGTGGCAACATGATCGAGTTCAAATCCAGAAATTTGATTGATTGAAATCATCAACCTAACTAGGTCAAGTTAATTTTCTTTTGAAGGGAAACTAACTAGGTCAAGTTGCCAAACCGAATTTAAAATGTATATGAGTATTGATGTGGATAAAAATTCAGTCCACCTGCACCGTCTGATCCCAACAGATCCAGAGATCCTTTAAAAACATGCATATACTCTCTGTGAGCTGCTGGCCCACTACACCAATTGGGCCCACAGAAGAGGGTCAACCCAGTCTACCAAGGGTCCCCCTCTCTGCATATAAATACTAACCCCCCTTCACATTTGCAAGATAATGAATCTTTAGCCTCTAAAACCCTAATCTTCTTCTGCAGTAACCGACTTGATTGTCGGAGGGTCTGTCGTCGTGAAAACTCCCGGCGTTACAAGGTTTTTTGCAAGTATCCAGCAGCCATCGGTCACGCCAACCACCACCGGATCCACATATTCCAAACACGCACCAGCCTCTCATTAGGATCAGATCTATGGATGAGATATGCTTTTTCCCTTTTCTCAAAAGAACTTATTATCTGTTGCTCCCACACAAAAAAACAACATCATCATATTGGCGCCGTCAATGAAAAACATACAGACCTAGCCTCCGACTTAGATCCCACTCAGTAGCCCTCTTCTCCCATGGCCCCCAAGGCCAAGAAGACAACTACTGCGGGGCATCATGTTGGCCTCCTCCTCCTCTTCTATCCTGCAGCCGTCCGGCCACCCACGGGTCACAACAGCGGCAAGACGAACTCCAGTAGAGGTCTGCTCTGAGCACCTCCCGTTCAGTCGCCCAAAGGGTCGATCGACCTATCATCACCATCGCCTCAACCATTCTAGGAACGAAGTACCCCTCGATTCATGCTCTGAGCTAAAGTCATCATTCCTTCCGGACAGGAAAAAGAGCATAGTCTCTTCCCGAGGGACCGTCGACCCCGAATGGCCACGGGGATGGAGGGCACTTGACGAGGGCCGAGTTCCAAGAGTTACAAGCTCTCTGAGGCAGAGCCAAAAATGATCAACACACTGATAACCCCTGCATCGGAGTGACTAAGCATGAAGAGTCCTACAGGTTCACTCGATCCGAGGGACGAGGAGACGCGGTCCTTAAGCAACTGAATAAGGGATGGCGAGAAGCACTCAGGCCGAAGGTACCGCCCAGTCCGACCCCCTTTCTCCTATTATATCCTCGAAGTCCCGGTCTCGAGGAGCTTTAAGCCTCCCACCTTCAAGACCTATAATGGGGAGTCGAATCCGACAGATCACATTGAGGGGTTCAAATCCTCATGATGATCCACAGTGCTTTGGATGCCCTCCTCTCCTCCTCTGCCGTGCCTTCCCTGCCACGCTGCGAGGCTCGGCACTAGAGTGGTACTCCTGAATTACTCTGAACTCTATCTTCATCCTCGAACCAGCTCGTGGAGAGCTTCCTCGTTCACTTCATAACCAACCGTAAGACTGAGAAGACGGGCGCCTCCTTGCTTGACCTGAACAGAAGGACAGATATTCCCTTCGGGATTATGTCCTAAGGTTCAGAGCTGAGGCTCGATCAATCTCCTCCCTTGATCTCCTTCTCTGGAGCGAGAAGTATATACGGGCCGAAGAGGCCTTACATCTGGGGGGCCAAAAAGAGTCACTGGCCAAAGGAAAAAGGAAGACAGACAACTCTAAGGCACTAAAAAATCTCAAAAAGATTCCTCCTGGTAGAGACGCCTTCCTCCAGTGCCCCGGTTGGAGAAATTCACTCTGCTTAACACAATTGTCTCCACCATCCCATGGAAGTGGAGGAAGAGGGTTTGATTCGACAGTCCCCTCAGTCCAGTAACAGCAAAAAAAAGAGGGACAAGAGGTTATACTTCCAGTTCCATTGTGATCATTGCCATGAGACTGACAGCTGTCGGTCGCGTAAAGATAAAATCGAGGCTCTCATCCGCAGGGGTTGCCTGTCCAAGTTCACTCGAAATGATCCGAGAACTTCTACTCCTCCCTGCGGACCTAACAAGCGCCGATAAATAGACTCCAAGCCCCAATGCTCCGATAGGATGGCCATCCTCCATTCCATACACAGGGGGGCAATTGGGGGGAGACTCGAACTCCTCCCGTAAAGCGTTCGTCCGGAAAGTAAATTCAGTCTACAATTGCCCTCCTCTTAGAAGTCACGAACTCGTTGTTTTTTTCTCGGACAAAGACCTCAAGGGTGTCAGGATTCCACATTGCGATGTCCTCGTCATTAGTCTCGGCTTGGCGAACCACGAGGTTTGGCGAATGCTTGTTGATAATGGGAGTTTCGTTAACATTCTGTTCTTCACCGCCTTTGTTGGTTTGAAGCTCTTCCGAGAAAGGCTAAAGCCTGTGGGCTACACTCTTCACGGTTTCTCTGGCGCTCCAGTCCAAATAGAGGGGATCATTACCTTAGATGTCACTGCTGGAAAATCTTTGATCGGCTGAACCAAGCCCATGGATTTCATGGTGGTCAACGTCAAAGCAGCTTAAATGCCATTCTTGGGCACCCAGCCTTCCACTCTACAGGCGGTACCGTCGGCCTACCATATGAGGATGAAATTTCTCACTAAGGCTGGGGTAGGGATCGTCAAGGGTAACCAAGAAGCCGCTCGGGCTTGCTATACCACCACAGTTGGGGCTCAGTCATCCCTCTCGATGCAGTTGAACTCCCTTGCGATTGGAATTTGATCGGATCTGAACCTATTGACGAGTTGGAGGAGATTCCTTTCTCCGAGGTCAACAAGTCCAAATGGTTCCAAGTGAGTAAGGACTTACCTCCCGACCTCAAAGAAGATGTCATCAACAATGTCCGACAGAACTCGGATCTGTTTGCCTGGACCCCCTCGAATATGCCCGGCATCTCTGAAGACCTAGTAATGCAAAAATTTAGTTTCCATCCGGACTCGAAGAAAATGCAACAGAGGTGACGAAATTTCACCCACGAGAGGTAGCAAGTAGTGAAAGAAGAAGTTGAAAAGCACCTATCAGCCATCTTCATTCAAGATGTCAACTACCCAGAGTGGTTGGCCAATGTCATGATGGTGAAGAAAGCCAGAGGGAAATGGAGGATCTAAATAGACTTTACAGACCTCAATAAGGCTTGTCTATAGGATCCTTTTTCCCTTCCAGCCATCGACGCCCTGATGATGCGACGTCCGGACATGAGCTTCCCAGCTTTATGGATGCATTCTATAGATAAAATAAGATCTGGATGTTTCCTTCAAATATCCTGTAGACTTCTTTTGTAACATACCAAGGGCTCTATTGTTACCGGGTTATGCCATTCGGCCTCAAGCATGTAGGGGAAACCTACCAGAGGTTGGTGAACTAGGTCTTCAAGGACCATATTGGCCGAAACATGGAGATATACCTGGACAACATGCTCGTCAAAAGTCTTAAAGGGGAGGACCACGTGGGGGGACCTCGAAGAAGCCTTCAGAGTCTTGAGAAAACACTAAATGAGGCTCAACCCTTCTAAATGCGCCTTCAGAGTTACTTTGGGTAAATTCCTCGGCTTCTTGGTCAGCCAGCTGGGAATAGAGGCGAACCTTGAATAGATGGTAGATTCGAGCCATCTTGGACATGGCTCCTCCTAAGAACGTCAAGGAGGTCTAGAGACTCACTGGTAAACTCACGGCCATCGGAAGGTTTCTCTCAAAATTTGGGCAGAAATCCCTTCCATTCCTCAAGGCCCTCTAGCGGGAAAAATCTTCGAGTGGGGTGAACCGCAACAAAAGGCCTTCGAACAGTTAAAAAAACATATTGCCAACCCCCTTCTCCTCAGCAAGCCAGGGCCGGGTTAGGTCCTCTACCTCAATCAGTCTACCTAGTGGCATCTGTGCATGCCCTCAGTGCGGTATTGATCCAAGCAAACATGGTGTGTAGAAAACCATCCTTTATGTAAGTAAGGTGCTTTGTGACGCCGAGCTCTGCTATACTAAGATGGAGAAGATGTCTTACACCCTTTTCATGGCTGCAAGGAAGCTACGCCCTTACTTCCAAGCTCATTCCATCCAAGTTCTCACAGACCAGCCCCTGAAGCAAGTCCTCATCAAGCCAAAGAAGTCTGGTCGATTGATCAAGTGGGCCATTGAGCTTAGTCAACATGACTTCAATTATAAGCCGAGGACTTCTACACAAGGGCCAGGCACTTACTGAGTTCATCACCGAGTGCACTATTCCAGAAGCATCCGAAGTCCAAGAGGTTGAGCCAGTATGAGAAATCTATATGGAAGTCTCCTCTTGCAATGAAGGAAGTGGGGCAGGCGTAATACTGAATAGACTGAACAACTTCATCCTCCAATACTCCCTGTGCCTCAACTTTTGAGCCTCCAATAATGAAGCAGAATACGAAGAACTTATCGCTGGATTGATCCTCGCTCGCAAACCAAGGGCCAAATAGATCAAGGCCTTCAGCGATTCCTAGTTCATGGTCAATCATGTCTGCGGGGAATATGAGACCCGTGAAACACAGATGGTTCAGTTTTTAGCAAACGTCAAGCTCCCTTTTGTTGATTTCAAAGAAATTTCAGCAGTCCAGATCCCACGCAAACAGTACAACCAAGAAAATGCACTATCCAAGCTGGCATCCTCCTCTTCCAGGGTCTTGACCACACGGTGCTGGTGGAAGTCCTCGTCCAACCTAGAATTGACCAAGAGAATTCGGAAGTCATATGCCTCAAACCGCCGACACAGCCCATAACATGGATGGATCGGATCATAAAATTCTTGAAAAATGGCAACTTACTGCTAGCCCCGTCCGAAGCTAGAAAGTTCCGAGTCAAGGTCGAGGGGTTCATACTTATCAATGATGTGCTCTTCAAATGATCATAAACTAAGGTTGATGGATGACCATACCTCAGATGCCTAACCCCCGACAAATCCAAGTACACACTCGAAAAGATGCACTGGGGTGTTGGAAGTTGCCACATGGGCAGCAGATCGCTAGCGAGAAAGGTCCTCAACCATCGTTACTACTGGCCGACCCTTCTACAGGATGCTCAGGATCTCGTCAAAAAGTATGGCCCCTACCAAAGGTCATCCTCAGTCAAGCACGTCCCTCAGGCCGAGCTCAAATTGCTAGCGAGCTCATCCCTATTCACCATGTGGGGGATGGATTTGGTGGGTCCATTTTCTAAAGCATCAGGCCAACGTCACTTCCTAATTGTTGTGGTCGATTACTTTACGAAGTGGGTCGAAGCAGAACCTTTGACCTCTATCATTGAACATCAGGCCCAGTAGTTCTTCTGGAAACACATCATTTACTAGTTTGGGATCCCTCAGATCCTCATCACCGACAATGACACTCAGTTTGCAGGCAGAGGTTTCCACAAGTTCTGCGAGGACCTTGGAATTTTATAGAGTCTCTCTTCAATTTTGCACCCCCAATCAAATGGACATTCCGAGAATTTCAACCATCAAATCCTTGATGGCCTCAAGAATTGATTAGAAAAATCTCCTAATGGGTTGTGGGTCGATGAACTACCTAGTGTACTTTGGTCCTACCGAACAACCAAGAGGATTCTAATGGGCGAGTGACCCTTCAATCTAACCCTCGGAACTGAAGCAGTCATCTCCCTAGAGGTCGAACTACCTTCACCATGGGTCATGAGCTTCAATGAGAAATTGCACTCAAACAGCCTTAGGGCCAACCTGGACTCCTTGACGAAGTCCGCAAAAGGTCAACTATCAAAAGAAATGACTACCAGCAGCGGATCGAATGATTCTATAACAAAAAGTTTAGCCAGGAAAACATCAAGGAGGGTGACCTAGTGCTCAAAAGGCTCTACATCTCTGAACCAAGAAAAAAGCAAACTGGATCCTAATTGGGAAGGACCATACAGAGTTTTCAAAGTGGTACGCCATGACACTTACAGATTTCGAGTTCGACCAACTCCTATCATCGATCCCCGGCATGGACCTCAAGCCACTCGCAAAGATTTCTCACAATCTCGCTAAGCCTTGTCGTTCAGCATGGACCTCGAGCCACTCGCACAAACTTTCAAAATCTTTCTAGTCCTCACTGCTCGGCATGGATCTCAAGCAACTCGGGAAGATTTTCACAATCTTGCTAGGCCTCGTTGCTCTACATGGACTTCGATTCACATGTGAAGATTTCTCACAATCTCGCTAGGCCTCATCGCTTGGCACGGACTTCGAGCCTCACGTAAAGGTTTCTTACAATCTCTCTTGGCTTCATCGCTCGACGTGTACTTTGAGCAACCCGTGAAGATTTCTCACAATCTCGCCAAGCCTCGTCGCTCGACATGGACCTCGAGCCACTAGCGATGATTTCTCACAATCTTGTCGTCGTTCTGCGTGGACCTCGACCCACTCCTTAAAAATTTCAAAATCTTGCTAGTCCTCACTACTCGATGTGAACATCGAGTCACTCACGAAAACTTTCAAAATCTTGCTAGTCCTCGACGCTCGGCGTGAACCTCAGGCCACTTGTGAAGATTTTCACAATATTTCTCGGACTCATTGCTCGGTGTGGACCTCGAGCCACTCACGAATATTTCTCACAATCTTACCAGGCCTCGACTTTGGCATGGTACTTGAGCCCACTACGAAGAAGCCTCCCAGTTAACAAAGTCATCGAATCACAGCACGGAACGGTTCTCCAAGAGACCCATCGCCAACTGCACGAATGAGACCCACAATTTGGAACCCCACCTAACGCCGACCGATTAGTTACCCCAGACATTCTGTCATGCGTTGATAACCGGGGAAATGAGCCTTCACCTTGACTATTACCCCGAACTGTCAGCGTGAGTTAGAAGGACCAAGTAAGCACTCACCAATTTTCATGAATAAAGGCCAAGGGAATCGAAAGAGATGACCCTTCTTTCACCCGGCTGTGAATTGCCGCTACCCCTAATTGTCAGCGGGGAGTAGAAAAACCACTTAAACGCTAAAATTTAGCAAAAAACTAAAAGGGAAAAAGGGATTATATAGGCTATGAGAGGAGGAGGTTCTTAATAACCACGATGCTAACGTGGGTAAATCTGAAACGTCCAACCCCTTCTAACGACCATTACTGAATGTCACTACAGATTCCAAAGAAAACACTTCAAAATTTCGAGACCAGCGTTTCAACTTCACACACAGTGCATTAAAACAGATGTCTCAATTCCCAAGGCAAAACAGTTCAACTTCCAAAATCGAAGCATCTCGACTGCCCAGGGTCAAACGCTTTGACTTCAACAGATCAGATTCAAATAAAAGTCAAGCTAGGAATTGATTCAAATCAAAGTCCTTCATTGATAAAGTGATTATACAGTCAATTGACCGAGGGATAGATACATACCAGTATAGTCGGCAAGGTCATAGAATTACAACAAAATGTAATAAAATTAAAACAATTCACGAGGGTTGCCTGCCTAGCCTACTCATTGACTGGGGGTGCCCTAGGGCTGGGACAAACCAGCTCGAGCCCAACTAATTGGGTCTGCTCCTCGACGGGTCTATCGATTTCCTCCCGAGGTGTGGACAAGGTGGACATCCCCGCCACCGAACTTTGACCATCCCCAGGGTTGATTGGCTCTAACCTAAGAGTCAGAGAAGGACCTCTACTCGAGATCCAACCGCTGTGCAGGGAGGTAGCTCGGGATCCCGCTATTCCGAATACAACCTTCAACCTGTATAACTCCAATTCCTTCTCCACCAACATAACCTGAAGAAAAGAGTCAGCCGAACGTGTTGCACTCTCCGAGGTCGGATACCTTGACGAGCCAGCAGGGACCAATAACTGGGTTTCAGCACTCCTCAGGTCTCGGTCGACCATCACCTTCTTTAAGCGAGCCATCAACTTCTTCAAGCGAGCCAATTCCGAGCTCATTTGGTGCGACCTTTTGATGTAAAACGAAAAATGCTGACCCCCGATCCCTTGCTTCCTTACGATAGCGTGCCAAGCTCGACTCCAAGCACGCCAAGCTCGGCATCATGGGGGTCGGCCGAAATGGGCTCGTTCATTTAACAATAAAGGAGCATTTTACATTACTCCGAGCTATATAAACATGGCCAAGTCCACATAATAAAAAACCACACATGAAAATATCAAGTTTAGAAGTTTGGTCAAATAAATCTTTTTCTTTCATCCCTCATTGTCCATACAAAAAGCGGTGGAAAGTTCGTAGTCGGCAAATACAACAAAAAAGGTGGAAAAAACAAGCTACTACTTGGGAGAGGGAGGCACATCTTCGGTCGTTGTCGCGACAACCTCGGTGGGGACCTCCTGGAGCTCAACCTCCACCTCGGTGAAAGGTTCTCCTTTTTGCGGAGCCTCGGTGAACTTCATGGAGAAATTGAAGCCCTCAAAGTCGAGGTCCGGATACCTCCGGAGGACATGCTCGATGGCCCAGTATACCCTTGGTCCTGGGCAAAAGTAACCTGATCAATGGCCTTCATATTGCCAGCCAACATTTTCTTCTCTCTCTCTTGCACGTCTCTCTCTTGCACGCGAGCCTTCTCCTTTTCCAGCTGGGCATGCTCGTCGGCCACAGTGGTCAGCTTTGCTTTCAAAGCACGCTCGTGCACCTCCAAGTTGTTGACCTTAACGTTCAAGTCCTTCATCTCTTTCTCCAACCTCAATGCCCTCCTGTCAATGAGCTTGAGTTCGCGGGTGTACTGCCTCCTTAACTCTGCCCTCTGCAGAGTCTCCTGCAAACCCGAAAAGCAAAACCTTATAAGAAGATACAAAAATTGCTGAAAGGAATGAACAAGCCAGGTGAAGGAACACTTACGATTATGTAAGCCTAAGACCACTTCATGAAGCTCGAATCGAAGGTCAGTTGCGAGACACTCCCTATCCCGAGGCATGGCTAGGTGGTCTACCACCTCCAGTGCCACCGGACCCTCCATGATGGAGTCCGTCACTTTCACGGCCCAGTTTGGAATCCATGGTTCCATTCCCGGCTCTCTGACTATATCCTTGACATCGGGGCGGACGGAAGGAAGACCCAACTTTTTAAGCTCCATAACCTTAAGATTACCCAAGCTAGGCATCCCTTGGGTCAAACCGAGAGCGCCGAAAGGGCCAGAGATCGTCAGATTCTTCGACTTCTTGGACTTCACCTTGGAAGTCCCCTCGGAGGAAAGGGCCAAGGGCCTCTTCTTTCCTTTTGGCTACTCTATAGCCTTTCTCTGGGCCAAGATGGCCCTCTTCGCCTCATTCTTGGCATCGTCCATGGCTACAAAAAGAAAAAAAGGTTGTGATGATGAAGGAAAAAAGTTAGACGAAAAAGGAAACAAAAATAATACAAGGGTCGGTGGAGCTCAGTCCAATCCTCACCAGGTCTCTCTCGGTTATGTTCAGCCAATCAATACTCCCCCCAGTGATGATCCGACCCACATCTCCTTCACCTCCATTATAAACTCCCGATCCTTCAGAGCTTTCTGGTAGGCTTATAAAATGACCAAGTTGTCTGGATGTCCCAAGGAACGGGACTTTGGATAATGAAATACTTCTTCTACCACTCCTTGATAGAGTATGGATGGCCGTGAACCACATGCCACCCGGACCAAGGCGAGAAATAGCAAAGCCCCTCGTAAGTCCCCGCAGAATGGAGCCCAAGGCACACACGGAAATACTTCAGTCTCAAGGGCACCCCCTTCTCTTCACAAAGAAGCATAAAATAGATAAATTGTTTCCAGGAGTTTGGGCCGTACTGCATTGGACTCAGCCCTACCCAATTCAACACATCCTTGAAAAATGGGTTCATGGGCAACCTCAGCTCCAAGCCGAACGTATCTAAAGGGAACATGCAGAACCACGGTGCCCGGTTATCCATGGGCCTAAGCCCGGGGTTCTAAACCATTAACTCAAACTTTCGGGGGATAAATTAACAAGCCTATATCTGAGGGAGATCTCTCTTTGTCAGCACGCACTTGATCTTCTCCAGTTTAATCCTCCTCCAGCTCAGTGAGGAAGGCTATACCCCATACTAGATCAAGTCCAGAATATCATCTAGGTTCATCCATATCGAGTACGACTCCTGGTAATACGGGGTATCAAAGCCACCCTCTGCAAAATACTAAATGGGTTCCACCTTAGGGCTAGTCGGAAGAGTAAACTTTAGTTTCTTTGTTAGGGCTCAAGGATGTTTGGAAGGAGAAGGCGATGCTAGGTGCCTTAAGCGACCTGCCGTCTCGAAAGGACCAGTCTCTTCATTTCCCTCCTCACCGACTTCATCTCCTTCCGTCTCCTCCTCGCTTACTTCATCCTTTCCTTCCTCAGCCCCGCCTTCCTCTTCGGTCTCACCTCCCTCGCCCACCTCTCCAGCCTCTTTCTCTGAGTCACTCTCCTCCACCTCTTCTATATTGCCACGAGGATTGACTTGTCTGAATTCTTGGATTTCCTAGATTTTCTCCCAAGAAGTAGACTCGGATGAAACGTCTTGAACATCCCCAAAGACGACGATGAAGATGAAGCACGATCATCTCATCCAGATGTGGAGGCTGATGCACTGAACTGAACCCTCAAACATAATTTTAAAATACTATAGTTGATTCTGTTGCCACAAAGTTTATCAGAAAACACGTCACTGGTAGACATAATAATTTCTACAGAGAGAAGCTCTGAAGCAAGAGAGGGAAAGTAAAGAGAAGAATGAGGGGTTGAGGGGGGATATATATAAGAAGCATTGGGGCTCCTAGATATCCACAACCAATCTTAGCCCTATGGTTCAATCCAACGACTGATAAAATGGTGATGCCTCGATATCCCCAACAATGACGTCAAGCAGCTCACGTGCCACATGCGTGCCTTAACAGTACCTATGATGTTAGCGACACATGAGTGGGCATCAACAAATATACTACTCAGCAAAATCTTCCAAGTATACCACCTTCGGTGTGGACTTCGAGCTGCACGTGAAGATTACTCACAATCTCGCTAAGCCTCATCATTCGGCATGGACCTCGAGCCACATGTGAAGATTCCTCACAATATCGCTAGGCCTCGTTACTCAGCATGGACTTCGAACAACACATGAAGATTTCTCACAATCTCGCTAGGCCTCGTCGCTAAGCATGGACTTCAAGCAATGTGCGAAGATTTCTTACATTCTCGCTAGCCTCGTTGCTTAGCATGGACATCGAGCCACACGTGGGATTTCTGATAATCTCGCTATGTCTCATTACTCGGCGTGGACCTCGAACCACACACGAGATTTCTCACAATCTCGCTAAGTCTCGTCGCTCAACATGGACCTCGAACCACACGCAAATATTTCTTACAATCTCACTAAGCCTTGTAGTTTGGTGTGGACCTTGAGCCACACGAGATTCCTCACAATCTCACTAGGCCTAGTTGCTCGGCGTGGACATTGAGCCATACATGAACATTTCTAACAATCTTTCTAGGTCTCATCGCTCGTAGCGGACTTCGAGTAGCACATGAAGATTTCTCACAATCTCGCTAGGCCTCGTCGCTTGGCGTGGACTTCGAGCAACACGCAAATATTTCTTACAATCTCACTAGGCCTCGTCGCTCAGCGTGGACCTCGATCCACGCACAAAGATTTATCACAATCTCGCTAGGCCTCGTCTCCCAGCATGGACTTCAAACAACACGCGAATATTTCTCGCAATCTCGCTAGACCTCATCGCCCGTCGCTGACTTCAAGCCACACGCGAAGATTTCTCACAATTTCACTAGAATGCGTCGCTCGACGTTAACTTCGAGCAACCCGCGAAGATTTCTCACAATCTTGCCAAGCCTTGTCGCTCGGCGTGGACATCGAGCCATACATGAGATTTCTCACAATCTTGCCGGCCCTTGTCGCTCGGCATCGAGCCACACACGAAGATTTCTTACAATCTCGCTAGTCTCGTCGCTCGATGTGGATTTCGAGACACACATCAAGATTTCTCACAATCTCGCTAGCCTTGTCGCACGACATGGACCTCGAGCCACTAGCGAAGATTTCTCACAATCTTGCCGCACCTCAGCGCTCGGCATGGACCTCGAGCAACTTATGAGAAGACCTCTTCGCCTCAGCTCCTCGGCACCTCGGCCTCTCGGCGCTTCAACACCTTGGTGCTCGGCACCTCGGCGCTCAGGGTGGACTGTGAGCCAACAGTGGATAACACTACTCTATTTCATCCCTACTCACACTATCGACTGGGTTTTTCCGCCATGAAAATGGACTATTCCTCGATGGTTGATATATCCAACCTCCAGGAGTGGGGGGCCTATGATGCGGGTAAAAATCCAGTCACCTGAACCATCTTATCACAACAGATCGAGAGATCGTTTAAAAACTTGCCTATACTCTTTGCTGGCATACTACCCAAATTTGGCCCCATAGAAGATGGTCAACCTGGTCTATCAAGGGTCCCTCTCTCTGCCTATAAATATTAATCCCCCTTCACAGTTGCAAGGTAATGAATCTTTAGCCTCTAAAACCCTAATCTTCTTCTCTAGTATCTGACTTGATCTTCAGAGGGCCTATCACCGAGAAAACTCCCAACGTTTTAAGGCTTTTTGCAGGTATCCGACAGCCAACGGTCAGGCCAACCACCACCAAATCCACATATTCCAAACACGCATCAGCCTCTCATCAGGATCAGATCTATGGCTGAGATCTGCTTTTCCATCTTCTCAAAAGAACTCATTATCTGTTGCTCCCACACCAGAAAACACCAGCATCATGTACTATTATAAATTTGGTTCATCAATAATTAGGGTTTCATAAGTTTTATTTTTGTATAATTTTATAATATTAAGTATAGCGTCTTTATCTACAACAAAAAAGACCAAAAGAAAAACCAGAGTGAAGAAATAGTAAGCACAATAAAAATCACATGTTATGATTTTATTGTAAGTGTGATTCAAGTAGAGTATTTTGAAAAACTCGATGAAAAGTGGAGATTGTCAATAATGTGTTTGATCATAGATGTAAATCAGACTAACTACACCTTATTAAATTAGGGTCTTCTGCCAATATGTTTTTTTCTTTCTTTCATCAATTTATTATTTCCTTTGTTATCTCTCTGTCACGCCTCGCTTCCCAAAACGATAATACGAAATATGGATACGTGACTAAGTCTAGCGAATAATTTTCATCATCCATAAGCTATCAGGATATTTACAACATTTCACGGGAATAACAAGAAGTAAATAAGGAGAAACCAACCACTCATGCATGAATCAATTAATATACGAACATGATTTACTTGAAACAAAATAAATAAGTCTCAAATAAACCAGATCTGAACAAGTCAATAATCCTGGGACACATTTTCCAATACAAAATAATCCAAGTAACAGATACATTTATTCAAATAAGCAACAGAAAATAATAATAATAATAGCAAGAACTCCAACATCTAAAATCTCAGATCACCTACTTCATCGGGCAGCTGATCACCATAATCTGTAATTTGACAAATTACAGGAAGAGGGAAAAGAAACAAAACGTCCATCAATGCAAGTTACGGGCTGCTTATATTGCAAGCACAAGTACATGAATAAAACAAACAGATATAGAGTAATAGCGGAAGCAAACATAGCATGGAATAGATATGGCAACAAATAGAACAACTAGCATGAGTCATGAACAGAATCAAGTAACATAATGTGCTAATAGGGTATGGGTAACATGTAACAGATATCAAGTATCATGCAAGTAGGTAAACAAGCAACTGGTGTCAAGTAGCATGTACAGGTAATCATGTAACAGGTATTATGTCATGTCAAGTTTTGTATTTGTTACTATCTAGGTAGCACTTCATGCGTCCTAAACTTTTACCACATGGTTGCTACATACATGCAATTTACGTTTAGGCCTAGTGGTAGGGTTCCTATAGGGCCGTGCACTCAGGTGTTATGTAACAGGTAACAGGCACGAATCACGTAATTGTGAAATCGTGGCAACAGGAACAGACATGAATCATGTAGTCACGAAACATGGCAACATATAGTAATAACAGGCATTAATCATTTAATCATGAAATATGGCAACATATAGTAACAACAGGCATGAATTATGTAATCACGAAACATGGCATCATATAGTAATAACAGGAATGAATCATGTAATCACGAAACATGGCAACATATAGTAATAACAGGCATGAATCATGTAATCATGAAACATGGCAACATATAGTAATAACATGCATGAATCATGTAATCATGAAATATGGCAACAAGAAATCGGAAACACGAGCCCCCTTCTGAGTACACATACCTATATTGTCCACTACTAAGGTCTTTCTCTTAACCCCAGCTTGGTTATTTGTTATTATTATCAACATGCGTACACATGTCACAAAACAGAGCACGAATAATATGGAATGAACAAGCAACAGGTTCAGGTCGAGAGATAAACATGTACAGGTGAAAGACAACTCATAAAAGGATAGGACAACGAAAATTCTAGTTCACGACAGCAAGACAGTACTGCACCAAATCTGGGATTCCCGTTGCCACACATATGCAAACCTGTATCTGTCAGAAAATCTGGAAAATCTGGAAAACCAACCAGAAAATATATATAAGTCATATGGTACTTCCTAAAAACAGAACTCAAAACAGAATTGTATCTAGAAAACATGTTCAGCCAGAAATCAGAAGTTTGTATTCATAAACAGGAAAACGGTATAAAAACTTACTGATTAAATCCAAAAAAAGGTATAGGGTATTCTCTAGTATGTTTAGTATCAGAATAAATTTTCATAATTTTTCAACATAGATAGAATAGTTAAGTAAAATCAGGAAGCAGCAAAATACAGAAAGTTTGTAAATCTGGAATCATAAACACATCAGTTATAAAACAACACTAGATTACAAAATATAAGTCAAAATCCAGATCTGTCAAAAGGGTGATAAAATAGATACAGCAAACTATAATTCTTATTCACAAAGTTTTTATAAACAGCAAATAGAATCAGGTTGAAATTTAGATTTTTTACTGAACAGCATAAAAATTTTGCAAGTATATTAGTTGTTTGCAAGCATAGAATAGTTTGTAAAAGTCATTAAATAAATCCACAAAAATTAGGGGTTAATTCCTATCATGTCTAGTTGTACTCGGCAAAATATTGGATCAAAATATTATCTTTAACACTAGGATAAAAATAAATAACCATACAAAATTCATATAAAATAGGATCTGGAATTTTCTACAACTCATAAATCGAAATTGATCTATGTCAGAAATTTTGGAAAGTAGACAGAATTCTCTATAATTCATGTTCACAAATAATTTTTATATACTGACCTTAATAGGGTCTAAGATACCAAACAAAAACGGGGGTAACAGAAAAGACAGAAATATTCTCCATGCATAAAATCAACTAGATCATATCAAACACATCCAAATCATAACTCAACGTGAAATAGGGTATACTAGATATCCAAGCAACAAGGTATAGGGTATTTAACAGATCTACAACAGGATATACTACTAGTGACACGTTAAGCATGCAAGATTCACAGATCATATTATGGTTCACACCTAACATACATATATGTAACAGGGATTAATTAGATCTAGGTCTAGATTCATATCGTGTGTGTAATGAGATAACTACTACGGGCGGATCAACACATAGAAACAAGATATAACAGGGGTTTTGCATAAGAATTGTCCTGTAGAACACGACTACACTACAGGCGGTATTTAGTACTTGTATATGCAAATACAAATTATACAAGTTACTTGCCTCAAAATTGACAAAGAATCCAACGGGGAGAAAGAGAATAACGGGAACAGATTCTCGGGCACGAACACAAAATCACGAGCAGATCCTGAACAAGATGATCAAACAACGATCAGACGGCTCAGATTCAACGATCAAGATCAAGGGTGATCGACGGCTCCTATCTGTGATGATCACGATCACAATGTAAGATCAAATGGTCCAAATCTCCCAGATGATAAAGAAGATGATGATGATCAAGATCGATCAATCGAACGACTGCGATCAAAGGAAGTTGATGATCATCATGATCGTGATGATCAAGAGAAGACCGGACGACCCACAATCAAAGTGAAGCTCGCTGTTGAAGAACACAACCAGGGAGACTTGGGTGTTGACTGAGCTTCGACTGCAGGAGCAGGCCGTACGGTGGTCGACTGGTTGGCGAGGGGCATAGGGCTTGACGGCAGGGAGCAGGGTGGTGCTGTGGTTCAGCGCCGCTGCAACGGAAGGCCACGACAGGTAGGAGGGCGCACATGTAACACCCCGAATTCCAAAACACACTGAATTCGAAGTTCCACAGGATCTTTAAACTTCTTTCGTACAATTTTTCAAGGAAATAAAAAAAACTTTACTTTACATCAGAGTTACATTATATCTTTACATTATTACAGCGGAAGCAATTTTACAGTAATTACATGAAACAACATTTAAATCAAGCTTTGAGCAGCATGTATACTTCAAGTTGTCAAGCATCTTTACCCTGCATGTAAAATTGTGGGCGTGTTAGTTCATCACTGATGAAATATTATACACGGCCATCCTCTCTCTGCCGAAAACATTATAACGATTCTCAATACTTAGCAAACCACAAACTTGTTCACAAACAAAACTAAAGGAGCAATCCTATTGATGTCTTGTTGTGCTGTGCACTTAGTCCTTAATGCAATTGTTATGTTATACGATATTAATGTGCACTTGTTCGAATTCTATGCATCTCATACTACATAGGTCTGAGGGCAAGCCCTTAATCATACTTCATCTTATAGGGTTCAATCCCTCGCCATGACTTAAACTATTGCGGTAACTACGGTAAGTATCCTAAATATTCTATGATCTACGAGCCCATGTCCAGGCAGTCTGGAGGGGAATCCCACGCACTGACATGACGCATCAAGCAGGCAGACTGTATAATTCAACCTCTGCCATGGAACGATGGCACCATCCGCAGTCACCAAACACCCCATAAGCGTCGCCATCGGGACGATAATTCTGGAGTAGTGCTCACGCCATGTCATGACGCATCAAGCAAACAGTCTGTGAATCATTCTCACACCGCCAATCCGATGGCCCTCATACTCGTATTTTTCTCTCACTTTCGACACATCACCACTATGTGTCTAAATCCTTAGTTTATTTGAATCATGAATAAAATCAATCCCTAGAGTTAGCTCTTTCCTCTATACTGATCTCAATTAACAACATGACCAACTTGGTCTTTCATCTCAATTATTCATCAAAAAATATATAATTCATTCACTTGCCGGTAATATGACTTAGTCACTCTCTAGTTCAAAATCTCATTTCATATCCATAGCATTTGTGTATTCATATTCATAAAACATTTCATAATTCATCAGGATATTTAACTTCACTTTCATGTACAATTTTCATGCATAAGACAAAATAAATTCATTTTCTAACTTGTCACATTCAATCTTCATTCTTTCCATTATCAAATCTCTTTTCAAACTCTTTTAAGCAATACATTTATTTTCATCAGGAGACAATTCAAAACCTGAGAAATCAAAATAGTCTGGACAGTCGACTGTTAAACTTGGCCAGTCGATTGTTCTGTAAAGATTTAAAAACTCGAAATGAAAAGGATCAGGGCAGTCGACTGTTAAACAAGACCAGTCGGCTATTCTGCGATGCTTTAAAACTCGAAAATAAAATGGACGGGGCAGTCGACTGTTAAACATATACGGTCGACTGTTCTGTGAGAATTACAACTCGAAGAACTAGATACCCAGGACAGCCGACTATCTACGCCTATTCGGTCGACTGTTCAGCAACAAAATTCAAAATTTGGAATCATTTCTTGTTCTTTTTTTATTAACACCCAAATTGTTTATTTCTAGAACTTTGTCTAAATTGCAAGAAGCTCATTTTTCCGATAACTAACATACAGCTTTAGGATTTATTTAGCATCAATCACAACAAGCATAATTTACTACCCCATATGGAGGTTCTTACACAATTTCTAAAATTTTACTTACATTTAAATCATGGTATTATCAAAGAACAATATTTCTATCTATTTAGTTTAATGTGATTAGCACAAAACCTATCATGGTACTACTTAGAAGTAGAGAAAAAAAATTGTCCACCTTTATCAATTAGCAATCATCTTCACAATCATTCTCTAAATTATCATTCTATCTCTAATCTATCAAGCATGAGACTAAAATTTCTTGATTTCTTTATAACCACTTATCAAATCATTCCTAGCATGGCATCTAAATTAGAAGTCATGAGAAATACCCACCTATTTTGGAGAAAATAAAATGAACGCTCCTAGAATGCAAGAAAGTGGCATTCTCCTCCTAGAATGTATTGCAATTGCCTTCTCCTCCTTGGTGCTTGATTGGAACCCGAAACCACCAATGCTCCTTGGGTGCTAGCCGGCCTCCTCTTGAATGGAACACACACAATCTTACTCTAATCTTTCTCATACTATTGTCTCTCAATCTTTTACTCTCTAGTATGTGTCTTTCTCTTATAATGAAAATGGGTGCAAGAATGACTTATGAAAAGGGGGGGTATTTATACAAAATTTTAGTGAAAATAAAGGGCTAGGATTAAATCAAATAGTTAGGGGTTAAAGGCGATGAGTTTGGAAGTTGCCATAACCACCCATGAATGAGATAACCACCTTACCACTACTCCCATCTCTCCCTCTCTCTTGATTCCATCCGGCCAACTCCCAAGGGGTGTGCGTTGGACACTCTTGTGCAAGCACGTGCTACCCTAGTGTCCCCCACTTACAAGTTGTACATGTTAGTTTAATTAATTGTCTATTATTTGAGTCTACACTACAAGTTAGACTAAAATAAAGATTAATTAAATTACATGGGCTCTCTAATGGGCCAAGGGACTATGGGCTCTACTAATTTAATTAATTAATTAACTAATGTGGGCTACAAAAGACAAATTAGGCTTAGGATTAGATTAGCTTCTAAGAAAGTAAATGGGGATTACTAATTCGTGAAATAATTTAGAGAAGTGCATGCATAAATTTTTTTACGTGCACAACACGTAAAAAGAAAAAAATCAAACAAATTTCAAGTATAAATAGGATTTGAAAATCCAGGGTGTTACAGCACAGGGGAGCGGGGGTCGCTGCTGGCTGTCGCGTAGCCGGGAGGAGGCAGGGCAGGGGAGCGCTGTGGGGCTGCTGGCGCTGCAGTCGGGCGTAGGGGAAGGGAGGCACCACTCGGGAGGGATGTTCGGCAGAAGATGAGGTGGAAGAGGATGACGAGGCTGGCAACATGAATGCTGATGGGAGAGCAGGAGTCGCTCAGGGTGGTCAGAGCACAGGGCAGCGGTGGAGGATGAGAGCAGGGGACGAGGGCGACGAGATGAAGACGGGAAGAGGAAGAGGATGAGGTCGGAGGGCGGGAGTACTTCGATGGGTTGTGGAGGTAGGCGCTGGCGATAGGTAATGGGTAAACAGGGAATGGGGTTTGGCGGCTAGGGTTGTGCATTAGGTGGGTAGGGTTAATATAGATTATGGCAGTATATATATAGGTTAGAGTTGGGGTATGTATGGGTTAACGGGTAGGGTATTACTAGGGTATAGCAAGATCCAATAAGAAGAATAGGGTATTATTAGGATCCAGTAGGGTATAGGGTGATCCAGTAAGATAATTAAATAATAAAATACTAGATTAATTAAACACTCAACATAATAAAATAAAATAAAATAAAATAGAGTGACTTACAAAATAACTGGCTATATATAAATTGCAAGATAGATCGTGCTTTAGTCGAGTTAAAAGAAGAAGAAGAATAATAGATTAGGCAAAAATGTAATAAATAACAATATAGTGGTACATATTACTTAATTATATCAGTAGGCTATAAAAAATTAATAGAAAATATATTTAATAATAATAATAATAATAATAATAATAATAATAATAATAATAATAATAATAATAATAATAATAATAATAATAATAACAATAATAAAAACAATAATATAAATTCATCAGAAAATAGTCACAATTAAAATTATCGATTAGAATAGGCTTTATTAGGAGATCCTACATTATATTTTATCAGAAGGATTTGAAAGTGAAAAAATAATTTACAAAAAGTTTAAATACAGAAAATACACAAAAAAATACGTATTTACGGAAATAGGGGTTACCCTCTCAATTTGTTTTCTTGTATTGTTGGTGCATGTAAAAGCAAAAGCGAATGTAAGATTTATCTCCACACAAGAGGTGATGATCTATATAACAAGAACATTGATATGGGTCAGGAATAAAGGTGGCTCATCCTGGGCCACTGGATCCCCTCAGGATACGCGCTCTTTCTGATCCTTCAGATCTGCCACATCAGCACCGGAAAACCGCCCGGAGCTCTGCCACGTCAGCCCGGAAACCACTCCGGCGTCTACCACGTCAGCCCTATACCGCCTGGCTTTCCACCGCTTCAGCCACTCGGGTAACCGGGTCCGGCCCAACCCCAAACGGGTCTGGACCCGATTGGCATCCCCTATAAATACCAGACCCTCCCCCCTGTCTGCAGGTAATCAATCTTTCTTCCACAAAACCCTAGTTACTGCTACTCTCTCATAGAGACTAACTAGATCGTCGGAGGGTCTGCCACCGGGACCAACCCCGGTATTCCTAGACCGTCTGCAGGTACACCAGACCTCGGATCCGAGCCCCCAGATCCGAGCCGAGCATCCAGCCTCGCCTCACTCCAGCCTGTCACCGGTATCGCTCGGCCAGCCGAGGGTCTTCTGATTAGTAGCTTCTTCAAATACAAATCGAGTAAGAACTCACACCTGGTGCATCCACACGCCTCCCGAAAACAAACCGCATCAGGTTGGCGCCGTCTGTGGGAAAGTTACTTCAGGAGCCGACCCGACCGTCGAGCCGACCCGAGCCCGACCGTCAAGGTACCCCGACAGCCTGAACTCTTATGGCCCCCAAAGCCAAAAAGGCTGCCACCTCCGCGCCTCGGCAGAACTTGGCCCCGCCAGGTCCCGCTGCCGAAGCACACGCTTCCAATCACGGGGCTCCCCACTAGGGACCCCAGAAGAGTGCCTCCCGTCCAGCCCAGCCCGACCTACGGGGGGTAATCATCAACCGACAGGTTAGCCGCAGTAGGGAAAGGGCCGCTTCCAACTCGGCCCCGAACCATCCAAAACCCCCGTCGCAGGGGTGGAGGCCAGCGCTCAGCCGCGTCGGACGGCAACCTTCGGCCCACCCGAACCGGGTCGAGGGAGCCCCAGTCACTCACCAAGAATTCCAGGACTTCTGGAGGGAGATCCTGGGGGCCCTTCGAGGGGCCCCCCGCCAGGAGGATGTCCGCCATTCTCAAACCAGGTCGGACGCCGAGTCCAGCGTGTCCCACCCATCGACTATCCCACCAGAGTACGAGGGCGATCTCCTAAGGCGCCTCCAAGAAATGGAGGATCGCCTCGACCACATAGGCGACGTCGGTCCCGGAGCGGCTCAGGGGTACAAACCTGTCCGACCTCCTTTCTCCGCCCTCATCCTCCAAGCGGAAATACCTCAAAATTTCCGACCACCTCAGTTCGAGACCTATGACGGTGAGGGAGATCCTGCTGATCACATGGAGGGTTTCAAAAGCCTCATGATGATTCACAGCGCTTCGGATCCCCTGCTATGCTGAGCCTTCCCTGCCACCCTCTGGGGTCTGGCTCGCAAATGGTTCTCCAAGCTGACCCCCGGCTCCATTTACTCCTTCGACCAGCTGGAGGGCAATTTCCTTGCCCACTTTGTCACCAGCCGGAAGGCCGAGAGGACAAGTGCTTCTTTGCTTGGGCTCAGGCAGAAGGAGGGGGAATCGCTCAGGGTATTCGTCCGAAGGTTCACAGCAGAGGCAAGGTCGGTCTCCTCTCTCGATCCTTGCATCGCCTCCGCGGTATTTCGGTACAACGTCTGTCATGGACAGCTGAAAGCCTCTCTAGCGAAGAAGCCCCCCATTGATTTTTCCGACCTCCTCAACAGGGTTGAGAAATACATCAGGGCTGAGAAGGCCCTAAACCCAGATGAGTCCAGGGAGGTACCCGAAAAAGGAAAGCGGAAGGCCGAAGAAGTTGAGCCATCAAAGAAGGCTGCAAGGGACGCGGGCGTCATGAAGAAGGTCCCGCCGGTCCCTCGCTTTGAAAGGTATACCCCGCTAACCCAGAATGTGTCCTCCATCCTCTTGGCGATCGAGGACAGGGACCTCGTCCAGTATCCCCCTCGTCCGTCCAAGAACACCAGTAAGAAAAGGGATCAGCGGTTCTACTGCCGCTTCCACCGGGACAACGGGCATGACACGGATCACTACCGGGCCCTGAAAGACGAGATCGAGGCCCTTATTCAGCGAGTGTACCTCCGAGAGTACAAGCGAGAGGAAGCTCGGGGGCAGAGGGACACGAGGAACAGGAGGACTCCGCCTCCTCCTCGAGCTCCCCTGCAGCTCCTCGAACGAGAGCAGGAGCTTGATGAGCCCGAGGGCCAAGCCATATTACACTGCATCCACGGGGGGCCCATGGGAGGGGAGTCCAACACTTCCAGCGGGATGTTAATGCCGTCCAAGGTCCTCTCCCCCCTCAGATCCAGTAGCTCCCTGTCTCCTTCTCGGGGGAAGACCTGGAAGGGGTGCGGCTCCCGCATCGCGACGCCCTCGTCATCAACCTCAGCATGGCCAATTTTGACCGTCGGCGAATCCTTGTGGACAACGGGAGCTCGGTCAACATTCTGTTTCTCGAAGCCTTCAAGAACCTGAAGCTCTCCCGCGACAAGCTGAAGCCGGCGGGGTACACCTTGCACGGGTTCTCGGGCGTCCCTGTAACAATTGAAGGGATCGTCACACTAGATGTCACGGCAGGTACGACCCCAAACCGAAGGACTGGGTCCATGGAATTTATGGTGGTAAACGTCAAGGCAGCCTATAATGTGATACTCGGTCGCCCGGGCCTCTGCTCCCTCCAGGCTGTCCTCTCGACCTATCACCAGAAAATGAAGTTCCCCACCAAGACCGGAGTAGGAGTAGTCCGGGGGAACCAGGAAGCTGCTTGCTCATGCTACATGACAGCAATTGGGAGCGGCGTGTTTCCCCTCGACGCCGTCGAGATGCAGCCCTAGAGGACCCAGCCAGAGCCAGAGTCGGCAGACGAGCTGGAAGATGTCTCGTTCGAGACAAGGGGATCCGTCGAAGCAATTTCGAGTAAGTCGCTCCCTCACCCTTCACCTTAAGTCCGACCTCATCACCTGCATTCGCCGCAATGTCGACCTCTTCGCCTGGAAGCCTTCTGACATGCCCAGTATCTCCGAGGATCTCATCATGCACAAACTCAGCGTGATCCCCGGGTCGAAGCCGGTTGTCCAAAAGCGACGTAAGTTCGCTCCGGAGCGACAGCAGGCGGTAAATGCGGAAGTCAACAAGCTCCTGGCCGCACGCTTCATCCAAGAAGTCAGCTACCCCGAGTGGCTGGCGAACATCGTTATGGTCAAGAAGGTGAGCGGGAGCTGGAGGATCTGTATAGATTTCACGGACCTCAACAAGGCATGCCCGAAGGATCCATTCCCCCTCCCCAGAATCGATGCTCTTATCGATGCAACATCGGGTCACGGGCTTCTGTCCTTCATGGATGCATTTTCAGGCTACAACCAGATCCGCATGTTCCCTCCCGACATCGCCAAGACGTCCTTCGTTACAGACCAGGGGCTGTACTATTACAGGGTCATGCCCTTCGGGCTGAAGAACGCTGGCGCCACCTATCAGAGACTCGTCAACCGGGTCTTCAAGGAGCAAATCGGGCGCAATATGGAGGTATATGTGGACGACATGCTCGTCAAGAGCCAGCTGGGGGAGGATCACGTCACCGATCTAGAGGAGGCCTTTGGGGTACTTCGGACCCATAATATGAGACTCAATCCGGCCAAATGCGCCTTCGGCGTCTCCGCGGGAAAGTTTCTTGGCTTTATTGTCAGCCAGCGAGGCATCGAGGCGAACCCCGAGAAGATCCAGGCCATATTAGACATGGCTCCTCCCAGGAACATCAAAGAGGTCCAGCGGCTGACGGGGAGACTGGCGACCATCGGCCGTTTCCTCTCCAAGTCTGGAGAGAAGTCTCTTCCGTTCTTCAAAGCCCTGCACAGCACCGGAGGGTTCGAGTGGGGATACCCAACAACAAGAGGCCTTCGCCCAATTGAAGGAGTACCTCGCAAACCCTCCCCTCCTCAGCAAGCCCGAACCAGGAGAGCCACTCTGGGTCTACCTTTCAGCCTCGGAGAAGGTGCTCAGCGCCATTCTCGTTCGGGAGGAAGAGTGATCACAGAAGCCTCTGTACTATGTGAGCAAGGTCCTGCTCGACACTGAGACCAGATACTCTCGGATGGAGAAAGTAGCGTACGCCCTAATCATGGCCTCGCAAAAACTCTGCCCATATTTTCAATCTCATTCGGTCCAGGTACTGATGGACCAACCCCTGAAGGCCGTACTCTACAAGCCGGAGAGCTCGGGTCGACTCGTCAAATGGTCGATCGAGCTTAGCCAGTATGACATTGGCTATCAGCCCAGAACAGCAATCAAGGGGACAGGTGCTCGCAGAATTCATCACGGAATGCACCATCTCCGAGCATCCTGCGAGCAAGGAGGCCGACCAGACGTGGGAAGTTTACGTCGATGGCTCCTCCTGCGAGGCGGGTAGTGGAGCTGGCATTATTCTCCGAGGCCCAGATGGTTTTCTTCTCCAATACTGCCTCCGCCTCAACTTCCCGGCCTCCAACAACGAGGCCGAGTATGAGGCCATGATCGCCGGGCTCACCCTGGCTCATCGGGCCGGTGCCAGACAGATCAGGGCTTTTAGTGACTCCCAGCTCGTGGTCAACCAGATCACCGGGGAGTACGAGGCCCGCGACGATCGAATGGTCTGGTACCGAGCTGTAGTTCAACGCCTACTAACGTCCTTCGACGAGTCGGCCGTTGTGAGGATCCCCCGGGAACAGAATGTCCAGGCTGACGCCCTGTCAAAGTTGGCTTCCTCATCCTTCGAAGGTCTCGACCGCACGGTCCTGATCGAAGTCATGTTGAAACCAAGCATCGATATCCCAGAGGTCCTGTGTATCGAAGACGGAGCTTCCCCCGACGACTGGACCACTCTTATTAGGCGATTTCTCGTCAAGGGAGAGCTCCCCAAAGACCGAGCTGAGGCAAGACGGGTCAGGGCCCGAGCAGAAAGATTCACCATGATCAACTCGACACTCTTCAAAAGGTCCTACACAACCTCGGATGGCCGACCCTATCTCCGCTGCCTCACTCCGGATGAGGCCAAGTATGCTCTCAAGGAGCTCCACGAAGGGATCGGTGGATGCCACATGGGAAGCCGCTCGTTCGCGCGGAAGGCTTTGAATCACGGGTACTACTGGCCCACCATGTTGCAAGACGCCCTAACCCTAGTCAGGAAATGTGGTCCCTGTCAAAGGTTCTCGCCCATCAAAAGGGCCCCACAAGCAAACCTCCGCTCGATGGCCAGTCCGACCCCCTTTGCCATGTGGGGAATGGATCTGGTAGGCCCCTTTCCCAAGGCAACGGGGCAGCAAAAGTTTCTCATTGTGGCGATAGACTACTTTACAAAATGGATCGAGGCAGAGCCATTAGCAACGATCACCGAGCAACAGACTCAGCAATTCTTCTGGAAGCACATCGTCTGTCGGTTCGGGATCCCTCAAGTGCTCGTCACAGATAATGGGACCCAATTCACGGGTAAGCATTTCCGCAAGTTCTGTGAAGATCTCGAGATCCAGCAGCGCTTCTCCTCAGTATGTCATCCCCAGTCCAACGGGCAGGCGGAGAACGCAAACCGTCAGATCCTCAACGGACTCAAGAAGCGACTCGATAATTCCTCCAAGGGATTATGGGTCAACGAGATGCCAAGTGTTCTATGGGCCCATCGAAAGACGAAGAGGATCCCGACAGGGGAGTCGCCCTTCAATCTAACGTACGGTACAGAGACCGTCATTCCCCTGGAGATAGGGATCCCCTCTCCCCGGATCATGGCCTTCGACGAGGCAAGTAACTCTTTACAGCTACGAGCCAACCTGGACCTCGTTGATGAGGTCAGGGAGAAGTCGGCCATTAGAAGGAGTATCTACCAGCAGAGGATCGAGAGGTTCTACAACAAGAAGGTGCGCTCAATTGATATCAAACTCGGAGACCTTGTTCTCCGAAAGCTGGCGGTATCCAACCCCGGCCAGAAAAGAAAGTTGGCACCAAACTGGGAGGGGCCTTACAAGGTATCAAAAGTCGTACGTCCCGGTACGTATCGCCTGACCAGCGCCGAAGGCAAGCCCATCAAAAGGTCCTGGAACGCGGAGCACCTGATCAAGTTCTTAGGAGGGGAGTAGCCTCCATATCCATGTAAATTATCGTGATTGTAATCGGCACGTCGTGCCTAGTCTTTTGTAATAGCTCGAATATATTGTAAATATGCCAGCTTTCTTAAAACAAGCCATGGCTCCTTATCTTGTTACCAATGGAGAAAATGTTTCACTCTCGGCGCTCGGATGGAATCCCGAGCTAGAACAGCTTCTCTTACAAGCTTATGGCTCGGCCCTCAGACGGAATCGCGAGCCAGAACAGCTTCTCTTACAAACTTATGGTTCGGCCCTCAGAAGGAATCCTGAGCCCGAACAGCTTCTCTCCCAAGCTTATGGTTTGGCCCTAGGACGGAACCGCGAGCCAGAACAGCTTCTCTTACAAGCTTATGGCTCGGACCTCGGAGGGAACCGCGAGCCGGAGCAGCTTCTCTAACAAGCTTATGGCTCGGCCCTCGAATGGAATCCCGAGCCAGAACAGCTTCTCTTACAAGCTTATGGCTCGGCCCTCGGACGGAACCGCAAGCCAGAACAGCTTCTCTTACAAGCTTGTGGCTCGGCCCTCGGACGGAACCGCGAGCCGGAACAGCTTCTCTGACAAGCTTATGGCTCGGACCTCGGATGGAATCCCGAGCCAGAACAGCTTCTCTTACAAGCTTACGGTTCGGCCCTCGGATGAAATCGCGAGCCGGAACAGCTTCTCTTACAAGCCTAAGGGTTCGGAGATCAGTCGGCTCGGCCTGATTGGTCTTCTGACAACTCTGTTCCAGCCACGCCTGCACCGTCTCTCCCCGAGAACATGTGCAGGAGTTCAGCGTTGACCCCGAGCAAGGCGGGTGCCTTCTCCAAGGCACCGCGACCTTGAACGCTCGGCGGCGACCCTCCGCTACGCCTGCAGTTGCCTCTCACCGGTATGGGGGCTCGGCACCCATCCCTCGCTCGGTTGGGGCTTCTTACAGCCCATCAACCTATGTACGAGGCGACATCCGCCAGCCACACCCGCACCGTCTCTCCCCAAGAACATGTGCAGGAGCTCGGCGTCGACCCCGAGCAAGGCGGGTGCCTTCTCCAAGGCACCGCGACCTTGACGCTCGGTGGCGACCCTCTGCTACGCCTGCAGTTGCCTTTCTCACCGGTATGGGGGCTCGGCATCCGTCCCTCGCTCGGTTGGGGCTCCTTACAGCCCATCAACCTATGTACGAGGTGACATCCGCCAGCCACGCCCGCACCGTCTCTCTCCGAGAACATGTGCAGGAGCTCGGCGTCGACCCCGAGCAAGGCGGGTGCCTTCTCCAAGGCACCGTGACCTTGACGCTCGGCGGTGACCCTCCGCTACGCCTGCAGTTGCCTTTCTCACCGGTATGGGGGCTCGGCACCCGTCCCTCGCTCGGTTGGGGCTCCTTACAGCCCATCAAACTATGTACGAGGCGACATCGCCAGCCATGCCCGCACCGTCTCTCCCCGAGAACATGTGTAGGAGCTCGACGTCGACCCCGAGCAAGGCGGGTGCCTTCTCCAAGGCACCGCGACCTTGACGCTCGGTGGCGACCCTCCGCTATGCCTGTAGTTGCCTTTCTCACCGGTATGGGGGCTCGGCACCCGTCCTTCACTCGGTTGGGGCTCCTTACAGCCCATCAACCTATGTACGAGGCGACATCCGCCAGCCACGCCCGCACCGTCTCTTCCCGAGAACATGTGCAGGAGCTCGGCATCGACCCCTAGCAAGGGGGGTGCCTTCTCCAAGGCACCGCGACCTTGACGCTCGGCGGCGACCCTCCGCTATGCCTGCAGTTGCCTTTCTCACTGGTATGGGGGCTCGGCATCCATCCCTCGCTCGGTTGGGGCTCCTTACAGCCCACCAACCTATGTACGAGGTGACATCCGCCAGCCACACCCGCACCGTCTCTCCCCGAGAACATGTGCACGAGCTCGGCGTCGACCCCGAGCAAGACGGGTGCCTTCTCCATGGCACCACGACCTTGACGCTCGGCAGCGACCCTCGACACTCTTCAAAAAATGGTTCTCACAAACACGGGGGCTCGACGAACCGAAGCTCCAAGCTCGGTTCCGACCCAGTGTTGCCAAAAATTTCGTTAAGGTTTAGAGCGTCTGCCTACGGCAGACACTCCGAGCCTCGTGTCGAATTATTGACCACCCTCTCACCCGCGAACAACTCGGGGTTTTACGGTCTTGACCGGCCTAAACCCCGAACTGTTCGAGGGTGGCAGGGGGGCCATCGACCCGCTGCTCCCACCATCAGGGATCAAACGCTTCAAGCCCTCGATCTGTTCAGCTGAACCTCCTCTCGCCCAAGAACAACTCGGGGTTTACGGCTTTGACGAGCCCGAAACCCCAAATTGTTCCCGGACGACAGAAGAGCCGCCACACATCGAAAATATTATATTCTCTGGGCGCCCGCCTTTGGCAGACACCCGAGTCAGATGGCTCACTGCTTGACAAATGACAAGGAGTGTGGGGATTATATAGGCCCCTGAGGCCCTCATTTATTGCATCTGGGAATCCGAAACGACGGAAGGCGAAACGTCGCCATAAATGTTCATGAGAATGCGAAACGTCGCAATTAAGGATGCAGTCGCGTCAGTAGCGACACTTCGTATCTATGACACCGACCAACCTCGGCATCCGAGGCAATCACGGTTACGGGAAATGAATGTTCTTATTGATTACTCATTGCTTACAACTCAATGAACGTCGGTACAAGTACAAAGAAAAAAGAAGGCTCACAAATCACTCACACTCGCCGGGGAACTCAAATTCAGGGCTCCAATCGCGATCGGTCGGGCCGATCAGGGAAGACACTCCCGCCACCGAGCTCCCCGCATCGTCCGGATGGGCCTCAACCAATGAAAACGGCAGAGACCGCCCCGGGGTCGAGTTGCTCACCTCTTCTATCAGACCCGCTCCCAATATGAGCTTCAGCCGGCGAATCTCCAATTCCTTCTCCACAACGGTCTCACGAAGTAAGGACTCCGAAGCCGAGCGCCCGCTAGAGGCATCCGAGGCAGACCAGTCCGTCTCGATTACCCAACAGTCCCGGTCGGCTACTACTTTCCTCAGACGAGCAACCTCTAGACCGAGCTCCCTTGACTTATTCAGAAAATAATTCTTGGCGGCCTCTCGGTCCCGAGCCAGCTTTCGTCGGTGGGCCAGAACGGGGTCAGGATCCCGAGTCCCACGCCTCTACCAAAAGATAAAAACAAATTATCACAAAACGCAAGTCTTGAGAGGTCGGCCCAAAAAAGTATATTTTCATTTCTCTCCAAAATTTTGATACAAAAAACCGCAGTGGCCAGTCCGCTGTAGGCATTTACATCAAAAAACGAAAAGAACAAAAACATCTATTTTTAGGGGTCGGGATGCACCTCGTCATCGTCTTGGGCTCCCCCGGTCCCATCACCACCAGGGGTCGGTGGGCAGTCCGAACGCCACCCGTAGCAGAGGTGGTTGACGTTCAGCTCAGGGTATATTTGCCTAAAATAGGACTTGGCCTGTTCGTACGCCTCGTCCTGCGCCGTCACCACGGTCTCCCCCAAGATCGCCTCCAAATCCACCAGGGCCTTCTTCCCCTTCTCCGCCTCAGCAGCGACCTTCTTCAAAAGATCCTCCCGGTCCTGCTTATGGATCTTGACGAGCGATTCTAGCTGAGAATCGTGGATGAGCACTTGGTCCTGGGCCGCTTTCAGATCGTCCTTGGCCTTAGTCAGCTCCCGAAGGTACTTCTCTGCGTTTTTCTGCTCATAGAGAATTTTCTTCTCCAAACACTTGTGGACGTGCTGGCCGTGGAGCATCGCCTATTCGAAAAGAGATCAAAATTAAATGATAGTCCCAAGCTAAGTCAAAACAGATCTCAACCGACTTACCGAGAGGCTTGACTGGGCCCACCGCATATAGGCCTGGTCGGCCATCTGCACCGCCAAGGCCATCCCATCGCGCTCCGTGATGGCCTTCGAGACGAACTCCATCGAGACGGGCCCGTCGAGGATGTTGTCCCCCTTCAAAATCGACCAGTCGGGAACAAATGGCATCGTACCCATCCTCCCCACCAGCTCCGCGCCACTTGGGCTTACCGGCAGAAGCTGCTGTTGCGGGGTTTCCACGGTCTTGCCCGAGCCACCCGCCGCGTCCCGAGCTGACCTCGACGAGTGGTGCGAGTGGTGCTTCTTTTGTTTCTTCGCCGGGGATTGCCTCTTGGCCGTAGGGGCAGGTGCCTGGGAGGACCCTCCGGCCTGCGCAGCCTGGCCAGCCAGCTTCTTCTGCTCGGCCGCTAGGCAATCTTGCTCCTCCTTCTTCTTCTTCTCCTTTCTCGTCTTCTCGGTCGCGGCAAGCAATATCTTCTTGGCTTCCGCCTGTTGTGTCGACATCCCTGCAAAAAGATGAAACAAAAAGGCTAACGTTAACACGAAGGCAGGAGGGTGAACAAATATGGAAAGAAACATACTAGGGTCGGCGGGACTCAGTCCGGCCCTCGCAAGGTGAATCTCGGTCACTGGGGGTGTAATACCCTGATTTTTCAAATTAATGAAAAATTATTTATTTTTGCACGTAGTGTGCACGTGTAATATTTTGGCTATTATTTTCATCATGATGAGTAAAAAATATTTAAACTTGTGCCTTTGATTGTTTTCTATAAAGCCTTTTTTTTTCCTAAAGCCCAAAATTTAGTTTACTTATTTTTCTTTTAAGATAAATTATTTTGGCCCAATCAATTTAAGCCCAGAAATAAATTCCATTTTTACAACTTGTAATGTGTAACACTTTTAAAGACTTTTATTTGTGTACAAGTTGGGGTAACTTGTGCATGCACGTGCATTTTACACACACGTGCAAGAGCAGACTCTTCTTGGCCGGATTGGGAGAGAGTGGGTCTAGTCATGGGTGGTTATTTGGGATGTGGGTAGTTATTTCAACTCCCTAGTTCTAACTAGCCCTTGATCCTATAACTATCTACTAAATCCTAGCCTTCCATCTCACCCAAATTGGTGTATAAATACCCCTCTCATTCATCTATTTCTTTTACACTAAGATTATATTGTAAGAGAGATATATTGTGAGAGAGTTTTGTGAGTGAGAGTACCTTTGGAGGCCGATCATCTCTGCAGAGGAGCTTCGGTGAGGAGCAAGGAGCAAGGAGCAAGAAGTCGTGCAGTGCATTAAGGAGCTTTTCTGGATTCGTTTATATTCGTCAATAAGGTGGGTGTTTCTCAGGACTTCTAATGTAGTAAATATGTTATGGCAGTAATGATTGCTACCATGCTTGTGAAAAGTAAGTTTAAACATATTAGATTGCCCTATGTATATTCATGATGAAAGTTGTGAAGGACAAATAATGAAGTAGCGACACAGTAAATAAAACTGAAATAAGTCTGTACAGCCGACTGTCACGTGGACAAGTCGACTGGTACGAGGCGAATGTTCTCTCATGATTTATTAATTTAATGGCGCACATGTGTACAAACCGAAGTGATAGAATGATTGCTAAATTCATATTCCCCATGTTATATATGATGGAGGAGATGTGAACGGATGAAAAAGAACTAGTGATAATTAGTAAAATTGGGAATAACCTGTACAGTCGACTGTTGATGTAAACAGCCGACCGGTATTGAATTAAATCACGAATAGTCCAGAAATTTCATGAAACGAAGTATTTTCATTGTGATGTTCTAGTATGCTGAATTGAGATTTAATATTCATTTCTACAAGTAAATGATGAGTAAATGAAAATGTATGTTTAACATTCCTTGAGGAAAGAAAACATTAGTATGAGAAAGTATATGTTGTGATGTTAGTGAACAGCTAAGAAATTACATGTTTATGTAGTATGAATATATTGTAATGTGACACAATGATGCATGTGAATGGAAGAACAGAGGGAAGATAATTCCTAAATTTGAAATGTTAACCTGTTCAGTCGACTTAATGCAAGCAGCAAGTCGACTGGGCTGAGTATGAGAATTGTAATTAAAACCCCAGGACAGACAACTGATGGAATGACAGTCGACTGTCACGTGAATGATATTTTGAACATGGAAAATTGCGGGGCAGCCGACTGGCCATGTGCAGCAGTCGACTCTCCTGAGGTGTTATGATGAACTTGATTCGACTGAACAAGTCGACTGGGCTTTCTCCAAGTCGACTATCCAGAATACTTTGAGATGTCAGGAATCTTATTTGGTTTATGTTAAAGTTGTGAATCTTATGGTTAATGATTGGTAAACTCTATTTGTTGTTGCATGAATTTACATGAAATGAATCATAGATTGAAATGAGAATTAAATGAATATGAAAGCTAAGATCATGATAAAGAAAGTCTGTGAGACTATTAAATGAACTCATGAGTTGGAAATGCTCAGATTTTTAGTAATTGTGAATTGAAAATTGAAACAAAAGAGTATCTAGGTCTCCCCCGGCAGTAGAAATGAAATGAAATGAAAAATTGAAAAGAAAGACCAAGGTTGGTCGTGTTGAAATGAATGAATAAGTCCGGCTTGTAGAGAGGCTAACTCTAGAGCTTTGATTTTTGTTCATCATTCTAATAAAAACTAAGGATTAGTGCATAGTGAAGATGTGATGAAAGTGAGAGAAAAAATATGAGTATGAGAACTAGGGTTTACGGTGCGGGTGTGTGAGCCACAGAATGCATGCTTGATGAGTCAAGACATGGCGTGGGCATAACTCAGAATGATCGGACGCTAGTCACACTTGTGGGATGTTTGGTGACTGCAAGAGGATCGTGTGCCATGAAGGAGGCTGAATTGCCACAGAATGCATGCTTGATGAGTCAAGACATGGCGTGGGGTTTCCCTCCAGGTTTTCTGTACACGAGCTTGTACTCATAGATCATCTAGGATACTCACCATAGTTACAGTAGTAGATTAAGTCATGGCGAGGGATTGAACCCTACAAAGATGAAGAACGATTAAGAGGCTTGCCCTCGGACCTATGTAGTATCGGATGCATAGAATCCGAACAAGTGCGCATTAGTGTCATCTAATATAAACAATTGCATTAAGGATTAAGTGCACAATCACGACACGACATCATTAAGATTTCCCTTTTACTTTATTTTTGATATGTGAATAAGTTTGTGATCTGTTAAGAAATGAGAATCGTTATACTGTTTCTGGCATAGAGAGGATGGCCATGTATAATTATCGTCGGTTGAATAAACTGACATGCCCACAGTGTTGTATGCAGGACCAATGGCATGAAAAAGATTAAAGAGGAACAAATGCTTAAAGATTCATTCAATGTCGTTGTACATTTGTTTATTGTTGTAAATTTTACTTCCGCTGTGCAATGTAAATGTAATATTGATGTAAACTCTGATGTAAAGTGAAAAGTTTGAATTTCCTTGTAAAATTGTACTAAGAGAAGCGAAAAGATCCTGTAGAACATCTCGAATTCAGTGTATTTGGGATTCGGGGCGTTACACGGGGCCATGCAATACTGTGACCCCCCACTATCGCCTCCACCTTCTCCCACTCCTTGGCCAACAAATCACTCTTCTTCGGAGGCTTGTGCCTCGGCTTTACAAAGTTCCACTGGGTCGGTATCTCCCAAGACCCTTCGGTCTTAACGACAAAATACTTGCCCCTCCATCCCTTTATCGAGTCCGGGTGGCCGTGCACCACCTTCTTGTGCGGCCTTGGTGAGAAGTAGAAGACCCCCTCCATATCTCCGAGCGAACCAATTCCAAAGATGGCCCAGAAATACGTCAATCTGGGCTTCACCCTCTTCTCTTGGCATTTCAGAATAAAGCAGATAAGATGCTTCCAAGAATTAGGGCCGTACTGCATAGAGCACAGTTCCGCCCAGTTCAAAACCCTCTTCACAAAAGGGTGCAGGGGCAACCTCAATCCCGAGAGGAATGCGTCCTCTGGGAATATGCAGTACCCAGGCACCAGAACAGTGGTAGGACGGATTCCGGGGCTTGGAAGGAGGAGCTCGTACCCCCGTGGAATGTAATAGGCGGCCCTGATAATGTTGAGATACTCCGGCCTCAGAACGCTCGGAGTGCTGTCTGTGCGGATCTTCACCCGAGTGTCCTCGCCCGGCACGGGGGTATCGGTTGGATATCCTTAATGTCTTCCGGGTACATACGAATCGACATGGGATTCCGAAAGGTGACAGGGGGAACATTAAGACCCGATTTCAGTGCGTCCTCGTCGGGCGAAGAAGGACTGTGGGGAATTGCCATGACCTTCTTCTTCCGACGAGGACGAGCCTTACGCTCGGGGGACGGCGTCGACAAGGGGGGTAGCGGAGGAAGGTCCTCTTCGACCCCAGACGGCCCCCCGGGCATGCCCTGACCGGCCTCCTGTTCATCGACCTCCTCCTCGTCTCCCTCGCCTTCCTCCTCCTCCTCGTCTCCCTCTCCTTCCTCGTCACCCTCGTCGACCTGCTCCTCTTCGTCCCCCTCCTCGTCATCATCACCCATCTCCTGATCCGATTCCTCATCCTCATCCTCGCTGTCCCCCTCGTCCTCCTCGCCACCCTCTTCCATGGGTTCCTTCCCCGGTCTCCTGGACCTCAACGGCGACACTACAAAAACCACATCGTCACCTCCATCAGAACCGGGGTCGGAAAGAACTTCCTCCTTCACCTTGTACTTGCTCAAGGACGAGGACGTTTCCGGCTCAGACTCCTCTGCCGAGCGACCTGTCGAGCTGGCCTCGGATCCGGACTGAGTTCGCGACATTGGTAAAAGAAAAATACTAACCCGGAGCGTAGAAAGTTACGATACCGGAAAACCCGCCGACGGTAAGTAAGATTCCTGCTCTTGCTGAAAATGGGAGAAAATTGGAAAGTGGGTAATGAAAATGAAGATGAAGAAATGAGAAGGGGATTGGGGTTTTTTAAAGAGGAAAACGACTCCTCGATTCTCGCAATAAAGATCTGGCTGTTGGATCTTATCTGACAAGATCCAACGGCCACCAAGATTTGAAAAAGCTTTGATCTTCGCGCCATGATATCAGCAAAAAAGCGTAAAATTACCCCACTACCCCTTCCCCTTTTCTAGACAGAAAAAATTTCCCAAAGTCAGAGGGGTCGATGCTCGGATCGAAGCTCGAGCCAGGCCACCTCCGTCTTTTCCCAGTGGGGACTCGGAGCTCGGATAGCAGTGCGAGCCAATTCCCCCTCTCTTCCTCACAGAGGGGTCGACGCTCAGATCGAAGCTCGAGCCAGGCAACCTCCGTCTTTCTCGGGGTGGGGGCTCGGAGCTCGGATAGCAGCGCGAGCCAATTCCCCCTCTCTTTCTCACAGAGGGGTCGACGCTCGGATCGAAGCTCGAGCCAGGCCGCCTCCTCCTTTCCCAGTGGGGGCTCGGAGCTCGGATAGCAGTGCGAGCCAATTCCCCCTCTCTTCCTCACAAAGGAGTCGACGCTCGGATCGAAGCTCGAGCCAGGCCACCTCCTCCTTTCCCAGTGGGGGCTCGGAGCTCGGATAGCAGCGCGAGCCAATTCCCCCTCTCTTCCTTACAGAGGGGTCGACGCTCGGATCGAAGCTTGAGCCAGGCTGCCTCCTCCTTCCCAGTGGGGGCTCGGAGCTCGGATAGCAACGCGAGCCAATTCCCCCTCTCTTCCTCACAGAGGGGTCGACGCACGGATCGAAGCTCGAGCCAGGCCACCTCCTCCTTTCCCAGTGGGGACTCAGAGCTCGGATAGCAGCGCAAGCCAATTCCCCCTCTCTTCCTTACAGAGGGGTCGACGCTCGGATCGAAGCTCGAGCCAGGCCGCCTCCTCCTTTTCCAGTGGAGGCTCGGAGCTCGGATAGTAGCGCGAGCCAATTCCCCCTCTCTTCCTCACAGAGGGGTCGACGCTCGGATCGAAGCTCGAGCCAGGCCACCTTCTCCTTTCCCAGTGGGGGCTCGGAGCTCGGATAGCAGCGCGAGCCAATTCCCCCTCTCTTCCTCACAGAGGGGTCGACGCTCGGATTGAAGCTCGAGCCAGGCCACCTCCTCCTTTCCCAGTGGGGGCTCGGAGCTCGAATAGCAGCACGGGCCAACTGCTCTCCTTCTTGCCTCAGTGTGGCTCGGCGCTCGGATAACATACCGAGCACCAATCGCTCCCCTTTGACACTTGGGGGCTCGGCGCTCGGATAGAATCCCGAGCACCAATCACTTTCCAAAAGCTCAGTGTGGCTTGGCGCTCGGATAACATACCGAGCACCAATCGCTCCCCTTTGACACTTGGGGGCTCGGCGGTCGGATAGAATCCCAAGCACCAATCACTCTCCTAGAGCTCAGTGCCTCTCGACGCTCGGATGGCAACCCGAAACACCAAAATACTCCTCGCTCTTCCAACTAGCGAGGAGATCGCCCACAGGCCGGAGGAGGTCGTCCACCGATCCCAAAATGCTCAACAGGCCGACCCCCATGGTCTCGGCCACCGATCCCTGACACTCGGCAAACAAGCCCCAACGGATGGCCTTGACGTCCCCTCGCTCTTCCAACTAGCGAGGCGGTCGTCTGCCGACCCTTAGGGCTCGTCCGCCGACCCCATGGGCTCGTCCACCGACCCCCAGACCTCGAATTGCGCCCTTCCAGCTGTCCTCTCTCCTAAAACTTAACCTCCCGCGCAGAATCCAACGAAGGGTCCCTTCCTCCTGCCCCCTGGCCTCTTTGGGAAACAACGGATCCTACTTCTTACCCCAACATCTGCTCTTCCCCTAGGGGCAAAGAGTCACTCCCGCACGACTGAATCACCCAGCCCGGCGGGAGCGTGGGCTTGTGATATGGGTCAGGAATAAAGGTGGCTCATCCTGGGCCACTGGATCCCCTCAGGATACGCCCTCTTTCTGATCCTACAGATCTGCCACATCAGCACCGGAAAACTGCCCGGAGCTCTGCCACGTCAGCCCGGAAACCACTCCGGCGTCTGCCACGTCAGCCCTATACCGCCTGGCTTTCCACCGCTTCAGCCACTCGGGTAACCGAGTCCGGCCCAGCCCCAAACGGGTCTGGACCCGATTGGCATCCCCTATAAATACCAGACCCTCCCCCCTGTCTGCAGGTAATCAATCTTTCTTCCACAAAATCCTAGTTACTGCTACTCTCTCACAGAGACTAACTAGATCGTCGGAGGGTCTGCCACCGGGACCAACCCCGGTGTTCCTAGACCGTCTGCAGGTACACCAGACCTCGGATCCGAGCCCCCAGATCCGAGTCGAGCATCTAGCCTCGCCTCACTCCAGCCTGTCACCGGTACGGCTCGGCCAGCCGAGGGTCGTTTGATTAGTAGCTTCTTCAAATACAAATCGAGTAAGAACTCACACCTGGTGCATCCACACGCCTCCCGAAAACAAACCGCATCAAACATCTTTATAAATCATAATAAATGAGGAAATTTTCCGGAAAATGATCGACCACTTTGTTGCCGGTGCTCACCTCTTTCAATACTTTTTCGGTATTTCATTTTATTTTGCATAATGAAGAGCATACTGAATATGTCATGTATTTCTAGTTAATATGTGCCTTGATTTTTCATTTTATTTTGCATTATGAAGAGCATACTGAATATGTCATGTATTTCTAGTTAATATGTACCTTGACTTTCGAAGTATTTATTTTCATAAATTTCTCCTTCATTTAACAAGTGGGGCTTCTTATTTTCCAATATCCTGAAAAACGACGAAGTTCTCTTGCAAAAGAAAAATAGGATGAATTTAAAATAAAGAATGTTGACATCTCTAATTAGATAATTTTGTATTCGTCACAAGAATGTAGTATATCATCCTCCTCTTTAATTACGAGTAAATTATCTACGTCATCTTGCTTTTAACAATATGATACTTATATTCCAACTAAAAAAATAGAACACAATCTGTATTTGTCAATTACTTGTCCTTTGGATTATTTTCTAGTTTAATCAGGGTTTAGGCTTGAGATTGTAAAGTAGTTTTGAGATAGTAAACTAGTTCCATCTTTAGGATATTGAAGTCAAGCCAAGTAGCTTTGACAAATGCCTAAACCCTGATAGTAAAGTAGATCCATCTTTAGGATATTGAAATCAAAGCTACTTTACTATCTTTAGGATTATGAGATCTAGCCTAAACCCTGACACTAATGTAGCTTTGACAAATGCCTTGAGATAGTAAAATAGCTTTAGGATTAAGCTAAGTGACATGACTAAAAATAGAATTAAATCGGAACAGTTCAAATTGGGCACGAATCTTAAAGCTTTCAAGGGTAAAACGGTAATTTTACCTACAAACGGGTCCGAAATGGGAACTGGGTCTCTCTTCAAAGTCCTATAAACCAAAAATGGATCTGTCCTATTGGGTACGGGTTACGACCCGCTACAAACCAATTCAGATATTTAAAGAGTAATTCAAATTCGTGATTATCTCTAAGAGGCAATTTAAACAGTTTCTCTTATCATGAAACGAGTTTAAACTCTATATCTTATCCAAAAACATCGGGACATAGAGATAATTGATTATCTCTAAACTGTCTCTTAAGGCGACTATAAATACCCCTCCCCCCACTGTAACAAGGTAACCAATCTTTTTCCAAATAAACCTCTTTCATAGTCTTCCTGATTACTGACAAGAGTGTCGGAGGGTTCGTCGTCGGGATCCATCCCGGTGTATCGAACTTTTTGCAGATCAATGACAGCGGTAAGAAACCAGTCAAACGTCGGTAAAAGTCAACAGGTTTGCTTTATTGTTTTCAAAAGAATCCACAAATTCATCTGTTTGCTCCCACCACAAAATCAGCAGCAACAAATTTGTGCCATATGTGGGAAACGAAAAAGTAATCCAGCCTTACTGCACCGGTGAAGTTGTTTCCCAAGCTATGCTTCCGAAGAAAGGAAAGGCACCGGTCTCCAGCCGCAGAGCCACTCCCGTTCCTTCTCCTCCTCCCCTCCATGATGTCCTCCCTCAACCCGTCCAGCAAGTCCAGCAACCGCAGCCTGGACAGCCTCTTCCTCAACATGTCCAGCAGCCGCAGCCTAGACAACCTCTTCCTTAACAAACTCAACCCAAAAGGTCCCTCAATGGCCTTAAAGGGTTGCCCCGAGGGGCTCCCGTCGAAGTCGGCAAATGCCACCTCCTCTCCACGACCATGTTTCAGTACATAACCCCTCCTCCGACTCCATGGCCTCTCACAGTCCCCTAACACCAAAGGGTCTCCAACACGTTATTGTCAATAGGCAACATGGGATAGATCTTCGGACCTGTTTGAACGAAAGGCAGACCCATGACGGAATCCTTCGCCATGAACATCAAAGGGGTCTAGCGATTCGGTCCCCTAGCCCGATCCCCTCGTAGGCCAGATCGCCGAAGATTAAACTCTCCCACGAGGCGGAGGAAATCACCCCCGTGCCGTCCGAGGAGTAGCCACACCCCGACCAGTCGATCCGTTCCAAGGGACCACCGAGATCGGATGGCACCTGTCACAAGGGCGAAGTTCTAGGATTTTCAAGACGCAGTTCTGCGGGCCCTCAATGTTGCTCCTAACCACAGTCAACGGGTGCCTAGTCCTCAACCTGCCCCAAGCCATCACCATCGCACTCCCAGTCCTCTTCCGCGGGAGGATGAGTCCCGGGAATCAGCAAGATATGACCGGAGGGAAGACTCGATCTATCGCCGTCTCCACGAGATGGAGAGGCGCCTTGGCAGACTTGATAGAGAAAAGGAACAATGGGCTAGGAATTTCCGCTCAAGCAGGCCTCCGTTCTCCCGAACCATCATGGAAGCATTGGTTCCAGAGAACTTCAAACCCCCTCACTTTGAGTCATACAACGGGGAGTCAGACCCTACTGACTACATCGAGAGTTTTAAAATTCTCATGATGATCTACCAGGGTTCAGATGCGCTTCTCTACAAAACCTTCCCGGCCACATTGAAGGAGACTGCGAAGGAGTGGTATTTCCAACTCGCCCCAGCCCCCATCTTCTCCTTCGATCAGTTCGAAGCGCTCTTCCTTACCGATTTTGTGAGTAACCGTTGTACCGAAAAGACAAGCACATCTTTGCTGGCACTCAATCAAAGAAATAGAGAGCGATTATGAGACTATGTTAAGCGTTTCACCACCGAGGTCCGGTCAATAGCCTCCCTAGACCAGTCGGTAGCCTCTGCTGCTTTCCGGCACAACATCAACCACACTAGCTTGAAGGCATCTCTTGCTAAGAAGCTGCCTTTTGACTTCTCAGAACTCCTACCGAGGAGCGAGAAATATATTAGGGCAGAGGAAACCCTCCACCCACCTAAGCAGAATAGCCAATTTTCGGAAACAAACGGAGGGGCGCTGAAGATGAAGGAGCTAAGAAGCTCCAAAAAGACAATGGTGGCCAGCATCGCCCTCCTACCATCTTTGAGAAGTTTACTCCTCTTAACACCAGTGTTTCAGTCATCCTGATGGAGGTCGGGAAAGAAGGGCTCCTCCCCCCACCGCCGATGATGAATACACCGGGCAAGGAGAGAAACAGGGACAAATGGGGCCGCTTCCATAGGGATCATGGCCACGACACAGATGATTTTCGGGTCCTCAAAGATGAGATTGAAGCCCTCATTCAGAGGGGGCAAATTTCTAGGTTCGTAAGGAAGGGACAGGGTAGATACTCCTCCGCCTCTTAGAGGGGCTAATAAGCAAATTTAGCGACACGCCGAGACCCAAGATTCCGAAGCTGAAGCTGTCCTACATCTCATACACGGAGGCCCAATTGAGGGAGATTTGAACTCCTCCCGAAAAGCCTTCGTCCGAGAGGTGAACTCCATGCAGAACCATCCTCCCCCAAGGGCCTTGGAATCCCTGTTACCTTTTCTGACAAGAATTTGGAAGGCGTCCGAATGCCTCATTGTGATGATCTTGTAAACAACCTCTATATGGCCAACTTCGACGTACGTCAAGTCCTGGTCGACAATGGCAGTTCGGTCAACATCCTTTTTCTTAAAGCCTTCGAGGGTCTTAAGCTGTCCAGGATCGACTCAAGCCTTCCGGCTGCACTCTCGACGGGTTCTCCGGGGTGCCAATGATGATCGAGGGAGTGATAACTCTCGATGTAACTACTGAAAAAACCCCGATCACCCAAACCGAGCTAATAGATTTCACGGTGGTGGATCTTAAGGCCACTTACAATGTCATGCTGGGCCGACCCGGCCTAGCTGCTCTCCAGGCTGTACCCTCAACCTACCAAATGAAGATGAAGTTCCCCACCATAACAGAGGTGGAAGAAGTCAGAGGGAGCCAGGAGATGGCTCGCAAATGTTACATGACTTCAGTAGGAGGGCCGGTCCTCTCTCTTGAAGCCTTCGAGCTCCCATAAGGGATTAGCCAAGCCATCTCAGAGCCAATCGACGAGTTGGAAGAAATAGCCTTTACAGAAGGAGATCTGACCAGGACATTCCAAATTAGCAAGGTCCTTCCCCCTCTTATCAAGAAAGACATTATCCAATGTATAAAGGGAAATAGCGATCTATTCGCTTGGACCGTGATCGACATGCCCAAAATCTCCGAAGAACTTCTCATGCATCACCTTAGTGTTGCTCTGGGGCCAAACCTGTCCAGCAGAAGCGACACAAGTTCTCTCCCGAATGCCAGCAGGCAATCAAAGAAGAAGTGGAGAAACTCTTAAATGGCCGGTTCATACAGGAGGTCAACTATCCTGAATGCCTGTCCAACGTTGTGATGGTCAAAAAAGCCGACGGGTGCTGGAGAATTTGCATTGATTTCACAGATCTGAACAAAGCTTGCCCGAGGGATCCATTCCCGGTCCCGAGCATTGATACCCTGATTGATGCAACCTCCGGACACGAACTCCTAAGTTTCATAGACGCCAGTTCTGGGTATAACCAGATCAGGATGTTCCCTTCCGATATTTCGAAGACATCGTTTGTAACCGACCAGGGTCTATATTGCTATCGGGTCATGCCCTTTGGGCTAAAGAACGCCGGTGCCACCTATCAGCTCTTTGTTAACAAGGTCTTCAAAGAACAGATCGGCCTGAACATGGAGGTCTATGTAGATGACATATTGGTAAAAAACATCAGCAACTGGATCATGTCTCCGATCTTCAGGAAGCCTTTGATGTGTTGAGGAGACACAACATGAGACTAAACCCGAACAAATGTGCATTCGGCATCTCATTCAGCAAATTCATTGGGTTCATGGTTAGCCAGAGAGGCATAAAAGCCAACCCGAAAAAGATTCAGGCCATACTCAACATGGCCCCCCTTCTAGCGTCAAAGACATACAGAGACTCACAGGACGCCTTGCGGCCATAGGAAGTTTTCTCTCCAAGTGAGGGGGAGAATGTCTCCCATTCTTCAAGTCCCTTAGAGGGGAAAAAGGCTTTGAGTGGGGGCAACAACAATAGGAGTCCTTCGATCGACTCAAAGCCTATCTAGTCAACCCCCCACTCTTGAGCAAGCCAAAGCCCGGGGAAGTCCTCTATATATACCTCGCCACCTCAGAGCAGACTCTCAGCGCCGTCTTGGTAAGAGAAGAAGATAAGACACAAAAGCCCATTTACTATGTGAGTAAGGTCCTCAGGATGTCGAACTCTGCTATCCAAAGGTAGAAAAGATGGCCTATGCATTAGTCATGGCAGCTCGAAAGCTCCGCCCCTACTTCCTGTCCCACTCGATGGTCGTTCTTACCGACCAGCCACTCAAGCAAGTTATCTACAAGCCCGAAACTTCGGTGCACCTTATGAACTGGTTTATAGAGCTGAGTCAACATGATATCAACTATCAGCCCCTAACCGCTATCAAGGCACAAACCCTGGCGGAATTTATAGTAGAAAGCTCTATCCCCGACCCCAGCAAGGTAATAGAGGAAAACCCGATCTGGATCTTCTATGTTGATGGGTCCTCATGCACCCACGGGAGTGGGGCTGGGGTTATCTTAACTGGCCCTGATGACTTTGTTCTTCAATACTCACTCCGCATCAATTTTCGGGCATCAAACAACAAGGTTGAATATGAGGATCTCATAGCTGGTTTGTGTACGACAAGCAAGGCCGGGTCCCGGAGCGTTAAAATATTCAGTGACTCACACCTGGTAGTGAACCAGGTATCGGGGGAGTATGAGGCAAGAGATGGTCGCATGGCCAAATATCTGGCCAAGGTCAAAGGGCAGCTGGCCTCTTTCGAAGATGCACAGCTCCAGCGAATCCCCCGAGAGGAGAATGCACAGGTATATGCCCTCTCAAAGTTTGCCTCCTCTTCCCTCTAGGGACTAGAACAAACCGTCTTGATAGAAATCCTCTTGAGACCTAGCATCGAGGAAGACGATCCCGACCTAATGGAGACGCTGCCCCTAGCACTCGGGGAGAATTGGATGGGGCCCTTGCACGAGTTTCTCAAAGATAGAGTCCTCCCTGCAGACCCTAAACAGGCTAGAAGGGTCAGAACCAGAGTCGAGCGATATATGCTCATCAAAGGGGTTATATACAAACGCTCTTACACAAGTGGATGACAGACCCTACTTGAGATGCCTCTCCCCCGAGGAGGCCCAGTATGCTCTAAAAGAGACCCATGAAGGGATGTGCGACGCTCATTTGGGAGCAAGATCTCTCGCACTCAAAATCTTAAATTATGGATACTTCTAGCCCATCCCCTGCCAAAAGTTCTCAACAATGAGCTCCCTCGCCAAAACTTCTCAAGAATCAGCCGCTTACCACAAGACCAGCTCTCCTCCTTATCCAGTCTAACCCCTTTAGCAATATGGGGAATGGACTTGCTCGGGACGTTCCCTCCAGTGCTGGGCCAGCTGAAGTTCCTTTTCGTTGCAATCGACTATTTCTCCAAATGAATCGAAGCTGAGCCTCTAGCGACAATCACTGAGAACAAATTACAACATTTCTTTTGGAAGAATGTTGTCTACTGATTCGATGTACCTCGAATCTTGGTAACGGACAATGTGACCCAATTTACGAGGGCAGCCTTTCGCAGTTTTTGTACGGACCTTAGTATCCAGCAACAATTCTCCTCGATATCCCATCCGCAATCCAACGGTCAAGCAGAGAACACCAATCGACAAATTCTCTCCGGCTTATAAAAGAGACTGGACAAGTCTGCTAAGGGATTATGGGTCGAGCAGCGCTCCAATATGCTCTGAAGCTATCACACTACTAAGAGGACCCCCACAGGAGAATCTCCCTTCAACCTCACTTACGGCTCTGAAGCTGTCATCCCACTCGAAGTCGGCCTACCTTCGCCCTGCTTGATTGCTTATAATGAAGAGAAAAATTCGAACCAGCTTTGTGCCAACTCGGACCTCATCGAAGAATATGAGAAAGGTCCTCCATCCGTCAGGAGATTTATCAACATAGGATTGAGCAGTCCTAAAACAAGAGAGTCCGCCTTACTAATCTCAAAGAAGGTGATTTGATGCTTAGAAAGCTATCAATTTCTTTTCCAAGCAAGAAATGCAAGCTATCACCTAATTGGGAAAGGCCGTATAGGATCTCCAAAGTTGCTCGCCCTGGCACTTATCAACATGAAAACCCGGGGGGCAAGAGAGTGCTAAGATCATGGAATGCGGAACAATTGATGAAGTACCAAGAGGGTATTTGAACACCGCTCCAAGCAACTTCTAATCCTAGAGCATTCCTAAGTTTGTTTTTCTTCTTGTTTAGTTGATTTTTCTAATGTAATAATGCCTTGCAACTCAGAAGCAGCCACTTAGTCATTTCTAATGAAAGCAGTTTACTTTCTCAGAAAACCTAGTCTGAATATTCTGGTTGTCTCACCCCAAAGCGTAAATTAACTGTAGAAACTCTCTTAACAACAAGTTCGGAGTCCAAAAATTAGTTCAATGCTACTTTAGCTACTTGCGAACAAGCAAGTACGAAGTAGCTCACCATTCGAAATTGCTCCCACAACTGTCGAAACTCTCTTAACAACAAGTTCAGAGTCCAACACTTGGTTCGATGCTACTTTAGCAACTTGCAAACAAGCAAGTATGAAGTAGCTCACCAATCGTAATTGCTCGCACAACTATTGAAACTCTCTTAACAATAAGTTCGGAGTCCAATACTTAGTTCGATGCTACTTTAGTTACTTACAAATAGGCAAGTACGAAGTAGCTCACCATTCGAAATTGCTCCCACAACTGTTAAAACTCTCTTAACAACTAGTTCGGAGTCCAACACTTGGTTCGATGTTACTTTAGCTACTTGCAAACAAGTAAGTACGAAGTAGCTTACCATTCGAAATTGCTCCTACAACTGTTGAAACTCTCTTAACAACAAGTTCAGAATCCAACACTTGGTTCGATGCTACTTTAGCTACTTGCGAACAAGCAAGTAAGAAGTACCTCACCATTTGAAATTGCTCCCACAACTGTTGAAACTTTCTTATCAACAAATTCGGAGTCCAACACTTGGTTCGATGCTACTTTAGCTACTTGCAAACAAGCAAGCATAAAGTAGCTAACCATTCGAAATTACTCCCACAACTGTTGAATCTCTCTTAACGACAAGTTCGGAGTCCAATACTTGGTTCGATGCTACTTTAACTACTTGCAAACAAGCAAGTGCGAAGTAGTTCACCATTCGAAATTGCTCCCACAACTGTTGAAACTCTCTTAACAACAAGTTCGGAGTCCAACACTTGGTTCGATGCTACTTTAGCTACTTGCAAACAAGCAAGTGCAAAGTAGCTCACCTTTCGAAATTACTCCCATAACTGTTGAAATTCTCTTAACAACAAGTTCGGAGTCCAACACTTGGTTTGATCCTACTTTAGCTACTTGGAAACAAGCAAATACGAGGTGGCTCACCATTCGAAAGTACTCCCACAACAGTTGAAATTCTCTTGCAAAAGTTATCAAAAGACTTAACATGATCAAAAGATGCGATATATATTCCATCAAGATTGGGTACACAAGTCTTATTCAAGACCAAAAATTCATAAAAGACAAACTACAAGTTTACAAAATTTCGCACTAGCTCCTTCTAGGGAGGGGACGCTCTTATTAAGCGATACATGGGGATGGCGAGCGCCGTGTTGCTCTCTTCTCATTTCCACGGAATTCTCTAGACCAGCGAGCTGAGTTGAGCCATCAGCACTCAAGGGCCTGACTGTCACCCCGATAGACGCCCCACTCGACGAGCCCGCCGCTCCACTTTGCGCATCCCCAGGATTCCGGGGCAAGGGGCGCACAGAGAGCTAACTCATGGAAGGATCTCCCCTGTGCATACTCCCCCCGTGGGCAAGAGGTGCTCCTCACATTACTTCCTTCGGAGCATCACTTCAATCTTAGGTTCTCCACCTCTAATTCGACAAGTCTCTCCTTGAGAGAGTCATTCGTGACTCTGAGCGTCAAGCGTGGTACCCTGCTCGTACTCCTCCCCTGGGATGGCTCTAAGATGATCCTTCGCAGATGAGCCACTTCAAAACTCTTCTCGAGCACCACATTCTTCAGCTCATCCCTCTCTGACCTCACTCTGAACAGCGAGTTCTTCAGCTCGTCCCTCTCTGCCCTTACTCTAGACAACGAACTCTTTAGCTTGTCCTTCTCAGTCATTGCCGCGTGCAAAGAATGTCGAAGGAACTTTAGCCTAGAAGCCTTGCCGACAGCTATCGAGGGGCCGACCTTTCCTCCCTCGGGGGGTACCTCCCGAAGAATCCCCTCGAGATGCCTCACCTCAATATTTCGACTAGCCAGAGCCAATCTCACTTGGCATGCTCCAACCCCGCCTTGGAGAGCTTCTCTCGAGATTCCGCAAGTCCCAACCGAGTGATACCAAGTTGCGTGCGAAGACGTGGTGCCTCGCCAATCTGGGAAAGTCGACAAAAAATAAAGCGTAAATTACTAAGTTTAAGAAGCCACATGATGGTGCTACGGCTAAACAAAGCTACTACGGGGAGATTCGAAAGCAAACAAGCCCACGACTGTTTCGAAACTTGACAACACTTGTGAAAAAAAATTCATTCAACTTCAACAAAAAAATACAAGAAGCAATGCCAGTCCGCTATAGGGCATATATACAAGTGCATACAAGAAGAAAAAAAACGACTAAAAAACATGAAGATGCGAGAAGGAATCAGGGGACCACCTTGGTAGGCGTCTCCAAAGGTGTTGTGACCCAGCGACCATCCTCCTCGGTTGCCTCCACGGCGGTTGCATGAGGGTCCTCGGTGCCGTCCTCCCCCTCGTCCTCTTCTTCTTCTTCTTCCTCTTCCTCTTCTTCAACCACCCCCTCGGTTATCGGAGCAATCTCGCCTTCGAGGAGATCATATAGGTAGTACCCCGAGCCATCGAAACTGGGGACGCGCGCCTCCATGTGCTTCAGCGCCCAAGCATAGGACTGCTCCATGTTCATGCACATAAGCAACCTCGCTTTGGCCCTAATCACCTCTGCGACTGCATCCACTCCGGCCTCCCTCTCCCTCGCTCGTCTTTAGCGGCCTTCGCAGTCGTCTCCTTCTCTTTGTCGACTCTCTCTGCTTCTCTGTCCGCCCTCTCTTTCTCAAGAGAGATATGTTCGTTCGCCTTAGCGAAGGCGGCCTCGAGGAGCTAGATCTGAGCCGCCTGAGACTCGGACAACCGTTTCTCTGCCTCAAACATTTTCACAGCTTTGGCGCGCTCCGACATATCTCCATCACTCACTGCCTTAAGATCCTTTTCTTGTTCGGCGAACTGCTCCATCATATGACTGAAATGGCAGGTGATCTACATGGAAAAAAGTTGGAGTTTTTAAGCAAGAAAATCACCCAAGAAGGGACAAGGGGGGAGCAAGACTAAACTCACCGGCATGGTCGCCTTGGCGATCTTGAGGGCGTCATCTCCAATCGTCCCTACTTTTAGCACAGTGCGATCCTTTGGGGTTGGCAAGTGCCGAACTGCCTGCATACAGCTGACGGCGTCCCCGAAGAAATCGTCGTGCCTCATCACATGCCAGTCGGGGACGAAGAGCTTCTTGTGCTCCTCGGTGAGGATTTTCTCTGCTGCCGCTGTTAGAGGGGGGCTTCGAGTGCCAATACCTGCTCGATGGAAGTCCCTTCGTCGGTCAGAGCAGGGGAGGTAGGCGGGGTAGGTGACTCGGATTCCAAGTTAACCACCGGTACCGCCAACACCGGGGCCTTCACAACCTTGACAGACGGTGGCCCGAGGTCGTCCTCTGACTCTTCCTCCCATTGGGGGCCTTGTTGGCTACCCCGGTTCGGCCAGACAACATTGCCATAAAATCCATACCCGGAGCCTCTTCAAAAAAAAAAAAATAAAGAGATAGGCATGTGAAGGAGTTAAACTAAAACTAAAAAATGGAGAAAAAATGCGAAGCATACTAGGCTCGATCGGACTGAGACCCCCACTGAAGAGGACCTCCTCGGTTAACTCCTTCCAACCCAAGGGTTAACGAGCGAAGAGTTTGCCTACTATCTCATCCTCCTCCGGAGTCAGCGCCGGCTCGGCCTTTGCCCACTTCGGCACCTCCTCCATCCACCTCATGGGAATATTCCACGGCTCGGCACCTCAGATTAGAAAATACTTCTCCTTCCAAAAATTGATACAGTCAGGATTGTCTATTAGCTTCACACCCCGACATGGTGATAAGTAGTACCGGTACTCCGTCCTACTCTTTTGATGGATGCGGTAGAGCCTTCGGAGAATTGTGAGTTGAGGCATGACCTCTATCGCTTGACACTGAAGGATAAACCTGTTGACATGCCGCCACATATTCGGCATATACTGGACCGGGCTCAAGCCGTACCATTGCAGCACCTCGACCACGAACGGGGGAATAGGCATGCAGAGACCGGAGAAGAATGCGTCGAACGAAAAGACGCACGTGTCGGGGAAGTCAGCATATAAGCTCAGAAACCCGCACCCGGAAGAAGGAGAGTGAGTTCCTTCGGAATGTTGAAACTCTCTCGGATCCGAACCAGGTCCTTCTCTGTCAACATAGAGGGAATTTCGTCGACTTCGGAGTGCTCTCTCGGCCTGCTCTCCTCATACGAGGCTGACCTCCTGTACACCACCTTGGCTAGAAGGTCAGCGGAGTATTCTCGAACTCCGCTAAGATTCGATAAAGGACCCGGGAGCCTACCCAACGCACCTGTTCGCCTCTCCTTCTCCACAATTGTTACTGATGTTACCGAACCTACTACCCCCTTTCCCTTGTCCAAGGTCGAAGCCACTACTAGCGGCTGATCCTCCTCGTGGTCCGAGGTGGAGGTCTCACTCCCTGAAGAAACCCTAGACATCTTGCAAAATATATAAAAGAAAATATATATATTTAACTTTATGTGACAGCTACAATCAGAATACTTCTCCGAAAAAAAAGCGCTTGGCCGTGACCGCTAGTTGAGCCACCCAAGAGTGAAAACAAATTCTCAAAGAGTGAAAGTGAAGAATGAGAAAAATGGGGTGGGGGTGAAGAATTATAGTAATTGAGGGGCGCCACTCGGGCTTCTGAGGCATTTGGCCCCCTAAGAACGATGAAAAGCCCACGAAGCACTGAATACAAAGCGACAGAAGGCGTAAAGGCAGAATTTCAAACGACACCGCAAACTTGCTGACCAGGCAATCATCTCAATTATCAAGCCTGATCGAGATCCAACGGCCCTGATCTTGCCACGTCTCTCGGAACCAAATCCGAGCAAACGTGTCACTGAGCGTGAAATTGGGGAAAACTTCATCTCAATAAGCATGCTCGATCAAGATCCAACGGCTCAGATTGAGCCACGTCCCTCGGAGTCATATCCGAGCAAACATGGCACCGAGCGTGAAAATGGGGAAAACGTTGCCTCAAAAAATGTGCTCGATCAAGATCCAATGACCTAGATTGAGCCATGTCCCTCAGAGAAATCCGAGCAAATGTGGCTCCGAGCATGAAATTGGGGAAAACATTACCTCGAAAAATGCGCTCAATCAAGATCCAACAGCTCAGATTGAGCCACGTCCCTCGGAGTCAAATCTGAGCAAACGTGGCTCCGAGCATGAAATTAGGAAAAACGTTGCCTTAAAAAAAGCGCCCGAACAGGATCCAACGACTCCGATTGAGCCACGTCCTTCGGAGTCAAATCCGAGCAAACATGGCTCCGAGCATGAAAATAGGGAAAACATCACCTCAAAAAGCACGCTCGATCAAGATCTAACGGCCTAGATTGAGCCACATCCCTCAGAGTCGAATCCGAGCAAACGTGGCTCCGAGCGTGAAAATGAGGAAAATTTCACCTCAAAAAATGCGCTCGATCAGATCCAACGGCTCAGATTGAGCCACGTCCCTCAGAGTCAATCCGAGAAAACGTGGCTCCGAGCATGAAAATGGGGGAAACGTTGCCTCAAAAAATGTGCTCAATCAAGATCCAACGGCCCAGATTGAGCCACATCCCTCGGAGTCAAATCCGAGCAAATGTGGCTCCGAGTGTGAAATTGGGGAAAATGTTACCTCAAAAAGTGCACTCGATCAAGATCCAACGGCTAAGATTGAGCCACTTCCCTCGGAGTCGAATCTGAGCAAACGTGGCTCTGAGCGTGAAGAAGGGGTAAATGCCCCCTTCCCAATGCGCGCCCACGATCGTAACGTCCAGATGCGGCCACGTCGACGAAGCTCTGATAAGCCATCGGATCATTTGAAAAACCATGCCAGAGGCCTGATCAACGCTCCAGATCGCGCCACGTTGATATTTATCCAATCATTTCTTTTATTTATTTATTAATTTGAATTAATTATTTAAAATTTGCAAAAAATAATTAAAAAATTCAAGAAAATTAATTAATAATTCTAAAAAATAATAATGAATTACAGAAAAATATTTCGAAACTCCTGGGTAAATAATTATTAGTTAGAATGATTGATTAATACTTTTTGAAAATAGATTATTACTTTGCATAAATTGAATAAATAATTTGAAAAATAAGTAAAAAAATTAGGAAAAATCCAAAAAAGTCAGAGAATAGTTTTGGGCACTTAACAAGCTCAGATTGGCACCGTCACACCTCGAGCAAGATCTGAACTCTCTAAAAAACTACGATAAAATCCCGTATGCCATTTAAAACAATAAAACTATTCCTCAAAGGCTGTTAAACTCAGTCTTTGGGAGTAGAAGGCTCATGATATGACTAAAAATAGGATTAAATCGGAATCGTTCAAATCGAACACGAATCTTAAAGCTCTTAGGGGTAAAACGGTAATTTTACCTACAAACAGGTCCGAATTGAGAACTGGGTCTCTCTTCAAAGCCTAGTAACCCAAAAATGGATCTGTCCTATTAGGTACGGGTTATGACTCGCTACAAACCAATTCAGATATTTAAAGAGTAATTCAAATTCATGATTATCTCTAAGAGGCAGTTTAAACAGTCTCTCTTATCATGAAACGAGTTTAAACTCTATATCTTATCCAAAAACACTGGAACATAGATATAATTGATTATCTCTAAACTGTCTCTTAATGCGACTATAAATACCACTCTCCCCCTACCGTAAAAAGGTAATCAATCTTTTTCCTCATAAAGCTCTTTCATAATCTTCCTGATTATTGACAAGAGCGTCAGAGGGTTCGTCGCCAGGATCCATCTCGGTGTATCGAACTTTTTTGCAGGTCAATAACAGCAGCAAGAAACTAGTCAAATGCCTGTGATAGTCAACAGGTTTGCTTTATTGTTTCTGATATGGCTAAAAATAGGATTAAATCGGGACCGTTCACATCGGACACGAATCTTAAAGCTCAGGGGTAAAACGGTAATTTCACATACAAATGGGTCCGAAACGGGCACTGGGTCTCCTTCTCACAGATCCAATAACCCACGAACGGATCCACCTCAACTGGGTACGGGTCCCAACCCGAAACACACCCAGTCCAGAAAAGATAGAATTAGGGTTTCTGATTAATCCTAATCAACGACTCTGATTCACATCTATCTTTTCACCGGGAATTAAGGGATTACATTCCTAATCTGTTTACTAGGAAAATATTCCTTATCAGATCACAGGAATCACATTCCTTATCTGATCCCAACGACGACTATAAATACCCCACACCCATCTCCATTAAGAGGTAATCAATCTTTTTCTAGTTAAACGCTCTTTCATAATCATTTCTGGTTACTGACTTGAGCGTCGGAGGGTGCGTCGCCGGGATCAACCCCGGTGTCTCGCACTTCCTTGCAGGTGAACGGCGGGAGTCAACGGTCAAGCTCCGGCGGAACAGGTTAGGTGTTTGCTATTCAGGTTTTCCACGAACTCACAAATACTGTCTGTTTGCCCCCACACCGAATTTAGCGGCAACAGATTGGCGCCGTCTGTGGGAACACCATACGAATAGCCTCCGCCTCTTCCTCGTCGACTAGCTCTTCTCCAGCCATGCCTCCCAGAAAAGTCAGATCTAGTGGGTCCAACCGTGGACCCAACCCCGCTGATCAGCAAGAGGTAGTCCCCGTCCAACTCGCTCCGCAGCAGGGACAACCCCCGCTTCAAGTGGAGGACCCTCTTCAACAAGATCAGCCTCCTCTTCAGAATCGGCAACCCCCCAAGGGTCCTACCGGTCCACAGAATGCCGGTGCGGGGGGCTCCCGCATGAAGCAACCGCTCCACCAAGACTGCGTCTCCATACACAACGCCTCTACGGATTCCATGGCTTCTCACAATCCCCAAAATCAGAAGAAGGAAGAGGACCTACGCCACCGTCTGGACGAGAAGCGGGCCCGAAAGGGAGCCTCCCGCCAACAACGTCCGGGTGAGCGGTCCCCTCACCACCGAGACTACAGAAGATCCCCTGTCCGAAGGGGAAGGGGGGAGTCCCCCGAGCATTACAGAAGGAGGTACTCCCCCGTAGATCGGCAACAGCCCAGGAACAATGAGGCACCAATCACCCGTGCCGAGTTCCAGCAGTTCCAAGCAATGGTACAACAGGCACTCAACCTCCGTCAAAACCCTAATGAGCCGAAGGCCCCGTCCCCTCCTCCAGTCCGAAGCCCTCGCCGACGGTCCCCATCTCCTCGTCCCGCTCCTACCAACTCCCGGCGTACCCCAAGTCCTCGTCGCTCCCGAAGTTACCATCGCCGCAGCCCACGCTCTCCCTCCTACGAAGACGAGTCTGGAGGCTCGGCTGATCACCGTCGGAGGGACGACACCATGTATCGCCGTCAGATAGGTCGAGAAGAAGAGCTTAGGGGGAGGACCCTACGTCCTACTCGACCCCCTTTCTCCCAAACCATTGTGGATGCACCTGTGCCGTTCGGCTTCAAACCTCCCCAATTTGAGACTTACACCGGGGAAACTGACCCCGTTGACCACATTGAGAGCTTCAAGACTCTCATGCTCATCCACCAAGCTTCCGATGCCCTGCTGTGCAAGACATTCCCTGCTACTCTCAAGGGCCCGGCTCGGGAATGGTACTCCCGCCTCGCCCCGTCTTCCATATTCTCCTTCGAGCAGTTCGAAACACTCTTCATCACCCACTTTGTGAGTAGCAGGCGCACGGAGAAGACCAGCATCTCACTCCTCCAGCTCAGGCAAGAGAAAGCCTCCGCTCCTCTCTTGCTAAGAAGCCTCCACAGAACTTTGCCGACCTCCTTCTCAGGTGTGACAAGTACATTCGTGCCGAAGAGGCCGCCTACCTTCCATGCTTCGAAGGGTCTACCTCAGGGACAAAACGAAAGTTGACCGAAGAAGAAGAGGCTAAGAAGCTTCAGAAGGACGGCAATGGACAGCGTCGCCCGACTCCCCGGTTTGAGAAGTTCACCCCCCTCATTGCCAACATATCAGAAGTTCTTATGGAGGTGGACAAGGAAGGACTACTCCGCGCTCCCCCGAGAATGAATACACCCGGCAAGAAGAGGAACAAGGATAAGTGGTGCCGCTTTCACAGGGACCACGGCCACGACACGTATGATTGCCGGGCTCTCAAGCAGGAGATCGAAGAACTCATACAACGGGGGCACCTGATCAAGTTCGTCCAAAAAGAAGGGGCCGAGCTCCTCCCCTGATCATCACCTCTCCCAAACGAACAGAAAGGCCCGCCGAGCTTCAAGACTCATCTCCTCCCAAGAAGTCTTCACCTTATTGTAGAAGTAGGATTTTGATTTTCAATAAGGCCGATGCTTGTAACTCGGCCAACAGCATGTAATAATGGCTCGCCCTATTGGAGCAGCCACTTAGTTTATTCCAATAAAGCTTTACATCTTTTCATTGAAAATTATTGCTCTTGCTCCTCTATCTCTCCGAGTCACGACTCTCTTAAATGGTGAGTTCGGAGTCCAGCTTCTTCTACATGGCTACTCCCACAACTTACTAACCCTTAACACCGATGGTTCCGGAGTCCAACACTTGGTTCGATTCCGCTTCGAATAACTTGCTCTTAAGCGGGTTAGAAGTGGTTCACCATTCGGAATTGCTCCCACAGTCGTTGAACTCTACCGATGGTTCCGGAGTCCAACACTTGGTTCGATTCTGCTTCGAATAACTTGTTCTTAAGCGGGTTAGAAGTGGTTCACCATTCGGAATTGCTCCCACAGCCGTTGAACTCTACCGATGGTTCCGGAGTCCAACACTTGGTTCGATTCCGCTTCGAATAACTTGCTCTTAAGCGGGTTAGAAGTGGTTCACCATTCGAAATTGCTCCCACAGCCGTTGAACTTTTCTAACGATGGTTCCGGAGTCCAACACTTGGCTCGATTCTACTTCGCAAGTTCGCTGTTAAGCGAGCTAGAAGTGGTTCGCCATTCGGAATTGCTCCCACAACCGTTGATTCCTTCACTTAAATAGCGAGTTCGGAGCACAACTCTTCCCTAGAGTCGCTCCTCAAAACTTCTCTCAAATGGCTCTTCACTCCGCTCGCCTCCAAAGCGGAGATCTTCTCAAACGAGTTCGGAGCACAACTCTCTCCTAGAGTTGCTCCTCAAACTCGTCTACCGGATGACTCCTCGCTTCCGAAGCGGACCTCTTCTCTACGAGTTCGGAGCTCACAACCCTCCCCTAGAGTTGCTCCTTGCACTCACTTCAGAGAATGGGTCTTCTCAGCACCTCTTCCTAGCACCTCTTCTCCTAGGAGTGGAGCTCCTCTTCAAAAATCCCCAAAACCAAATAGAATGGAGACAACTTCAGAGCCCCTCACCTCTCCCATATGCTGACCCATCCTCCCGAGCCGAGGAGCAGAGCTTCATCGACCCATCCCCTTCATCAACTCACCGAGCTTCTCCTTACGCTCGAACCTTCCGAACAACCGAGCTACCGAACAGCTCAGCCGAGCGGCCGAGTCACTGAGCACGGAGGGGCGAAATCTTCAGAGATACTTCCTTCAAAACATCCAACTCAGCACCTCGGCCGAACAGCCCTGACACGCCGAGCCGAGGTACCGGGGTACCGACCCTCGTATATGGCAAAAAATCGTTCCGAGGCAATCTCACCGTTAGATCATCTCAAAATTCACACTCAAGCGTGATGAACGGATCAGATCGCACTACGTCACCGCAAAACGACAAGATAACGTTTTCTCGAAACTTGTGCTTCTTGCCTCGTGATTCGCGCCATGATCATGATCAGCCGTCCAGATGGCTCTTCTACAAGTCGAGCTCTTCACTCCGCTCGCCTCCAAAGCGGTGCTCTTCTCAAACGAGTTCGGAGCTAAAACTCTCTCCTAGAGTTGCTCCTCAAACTCCTCTTCCAGACGATCTCCTAGAGTTGCTCCTCAAACTCCTCGTCCAGATGGCTCCTAGAGCCGAGCTCTTCACTCCGCTCACCTCCGAGGCGGACCTCTTCTTAACGAGTTCGGAGCTAAAACTCTCTCCTAGAGTTACTCCTCAAACTCCTCTTCCGGATGGCTCTTCTCCACAAGTTCGGAACACAACTTTCTCCCAGAGTTCCTCCTCAAACTTGTCTCTCAAATAGCTCTTCTCGACGAGATCGGAGCACACCTCTCTCCTCGAGTTGCTCCTTACACTCACTTCAAAGAATGGGTCTTCCCATGGCTCTTACGAGGATCTTCCCAGCACCACTTCTCCACTATGCGAGAGAACAAGGCAGAGGGGAGAACCCGAATGCCTCTCCTCCCCTTCCTCTTCTCCTCTTCTCCGAGCTACTCCGGACAGAGGGTGAACAGCCCTGACGCGCCGAGCCGAGGTACCGGGGTACCGACCCTCGTATATGGCAAAAAATCGCTCCGAGGCGAAGTCACCGTCGGATCTCTTTAAAATTCGCGACAGAATCTGATGGACGGTTCAGATCGTGCCACGTCCACAAAACGACAAGATAACGTTTTCTCGTGATCTGAACCCCATCCTCGTGATGCGCGTCATGATGAACGGCCCAGATCCGGCCACGCGTATCTTCCGAGACGCCTGCCACCGGTTCGCCCAGCCGAGCTACCGAACAGCTCAGCCGAGCAGCCGAGCTACTGGGCACGGAAGGGTGGAACCTTCAAGAAACGCTTCCTCCAAAATAGCCAACTCAGCACCTCGGCCACCAGCCCTGATGCGCCGAGCCGAGGTACCGGGGTACCGACCCTCGTATATGGCGAAAAAACTGGCCGACCCATATCAGCCGTTGGATCTTGTAAAAAAGCGCGCTCGTCGTGATGGACGGATCAGATCGCGCCACGTCACCACAAAACGACAAGATAACGTTTTCTCGAAACTCGTGCCCCTTGTCTCGTGATTCACGCCACGATCGTGATTAACCGTCCAGATTGAGCCGCGTAGCTTGGATCTGCCAATCTACCAAACTGCGGAGCGGCGAAAAAAGTACCTCAAAATCTGTGCTCGGATTCGCCGAACAAAGCAAGCAGATGAAGAGGAAGAAAGAAAAAGATGCTAACGGTCGGGGTCGGATCCGATACCCACGGTCCGACCCATGCCCTTCTTAGCCCCTTCATTCTTCTCCTTCTTCCCCAACACTTCTCTTCTCCACTGTGCGGAAGAACAAGGCAGAGGAGAGAACTCAATTGCCTCTCCTCCCCTTCCTCTTCTCCTCTTCTCCACTGTGCAGAAGAACAAGGCAGAGGAGAGAACCCAATTGCCTCTCCTCCCCTTCCTCTTCTCCTCTTCTCCATTGTGCGGAAGAACAAGGCAGAGGAGAGAACCCAAACGCCTCTCCTCCCCTTCCTCTTCTCCTCTTTTCCTCTTCTGCTCTTCTCCATTGTGCGGAAGAACAAGGCAGAGGAGAGAACCCAAACGCCTCTCCTCCCCTTCCTCTTCTCCTCTTCTCCTCTTCTCCACTGTACGAAAGAACAAGGCAGAGGAGAGAACCCAAAGGCCTCTCCTCCCCTTCCTCTTTCTTCTCAGAAGAGCTACCGACGTACCGAACAGCAAAGTAGGAAAAAATTCTCCCCAAAATCCGTGCTCGGATCTGCCGAACCAGACTCACTTGCCGAGCAAACCAGATGCTCCCAGAGAAGATCCGAGGTGCCGATCCGAGGTGCCGATCCGAGGTGCCGGGGTACCGACCCTCGTATATGGAGAAAAATTCGACCGATCTCATCTCACCGTCGGATCGTCTCAAAATTTGCACTAAAACATGATGAACGGCTCAGATCTCGCCACGTCACCACAAAACGACAAGATAACGTTTTCTCGAAACTCGTGCCTCTTGTCTCGTGATTCGTGCCACGATCGTGATCAACCGTCCAGATTGAGCCACGTAGCTCGGATCTCAAATCCGAGCTACCGACCTACCGAACAGCAAAGTGAAAAAAAATTCTCCTCAAATTCCGTGCTCGGATCTGCCGAACCGGGTGCATTAGCCGAGCAACAAGGAAGAAGAGAGAGAGAGAGAAAGAGAGAGAGAGAGAGAGAGAAAAAAAAAATTGAAAGAAGGGTCGGGTCGGACCCATTAGGGTCCCAACCCGAACCCTTCCTCCTTCTCCCCTACACTCTCCCGCCCAAAAAAAAAAAAAGAAGAAGAAGAAGAAGAACCCATCTTCTTCAAAACCCAACTTCTTCCTCAACCTCCGACGTCGAACCTCCTTACCTCCGACGAGCTCCACCTCCCTCTCTCCCTGCACCGAGCTCCAACGACGAGCTCGCCTCAACCATCGACGAGCGCAGACCACCTCAATCGCCAACTCTCCACTGTGTTCAAACTTCTTCGACCATGGCCCAAGCTCGAACCCACTACACCTCGCGGCCGAGCTCACCGCCTCGTCGAGAATCCCGCTGCCTCGCCATCACCGCCGAGCTTCTATGCCGTGCCGCTGTGCCGAGCTCTCCCTCCATGAGCTCGCTCACAACTCCACCCTCGTCGAGCTCCGTCATCGAGCTCACCTCCGAGCTCCTCCCTACTGAGTCGACGAGCTCCGAACCCATCAAACCGAAGCTCCAACTCCTCGCCACCTTCGTCCAAGCTTGAACTCCGCCACAACTCCGAGCACCCACTCTCGCCGAAGTGTCGACTCTCCATGCCGAGCCGAACCCATTACTGAGCACCAAAGCTCCGACGAGTTCCATCGAATCCTCGCCAAGCCGAAGCTACAACTGCCTCCGACGCCGAACTCAGCTCATCTCCAGCACCGAGCTCCACCATGCTCCTCGTCGAACCCATCGAACCGAAGCTCCAAGTTCCCCGCCATGCCGAAGAGCTCCGCCTTCCTCCTTCGCGAGTTCCATTCGTCGCTTCCGAGCTCCGATGGCGAGCTCCAAGCCTCCCGTCGACATCTCCCGCGAGCTAACGAAGAACGAAGAAGGAGAGGCAAAGCTGAAAGATGGAGGAGAGGGGACGAGGTCGGGGGAGAGCTGACGAAGCCGAGAGGGGAGAAAGAAACGAAGAAGAAGAAGAAGCAGCAACGAAGTAGAAGAAGAAGAGAAGCAGCAGCGCGAAAAAGACGAAGAAAAAAAAAAAAAAAAAGCCACGTGGCATGCCACGTGGCATCATCTCAGTGATCCGAGGTGCCGTCCGAGGTGCCGAACCGAAGTGCTGAAGTACCGATGCTGTAAATTGAGAAAAAAAAGGACCGACCAACACGATCCGTCCGATCGTCTCAAAATTCGCGTCGCGACACGATCGACGCTCAGGAACGCGCCACGTGTCCCGATCGTGATCTGCCTCACGATGCGCGCAGATCTGATCATGATGGACGGCCAGAAACGTGCCACGTGTCCAGATCGTGATCTGCCTCACGATGCGTGCTCATCCGGTCATGATGGACGGCCAGAAATCTGCCACGTGTCCAGGTAATATTTAAATTATTTATTTATTTATTTAATTGTTTTTTTTTATTTAAAAAATCCGAAAAAATAATTAAAAAATCGAAAAAATTAATTAAAAATTCTAAAAATAATTATTAATTCAGAAAAAATTATTTTTAAATTCTGAAAAAATAATTATTAAATTAGAATAATTAATTAATATTTTTGATAATTAATTATTTAATTCGGAGAATGAATAAAAAATTCAAAAAATGAGAAAAAATTCAGAAAAATCTGGAAAAATCACCAAAAATCCAGAAAATTCTGAGAATATTTTTGGGCATTTTACAAGCCCATAATTACACTGTTACACCCCGAGCAAGATTCCAAACTCCCTTAAGAACACCGATAAAATCCCGTACGCCATTAAAACAGTAAAACTACTCCTCAAAGGCTGATCAAACTCAGTCTTCGGGAGTGGGGGGCTCGTGATATGGCTAAAAATAGGATTAAATCGGGACCGTTCACATCGGACACGAATCTTAAAGCTCAGGGGTAAAACAGTAATTTCACATACAAATGGGTCCGAAACGGGCACTGGGTCTCCTTCTCACAGATCCAATAACCCACGAACAGATCCACCTCAACTGGGTACGGGTCCCAACCCGAAACACACCCAGTCCAGAAAAGATAGAATTAGGGTTTCTGATTAATCCTAATCAACGACTCTGATTCACATCTATCTTTTCACCGGGAATTAAGGGATTACATTCCTAATCTGTTTACTAGGAAAATATTCCTTATCAGATCACAGGAATCACATTCCTTATCTGATCCCAACGACGACTATAAATACCCCACACCCATCTCCATTAAGAGGTAATCAATCTTTTTCTAGTTAAACGCTCTTTCATAATCATTTCTGGTTACTGACTTGAGCGTCGGAGGGTGCGTCGCCGGGATCAACCCCGGTGTCTCGCACTTCCTTGCAGGTGAACGGCGGGAGTCAACGGTCAAGCTCCGGCGGAACAGGTTAGGTGTTTGCTATTCAGGTTTTCCACGAACTCACAAATACTGTCTGTTTGCCCCCACACCGAATTTAGCGGCAACAGTTTCCAAAAAGAATCCACAAATTCATCTATTTGCTCCCACACCAAAATCAGCAGCAACACCGAGGAATATAGTCTTAGGAAACTTTGCCTAATGCTATTACCAATTATCCAATTAGTTTCCCAACATAGGACTAAAGATCTGTTTTTCAAATTCCATGATATACACTCCATGAACTTCTTTTTCTGTTGAAAAATTCCTTTCCAGAAGGAAGATGCAGAAACTAGTTTATAAAAGATGTTAAGGCTAGGGTTGAAGTATAGTGATCTAATAATGTAAGCTATCATCTCTAGCTTCTAGAAGTTTATACCACCACTTCATGAGTGGTGCTTGATTGAAGACTTGAAGATCAAGTATCCCCAGACCTCCTTGAGCTTTAGGCTTACACACTCTCTTCTAATTAACAGATGCAACCCCCCAGCATCCTTGTCAGACCCAACCCATAGGAATCTACTTCTCACTTTATCAATGCGTTTGATAACGTACATAGGAAGCTTTGATGAAAGAAAAGTAATTGAGAGGCAATGCAGATAGCATTGAATTGATCAGAATCAGTCCCTATCCTGATCAATTCAATGCTACCCTACCCTTCCAATCCTACACCCCCCCAGACAATATCCTACCCTTCCAACCAGTGAGTCCCTTCTCTATTTTTATTTTTTGGATGACATACATCCATTCTCTCTTGTTCATCTTGCCCCTAGTGAGAGGTAATCCCAAGTATATATATGGTAATTTCTCTTCAGCACATCCAAATAGAAGAGAAGGCAACATGCTTGGCTATAGACTTGCCAACGTAGTAGACTAAGGATGATTTATCAAAGTTAATAGGCCAACTTGAGACGTCCGCAAAGATGTGACGGAGGAATTTAAGATGAATTTTCTCTTATTCATCCCCACTGCAAAATATCAGTCTGTCATCTGCAAACTCTAAAACAGATAATTGGGAAAATTACTTTTTGATATTGAGAGGAATAAAAATCTCTTCTTCCCTTCCCTGTTAAGCATATGTGCTAGAATATCAACTACAAGGATGAATAGCATAGGTGATAAACGATCACCTTGCTTGAGTCCCCTCTTAGAGAGAATGGTTTTGTCTCTCTCTCCGTTATTAAGTATGGAATATTTGGATGAATGAAGAATCAAATGAATCCAGTGACACTACTGCTGTCCAAATCCTCTTGCTTACAGCAATTCTTCCATGAAAACCCAACTGAGGGAATCAAAAACCTTCTTGAAGTAAACCTTGAGCATGACTATATTTGATTTATTCTTGGATCATAAGTTCAGTTCATGATCAACAAGAAAGCAGTCTATAGTAGTTTTACCTCTTAGAAATGCAATTTGCGATGATGATACTCGATCATGAAGGAGGGGCCCCAGTCTATTGGCCAAGACTTTTGTGAAGATATTGAATAAGCAATTGAGCAAGCTAATAGGTCTAAATCTAGTAACTGAATTAGTTCCTTCACACTTAGGGATAAGCATTATGTCAGAGTAGTTCATTCTATTAATTGAGCCATCTCTGCAGTAAATATCATTGAAAAGAGAGAGAGAGAGGAGACCATACTAAATAAAGAGTAAATCTACACTCACTACCAATCCCACACATTTATCTTCACTACCTTATGTGGCACACTCCTAATGGTAGTGGATGAAGCATTACTCCTAAATAAATTCCCATGAGACTTGATAAAAACTCATTCAGAATCCATATGGGTTTGGTGCTTTGTCTCCCCTCATGCTAAATACTGCTCCTCTCATCTTTTCAAGAGTGAAAGGAGTGTCCAAAGCAGTTAGGTCAGAGGTAACAAGGTATAGAGAATGTTAATCAAATGTAAAGGGTGACTCATTTGAAGTGCCATCCACTCTCAAAATGTTCTTCAAAGTTCAGTCTTATCAAAGCCTGATCAGTAATAAGGATCTTTCTGCATAAAAGAGTAGATAAAGTTCATCCTCATCCTACCATTAGCTATACAATGGAAAAACTTGGTATTAGAATCTTCTTCTCCAGCCAAGTAATTCTTGATCTTTGCCTCCAATAAATATTTTTTGTCATTACTACGTCATTATAAGATTTATTAAGGGCCTCTTTATCATGTTTATCCTCAATGGTCCAGTGTCTACTGTCCTGAATCACATCAAGAGCATGAACTTTTTCCAGGATTGATAGTTTCTTGGTATTGAAATTACCATAGTAAGTCTGGTTCCACACCTTAAGCCTCCTCTTAATAAAATGCAGTTTACTAATGAATCTATATACCAATCCTCCTTGGCATTTATAAGCATTCCTTCATTGATTCTCCACCTTCTGGAAGAGAGGATGAGTGAGCCAAACTTCTCAAACTTAATATAATGAGGCTTTTATTAACAACTAGTGTGTCTAGGACAATTGGGCAGTGATATGAAGCTATTCTTGGAAGTGAGACTTGGATGCAGCCTGTATATTGTATATCTCAATCATGAGAAATTATGAATATGTCAAGCCTGGCTATAGATGGAGTGTCCCTAAGATTGTACCAAGTAAATTTTCTCCCATCAAAAGGCATATCAATCAATAATAAGAAATCAATAAAATCTTTTAATGCGTGCATATCTCTGTGCGACCCTCTCCTCCCTCCTCTCTTCATTTGAAAAAGTGATATTGAAGTCACCACATTCAACCAATTTAGAACATAGTAAATTTCTCATTTGAACAATTTCATTAAAGAACAACTCTCTATCATCTCTCTCAAATGTAGCATAAACAGAAGTAATATACCACTCAAATCTAGTCGCTCTAACTTTGAAAGAAACAGAGATTGAAAAAATGTCGATGGCAGAGTAAGAACATTATAGCACAACATCATTCTAACCAATCAAGACTCCTCCACAAGTGTCTAATGCATCAAGACTGACCCATTTGTTGATAATAGAGCCACCAATAGACGTCAACTTTCTAGGTGTGGCAGAGTCTAATTTGTACTCTTGAAGGCAAACAACTGTTAACCCAACATTTCTAATTCCATCATTGATCAAAGTGCCTTTATTAGGGCACCCCAACCCTCTAACATTCCAATTACCAACCTTCATTATAATAGATACACATAGAACTCATCAAATACACAAGTTAAGACTACTTTGAGTAGGTTCTATTGGCCATTATGGCCAATAAAAGCTTCCTCCGAGATTCTAAGTTGCGGTCAACAGAAACTTCTTCCGAGCTTCTAATCTTGGCAATGAAATGCAACCCCTTAGGTCCCATACCCAAAGACTTAGCCACCTCAATAAGTTGCGCATCATTTAGCAATTGGAAGGGATTAGTAAGAACTTTTGAAGAAGTTGAGCTAAGGGATTTACCTCCACTTTTGGAGCTAGAAAATTACCTCTTGGAGTTAGCCAGGTGCCTCGCAAATGACAGGTTAGTAAGAGCAATCTTCTTTGCAGAGCTAGCCTCTTCTTAATTTTGGATTGACCTTTGAAACCAAGTGATATTGGTTGTGAAACATTCACAGAGTCGGAGTTGGAGGGCAGAGTGCGGGTCCTAGAGTTTGTGTAACCTCCGTTTCCATAAATATATAATTTCTGAAAAATTTTCTGTTTTTCGAATTATTTATAAATTTAGTTGTGTTAGATTCATTTATGAATTTTCTATTAAAATCTTTTCTAATTGGGAATTATATTTATTTCGAATGAGGGTGTATTTTAACTTTATCTTCTATTTTTTATTGTTCGACTATTTTCATTTTAGCCAAATTAAAAATATTCAGAATTTCTTTAATAATTTGTTAAACCCAATTCCTTTATTTAACCTTGTTATTATTATTTTATTATTTTCATTATTATTATTATTATTATCATTATTATTATTAAGAGTATTATTGTCATTACAATTATTATTGTTATTATTAGTATTATTATTATTGCTATCGATTATTGTTATTTTTAGTATTGTCATTGTTATTATTTTTATTAATATTGGTTGTTCTTATTATTAGTAATATTATTATTGTTATCATTAATATTAGTGATGTTGTTATTACTTTTATTTTCATGATCTTTATTATTATTATTTTTGTTAAAGCCCAATTGATCTTGACCTATTTTGCATTATTTAATTATTTAATTTGAAGCCCAAACCCAATTGTTTATTTTAAGCCCAATTTATATTCATTTGATTTGCATTGTTTATTTAACCTAAATTCTAAAGCCTAAATATAAAGCCCAATTGTTTTAAACCCAAACCCATTAACCCAATTTCTCCTTAATCTATATTGACCAGATCAATTCTACCCCACATTCAAAATCCCCAAAATCTCTCCTCATTAATATGGCTGTTATAACAATTTTATTACCTTTTTAAAATCTCCTCCACATAATCAGCCATTGATTCCCGTAATCCCCTCCTCCCTATAATCTCTCTCCTCTTTATTATTATATATTAAAACCCCTACCATTATACTATCCCCCGTTCTCTCACTCTTCTCTCTCCCCTCTATTTAAAACAGAGAGCTAACCCACCCATGTTCACTTTCTCTCTCACATCTCTGTTTCTTCTCCCGTTCCTCTCCTACGTTTCAAAACCCATCACAGAAAACCCCTCCCCCGTCTTCTGCCATCTCCTCCGCTCGCCTCACCACTCCACCACCCCTCGTCTCCCTCTTGCCTCCGCCTGGTCGCACCACCACCTCAGTGCCAGCGCCGCCCTTCTCCCTGTGGCGCAGCCTCCCTGCACCGTCGCTCCACCCTCTCACTCCTATCGCGTTGTTACAGCTCTCTTTCTCCCGCGTGCACTCTCTCTCTCTCTCTCTGTGTGTGTGTGTGTGTGTGTGTGTGTGTGTGTGTGTGTGTGGAAGTAGAGGTGAAGAACAGGGTTGGGGATTTTTGATTTGGCTGTCTGGGTGTTGTTGAGTTTGGTGTTTGTTGGAAGAGGGATCTTATTGGGCTGGTTGTATTGATGTTTGCTGTTGTGGAGAAGGAGAACAGAACGGGGTTGGAGTTAATGAGTTGGTGTGTGGGTGTTGCTTCTTTGAAGAATAGAATAGAGATTGATTTTATTGGTGTGTTGGTGTTTGTGTTTGGAGTTTGGGAATAGATCCAGCAAGTTGCTGTTTTGTGAAGTGGGTGTTTGTTTCTGTATTTTGCTGTTTTGGAGAAGGGATTGGATTATTTGTCGCTGTTGGATTATTTGATTGCTATTTTGGAGTTGCTTCCACGTATCTTGCACGTGCGTCGCTGCCTGGAATTCTGATCCCGTTATTCTTGTTTTCATTATCATCGTCGTCGGTTAATAGGAAAGTATCTCTTGTACAAATTTGTTGTTCTAGTACAAGCTTCTTTGCATAGATACCGCAAGTATATTCTTTGACTCCAATTCGCATTCACTGGTCGAATTGAAATCTGTTGCTATACTTAATTCGTCAATCCCGTATTCGCATATGATCACGAATACTTTATTTTCATATGCATTAAACGAACACGATGATACAACATATATACTTTTAGGGTTATACATATTGGTGTGAATGATTATTTTACCCATGATAAAGGTTTGAATGTTGTTGTAATATCTTTTTATTTTTGATTAAGTTTTATTCATGTCATCGATCACTTTGTAGTTGCATTATTGTTTTATATAACCCAAAAATACTATTGACCCAGAATGGTAATAAAAATTAGACCCAGATATGACATTAAAACTGCAGGCTTCGTATCTCATGACTTAGAACATATTTCATGCATAATTCCTTGATGTTCCTTGTCCATATCTTGACATCGTTCTCATCACATTATGATCATGTTAAATTAAAATAAAAGTAACAAGTTGGGGTATAAGGGAAAAGATTTAAGTAGTGGGCAATATAGAAGAGCGTACTCGGACGGGAGCTCGTGGTTTTCTGATGCAAGTTGCAAGTTACAAGTTGCAAGTTTGCAAATTATATATTTATATGTTTCACGTTACAAGTTTACACTAGTTTGACTCGATATGTTTCACATTATATGTTTGCACGTATCTCGATACAAGATACAATTGATATGTTTTTTCCGAATACGTGACCTATAGAATCCACCACTAAGTCTAAACGTAACTGATTGTACGTAGCAACCATGTAGTAAACGTATGGATGCATGAAGTGCTGCCTAGATAGAATCAAACATTAGACTTAAGTTTAACACGTGCACTTATATAATCCAACAACATGTACATGTTACTGTTGACTTGTTTACTCGCTTACTTGTTTACATGCCACTTATTCCATAATGCCTTGTTCATAATCATGTTTACATATTGCATTTGCTCTATTTCATGATTCTCAATTTCTTGTTCTTTTCCTGTTTTCTTTTTTTATTTTGTTTTGTACTTGTCCCCTTAGCTTGTACCACTTGCAGCCTGTAACTTGCATTAACGGGCGTCTTCTTGTTTCTTTTTCTTCATATAATGTACTTGCAGATCCAAATGGAGAGTTACCAGAAGGTATTGCTGATTAAGTGTTTTAGTTTTGTTTATTTTCATGTTGCTTTAGTTCATGTTTTATTCATGCTACTCTTTATTGTATTCTGGGCTTGTTTGACCCGTAACTACTTGTATTTCCCAGTTATTGGTTATGTTATGGACTATGTCATGAACTTTTATTATCATATTGTGATTTTACATGCCTGCATGGTTTATTTTGTTATCTTGTTGTTAAGTACCTGTACAGCTTATGAATGATATTTTCACATCATTCGCTGGGCCTTAGTCATGTGCCCGTATTCCTGTATTTTGGAAAGCGGGGCGTGACAGTTTGAGTTTGAAAATTCATTCTCTAATTTGTGGGCTTCGCCTGGGCCTTTGGGATGATTCAGAGATGAAGCAATTTTGGCTCAAAGTGATTTAGGGAGATCCACAATCTGTCCTTCCTATTCAATCTCCACAGAATCTGAACTGGATTTAGAAGGAAACATATTAACAGATTTGGAATGATCTTCATTTCTTGTATTAACTGCATGTTGCAAACCCAGGATGTCATGATTAGGAATCTGAATAGAATCCTCTCGCCCAACCTTCACAAATTGCTCATTTTTTAATTCATACGTTATAGCTTTTCCCGCCTTGATTTCACGATGAAGTTCCTCTATGTTTTTTACCGTTGGCGAAGCTTGTGGTGCCTGAACAGTGGGCATACCATTCAAGCTTGAACTGCTTCCCACTCCTTCTTCATCCAAAGGTTTGGAAGCTTGGCAGTTTTAGGGGCTGGGGGCCCAAACTGGTGGTGAATAACTAGACTTTCCCCACTTCAACAACAGCCACAACAACTGAATGTCCAGCTAGTAGAACAGGAGCATCATAAATCTCTTTGCCATTGTTCCAAGGAGTAATATAATCCACTTCCAGACTCAGGGGAATATCAGCAATGTTTTGACCTCGATCAAAACCATAGCATTCCCTACCTTCTTCCATATTTCCATATCAGAGCTCATAGTGATTACCTTTGCAAAATTCTTGAACATATCATCCGGATAGGCTTTGTTCCATAAATGGAATAGCAGCATCAGAATATTGACCCATGTATAGCACGGTTTAGGCCTCAGTCTTGCTCCATACTCCGGTGACCATGGAGTCACCATTGTTGTGACACCGACGAGCTTGATGACCCCCTCAACAATTGCAACCTTCAGTATGTCTTCGTTGGAAAACTTGAAGAAGAAATCATCTCCAAATTGGATCAAATCTAAACCAATACCCTTCCTTTCCCAATGTCAGTTCAACACCAATACCAGCTCATCCAACTTCAGCTTGACAAATATGACGTGGAAGAAGCCGCAGTTGAACAGATCCATCTTTGCCTTCGAGATCTTCGAGTTGTGAACCACTTCTACTGTGAGGGATTTTGGGCAATTACAGATCGGGCAATCTCTTACTCCATGCCCATGTTTTTGCAGTTATAACAACAGAAGCCATGTTTATGGTACTTCGCTATGTCGTGATCTCCTTCCCCACATTTCATGCATCAACGCTCTTTCTCCTCGGATTAGGATATGGTTTTGGGAAAAGAAAAAGTTGGATCTGACATGGTGGTTTTGTTTAGAGTGGGAAGGTTGGAAGAAAGATTGTGGTTTGGAAAAGTAATGGTGGTATTGAAAATGATGAGGGATGTGAAAGGGATGTGTGTGTGTGTGTGTGTGTGTGTGGGGGGGGGGGGGGGGGGAGGGGGGGGGGTTTAAAGGGGGTCTAGGGTATCTAGGGTACTTGAGTACCTCCATGTAGGATGCATGGCGGTGCGTCCTCTAAGGAGGCCAGGCTCTCCACTTTCTCCCCTCCCTTCATTTTCCACATATCAAAATTAATTTTTAAACATACATAATGTACTTGTACATATATTTTCATACCTTCATGTCTCAATCACAATGCAGTAGTGCATTTTTTTTTCTTGAAAGACTAGTTTCTTTAAGAGTCTTATGCTACAATCGGGCTCAATATGAAATAAGAGAAAATCAAAGGCGATCTGCTGAAGGTGTTCGATGATTTCTACGACCATAAGCTCAAATTAGGGAGATTTATTTGCGGAGGTTGTACTGATTCCTAAGAAGGAAGACTTCCGGGGAGTAGGAGACTTTCGCCCTATTAGTCTCCTTAATTGCTCTGTCATGATCATTACCAAGAGTCTCACTAATAGACTAGGAAGGGTGATGGATGGTCTCATTAGTCACGATCAGACCGGATTCATCAAAGGGCGATGTATTCAGGACAGTGTAGCTACGGCGGAAGAAACAATCTATCAATGCCATGCATCAAATGCTAAGAGCTACCTCCTGAAGCTGGATTTCGAGAAAGCCTACGATTCGGTTGATTGGGACTGTCTCCTGGAAGCGCTTGCTGGAAGAGGTTTTGGGGATAGATGGATCAGATGGATCCACACATGTCTGTCCACAAGCAGAACTGCAATTTTGGTTAATGGAGAGTCGAGCCACCCATTTTCGTGCAAGCGGGGCCTCAGACAAGGTGATCCGCTATTACGCCTTCGACATACTTCGATCCATGGTGGATAACTGCAGTAGAGCAGGATGGATTATACCGGTGCCCAAGGGAGCAAATCGACAAGGATGCTCAATCCTCCAATATGCTGATGATACTCTGCTTTTTGGTAATGGCAACCTCGGGGAAACAACCGCCTTCAAAGGAATATTATATTGCTTTGAAGCTTGGTCTGGCCTCAGGGTTAACTTCCACAAAAGTGCTCTCATCTCCATTGCCCTGACAACAGAGGATGCAATAGAATATGCCATACTGCTCAATTGCTCCAACAAGAATTTCCCCATTCAGTACCTGGGATTGCCACTCAGGCTCGAGAAACTCAAAAAGGCTGATTGGCTACCCATTATTGACCGGGTCGAGAATCGTCTTGCAGGGTGGAAAGGGAAAGCCCTATCAATGGGCGAGAGAGTCACGCTAATTAATGCAGTTCTCTCAAATCTTTCAATCTATTATTTGTCCTTCTTTGAAATGCCACGATGGGTGATTCAGAGAATCGACCGGACTTGAAAATGGTTTTTATGAAAAGGGGCAAACTCGGATCGAGGCAGCTATCACCTGATCAGATGGGAGAAGGCATGCATGAAAAAGATTCATGGAGGACTTGGTATTATTGATCTCTGAGATATGAATCTTGCGCTACTGGGTAAATGGTGGTGGAAAGTTTTTCACCCTAATGGAGAAGGGTGGCAAGATTTTGTCCAGGGATATCTACATGGGAATGGAACGAGGAATTTGGGGTTCAGGGTAGGTCCACGCATCTCCTGGTTCTGGACAGGAATCGCTAAGGCATATGATCCCTTCATTAGCTATGTGACATCAGTTATCGGGAACGGCAGGCTTACCAGATTATGGTGGGATAAATGGTGTGGTGACCACACACTCAGAGCCCTATTCCCCGATCTATATGATCATGCATCACAACAACACTGCACGGTGGCCGCTGCCTGGAAAAGAGGCATCTGGAAACCAACCTTTAAGCATTTGTTTGATCCGAGCTCTCAGCTTAGACTTATCGAGCTTCAGACCTTCATCAACAATGCTGGTATTAGTTGCTCTCAGAGCCCATATAAAAAATTCTGGGGTCTGAAAAAGAACGGCAATTTCACTGTTCGGTCTATGTATAACTGCATTCACTTTAGGGGGTGTACCCCAAAGTGGACATGCGTCATTTGGAGGATGAATGCACTGCCAAAAATCAAAGCTTTCTTATGGCTAGTGCCGAACGATGCGATTTTGACTACAGAAAATTTCACTAAACGCCAACCGAATTTGGACTCTAGCTGCGGGTTCTGCCACGATGCCGTAGAGACTAGAGATCACATCCTCATACAGTGCCATAGGAGCAAAGCGGTACTCGTTGAGGTACTCAGAGCCTTGGGGGCGAGTCAGTACCCTACTGGGTATGACGAACTGTGGGTAGGGCCAAAATTTACTACGGAGAGAAGAACTATGAGAGAAGCGTGGTGCAATGCTATTGCCGCAACGACCTGGGTTCTTTGGCTAGAAAGAAATAATTTTTACTTTCACAGAACTTGTAATAATATTTCTGGTAATTTGACTCACATTATACATTTTATTTCATTTTGGCCTAATGTGGCTACAGCAGATCCCATGGGAAGGATAGCGAGCATATTCCAGATTGAGGATTTTGATGATGATGAAGTCGAGATAGGGCCAACGATCGACTGACTACCAGGTCTGCCTTTGCTAGATACCCACCGCCCCAGGGTTTGTTGGGGGGATATGATGTATTTTGTTTAGTCACTTGTATGTTGCGGACTTTCTGCTATTGTTTTGTCCCACCCTTCTGATCTTGTTCTGTCCCACCCCCCTGTTGAGGGTGGAGTTTAGGTACTTTTGTTTAGTTTGTAGGACCTTGTATTTGGCTCAGTACTCTGAGTTTGTTTTATTAACCCCTTATTAAGGAAACAGGGTGGCTATACTCTACCTTTTTTTCAAAAAAAAGAAGAAGAAAGAAATAAGAGAAGCAGAAAACAATCATATCATAGGGTTATTTTATGAAGATAGCAAGGGGGAACCATTGAATCTACATTGAATTTGTCACTCCTCCAAGAGATCCAACCCTATAGGATGTCGTCATACACATTTGAATTTTTTTTAATGGAAAAAGACTGGATCAATTTTATGATATCACGTACTAAATATTTTGAATAGCCCAACATATTATCAAATTTTATTTGGAAGAGAAAAGAGTTTTTATGTAATTTATTCTTTTAAAAAAATTATTAAATGTTATCTTCTAATTTATAGTTATGGAGAAAAAAATGTGAAGTTCTTGGAATTGGTTTTCTATAATAATGAAATATGAATACTTTTGTTGCCAAATAGGATGACACATGGTAGAAAATTAGATTGTGCTATGTATCATTTCCTTGAGCCAGGGCCGGTCCTGACAGTTTAGAGGCCCAGGGCGAACAAAGATTATGAGGCCCTTCTTAGATTACATGTTCAAAGTAACCACAAAATTATAGTCATATATAAATACTTAAATGATAAGAAAGCTTACAAATAGTTCAAAGATTCAAAAAAACAACAAAATGATCGGCGTGATTAAAGAGAATCCTATTAGGCTAACTATTAGTCCAATTGTCCTACCGAAATGTGACAGTTTTCCCATTTCCCTTCTCCAATATTGTATCACAACATTCGACCACTGAGAATGTTAGAACAATAAAATATTGCAAAGTCCCGATATCTACTACCATTCTCAGAAGTTGGGCCATAAGGAATATTCTAGCTATACCTTCGTAGCACATCAGGCTTATTCGTCCAGAAGATAAGGTTAATAGTCCAAGACAGCATATTCAGAGAAACATTGCTATTATATACCAGGATGCATGAATAGCAAAATTGCTAATTGAAAAGATAATAATTTATTTTGGACAAGGCCAAAAAAAGAACAGAAGTTTGGATTAGCAACTGTTATGTTATAAACAAACAAACTTTTTCAATATCATAAACTGACGGAAGATAGAAAAATTTGCCAATGTGAGGAGTTATTCTGGCTATTGCTTCAAAAACACAGTTTCTTCTTCCTCTGCAGTATATCAAGGAAGCAACAATAGTCATCCCTATAACTGCTACCATAAACCAAAGAACTATATACCTCAACTCCACTTACCTGAAACTTAGCCTGCTCCCATCGATCAATAAATTCGAGTAGCTCCTCTTGCCTCATTACCGCTGCATGTAAAACCTGCTTATTCATAGAGAGTATAATTAGACAAATAGCATCCATATACTAAGGGAACAGGACGTAACTGCACTACAAGAACATTTTTACAGTTCACATATATTATGCTGTATAATAATGCAAATCACTGCAACAAAGACTATTGTTGCTGCTGATTTTGGTGTGGGAGTAAATAGATGGATTGTGAATTCTTGGAGAAAACAATAAAGCAAACCTGTTGACCTGTTGACCTTCACCAACTTGTTGACTTGGTCTCTTGCCGCTGCTGCGAACCTATAAAAAGTGCGAAACACCGGGGTTGATCCCGGCGACGCACCCTCCGACGCTCTAGTCAGTAATCAGAAAGATTATGAAAGAACTTTGATTGGCAAAAGATTGATTACCTCTTAATGGTGGTGGATGGGGGGTATTTATAGCCGCTTTTTGGACCAGTTTAGGAATAGAATCCCTAATTCCCAGTGAAAGGATAGAGCGAATCAGGGCCGTGGATTAAATACAATCAGAAACCCTAATTCTATCCAGCTGGACTGGGTTTCTTACGGGTTGGAACCCGCACCCAGTTAAGGTGGATCCGTTTGTGGGTTATTGGGCTTTTGGAAAAAAGACCCAGTTCCCCCTTCAGACCCGTTTGTAGGTAAAATTACCATTTTATCCTCGAGCTTTGAGATTCGTGCCTAATTTGGACGGTTCCAATTTAATCCCATTTTTAGCCATATCACGAGCCCCCCACTCCCAAAGACTGAATGTGATCAGCCTTTGAGGAGTATTCTTACTGTTTTAATGGCTTGCGGAGTTGTATCGGAGTCCGAATGAGTGGTGTTGAATCTTGGTAGGAGGTATTATGGCGATTTACTGAGTTAGTTACGCGCTCTAGATTGTTCTTTGAGCTCTCCTGAATTTATGGTGATTTTTCTCGATTTTTATTCTTCGGGCCATCTATTTAACTTTGCGAAGTGGCGATTTATCGTTCGGGGGTATTAATTAATTATTCTAAGCGATGATTATCCCGAATTTATAATTATAATTATTTCTTAAAATTTTCAATTAATTTTCCTGAATTTATAATCGTTCTTTTGCAGTTTTTTAAATAGATAACTCGATGTTATTTATGATGTGGCAGGATCTGGGCCCTTCATCTGCACTGGGCACGAATTTTGGGGAGATCTAGTGACTGTGGTTGCTTTGGAGGGGTGGATTCCTCCGTTCTGTGGCTTAGATGCTTCGGCGTCGTTGCCGACCCCCCCCCCCCCCCCCCCCCGAGCACATGCTACGAAGGAGGCCGAGGTCTATGAGGGTTCGGCACCTTCTGCCGAAGAGCGGAGACACCTCGGCCAGGCTGCAGAGGCGAAGAGGGGGTTCGGTGTATCTTTGCCGAAGTCCGAAGTGATTTTTTCCATGTTTGAGGGTCGGTGCCAAGAGCGCTCGGCAAGGCGTGCCGAGGTCTACGAGCGAGAATTTTTTTCTCATTTGGGCGTCGGTGCCAAGAGCGCTCAGCAAGGCGTGCCGAGGTCCATTTTTTCCATGTAAGCGGGTCGGTGGCAAGAGCGCTCGGCAAGGCATGTCGAGGTCCACGAGCGAGAATTTTTTTCTCGTTTGGGCGTCGGTGCCAAGAGCGCTTGGCAAGGCGTGCCGATGTCCAGGAGTGAGGATTTTTTTCTCGTTTGGGCGTTGGTTCCAAGAGCGCTCGGCAAGGCGTGCCGAAGTCCAGGAGTGAGGATTTTTTCCTCATTTGGGCATCGGTGCCAAGAGCGCTCGGCAAGGCGTGCCGAGGTCCAGGAGTGAGGATTTTTTTTCTCGTTTTGGTGTCGGTGCTAAGAGCGCTCGGATTGAATTTCCGAACCAGGAGAGGGCTTCGGCAATTTGACACGTGGCAGTCAATGATTGACCTTTTTTCTCGGTCAACATTGACCGTTGACTTTTTTGACAAAATTTTCTCTCATTACATGATCTGTGGCAAGAACGCTCGGCGAGGCATGCCGAAGTCCAAGTGAGATGTTTTTCTCATGTTTGAGCGTCAGTGGAAAGAGCGCTCGGTAAGGAGTGCCGAAGTCCAAAGTGAGAGTTTTTTCTCCCGTTTGGGGGTCGGTGCCAAGAGCGCTCGGCAAGGGATGCCGAAGTCCAAAGTGAGGATTTTTTCCATGTTTGGGCGTCGGTGCCAAGAGCACTCGGCAAGGCATGCCGAAGTCCCAAAGTGAGAATTTTTCCATGTTTAGGCGTCGGTGCCAAGAGCGCTCGGCAAGGCGTACCGAAGTCCAAGTGAGATGTTTTTCTTATGTTTAAGCGTCGGTGGCAAGAACGCTCGGCGAGGCGTGCCGAAGTCCAAGTGAGAGTTTTTTCTCACGTTTGAGTGTCGGTGCCAAGAACGCTCGAGGAAGTGTGCCGAAGTCTGGGGAGAGTTCTTCTCGATGTTCCCAGTGCTATGGAGGTCGGATCCGGGCGTATGACCCCTTATTTCGAAGCTATTTCGAAGATCTACAAGTTTTCTTCAGAGATGAGTTGGAGAATCCTCCTTCTTCAAAATCAAGATAGTCTCGCAACATCTTCGTCTTCACGGAGTTGAAAAGAGCTTTGCATGGCTCTAGGGGAAGCCCGTTCTTGGAGGACAAGTTTGAGGAGCAACTCTTGGAGAGAGTTGTGCTCCGAACTCGTTGTGAAGAGGTCCGCTTTGGAGGCAAGCGGAGCGAAGAGCTTGGCTCTAGGAGAGAGCCATTTGGGAGACAAGTTTGTGGAGAAACTCTAGGAGAGAGTTGTGAGCTCCGAACTCGTTGAGAAGAGGTTCGCTTTGGAGGCGAGCGGAGCAAAAAGCTTGGTTCTAGAAGATAGCCATTTGGGAGATAAGTTTGAGGAGCAACTCTAGGAGAGAGTTGTGAGCTCTGAACTTATTGAGAAGAGGTCCGCTTTGGAGGTGAGCGGAGCGAAGAGCTTGGTTCTAGGAGAGAGCCATTTGGGAGACAAGTTTGAGGAGCAACTCTAGGAGAGAGTTTTGAGCTCCGAACTTGTTGAGAAGAGGTCCGCTTTAGAGGTGAGCGGAGCGAAGAGCTTGGCTCTAGGAGAGAGCCATTCGAGAGACAAGTTTGAGGAGCAACTCTAGGAGAGAGTTGTGAGCTCCGAACTTGCTAAGAAGAGGTCCGCTTCGGAGGTGAGCCGAGCGAAGAGCTCCGCTCTAGGAGAGCCATTTGGGAGACAAGTTTGAGGAGCAACTCTAGGAGAGAGTTGTGAGCTTCGAACTTGTTGTTTAAGTGAGAGAATCAACGGTTGTGGGAGCAGTTCCGAATGGCGAACCACTTCTTATCTGCTTATGAGCGAGTAATTTGAAGCGGAATCGAGCCAAGTGTTGGACTTCGAACTCTTCGTTTAAGAGAGAGACTCAACAATTGTGGGAGCAGTTCCAAATGGAGAACTACTTCTTACCCACTTATGAGCGAGTAATTTGAAGCGGAATCGAGCCAAGTGTTGGACTCCGAACTCGTCGTTTAAGAGAGAGACTCAACAGTTGTGGGAGCAGTTCTGAATGACGAACCACTTCTTATCTACTTATGAGCGAGTAATTTGAAGCAGCATCGAGCCAAGTGTTGGACTCCGAACTCGTTTTTAAGCATAGTAAGTTGCGGGAGCAGCCATGTAAGAGAAGCTGGATTCTGAACTCACCATTTAACGAGTCGTATATGTGACTCGGAGAGATAGAGATGAAGCAAGAGCAATAATTTTCAATAAAAAAATGTATAGTTTTATTGAGATAAACTAAGTGGCCGCTTCAATGGGGCGAGCCATTATTACATGCTATTGGCCGGGTTACAAGAATCAGCCTTATTGAAAATCAAGATCCTACTTCTATGATAAGGTGAAGACCCCTTAGGAGTAGCTGGGTTCTTCCTCCATTGGACCTCCTTGGATGAGGTGGAAGACGGCCCCAGGTTCTGAGTCTTGATGCTCGATGGGCCTCTCTGTTCGTTTGTAGGCACCTCAGGAGGGGAGCTCGACCCCATCTTTTTGGATGAACTTGGTCAGGTATTCCCGCTGTATGAGTTCTTCAATCTTCTCCTTGAGAGCCCGACAATCATCGGTATCGTGACCGTGGTCCCTGTGAAAGCGGCACCACTTATCCTTATTCCTCTTCTTGCTAGGGGTATTCATTCTAGGGGGAGCGCGGAGTAGCCTTTCCTTATCCACCTCCATAAGAACTTCTGATATATTAGCAATGATGGGGATGAACTTCTCAAAACGAGGAGTCAGGCAGCGCTAGCCATTGCCGTCCTTCTGGGATTTGTGGGATCCCTCTTCGCTCATATTCTTCCATTTGTTCCCGAAAGATGATTCTTCAAGAGTAGGGGGGTTGAGAGCCTCTTCCACTCGTATGTACTTCTCCATCCTAAGTAGGAGTTCTGAGAAGTCCCGAGGAGGCTTCTTGACAAGGATCCGAGGAGGCTCCTTGAGGCGAGCATCGGTGACGTTGCGCTCGAATGCTGCAGAGGCTACTGATTGGTTGAGGGAGGAAATGGACCGGGCTTCGGTGGTGAAGCATCGAACGTAATCCCTTAGGCGTTCACCTTTTTCTTGGTTGAGGGTCACAAGAGATACACTTGTTTTCTCGGCCCGGTGGCTACTCACGAAATGAGTAAGAAAGAGCCATTCGAACTGATCGAATGAGAAGATGAAGGCCGGGGCGAATCGAGAGTACCATTCTCTCGCAGACCCCTTCAGCGTGGCAGGGAAGATCTTACAGAGGAGGGCGTCTGAAGCCTGCTGGATCATCATGAGAGTTTTGAAACTCTCTATGTGATCCACGGGGTCCTACTCCCCGGTATACGACTCAAAGTGAGGCAGCTTTAAGTTTTCTAGGACGGGGGCCTCCATGAAGGTGCGGAAGAATGGAGGTCTGCTCGGGTGGAGGTTTATCGCCTGTTGCTCTCCTTCCTTGTCAATTCGGCCGAGGTGCCTCTCCATCTCGTGGAGACGGCGGTAGACTGAGTCTTCTCTTTGATCATATCTTACCGAGCCTCGGGACTCATCTTCGTACGAGGGTGGACTGGGGCTGCGACGATGGTAGCTTGGAGATGGACGAAGACTGGGAGTGTGAAGGCGGTGGCTCCTAGCTGGCTCTTGGGTAGGTGGCCTCTGGTCGTTATTCGGGGTGATATTGAGGGCCCGTAAGACTGCCACTTGGAAGTCTTGAAGTTCCGCCCTTATGACTGGTGTCTCTCCAGCTTGGCGGTACCTATGTGTGGCTCGGCTTACTGGAGAATGAGTTATCTGCTGATGATGCTGAGGGAACTCTCTTCGCCTCCTCGGGGGAGGGGATCTTCTGGTCCTCGGTCGGCGGGAGGTCCAAACTCTTGAGGCCCCTGGGTCCTCAGGTTGATGGACTCCCGCAAGGGCTCGCCATCCATTCAGACGAGTTCGGAGGTCGACCCCCTTTTTGCGGTCGGCAATCACTTGACGAAGATACTGCTCGGGAGGGCTTCGAGAAGCCATAGATTCAACTGAAGGATTGGGACCCGCGACATGGTCATGAGGAGGATGTTGTTTCAGACGACTCTGACGGGAGCCCCCCTGGACAGTCCCCCGAGACCGTGGAGGGGCTTGTTGAGGAGGAGCACCTTGAGCTGAAGGAGGGAGAGGAGGAAGAGAAGTGGTTCTTCGGCTGGAGACCGCTGCCTTCCCCTTCTGTTTTGGATGCATGGCTTGAAACTAGTCTCGCTAATGATGTTAGGTCGGGTTGCTTCTTCGTTCCCATAGACGGCGCCAATCTGTTGTTGCTGATTTTGGTGTGGGAGAAAACAGATGGATTTGTGGATTCTTGAAAAAAACAATAAAGCAAACCTGTTGACCTGTTGACCTTCACCAACTTGTTGACTTGGTCTCTTACCGTTGCTGCGAACCTGCAAAAAGTGCGAAACACCGGGATTGATCCCGGCGACGCACCCTCCGATGCTCTAGTCAGTAATTAGAAAGATTATGAAAGAGCTTTGATTGGCAAAAGATTGATTACCTCTTAATGGTGGTGGATGGGAGGTATTTATAGCCGCCTTTGGGACTAGTTTAGGAATAGAATCCCTAATTCCCAGTGAAAGGATAGAGCGAATCAGAGCCGTTGATTAAATTCAATCAGAAACCCTAGTTCTATCCAGCTGGACTGGGTTTCTTGCGGGTTGGGACCCGCACCCAATTAAGGTGGATCCGTTCGTGGGTTATTGGGCTTTTTGGAAAAAGGACCCAGTTCCACCTTCAGACCCGTTTGTAGGTAAAATTACCATTTTATCCCCGAGCTTTGAGATTCGTGCCTGATTTGGACGATTCCGATTTAACCCCATTTTTAGCCATATCAACTATCCAGTCATATTGGTTGCAAGAGATTAAACAAATGATTACTATCCTTTAAAAATCCTAATTTTTGGACTAATTTATATACATGGCTCACAGTCGTGGAATTCCAAAAGAGAAACTATTGAAAATAGGGTTGTTAACATTCCTCCGTAAGAAAACCTGAGTCGGCTACATCCTGCAGGTGCCACCCACATGATTTTTGTTCACAACACTAGCTATCTTGACTCTCTAACTCCATAAATACGTAGAAATGTGCTGAGACTCTTAGAGTCTCTATGCATAATTATTAAGTTAGACAGCTGAGACTTGAGACTCTTGGAATCTCTATGCAGTTTTTTTTTTAATAAATTAAAATATTTTCTTTTAAGTTCTAAAAAAATGGGCCCCAAATTTTGGGGGCCCAGGACGGTCGCCCTCTAGGGCCCTGCCTCAGGGTCGGGCCTGCCTTGAGCAAAAGCTTCTAAAATTATATAATATATTAGATTAATTTAACCATTAATTATTCTCCAACATAGAGAGGAAAACTAGTAATTAAGCCGGTTAATCAAGTACACTACTACAACTGATTAATTTGATGGAAACTTACACATACAAACTTTTTTTTTGAGGAACTCAGACATACAAACTTAACAGGTGATGTAAGATATTTCTCCTTTTTTTATGTGCTTTTTAAAATTAGGTCATTGGTCGATCTAGATACTTCAACAGCCAAACTCTTGTGATCAGTTTGTAATGAATACTTATGCCGCGCCACTCATTTGACCACATGTTTCTCTTCGCTAACTGCTAAACGCCTACCTCTAATTACTTTCATAAAAAAACTTATATCTTTCATCATTCCGACTTTATTTTAATTTTTTGTTACCTAACTCTCATGACAAAAAAAGTATTACTTATACCCCTTTACTTAATCGTTCTTTTCTCTGTATTCTCTTACATTTGCGACGCTTCAAACACCTCTCGGCTAAGTGTAACATCATTTTTACCTAGGAATGTAAAATTAACAGGACGGTCCGTCGTTCGTCCGAGTCCGACTCGAGAAATTGTCCGACCGTGGACCGTCCGAACTATTATACGAACCGAACCCGAACAAATTATTAGGTCCGATTCTTTACTGAGCTCGAACCGGACATAAGGCCGTCCGAGTATTATTGCGGTCCGATGGTTTATCGAACCGAGTCCGGACTATAAAAATTTTGTCCGACCTGGACCGAGCCGGACATAAGCCCGTCCGAATAGAATTTCGGTCCGAGCTTGAACTATGATTGTCCGATCCCGTCCTCACATTTTCTATTAAAGCCTTATAGAGCTAATTTCATTAAAAACAAAATTTAATTTTTGTAGGGCAGTATCGTAAAAATTATCACATGCATCACTTAAAAATATACTGCCCATAATTTGATGGAAGGGTAACAGTGGAATGATAACATTAGATACTAAAGGGTAAAGGCTAAAAATATACTGCCCATAATTTAATGGAATGGTAACATTAGATACTGAAGTGTAAAGGCGAAAAACCGTTACAGGTTTTTAAGGTTTTTAAAGTAAAATAATTGTATGAAGGTACATAGAGGTTGTTAATACTGATTTGGAAAATTAGGGTTAGGGTTAATCTCTAGCTACTTAAGATATTATACCCTGCTTATCAGTATTGGAATATCACAGAGCACTACCTCTAGACCAGCTTATATAGAGATTAGACCGGCTTTAGGGTACTGGGCTTTTAGCCCACTCAACTCGTTCCAATAATTAATACATAACACGTGTAAACCCGTGTTGCCCCATAGAATAATATACACAATATTATCCTATTATATTGAGAATATACATATACATCCAACAATCTCCTCCTATATTCTCAATATATTAGGCTAAGCAATGTTATAATATTGGATCACAAAGATTCAAACATTATTGAATCATAAAGAACATGGATAATAGACTAAATCAATTATAACTTGAATAGTTCAAATATGACTAAACCAAAATAATCAAATAGTTCTAAAACCATATCAAAACAGAATAGTTCACAATGACTAAACCAACTAGAGAAACTGCCATAGTTTCAAAATCAACCAAAGCAAATAAACTTCAAGAACAAAATATGAGTTTTAAGCTCATGAACACAAGAGTCTTAAACTCAACAGAAGTTTTATCAAGCAAGTGGCAAATTTATTCTTTCAATAAATAAACCAAAACTATATCCTTGATATACTTCTTTCAGCCTAGGCTTCTTTCAGCCTTAATATACTTCTCTTACTATTATAGAGTGAGTTATGAGCTACAGTGCATTATAGCTTGATAGTCGCATAACAGAATTGAGAATTTACATTAAACTTCTCAAATGGATGATTAGCAATAAGTTATTCAATCCACTCAGCCTCTTCCCCTGCAGAGGATAACACATAGAGGTCTGATTTCTTGAATGAGAACGCAACACTTGTTTGCCTATTAATCTCCATAATTTTTCTGCTCCTCCTAGTGCGAACACATATCCACTAGTTGTCGACTTTCACTAAACTTTGAGTAGCACAAAGCAAACTCTTGAGTACCACTCAGGTATCTCATTAGCCTCTTAAGGGCACTCAAATGTGTATGGGATTATTAGTAAATCTGCAGATCATATCTACCTCAAAGGCTATGTCTATTCTAGTGCAGATCTTTGTATACACGAGACTTTCAATTCTTTTAGAATGATCTACCTGTCTCATAGTTGCACCATCATAAGGTGTCAAACTTTTATCATAATCATAAGGTGTTTCAAAACACACTTTCGATCACTATATCCCCCACTTTTGAAACACATTATTGATTTATCGAGTTTGACTAAGGGTTATCCCTTGCCAACCAAAACTCATCCTTATACATAATATGGTGACCACAATACTTAGGTGTTTCAAGCTAAATTTATTTGGATAGCACAATTTAACTCCATTTATAATAGAGATGTCACTTCCAATCAACAAGCATGTCAATAAAACCAAGTACATAATAGCCATTATATTTGACACACCACAAAGTTAAAGGCACTGATCTGAATTACTTGATTCATATACTAGGCTCTTTGAGAAATTTGTCAAATTATTTATACGATAGCTATATTACATGTTTCAAAGCATACAATAATTTTACTAAATTGTAAATCTTGTTCACTAAACATATTAGTCCAAAACTTTTCAGTACAAAACTACTCAGTACAAAATATCAAGTACAAAACTTTTTAAATATCTTTTATGAATGACAAAAATTTCAATGGATGTAAGGGTAAGAAGAATACTTATTGTAGCAATATGACAAACATGTGAGTAGACATCAAATAAATCTACTCTATTTTTTCTCAGTCAATCTGTTAGTTACTAAAAAGCATTAAGATTGCTACTGAACAATCAAAATTAAGTTTCTTCTACAAAACCCTTCTTACTTACTATAGTTTCAGCCCCTTTACTGTAAACTGCGTGTGATTGTATGTTGAATGCCGTGTTCACCTTATTTCTAATTACTGTATGAATATTTTATGTGAGATATGAAAGTTGGGTAATTGTGTATACTTTCATCCCGTTTTGGCGGAAGTGGATTTTGATGCGCTGTGTGCAAGATATGCATGATTTTGTACAGCGGTGTTGAAGAATTCCAGATCCATCAAAACTGTGTTGTGTTACTTTCTATTTTTGAAAACATATCTATACTTTCTGGAAAAAAAATAAAATTTATCTTTTGAGACTATACATATAGGGGATTACCTCAGAATTTTCGTGGGTTTAATTAATGGCTTTGTATGCTGTTTTCATGTGGTTTAAGTTATTTCCCTGTTTTCTGGCTGTACATGAAAACTGTATTGAATTGTGTTTTGAGTCGAGATGTTGTGAAATAGCATATGGATTTATTATACCCGTTAGAAGCGTGTGGAAGTCTAGTTTCCAGATCCTTTGACGGATCATGATTTTCATGCCTGTAGATCTTTGGATCACTATTTTTGTACAGACTGGTCTTGCTGTCCTGATTATAAACATATACTAAGTTGCTCGTATTTGTGAATGTTTGGTACCTATACTTGCTGATCTAATTTCCTGAGTCTAAACCTGATTATGACCTGTTAGTTTGACATCATTTATCACACTCTCATGCCTGTTGATGATCTTAATAATAAAAGTAACTAAGCCGGGGTTTAAGGGAAGATTCTATTAGTGGAGAAAATAGAAATGTGTACTTGGAAGAGGACTAGTGTCCTACCTGCCTGTTTACCTGTTACTGACCCTGTCTACATTGCTTCTTATGTAAGAAGGTGTAGAGTAGAAGAGAGCCACTGGGTACTACCTGTTTTCTGTACCCAAGTACGTTGCCCTATGGACTCCATTATGAAAATCTTACTAAGTCAAATTGTTTTTTGTAGCAACCATGTGATATAATTTGGGGCGCATGTCATGCTACCTAGATAGTTAATAAAAAGAATAGACTTAACATAACCTGATTATCCTGATTATCATGTTTACCTGATACATGATTACCTGTTACCTGTTACCTGATATTCCTGTTACCTGTTTTCCTGATACTTAATACATGATTACATGATTACCTGAATACCTGATAATTATACATGTTACCTGTTTAACTGTTGACACTTGACATATGTTTACCTATACCTGTTAGTATATCCTGTGGTTAGATAATGTCCATGTGCTTGTATCCTATTATATTTGTGACCCGGACTTGCCATTGACGGGTACTGTGTTTTCTTCTTTTCCCTTTTCCTGCATTCGACGATTGCAGATTTTGGTGGACAGATTCAAGAAGGTACTGGTGGCTCGCAGTATTAGTTGCTGATTATTATTTCTGTTTCCTGTTAGAACTTTATTCTGTATTCGTAAACTTGATTATTCCTGTACTTGAGACTTGAGTATTATTTGTATTTGGGCGATGTGACCCAGAATATTTGTTCCAGACTCTGTTTTTATTTGAGAACAAGATATTTGATTTCAATTAATTCCTGTTGGTGAAGTTATCTCAATGATGCATGTTGGTTCCACTCTTTGCTTCCGACTGTGATATATTGACTCTGATATATGTTGACTCTGATATACTGTCTGTGATATGTTGTAAGATTTCTGAAACAGCCTTAAGGATGATTATATTCATTCGCTGGGCTTGTGTTACGTGCCCGTATTCTGTATTTTTGGAAAGCGGGGCGTGACAGGGTTTTTAGTATCCCTCTAATACTGATCGGCAGGGTATAATATCTTAAGATTGTTAATACTGATTTGAAAAATTAGGGTTAGGGTTAATCTCTAGCCGCTTAAGATATTATACCCTGCTTATCAGTATTGGAATATCACAGAGCACTACCTCTAGACCAGCTTATATAGAGATTAGATTGGGTTTAGGGTACTGGGCTTTTAGCCCACTCAACCCATTCCAATAATTAATACATAACACGTGTAAACCCGTGTTGCTCCATAGAATAATATACACAATATTATTCTATTATATTGAGAATATACATATACATCCAACAGAGGTAAATGTGGGTAAAAATTCGGGCATATATATATGATTTAGCTCTCCTTGCCCTTTGTGATAATGCAATATATCCTTACAATAAAATGGCACCTCAAGGAAAAATACTACATTACGATGTGGTATTCCATACAAAAGTTGCTTTTAACTGCACTTTGCAACAATCAATTTAGTGATCAACTTTAACGAGTATCAATTCTCGGTGAACTGGGAAGGTCCCAATTATTGCAATCACACACAGGATCAAAATCGAGCGCATATTAGCGCTGCAACAAGTATTCACACTCTGAGACCAGACCAAGAAGCACTATCATCTTGTCATTAATTAGTTTATCTTGCTCAGTTAATCAGTCTAGATTATTACTCAGCTGATGTCCTTCTAAAATTGAAGACATATCAAATTGACGAATAAGAAACTAAAATCTCTTGTTTCCCATAATGACAGTCATTAACTGAACGAAATGTGGTTAAGGAAGTCATAGCCAGGTCAAAGACTAACATTGTGGGTTTTCAAGTGACCAAACTTTCATACATGTCTAGACTTAGTAGAGTAGGGAAAAATCGAGTCTCTGAATGGAGAATATCCCCATCAATTGGGGCGTCTGGGGGCATCGCCCTAGGGTTTAACCCCAACATCTTCTGTTGTCTAGACGAGCTCCACGGCAATTTTCTTTGTCGGTATTGCTACAACAAAAATTCAACCGATTGACTCAATCGGTTACGGTGGTCTATGGACCACATACTTCTGCCTCTAGAACGGCCTTCTGGACGGAACTAAGAACGATCCAAGCACACTGGCCACACCCTTGGGTGATGGAGGGTGATTTTAACATTACTAGATTCGTCTCAGAACACAGAGGCAGAGGATCCAGTGACCTCGACAAGGAAGCGTTTAATGAGGTCATCACTGACCTGGAATTGGTTGACATCCCCATCTCGGATAGGCTTTTCACCTGGTCGAACATGCAAACAACGCCCATTCTAGCTAAGTTAGATAGGATCTTGGTCTCCACGGACTGGGAAACCAAATTTTCGTTGTCATCGGCTAAATCACTCCCTAAACCAACCTCATATCACGTGCCTATTTTCTTATCTTCCGAGGAAAACCAACCCAGAAAATCGTCAAAGTTTCGGTTCGAGAAAGTATGGTTAGAAATCCAAGGCTTCCACCATATGGTCAACAAAAGTTGGTCACGCCCGACCAAGGGTGGTGAGGCATCAGCTATATGGTGTGAAAAAATTAGCAGACGCAGGGGCAAGCTCAGAAAGTGGAACCGGACCAGATTTGGGCTGATTTGGAAAGCAAAGGAATCCCTTCTTGAAGGAATTGAGGAACTTGATAAGACTGAAGAAACTAGGGATCTGTTATAGGAAGAGCGGAATCGACTGCTTCAATTCAGACAGGAAATTGACCAACTCTACAGGATTGAGGAAATCAAATGGCAACAACGATCCAGAATTTCGTGGCTCAAAGAGGGAGAAGTGAACACAACATTCTTCCACCGAGTTGCTAGTGCCCGGCATAGATTGACCTCATTCACTCGATCCACTTGGATTTCAGAATGGTACAAGGCGACGTTGCTATTAAGCTGGCTTTCCAGTCCCACTTCAAGCGTCTCTTTGGGCACAAAACGGACTTCAGAGTCCCTCTCCAACATGATTTCTTGCAAGACCAAGCAGGCAATTCCGATCCTAGACTGCAATCCCTCGAAGCACCCTTCACTGAGAAGGAGGTCTGGAAGGCAGTCCAACAACTTGAAAAAGATAAAGCTCTAGGTCCACAGATGGTTTCCCGATACTATTCTATTTGATATTCTGGGAGGAAATCAAAGGCGACTTGCTGAAGGTGTTCGCAGACTTCTACGAGCATAAACTCAAATTAGAGAGATTCAACTACGCGGAGGTTTTGCTGATTCCTAAGAAAGAAGACTCCCGATGAGTTGGAGACTTCCACCTCATAAGCCTCCTTAACTGCTCTGTAAAGATCATTACCAAGACTCTCGCTAACAGACTGGAAAAGGTAATAGATGACCTCATCAGTCAAGACCGGACGGGATTCATCAATGGACGATATATTCAGGAAAATATAGCAACGGCTGAAGAGACTATCCATCAATGTCACACTTTGAATTCTAAGAGCTACCTTCTGAAGCTAGATTTCGAGAAAGCCCATGACTCTGTCGAATGAGACTGTTTGTTGGAAGCGCTTGCTGGAAGAGGTTTCGAGGACAGATGGATCAGATGGATCCACACTTGTCTTACCACCAGCAGAACGACTATTTTGGTAAATGGGGTATCAGGCAACCCATTCTCCTGCAAACAGGGGCTCAGACCAGGAGATCCGCTCTCACCCCTTCTCTTTACCATTGTAGTAAATGTTCTAAGATCTATGATGGCTAAGTGCAGTAGAGCAGGTTGGATTGTACCAGTGGCCAAAGGAGTCAATCGTCAAGGATGCTCTATACTCCAATATGCAAACGATACTTTTCTATTTGGCAATGGCAACCTAGGGAAAAACTACCGTCTTCAAAGGAATTCTCTATTGCTTTGAAGCTTGGTCTGGCCTCAGGGTTAATTTTCACAAAAGTGCTCTCATTCCCATTGTCCTGACTCCAGAAGAGGTTCTTGAACATGCCACAATCCTCAATTGCTCTACCGAGAGTTTTCCCATTCTGTACCTTGGATTGCCGCTAAGACCTGAGAAACTCAAAAAGGCAGATTGGCTACCCATTATTGACCGGGTTAAGAAACGGATAGCAGACTGGAAAGGCAAAGTCCTATCTTTGGGAGGGAGAATCACGCTTATTAATGCAGTCCTCTCAAACCTTCCTACCTATTATCTCTCCTTCTTTGAAATGCCGCGATGGGTAATCCAGAAAATTGACCGGACTCGGAAACGTTTCTTATGGAAAGAGGCAGACCCGGACAGAAGAGGATATCACCCCATTAGATGGGAGAAGGCATGCATGAAAAAGATACATGGAGGCCTAGGTATAATTGATCTTCGAGATATGAATCTGGCACTACTGGGTAAATGATGGTGGAAAGTGTTCCACCCTAATGGAGAAGGGTGGCAAAATTTTGTTCAGGGATATATGCATGGGAATAGATCGAGAAATCTGGGCTTCAAGATAGGCCCTCGAATTTCCTGGTTCTAGAAAGGCATCACTAAGGCATATGAACCCTTCAATAGTTGTGTGAAGTCAACTATCGGTAACGGCAGACTCACCAGATTTTGGTAGGATAAGTGGTGTGCTGATCACACACCCAGAACCGCGTTCCATGATTTATACGAGCAGGTGACACAAGCACACTGCACGGTGGCCGCAACCTGAAAAAGAGGCACCTGGAAGCCATCTTTCAAACAACCGTTTGACCTAGGTTCTCAGCTTAGACTAACGGAATTTCAGGCCTACATCACCAACGCCGAAATGGGTTGCTCTCAGGGTCCCGATAAGAAATTCTGGGGATTGGAGAAGAACAGCAAGTTTATGGTTTGCTCCATGTACAATCGCATCCATTTTATGGGATGTATCCCAAAGTGGTCAGCCGTCATCTGGAGAACGAAAGCCGCGCTAAAAATCAAAGCTTTCTTATGGTTGATACTAAATGATGCGATCCTGACTAGAGAAAATCTCGCTAAGTGCCAACCGAGTGTGGACTCTCAATGCAGGTTCTGCCACGCTGCCCTGGATACTAGAGACCATCTTTTTCTATAATGTCCTAGGAGCAAAGTGGTACTCGTAGAGGTACTCAGCGTCCTAGGAACAATTCAATACCTTAGTACGTACGAGGACCTATAGGTAGGCCCAAAGTTCGTGTCGGAGAGGGGTTCTATAAGAGAAGTGTGATATATCGCTATCACCGCAATGACTTGGGTTCTCTAGCTAGACAGAAATAATCTTTACTTTCATAGAACTTGCAATAGTATTTCTGGTAATTTGACTCACATTATGCATTTTATTTCATTTTGGGCTAATGTGACAGCAGTAGGTCCCAGGGGAAGGATTGCGAGTGTATTCCTGGTAGAGGAGTTTGATGGTGAGGAGATCGAGATTGGGCCGACGATCGATTAATTGCCAGCTCGACCTATTATGGTCATTGATACCCACCACTCCAGAATTTGTTGGGGGGATATGATGTATTTCATTGCGGCTACTCTATGTTACTTTTGTCCCACCCTCAAGTTCGGAGTGGAGTTTATATACTTTTATTTTGATTGTAGGATTTTGTAGTAGGCTCAGTACTCTGAGTTTGTTTTATTAATCATTTATTAATGGAACAAGGTGGCCAGACTCCACATTTTCTATTTATAAAAAAAGAAAAAAAAAAAAAAAAAAAAACACTTGAACAAAACCACACAATAGGTCTATTTTAAATGTTGCATGAGACAATCGGAGTAGCCCTTTCGTAGGCTCTTCTTCTTCTTCTTTTATGTTTCTTTCACTTTCTCCTCGTGAGAACCAAGCTAGGGCTACCCGCACGCTTCTCTCTCAACCTATCCACATCTTATCGCATCATTTTGGGTTTATTTATATGGTATGAAAGCAATATATATATATATATATATATATATATATATTTCTCTCTCTATCTATATATATCTTTTTTCTAATTAGTGATGCGAATATCTTACTTATATATGTATACTAAACTCATGTCAAAGTTGAGAAAGTTTACAATTGATGGTTGTGGAATTGACTAAATTAATTGTATTGGACTCTTTGGTATGTTTATGTCTTTGTTTTTTTTCTCTCATTTCAGATTGCTTGCATGGTGTGTATGTTTACAAGTCAATTAAATTATTAATTTGTGGTGGAACCACCAGTTTTGCTTTCTTGTTAGATAAGCAATTTATAAGATAATTTACATAAAAGAATAGACCAGATATTGTTCATGTGTTCTCATGGAAAACAATGAAAAATTCACATAATATTGGCATGATATTGTGTGCCTTATAGGGCACCTGTAGTTCGTTGACTATAAAGTCAAATTTTACAAAATTTGATCCAAAATAATGCTCCAGTTGTTGGCCAAATACCCAAAATTGAGGTATGAGATGAATAGTAATCTGCTATATTGGGAAGAGAAATAGAAATTTTGTAATTATAGCTCACGAAAGATCAAATTTCGTCCGTTCAAATTTTTTCCACTAGATTGTGTCGGACGAGAGATAAAATCTCTTACATTTTTTTTAATTTATTAGAACGGACGAGCCTTCATCTATCGTCCCGTTCCAAAAAAAAATAAATTAAATTAAATTAAATATTACAACGGATGAGAATTCATCCATCGTCCTTTTCATTTTTTTTTTTTAATTTTGGCTTGGACGGAAGATGATGTGGCGTCTGAGAATGGATTGTGTTCGTTAATACTGTAATTAGGATTTTTAAATAAGATTTAAGATTTTATTATGGTTTTATTAAGAATTCAGAAATTAGGATTTAATTATTTTAATTATTTAAATAGGTCTTTGACGAGATTTGATCTCTCGTTCGTGACTTTTCTTTTCTCATAGAGATTTGATCTCTTGTTTGTGATTTTTTTTTTTAAATTAAACGTGATGATGAACATCATCTATCATCAGTCACTTATTTATATATAAAAAATCCATTATTAGGTTGAACGACTACAGTTTCAACCCCAAATTCCTATTTCTATATGCCAAATGCCCAAATTTTGAGTTGGGACAGCTACAGATACTCTTATTGAGACAAAAAGGGAACTTGATTATAGTGTAGAAGAGTGTGAATTTAATTAATAGTATTTACTAAATGTTAAGAAAAGTGTACGAGGAGAAGATTAAAATCTCATAATTTACTCAGCAACGGTATCTACCTCGTTAGATATTATATAGATATTATATTCTGAGAGATATTAGTTTAGTCCCATATTAAATATTGTATTGGTTTAGTCTTCCCTTCTCTCCTATATAGAAGACATATTGTACTCAGTTTAATCAATCAATAATCAATAAATAAAACTTTCCTTCCCATCCCTGATTCTAACATGGTATCAGAGCCAGTATTCTTATAAGCCTTATACTAATTTGATCCTCGTTATCGAGGTGGAGTGATTCTCGTCTTCATCGGAATCACTCCGCCTCCCAATATCCTCTTCCGATCAAGTCTCCAAAATCCTAGCCGTCAACAAACAACAAGATCCCAAAAAAAACCTTACCCATCACCAACTATCTCTACCAAAACCCTAGCCGCCATCATCAACAGCAAGCGGGCTACACCAACTTCAGCAAACACCAACTCCAATCAACACCAACTCCTCTTCTCGAACTCCACTCCACCGAGCAACCGAAACCCCAAACTTCGTCGATTCCCTCAATCTTCCCGAACCCCACCGCCTCCACATCATCACCCGCAACCACGTCAGCACCGACAATTTCAACCGACTCCACCTCAGGCATTGGAAGCCCTAACCCATTGTCAGAAGCACCTAAAAGGAATCCAAGATCTGACATCTTCGGATCCAAACACGAAACCGAAACATCGACAAAATTGGAAGCCATGACTTTCGACATGGCAACCCATTCTCTCGATCACCTCATCCTTCAAACCCATTAGCCTTCACCCTCCCTCCAAATTTGGATCCCAAATTGAACATCAGATCTAGATCCGAAATCTAATCAAAATACCAAATGCCCCAGCAACTCCCAAATCCAACTTCAAATCTCCTTAACAATGGCGACTGATTCCTCCTCCACCTTGTCGACGTCACTTTGCCAGCGAGATCTAATGAGAAGTACAGAAATATCGCCATTAGCCTCCACCTTCTTCTCCATTGATCTTCATTTGAGACTGAATCAGTGAAGACCCAATCCAGATCTTATCTGATTTTTTTTTCAATAGGTGGAAGTTGGTGTTTGGTGTTTGGTGTTTGGGGCACACACCAGATCCAGATCCAAAAATGCAAATAAAATCCATTGGTTGTGATCTGTTGTCTTGTGTTCAGGGTGTTGAACCAGATTCAGATCTGATCCAAAATCATATCTAGATCCAACAATTAGACGCAATCCATTAGTTGTGCAATTGGTGTTTCGTGTTTGGGGCCAAGGACAGGATCTGTTGCACTAATCCAGATCTGATACAAACCATGCCTTCATATCAACAACAAAAAAAAACAAAAAAACCAAAACTATTTCTTGCAGGTCTTTCAGCTTCTACAGTCTTCGTCAGCAAACTCACACTGAATTTGAGAGGGGGAGATATCAACATCATCACAGTTCCCATCTCGCTCACCTTCCGATGTCCCCCTCTTCCGTATTCAGTTCTCATTTCAGAGACAATTCTCAAGTCATGGGTGAGATCCCAACATGCGCCAATAGTGTGCCACCACATACTACTTCAATTTCTCAGTTCGGGGTGAGATCCCAACAGATTGGGATATGGAGATCCTGCCATAATTCAGGATATGAAAATCTCAATAGTGTGTCACCACTACTTCCACCACATACTATTTCTTCTAATTCTCAGTTCGGGGTGAGATCCCAACAGATCCGGATATGGAGATCCTTCCACTGTTTGGGATATGGAAATCCCAATAGTGCGTCACCACTACTTTCTTCCACTACTACTTGTAACACCCCGTAAGCTCAAGAGATATTATATAGTATTATATATACAATATATATAGTTAATGGCATTATGGTAATAAAGATGAATGGCAAAGACGTAATAATGAAATGAATTGAGATTATGGGCTTGGCTTTGGCTATCACGTGGGTGACGTGGGGGTGCCATGCATGTGGGGCCCAGGAAGGAGGAACGGGCAGTGCTGCTGCCTGTGTGTGCTGTGACGTGGAGAGGGGCCCACTCGAGGGAGGGACCAGGTGACGTCAGCACACACGAGCAGATCTGACGTGGAGGATTAAATTGATCCCACGTTGGAGAATTAGCAAGGTTAATTAATAAATAATATTTCCTAGGATCAAGAATCACATAATTGGTTAACCACCTTTTGAGAGGTAACCTGTGGTGTACAGCTATGAAGCATGGATACGGATACGCGTATCCGATACGGTACGTATCGGATACGCGGATACGTCGATTTATAAAAACTAGGATACGGGTACATTAGGATACGCTTAAATAAATTAAATAAAAAAAATAATAGTATATATTATAAATAAAAATTGAATTCCTTAAGTTATACATGGACAATATAAATTAAAAAAAGAACCGATCAGGCGATCATGGTGAATAAATTAAGAACTGAAAAAATAAAAAAAGAACTGAAAAAAGAACTGGAAAAAGAAATAAAAAAAGAACTAGAAAAAAAATACCTTTATGGCAAATATCTGAGGGTGACAGAGAGATCTGATCGGGGTCGGAGAGGAAGACTGATCGGGATCGGCTGAGAGAGATCTGATCGGGGTCTGATCAGATCTGAGGGTGACAGAGAAGGATCGGCTGAGAAAGATAAGGGGATAGGGTTCTGATCGATGGGATGAGAAAGAGAGAGGCAGAGAAGGATCGGCTGAGAGAGAAGGGGATAGGGTTCTGAATCTTCTGATCGATGGGATGAGAAAGAGAGAGGCAGAAGATAGAAGATAGAATGGTGAATGGGCCTGTTGGGCCGAGCCAAACTAAAAAAAATTAAAAAAAATAAAAAAGTATCGGTGGCATATCCCGCCCTTCCGATACGCGTATCCCCGCGTATCAGAAGAGTATCGGATATTTTTTTAATTTTTTTATTTTTTAATTAATTCCGATACGTATCGGGTACGTATCGGATGAGTACGGTACGCGTATCGTGTCCGATACGTATCGGGTACGTGATACGCCACCCTCCGCAGAGTATCCGTGCTTCATAGGTGTACAGTTGTCCTAAATATACTAATAAATAAATAAATTGTCTGAGTTTGGAGGTGATAGAGTTTTGTGGATGGATGAGAGATTGTGTGTGCCGGAAAGTGCAGATTTAAAGGGAAGTATCTTACAGGAAGCACACAATACCTTGTTATATGTACATCCTGAAAGTAAAAAGATGTACAAGGACATCAAGTAGCACTTTTTATGGTCAGGAATGAAGAGAGATGTTGCAGATTTTGTGACAAAGTGTTTGACTTATCAGCAAGTCAAAGTCGAGAATCAGAAGCCTGGAGGCTTTTTGCAACCGTTGCCTGTCCCGGAATGTAAGTAGGAGAATATCAGTATGGATTTATCACCGGTTTGCCAAAGATTCCGAAGAGCAACGATTCGATTTGGGTCATTGTGGATCGTTTGACCAAGTCGGCTCATTTCCTATATATGAAGATTACATGGTCTTTGGATTTTTAGGTTTTATTTGCAAAATCTTCCTATTATGTAAAATTGGACTTTTAGGTTTTATTAGCTAAATCTGCACAAACCCTAATTCTGGATCCATGCCTATATTAGCAGCATTCAGGGCCACGTTTTCTGGGGAACATAAAGTTTTTATCTTGGAGTTTTGAAGGCTTGAGGATTTCTTTCATTTTGGCTTAAGGAGGATCATGTTCTTTTATTATTTTTCAACTTAGAATCTCTCCAATTTAAGGTGAGTAATTTCTTATTACTTTTCTTTGTATTATGAATGTTTATTATGGATGAATGATCAAATAGGAAGTATGCTAGAGATTCATATACATGATTAATATAGCATGGTTAGAAATAAAGTAGATGAATGAGAAATGTGATAATCTTATAATTAAAAATCTCTTTTTATGTGACCTCCATGCTTGAGATGCTTGTGAATGATATGAGTTGTTTGTGCATAAAAGTTGTTGATTTTAATCGCAAGATGATGAGATGCATTGTAAATATTGCCGTTTAACCTAATTTGCATGAAACTCTAGGTATGCAAAATTTACCTCATCCATTGATTTTTAAAATCAAAATGTTGACCAAACTATTTGCTAACTACTCCATCAATACCATGCTAAACCCATACCTTCATCAAAATTAATGTTTATGTATAAAAAATAAAGTAATTTGAAGTTCATTTGCCCATCCATCATGCTGTTAGAATTTTCAGCCATACAATTTTGTGATCATGTAAATCATGGGCAAATGAACTTCAAATTACTTGATTTTTTATTTTTAGTCTATCTTAGGTATATAGAACAATATGAGCGGTTCGGATTTTTCATAGGTGCTCTATTTCGTGAGTGCTCACGGAGTGCTCACCAAAGTAGTGTGCAACCGAAGATCTCTCTCTCTCTCTCTCTCTCTCTCTCTCTCTCTCTCTCTATATATATATATATATATATATATATATATATATATATATATATATATATATGTATATGAAGATGTGATATATATATATGAAGATGTGGTGTTCGCTGTTTTCATTTCGAACCATGCTCTAACTGATTTTCTTTGAGGAGAAAACTTGATCATTATTTGGGTGAGAATTAATAAGTAGGAGCAAAATATTTACCAATGAATGGGTTGTGTATAGTGTTCATAAAGAGTGGATTTTGGGAGAAAGAAACCAAGTTTTATATGTTGAAATGGGGGGTCGATGATTTCAGCCTGCGAAGGCAGGTTGGAGGTTGATAGGTCTGAGTTTTGTGAAGTTCGAATGAATGTGATTGATGAATGTACGGACCTCGTTTATATCCGATATACATATTTATGGGCATATCTATTAGGTAAAAGGGGTAGTGTAGATGAGATTTTTTTTCTTTTCCCTTCCTTTCAGTTGTGCACTGGTGTGCATCTGCACCAAGTGCAGATCTGGTTGTACACTGGTGTGCATCTGGACTAAGTGCAATATCAGTTTGTGCACTGGTGTGCATCTGCACCAAGTGCAGCAGTTTTGGGTGTGCACTGGTGTACATCTGCACCAAGTGCAGATCGGGTTGCATCCAGTACAGTGCAAATCGGGTTGCACTTATGTGCATCTACACCTAGTACAGGGCAGTTCGGGTTGCACTTGTGTGCATCTGCACCTAGTGTAGAGAAGTTGTTTTTAAAGTTTAAGAGCAATCTTGCAGTAATAACTCTAAAATGATCATTCTTTTCACTACAATCACAAGCTTTGGCTTAGATATCAATATAAATTTATTATGTTGATGTTTACATCCAAACTGTTAGTGCACAACTGAGGTTGATATTTTGGAAGCTTCTTTCAGTTCAATTGCAGTCACAACTATAAATTTATCGGTGGTTCATTTCAGTTGGTGATAATTTGAACTAGATTTTGGAGGGCATAGCCTATGACGCTTTATATAGGTTCTTCCTGTAATATTGATTGATGTTGGAATTAACAACTAGAAGCCTGTTAAAGACCCTACACCAAGTGCAGAGCACCTTCGGGTACACTTATACACCCTGTATAAGCATACACCTGTTGTTTTATAATTGCAGAACAAACCATTTTCAGTATGTATAGGCATATAACCTATTCTGTTAAGCTACCACTCCTACTTGACTTCAAATTCTATCCTCTGCTTGATCCCTGCCTATGCCTTCACTCCCATTGATGAAGCCTGCATATGCTACTGTTTCTATTCAATGTGCTTACATATGCTGAATTCCTTCTAGCCTATGGACTTTCATCTATTATGTATACCTTAGATCCTTGCAAGATGATTCTAGTTTTGATTTTGTTAAAAGGGGGAAAGACATACACTGTCCTAGCAATTAAGAAAATTAAGGGAAAATATAGAAATTTGGAATATTAGTTCGGAAATTGGGTTATAATTTTTATAAATGATTAAAATTGTGGACTTTAACTAAAGGAAAGTTATAAAGTAAAGAGGTGTATTCTTGTAATAAGAACTTAAAAAGGGAAAGAAATATGAATATTTGACTCTAGAGGCTAAGTAGGACCCTATGTACCGGCAGTAAGTTTTATGTTGTTTTGGGTGTTAGCCAGTGGGGTTAAACACCCTGATTTGGGGTTTTAAGTCCGGTAGGGTGTACTAGCTCTAGATAGCTGTGGTTAACCTTAATTAAATAATAATAATAATGACAGGAACTAGTTGGAGATGTGACGAAATAAGAGAAAACATGGGTAGGAGGGGCCTCATATGATCTGCGGTGGGAGATGGTTTCACTGATTATCGGGGTGTGAGGAAGCGATCCAATCACTTGCGATGTGGCTAGTCTTCCTGATTATTGGGATCGAGGCAACGCTCATGGGATATCTGCGTGATGAGGTACCATTTGACTTGCGGTATGAGTTTCATTGCCTAACCTTCCGAGTGTGAGGAGGGGATCCGAACACCTGCATTGGGAGATTGATTCCACTAATTACCAGGGGCATGGGCAAGATACTCATGGGATATCTAAATCTTACAGTAGTTACCGTGGTAGGTTAGTTGCATAAATGTGTGATTGAACCCTATAAATGTGTAGTATGATAAGAGCTTGTACCGGACCTATGTAGTATGGGATGCATAGAATCCGACAAGTGCGCACTAGTGCATGTTGTGCTTTGAGATTTCTTGATGATGTTTTATGTATTCTTGTACTTCGTATTCAAGTGCATACACTTGACACTTAGTCTAGTTCCACATGTTAATTTATATATTTATTCTTTATTTTTTCAATTAAGTTAATTTCTTTCTGTATATTACTCACACCGATATGGCTGACCCCTGTAGTTTGGAGGTTAGGGATATCTCCAGCCTCGTGTCTTTACAGGTAGGTACCATTAGCATGGGCTCGGGAGCATGTAGTAAATTGTCTAACTGTTGAAATATGTACGTGCATGAGTTGAAAAAGGAAAAGTTGTGAAGAGAGAAATTGTATTCATTATGTTTTAATTTCCGCTGTATATGTAAAAAGAGTTAATGAAATGAAGTTTAAATTTCCCTGTAATTTTGTACTGTGTTTAATTTACATTGAAGTTCGATCCCGTAAATTGTGTCTCTAATTTCTATTTTGAAATTCGGGGCGCTATACTATTGCTACTATTCTCAAGTTCAGGGTGAGATACCAACACATGTGCCATCGAGCGCCTTCCTTGCACCATCTACTTGAGCATCGTTCCAGCATCATAGTTTGTCGTCCCTACCACATCAACATTGTCAATATTTCAAAATCATGTTGTTTGAACCAACTTGAGTTTGAGAGGGGGTGTTAGATATTATATAGATATTATATTATGAACGATTAGTTTAATTCCATATTGAATAATGTATTGGTTTAGTCTTCCCTTCTCTCCTATATAGAGGAGGCATATTGTACTCAGTTTAATCAATCAATAATCAATAATAAAGTTTTTCTTCCCATCCCTAATTCTAACATACTTAATTAACTAAATGCATTTCATGGGATCCTCCTCCCCAGCCTCTTCTCGCCTGATTGGCAATCTCTTTATGGTAATGAACAACACAATCTATCTCTCTTTATGGTAGAAATTCTGTTCACTTTAGATGAAATCAAAACCCCAGTGTTTTCTATGCGTAGTAATGCCTCCCTGGCTGTGATGGCTTACCAGGTTTCTTCTTTCAGAAATTCTTGGATTATCTTAAAGACGATCTTTTTTATATGTTCTCGAACCTTTTTATCGGTCATTTCTCATTTGATATGATTAATTATGCGCACATAGTTTTAATTCCCACTGATTGGCGTCAATAAGGTGTCTAAATTTAGACACATCAGCTTGATGAATGTCTATTTCAAAATTGTTATGAAAGTGCTGGTTAAGCGGTTAGGTTCGATGATTTCCCCTTTGATTGATTATGCTCAATTAGGCTTCATTAAAGAGAGAATCATTCTCGATAACGTTGCCAATGCTCAGGAGATTATCACTGGTTGTCACAAAGACAAATAAGAAGGCATTTTATTAAAACTTGATTTTGAAAAGCCTACGACAAAGTTGATAGGTTCTTTCTCTTTGATATCCTCATTAATAAAGGATTTGGTTTGAAATGGGTCTCCTAGATCATATAGTGCTTTTTTGCTGGCATATTTTCTATTATTATTAACGACATCGAGGGCAATACATTTAAGTGTAAAAGAGGACTCAGACAGGGTGACCACATTTTTTCCTTATTGTTCATTCTGGTGACTGATATTTTTAGCTAGATGTTGCTTAAGGCTTGGAATTAGTGGCGGAGCTAGACTAATCAAAATGGGGGTCCCATTTTTTCGGCATGTGACTATAAAAAATAACGATTTTCAGGCATACAATTTTGTAACACTTCAATGGATGGGCAAATGAATTTCAAAGGATTTGATTTTACATATTTAGACTAATTTAGATGTGTAGATCAATGTGAACGGTTCGAATCGTCGATACGAAGGCGGGAAAGCCGAGTGCACTCACCGTCTACACCATAGGTAGTGCACAACGGAAGACTTCTATATATATATATATATATATATATATATATATATATATATATATATATATATATATATAAAGAGAAATCTTCGGTTGCACACTACTTTGGTGAGCACTCATGAAATAGAGCACCTATGACAAATCTGAACCGCTCATATTGTTTTATATACCTAAGATAGCCTAACAATACAAAATCAATTAATTTGAAATTCATTTGTCCATGATTTACATCATCACAAAATTGTATGGTTGAAAATTCTAACAGCGTGATGGATGGGCAAATGAACTTCAAATTACTTGATTTTTTATTGTTAGGCTATCTTAAGCATATAGAACAATATGAGCGGTTCAGATTTTTCATAAGGTTTTTATTTTATGAGTGTTCACGGAGTGCTCACCAAAAGTTGTGTGCAACCGAAAGGGACTCTATATATAAATATAAAATAAAATAAACTAAGTCCGTTTCAGATCATCTCGGACTTGACCATTCTTTGTTTTTACTAGAGAGTCCATTACACACAATTTCACCATCGGTAAATCCTACTAGATGCGAGATGTAATATGGCTCATAAATCATATCCTAATGTAATGTTCAACTGTCGATAAGCTTTTGACATATCAGACAAGTGAATATGGTTATTGTGCTCACTACAGTTCACTATTGACTTCACTAGGAAAGAGCTCATTAATGGACCAACCAGAAGGGAAACTCGTTTAATTTGAATATACATGTAACGTACTCCAGGCTCAGTACTCGTAATATCTCACCCATCTGATGAAAATTCTGTACACTTTAAATCAGAGTTGAATATCATAACAAAAAAGAAAAAGCTATATATAATTAAGAAAAAGAGAACATTGAATAAGTTTAGGTCCACCAAATTTTTACTTGCAAAGCAAAAGAATGCAATGAAGATCTCCACCCTGTAGTTAATGGTGATGTTATTCCAACCACCATATAGAACAAAATATGCTATGGCTTAGTGCCAAATATGTTACCCTTTTTTGTGGGGCCCAGTCATCCTGTCCTAGACTCAGACAGCACCAAACAGTGTTTGGTGGTGGTGGGATTCACCTTAATCGAGCCCCTCCTTGACATGTTGTGTTTAGGGGAGTGGAAAAAAATTAAAGAAAACACACAGAAATTGATATATCTGATTTGCTAGTTTTTGATACCCAGCTCGTCGCCCTTTTTTTTTACCTGAATGAAAGAAATTTCTCTTATACGACATTATTGCTCATTTTATCTTTAGCTTGGGCAAAAATTCAATCTGCTTCTGGATTTTATGATTGAATGCAATACATAAGTTATATTACTAAGTACTTAATGAAGTACATATAGCATTGCTCGAATAAAAATATAAAATTTATAATACCTGAAGCATATATTGTGATTTTTTATGCAAGGGACACACATCTTTAAGTACCTATAGTACAATTGTCTTATTGCAAAATGACATTCATCACAATTTTTACTGTCTTGCTGCGCTTCCCAAAAAAGAATACGGAATATGGATACATGACAAAAATTCAGCGAATAATTTTCAACATCCATTAGCTGTCAAAATCTTTACAACAATTCACATAAATAATCAGAGTAAGAAGCAAGAGAAGTCAACCACGCATGCATAAATAAATCAATATACCAACAGGATTACTTGAAACCAAACTAGAATAATCTCAAATAAACCAGATCTGAACAAGTCAATAATTCTTGGTCACATTGCCCAATACAAAATAATCCAAGTAGTAGATACAATAATTCAAGTAGCAACACGAGATAATAATAATAATAGAAGAAAATAATAATAGCAAAACTCCAGCAACTAGTATCTCAGATCACCTACTCCATCTAGCAGCTGATCTCCTTGATCTGCAATTTAATAAATTGCAGGAAGAGAAAAAAGAAAACAAACTTCCGTCAAAGCAAGTTACAGACCGCTTGTAGTGCAGGCACAAGTACATGGAAAAGATAAACAAATAGCATGGAATAGACATAATAACAAAACAGGATAACTAACATGAATGAGGAAACAAAATCAAGTAACATGATATACTAACAGGTACAGGTAAACATGTATCAAGTGTCATATAAGCAGGTAAATAGGTAACAGATAATCAGCTATACAGATAACATGTATCAGGCAAACATGTAACAGGTGTCATATTATGTCATGTCAAGTCTTGTATTTATTGTTGGATCTTGTAGGCAAGGCAAGAAATACTAGAGGAGGAGGGGGGGGGGGGGGGGGGGGGGGGAGGGTGTGTGTGTGTGTAATACCCTGCAAAATAAAATAATTTGTAAAATTGACTATTTTAACTATATTCTTGAAATTGCAATTTTGCACGTGCAACACACGTGCAAAGTTATGAATTTTAAATTCTTAAAATTTTATAGTTAATGATTGATTTTTCCTTATTTATTTATAATATTTTAATTTTCAGATTTATTTAAATTAATTTGACTATTTTACAAATTTGTCGATTTTACACGTGCAAAATATGTGCAAATATTTTTTTGGAGTAAATATCCAATTTTATATTTTTAATAAATTTTCCTACTTATAATGGAGTATATTTTACATTTTGGGATTTTTCTGAGTAAAGAAACTATTTTTATAAATACTTCGATAGAGAAGAGTTTTTATGTAAAAATCCGTTTGTATCTCAAAAAAATAATGAAAATTTATTTTTACTGACTCTTGGGCTTACCATGGTCATCATTGAAAATGAAATCTATTTAAATTCTATTTAGAGTCGATTTGCTAAAGATTTAAACAAATATGGTGTTTTTGCAAATATGAAATTTCAGTGGATCTTGTGCAAATGTTCTCTTGGAAAGTTCAGAGTCAAAAATTATTTTGGTAAAACTCATTATTTATTATTAGATATTATTTTTGAATTTTCTAGATTTTTCTGATAATTATTGGACCTATTTGCAAATATTATAAAAAGATGGACTTTTGTGCAAAATTACCACTTTTAGAACAAATCCGAATTTTTTATTTTTTTGGGCATTGCTGGATGGCTGAATAATTCAGTAGTAAAAATATTTGCTTTTTTTAAAAATTTATTTAACTTATTTAACTACTTTATTAAAGAAAGGTTTATATATATAAAGTAATAATTTGTTAAGGGATGTTTCCATAAACTTGTAAAACCCTAGAAACTTTAGATTTCGGCCTATATTATAGTCACTACAGCCGTCCCTCTCCTCTACAAAAAAAATAAAATATATTTTTACTATTAATTTCTTGGAGTTTCAAAGGGGTGATCTTGGATTTTGCAAAAGAAGGGCTTTTTCTTATTCTTCATTAATTCGATTGGATTTTTTCATTGAGGTGAGTGATATAATTTATTTTGTTTTGTTCTTAGAATGTTGTATGTGGTATTTCATCTACTAGAAAGCTGTTAGGGTTTGAGTATGAATATGTACATGATAGATTGGATGGATTGATGAATTAAAATTTGATCTTTTATGACCCCTAGTTATCTATAGATAGATTTGCATGTGGATGATGTGAGATTATTATTATTATTGAGTTTAGATGAACACAACTTGATTATAGTAATGTTAGATTTGTTTGTGTTTATGAGTTAATAATGGTGACTGAGTTTGAGGAAATTTTGAGAAGGACTAATGAATTAAGAGATCATGTCTTGAGAATTGGATTTGGGATAAATTAGATTGAGTTTGATGTAATACAACTAAATTAGGGATTTTGCGATTTGGGAAAGAGTTTACTTGAATTGGATTTCTCAAATACTAAGATTTAAATCTGAATATATTGTTATTTCTAATCAATGGATTTCAAAAGTTTTATTTGGTGCACGAACATGCACTAACGTTTTACATAACTATCGTATTTCATTGTTATTGAAGAAAATCGACAATTAGCTATTTTTATTAATTCAAGTGGTTTGATTGGTTTTTATGGACCTTTGTATATCCTATAAGTCGTATTTGATCATATCCGAAAAATGCTTTTTACAAAATTCATTTTCATAAAGTAAAACTCCGTATCGGTTGAAATGTGCACAACTAATAAGTACAGTCTGCAGGTCGATAGTCGACCGGTTGAATTTTGACAGTCGACCGTTGTTACCTGGCTGCTATGTTTTTCTCGTTTTCTTGAAATTTCATGCGGAACAGTCGACTGACCCATTTTTACAGTCGACCGACTCTGCTCTATTTTGATGTTTTCTTGAAATGTTGGATTTTCGTTTTGGACAGTCGACTAATAACTTTTTACAGTTGACCGTTAGTACTTAGAATTATTTTACTTAAAGTTCTGGAATTTCGTTTTGGACAGTCGACCTATGGCTTTTACAGTCGACTGCTACTACTTAGAATTATTTTCTTGAAGTCTTGGGTTTTCGCTCTGGACAGTCGACCGACTCCGGTTTACAGTCGACTGTTACTGATGTTTTCTTGAGTTATCCTGATGTTCTTTAAATGATTTATGCTTTAAATATTTTGGTATCTATAGCTTACTATTCTAAACATTATTTTTCTACTGAACATATGTTTTCAAGTTGTTTATTAAAGTATTGATGATGGAAGTTTGTTTGGATGTTGAGTGTGAGTCTCTAGAGGGAGTGTGGGACCCTAGTATACCGGCAGTTTGAGAGTTTGTGTCTTGGCCTGTTGAGGCATGTTATTGATCAGTTGTTGAGTTAAGTCCGGTAGGGTACACCAACTCTAGGAGATTCGTAATTAAATTAATTAACGTAAATGATAAGGACAGGCACTAGTGGTGATATGATGAAATGAGAACATGAGTTATGGACCTCAGTATGGCTCGCGGTGTGAGATAATCCCCGGGATTATCCAGGTGTGAGTGAAATAGTCTTCGGAATTACCTGTGGTGTGGGATTGATCTCCGAAATTATCGGGGTCGAGGCGACGCTCATGTGGTATTCGTGTGATGAGATGTCATAGCTTGCGGTGTAGGGTATTCTCGAAAAATCCCAAGTGTAAGTGAAATAATCTTCGGAATTATCTGTAGATAGAGATTGACCTCCAGAATTATCGGGGCATGGGCTAATACTCACAGTTTATCTTTATCTCGTAGTAGTCATTGTGTTAGGATTAGTTGCATAGCGGGGGATTAAACCCTATAAAGTGGAGACGTTAAGGGCTTACACCAGACCTATGTAGAATGGGATGCATAGAATCCGACAAGTACGCATTAAAGAGTCAGCATATAAAATTGTGTTTTCTTGACTTGATTTCATGCATATGTTAACCTGTTTTCTACACTTGACACTTAGTCTAGTTTCACTTGATATTTTCATGTTTCATTGCTATGTCATATTTTATGTATTCTTGTTTATTACACGTCGTTTATGATTCCATGTTCTATTTATGTTGTTTGTTTTTATGTCACTCACACCATTATGGCTGACCCCTGTAGTTTTGGGGGTTAGAGTTATCTCTAGCCTCATATTTTACAGGTGATTACCTATAGCTTGGGATTTGAATGCTTGGAGTTAAAGTGATGTAATGGATTGTGTGATTTTGTAAAACAAAGTGTTGTAAAGAAAGAGAGTTTGTAATTCAAGGTGTATGTATTCCGCTGTGCTATGTAAATATTATTGTAATAAAATTTTGAGAAAATTTTTACTGGTATTTTGGGCTGTGTTTAATATTACATTTGAAGTTGATGCTGGAAATTATGCCACGTATTTCTAAGATATTATATTGGAAATTCGGGGCGCTACAGGGGTGAATAGTGTTGTATAAAAAATAATTGCGGAATTGAAAGTTATCTTCTATCCAGTGGACTGTAAAAGAGATATCAGTCGACTGGGGCATCAGAGTAGAAGAGTATTTTTGAGAATAGTCTGATAAGTCGACTTAAATAGGAGAGACAGTCGACTTGCCAGAAGAGTGTTTAAGACGATTGTTATATCAGTCTGATCAGTCGACTTAGAATGGAGATCTAGTCGACTTACCAGAAAGATTTCGAGTAAACTGAAATGCAAGTAATGAAAAGAGTTCAAAGAGATACAACCACAGAGATACCAATCACAGAGCACACACGATATATCCTGATTCGGTCCTCCCGACCTACATCCAGTCCCTAAGCAATCCACTTGAGATTTTTCGCTATTCTTGAAAATGTACAAGAATACCCTATGGCGTTAGATAACAACCTTGTCCAACCCGTAGTCCTCTCTCACTACTAGAGAGCAAACCCACTATTCCATCAAGAGTAAAAAACTGACTCTACACCCTAGAGTCCTACTCTCTAACCAAGAGAAACCACTCTCACAACCGAGAGTAAAAGAAAAACAAAAGATGTTTACAATCCACCTATAGCCTTGTAGTGTTTGTGATTTTGCAAGTGGCTATACGGTCAACTTCTGGATTCAGTCCCAAATGAATTCGATGTTATACTGGACTGAAATCAGAGAACCAAGACTTAGAGATTAGAGTGCTTTGTATGAAAAACTTTTTCTCTTGAAAGCAAAAATACAAGTTTTCTCAAAAATTCTTGGAACCTTTCCATGGTGATTCTAAGGCTCTATTTATAGAGTAGAATCCCTGGACGTTGTAGAAACAGTTCCTACAACTGTTTAACAACGGATATAATTTTTTTTAAATTCGAAAATACAAGTTTTGGAATCAGTAAACTGTCAAACGACTTGAACAGTCGACTGGGTTGCCGTTATAAGTTTACTGGCTAGAGTTTGAAGAAGATCAGACTGTTTTGTACAGATTCAGTCGACTGGTCATTAACGGCAGTCGACTGGTACTCAACAGCTGATCTAGTTCAAACTGTTTCGACCTTTAGATTTTGTAAAACACATAGTTATAAAATTATGTGTGAGTGTGTGTGTGTGACGAGGCTGTACATCAATCTAAGACTCAACAAAGAGAAAAATTACATTTGTTTTTACAAGACACAAAATATAAGACATTTAAGCTTTGGTCTTGACTTGAGTCTTGAGTCTTGAGTGAAGCTTTAGCCATTGTCTTTGTATGAAGCTTTGCTTGATCATTCTTCAGCTTTAGAACATTGTGACTTGCTCGATCAATTTGCTTTGAGCCTTTGTGTATCATACATGATAAACTTTGATACAACCTGCAATATATGAGAAATAGCACAACAAACTTTGCATCGTGTTGTAATCATCAAAACCAAGAATCAAAATTCTCCTTCTTTTGATGATGACAACACAATAGCTTACAATAATGGAAATAGATATTACACATGCTCCCCCTATCAAATGTACAACATGCATAGGTTTAAAAAACATGCACAAAGATATGCTACTCAACATGCATAGGTTTAAAAAACATGCACAAAGATATGCTACTCAAAACAAAACAACACATAACAAAGCAACACATACTAGCTCTTTTTCTCCCCCTTTGTCATCAACAAAAACAAAAAAAATAGGAGGGAAAAAAATATATAGCAATGCAAGAGAACAAAAGATAACAAGCAAAGCGAAGTTTTAGACATAGAATAAAACTAAACCAAGTTTATACATGGAAACTTAAAAGAAAAAGTTCACAAGATTACATAAAAATACATTAAAATATAAAAAGCAGCTCATCAGTCATCTTCATCTTCATCTTGGCCACCATTAGAGGGAGGAGGAAACTGAGTGGTGAACAGGTGGGTAAGATGATAAACATTCGTCTCAATAACATCTTGACGATCCATGAGGTAATTGACAGCATGATAAATACTGCGATGATCATTATAATCTGCTCTAGGACAAGAGGAACTAGAGGCTGAAGACGGACGGGCTGAAGAAGTTAAAGGGACAGGAGGGGAAGTCCTAGAAGGCGACCTAGGTGGAGAAGAGAGAAGCTTCATACGTGCTAAATTTGCACGATCAAAAGACTCATAGTGCTTTACTACATTTGTCTCAACATCGAGATCAACGCCATAAGTAAAAAAGACGTGAGTAAGAAAGGCACCAAAAAGAAGAAATGAAGTATGAGCCTTATGAAGTCTAGAGAAGATGACACGACCCTAATTGAATTTAATTTTGCCGAATATTGCATAAACGACTTCTTGCAACTCCATGGTATACTGATCATAACACCCTATTTTGGGAATAATATTATATGATAGTATGCGTGCAACGAGCTTAGCAACAGGGGTAATGGACCTATTGGACATAGGAGGTCCATGGTTCGGCAAATAAATTTTAGACAAAGTGGAGGCATCATTCATCTCAACATCTCCTAAATCAATCTCTTCATCATCCAAACCCAAAATGAGACTGATTCTTTCGAAGGTGAGTTTCATCTTCTTCTTTTTTTGACAGAAGTATAGACAAAAATCTCACTACCATCATCCGATTGAACAACTATCATATTTGTATAAAACAAATAGATGAGTTAAGGGTAGTAGTAAGGTTGATTTACTACGGACAAAAACTCATATAATCCACATTGTTGAAACAATGGGATGAGAGTAAACATACCAAGATCGGAAAAATTGACAAAACGAACCGGAAAAATCATAATGGAACACATAATGTATCATTTTTCAAGGTCAAGACTTCTAAGATATTGGAGATAGTCTCGAGAAGATTGCTCACCCTCTACATGAGAGGTTTTAGATCTCTTTGGAGCCATGAATAAAAACTACACAAACAAAAAGAGCGAAGGAAGTATACCAACAAAGAGACTCTAGAAGAATCAAAAGAGCTTCAAGTTGACTTGAACACCACAAGAAATCAGAGGAGTTGGAGCTTCAAATGACTGGAAATCGACAGCAGCAGCAACAGTAGCAGCAGCACCAGTCGACTTGTCTTCTTCAGATCTGGGAGACAAGGATAAGGTAAAAATGAAAGAAAGGGGGTAGGTTTAGGGTTTTTACACAGGAATGTATGGCTGAGATCAAGGAGAGGGATAGCAACGGCTCAGATATGATCAAAGAATAGTAAAAAAGTGAACAGTCGCCTCAAAAGATGTGCCAAAATTCGAATTTGAAGAAAACTGATTCGCGACAGTCGACTGGTCTTAGAGGGCAGTTGACTTAGTCGAGAGCAAAATAAAAAACGAACATAGCACTAATACAACTGGTCAGTCGACTGGGTACTGTGCACAGTCGTTCCAGAGCATAAAACTCAGACAAAAACTTAGGAAAATAAAGATACTTGGCGGTCGACTGAAAAATACTTGTAAGTCGACTTACCAGAGAAAAATTCAAGAAACATCATGAAAACTACAAATCCCTGGTTCTCTCCTTAAGGTGATAAATGTGTCTTCCTTCAGTGGTTTAGTAAAGATATCTGCTACTTGTTTATCAGTAGAAATAAAGTCTAAAGAAATATCTCCCTTTAAAATATGATCACGTAGAAAATGATAACGAATATCAATATGTTTCGTACGTCTGTGTTGAACCGGATTTTTAGATAAGTTAATGGCACTGGTATTGTCACACATTATAGCAGTTTTTTCAAATGAAATACCATAGTTTAATAGGGTTTGTTTCATCCACAAAATTTGGGCACAAGCCAAACTTGCAGCGATATATTCAGCTTCTGTAGTAGATAGAGATACCGAATTTTGCTTCTTACAGCACCAAGAAACTAGTGAATGTCCCAAAAAGTGACATGTCCCACTTGTGCTCTTGCGATTAGTTTTACTACCGGCCAAATCTGCATCACTATATGACAAAAGTTTAAAGTTATCGGTGAGTGGATGAAATAGACCATATTCAGGCGTGCCTTTAAGGTATCTTAAAATACGTTTCACAGCTTTTAAGTGAGACTCTTTAGGACTTGACTGATATCTAGCATACAAACATACACTAAACATAATGTCCGGTCTACTAGCAGTTATATATAAGAGTGAGCCAATCATACCTCGATAGAGTTTTTGATCGACACTCTTACCTAATTCATCTTTGTCAAGGGTAGTGGTAGTAGCCATAGGTGTGGTCTTACTACTCGTGCTATCCATGTTAAACCGTTTGAGTAATTCCTTAGCATATTTTTCTTGATTAATAAATATGCCGTTATGTGACTGCTTAATTTGTAGTCCAAGGAAATAATTGAGTTCACCCATGTGACTCATCTCAAACTCGTTTTTTATGGTGTTAGCAAACTCTTGACATAGATTACTATTAGTAGAACCAAAAATTATGTCATCTACATATATTTGTATGATCAAAATATCGGCCTTAATTCTCCTAATAAACAAAGAAGTATCTAATTTACCTATTTCAAAACCCGTTTCTGAAAGAAAAGTCTTCAATCGATCATACCAAGCATGAGGTGCTTGTTTAAGACCATATAAAGCCTTTTTCAATTTTAAAAACGTGGTTTGGGAATTGTTCATATTCGAAACCTGGTGGTTGCTTAACATAAACATCTTCCTTTATAAATCCATTAAGAAAAACATTTTTAACATCCATTTGAAAAAGTGTAAAATTCATAAAACAAGCAAAAGATAATAAGATACGAATTGATTCTAATCTAGCAACAGGAGCATATGTTTCATCAAAATCTATGTCTTTTTCTTGATTATACCCTTGAGCAACTAGTCTAGCTTTGTTCCTAACAACTTGTCCTGATTCATCTAACTTATTCTTGAATACCCATTTGGTACCAATTATTGTATGATCAGGAGGTCGTGGAATTAAATCCCATACATCATTCCTTATAAATTGGTTTAACTCATCTTGCATAGCATTCATCCAAAACTTATTCTCACAAGCTTCTTGTATATTCTTCAGCTCAAAATCCGACAAGAAAGCTGTGTGAGAGAACATGTTAACATGTGATCTTGTCTGAATACCATGTGAAATGTCACCAATTATTAAGTCATGAGGATGATCTCTAACTTTAACAAAAGATTTTGGTAAAGTTGGAGACATCACAACAGGATCAGTCGACTTGACCAGTCCGTCAGCCGACTGATTCACATCAGTCGACTTGACTTCCTTATTAGTCGACTTATCCGCAAGGCTAGTTTGCTCTAAAGATGTAATTACTTTATTTAAAGCTGATGAATCAGGTTCATCATCTTCAATTAAAGTCGATGAAGACAAATTCATCAAATGCAACATGCATGGATTCTTCAATAATCATTGTTGACTTGTTGAAGATCCTATATGCCTTACTCCTATTTGAGTATCCTATAAAGATACCCTCATTAGATCTAGGATCAAACTTATCTAAATTATCCGTAGTGTTCAGAATAAAACACCTACATCCAAATATTTTGAAGTAAGAGACCTTAGGAATTCTATCAAAAAATAGCTCATAACATGTTTTTTTTAGCTTAGGCCTAATCAAAATTCTATTAAAAACATAACAAGTTGTAGCAATGACTTCAGCCCAAAAATACTTAGGTAAATTGCTTTCAACAAGCATGGTATGTGCACATTCTTTCAAAGTCCTATTCTTCCTTTCAACCACTCCATTTTGTGGTGAAGCTCTATGAAATGCAAACGAATGAGTTATACCATTCTTGTTGCAATATTCTACAAACGTTTCATTTTCAAATTCTCCACCATGATCACTTCTAATAGTAACTATGGTTAGAGACTTTTGATTTTGAATTCGTTTACAAAAATTAGCAAATTCTACAAAAACATCATTCTTATGTTTTGAAAAGAAAATCCAAGTGAATCGTAAAAAATTGTCTACTAAAACAAATACATACCTACTTTTATTTAAAGAAGCAACTCTAGTAGGGCCAAATAAATCCATGTGGATTAATTCGAGCGGCCTACTAGTAGAAATTATTTCTTTTGTTTTAAAAGTAGATTTAATTTGTTTACCTAGTTGACATGCATCACATAATTCATCCTTTTTAGAGGATAATTTTGGCAGCCCTTTAATTAGGTTATACTTAGACAATTTAGAGAGATTTTTCATATTCACATGGCCAAAATATTTATGCCATAGCCAAGAATCATTATTAGAAGCTATTAAGCAAAAATCATTCAAAAAATCATATGCCTTTAAACATAGTTCATAAATGTTATTTTTCCTAAATCCTTGAAAAATTATATTTTGCATGGTAGAATCATAAATTAAGCATGCATCTTTTTCAAACATGATTTTATAACCCTTATCACATAGTTGGCTAATACTCAATAAGTTATGCTTAAGTCCACTAACTAATAAAACATCTTCTATAGAAGGGTTAGTATACTTACCGACCATACCAATTCCAATGACTTTTCCTTTGTTTTTGTCACCAAAAGTGACTGTTCGTCCATCAAAGTCTTGAATGGGATATAGGAGGTTGGCATGACCAGTCATGTGCTTTGAGCATCCGCTGTCAAGTATCCAACTATCTCTCTTAGTTACCTATAAAATATTCAATGTGAATATGGTACCCTTTTCATTGGGTCCAAAATAGATTAGTTTTTTGGAAACCCAACCCAAGAAGAGTTTGATTTTCCACCATATGCATAAATATAATTAGCAAAATTACATACAGTAAGCATATATGAATTAATATAGGCAATTCTATCTTTGGGACTCAGGTTGACTGGAACCCATACATTTTTGCTCTGTCCAGTCGACTTTATTATACATTTCAGTCGACTATGACTGATATGCAGTCGACTGTGAGGTAGTATAGGTCGACTTATCTAAGGTGTTTGTCTCGTTAAATGAGACTCAGTACCTCTGGACAGGTGACTGATTGGTGGGTTCAGTCGACTGGTCTGAACTATAGATTTGCCTTTATTATGAAAACTTACAGTTTTAGGCTTTTCAAAAAACTCATAAAGTTTATGCTTGACACTGGAAATAGATACAGGTTTATTTACACTAGTGTTCTTGGAAGCATGAAGTTTTTCAACCGGCTTTTGAAAACCAAGTCCAAACCTTTTATTGGATTGAACTTGATTTTGTAGAACATCATTTAAATTCTCCTTTCCTTTATTAAATTTAGATACGTTCTTGGATATCTCTTCATAATCTTTCTTTAGAGATACAAGATCTATATCTAAATTAGAAAGACGAGAATTTAAAGATTTCACTTCTTTATCAAGGTTAAAATTCTCTTGAGAAAGTGTTTGATTAACTTTCTCCAAGTTTTTAACTCTAGTTTTTTCTTTTTTTAGTTCTTGAAAAATCTCGTTGAAGGCATCAAGTAAATCATTAGAGTCATAGTCATTACTTACTTGATTTTGAGATGCCATAAAACACACATTAGCAACCTCGTTTGTCTTTTCATTTTCTTCTTCCGATGAAGAGTCGCTATCATCTCAAGTTGCTTGGTATACCTTTTTGTTCTTCATGAACTTATTCTTTGTGCACTTGTCCTTCTTGAAGTTGGACGCCTTTCCCTTAGGTTTCGCGTTCTCTAGTGGGCAATCCTTCTTCCTATGGGTTGTTTTGTTACACCTGAAACAAGTTGGAGGTTCATTAGATTCCTTAGATTTTGAATTAAACTTACCTTTTCTTATAAACTTTTTGAACTTTCTCGTGAACATGGCAATCTCTTCCTCATCTTCTTTGTCATCCTCGGAGTCCGACATGGCCTTGAATGCTAGTGTCTTCTTCTTGGATTGTTGAGGTTCTTGATCCTTCTTGCGCTCTTCATACGCCATAAGATTTCCCACAAGATTCTCAAGAGAAAGTTGTGTTAAATCGTTGACCTCTTCTATGGCAGTGGTCTTCTTCTCTCATTCAGGGGTTAGTGCACGAAGTACCTTCTTCACCATCTCAGCTTGAGTGTACGTCTTTCCGAGTGCTACAAGTGAATCGGTAATGTCAGTGAACCTTGTAATCATCTTAGACACATTCTCATTCTCCTTCATGCGGAACATTTCAAACCTGTGAACAAGAACAGATATTCTTTTACTTTATTTGTTCCTTTATGAGTTACCTAGAGTGTGTGCCAAATTTGCTGTGCGGTTGTTGCATTGGACACTCAGTTGAACTCCTCCTTTATAAGGGCACAGAATAGCGCATTCATCGCCTTTGCATTGTTCATTGTTTGGTTCATCATGTCGTCGTTCCATTGTGCATATGGAATGGTAGGAGCGGTGTACTCGGTCTCTATCACGTTTTATATTTCATAGTTGATGGACTGAAGGTACATCTTCATTCTACACTTCCAATAGTTGTAATTGGTTCCATCGAAGAGGGGTGGCCTTTGTGTAGATTGGCCTTCATGGTATTAATTTGCATTGGAAGTAGTTGTCATTGCACTCAACCAGGCTCTGATACCAAGTGTTGGATCCTGTAGGCAAGGCAAGAAACACTAGAGGGAGGGGGGGGGGGTTGAATAGTGTTGTATAAAAAATAATTGCGGAAATGAAAGTTATCTTCTGTCCAGTCGACTGTAAAAGAGATATCAGTCGATTGGGGCATCAAAGTAGAAAAGTATTTTTGAGACTAGTATGATAAGTCGACTAAAATAGGAGAGACAGTCGACTTGCCAGAAGAGTTTTTAAGACGATTGTTATATCAGTCTGATCAGTCGACTTAGGATGGAGATCCAGTCGACTTACCAGAAAGATTTCGAGTAAACTGAAATGCAAGTAATGAAAAGAGTTCAAAGAGATACAACCACAGAGATACCAATTATAGAGTACAGATGATATATCCTGGTTCGGTCCTCCCGACCTACATCCAGTCCCCAAGCAACCCACTAAAGATTTTCCAATATTCTTGAAAATGTACAAGAATATCCTACGGCGTTAGACAACAACCTTGTCCAACCTGTAGTCCTCTCTCACCTCTAGAGAGAGCAAACCTACTCTTCCACCAATAGTGAAAAACTGACTCTACACCCTAGAGTCCTACTCTCCAACCGAGAGGAACCACTCTCACAACCGAGAGTAAAAGAAAAACAATAAAAATGTTTACAATCAACCTATAGCCTTGTAGTATTTGTGATTTTGCAAGTGGCTATACGGTCAACTTCTGAATTCAGTCCAAAACGAATTCGATTTTATGCTGGACTGAAATCAGAGAACCAAGACTTAGAGATTAGAGTGCTTTGTATGAAAAACTTTTTCTCTTGAAAGCAAAAATACTTAAACTTTTCTCAAAAAATTTTGGAACCTTTCCATGGTGACTCTAAGGCTCTATTTATAGATTAGAATCCCTGGATGTTGTAGAAATAGTTCCTACAACTGTTTAACAACGGATATAAATTTTTTTTAATTCGAAAATTCAAGTTTTGAAATCAGTAAGCTGTCGAGACGACTTGAACAGTCGACTGGGTTGCTGTTATGAGTCGACTGGCTAGAGTTTGAAGAAGATCAGACAGTTTTGTACAGATTCAGTCGACTGGTCCTTAATGGTAGTCGACTGGTACTCAACAGCTGATCTAGTTCAAGCTATTTTGATCTTTAGATTTTGTAAAACATACAATTATAAAATTATGTGTGTGTGTGTGTGTGTGTAATAAGGCTGTACATCAATCTAAGACTCAACAAAGAGAGAAATTACATTTGTTTTTACAAGACACAAAATATAAGACATTTAAGCTTTGGTCTTGACTTGAGTCTTGAGTCTTGAGTCTTGAGTGAAGCTTTAGCCATTGTCTTTGTATGAAGCTTTGCTTGATCATTCTTCAGCTTTACAACATTGTGACTTGCTTGATCAATTTGCTTTGAGGCCTTTGTGTATCATACATGATAAAATTTGATACAACCTGAAATATATGAGAAATAGCACAAGAAACTTTGCATTATGTTGTAATCATCAAAATCAAGAATCAACATCTATAACTATCTAGGTAGCACTTCATGCATCCCAGGTACGGTTTTTACCACATGGTTGCTACATTCAAATAAGTTTCGTTTAGATTTCGTAGTGGAGACTATAGTGCCGTGTACTCAGGTATCAGACAAACAGGCACAGGTATAGGTACCAAGTAATCATGCATCAGGTAGGACTACGTACCCTCCAAGTACACCCTCCCGTAGGAAGTATGTAGTTGGGTAACAGGTGGGAAACACTGGCTCCCTTCTGAGTACACCCTCTCGTAGGAAGTATGTAGTCATGAATCAGATAACAGAATCACATGTTAGGTAATCATATCACATGTAACATATATCAGATCATCAGATGGGAAACACGGGCCCCCTTCCAAGTACACATTTCTATTTCTTCCACTACTAGATCTTTCCCTTAACTCCGGTTTGGAAATTTATTATCATTGTCAAACAAGCATGTATGTGCACAAAACAGAGCTAAAATAATATGGAATGAATAAGTAACAGGTTCAGGATGGAAGATAAACATGCACAGGTGAAAGACAACAAATAAAAGATTAGGACAACGAGGATTCTAGTTCAGGACAACAGGACAGTACTGCACTAAATCTGGAATTTCCGTTGCTACAAAATCGCAAACCTAAATCCGTCAAAGAATCTAGAATATAGACTCCCAGCCGAATCAAGAAAATATATATAAGTCATATGGTGTTTCACAAATACATAACTCAAAACTGATTTGAATCCAGAAAACATGTTCAGCCAGAAATCAGAAGCTTGTATTCAAGAACAGGAAAACAGCTTAAAAACTCATTGATTAAATCCAACAAAATTCTGGGGTATTCCCTAGTATGTTTAGTAACAGAAAATAAATTTTCATAATTTTCCAACATATATAGAATAGTCAAGTAAAATCAGAAAACAACAAGTTGCAGCAGTTTTGTAAATCTGGAATCATAAACACTGCTATACTAAAACAGCAATATCTTACAAAATATAAATCGAAATCCAGATCCATCAAAAGGATGATAAAATAGATACAATATGCTATATTTCATATTCACAAAGTTTTTATATACAGCAAATAGAATCAGGTTGATATTAAGTTTCTTTACTGAACAGTATGAAAATTCTGCATGTATAGTAATTGTTCACAAGCACAAAATGGTTTATAAATGTTATTAATTAAATCCATAAAAATTAGGGGTTAATCACAATCAGGTCTAGTTGAAATCAGAAAAATATTGGGTCAAAATATTATCTTTTGCATCAGTCGAAAAATAATTAACCATACATAATTCATATAAAACAAAATCTGAATTTTAAACACATCTGTAGTAAAATAGTCATAACTCGCAACTCATAAATCAAAACTGAGATCTGTCAGAAAATCTGGAAAGTAGACAAAATTCTCTATAATTCATATTCACAAATAATATTCATATACTGACCTTAATAGGGTCCAAAATACTGATAAAAAATGAGAAATGGGCAAAACAGAAAATATCCTTCATGCACAAAATCAACTAGTTCATACAAAACTCATACAAAACATAACCAAACATGAAATATGGACGACGGGAACGACACAAAAGCAAGAATAAAGGGAACGGATTCTCGGGCAACGAACGAACGAACGAACCCACGAATGGATCGAACACGAACCACGAACACAAAATGCACGAACCAACACACAACCCATGGACACAAAAGTGAGCGCACGAATACAACGAACCCAAACACGGACACAAAGAGAGAGCGTGGGACGAACGGGGTGCACGAGGGGATGGTGAAGACAGCGAGTCGCTGCGGCTATAGCTGTTCTGATGCTATCTGCATCGGCGTCGGGGGAGAACAGCACGGCAGGGAGCACCGGGGGCTGGCAGTCGCTGTAGTCAAAGGTCGAGGATGCAAGAGGCGGAGGATGCTGTAAAAGGCTGCTAGGGCTGCTGGGGTTTGCTGCGAGGTCGCGACAGGAAGTGGGAGAGAGAGGCGAAGGAGAACAGGGTGGTTGTGCCGAGGTGGGGATCAGAGACGAAAAGGAAGAGAGGGAGACGGGCCTCGGGAGAGGAACTCGGGAGCAGGGAGTGCGGCTGAAGGGGTATGAATAGGGTTTGCAACATATGGGTTTATATAGGTGGGTAGGTATATGTTAGGGTTTAGGTTTAGGGAGGTGACGGCTGACAGGGTATACGGGTGTTAGATTTGGGTTGCAACGGTGGGAGGGTTAACGGGTTGGGGAGATATATAATGGGTATTGAGATATGGGTTATTGGGTTTGGTAATAAATGGGTATAGGGGATTTAAAACAGGGTAGTAGGGGTAGGGGTTTATAATAGATCCAATAGGGTAATTAAATGGAATAGAGGGCTTTGGGTCTGAGTGAATCAAAATAAAAAGAAATATAGTGACCCAAAAATAATGAGATGGCCACAAAATGGATAAATAAAATAGGGTATGAATAAATATGATGAGAAACAAAAATAATGGCACGATCAAACAGAGACGAACAATGGCGGACAATAGAATTAAGAACCCAAATAAGAGACGACAAAAAAATGAGTATACTGAAAACGAAGATCCAATATACGGTCCAAAAAAAACATACAATGAGAAAATACACAAAAAAGAAAAAAAAATACACCCAAAAATACAGAAAACAAAAAACAGGGGTTACAAATCCTACCCACCTAACAAGAAGAATTTCGTACTCGAAATTCAAACAAGAGGTACATAGGGTAACCCCAAAAAGAGAAGAAAGAACAAAACAAAAAGCAACTCAAACAGATAAGGAAACTTCTGCTGAATCTCCTCCTCCAGCTCCCAAGTCAACTCTCCTGGCGAATGAGGATTCAAGAAACACGAACCAGCTTGATGACCTTATTCTTAAGCACTTTTTCCCTGTCGATCCACAATAGCAACTGGCAGAATCTCACAAGTCAAATCCGATCGAACGGTCAACTCAGAATAGTCGATCACGTGGCTCTCATCTCGATATATCTCTTGAGTTATGAGACATGGAAGACATCGTGCATTTCTGATAAAGCTGACGGCAATGCAAGACGATAGGCCACCTTGCCTACTCGCTCCACAATATCAAATGGTCCAATAAACCTAAGGCTAAGCTTGCCCCCACCACCAAACCGAATGACACCGCATCAAGGCGATACCTTTTGGAAAACATGGTCACCAACCTCAAACTCCAAAGCTCTCCGATGGACATCAGCCCATCGCCTCTTCCTATCTTGAGCTGCCTGCAAGTGCTTCCTGATCTGAGCCACCACATCAACCGTCCGGGTGATCAACTCCGGGCCCAAAAACTTCCTCTCACTAATGTCATCCCAGCACACTGGTGATCTGCACTTCCACCCATAAAGTGCTTCGAACGGTGCAACTTTAAGACTGGCATGAAAGCTGTTATTGTATGAGAACTCTAGGAGATGCAAATGGTCCTTCCATGATCCACCGAACTGCAGCATACAAGACCTTAATATGTCCTCAAGAATCTGGACGGTCCTCTCTGACTGTCCATCAGTATAGGGATGAAAAGTTTCAAATCATGACACCAGAAATGAAGCTTCAAATCCCGATACATCTTAGTACCTCCAGGATGGATAGAATACAACGACTGGTGGCTTCCTCAAGCAACCTCTGATGAACATCCCCCTTTGGGATACACAACCTAGACCCAAAACAAAGCGATCCATCAGCATGAATAACCATGTCCGTTCTGGAACCAGACTCAATCTCAGCTCGGAAACCCTGCAATCGCATATCACCGGCCTGAGCCTCTTTGATATGAACAACAAGAGACGACTGAAGCTGGAGTACCAAACAACTCCAATCAGAACTCGACAACACCACATCCAACTCCAACCTCCACATCTGCTCAACCAAATCACTCTGCTGAGTCAGGAACATAGCTGTCGGTCTCCTGCTCAAAGCATCTAGCACCATGTTCACTCTACCAGGATGGTATTGCAAATTGATGACATAATCGGCCATAAGTTCCAACCAACTCCTTTGCCTTATGTTCAATTCCTTCTGGGTGAAGACATACTTGAGACTTTTTTGGTCTGTAAAGATCTCCATTCGGTCCCCAAGTAAATAATGCCTCCACAGCTTCAAAGTAAAGATCACTTCTGCAAACTCCAAGTCATGAGTCGGATAGTTCTTCTCATGCCGCCTCAACTGCCTCGATGCATATGCAACAACTCGGCCTTTCTGCATCAGAATTGCCCCAAGACCTTTATCAGAAGCATCACAATGAACTACAAATCTGCCTGAACCATCTGGAATAGTCAACACTAGCGCTGACGTCAACCTGCTCCTCAATCAGGAAAAGCCTCACTGTAATCAGCAAACCAACAAAACTTCTGAACCTTCCCAGTCAGCTTAGTCAATGGTCCTGCTATCTTCGAAAAATCTTGGACGAATTTCTGATGATAGCCAGCTAGACCAAGGAAACTCCTCACCTCCGAAACTAACTTAGGAACTGGCCAATCCTTCACAGCCTTAACCTTGAATGGATCCACAGAAATACCATTGCCCGAGATAATGTGCCCCAAGAAAGTGACCTTGTCGAGCCAAAACTCACACTTGCTGAGTTTCTTAAAGAGCTGATTCTCCCTCAAAGTCTGCAGAACCAACCTAAGATGCTCAGCATGATCTTCCCGATTCCAAGAATACACTAGAATGTCATCAATGAAGACCACCACAAAGACCCTGTTCATAAGACTCATGTATACAGCTGGCGCATTCGTGACCCCGAACGGCATCACAAAATACTCATAGTGCCCATAACTGGTCTTGAATGCAGTCTTCTGTACATCAGTCGCCTTCACCTTGACCTGATGATACTCGGAATGAAGATCCAACTTCGAGAAAACAGCATCTCCACTCAACTGATCAAATAAGTCATCGATCCTGGGCAACGGATATCGGTTCTTCACAGTAACACTGTTCAGTTCCCAATAATCCACGCACAGTCGAAGACTACCATTCTTCTTGTTGACAAAAAGGACTAGAGCACCCAAGGCAAAATGCTGGGTCTGATGAACCCCAAATCCAACAACTCCTGAATCTGCACCTTATGCTCTGCTAACTCAATCGATGTCATCCTGTAGGGACTCTTTGATATCGGCGCCGTACCAGGCTAAACTTCAATACCGAACTCTACATCCCTATCAGGGGGTAAGCTAGGCAACTCCTCTTGAAAAACATCCAAGAAATTCCGAACTACTAGAGGCGTAGCCTCACAGCTTGAATGCAATTCCAACGCACAAACCTCATGATCAGCTGCAGTCGCAATTCGGCCAAGGGGCATCTCCCCGGTATGGAACTCAAACTCTGTGCAATTTGGAATCCGGAATACAACTTTCTTGGCACAACAATCAATAATGGCGTGGGATTCACCCAACCAATCCATACCGAGAATAACGTCGAATCCTGTATTCCCAATTACAATCAGGTTGGCCTTGAAATTTGCACCACCAATAATCACGGGACACTTCCTGCACTCCCGAGAACAAATGACAACACCACCACCTGTCACATTGTTCCAAGCCTCTGACATGATGCTGCACTCCAACCGATGGCGAGCCATGAACCGAGAAGAGACGAAGAAATGGGTTGCCCCAGAATTAAAGAGAACATGAGCAGGAAAAGAGCAAATAAGGACAACGCCTAAGATAGAATCAAAAGAGACAGAAAATGAAAAGAATGGATGAACAGGGGTAAGGAAAAACACAATACAGAAAGATAAGAAGAAAGAATAAAGCAAGAGAAATGAAAGAATCAAAAGAGACAACAAAACAACAAAACAACAAAACAATAAAAGCAAAAAATATACCTGCAACAACACCTTCTGTTGTCTCAGCATCAGCAGCAGTCAGGTTGAAAAACTGACCTCTCCTAGGGGCAACGGTACTCCGACTGACAATCTGGTGCCGAGGAGGAAGAGGTGGCCTGTCTGGACCACGAGCTGGGGCTACCTGCTGAACTGGACCCCTGACTGGAAGAGCCATCCTTCGTTGCGGGAAATCTCGCACTGAATGATCAGCAGCACCACAGCCAAAGCATCGGCGGTTGGCATGCCTAAAGTCCCTGCGATCATGCCCAGCTAATTAGCAGAAGTTGCAGAAACTAGCCCTCTGGGAACCAACAGAAGAGTAAGGAGCTGCCCTGACAAGATGGGAAGAAACAGGCCTCTGAATCGGCCTAGCAACAACAGAGTGTGGAAGAGTCCACCGAGTAGGAGACAACCTGCAACGAGCCTGCTCCTGAGCTCGAGCTACCTCGAGAGCCTCAGCATAAGTACGCAAGCAAGGGGAGACAAGCTACACCTTAATGTCTCGCTCAAGTCCCAACATGAATCTACGACCCCTGTCCTCTTCGTTCGCCACATGAACAGCTGGGAAGCGGCTAAGTCTTGTAAACTCAGCTGCATACTTATCCACAGACCTAGAGCCCTGGTTTCAAGAAAGTCTCATGTTACAACATTGTATGGACAATATGTAACAAAATTCCAATAATAGAACAACAACCAACATGTTTCAGGGCCAGGAACTGCTGCTCCATTTCCACTTGAATGCTACTAGGGAAGAACTTCTCCAAGAAGTTTCTAGTGAACGTGGCCCAAGTGATCGGTCGTTCGAGCCTTTCGGACTCGGACCTCCACCAAATATAAGCCAGGTCCACCAGCTGGATGGCTACCACATCCACTTTATCAGTATCGACAACTCTAGCTGCCAAAAGCAACTGCTCAGTTCGGATCAACCACTGCTCGGCCTCCAAAGGCATCTCAGTGCCGGAGAATCTGTCAGGATGCAGCCCAATGAAATCTGTGACTGTACTCGGACGGGGAGGAAGAGCTGCTTGCATAGGTAAAGCGGGAGGTGACACCCGAGCAGCTTCCAAAGCAGCCATCACCAAGTCACTGTGGTTCTGCTGCATATTGATCAACCGCTCCAACACATTGGTAGCGGCCTCAAGCCCAGGCTGATCTTCCTGAGAACGAGAAGTAAAACCTCTGCGAGCTATGGTCTGCACAAGATCAGAAATAATTAGCATCCAGATCAAAGATAATTATAATTCATTTATGTATGCGTGGTCGGTGTACTGTTGAGCCAATCCCAAGTTAAGCCAAGCTTGTCTTCAGTCAACAAATACATTAGCCAACCCCTTTTTTGTGGGGCCCAGTCATCCTGTCCTAGACTCAGACAACCAAAAAGTGTTAGGTCGTGGTGGGACTCACCTTAATCGAGCCTGTCCTTGACATGTTGTGTTTAGGGGAGTGGATGGCTGGAGTGCCTCAAGCAATACCAAATATTTAATTGATATGTCGGGATTTCTTCCCCCCCCCCCCCCCCCAAAAAAAAAAATAAAATAAAATAAAACACACACACACACACACACACACACACACACACACACACACACACACACACAGAGACACACACAGAGAAATTGATATATCTAATTTGCTAGTTTTTTTTACCTAGCTCGTCACCCTTTTTTTACCTGAATGAAGGAAATTTCACTTATTCGACATTATTGCTCATTTCATCTTTAATTTGGGCAAAAGTTCAATCTGCTTCTGGATTTTATGGTTGAATGCAATACATAAGTTATATTACTAAGTACTTAATGAAGTACATATAGCATTGCTAGAATAAAAATATAAATTTCCTAATACTTGAAGCATATATTATGATTTTTTATGCAAGGGACACACATCTTTAAGTACCTATGGTACAATTGTCTTATTGCAAAATGACATTCATCATAATTTCTACTGTCACGCCCCGCTTCCCAAAAGAGATTACGGAATACGGATACGTGACAAAAGCCCAGCGAATGATTTTCATCATCCATAAGCTGTCATGATCTTTATAAAAATTCACAAGAATAATCACAGTAGGAAGCAAGAGAAGTCAACCACGCATGCATAAATAAATCAATATACCAACACGATTACTTGAAACCAAAATATAATAATCTCAAATAAACCAGATCTGAACAAGTCAATAATTCTGGATCACATTGCCCAATACAAAATAATCCAAGTAGCAGATATAATAATTCAGGTAGCAACATGAGATAATGATAATAATAGCACGAAATAATAATAGCAAAACTCCAAAAACTAATATCTCAGATCACCTACTCCATCTGGCAACTGATCTCCTTGATCTGCAATTTAATAAATTACAGGAAAAGGAAAAACAAAACAAACTCCCGTCAATGCAAGTTATAGGCTGCTTGTAGTGCAGGCACAAGTCTTGGGAAAGATAAACAAATAGCATGTAATAGATATGATAACAAAATAAGATAACTAACATTAATCAGGAAACAGAATCAAGTAACATGATGTAATAACATGTACAGGTAAACATGTATCAAGTGTCATGCAAGCAGGTAAACAGGTAACAGATAATCAGGTATACAGATAACATGTATCAGGCAAGCATATAACAGGTGTCATGTTATGTCATGTCAAGTCTTGTATTTATTGCTATCTAGGTAGCACTTCATGCATCCCATGTTTTTACCATGGTTGCTACATTAAAACAAGTTTCATTTAGATTTTGTAGTGGAGTCTATGGGGCCGTGTAATCAAGTATTAGACAGACAGGCACAGGTACAGGTATCAGGTAATCATGCATCAGGTAGGACTACGTCCCTTCCAAGTACACCCTCCCATAGGAAGTATGTAGTTGGGTAACAGGTGGGAAACACAGGCCCCCTTCTGAGTACACCCTCCCGTAGGAAGTATGCATTCAAGAATCAGATAACAGAATCACATGTCTGGTAATCATATCACGAGTAACAGATATTACATCATCAGGTGGGAAATACGGGCCCCTTCCAAGTACACATTTCTATATCTTCCACTACTAGATCTTTTCCTTAACCCCGGCTTGGTTATTTATTATTATTATCAGACAAGCATGTATATGCACAAAACAGAGTAAGAATAACATGATATGAGCAAGAATAACAGGTTCAGGACTGAAGATGAACATGCACAGGTGAAAGACAATACATAAAAGATTAGGACAATGAGGATTCTAGTTCAGGACAGCAGGACAGTACAGCACTAAATCTGGAATTTTCGTTGCTACAAAAGTGAAAACGTAGATCCGTCAAAGAATGTGAAAAATTGACTCTCAGCCGAATCCAGAATATATATATATAATTCATATGGTGTTTCACAAAAACGAAACCTAAAACATATTTGAATCTAGAAAACGTGTTCAGCCATAAATCAGAAGTTTGTATTCAAGAACTGGAGAATTGCATAAAAACTCACTGATTAAATCCAAACAAAATCTGGGGTATTCCCAAGTATGTTTAGTAACAGAAAATAAAGTTTCATAATTTTTCAACATATTTAGAATAGTCAAGTAAAATCAGAAAACAGCAAGTTACAGTAGTTTTGTAAATCTGGAATCTTAAACACTACAGTACTAAAACAGCAATATCTCACAAAATATAAATCGAAATCCAAATCCGTCAAAAGGTTGATAAAATAGGTACAATAGGCTATATTTCATATTCACAAAGTTTTTATAGACAGCAAATAGAATCATATTGAAATTAAGTTTCTTTACTGAACATTATAAAAATTTTGCATGTATAGTAATTGTTCACCAGCACAAAATGGTTTGTAAAAGTTATCAATTAAATCCACAAAAATTAGGGGTTAATCCCAATCAGGTCTAGTTGAAATCAGCAAAATATTGGATCAAAATATTATCTTTAGCATCAGTAAAAAATAATAAACCATACAGAATTCATGTGAAACAGAATCTGGAATTATAAACACATCTGTAGTAAAATTGTCATAACTCGCAACTCATAAATCGAAACTGAGATCTATCAGAAAATCTAGAAAGTAGACAGAATTCTCTATAATTCATATTCACAAATAATTTTCATACACTGACCTTAATAGGGGGGTCTAAAATACTGATAAAAAACGGGAACCAGCAAAATAGAAAATATCATTCATGCACAAAATCAACTAGTTCATAAGAAACTCATCCAAAACATAACTAAACATAAAATATGGTGTACTAGGTGTCCAAGCAACATGGTATAGGGTATTTCACAAGTCTACAACAAGTATACTACAACTAACACAACCAAGCACATGATATCATACGAACAACATGCAAGTATATCAAGAAGTGGTCATCCCTAAGTTATTTAATGTCATGTGTGTAATGAGGCAACTGCGGCCGTGTCAACACAATAGAGAAACAAGGGGTTTCACTCAAGAATTGTCTCTAGAACAAAACTACACTACATGCGGTATTTAGTACTTGTATTACACAAAGAAAACAATACAAGTTACTTGCCATATAGACGATGACGGGAATGGCACAAAAGCAAGAATAACGGGAACGGATTCCCGGGCAACAAACTCACGAACAAACGAACCCACGAACGGATCGAACACAAACCACGAATACAAAATGCACGAACCAACACACAACCCATGGACACAAAAGTGAGCACACAACACAACAAACCCTAACACGTACACAAAAAGAGAACGAGGGACGGACGGGGTGCACGAGGGGATGGCAAAGACAGCGAGTTGCTGTGGCTGCGGCTGTTCTGATGCTATCTGCGTCGGCATCGGGGGAGAACAGCACGGCAGGGAGCACCGGGGGCTGGCAGTCACTCCAGTCGAAGATCGAGGACGCAAGAAGCGGAGGACGATGTAGGAGGCTGTTGGGGCTGCTAGCGTTTGTTGCGAGGTCGCAACAGGAAGTGGGAGAGAGAGGCAGAGAAGCATAGGCTGGCTATGCCGAGGTGGGGAACAGGGACGAAGAGGAAGAGAGGGAGACGGGGCTCGGGATAGGAAGTCGGGAGCAGGGAGAGTGGCTGATGGGGTTGGGTTTTTGATGAATAGGGTTTGTAACAGATGGGTTTATATAGGTGGGTAAAGTATATGTTAGGGTTTAGGTTTAGGGAGGTGACGGCTGACAGGGTATACGGGTGTTGGATTTGGGTTGCAATGGTTGGAGGGTTAACGGGTTGGGGAGATATATAATGGTTATTGAGATATGGGTTATTGGGTTTGGTAATAAATGGGTATAGGAGATTTAAAATAGGGAATTAGGTGTAGGGATTTATAATAGATCCAATAGGGTAATTAAATAGAATAGAGGGCTTTGGGTATGAGTGATCAAAATAAAAAGAAATATAGTGACCCAAAAATAATGAGATGGGCACAAAATGGATAAATAAAATAGGGTATGAATAAATATGATGAGAAACGAAAATAATGGCACGATCAAACAGAGACGAACAATGGCGGACAATAGAATCAAGAACCCAAATAAGAGACGACAAAAAAAAACAATAAAATGAATATATTGAAAACGAAGATCCAATTTACGGTCCAAAAAAAAAAGATACAACGAGGAAATACACAAAAAGGAAAAAAAATACACCCAAAAATACAGAAAACGAAAAACAGGGGTTACATCTACTAAATATAGACCCCTGAAATTTTGTCCCAAAACTTTTGAAAGAACAATCTCACTAATAATACAAATCGCTTTGAGTCCAAGCTCCATTCTTTCACGTGCTTAATTGATCACTATGTGCAATATATGTGTTTACTAGTAATATACACGTGCAGTGAACGTATTAATTTTAAAAAAATTTAAAGTAAAAACTCTGATTTACACGTGCAGTGCATGTCTTAATAAATAAGATTATTTATTTTTAAAAGTAAATATGAAGATTATAATGGGAGAGTTGGAGTTGCACGTGCGTTGAACTTAAGTAGATAGATTTACAACTCCAACTCTTCCATTATAATAGTTATTATATATTATATTATAGATAGATATAGATTGATAGATAATTTACATGCGTGATGCACATTTAATATGTTTATAAAAAAAATAAAGTAAAAAAAAAAAATGACGTAGTGAGGACTCGAACCTGAGACTTCCTTCATATTAGTTATACACGTGCAATGCACGCGTTGGTAGATTCACAAAAATGACACTAAGGCCTTCTCCCTATTATAATATTAGAGATTTAGGAAAAGTGCAATATATGTGTTGCTATATCATTCCACATTTTCTTTTTAGTTTTTGTTTTCGTTTCTAATATTAAATTTCTAGCATTAAATTCACCCTAAACAAATAATGATGATTGTAATGCCCCGCCCCAATACTCAGACAATTTTAATATTTTTAGAAGACAAATTAGATACTATGTAGTACAACTGCCCACCACAGGATGCCTCTCAAAAGGTGGTTAACCAATTAAGTGACTCTTGATCATTGGCTAATTATATTTATACTCAAATTATCATATCAAACTTTCCATGTGGGACTAAATTTCTCAAATCCTTCTCAAATCCGTCTCAAATATGCAGTACCAGTCGACTGTACGATCGACCAGTCGACTGTTCGCTGCCAAACTGGGGTATTACAATGATCGGGTAGTCCGGAATTAAAGAACTTTAGAATATTTGCGAAAAAAAGTACTTCAATTGAAAGGTTGATCGTGTTAGATTCAGAGAATATTTATAGAATGATAATGTGTTTATTATTGAGGCATTGAGCAAAATATATATACAAGTATAAAGAAAAACAATACTATTTAACATGAAATCTACTACACATGTATAATATACGTGTTTAACCCCCCCCCCCCAAAAAAAAACTCGCGGTGGATCAAATAACAAGAATTTGTCTTAAAGAAACAGATGACGGCTAACCTATGAGCTTTAGTGAACAAGTCTGCAATCTAAAGGGTTGTAGATGTATATGGCAAGAAAATGGTCTTCTTTTCATATTCTTGTCGAGTATATTGATGTTTAACATCAATGTGCTTCGTCTGTTCATGAAAACATGATTGTTAGCACTTGTGTTGTCACAATGCATAGGAGTTGATTCAGATATTTGAAACCCATGTTAGCAAGCAAGCATCGTAGCCTAATAATCTCAGCAATCGTTGAGGCCATAGCACGATACTTAAACTTAGTGCTAGAACGGGAAACGATATCTTGTTTCTTTGACTTCCAAGAAATCAAAGAACCACCGAGAAAGACACAATATCCAGTGGTGAAACGGTGATCATTAACATCCTCGGCCCAATCAGCATCACTATAAGCTCGAAGAAGAAAGGAGGATGCAAAGGAGAAGAGCAATGACCTGGTAGTGCAACGGAGATATCGAAGTATGCGAAGAACAGCATCATAGTGTATGGTTGTAGGTGTAGAGACAAACTGGCTCACAATATGAACTGCATGTGAAATATCTGGGCAACTAACAGTGATGTAACACTCTAGATTTTTAAATAACTTTTTTGAGATTAATAAATGAATTAAAATAATTTTTGGTGATTTAATAAACATTTTTCTGAAATTTATCTTTTTGCACGTGCAAAACACGTGCAAATATTTTCTTGGGAAGTTCAAAGTCAGAAATTATTTTTGGGAAACCTATTATTTATTAGTAGGTATTATTTTTGAATTTTCTGGATTTTTTTGATATTTATTTGACTTATTTGCAAACATTACAAAAAGAGGGGCTTTTGTGCAAAATTACCACTTAGAGTAAAAGCTCCAGATTTTCGAATTTTTGGGCTGAGCATGATGGTTAGTGAACTCATATGTAAAGGTTTTACTTTTTTTATTAATAAATTTGGGTTATTTCGCAAATTTCTTAAAGAATGGTTTTTTTTGCAAAATTGCCACTTAGAGGCCAAAAAAAATTATTTTTCTGCAGTTGAAACAAGTGCCGGCCAGATCTGGTTATTTTTTTTAAAATATAAATTTAATTGGTTTATCTAATTTCCAAATATAAGGATTTATATATGTAAAGATATATTCAAAAAGGATATTTTACAAATCTATTCAAAAACCCTAATTACCCTAATTCCGGCCTATTTAAAAGAAAGGTGCAGCCATCTCTTTGCTGCACTACACAAAGGGTTTTCTTCATTATTGATTTCTTTGAGTTTCGAAGTGAGGATCTTGGTTTTCTTGCGAAAGGAATGACTTTTCATATTCTTTTTATTACTTTGGTTGATTCTTCAAAAAGGTGAGCGACATATGTTTATTGTTTTATTGTTCTATGCATGTTGTATGTGATGATTTGTCTACTAGAAAGCATGTTAGAGGACTGTACGATGATATGATGAATCTTGATGGATGTATGAATTAAAATTTAATCTTTTCACGAAAACTATACTACTGATGATTAAAACTCTACATGGATGACTTGAGATTGTTAAGAATCTAATAGAAATCATGAGTATGTTGTTTTCTTTAATATTCTTGTTATTTTGATTGTTCATATTGAGTTGTATGATGATTATTGCAAAAAGTGAATAAAAATCTAGTCTTTACTGCATATGTATATACATGATCTGTTCTTGATGTTTGATGGAGTAAAACTTGATTACTTACATGTTGTATTCGCATATATTCATGGGTAAACTATTGTAATTAGTGGGGTATGTGTATAACCAATTTTAGAAAGGTTTTTGGAACAAAAGAATCAAGTTTTGAAGTTGGGGGTAGGGTATTTGTTTTCGGGTCTGATGGTGGATGGTCGAAATTGAAGTTTTGTGATTTTGTGAAGTCTTTGAGTTGGATTTGAGTCGTTATGAAACTGAGATGGTTTTGAACAATATAATCCCTATATACGATTTTTTCTTGATGCTTTACTGAAGCTTAAACACACCTATACACATATGTACATATTCATCTTACTGTTTTGAAGATTTTGTCGAAATTTGCTATTTTATGATCTTGATGAAGTTTTGATTAGCTTTGTAAACTCCGGTATGTTATACATGTTGTATTTGATCATATCAGGAATTTGGTTTTGCAAATTTATGATTTTACAAAGATTAAATGAAGTATCAATAAAAATGTGCACGAATATTAAAGCTTTTGATTTTTGAATATGTCGGTCAATTGTCAAGATTTTACACATGAATTGACGGTCGACAGTCAATTACTGGGTTTTGGGATTTTTGCAATGTCGGTCGACCGGCCACTTTTGTACTGTTTTTAACGGCCGACTGTCAGTTTTTGGCTGACTGTTTTTGTTGAGTTTTCTTCGTATTTCTTGAACGATTATTTCTTCGATATTACGGATTATTGATATTCTATTTTAGATGATGTTTTACTACAGATTACAGTATTTTACGGAGAGCTACATTTTGATTATAATAGAATTTTAAATTGTGTTCTCTGACTTTATTAAATGAAATATATACGATTTTCGAAGGAGTTGATATTTTGTGATATTCTACGACTTCAAAAATATGATTTTCAGTCATTTAATAGATTTAATACTTTATTTCAGTTCTGGAATTTGTAAGTGTATTAAATGAATTTGGATTCGTTGATTTTAAGAAGCTTTCTTAATATGAGAGTATTGATAATGGAATTGAGAGTTTTAATGAAAGATTTTGTGTTGATGGTTGAGTTGTGAGTCTCTAGAGGGTGAGTGGGATCCTAGTACACCGGTAGTTGAGATTTTGTGGTTTGGCCAGTTGTGGCTTTGTTGTTGATCAGTTGAGTTCAGTCCGGTAGGGTACACCAACTCTAGGAGATTCGTAATTAATTAGTTTAACTTAATAAGATAAGGACAGGCACTAGATGTTGATATGATGAAATGAGTGCAAACATGAGTTTTAGAACTCGGTATGATCTACGGTGTGAGATAATCCCTAGAATTATCGAGGTGTGAGTGAAATAGTCTCCAGAATTACTTGTGGTGTGGGATTGATCTCCGGAATTATCGGGGTCGAGGCGACGGTCATGGGGTATTCGTGTGATGAGGCGCCATATCTTGCGGTGTGGGGAATTCTTGAAAATTCCCAGGTATGAGTAAACTAGTCTCCGGAATTACCTGTGGATAGAGATTGACCTCCGAAATTATCAGGGCATGGGCTAGATACTCACAGTTTATTTAAATCTCGTAGTAGTCATCGTAGTAGGATTAGTTTCTTAATGAGGGATTTAACCTTATAAAGTGGAGAACGATAAGGGCTTGCACCGGACCTATGTAGTATGGAATGCATAGAATCCGATAAGTATGCATTGGATAGTCATCATATTGCATTCGTGTTTTTCTGACTTGGTTTTATGCATGATGTTTTTCTGTTTTCCTACACTTGAGATTTAGTTTAGTTTCACTCGATGTTTTCATATTTTATTTATTGTTATTTCATATTCCATTGTTATTACTGTTGATATATACTGTTAATGACTTTATTCTTTATGTTTTATTCATGTTTATTTCTTTTGATGTCACTCACACCGTTATGGCTGACCCCGTAGTTTTGGGGGTTAGGATTATCTCTATCCTCATGTTCTACAGGTAGGTACCTATAGCTTGGAATTTGGATGCATGTGGTAGAATGATATTGTGGCATATGAAAATTATAAAAGAATGTGTTGTAAAAGAAAGAAATTGTATTCAAGGTGTTTAATTTTCTACTGTGCTTTGTAAAGAAATGATGTAATAAAAGTTGAAAATTTTATCTGTGTTTTGGCTATATTTACTATTACATTAAGGTAGATGCTGGGAATTGTGCCACGTATTTCTAAGAAATTATATTGGAAATTCGGGACGCTATAAGTGAGATAGACAAGCATCCTAACAAGCTCTCGATAGTGAGTAGGATTAAGTAATGGATCACCATCATCTAGTCGCAACTTGACATAGAATATGACCAGAGTAGGAGAAGTGCGAGAGTCAGCCAAGGCGGTATGACTGAGAATCTCTACAGTAAAGTTGTGTTGTGATAGAGAATAACCACGATCAGAGTAATCAATCTCAAGACTCAGAAAGTAACGAAGTGGGCCAAGATCCTTCATGTCAAATTTATTATGGAGGTGGAGTTGTATACGATCAATGTGCTCTTAGTTATCATCGATAATAATCATATCATCCACATATAGAAGAAGTATAGTGTGGCACCCACCTAAAGTAGAAATAAACAATGCAGGATCATTTGCACTAGCAAGAACACCAGCACTTTGAACAACCTGAGTGAAACGTGCAAACCAAGCCCGATGAGCTTGCTTGAGGTCGTAGAGAGCACGACGTAACTGACAAACATAATCTGAGGTATAAGAAAGATCAGGTGGAGGTATCATGTAAATCTCTTCAGATATAGACACATGAAGAAATACATTCTTCACATCCATCTAAAATAAAGGCCATTTGCGAGCACCTGAAACAGTGATAAGAGTGTGAACAGTTTTCATCTGGGCAACATGAGTAAAAGTCTCCTCATAATAAATACCATGTTTTTGAGTAAAACCACGAGCAACCAGACGAGCTTTATGTAGTTCAATAGAACCATATGCACGAGTTTTAATTTTATATATCCACTTACAAATGATAGGCCTCTTCCCAGGAGGTTAGGGACAAAGATCCCAAGTTTAAGCATGTTGTAATGCCTGTAATTCATCTATCATAGAAGATTGTCATTCTGGTTGTGTAACTGCCTCACGATAAGTTTTGGGCCCTTGAGAACTTGACAAGCAACAATGGTAAAATTTGAATCATGATATTTGGTTGGTGGGCAATATTCTCTAGTAAGTTAGTGAGGAGTGGGATCCACATGTTGGAGAGGCCGATCAACATCGGGAGTAATAGAAGCCCCTTCAGACATGATTAGAGAGCTCTCTATAATAGGAATGTGTTGTGTAATAGTCTCATATGGAGATGAAAGTATTGGAACATCAGTAGAGAAGAAAATTGGTGAATCTCAAGAGTATCTAGAAACTCAACATCGGTTGGATTTGGAAGTGGCAATAGAACATGTGGAGTAGGAAGAGCATAGTAAGGCAGGTGCTCAAAGAAGGTCAGATATGGAGAAATTCGAAGGCGACGAGCAACTGGATCAAAAAAACGATAACTTTTATGTTCACAATTTTACCCTGAGAAATCACACATAGCTAATCGAGGAGAGAGTTCTGTGTGTCCTGTGTGTTCTGTTAGAGGAATGAGCACAAAGCACGTACATCCAAATACTCGCATATTGGTGTAGTCTGGTGTTTAAAGCCTTTTTAGGGAGTAAGATCTTGATGAATGGAAAAGGGTATACGATTAAGAATATAAACACCAGTGAGAACAACCTCAACACAAAATTGGATAGGAATAGAGGCAGACAGAAGCAAGGATCTAGTGGTTTCAAAAATATGTCGATGACGTCTATCGGCAACACAGTTTTCTTGATGTGCATGAGGGCAAGAGAGCTGAGGCAGAGGCCTTAATAGGCAAGAAATTTTCAAAATCAATGAGAGGTGTATTTCCCCCCTGAATCAGAACAAAAGGTTTAGTGGAGGAAAACTATGTAGCAACCATAGTACTAAAATTAGCATAACAATCATAAACATAATATTTTTGCTTGAGAAAGTAGATCCAAGTGGAACGAGAAAAGTTACCTATAAAATCACATAATATCTATTTCCACCACGAGATAAGTGAGGAGAAAGTCCCCAAACATCAGAATTAATAAGTTCAAATGTGAAAGATTAAATAATCTCACTAGAAGTAAAATGAGGGTCAGTTGCTTTGCTAATTTACTACCAATATAAGGTGATAAAGAGTTGGTAGAAAAATCACCTATAGAACCACTGCTAGAAAGAAAATGTAGACGATGTAAAGACAAATGACTTAAACGACGATGTCAAACGTGTCAAAGAGAAGGTGGAGTGGTGACAAGGCACATAACAACAGTTGTAGGAACTGGTAGAGAGGGCTTATCCATATAATAAAGACTGTCTTTCTTGTGCCCAATTCCAATCTGCAACCGTGTATGTAGATCCTGCACAACACAAGAAGATGAATTAAAGGTAACTGTGTAATTCGTATCAGTCAACTAAGAGACAAAATATACGTTTAGGGCATTGTTTGGAACATGAAGAATATGAGAGAGAAAATAGGAGAATCAAGGAGATGGTCAGTAGAAATCATGTGCACATGTGTACCATCTGCAGTACGAATTGTAGACGTGGAGGATAATGGTTTGGTATTAATCAGGTATGTGGCAGTAGACATCAAGTGATTAGTACCACCAGAATCTAATATCTATAAGGTAGAAATATTATATAAATGAGTAGTGGAGGTAGTTGAACCATAGGATAAAAGAAACACCAGTCAATTGCAGTGATTGGAGAAGCTTCTGTAACTGAGAATGATCCAAAGCTGGACTAGAAATGTAACGCCCCGAAATACCAAAATACGGCAATTCGTAGCTCAACACGATCTTTTACTTCAATTCGTACAATTTTACAAGAAAATTAAAACTTTTCTTTATACACATGGTTTATTACAGAGTTTACACAGTGGAAGTTAAATAAAATACAACATGAAAATACAACTCTAATATCAGCAGCATCAATCATGAATATAATCTTTACCATCAATCGTATTTAAGTCATTGTCAATCCAATCCAACCCTGAACTGAATATCTGTGGGCATGTCAGTTGCTTACAACCGACGCAATGTTATAAACAACAATCCTCTCCATGCTGTATTATAACGAAATCAGTTACTTAACAATCACCAACTTGAATGCCTAAATAAGGTATAAAGAGTGACTATTCTAACCATGTCAGTGTATGATATGACTTAATACCTAATATAGATGTTATACTACAATGACACTAATGCATACTTTTTTCAGATTCTATGCATCCCATACTACATAGGTCGAGGGCAGGCACCTACGTACTCCACATTGTAAGGTTAGATCCCTCGCCATGCAGCCTACTACGATGACTACTACAAGATTTAGACACTTTGCAGGTATTGGCTCTCGCCCTTTAAATACTGGAGACCAATCCCTCTCCGCGGATCATTCTGTGGCCCTTACGTCCATCGTCCCGGAATACTGGGGATCGTCTCACAACGCAGGACATTCTGGAGCCCTCATTGTACAAGCATCCCATGAGCATCGCTCTCGTCCCAGAATACTGGAGATCGTTCCCAATCCGTGGATCATCCTGTGGCTCTTACATCCATCATCCTGGAATACTGGGGACTGTCTCTCGCCAAGGATCATTCTGGAGTCCATAACTCATGTTTGCACTCATTTCATCATATCTCCAACTAGTGCATGTCCTTAAGTTTAAGTTATGATTATTAAGAACTAGAGTCTAGCATACCCACCGGTCTTAAACCAAACACTGAGACAGTCAACCCAACAGGTTACTTCTCAAAATTCAATTATTCATTTTCATCTCTTTGCCAGTACCTGGATCTCACTAAGCCTCTAAAATAAACATATTTTCATGTTCAACAACTTGGAGTACTCATCCCCTTATAATTCATGTTCTCAATTTTCATATATTCATATTTTATTCAAATTCTTTCATTCATTCTTATTCATTCATCAATAAGTACAATATCAACCAATTCATTTTCACAATACACTTTTCATATTCATCAAAACTTTCTCAATACAAGTTAATTAAGATTAAGCCATAATCTCTTTAAAATTCATCTTTGAAAATTTATCTCATCGTCTTCCTTTGATTTATTTTGAACTAATCTTAACATCTTTAATCCTATATTTTTTTTTCTTCTTAAGTTCACATCTCATCTAAGCATGAATATGATCATTACTTTCCCAAAATATAACATTAAACTACGAGAATATATTTTCAATCAATTCGTTTAAGTATCATTTACAAAACAGTAAATTCAAAGTTTTTTTTTGATGTATCGGATAGAGCCAAAAGGCTCCAGCCATCAAAATATATTAATCAATAAAACAGTAATAATACCTACAAGCATCAATGGTTTTACAAGAGGTAAAACAGAATAAAACGAGAATAAAAGAAATACAATAATAATAATCAACCCAGAGGGCAACAACCCGGCAAGAACCACCATCTAGAAACCATCGAGCGAAGCAAGCAGCCCGGAGACTCGAGCAACCAACCGAAGACAACAGGGGGGAAAACTCTCTCCACGACTACATCTAACTCCACTAGCAGTCTAGAGCGACTCTAGCGGCGCAACGGCGGTAAGACACTGCAACTACCGGGGAAGACAACGAGCAGGCGCTGCACTACAGAACTAAAAAGCAGACACGGAGCCTGCCTTCCTCGCAAGAAGGCGAGCACTTACTCGAATCAATGAACGATCGAAAACTTTCTTTTTATAATCGCGCTTGACAGGGTGAAGGGCAGTCCTAGCAGAAGGGGCCGAGATCGCCTCAATGTCAGAAGAAGAAGAATCTAGAGAAATGGGACGCGGGGGGGAACTGGGACTGCTGGGAGTAGCCGAAGAGACAGATGGGGTAGTCTTGGTGGTGCCGGCCTCAATGGGATAAGAAGTGACATCAAGACTAATAGCATACTTGTGGGGAAGGGAGAGCAAGAAGAGTTTGAAAGCCGTCAGGACCAGATAGAGCCATGAGTGTGCCCCTAAAAGTTGATACCAAGAGAATAGGCATCCGAGATAATGAAACGAGATCTCAGAACATGAGGAATTAGAGAACTTCAATTCACAAGGATAATTATAGAATAGAGAAGGGGTCTTAAGATCAATAATAGCTATGTCTGGATGGATAGGGGGTTCAGCAGTGCGGGAGTAAGGAACAGTCTCCCTCGCACTACGAGACAACGAGAGATACGAAGAATTGGATTTAAAACAATCAGGATATTCACCCAACTCCCCGAATAATGACGGAATCACAGAGACATGTCGGGGGTGAGCCCTGATAGAGGCCCGGCGAGGGTAGATAACAAGGTTCGAAAAAACTTTGCGATCCTTAAAAAGTTAGATAACAAGGGTAAATTCAAAGTTAGAAAACTGTATTTCATGCTATTTGTAAAAATCATAGAAAGTTGTATACTTCACAAAACTTAGTGTTCTTTATATCAAACTGAAGGTATACAAGTATAATTTAATTTTGTAATCATAAGTTTTCTCAAAATACTGTATCTATAATCCTGAATTCTTCATAATATACAGTGGGGTCGAGATACTGAAATACTGCCACTGTACAGTCTTGTAAAATTCATATAAAATCCAATTCTTTGTGAAAATTTGATTTCTTAGACATTTCAGAAATCTTAATGAGTCTACTACAATTTCTTAGTTCTGAATTTTCTCAAATTATTTCATTTACATTGCTGAATTGATCAAAAACTGAAAGATGTGCAGATTTCCAGCAACCAGCCAACTACTAACCAGTTTTGAGTTTAGATTTTATTAAAATAGTAAACGACCTCCAAATCTTATGAAATTATACAGGGATGTTCCTGACACATACAAGATGCTCCCCAAAAAAATTTAGTTCAAGATTCCGTCTATTTTATTAGATACTATTTTCTGATGTGCAAACAAAATTCAAAACTGTTCCTTTTCTTGGCATGAATAAGTAACTTTGTGTACAAATCCATATTCATATCATTTAATCTAATCATGATGTACTACCATGCAATCAAACAACATCAATCAACTTATTTTTGTGATAATCTTTCAATTAGCATGCATTTTCATTCTAAATATCATCATTACAATTTAATTACTACTCATATGCATATCAATTTTATATATCAATGTACCTACACATGCATGATACTATAATTTAGATAGTTCAAGAAGACACCCACCTCAATGAAGATTCTAATGTAGAAGAAGACTCCTAGAAGTTTCTCCTAGCTCCAAGAATGGGACTCCCTTCTCCTCCTAGCAAGCTTTCATTCCTCCAAGGAAGAACTCAAACAACTCTCTCTTTCTTTTCCTCTGTTTCTTATCTTTTTTTTCTTTTGATCTTTGGTACAAGATTATGAAGAAAAGGGGATGGTATTTATAGGATTTGAGAAGACTCTTCTACTACTCAAATTAAGCGTTCAATTTCATAACCTACATAACCCCCTTCACTAATTGCCCACTCACATAACTAAAAAAACTTCCAACCCTTCCTAGCATAATGGCCGTCCACCCCTCTTTGTGACTTTTGGGTTGCACTACGTGCACGTGCAACCCACATGCACATACTCTCATTTGTTAATTGTTATTTATTTGATTGTACGTGTTGTTTACATAACAAGTGTACAACTAATTGTAGGATTTTTCTTAGTGGGGTTCCTCTTGTGGGCTTGGTTTATTTTTATGTATTTAATTTATTTCAATGGGCTTAGAGTCTTTTGTTTGGCCTATGCGTTATAATTGCAACAAAAAATTAATGAAACGAAATTATGCATAACTTTTAAATAAATTTAGAATGAAAATAATGAGTTGAAATTGCACGTGCGTTGCACGTGTAAAAATGTATTTTTATTTAAAAATTTAATACGAGATGTTAAAACACTCCCTCCTTAGAATAGTTCCGTCCTTGGAACTACACTTAAAGAGTGAGAAAAACAAAGAAAGAGAAAAAAAACTTTAACAAATTTTAATTGAAAAGCTCGGATGATCTTTCATCATCTTCTCCTCTGATTCCCAAGTGGCCTCTTCAACAAGTTGGTTCCTCCAGACGACCTTGACCATAGGTATAGTATTATTCCTCAAGAATTTCTCCCGTCGATCCACAATCTCAATTGGATGCTCAGTATAGCTCAAATCCAACTGTAGTCCTTCCGGCACATCAGTCAAATGGTGACCCGGATCCGGAATATAGCCTCGTAACATAGATACATGGAAGACATTGTGTACTTGGGCCAACTCTTCCGGTAGTTCTAACCAATAAGCCGTATTTCCAATTCTCTTCAATATCTTATAAGAGCCTATGTATCTCGGGGTTAATTTCCCTCCCCTTCCAAACCGAATCACTCCCCTGGTTGGAAACACCTTTACAAAGACGAAATCACCTTCCTCAAATTCCAGATCTCTCCTCCGGTTGTCGGCATAACTTTTCTGTCTGCTCTGGGCGTTGACTAACCTCCTGATCAACTCAATATTTTCCGAGGTTTGTTGCACAATCTCCGGCCCATACAGCTGTTGTTCCCTCACTTCATACCAACACACCGGTCTTCTGCACTTCCTTCCATACAGAGCCTCATATGGTGCCATCCCAATGCTTGCCTGAAAACTATTGTTGTAGGCAAATTTCACTAGAGTCAAATGCCTCTCCCAACTGCTGCCAAAATTCAACACACAACATCTTAGCATATCTTCTAGTACCCAGTTGACCCTCTCGGTCTGTCCATCAGTCTGAGGCTGAAAACAGTATTGAATTCAGTCTTCGTCCCTAAAACTGCTTGAAGACTTCTCCAGAAATGCGAGGTAAATCGCGCATCTTGGTCGGATACAATCGACAAAGGAACTCCATGTAACCTCACGATCTCCCTGACATACAACTCGGCTAACTTCTCCATAGACCAAGCTTCATGGCCAGAAAGTGAGCCGATTTGGTGAGTCGATCCACTATCACCCAAATTACATCGTTGCCCTTGGAACTCCTGGGCAAACCTGTAATGAAGTCCATGCTGATATTATCTCACTTCCACTCTAGAATGGGTAATGGCTGCAACAAACCCCCAGGGTTTTTGATTCTCGCCCTTGATCTGTTGACAGACTGCACACCTGGCGACAAACTCAGCCACATCCTGCTTCATCCCCGCCCACCAGAAATACTGCTTTATATCCTTGTACATCTTAGTACTTCCTGGATGTACGGATAATAAAGTGGCATGTGCTTCCTGTAGAATGCTTTCCTTCAGTTCTGCTTGATTTGACACACACAGCCGCTCTCCAAACCATAATACCTCATCTCTTACCTGGAATTCTGTCAACCTGCCAGTGCCAACCTGCTCTCTCATCTCTTGAATTTCTGGATCGGTCTTCTGACTATTGATAATCCTGTCCCTCAATTTTGGTTAGAGTCTCAACTGAGCTAAGGAATCCCCTAATCCTTGCAACACTACCTCAATCTCTGCTTGATCAAGTTCCTCTGCCAACTTCTCCTGAGTTGTGATCAATCGGGACAAACTGCTCTTCTTGCTAAGCGCTTCAGCCACCACATTGGCCTTGCCTGGATGGTACTTGATTTCGGGTCGGATATCTCCAACACTTCCAACCATCTTCGCTGCCTCAGATTCAAGTCCTTCTGCTGGTAGATGTACTGTAGACTCTTATGATCCTGTGTATATGTTAACATTTTCCCCATATACATAGAGCCTCCACTTCTTTAGTGCAAAGATGATCGCTGCCAACTTCAGATCGTGGGTTGGGTAATTCTTCTCATGTGGTCTCAGCTATCTAGACCCATAAGCTATTACCTTCCCTTCCTGCATCAGCACACAGCCCAGACCGCGATGGAAAGCATCGCTGTGGACATCATAGTCGAATCTTAATTTTGGCAAAGCCAGGATGGGAGCGGTAGTCAACCTCTCCTTCAACTTCTGAAAGCTAGCCTCATACTATTCTGACCATTTAAAACTCACGTTCTTCTCTGTAAGCCCTATGATCGGCACAGCTATCTGGGTGTAGCTCTGAATGAACCTTCTGTAGAAGCCTGTTAATCCCAAAAAGCTTCTGATCTCTTTCACCGTAGTCAGTCTTGGCTTATCTCTTACTACCTCAATCTTTTGTGGGTCAGTAGCCACTCCCTCCTTAGAAATGATGTGACCCAAGAAGGCAACTTTGGTTTTCCAGAAGTCACACTTAGACAACTTTGCATACAGCTTCTGCTCCTGTAACTTCTTCAGTACCTCTTCTAGGTGCTCGACATGCTCTACTTCTATCTTGGAGTTGACCAGTATGTCATCGATGAAAACAACGACGAAAGAATCGATGAATGGCCGCAGGACCCTATTCATCATGTCCACAAAAATAGCAAGTGCATTGGTTACTCCGAACGGCATGACTAGGAACTCATAGTGACCATGACAAGTTCTGAACACCGTCTTGTGCACATCTTCTTCCTTTACTCGGGCCTGGTGATAACCCGACCGTAGATCTATTTTAGAGAAGACCGCTGCTCCTTGTAAACAGTCGAATAGATCATCGATTTGAGGAATCAGATACTTGTTCTGCACTAGTACCTGGTTCAATTCTCTTTAATCGATGCACAGCCTCATCGATCCATCCTTCTTCTTTACCAAAAGAACTGGTGCTCCCCAAGGTGACACACTCGACCTGATGAATCCTTTGCCCAACAACTCTTCAATCTGCTTTTTGATCTCATCCTGTTCAACCAGCGCCATTCTGCATGGTGCCTTAGAAATGGGTGCACTCCCTGGCTGAACGGAGATGCTGAACTCTACATCCCGTTGAGGTAGAAGCTCGGGTAGATCTTCTAGAAACACTGTTGGAAAATTCCGGACTACCGGAATCTGTTTCACTTCTTCGAGAACCTTCTGCTCAGATAGCACTGCTACCAACTATTTGCACTTCTTCTTCCCTTGAAATGTAGCTTGTCCCCCTGGTGCCTTTATTACAACCTCCTTACTCTTGCACTCAATAGTGGCACTGTAGATGGACATCCAGTCTATGCCAATGATGATGTCGACCCCCAAAACTACCAACTCAATGAGGTCGATGCCCAAGATTCTACCTCCAATCTCAAGATCACAGCCTTCATAATGTCGGTCGGTAGTCAAATTTTCTCCTGACGGGATAGCCACAGATAGAACTTTACCAAGAATTTTTTTTGTTGGACTCCCAATCATTTTGCAAATAAGGGTGACAAAAATGTGTGAGATGATCCCGTATCAATTAAAATTGTTGCTTTTATTCCATTTATTTGAACTTCTCCTGTTACATAAAGAGTACTCTCATTACATAACGCTTTATTACATAGAACGGAAATAACAACAGAGGACCCTAATCAGTTTCTTCCATACCCGTGATGACGTTATCAACATCATCTACATCAGCTTCGGTCAGAGCGAACACTCGCCCCTGCTGGTATAGCTTATGCCCTAGATTAGCTTGCTTCTGACCCTGTCCCCCTTGCTTGAGTTGCGGGCACTGTGGCCTAGCTTGGCCTTCCTTCCCACGGTGGAAACAAGTTAGGGGATCCCTTGCCTTGGGACACTCGGATTTGTAATGCCCCGGTTCTCAACAAACGTAATAGGTCACACCCGAGGACCTTGCTCCTCTGTAATTCGGCTTCCCAATCACTGCAATGGTGTTCGCCTCTGTTGGCTTGAACTTCTGAGCTGGGGGCTGTCCCCTGAAACTACTTGGTGATGCAGGCCTCTTACCGGTATTCCAGGTGTTCCTCCAGTTTTGTACTGCCTGGAACTGGTTCACGTCAGCCTCAGTAGCTGCGGTTCTCTGGACCAACTTCTCAAACCTTCTCATGCCCAGGGGTATCATTCGGGACCTCAAGTTTGGCCTCAAACTTGAGGTCAAACCCTGCTCAAACTTCCGTGCTTTCTTGGCTTCATCCAGAACCATTTCCGGTGCATACCTGGAGAGCTGGACGAATTTTGTTTCATACTCTCTCACTATCATGCACCCTGTTGTAAGCCCAAAAGCTCCATGGCTTTCTTCTCCTGAACATCCATGGGAAAGTAGTGGCTCCTAAATTCTACTAGGAATCCCTCCAGGTGATATGTACATTGCCCAAGGTCCTCTTCAATGATTGCCACCAGACTCCTGTGTCTTTCTCCATCTAGATTGTGGCCAGATTCACCTTACTCGCCTCAGGGGTTTCTAGAACTTCAAAGACCATCTCAATCTTCCTAATCCAGTCATTTGCAGCATCTGGATTGGCCTGGCCCTCGAACACAGGCGGCTTCATCCTTTTGAATGACTCCACTAGTCTGATTACTTCAGGGATCTGTACAGCTGGCCCCGGCCTAGGATTCCCGACGATATTGGCAGCAAAAGCATTCAAGGTCGGTACGCTCAAGCTAGTTCAGTTTCGAGATCGAGTCCATTGTTCTCACCACTGTGCCCTTCGCCGTTTCGGTTCCTTCGTCCAGCCATTTCTGGGTCATAAAAATTTTCATTAATCACCATAAATAGCACAACTTTATATTCTTCCAACAAAATTTTATTCATTCCAAAATTAAACTTTTTACATTTGGAAAGAAAACTTACTTTTACATCCATTACATCACTTTAACATAAAGACATCCTAGATTCTATAGTTTCTCTTGGCTTCTCTGAGTTCTCCCCGTAATTCCTGGATTTCTTTTCATGCCTTCAAACTTCCGATGACGCTCCTGCTTTTCCCAGCGAGTCATGTGCTCCAGCTTGGCGAAGTGTTGAGCATTCACGTGCCAGAGCTTTTCGAGTTTTCATCCTTGGTGACTCGATTCATGAATGCATTTTCTGTCTTCTGCTTGCCGTGCTTCTAAGTGGTTTACTCTCCACTTTTGGGCATCCAACTCCCTTCTAAGAGAAGTAACAACACCATCTTGGTCATCTTGAATGGGTTCTTCATCTGAGGATTCTTCTAGGGAATCAGGTGGAGGTAGAGTAACCGCCCTGGACTTGGGTAGTTCTTCTTCTATTTCTACTGGGTCTTCTTCTTCCTCTTTTGGGTCTTCTTCTTCCTCTGTTGGATCTTTCTCTTCTTCAAAAGGAACGAACCATTCCACATCATTCTTGGGGTCATGATAATTGGCCATCTTATAGGGAAATGAAGGAGAAACATCAGCGTATAGAGCAACACAAATGAAACTACTTACATTTAAATCTCTATAGGTTGAACTCACACTTTAATATCCACCTTAATGTGTAATCCTTGTAAATTTGTACTACTTATTAAAGTTTGCTCTGATACCACTCTGTAACCCTCGAATACCAAAATACGGTAATTTGTAGCTCAACAAGATCTTTTACTTCAATTCGTACAATTTTACAAGGAAATTAAAACTTTTCTTTATACACATGGTTTATTACAGAGTTTACACAGCGGAAGTTAAATAAAATACAACCTGAAAATACAACTCTAATATTAGCAGCTTTAATCATGAATATAATCTTTATCATCAACCAACTTTATGTCTTTGTCATTCCAATCTAGCCCTGCACTGAAAATCTGTGGGCAAGTCAGTTGCTTACAACCGACGCAATGTTATAAACATCGATCCTCTCTATGCTACATTATAACGAAATCTCTTATATTAACATTCACAAACATGAATGCATAAATAAGATGTAAAGAGTGATTATCCTAAATATGTTAGTGTATGATATGACTTAATTCCTAATGCAGATGTTATACTACAATGATGTTAATGCATACTTGCTCAGATTCTATGCATCCCATACTACATAGGTCGATGGGCAAGCACCTACGTACTCCACATTGTAGGGTTATATCCCACGCCATGCAGCCTACTACGATGACTACTACAAGATTTAGACACTTTGCAAGTATTGGTTCTTGCCCTTGGAAGAGACCAATCCCTCTCCTTAGATCATTCTGTGGCCCTTACGACCATCGTCCCGGAATACTGGGGATCGTCTCACTGTGCAGGTCATTGTGGAGCCCTCATTGCATAAGCATCCCATGAGCGTCGCTCTCGTCCCGGAATACTGGAGATCGTTCCCACTCCGTGGATCATTCTGTGGCCCTTACGTCCATCATCCCCAAATACTGGGGGACCGTCCCTCTCCAAGGATCATTCTAGATTCCATAACTCACGTTTGCACTCATTTCGTCATATCTCCAACTAGTGCTTGTCCTTAAGTTTAAGTTATGATTATTAAGAACCAGAGTCTAGCTTACCCATCGGTCTTAAACCAAACACCGAGACAGTTAACCCAACAGGTTACTTCTCACAATTCAATTATTCATTTTTGTTTCTTTGCCGGTACCTGGATCTTACTAAGCCTCTAAAATCAGCATCTTTTCATGTTCAACAACTTGGGGTACTCATTCCCTTATAATTCATATTCTCAATTTTCATGTATTCATATTTTATTCAAATTCTTTCATTCATTCTTATTCATTCATCAATAAGTACAATCTCAACCTATTCATTTTCAGAATACACTTTACATATTCATTAAAACTTTCTCAATACAAGTTAATTAAGATGAAGTCATAATCTCTTTAAAATTCATCTTTGAAAATTTATCTCATCGTCTTCCTTTGATTTATTTTGAACTAATCTTAACATCTTTGATCCTATATTTTTTTTCTTAAGTTCACATCTCATCTAAGCATGAATATGATCATTACTTTCCCAAAATATAACTTAAAACAGCGAGAATATATTTTCAATCAATTTGTTTAAGTATCATTTGCAAAACAGTAAATTCAAAGTTAGAAAACTACATTTCATGCTATTTGTAAAAATCATAGAAAATTGTACACTTCACGAAACTTAGCATTCTTTATATCAAACTGAAGGTATACAAGTATACTTTAATTTTGTAATTATAAGTTTTCCCAAAATACTGTATCTATAACCCTGAATTCTTCATAATATACAGTGGGGTCGAGATACTAAAATACTGCCACTGTACAGTCTTATAAAATTCATATAAAATTGATTTTTTTGTGAAAATTTGATTTCTTAGAGTTTTCAGAAAGGTTAACGAGTCTACTACAATTTCTTAGTTCTGACTTTTCTAAAATTATTTCATTTACAATGCTGAATTGATCAAAAACCGAAAGGTGTGCAGATTTCAAGCAACCAACCAACTACTAACCAGTTTTGAGTTTAGATTTTATTAAAATATTAAACGACAAATCTTATGAAATTTTAAAGGGATGTTCCTGATATATACAAGATGCTCCCCAAAAATTTATAGTTCTAGATTCCAACTATTTTATTAGATACGATTTTCTGATGTGTAAAGAAAATTCAAAACAATAACTTTTTTTTGCATGAATTAGTAACTTTGTGTACAAATCTATATTCATATCATTTAATCTAATCATGATGTACTACCATGCAATCAAACAACATCAATCAACTTATTTTCATGACAATCTTTCAATTAGCATGTATTTTCATTCTAAATATCATCGTTACAATTTAATCACTACTCATATGCATATCAATTTTATATATCAATTTACCTACAAATGCATGATACTATAATTTAGAAAGTTCAAGAAGACACCCACCACAATGAAGATTCTAATGTAGAAGAAGACTCCTAGAAGTTGCTCTTAGCTCCAAGAATGGGACTCCCTTCCCCTCCTAGCAAGCTCTTCTTGTAACACCCCGAATTCCAAATAAAACCGAATTTGAAGTTCCACAGGATCTTTACACTTCATTTCGTACAATTTTACAAGGAATTTAAAATTTTATTTCAACCATAATTACATCAGAGACTTTTACATCAACACGCAGCAGAATAAATAAAATACAATAATGATGAATGTACAATTGTAACAACTTTAACATTTAACTAATCACCAGCAACAAATTCAACTTTATATCTTCTTGTAAACTCCAAGTCCTGCTTAAAAAACTATGGGCACATCAGTTGTAACAACTTAATTGGTAGTGTATCCTCGTTATGCCGAACAGTATAATGATTCTTAAATACTTTAGTAAACACAAACTTGATCACAAACAAAGCTACAAAGGGACTATCCTATCGATGTCGTGGGTGTTGTGCACTTAGTCCTTAATGCAGTTATTTATATTATATGACACCAATGCACACTTGTTCGGATTCTATGCATCCCATACAACATACGTCCGAGGGCAAGCCGTTAATCGTTCGTTATCTTGTAGGGTTCAATCCCTTGCCATGACTTAAACTACTACGATAACTACGATAAGTATCTTAGGTATTCTATGAGTTACGAGTCCACGTCCAGACATCCTGGAGAGAACCCCACGCACTGACACAAGACTCATCATAAAGGCATCATGTGGTCAATTCACCTCCGCCATGGACCATGGCACCACCCGTAGTCACCAAATACCCCACAAGTGGCACCACCGGGACGGTACTCTGGAGTAGTATCTATGCTCTAATCATGACGCATCATGAGGACATCCTGTGAACACTCTCACGCCGCCAATCCAATGGCCCTCATACTCATGTTTTTCTCTTACTTTTATCACATCTCCACTATAGTGTAGTCCTTAGATTTTTAATTTGTTTTAAAAGAAAATCATCACAACCTAGAGCTAGCTTACCCTACCGGACTTAAACTAAAACAAAAGTGACAGTCAGCCTACCTGGCTACTTCTCAAGAGATGCACAACTCACACTGGTTAGCTCTCAAATTTATTAATAAAAAGTGCCAGGTTACTAGGGAAAAATGAATTTTGAAAAGAATGCTCTTAAATACATTTTATGAAATTCATTTTGAAAAGAATATGCCCAAATACGCGCACCGAAACACGTGTGTCGCACGTAAAATATCAAAAATATGAAATTCGACGTTATCAACAGAAAATTAATAAAATATAATTGAAAAAAAACATAAGAAAAATATATTTGTTAATTTTTTATATTTTCCACGAGGTAATCATTACGTACATAGAAAACATGTGCATTAACCGAACAAAATTATTTTAATGAAAATAGGAAAAAATGAATTTTTATTTTATAAAATAAATTCAAACAAGTCATAAATAATTGAAATACAGAAATATCACACGTAGCGTTGGAAAAATACGTGATCAATATGTGTATCGAAAATACATAAAAAGCATGTAAAAATATGGAGATTGAAATATTGCATTTGAGTTTACTCAAATAAGATTTTAAGAATACGGAAAATGTATAAATAGTCGAAAAATAAAATATATAGTGAAATACGTTACGGATATTACCAGTAACTGTACAAAATATACGTGCGTAATACACAAGGGCAAAATTATCATTTCTAATTTTGCAGGGTGTTACACTCTCCCCCTCTTAGAACAGTTTTGTCCCCAGAACTCACTAGGGTAAAGGTTGTATTTTGTACACACCAAAGAAAATATCATTATTGTATGTAGAAAACTGTAAGCGTTAAGAAAATAAATGTAGTATAAAAATAAGCAATGTGGAAGAACAAGACAAACTCTATATAAGAAAACTAAGAGTATCACAAGAAGACTAAGAAAATAGCATAAGAAAATAAATGTGACAAAAGGGCATGATGGATTGAGAGAAATTTTCATACAAAAATAATGTTAGGTAAAGTACTAGATGGAAAGGAAAAATAAACTTAGTCATTAAATTGGAATAGTTCAGAAAACAATGCAATAAAAAAAAACATAGTCAATAGATAATTTATAAATAGTTTTAATAATCAAAATTTATCAAAATAATAAGCGGTAGAAAATCGCAACTTAATTGGTATTGTATCACAAAAATTGAATTAGTAATTTTAAGGGAATACTATTGGATAACAGTTTGAAAAATAAACGAGAATGAAATTTAGTTAAAAGTATAGACAACATAAAATGATTTTGTATACCAGTTAATATCATAAAATAATTTGTAAGGTAACTATAATAATTATACATACTATTTAAAAATTAAAGATATAGAAGGCATACATCGAAATACTTTCGAATTGTCAAGTAGAGCAAGAAAACCAACATGAAAAATTTATATACGTACAAATGCGAAAAATTATAGAGTGAAACAATCTATAGCATGATACAAAAATCATGAATGGTTTGTAGGAGTAAAACAGAACATTATAGTAGAAAATCAATAACACATTACAAAAACCAATTATATAGAAGTAAATTATGAATCGTTAACAAAATACATAAATAACAAGAGAAAGATTTTTGTTAGGTGAGTAGCCACCAAATCTCAGATAAGTTAGTAGTAAAATAAAATACGATAAAGTGATATGAAATGCTAACTCATATAAAGATACAAAATAATACGAAGGAGACGGCAAGATAGTTAAGATTAAGTAGTAAATATACATGTAGGATAGATATAGAAATCAGTATAAATAATATAATGTTAGTTTGTAAAATATTATAAAATAGTATAAGCTAGTAAAAAAATAGAATAGGGGTAAGTAAATATTATAGAAAACGAATAGGGGTTATCTAAGTAGACAATCTCCTTCTGGTGTAGGTTCGCCTCGTTGGTATCCAACTGCAGGATTACCTCCTCGAAATCAAGTTGCAGAATTGCCTCTACGAAATCCGATTGCAGTTTTGCCTTCTTGACATTCAGTTGCAGACTGCCTCCCCGACGTCTAGTTGCAGATTTACCCTCTCGACATCAGGTTGCATCAAAATGGGAGATGAAAAGATGTAATCTTCCTTATATACTTAGATATTGGGTGTTTAATAAAGTATGGTATTACATTTTGAAATCAGTGATATAAAAGTGGATAAAAAAGTTATAAATGAAGTAGGAAATTACGACGGAAAAATATCAAAATAGACATATAGACTTTAAATATAGGATATACATAATTTGTGGTAATGAAAATGATTTATAACATTAGGACGAAAATAATGTAAAGCATATGCACGAGTTGAAAATACAAATGAAAATGATAATTATGTAGTGTATGTATTATATTAAAGAAGCGTAAAACTACAAAATTTATGAATAGCGATTAATAGTTAAAGTGAATATAACAAAACAAATTAGCAAATAATACGTAGTATCGAATGTAGGCAATAAAACAAAATGGTATGTTACATTTATATGGATAGAATATTTCAATCTTATTAAAAATATATTAAAATATATAAAATAATATAAGATAATGAAAAATATAGCATCACAAAATCATGTAAAATGAATGTACATCAGCAAAATTCATAAGCAAAGTTCAAAATATAATAGAAATAATAAATGAAGAAGATAATAGTTGTAATATAAACTTAATAAGTGACAATAAAATACGTAAAGTAATAGCAATGTAAACGGATAAACATAAAGTGACATAAAAATACGAAGGACTAAACTTTAAGATTGAAAGATAGATAAAACAAATTCAAAAGATCAAGACAAAGGAAGATAGACAAAATAATAGATATTCAAGTGATTTAATAGTATTGAAAAAATATTGAATGTTGAAAAATACTATGATAAAATTCACGAAGAAAATTTTGAGAGGGAAGTGTGTCTATGTGTAATGTATCATGAATGTAGGTTCAACCAACCATGCTTCTGCACGCCACTCTGATACCAAGGAAAAATAACCTCGCATATAATCTCACATTAATGTATACGAGGAGAGTATCATGAATGAATTTGAATGCAAGTTCAATAACAACTTTCATTCATGACACAAGCCATCCAAAAAGAGAAAGAGATGAGAAAACATCAGTGTATAGAGCAACAAAAATATAAATCACTTACATTTAAATTTCTATAGACCGAACTCACACTTCTAATGTCCACCCTAATGTGTCGTCCTTGTAAATTTGTACTACTTATTGAAGCGTGGCTCTGATACCACTCTGTTAACACCCCGAATTCCAAATAAGATCGAATTCGAAGTTCCACATGATCTTTACACTTCATTTCGTATAATTTTACAAGAAATTAAAACTTTATTTCAACAATAATTACATCAGAGTATTTTACATCAACACGCAGTGGAATAAATAAAATACAATAATGATAAATGTACAATTGTAACAAATTTAACATTTAAATAATCATCAGCAATAAATTCATCTTTATATCTTTTTGCAAACTCCAAGTCTTGCATATAAAACTGTGGGCACGTCAGTTGCTTACAACCGACGAAATATTATGCACGGCTATCCTCGCTATGCTGAACAGTATAACGATTCTTAAATACTTTAGCAAACACAAACTTGATCACAAACAAAGCTACAAAGGGACTATCCTATAGATGTCGTAGGTGTTGTGCACTTAGTCCTTAATGCAGTTATTTATATTACATGAGACTAATGCGCACTTATTCGGATTCTATGCATCCCATACTACATACATCCGAGGGCAAGCCCTTAATCATTCTTCATCTTGTAGGGTTCAATCTCTCGCCATGACTTAAACTACTGCGGTAACTACGGAAGTATCCTAGGTATTCTATGAGTTACGAGCCCACGTCCAGACATCCTGGAAAGAACCCCACACACTGACACAACACTCATCATGCAGGCATCCTATGGTCAGTTCACCTCCACCATGGACAATGGCACCACCCGTAGTTACCAAATACCTCACAAGTGTCGCCACCGGGACGGTACTCTGGAGTAGTATCAATGCCCTAATCATAACGCATCATGAGGACATCCTGTGAACACTCTCACGCCACCAATCCAATGGCCCTTATACTCATATTTTTCTCTTACTTTCATCACATCTCCACTATAGTGTAGTCCTTAGATTTTTAATTTGTTTTAAAAGAAAATCATCACAACCTAGAGCTAGCTTACCCTACCGGACTTAAACTAAAATAAAAGTGACAGTCAGCCTACCTGGCTACTTCTCAAGAGATGCTCAACTCACACTGGTTAGCTCTCAAATTCATTAATAAAAAGTGCCAGTTACTAGGGTCTCCTGTTAGGCCTATGGGTTCTAATTGGTAACAAAAAATAAATCAAAGGAAATTATGCTTAACTTTTAAATAAATGTAGAATGAAAATAATGAGATGAAATCAGAGGTGCGTTGCACATGTAAAAAAGTATTTTTATTTAAAAATTTAATACGGGATGTTACAAGAAATAGTATTCGTTGTAGGAGTTTATTCAACAATGGTAGCATGTCGTGGTATAGGAGGAACCTTTTGAAAGCACCACAAAGCACGTCAATGATTAGTGGCATGACCCGACATCTGATGGTGATCACACCAGACATGAGGATCTTGAGGAGAGCGAGGAGTAGTATAGTACTACTACTGTGGAGGAGATCAAGGGCGTTGAGGTGTATACCGAGTATTAGTTGAAATCATGGTTTTATAATAGAAATTGTTTGTACGTGATTTGAACTTCAAAAAGAAAAGGAAAATCTGGTCAAACTGGTGTTGGTGTATGCCCTAGAGGCCAGTTATGTATTGACATTACTATTTTACATTGTACCATGACATTTATTTCATATTTAGGCATTTTATTTATTGTGTTATTTATTGTAAATTAAATGAACATAATAAAATCCTTAGAATAGTAAGTTCAATATCATGGGATATCAAGTGCATGAGTTGATTGTGAGATCCTATTGGTTGAAATCAGAATACTGTTCTTAAATGTCCCTAGTCAAATATTATCGTGAATTAGTACAATGATAATACATAGAGAATAGTGTGTGCGTAGATGGATGACCATTCTCACGGGTTATGGATATGAGATATCAAGTCTTCACATTGGTACATATTAGAGTAACAATGTACTGGACTGACCCACCATGAGAACGCTGCATGAATCGCTACGTGAGTGTCATAAGCGGTTCTCACAGTGACCATGGTGTACGTAGTCCTTTGACTTGAATTCAATACGGTTCCATAAATGAGAAGTCGCATGTTTTAATGCTGTCAAACGTTGCCTGTGATAAGGTGATTATAAAGTCGACTATTGGATATATTACAAATCATGCGGAGGGATGTTAGTGATTTAGATAGGATTTTTTCCTCTTGCATAACAAGAGCAATATCTACGAGCCTCTTGATTAAGTGAGACTGTAAAATGTAAGGCTGTGCTCAAATGAGTCAATATGAGATATTGTGCTCATTTATTTTAGTAAGTCTACTCGGATTTGAGTCAATATGAAATATTGTGCTCATTTATTTTAGTAAGTCTACTCGAACATCAAGAAACCAAAGTTTGAACTATACAAGGGTGATACGCTCTATGTCTCGTGGTCAATTAAGATATCTGGACAAGGAGGCTAGATTACATAGTAACATTGGTCACGGATAGGTTATGTCAAATCACTGGCATTCCTGTTACTTGAGTAGTAGTGATGTAATTCTAGATACCACTCACTATTTGTAAGACTAGAATATGATTTTAGTATTACTGTCAACGTAATGGGGACCTACAGGATCGCACACTTAGAATGGATCGAAATTGACATTTAAATTCATCATATGAATTTAATTGTGGATCCAAGTAAGACTTGGACTCCTGACATTGGTTGAAATTTTAATTAGATTAAATGAGCCGACCAAAGTTCAAAGGCCCATACACGAATCTGACCTAGGTCAGATTGTGAGCCCAACAGTCTTATTACTCTCTTAGGGTTAATTTTCTGCACCTATATATATATATGATATGTATCTGTGGAAAAAATACACATGAAAGAAAAAAAAAACCTTTTAGCCGTTACAGAAAGTGGGTGAGAGAGATCATGAGGAACATCTCCTTCCCACAGCTAGTACCGCGGTCTGAGGGAGAGCCATTTTTCGTTCCGTTCGTGTGGATATCATAAAGGCACCGCAATAATGCAATGTTGTGATCGGCATACTGTGGAGATAGTAGATCCATATTTAAGGTATAACTCCTAAACACGATTTATAGTTTTCACTTCAATCCATGGCTAGGTTCCGATATTTTTGTAATTTTTCCACAGTGTATTTAATCGGTGATTGGCTTTGAAACCTAACAACTGGGGGGTAGCCGAACCTTTCCAAAGTAATGAGAATAAGGATGACAATTGGCCCGAACTCAACCCGAGCCCCCTCGGTCCGACCAGATAAGTAGCGGGCTTGGGCTAATAATTTTATATCGGGCCGGGCTTGTGCTCAAATTTTTAGGTCAGAGAAAAATTCGGTCCGAGCTCGGGCCCAAGTGTTTAGGCTCGATGAACCCGAATCAAATTTTTATATGTGCATGTTTATATTTATGTATACATCATGTATGTTTATGTTTGAGTTAAAAAAATAAAAGAATATTCGTGTAAGTTGAATTGAGTATTAAAGTTTGTAGATAGAGAAATTACATTTTATATATAAAATTAAATAAAAATAGACCAATCTGATATGAAGTACTCAAAAGTTTGTTGTATTCTTATTATTGTTATTTTTTCCGTATATTATTCTTAATATAGTTTTATTTTATGAAAAAGTTATATATTAGAACATGCATAAGTAGTTCGGGTCTAAGCTCGAAGCTATTTTCGGGGCTAATTCGGGCTCAAGCTCTGGCTCTGGCCTAATTTTTTATGTCGAAGAAAAGTTGGGTTAGGCTCGGGTCTATATTTTTAACTTCGGGTTTGGGTTCGGGCCTATATGGATCTGGCCCAAATTCGATCCGTTGCCAACTCTAAATGAGAAGTGCTAGAATTTTTTAATTGAAGCCAATTAATTCCGGTCAAATAGAGGGCCTTGGCTGAAATTTTGAAATAAGTGATTATGTAGTCAGGATCCAAGAAAAAGGGATTTTGGTGTCGGTGCTTGGTTTGTTTGGTGGTTTATAGGGATTGGTTCGTAGTGTTTGGTGTTTATAGGATGAGGTGGTGACCCGTGGAGGCCAGAAGACGAAAGAAAATGAAGTTGGAGAAATGCTGGATATACATAAAATTTTATCCTAAACATATATGAAGCTTGTCTTTTAGTAGTTGGTGTGTCCATTAATCACTAAAATACAAATAGATAAAATCAAACAATCGCTAAAAGATAAGTCCCATATAAATTTGAGGTAAAATCTGATGTAAGTCTGGCATTTTTCACAAATCTTGAAGTTGGCATGATACGGTGCGAAATTGATTGATGGGTGCGGATCCACAGGGGATGTTAGAAGTTGGCTGCTTCGGTAGTGTTGAAGAAGATGGTGGGACTTGCGATTAGACCTGGCAATTTTGATCGCTGACCTGTGGGATATACCTGTACGGACCAGATACGGATCAAGTAATTTGTAAATTTTTAAAAATTTATCTGGTCCAGCCCGTATTTTTTATGGGTCGGGTCGGTTAGGTGCCCACAAGTACCACTAATTTAATCCAAACCCATCCACCAAAATACCCTACTCAAAATACTAACTTCACCCAGAAAAGATTAAACTGTCTGCCTTCCTTCCTTTTTTTTTCTCATTCTCACTTCTTCAATATTTTGCAATTTAATCATACAATACTCCAAATTAATCACACATTGCTTGTTGTTTCATTTCTTCAACCTTTTTTTTGCTTTTACAAATTTTTTTTAATAATAGTATTTTGGTTATGTTATTAATCAATTCTTTAAATAAAATACTTTTTAAAAAAATTTAAAAAATCTCAAAAATTGGTGAGTACTCACGGGCCGAGTCTGGGTAAAGAAAAAACTTCCCAGTTACGTTTTTGCCCGACCCAGAAGATCCGTGATCTGGGCGACCCGTACTCATGGGTATTCTACCCTGCCTATTTGTCATATCTACTTGCAATAATGGTGATCGAGGAGGAGAAGCCGGAGCGGATCGACCGCGTTGGACATAACACATCTATGTGAAGGCTTTGAGATACCATGTTATATTCAAAGAATGTCTGAAGAATAATAATGTGTTTATTATTGAGGCATTCAACCAAATACATATATACAAGTACGAAGTAAAGATCTCAACTCCGATCACGAGATCCATAGTGCTTTCCTTTCTTTTTATAAAAACCTCATTGGGTCGCACAAACAGCGTGCTATTAGCCTTGATTGGAGTCACCTTTACGGAACTCAGTCTCAAGACCTCTCTTCTCTCGAGGCTCTTTTTTCCTTGGAAGAGATTAAATCGGTTGTTTTCTCTTTAAAAAGCTATTCAGCACCAGGACCGGATGGATTCCCCGCGTTCTTTTTCCAAAAATTCTGGCATTGGCTTAAAGACGATCTTCTCCGTATGTTTACGGAACATCATCATGGATCCTTTACCTTCGACCGTATCAATTATGCCCACATTGTGCTCATCCCCAAAATAGTGGGAGTGCACTCTCTGACTAACTTTAGGTCTATTAGCCTGATCAACACTTCTTTCAAAATTATTATGAAAGTCCTCTCCACGAGGCTTAGCACGGTTTTATCTCCTCTCCACGAAGCTTAGCGCGGTTTTATCTCCTCTCAACGACCCTGCTCAATCGGGTTTCATCAAGGACCGTTTTATCCTTGATAGTGTTGCTTCTGCTCAAGAGATCATCTCTCATTGCCACAACACTAACTCCGAAGGTATTCTTCTCAAACTCGATTTCCAAAAAGCTTACGATAACGTCAGCTGGGATTTCCAGTTTGATATTCTACTTAATCGAGGATTCGGTCCCAAATGGATCTCTTGGATTAAATCCAGCCTTTTCTCTGGCACCTCCTCCATCATTATCAACGGCTCTGAAGGTCACAAATTTAAAATTAAATGTGGCCTCTGTCAAGGTGACCCATTTTCGTTCCTTTTATTTTCCCTTGTAGCAGATGTTTTTAGTAAGCTCCTTCGCAATGCTTGGGAAGCTCAGGTCATTTAGGACCTAGGTAGATCGCACCTTTTCAATGGAGCCCTTAACCTACAATATGCTGATAATACTATCATCTTCGCCGAACCAAACTCCCACTCTCTTCGCAACCAAAAATTGCTTCTTTACTGTTTTGAACTAGCATCGGGCCTATCGATCAATTTTCAAAAATCTTCAGTTCTATGGTTGGAAGGCTCTCCCAATCGACAGATCGAGGTCTCCAATTTCTTTAACTGTCCTATTGCCTCTTTCCCCATCACGTATCTAGGTATTCCCTTACGATGGGGTAAACTGCATAAATCTGATTGGTCTCCCAAGGTGGATAAGGTTGAATCCAGGCTCAATGTTTGGGCTGGGAAACTTCGCTCCCGTGGTGGTAGATTAATCCTCCTTAACTCAGTTCTCTCATCTATCCCCTTTATATGATGTTATTCTATTATGTACCCTCTTGGGTCATCAAGAGGATTGATCAAATCAGAAATAATTTTTTTTGGACAGGGTCTTCCAATTTCAAGACTGGCTCTCACCTTAGCAATTGGAACTTAGTCTGCTCTTCCAAAGAGGCCGGAGGGTTAGGGTCTTGAACCTCAGGCACCACAATATCGCTTTATTGGGTAAATGGCTTTGGAGATTTTCAAAATACGATCACTTACCATGGATCCAAAGTGTCAAGGCTTACTGTTTTTCTACTCCCCATTTGTGGGATTTTTCTCCCAGTGCTCTGCACAACGCCTCTCTTTTCTGGAAAGGGGTTTGGAAAGCGGCTGCAGCTTTCCAATGCGGCATCGTCCATGACTGTTGCGATGGTTTCAAAGCCAAATTCTGGACCGATCTCTGGATTGGTAACACCAAAATTGCCTCCGCTTTCCCATCCCTCTACCCCCTGGCATCCAATCCCCTAGCCACGGTAGTAGACTCGTTTACTTTAATTAACTCGCAAAGAAATTGGATCATCCCGTTCTCGGGAGATCTACCTTCTCTTCTTACCTCTGAGCTTAACGACCTTCTTTCCTCCCTTAACAATTACGAATGGCACCTGAAAGAAGAGTTTTCTTGGCGTTGGAACTCGTCACGAACTTTCTCGGTTAAATCGTTTTATAACTTCCTTAACTTCCGAGGTGTCCACTCCCCTTTTGCTGAATTCATTTGGGATACTTGTGCCCCTCTTAAAGTAAAAATCCTATCCTTGCTCGCTCTCAACAACAAGCTACTCACCGTCAAAATCCTCAACAAAAGAAATTTAGCGTGGGGACAATGTGTCCCCTATGCTCAGCCTATTTTGAGGATACAGATCACCTGTTTGTTGGTTGCGAGTTCATTAGCCCTCTGTGGAAAATTAGTTCTCTAGCTTGGAAAATTTCCTCCATCCCCTCCAACTTATCCTCTTGTTGGGCTATTCTTCCTACGAATAAGAAGTACCGCTATTCGTGGAACCTATCAGTTCAAATAATCATTTGGATCACGTGGTTGGAAAGAAATAACAGATTATTCAGGCACTACGCTTCAACTATCTACCCGTTAATTGAAGATTTTGTTTTTCTTTTTAACTTATGGTCTTCGACGTTAAAAGTCGAAGCGTGAGAGTCTCTTTACGGTCGAAGACTAGACGATTCCCTTACTTGTCTCCGCAACCTTAATGCTTTTTAATTTTCCTACAGTTCTGTTGTTCTTGATAGATTCCAATGTTTTTTCACAGGTTTGAAGCAGGTTCTGGATTCTCTCTTTTGGATGCTGCTTTCATGTGCACTCTTTGTCTAGCTTTGCTTCGGACGTGCATGTTAAGCAGTGGATGTTTTATTTTCTTTTCTCTCCCCTGTTTATAAGTCTTTATGATGAATGATGTTCCATTCTAGTCTAGATTGGATTATAGCAAGGAACTAATTTTTGGTATGGTTGTTCTTATTTTGTTGGATCCCCGGCCTTTTGATGGGTAGGCATTTCTTGCTTGTACCTCTGGATGTATCTGATGATGGGTTGTGTGTTTTGATGCGTTTTATTGTGCTAAAATATGATGCTTGTCTCTATGTTTCTATCTACTCTGTAGTGTTTGCATCGAGGATGTTCTGTACGCTCACTGTGAGTTTTGAGCAGTGGAGGTATTTTTGCCTCGTTGTTTATTTATTTGGGTTTGTGTTTCTTTTCGATGCGACCTATTGTGGTAGTAGGTTGTTGGTGAGCTTTCTGGGAGGTTTTCTTTCTTTGGTTGCTTGGCCATGCCCAGACTTCCTTTTGGGCGTCGTGAGCATTTTTGACTCCCTTGCCAGTCTCGGCGTCCAGTAGCTTCCAGGCATCGGAGTGTTTTTTCAGCGCTTCAAGATGTTCAGCAGATGCCTCTAGTTTTTTGCTCTCCCCTTCATCTCAGTCCTTGGAGGATGGAGCTTCGCCATTGCCTCACAGGGGCGTGTCCCTGGTTGTTAGCGGCCCCTCCACTGTAGGGGTTTCAAGAGGGCGCACCGCTTCCTGGAGATGGCGTTTCAGCTTGTTGACCATCAACCAGTGGTGCTCTCTGGATTCTGTGTATTTGTTCCTACAGTTCTAGCTTGTCTATCTTTTTTAGCCTAACTCTTTTTGTCACTGCTCTCTTTTTATCGCCTGTGTCGGTGGGTTTTACGACTTGTAAAACTTTATTTGTACGGTCCTTTGCTTTTATAATATTATTATTGCATGGCTGGAGTTGCTAGACTCTATCCAGTTCATCCAAAAAAAAGTACGAAGTAAGGAAAAATGAGTTATATCTAATATATGACTAAAACTAAAACAATCTATATAATAAAACACAAAGAAAGCTATCAAGTGGCTCTCCTTCAATCTCCCCAAAAATTAAAAGCCCAGATCTAACATCACAAAATATATTTCCCCCCCAAAAGTTTCCCCCCAAAACTCAAATTCAAATCTCCCACCCAAAACAACTCCTATATTTATTTAATTTTTTTTCTCTCTCTCCCCCCTTCCCTTCTCTATTCAAAAAATTAAGAAAATAAATTTTTTAAAAATTTTTTTAAATAAAAAATTAAAAAACTAAAAAAATTAAAAATTAAAAAACTTTAAAAATAATTCAAAAAAATCATATAATATATTTTTTGCTCTATGTTTGCTACTTCAATTAATTTGCTGGACCTCCAAAACTATTTTATATGATCAAATAAGGTGCACCGTGTCGAAGACATGCCGTAGACACGTGTAAACGGGCAACCTAGTACTAAATAACATACAGTCTATTACACATGTATAATATACATGTTTAACGAATGAAAGGCTTTCTGTATTATTTTCATTTCAGGGCAGAGATTGAAAGCCTCCAAGCAAAAGCCACAAAGTTGAAATTGGCAGCAATTTATAATTTAGTGCTCTTCTTGATACAAGGAAATGAATTTGAGTCTTTACTTCATCACTCATTCTTAATCTATTATCGCAGATGTGATTATTCTAGATAACGAAAAGCATTGTGTTAGCTACTTTGGTGGATGCTTTCTTTTGAGATGCAGATTTTGAAGTCCAACTGGCATTGGAGCTGGAGTCTTGAAGCGGCTATCTTAGTTCCAGATTTCATAGTTCCAGATTTCAAGAGCAGCATTCCTTGAAGATGATGCCTCTTAAGACTTGATGCTTTATAATTTTGTTTCAGACTGTTGTTTCTTCTTTCTGAAGTTTGAAACTTGTGGTGCTTTCTTATTTTGCTCTTAGGCTTGAGGTGTCAGTAGGGGTGGCATTCGGGTCGATCGGACCAGGTCGGATCAGACCCGCAGGGGTCGGATCCAAGTTGGGGCGAGTCTGGGTCAGGGTCGCGAGCTTAATCGGGTCTGGTCGGAATGGGTTCGAAAATGAAAATGTCGACTCGGTCGACCCGCGAACCCTTGAGGGTCGAACCCTTGAGGGTCGGTCCGGATCGCAGGTTGGCCCGGTTGAGCGTTTTTGGGTTTTTAATTTTTTTTTGCAACTCAAATATATATATATATATATATATACATATATATATATATATATATACACACACACTCTTTGACTCTTATTACAATTTTATTTTTATTATATAAAAAAAATTGTAATAAGAGTCAAAGAGTGTGTGTGTGTGTGTATGGAGTCCCCTTCTGTTGTGTACCACCCATGGTGCACATAGCGTGTGCACTTGCCTTTCGGGCATTCATATCGACGATCCGAACCATTCACATTGATCTACATATCTAAATTAGTCAAAATATATAAAATCAAGTCATTTAAAATTTATTTGTTCATGTGTTGAACTGTTACAAAATCGTATGGCTGAATATCATTTTTTTTTTATGATGACATGATAAATGGGCAAATGAATTTCAAATGACTTGATTTTACATATTTAGACTAATTTAGATGTGTAGATCAATGTGAACGGCTCGGATCATTGATATGAATGCCCGAAGAGCGAGTGCACACGCCGTGTGCACCATGGGTGGTGCACAACGGAGGGGGACTATATATATAGGCGAGGATAGTCGAGAGATTTCGAAAGCAGGGCGTCGAGTAATTTTGGCAGCAGTCGTTAGGGTTTCGATCGTCTTCGAATCCCTAACTCGTTAGGGTTTCAATCAGGAGAGTTGAGATCGGGGAGAGAGAAGATAGGCGAGGGTAGTTGCGATTTGAGAGGTGGATTTGAAGCGGTAGCCTGTGGATGTGGAATCGAGGAAGCTAGGGTTTGCTTTCGAATGGGATTTGGAGAAGGAGAGAAAAGAGAGCGGGAGATAGAAAGATCAGAGGGAGGAGATAGAGTAAAAGGTGGGAAAATAACTTTAGTTCCCCCATCTTTTGTAACTATGAGAGCGACTGAGAAGGAGAGCCAGTGGATTTTGATCATGATGAGGATCAAAATCCAAAGGCTGAGAAGGAGTGCGTAAGAGGAGTGCGCAAAGATGAGTTCCCTATGTATATATATATATATATATATATATATATATATATATATATATATATATATATATATAATTGTAATAAGAGTCAAAGAGTAAAAGTGTGAAAGAAAATTGTTTATATTATTCATTTGAACTTGTATGATTGTTTTACAAATTTTTTACATACAATTTGCTAGAAGTTGTTGGTCTTCAATTTGCTAATGTTGTTGTTGTTCTTCGGGCGAGTTGCCTCCATTTGTTGACATGTCTACCTTGATTCCTTGAGTCATACCTTCAGCCTTCATCCACTTTTCTGTGCACACGAGTATCTCTAACGATTGGGGCTTCAAGTGATTCCTGTAATCTATTAGAACACTGCCACTTGTAGAAAATGCACTTTCTGAAGCAACTGTAGAGACATGCAGTTAGTAGATATTTAGCCATATGTTTAAGAATATTATAAACATGTTCATGTTCTTTCCACCATTGTAGCACACAAATCTTAGCACTAAAACTCTCATTATCTTGTTGATTAAACCAATTTAATTCATTCGGTTGATTAGTCTTAGATTTTTTTGATTGAATTTGAGAAAGTAAATTAAAGTGGCATCGTCTAAATTACTCTTACCCTTACCTTTAGAAGTAGAAGTGGAAGAAGTAACTATACTAGAACTACTACTAGATGCAAAAATTCTATCATAATAATCATACAAGTTATTCAATATTGTTTCAAAGAAAGCTAAAAATGTGTAATAATCAATTTCAGATTGATCTCCAAGTAAAGTAAAATATGTTTCAATCAAACTCTTCGTACCCGCAAATTTGTTACGAGAATCCATAACAGTAGCAATACAATACAACATAGGAGGAGGACTAAAATACTTTCAAAAAATTAGTGTATGTAGGTTTAACAATATGACCAATGTAAATGTCATGAATCATTTCTTGGAAAGTTTGTATCATAGTAATTAGTGAAATAGAACTACTACTAGAAGTAGAATCATAAGATTTTGAAAATTTCAAAGTTGCATTTTTAAAATGTTCTAAAAATCATAACAAATATTCGGTATAATATCATGATTGTTCAGTCATTTAACAAATTTTCATGTTTTTTGTAAGACAAAAATCATTTATACACTCTTTATATTTAGTAACAGCATTTAATAAATCAAAAAGTAGAGTTCCATCTGTATCTAATATTCTTAGGAAAATTTTTAAAATGTACACCCTTAAGCTTACACCATTCTTTAAATTGTTGAGGCATAGAGTCAGTTAAAGCGATAAAATGTACACAATTTCTAATGTTATGCACGAATGGTTCGGCTATTTTCAATATATCTTAAACATATAAATTTAAAATATAACATGCACGTCTAACATGAAAATTTTCTAAACTTGGAGGAGCTAATTATATTTTTAATGTACTAATCGAATTATTGTTGCTAGATGCATTATCAAAACTAATGCAGAAACTGTTATCACGATTATGAAAGATATCACAAACTTCTAAAATACAATTTGCAATTACTAAACCACTATGGGGATATGACAAAGCCACAAGTGATATGATCATCTTTTGAATCATCCAATCACTATCGATCCAATAACAGGTTATGCCCATCATTGAAATATCGTTACACCTTTTCCAACAATCGGAAGTTAACGATACTCTACAAGTCAATCACTAGTTTTTCCCCTAATTTTTCTATTACTAGTGGGATCAGTTTATTGTGTTAGTGTGTCAACATCGTGCATTTCTTCTTCTATGTGGAGGGATATGTGAGATCCTACCATATGATTCATAAATTCGGGCTCTATTTGTTGGAATATTGGAGGTCGACATGAAGAACCGGTGAATCATGTCCACTTTGGCTACGACCGTTACCTCGTGATCTAGACCTAATAATAGTGTATATGAAAATAGTGTATGTGAAAAATAAAAATTTAGTGTTCTAATAGTGTATGTGAAAAAATAAAAATCAATCTAGGAGAGATATGTTTTTTAAAAAAATCTAAAAAACAATAAGAGGGTTGAGAGAGATAAATACGAAAAACAAACAAACAATTCGTAACAAAAAAATAGAACTACAACAAAAATTAAAGAGCTGAGAAGGTTATGAATTTTGATACCGTACTCCGGGAATAATCGTATATATAAATAAAAGAGAAAATAATAGTAGAAGTAGACGTAATCGTAGTCCGGTAGTCGTAGAAAGTAGGAAAAAAAATTTCTTCGTTGAGGGAGTTTGTAGTCAAGAGCGTTGTTGAATCACCACGAATTCGATACAATCGAAATTGTAAATTCTTTGTTGCTTGCTTCTTTGATGAATAAAATTGATTGAATTGAGTAGTAGTAGTAGAGTAAGAGGAGAGCAAGAGAGTAAGGTGCGAAAAAATTTCGATTGAAGGTTTATAGGGAAAAAAACCCCAAAAAAAATCTTAAAACGAAAAAAAAAACAACCCTTCCTCCCAGGACCAGCCCCGAGAGTCGTTCGACCAGCAGGTCAAACGTGCGGGTTGCGGGCAGGTTTGATCTGGTCAACGGGTTCATGCGTCGGGTCGAGCGGGTTGGCGTTGTGAACTAGGCAACCCGGATCGACCCATTTGCCATCGTCGCCAGTACGAACCACAAATCCGATACAACTCTCACTACCAGCAAAAGAGGTCAGAACCTCACACCAATATTTTAGCTTCTACCCACCACCACAAATACAAAAAACAACAACAAAAACCTCTACAAATCCCCACGAGTACTGACCATCACCCCAACCATCACCACTCCACTCCACCACCACAGAGGGACCCTAACCGAGCTCCTAAATCTGCCGTCGAGCGGGCCTACGATGGGGATCCGCAAGACGGGATTGCAGAGGAGGTTGACTCTCTCAACAATGGGTTCAAGTTACCAATAAGAACAACAAGAGACAGAACAATTCCCTCCCCCCCACTAATTTGAACACAAAAAGAAACAAAGAAAAGGGAAGAGGAAACCTGTACCATGCTTCAACTGTGGCGATTTGGGCTATTACAGGAAGGATTGCACAAAAGAAGTAAGATGTCTCAAGTGTATGAAATGGGGTCACCTTTCGAATGTGTGCACAAATGTGGTAGAGACGAATGATGATGACGAGTGCCCGGTGAGCAGAGGAAGGTCTCCTGATAAACCAACCTTTATTCGGTTAGCCAAGAGCCTGGATATAATCAAGAAAGAAGAGAAATGGCTCCGACATTGGTGTGCAATTGCTAGAGTAAAGTCAGGGAGGCCATCAGAGACACACCTCCTCCAAGCTCTTAACTCAAGGTGGCCAATGAGGGCCCACAGAGACTAGGTAGTAAAGAAAATGTGTCACTTACAATTCCTCGTGTCCTTTCCATTGCCAGAGAAGGTGGTCGAAGTCACTGGCATGGGAGCAGTGGACTTCGGCCATTTTAGTTTGGATTTTTTTGCTTGGACACCCAGTTTCGGAGCGGAGCTACCACAAGGCGACAAGTATTGGATTTGGATACACAACGTGCCACTACACTTTTGGAAGAGGGAGGCCCTTCAAGAGATCGTCTCCAACTTCGGCTCCATCGAAGAGATTGATGAGAAAACAGTTCGCCGCTCTGAGATTTTGTTAGTGAGGATACTCATAAGGAGTGCTGACATCGCCTTGATGCCCCGGTTTGCTAAGGCGTTCTCCTTCGAGGAGTCGTACCTGATCCGGTTTGTGCTCGACAAGCGAGCGGAGTCAAAGACAGATCTTTCGGCCATCACTTCCCCCTCTCCTTCATCTGCGCTCAGAGACAACCGTTCATACAAATAGGTGGTCTCACCTCAGTAGGATCTGACCATTGATGGGGCTCACAAAGTGGAACGGGCGCACAGGGAGCTCATCAGAGCGGAGAGAGGGAAGGAGCATAGCCATGAACACACGGCGGAGGGATCAGAACCAGGGCGTGTTTCTCCGATCAATGATGGTCGAGAACGAGGCTTGACCATCAGATCCAACGGCCCAGATGGAAGGGAAACGGTGGATCTACCCTCACGACCTAATTTGGGAAGTCTCGATGCTCGAGGAGAGCCCCTTCGAAAGGAGGGGCAAAAGAAAGCCCAAAATGGCAGTCAACACCTCGAAGTTGGTGGGTGGAAGCAGCGAGGGGAGCAGAGGGTGGAAGCAGACCGTACAAGGGCAACACATGGCAAAAGAACCTTGAAAAATGACATGCAAACCGACATGCAAAGTCGTACTCAAAAAGGGCAACATTTGGTAGCTTTGGGTCCAGGGTCGAGAGGGGAGACTTCCTCTTTGGGGAAGACGACGACCAAAGGACGGAGCACTGCCAGAGACTCTGCCCCAAATGAGAGAGGCACAAGGGTAGGGGTAGAGGCACAGGAAAAGGGGAATGCTCAAAGAGGAAATGAGTTGAAGAGGAAGAGTTTGGGTAAAAGAAACGAAGAGAGTTTCGAAGTGCCAATGATCTCGGTTACGATGCTTAACCCTTCGATCACAATGCCCCAAGCCTCGAGCGCGACGCCAGCCCTTGGGAAGGCGCCACGTGGAGCATCTTCTGACGAAAGGGTCAGAGATGTGAATGAGGTGTGCCCCAGTAATAGGTTTACTTATCCTGTTCTCGATTCAGAGCGAAGGAAAGAACACATTGGAGAAAAGTAGGGATCTGAAGGGGCTTTAAAGTTCGACATTGGGCTTGGGCCTAATTCTTTAGAGGTTATAGGGGGGTTGTAAGTGGGGAGTTTTTAAATGGGCCCAATGAGAGGTCTAGTTTAAAAGAAGGAGAACTACAACCCATAGAGGGGCCTGTACACTCAAGCCCAATTAAGACTATCCCTGTCTCACCTACTGATATAGACGAAGAAGATCGAGATGATAGACTAAATCTCGACGATGATTGTGATTATTCAGAAGGAGAGTCACTTGATTCAGAGGGACTAGCTGAAGACCTTGCAGGTATCTCACCAGAGTTTGTACCCTCATCTTTCCCACACTCACAACCATTGGATGGCACAGGATTCAGGGGTTAGAAAGTCGCTAAGAGGGCCATTGAGGAGTCCCTAGACGACTATTTAGAGATTGCTGCAACCGCGAAGTCGGCTAAGACAAGCATCGGAGGTACAGGATCTTTCCAAGCTTCTATTTTAATTTCATGACTGATAATGAGATTTTTTATCTAGATGAAACCTGTGGCCTTGCGGTTACCGATATTGACAGGAACACCCTCCTCTTTAATCAAATTAGAGGATGGAAGACCGATAGGGTTATTCTTAATTTGAACTCGACGTCCAAAACGAGTCACATTCCCCCCCTAGCCGTAGTTAATGGATGCCCTATTCTGGAACGTTAGAGGCATCGGTAGGCGGGACAAGTGAGAAATGGTTAAGAAAGTCATAGCCAGGTCAAAGGCTAAAATTGTAGGTCTCCTAGAGACCAAACTTTCATACATGTCTAGACTTAGTAGAGTAGGGGAAAATCGAGTCTCCGAATGGAGGATGTCCCCATCAGTTGGGGCGTCTGGGGGTATCGCCCTAGGGTTTAACTCCAACATCTTCTGTTGTCTAGATGAGCTTCATGAGCAATTTTCTTTGTCAGTATTGCTACAGCGAAAATCCGACCGATGGACTCAATCGGTTACGGTGGTCTATGGACCGCATACTTCAGCCTCTAGAACGACCTTCTGGACAGAACTAAGAGCGATCTAAGCACACTGGCCACACCCTTGGGTGGTGGGGGGCGATTTTAACATCACTAGATTTGCCTCAGAACACAGAGGTAGAGGTTCTAGTGACCTCGACAGGGAAGTGTTTAATGAGGTCATCATGGACCTGAAATTGGTTGACTTCCCCATCTCGGATAGGTTTTTCACCTGGTCGAACATGCAAGTGGCGCCCATTCTAGCTAAGTTAGATAGGATCCTGGTCTCTACGGACTGGGAGACCAAATTTCCATTGTCATCAGCTAAATCACTCCCTAAACCAACCTCAGATCACTTGCCTATCTTCTTATCTTCCGGGGAAGACCAACCCAGAAAACCGTCAAAGTTTCGGTTCGAGAAAGCATGGTTAGAAATCCAAGGTTTCCACCATATGGTCAACGAGAGTTGGTCGCGCCCGACCAAGGGTGGTGAGGCGTCGCTATATGGTGTGAAATAATTAGCAACCTTAGGGGCAAGCTCAGGAAGTGGAACCGGACAAGATTTGCGCTGATTGGGAAAGCAAAGGAATCCCTTCTTGAAAGAATTGAGGAACTTGAGAAGACTGAAGAAACTAGGGATCTGCTACAGGAAGAGCAGAATCGACTGCTCCAATTCAGACAGGAAATTGTCCAACTCTACAGGATTGAGAAAATCAAATGGCAACAACGATCCAGAATTTTGTAGCTCAAAGAGGGAGACGCGAACACAGCATTCTTCCACTGAGTCGCCAGTGCCCGGCGTAGATCTAACCTCATTCACTCGATCCACTCGGATTCTGGAAAGGTACAAGGCAATGTTGCTATTAAGATGGTTTTCCAGTCCCACTTAAAGCGACTCTTTGGGCACAAAGCTTGAGAGTCCCTCTCCAACACGATTTCTGACAAGACCAAGCAGGAAATTCCGATCCTAGACTGCAATCCCTCGAAGCACCCTTCACTGAGAAGGAGGTTTGGAAGGCAGTCCAACAACTTGGAAAAGATAAAGCTCCAGGTCCATATAGTTTTCCGATACTATTCTATCAGATATTCTAGGAGGAAATCAAAGGTAACTTAATGAAGGTGTTCGCAGACTTCTACGAGCATAAATACAAATTAGAGAGATTTAACTACATGGAGGTTGTGCTGATTCCTAAGAAAGAAGACTCCCGACGAGTTGGAGACTTCCGCCCCATAAGCCTCCTTAACTGCTCTGTAAAGATCATTATCAAGACTCTCGCTAACAGACTGGGAAATATAATGGATGGCCTCATTAGTCAAGACCAGACAGGATTCATCAAAGGACGATGTATTCAGGATAGTATAGCAATGGCTGAAGAGACTATCCATCAATGCCACACTTCGAATTCTAAAATCTACCTCCTGAAGCTAGATTTTGAGAATGCCTACGACTCTGTTGAATGGGACTGTTTGTTGGAAGTGCTTGTTGGAAGAGGTTTCGGGAACAGATGGATCCACACTTGTCTTACCACCGCAGAATGGCTATTTTGGTAAATGGGGTATCAGGCCACCCATTCTCCTACAAACGGGGGCTCAGACAAGGAGATCTGCTTTCACCCCTTCTCTTTACCATTGTGGCAGACGTTCTAATATCCATGATGGCTAAGTGCAGTAGAGCAGGTTGAATCGTACCAGTGTCCAAGGGATTCAATCGTCAAGGATGCTCTATACTCCAATATGCAGACGATACTCTTCTATTTGGCAATGGCAACCTAGGGGAAACTACCGTTTTCAAAGGAATTATGTATTGCTTTGAAGCTTGGTCAGGCCTCAGGGTTAATTTCCACAAAGTGCTCTCATTCCCATTGCCCTGACTCCAGAGGAGGCCCTTGAACATGCCACAATCCTCAATTGCTCCACTGAGAGTTTTCCCATTCAGTACCTTAGATTGCCACTAAGACCCGGGTAACTCAAAACGGCGGATTGGCTACCCATTATTGACTGGGTTGAGAAACGGCTAGCAGGCTGGAAAGGCAAAGCCCTGTCTTTGGGAGGGAGAATCACGCTTATTAATGCAGTCCTCTCAAACCTTCCTACCTATTATCTCTCCTTCTTTGAAATGCCGCAATGGGTAATCTAGAGAATTGACCGGACTCGAAAACGTTTCTTATGAAAAGGGGCAGACCCGAACTGAGGAGGATATCACCTCATTAGATGGGAGAAGGAGTGCATGAAAAAGATACATGGAGGCCTAGGTATAATTGATCTTCGAGATATGAATCTGGCGCTACTGGGTAAATGGTAGTGGAAAGTGTTCCACCATAATGGAGAAGGGTGGCAACAATTTGTTCAGAGAAATATGCATGGGAATGGGTCGAGAAATCTGGGCTTCAGGATAGGCCCTCGGGTTTCCTGGTTTCCTGGTACCCGAGGGCCCTATCCTGTAAGTAAGTGGTGTGTTGATCACACACTCAGATCCCTGTTAAAATATGCATGGGAAGAATGGCAAGTTCACAGTTCGCTCCATGTACAATCACATCCATTTTAGGGGTTGTATCCCAAAGTGGTCAGCCGTCATCTGGAGAACGAAAGCCCCGCTAAAAATCAAAGCTTTCTTATGGTTGGTACTAAATGATGTGATCCTAACTAGAGAAAATCTCGCTAAGCGCCAACCGAGTGTGGACTCTCAATGTGGGTTCTGCCATGCTGCCTTGGAGACTAGAGACCATCTTTTTCTACAGTGTCCTAGGAGCGAAGCAGTACTCGTAAAGGTACTCAGCGCCCTAGGGATAACTCAGTACCCTAGTACATACGAGGGCCTATGGGTAGGCCCAACGTTTGCGTAGGAGAGAGGTTCTATGAGAGAAGCATAGTATATCGCTATCGCTGCAATGACCTGAGTTCTATGGCTAGATAGAAATAATCTTTACTTTCGTAGAACTTGCAGTAGTATTTCTGGAAATTTGACTCACATTATGCATTTTATTTTATTTTGGGCTAATGTGGCAGCAGCAGGTCCCTGGAGAAGGATTGCGAGTGTATTCCAGATAGAGGAGTTTGATGATGAGGAGATCGAGATCGGGCCGACGATTGATTGATAGCCAGCACGACCTACTATGGTCATTGATACCCACCACCCCAGGGTTTGTTGGAGGGATATGATGTATTTCTTTACGACTACTCTATGTTTCTTTTGTCCCACTCTCCATGTTCGGGGTGGAGTTTATGTACTTTTGTTTTTATTGTAGGATTTTGTAGTAGGCTCAGTACTCTGAGTTTGTTTTATTAATCACTTATTAATGAAATAGGGTGGCCAGACTCCACCTTTTCTTCAAAAAAAAAAAAAAACAGTATAGTATTATTAATGTGTGTGTGTGTGTATATATATATATATATATATATATATATATATATATATATATATATATATATATATATCTTCCGTAATATAAATAGTCTCCATAGTGCCATTAATACTAAAATTACCAAAATCCATTATTTTATTTTAACATTACTATTGTCACATATACATATATTCCTTCAGTACACAAATACACAATTATATTTTTTCTCCTTTCAGTGCCCACACAACTGACCTCCTCGTTAAACACGTGGATCTCTGTGCCTCCTCCAGTACATTTCAATCCCGCTAACCCACCATTTCACCCAGATCCAGGTGTCCCAAATCTATCATTTGTGGGTTGAATTGAAAGTACGATTGTGCGCATGTCCGACCAAGAATAAAGCCAAAAACGCTAGTAGAAAACAAGTATAATACGTGGATTGCTGCCACATAGGTCTTAAGCATCCGAGGCTACGTCTTCCTCCTGGCCCTATACCAGCGAGGGAAACCCATCCCAGGTCCATCCTGGGGAACCTGCTCTCATCTCAGGTCTATCCTGAGGGAGCGGCTCTCCCAGGTCCATCCTGGGGAATTTGCTCTCATCCCAAATGAAATTTGGGGTATCTATAACTCCTGTTCCCGGGTATATCTCAGGCCTGTGGGGTCTAGCCGAAACCCCTGGGAGATTGTGCGGCACTGAAAAATAAAATTATCTCCTTTATAACAAAAATGTATATAACTCCATTAATATCATATAATCTCCTTTATATTCACCACAGTATAAATTCAGATTTTCCATCCAATAAATATTCTCATAAACATCATAGAAATACTTAACTCTTTTCTTACCACCAATAACTCCATATATATTTTCTTTATACTCGTTTATTATATACTTCCTTTATTTAACTCCTTTACATTTTTGTATATTAGTATATCTCCTTTATTTAATCCCATCATATTATCACATATCATCTCATCATTTTATCGCAATATATATTTTCACATAACCGACATACACCATGTTATTTATTTTACCTTTTATCTCATATTATGCATACACTATGCTTTTTATCTTGTCACATTAGTCATGTCATCACATACCATACATACACATACAAATATCAATATCAACATAGCTCCCCAAATCTAAATATTATAACCTCGTATTATATATATATATATATATACATATATATATAAGTATGATACGGAGTAAATTATGGGGTGTAAGTAATTGGTATACCTGTATGGGAGTGTGATTTGAATATATGTAAGTAATTGTCTTACACCCCATAATTTACTCCGTATCATACTTATATATATATACACACACACACACACACACACACACACACACACACACACTAACATCAACACACTCCCATAACAGGTATACCAATTACTTACACCCCATAATTTACTCCGTATCATACTTATGAATTTCTATACTCGATACATTTTACGCATCCCACATAGCAAACCATAATTTAAAAATGTTTTATAACACCTCATGCGCATAAAATTAAAGAAATCATATTCACCTGAAGAAATGCGAGGACCGGCTGTGCAGCCTCTCCGCTATTTTCCCCAAACTCGCTTCTTCTTCCTATTTCCAAGTTTTAACATTGATTTAAGATTCTCAAACCACTCATAAATAACAATTAAAATCATTCTAATCTCTCACAGACATTTTAACGAACGCCTGATTTGCATTACACGTATGCACACCCTCACAATTCTATTAACCAAGTTTTAAGCCTATAAATTTCTCCAAAATTATTTTAAGTTGTTTCTCATAATTTACAACAATTTCTATTGCCAATCACTAATAAATTTAAGGCATAAACTCTTTTAATTTCTAACCCAAAATCCTAACTCTTTTCAAATTTACTCCTACCATATCAAATGAAGAATTAATCATTTCTAACACAAAAATGTAATTTACTCCTAATCTCCCTACTAACTAACTCTCTTGCCAAAAATTGAAAACATACAACCTTATTAAATTTAATAAAATCGTTTCTCACATTCCAAGAAGTTAATTCAAGAAACCGACGCCGCAATGTTGAAGAGCACCCTCCAATTAGCTAAAACCCTATAAAATTTTTGTAAATTGCTAGGGCTTTGCAGAATTAAACTCTAAGAATAAAAAGAAGAAGGTGTGGTTTCAGTTTCGGTCGGCAGAAAAGAAGAAAGAGAGAAAAAAAAGGGATCGACGGGATTGAGAAGGAGGGTGGGTAGGGAGATTATCAAAAATGGAAAATTCATTATAAACCCTTAAAGGACTCACTTATTATTTACATACCCTAATAGTACTAATCTTCGTAATAAAATGTAATAAAACTCACTCCACCGGATAAATAAACAAATAAAGGAATATATATAAAATAAAATTACATATTTATGCATAATAATAACAATAATAATATCTGATAACAATAAAAAAATTACAAATGACTATTTTAAAATTATACAATAGGATGGTGTTACATTATACATACCTCAAAAGAAGATTGTTCTCTAGCTTTGAGTGCTAAGGAAAAGCCAATCAAACACCTATCGACCAACTCATCAATATCCTTCATCATACTAGACCATCAAATGGTCCACCCGAGATTTCTTCACCTCTTCGTACCTCCTAAAGGTACAATATACCTAGTGTTATATGTCATGTCGATCAGCTGCTCCCGAAGGTCATACACGTCAAAAAGACCTAATTTATCGCTTCTACCCTCATTCTCATTCATAATCCATTATCATTATCAGGAATATTCAATATATTGTAAAGGACATTCATCCATATTATCCAATTTAGGTGATGAAATATACGAATATTACTCTATTATGTATATATCCTAATAACATACTTTCCATACCATAGCAACAAATCTGATATATATCTTGGCGATATGAATTATACAACCCAGTTTATCCATGAAAGTTTAGAGTACATCACATGTTATGTGAAATTGAGGGACACATCAATATCGTACGGTTTTCGTTATTACTTCTATGCAATATTTAATTAACTCCTCCATGTTCGCATGATTTGTAAATATTGTGAATACAGAGACTCAGTTGTTGTATTAGATCAACACTTTTCCTAAGAATAAATACTAGATAACCTTCCTCAAACAAATAGTGCAATAAGCAAAAATATGAGTGAAAAATATCACTAAGCACTTGCACCTTTTACGTACACCCTATTATTAACCGAGTAACAATCCCTTTGTACTGATTAGCATATTTAAGTAATTCTAGCAAGTAAAGAGTAATAATATGGAAGGCCTTGAACACAAGATTTCAAAACCACCTACAACTTCTACAACTCAGTGGAACAAGACATGAAACCTCTCAATAGGTGTATACAAAGAATTTGAGGGAAATCTGATTAATACAAAGGACGAATCCATCCATATACGACATACAAAATATCGGTATGTTAAATGCTTTAAATACTATTTAAGATTTTATATGGTCTATCTCTACAAACAAATAAAATTTTAAAAAAAGGGTTCTCAAAGCTAAATCTCTGCAAATATGTAAGAGATGACCATTATAACAAACTTAACAATAAAAACACAATAACATGATTACAAAAATACCTGTAGTTGAAATACAAATCTACGTAGTTGTAATACCAATCTACATAAGAAAACGCATAGTGATCATTTGCATATCAAAATATGTGTAGATTGAAGAGAAAGTGTCCAATATTAAACACTTGAGGATTTAACAAAGAATCTAATTAAATTCAACTCATTTAACGTATGAAGGAACTTGGTAATATTTCTAAAGAAAAGCTCTCTCAGTAATATGTGTTCCTAGTCAAGACAGATATATTCAAAAAGGAAAAAAGCATAAAATAGTAAGGATGAAGTTTGTATATTAATGATAGGAAGGGATGTTAGAGAATTGGATTGCCCCTTTCTAGTAGGATCTTCTTGAGTTAAGGAACACGATCAGTACAAGCCACCAGGATAATACTATATCACACCAAACACACCAAACACACATTTCCTCAAGTGGAATCAATTTGGGTCAAATTCCAACACTTTCCAATCCCGACACATCAAGAAGCTACTATCTTAATCCTATTTAGGGTATACACACCTCAAAATTAGAACTGTTCTACTTTAGAATTCAACCAAAACATAGATGAACCCACTTCCACCTATTACAGGATCACTAAGATACTAGTCATCCTAGACCTTATCCTAGTTAACTAGGATCTGATACCAACTGTGACGACCCCAATATTTTACCCTTTTTTTACACTTTCTTACTAAAATAATAATCATAGATTTCAATTAAAATTTCGGCAAAGTCTCCCCTCAAATATTTACCCTTTCGCAGTGATTCCTTGCGGAATTCTGTAAACAATTAAATATATCACAACTTTGGCATTTAATATCAATCCTCCTCAGGCCAATACAAGCAACATCACACAGGCAATATATAAATAGGGCTCTGGGGGCATATCTCATCATAATATGCAAGATACAAATTAAAAACCAAAAATTCGGTTGAAAACATAATAATTTTTTTAGAAAAACCTTTTAAAATCAACACACAGAACCTCATACTCCACAATGAGGCGGGTACGAGTTTTAACATACTTATCTCATCACTATATGTCAACATCTCATACAGATACATACAGAAACTTCCAAAATATAAGTTATTACACGAATTCTATACTCTACCCCTATTTATATAAAACTTTAACTAATAGAAATTTAACAATATCTACATATACAAACTTATTAGTCCCTGAGAAAATAACACTACAAAAAATAAAAAAGCCACATGTCTCACCTCGCTGCTACTTGATTCCTGCAAAAGGGTCTAAGGACGTCCCCCGTCCCCCTCAGGGAGGGACTCCTGTGACCCCCCCCCCCCCTGCCAAAAAAAAAAAACACAACAGGGGTCAGCCAAAGCTGGTGTGAGTATAATCTACTAGGTTAGTGAATGAAATAAATAATATGAAAGAAATTGAAAGAAACTACGAACATAATGATAATTAAATTTAACCTGAAATTAAACATATAGACATAGTAAAAGTAATTTTGCACAAAAGTAATCTTTCGAATCTTCATCCACTCTACATATCTGTTTCCACCCGCTCTACCTTGAAGTTGTGCCTCGGCAGGTAGTTTCCACTATGTCCTTAGAATTAGCGGGCGAGTAGTTCCGCGACACAATTCCAAGACGTACCAAACTCATATAGTACCATGTTTTTATTTTAATGTCCATTCACATCATAATACCACTTACTTTAATTTTTCATCACCTAGTAAACTTTACTTTATTTTTTCATTCTCAGAATACATCATTATGTATTGTTTATTCGTATAATAATCTTACTTTACTTTTTATCATATAATACCTTCTTCACTTATCATTCACATAATACATAACACACTTGCTTTACTTTTCATACTTATTCTCATTACACATTTTCTTTACTTTTCATATTTATTTACAAAGAACAATTCCATCGCATTTCATATTCATTCTTATACATACTTTCTTTACTTTTCATATTCATTCGCATACTCATAACACATTTTCGTTACTTTCTCATATTCATTTCATATCATAAACTTTCTTACTTTCTCATATTCATTTCATATTATACATGATGGACTCAAGAATATTCACATTTAGGAGTAATAATCTTATTGCAATTGTACATTTAAAAGCTCTATATGTGATATTTAACTTTTATTTTCTCTTTTCCATAGGAAACAGTCTAAAACAGCAAAACGAAGCAGATTCAGGATCTTAAGGATGAACTCAGAATATTACAGAGCATCAGTCGAATGATTCTTCCACACAGGCGACTGAACAGAGAAATCAAGTTTATGCAGAAGTCTCGACACAGTCGACTTACTCCAACACCAGTTGACTGGTAGGCGGCAGAGTTAAAAGATAAGATATTTGAAGATTCGTCCAAATCTAATCCAAAGCAGAACAGAAAAGGAAGAATAGAAGAAAAGAGAAAGAAATAACATGCAGAGCAACAAGGGAGGAAATAAATAAAAGAAAAAGACTTTTCTATAAAAAGAAGAGTGCAAACCCTAATTCTCTTCTCTTGTTCTATAAATACCAACTAAGAAAGAGCAGCCAAGAAGGCCATCGACAGCAAGCATCAAAGAAGGAGAACAAGTCGACTGCTGATTGGGCTAAAGCGCAACATCATACAAATCAGCGTTCTTCTGTTCTTTCTCTCTAGTTTTTATTTCTATTGTAGTCATGAACTCTATTATATTAATCAATAAAGGTTGTATTATGTGCAACTAACTTTCATAGTTGGGTAGATTGAAACCGTAGTCATGTAATGCTTATATTTTTCTAAATGCTACTCTATTACTTATTGATTAAACCTGATTAAACGAATAACAATTTACATAAAACAAACTTGTTCAGATGTTCTAGGGACAGTCGACTGAAGTGACAGCCAGTCGACTGGCATACAGAACTTAAGTTTATCAAGTTGTGCAGTGTAGATCTGAAGCTGTTATATGAGTATATTGAGACGACCCGTATCTCGTGTTCATAACTTGTAACAAGGGAATCTCTAGGGGTTCTTGGTTTAATCAACTTGAGGGATCTAGATCTGATACCAATTTCTAGAACTTTGGGTGTTTGTTCGTTTCCACTGTTCTTATGTTTTCTTTAAGTGCAACTTAGTAGATACCATGCTAAATACTTAATGAAAGAAACGAATTAGAGTAGATACCATGCCTAATTCTCGGCTTAGGAAAACATTACTTTAAGGAGTAGATACCATGTCCTTGAAGAGAAGAAACATGAGTAATAGGAGTAGTATATAACTTAGCATTAATGACTACAGGTGGAAATCAATGCCCAACTACTCAAATAGATATTCGTGACTCAACTTGTGATGCTATTTAATTTAGATTTTTATCTTTTCATTTCTTTAGACTTTTCAAACGACACTTCAATATTCTTATTTCTTTTTATTGATTAGTAAGTTAGAATCTACAATCTCTGTGGGATCGACCCTTGCTTGCCACTACGCTTCTCCAAACGATTCGTACACTTGCGAGGTTTTTTTAATTTGTGTCTAGTTTAGATCATCTAGATTGCACAACAATACACTTTCTTTACTTTCTCATTCTCATCTTATAATATACCTTATTTTACTCTTCATTCTCAACTCATAACACACTTGCTTTAATTTCTCATTCTCATTTCATATAACAATGTACTTTACTTTAATATCCATTTACCAGTGCCCACATAATCATCAAACTGATCGCTGCCTACCAAGAGTCTTACGCGTCACTGCCCACCAAGGGTTATACGCAAACACCGCACCCCAAGCCGATAACTTGGGTATTAGAAGGTTTAGCCCAAACCCCAGTGATTTTGTAGGTACTGATAAAAAAATATTTACTTTTATATTCATTTTCATCTCATCATATCTCAATATATATATTATCACATATCCGACATATACCACATTATTTATCTTATCATTGTATCACATATTATCTTGTCATATTATCACATGTCCTGAATACACCATGTTATGTATCTTGTCAAATTATCGTATATCATGCATACACCGTGTTATTCACTCTCATCATATTATCGTATAAAATTTCAATTAATCACATGCATATCATACATATTCCAAGTCATTAATATCATACCTATGATTACACAACTCCATAAATTTACACGCCTTTAATATCATGCATATAAATGCACACTTCCCACCACATGGTTATATAACTATATTTATACCTCATATGTATAAGCATAACTTTAACCATATAGTATTTTCAATATGTATATATACTAGGTTTGCCCGTTGACACGTGCCTACGACATGTTTTCGGAACGGTCCACCTGGTTTGATTATATAAAATAGTTCTAGAGGTCCAGCAAATTAATTGAAGTAGCAAACATATTATATGAGGAAGCAATATATCTACCTTTAAGCTCAACCATCGCCTTCTTGATGATTAGCTTGACTTACCTGGAATGCATATAGTTTGTTAAAAACACTGCATTGAGGTTTTTTTAACTTCAGCATCAGTTTTAGATACTTGTAATAGTTAAACAAGGACATTATCATATAGGTTTTATAGAGCTTACTATAATCCCATAACCGCTATGAGCATGTCTAAATACAATGGTAATGCAAGTGCAGGTGTGAAGGTATCTACAATACCAATAATCTAAATATTTGTTTGTCTGAGACTCAGTTTGCAATTGAAATACCTCTTATTATTATTTCAACCATAATATAATACATTAAGTTCTCAAAACTCTAATCTATGCTAATCATTTTTTTATCTCCACTTTGTCTTCCCATTGCACCTTTATAAAAAAAATCAAAATGGATAAATAACAAATTTACTTTAGCTGTCTTTCTTGAGTGGAGAGTTTTCACCCTCACTGGTAAACTCCAGTCATCCCAATCCTATATATCCAAACATACACTAAAAATTCTTATATGTTATGTTATCCATCGTTTCTAATAACCAGTGAAGGGAACACATCACGATAGTATATTCTCTTGTAGTAAAAAAATTAATGTTGCATATTTGTGAAGTTATTTTAGGTTGCTGATCAGCTTACCTGCCCTGCTATGGTTTGGAAGCTCAAATTTAGGCCACCAAATAATCAATCTCTCACTTGCGTACACCTTAAATCAAAACCAATAAAAAACTCATCAAATAAATCACCAAATTAAAAATTTTTAAACCCAAAAATAAAACAATCATACCACTCTGAACTTAGATTCTTTGCACACAAAATTCGAGTCAGCAAAAAACTGAGTAATCCTCTGCACACATAAAGTTAAAAATTAGAATGAGAATTCGGTTAATGAGATGAAATTAGAGTCGTCACATCACATATAGAGGCTCTCGAATCGATTGAGGGGAGTTACCGATACGAAGTCACTTGATATTCACGCTCGATTTGGTGGAGGGGAGTCGTAGATACAGAATCAACAGCCTATCAGATATTGGCGACGATCTCTTGATTGGGGTTCGATACTGGATTTGGATTTGGATTTGCATTGAGATTTTCAAAATTTCAAAATTTTTAAATTTTTTAAATTTTTTAAATTTTTAAAACTTTTTAAATTTTTTAAATTTTATAATTTTTTAAATTTTATAATTTTTTAAATTTTATAATTTTTTACATTTTTAAAATTTTAATTTTTTATAATGTTTTATAAGTTTTTGAATTCTTTAAATTGTTTTTAAAGTTTTGAAATTTTTAATTTTTTTAGTTTTAAGTTTTTTTTTTTCAATTTTTAATTATTAAAATTTTTTAATTTCTTAATTTTTTGAATAGGAGAGAGAGAGAGAGTGAGAGAGAGAGAGAGAGGGAGAGAGAATTAAATACATAAAGGAGTTGTTTTGGGTGGGGGGATTTGAATTTGAGTTTTGCGGGGTGGGGTGGGGGGGGGGAACTTTTGGGAGGTTAGATCTGGACCATTGATTTTATTACTATTGAAGGAGAGCCACTTGATAGTTTATGTTTGTGTTATATATATATATATATATATATATATATCCCGTAGTATATTCATATCTTTCGTAATATAAATAGTCTCCATAGTGCCATTAATACTAAAATTACCAAGATCCACTATTTTATTTTAACATTATTATTGTCACATAAACATATATTCCTTCAGTTCACAAATACACAATTATATTTTTCTTCTTTCAGTGCCCACACAACTGACCTCCTCGTACAACACAGTGATCTCTGTGACTCTCCATGTACATTTCAATCCTGCTAGCGCACCATTTCACCCAGATTTAGGTGTCCTAAATCTATCATTTGTGGTCTGGATTGAAAGTACGGTTCCGCGCATGTCCAACCAATAAAAAGCTAGTAAAAAACAAGTATAATACGCGGATTGCTGCCACATAGGTTTTACGCATCCGAGTCTACGTCTTCCTCCTGGCCCTATACCAGCGAGGGAAACCCCTCCCAGGTCCATCCTGGGGTATCTTCTCTCCCAGGTCCGACCTGGGGATTTTGCTCTCATCCCAACTGAAATTTGGGGTATCTATAACTCCAGTTCCTGGGTATATCCTGTGCCTTTGGGTTCTAGCCCAAACTCCTGGAAGATTGTGTGGCACTGAAATATATAATTATCTCCTTTATAACATAAATGTATATAACTCCATTAATATCATGTAATCTCCTTTATATTCACCATAGTATAAAATCAGATTTTCCATCCAATACATATTCTCACAAACATCATATAAATACTTAACTCTTTTTTTTAACACCAATAACTCCATATATATTTTCTTTATACTCGTTTATTATACGCTTACTTTATTTTACTCCTTTACATTTCTGTATATAAGTATATCTCCTTTATTTAATCCCATCATATTATCACATATCATCTCATCATTTTATCACAATATATATTGTCACATAACCGACATACACCATGTTATTTATCTTACATTTTATCACATATTATGCATACACCATGTTTTTTTTATCTTGTCACGTTAGTCATGTCATCACATACCATACATACACATACATATATCAATATCAATATAGCTCCCAAAATCTAAATATTATAACCCCGTATCATATATATATATATATATATATATATATATATATATACATACAAACATCAACACACTCCCATACAGTTATACCAATTACTTACACCCCATAATTTACTCCGTATCATACTTATGAATTTCTATACTCGATACATTTTACGCATCACACATAGCAAACCATAATTAAAAAAATTTCATAACACCTGATGTGCATAAAATTAAAGAAATCATACTCACCTGAGAAAACGTGAAGACCGGTTGTGCAAGTTCTTTGCTATTTCACCCAAACTCGCTTCTTCTTCCTATTAGCATGTTTTAACACTGATTTAAGTTTCAAGATATTCAAATCACTCATAAATAACAATTAAAATTATTGTAATCTCTCACATACATTTCATCGAACGCCTGGTGTGCATTACACGTATGCACACCCTCACAATTCTATTAACCAGGTTTTAAGCCCATAAATTTCTCCAAAATTAATCTAAATTGTTTCTTATAATTTACAACAATTTCTACTGCTAATCTCTTATAAATCTAAGGCAAAAATACTTTTAATTTCTAACCCAAAACCCTAACTCGTTTTATATTTACTCCTACCATATCAAATGACGAATTTATCACTTCTAACACAAAGATAATCTCCTAATCTCCCTACTAACTAATTCTCTTGCCAAAATTGACAACATACAACCCTATACAATTTAATGAAATCGTTTCTCACCTTCCAAGAAGTCAATTCAAGAAACCGACGTCGGGACATTGAAGAGCACTCTCCAAATAGATAAAACCCTATAAAAATTTTGTAAAATGGCTAGGTATTTGCAGGATTAAAATCCGAAAATAAAAAGAAGAAGGTGGGGTTTCGGTTTCGGTTTCGGTCGGCAGAAGAGAAGAAAGAGAAAAAAAGAAGGGTATAGGATAGAGAAGGAGGGTGGGTAGGGAGATTTTAAAAAATGGTAAATTTATTATTTAGCCCTAAAGGGCTCACTTATTATTTATATACCCTAATAGTACTATTCTTCGTAATAAAATTTAATAAAACTCACTCCACCGGATAAATAAATAAATAAATGAATATATATAAAATAAAATTTCATATTTATGCATAATAATAACAATAATAGTATCTGATAACAATAAACGAATTATAAATGACTATTTTAAAATTATAAAATAAGAGGGTGTTACACCCAGGATTGCTGTTGTTGGCTTTCGACTTGGAGCCTTGCGGGTCGGGGGGTGTGAGTGGTGCTGTGTGTTAGGGTTTGAGAACCCTAGTGTACATATAGATGAGTATATGTAGGCTTTTAAGTCTAGTATTTGGATGAAGTTTAATTGATTTTTTGATCAAGTTTCGAATGTGCAAGTTTCAGATTTTGTTGAAATCTAGTTTCATATTTTAATGTATTCAAGTAATAAATTTGAAGGTGCAAATCTATATTTTTGTAGATAAAATTCTTAGTTTTGAGGAGATATAGTTTTCAGTTTTGAAAGACGAAAACTCGAATTCTAAAAGGTTATTTTTCGGTTTCTAAAGAGCTGATATTTCATATTTTTAGAACTAAAGAATTTCAGATTTTAGGGATGAGATCCCAGACAATAAAGATATTGTTTCAGTTTAAGTTAATTGAATTAAAGTTAAATTTATTGAGTTTTATGTATGGATGGAAAGTGAGATTTAAAAGTAAAAGGATTTCGTGGATCATATTTTGTTTCCATATAAGAAGTAGTTTTTTTGCAGTAAGGGTTTATTAAAAGAAATATGAATAATGAAGAGATTTGTGGATGTACAAATATTTATTATGGAATAAGTATTTCTTGTTTGAGAGTTTGATTCACAGCCGTGGTGTTGTGGGAAAAGTATTGTTTTTCAGAAAAGATTATATAAAAAAGTATTTTGAATATTGAACCAAGTGGGGTTTTTGATTGCGATTAGGGTTATTGTGAGAGCCATGGATGGACGCTCGAGGCGTTGAGTTGGGAGCACTAGATACTGAGCGAACCCAAGAGTACCAGTAGTGGATATTTTGATTGTGGGGAAATTAGCCTGCGGGGCTAATGTTCCGGGTATGACAAGTGAAGTCCGGTTGGGTAGAGCTAGTTCTAGGTGGCTCAGGTTGTCATTAGTACAAATCTAAGGACAAGCACTAGATTGTGAGTTGTGACAAAACTTGGGCAATGTAAGTATGGGTCTGTTTTCAGTCAGGTGGATGTATTATGGGACTGTGTATTTATTGTGTCTCTCTAGTATGTTTGCGCGTTGAAGGTCGGCAAGCCTATTCGCGAATTGTACGATGCGCATTATAGGTCGGCAGGCCTATTCGTGGATTGTATGGCACAGAGATGATTCTCCAGAGTTAGAGTGTTGCTTGCGGAATGCTTGCGTATTTACACTTGTATAGCTTAGTGGGATGGGTACCGGGCCCGAGGTCTATTCACGAAGTGTCTAATCTTGTCTATGTCACTAATGTAGTTTTTTCATAGTGAGGGATTGAACCGTGTAATGTGGTGAACGCTAAGGGCTTGCCCTCGAACCTATGTAGTATGAGATGCATAGAATCTGGACAAGTATGCATTAGTGTGCATGGTATGCATTCTGTTTTCTTGGATATTGTTTTATGCATTTTCCTTTGTTTTGACACATACTTATTTATTTAGTGTAGTTTCACTTGTTGATTTTATGAATCTTTTATCATTGTTTTATTTTATGTTGTGGGACAACTTTTTGATTGTGAGTCTTTGGTGGATTACTATTATTATAGTATTGCGTCAGTTGCATTCAACTGACATGTCCACTATTCTGGCTAGTTTTGCAGGATTTACGAGTAAGTGGCTTGGGCAAGGTTAAAGCTTGGAACTTGAGATGACTGGAGTTTAAATGTTGAGATGTGTTATACTAAATGTGTTTAATTTTCCGTTGTACATTGTAACAACGAACTGTTGTAAAGAAAAGTTGTATTTTTTTCTTCTATATTTTATATTGTGTTTGGATTACATTGATGTAAAGATTCTGGCATTGTGTCTCTTATTTCTATTATTGAAATTCAGGGGCGCTACAAGCCCATTCACGAAGCGAGCTCATACTCCTGGTTAGAAAGAGAATCGAACTGGATTTGATAAACGGACCCAAGGGGCTCATTGGTTTTGCGAACCGAAGGGATCAGAGGAATTTCGAGATTCCTAATCTGCGCATCTAAAGAAGGCTTGGAAGAGGAAGATAAATTCCCTTCTTTCTAAGCTCTAGCCCATATTAGGGGAGATGGATACTTCTTCTTGGAGTATCTCCGTTTAGAGAATTATAGAGGTAAAGGAGAAGACTTTAAAGAGGTAGAAGATGGACATAGACCAGGGCAATCCCCATTACAGGTAGTAACTTCGGATGAAACTTCAGCATCATCTATTAATTTAGATCGATGAATGGGAACTGAAGAATCCATCTGAGAAGAAGAAATATCCAAAGGACAAGAGAAAAGGTGTCCTAGCGAGGCATGAACGAGAATACGAGAGGAGGGAGATGAGTTAATAGTGTTAATATAAAAATAATGTGAACTAATATGTTATAACATAGAAATGGGGTTACCTAGAAAAACATAAGAGAAAACCACATCATCGAGGTACAACGAATAAAATGAATAGTAATAAGGAGGGGAAAAATGAAAGTACCTTACACCTTGAAGACGGTTCAGAGAGCTCTTTCTCCTCATCATAAAGTAGGCTGTCAGACTCAATCCAAGCAACTACTGCTTGCTTATAAGAATCTATTAACCAGTTGGGATTGGAGATAGCCATAGCCTGCTTAAGAGCCGAAGATGCTTGTATCGAAGATACAATTTATCCCAATCCGAAGAGTAGTAAGGGTTAACATTCCAAACAGGTCAAGAGTTAACATCCGATGAGGAAGAATGGATAGGTTGTACAAATGCAAAGGAGGTGTGCAACAATTTAGATGGAGTAGCACTTAGTAAGGGCTGGGAGGATGGGACAGTAGGAGCAGCAACCAAGAAAGAGGATGGTAGAAGAGAATGTTTAGGGGGAGCCTGGGATGCGATAGCCAGATTAATGTAGACCCAATCCTGAGAGTAGAGGGGTGCTTGGCAGAGAAAGAGATTGACTTAGATGAAGAGCCTTCAGTAAAAGGGCCCGATACTCTAAGGGGATCCACATCATGAGAAGGATGAGCAGAAAAAGCCAGATCAGCAGGCACATCAGAAATAGTTTCATGGTGGGAAACAGAGATCGAAAACGAAGCATATTCAATGCGAAGGGTGTATGCTGACATTTTATCAACAAGTGTGGTACCTAGAAATTCGTCTTCAACCTGAAGGCAAACAGAGGCTACTAGTGTGGTAGACGACGTACAAGTGAGGTCACCAATGCATTTGGTCATATCTGCCACCAAACGAGGGGAATCACAGTAAGGGGGAAGGCTAATAATCAAGTCTTTAGTAGGTTGCAGTTGAACGCATGAAGAGGCGACCCCAAATAAGTCCATTTCCGAATCGAAAGGTTAATAAAGTTAATAGTGAATGATTTTTTTAACAACTAAATCCAGTAAAATATTGGATGATGGGCATTTGATGACAATGTCACCATTCGAACAAGCATTCACTGCCCAAGTCCAGTCAGAAAAATTGAAACTATTGCAGGGAAAGGAGTCTAAAGTATTGTTGGGTATAGAACCACCAACCAGAGAAACCGCACCAAAGACTTCCAAGTTTTCTTTTTTGGCAATCAAATCCAGTGTGAGATCGCAACAAACAACTAGACAAGAAGATGGAGGGGGTGCGGTAGAAGAAACATACAACATCTGGGAAGATGAAGGAGTGGGAAGAAGAGCAGAGGGTTCAGACAGCCTAGCTTTCTTGGGTTTCTTGGCTTGAATCTCCAAGAGTTTAGATCTAAGAGAGGGGAAATTGAGCTCTGCAACATCTAGTCCGAAATATGAGCACTCATAGGAAGGCCAAGAAGATGTTGGAGAGAGAAGCATATGTTTCTAGAGTGACCCAATTTATCACAGAATAGGTATTTCATTTTATTTTTACAAAACACTTTGAGATGGCCAGGTTGGAAACAACAAAAATAATGAAGGCGAGAGGGAAAGTTGGGAGAAGAATGTGAGGGAGTAAGAGAAGAAGAAGAGAAGGTGCGGGAGATTCCGCCAATAAGGGTCAGCAGAAGATTCTCTAAAGCGGGCCAAGAAGGTGGAATGGGCCTGCTTTTTTTTATAAAAAAATTTCTTTTCACCACTTTGACCCACACGGCCCACCAAAAAATAGAAAGGGGATAATAGGGAAGATAAGGAAAATAACTCAGTCAAACAATGAACCGATACTGTTGTGATCAGAGGGAAGTAGGCTTGAAAACAATTCCAACATCACCAACAAAAACCAATGAGAGACCACAACAAGAAGATCGAAGCACAGAAGCAATAAGAGTAAAATGAGAATATAAAGCACCAGAAACAATGCTCAGTAATAGCATTAGTATAACCGAGAAATACCGAACTCAAACCCAAAAAAGATTCGAGCAAAAAATCAAACAATACTAGGATAATAAGAAATACCCAAGATGGAGACTTACTGACCACAAGGGAAAAAAGATTCGGCTGGGGGGGTTTGCGAGCAACAGGAGCGATGAAAAAAAACCACAGAACAGAGCCAATGAAGGAGAACACGCACACCAAACTCCCCCAGTGAAACAGGTGACATATCTCTAAAATGCAGAACCAGATCTAGAACCAAATGGTGACAAAGGGAGGGGTAGGTATGTAGATGGAGTAGATCTGGGGATCTAGGAGCGAGAAGAGGGGGAGAAACCACAAAGCAAAGACAAGATGTAATGCTACGGGGAAAGAGAGAGAAAAGGAAGAAATAGGTGAAGAAAATGGAGCAGAGTAGGAGAAGGGAGGCGAAGGAAAGAGATTTCTTATGTAAATCTTTGTGTACTAAATAATATATAAAATAGCGCCCTATGAAGCTCGAAATATCTCGTTATGTAATCTATATCTATCCTTCCGCTACGGAACTCATGTCCATACCCATTTCTACATAGTTCTGCGAAATTTTATGTAGCGTACGTTATTTGCGCATCGTAGATTAAATTAAATAGCATGCACTATAAACTTGTCATTTCTTTAACTGAAAAAAGAAAAAAAAACATGAGTTATAAACACAAGTGAAAAAGCCCTTCGTCTTTTTCCTCCTTTATGAATGTTTTCTAAAGACTAAGACACCTAATCAATGTGAGTATTTTAATTTCTTCAAGTAGTGGCGAAGACTCTTGTCTCCATTACCAGCAAATTTCTCAGTATTGATTTTCTATTTTTATTTTTATTTTAATCCAGCTAGCAACCCAACCATTATGGATTCTTTTATTTTCTTTCTCCTTTTCTGGTTCTTCATACTTTCTCTTTGTAGTCAATCATTGATAATTTCAATTAATTAGTTTTAAGTTTTTGGATTTGAAGTTTGACTTAGGGATATTAGATTAGAGTTATAAAAGCTAATCTACTTCATTCACTTAGTACTTCCATTTTATATTCACTTCTATGTGTGTTTTTAGACTTGTAACTTTAAGTCTTGGTTTTTTAACATTGAAGTTTTATTTTGATGAATATTTAGCATGTTTTAGCTTTCAAATTTATTTCTTTTAATTTAGGGATAATTTAACAAATGGCCCCATTTAAAATCTAGAAACTAGCATATACCCCCACTATATATAAAAAAAAACTAAGAAATACCCCCAATTTGTACAGAACCGTTAAAATATCTGTTAAGTGAACTCATGTGTGTCATATGTGATATGTAAAATGACCTAAATACCCACGTTAAAATGTATTTTAGCAATTGCCCCAATCAGAATGTAGAAACTAGCATATACTCCCACTATTTAAAAAAAAAGATATTTGAGATATTTTAGCAAATGCCCTCATTCAAAATACGGAAACTAGCATATACCTCCACTATTTCAGTGTTAGGTGTTGTAAAAAATGTGAGTGTTATGTGTTGTTACTTAGTTTGAACAACTTTCTTCATGTACTGATGATAACAATGTAATGGAAAAATATTCTATGTCAGATTTTGAACCAAAACAAACACAAAAATCATCATCTATTACAACAGATTATTGTGCATCATCACTAGATTGTGTACCATTATCTATTATAACAGATTGTGTTGTCTCATGCTCCAGTCTAGAACGTGATCCATCGTTTCCATCATCTTCATTCACAATTGGTTCAATAGTAACTTGTGTATTACCTATAAGCAGAACTTCGTCGTTTATAAATAATTCGACATGATTTAATATTCGGAAATCAACAAAAATCTGGCAAATTCAGAACAAAATTCGACAAAAGCTTAGAAAGAAACAAATAAAAAATTTAATGCATCTAAGTAGTTAGTACTCATTACCTATGTAAAAATATATATAAATCCATAAACATTTCTTGTATAATTCGCTAAATTCGTGAATTATTCGGGAAACATTAGTTTAATTTGTGATTTTCGTGAATAATTAGCGAAACTGTGGGAATTAAATGCAAACCTGCAAATAATTTATGAAGCTATTCGACAAACCTGCATTTTGAATGAGGGCATTTGCTAAAATATCTCAAATATCTTTTTTTAAATAGTGAAGGTATATGCTAGTTTCCACATTCTGAATGAGAGCATTTGCTAAAATATATTTTATCATGGGTATTTAGGTTATTTTACATATCACTGTGATGCATGTGAGTTCACTTAACGGGGATTTTAACGGTTCCGTTTAAACTGGGGGTATTTCTTAGTTTTTGAAAATAGTAGGAATATATGCTAGTTTCTATAATTTGAATGGATGTATTTTTTAAATTATTTCTTTAATTTAAGGTAATTATTTAGAATTTTAAATTTTTTGATAATTAATTTTAATTTTTAAATTAAAAATAATAAATCTTTTATGTTATTGGTAGTTTGAGCGCTACATCATATGCCATCGCTATTTTCAATATTGATATTAAAGTTCAATAGCAGCTCACAAGAATATCGTTATAAAACTCTTAACTCTCCTCACAGTATAACTTGGGTGATTAGTTTTACATAATTCTCCATTAGAGCATCTACAGTCGTTTTCTATATATGCAAAAATTGGAAAAAAGCGTCTGTAGTCGTTTGCTAAATACCATTTTTTGGGTTTTCTATCTACAATAGCCGTCTATATTTGGCAGCAGATTTGGCAATATGCATATTATAGATTTCGGAAGATGATTTACTGTCTGTGTGTCGATCGGCATATGATATACCGTCTGAGAGGAACTTTTTAATTGCAAAATATAGAGACGGCTATGATCTGCCGTTTGAATAATATTAAAAAAAAATCGAAAAATGATCTTCCGTCTCTCGAAGAGAGAGAAAAGATGGCAGGTGACCAAAACTGTTGGACGGCACATCATGTGCCGTCCTTCACTTTTTTGAATATTTTTTTTAAAATTACGGGCCGTCCTTCACAAAAATTTTATAAAAAAAACGCAAATCTTCAAACGGTAGAGATCTTCCGTTTCATCCCAAACAAGCCATTTTTTGAGTTTGACGACTGCAACGCTACGCCTAATTGCTATTTCTATATTTTCCATATACTCATTTTTTAAACAAAACGACTGCCGATGCTCTTAAAGCCAGGTATGCAATATGTACTTATGGAGAAGCAAACCTAGTACTCCATAGGAGTAGTTTTTAATTGCGATAGATCACATGTGATATGATAGAGTATTATATCTGAAAGTATTTACAGTTGGACAATGTTTAGTACATTACATGTACGCAAGTATCTCTAATATTATAATGGGAGAAGGCCTTAGTGACATTTGTCAATCTACCAACATTTGTAAATCTACCAACATGTGCAACGCATGTACATAACTAATATAAAGAAAGTTTCAAGTTCGAATCCTTCCCTACATAATTTTTTTTAATATAAAAATTATTAAAACGTGCATCGCGCGTGTAAATTACTAGTATCTAATAATGACAATAGTTCATATCATAATCATACATTGAGTAACAACTAAACTGTACGACAAATAGCCTGACAATGGAACAGCTAATATGTGTGTTGCTTTTTTTTTTTAATTTGTGTGTGGGTGGGTTGGGGGGGGGGGGGGGCGGGGGGGCTAGAGGAAGTTGTTGGTTTATTTGGTCCAATAATTCCATCCTCACTTCACGGTAGATCAAGAACCTAGTTGCGACAAACTTGATTTGGGCCTAATAAAACAGTATTACCCACCAACAGTGTGGACCCAATAAACTTGATCTTGCAGCCATTAAACATGGCTGCAAGATCTGGTCTCGAGAAAGGCATTCCAATACCAACTTCCTTAAAAGTTTTCTCTTTGCTTCCATTGAAGCTTTTGATATTTTGGAAGAGCAAGGTCCATTGTCTGTGTCTGCTCGCGATGAGCGCCAAGATTGCAAGCGAGAGTATGCCGACATCCTCCTTCAGGACCATACAAAATGGGCTCAAAGAGCCAAAGTCAAATGGCTGAAGGAAGGTGACGGCAACACCGCTTTTTTCCACAATTTTGCGTCTCACAGGAAGCGTTGTAATCGCATCTCGTTGATCCATGACAACGGGGTGGACCTCCACTCTGTATCAGATATTCACCGCGCTTTCTTTCTATAAAAATCTTATCGATTCTCCTAAAACGCGTCTGATTTCCCTTGATTGGCATCAACTCTATGGCTCCCAGTCCTTTGATCTGTCCTCTCTCGAGGCTCCTTTCTCCATGGAAGAGATCAAATCTGTTGTCTTCACTTTAAAAAGTGACTCGGCGCCGGGACCGGACGGCTTCCCGGCCTTTTTCTTTCAAAAGTTCTGGACCTGGCTTAAGGTCGACCTGTTTAACCTGTTTAAGGACCTGCATCAAGGTTCCTTCTCCTTTGACCGTATTAACTATGCGCACATTGTTCTCATCCCCAAAATGGTGGGAGCGCATGTGTTAGCGGACTTTAGACCCATTAGCTTGATCAACACTACCTTCAAAATCATCATGAAAGTTCTAGCCTACTAGATTAAGTGCGATCATCTCGCCCCTCATTGACCCGGCGCAATCAGGTTTTATCAAAAACCGTTTTATCCTCGATAGCATTGCGTCTGCTCAAGAGATTATCTCCCTCTGCCACCATTCTAAATCTGAAGGCATCCTTCTCAAACTGGATTTTCAAAAAGCTTACGATAATGTGAGTTGAGATTTTCTTTTCGATATCCTCCTTCATCGGGGCTTCGGCCCTAAATGGATTACGTGGATCAAATCCAGCCTTTTCGCCGGTACCTCCTCTATTCTTATCAACGGCTCTGAGGGCCACAAGTTTAAGATCAAATGTGGTCTTCGCCAAGGGGATCCCATCTCCTCCCTTCTGTTCTCCCTGGTTGCGGACATTTTCAGCAGGTTACTTCGCAATGCGCGTGAAGCTCAGGTCATTGATGGCCTTGGGCGCTCTCAACACTTCGATGGCATTCTTAATCTGCAATACGCTGATGACACTATTATTTTCACTAAAGCAAATCGCTCATCTTTGCGTAACCTTAAGCTACTGCTTTATTGTTTCGAGATGGCTTCGGGCCTCTCCATCAATTTTCAAAAGTCCTCCGTGCTTTGGCTGGGTGTTGATCCCAGCCGTCAGACCGAGGTCTCCTAATTTTTTAACTGCCATATTGCTTCTTTCCCCATCACTTACTTGGGTATTCCACTGAGATGGGGCAAGTTGCTCAGATCTGACTGGTTCCCTCTCATTGATAAAATTGAAGCCAGACTCAATGTTTGGTCCGGTAAATTACTCTCCCGAGGAGGTAGATTAGTCCTTCTTAACTCTGTTCTCTCTGCTATCCCTCTCTGCATGATGTCTTTCTATTATGTCCCCTCTTGGGTCCTCAAGAGATTAGACCAAATCAGAAGCAATTTCTTCTGGTCTGGTTCCCCCAGTTTTAAACAAGGTTCTCATCTCTGCAACTGGAATCTAATCTGTTCCTCTAAGTCTAGCAGGTGGCTTAGGAGTCCTTAACCTTCGGAACCATAATATCGCCCTGTTAGGCAAATGGCTCTAGAGATTCCATAAGCTTGATCACCTTCCTTGGGTTCAGTGTATCAAAGGGTATTATTTCAATTCTAATCCCTGGTGGACCTTCCCTTCCTCCACCCATTGTTTAGCTTCCCCGTTCTGAAAAGGAGTTTGGAAGGCCGCTTCAGCCTTCCAATGCGGTATTTACCGCATCTGCGCTGACGGTTCCAGAACCAAATTCTGGATCGATCTTTGGATAGGCAACACTAAACTTTCATCGGCCTATCCTCATCTCTTTTGTCTGGCTTCTTCCCCGGACGCCTCAGTGGCTGAATCTTTTTCCATGATTAACTCCATCAGGCATTGGATCATCCCTTCGCGGTTGAACTGCCTCCCCCCTTAGTTTTCGAGCTGTACGAGCTTATTTCTTCTCTAAATCTATTCGAATGGCAACCTAATGAAGATGTCGCTTGGCGTTGGGGCTCGTCCGGGACCTTCTCTGTTAAATCTTTTTATAGCTTTCTTAATTTTCGTGGGATTAAATCCCCCTCCGCTACTTTCATCTGGAGCTCCTGCGCTCCCCTCAAGGTTAAGATTAATTCTTGGCTTGCTTTAAACAACAAATTGCTCACGGTCGAGGTTCTTAACAAAAGGAATCTAGCATGGGGTCAACTCTGTCCTTTGTGCTCGGAAGAATCGGAAGATGGTAATCACCTTTTTGTGTGTTGTTCCTTCATCTCTCCTCTTTGGAAGATTTCTCTCTGGCTTGGGAAAATCCTGCCTTGCCAACCAATCTTGTCTCTTGTTGGTCTTCCCCATTATCGCATCCTAGATTTCGCTTAGGGTAGAACCTTTTGGTTCACAATATTATTTGGATTGTGTGGTTGGAAAGAAACCGTAGGCTCTTCTTGCATAGCGCCTCCTCTATATCTCTTATGATTGAAGAGTTTTTATTTCTGTTTAAATTTTGGTCTTCGAAAGTTAAGCTCGAAGACAGAGATTCCTTTTATTGTTCCCGTTTAAATGATTCTTTTCGTTGTCTTTCCAGTCTTAACGCTTTATGATCCTCTGTTTTTGGATGGATGCTTATTTCAATTATTTTCGCAGGCTTAATATGGGGGCAGGCTTCCCTCTTCTCTGGTGCCTCTTGTTCCTTTTTGGCACTGGATCTTTTGGTTTTACTATGCTCTGCGGAGCCTTTTTGCACAGGTTCTTAGCCTAATTATGCTCGGCCTCTCGGTGTTGGCTCTTTTGGGCTCTGTATGTTTTAGCCGGCTTTGTTTCGAAACTGGTCTTGGGTGTCTCTTGTTGCGGTCTTCGGACCCTTTGGTTTTGGTTTTTTTGAGGCCCTACTTTTCTGCTGCCCTTATGCCTGTTTGTGCTCCTTGGTCTGTTCTGGTTGTATAGCTTCAATTATCTATGGTTGTTGTTTCATCTTTCATGTTTTCGCCTGCCATTAGTAGCTCTTTTTGTTTCGATGGCTGTTATATGTGTTTGTTTGCTGGTGATTGTTTGCTGCTTAGCTCTCTTTGTTTTCTGCCTTTATATTTGCGCTTGGAGCTCGAGTGCCCCGATCGGTTTCTTTGGCTATTGTGATAGTTTATTTGTTGAGTGGGGCGGCCTTGCTGTGTGATTATAGCTGGTTTGGTTATTGCTGTTCTTAGCTGGTTTCGTTGCTGGCTGTGTGTTTCGCTTCTGGTTTGGTTTTTTTGCTGTTTGCGCGCCTGGTGCACTGCACCGGCTCGTCGCTCGGCACTCCCCTCTCCCCGCTGCGGGGATTTTTTCTCCTTTGGGGGGCCCGAGTGACAAGCCTGGCCAGTTTAGTTTGTGCCAAGCGGCTTCTCTCGCTGTTTGCGGCAACCGCACGCTGTGGATGCTGGGGGCGTTATCATTGGGTTTCTTTTGTGCCGGCCTTCTCCTTATGTAACACCCTGCAAAATTTAAAAGACAATTTTGCCCTCGGGTGTTACGCACGTGCATTTTGTATTGTTATTGATTATATCCATAACGAATTTCATATGTATTTTTGAATTCCAATTATTTATGCAATCTCGTATTCTTAAAATTCCATTTGAGACAACTCAAATGCAAAATTTCAATCCTTGAGTTTTACGTGCTTTTACGTATTATCGATGCACGTGTCGATTTCGGGTATTCCACCGTTACGTGCAAAGTTTTTCGATGAGTTTCAATTATTTATTTTTATAAACATGTTTAAATTCATTTTTGTAAACGGAATTCAATTTTGTCTATTTTAATTAAAATAACTTTTTCTACGTGTAATACACGTGTTTTTTGTACATTTGAGTACATTATCATATATGTATATTAAATATATTCTTATGTTGCATTCCGATTAATTATAAATATTTTTCAGGTTGATAAAGTCAATTTTTGTATTTTGAGATTTTACGGGCGACGCACGTGTTTTGGTGCACGTGTTTTAAGCGTATTATTCTTACAAAATAAATTTCATGAAATTATTTGTGTCTATTTTTATTGTGCATGAAAAGTATAATTTCTAAGTTAATTTTATATATTTATTACATATATAAATAAATTTTTTTAAATAAATAAATTATTTTGTACACAAAGCATGTGCACATGCACACGTGCGATGTGCACACAATTTTGGGGACCAGGATGTTTTAGAGAGGAGGGAAAAATCTGAACTTTTGATTTTGAATGTGGGAGGGAAAGCAAGTTACAAGTTTAAAATAATGGGGTTAGTGGTGTTCATGTGGGAGGTGGTTATCCTAACTACCTATTAGTTAATCTATAAATATATCCCCTTAGTCTCTCATTCTCTCATCTCTTCTCCTCCCTCTTTCCTGCCAATTCTGAAACCAAAAGCAACAAATCCCTCATTGCATTTTGTTTATCCACCATACAATTCAATGTGTGCATATATATATATATATATATATATATATATATATATATATATGTGTGTGTGTGTGTGTGTGTGTGTGTGTGTGTGTGTAAACATGTGATGTGTATATATAGTATGTACATATTTGAAGATGCAAATGAAGTGGTTTTTCTTTCTTGGATGCTGCCGAAATTGGAGCTGGAGTGTGGGGCTAGCTTTGGTGCACGGATTTCGTGGAGGTTGCAATTGGAGTTTTCTTTAGGAGCTCCTAATTCTAGGAGTTCATTTGAGTACATTTCTTCAACTTTAGGTGGGTGTTTCTTAAATGCTTTCTAATTTAGGAGGAATTTGCATGATAGATGATATACAATTTATATGTTGAATTTGAATTGGTATGATGAGATTACATGCTAGTTATTGTAGATTGATTGCTAAATTCTAATCATTGTGATAGTTGTGAATTGTTAAATTTATGGTCCAAATGTGTTATGATGATTGTTAGAATATTTGCATGCAAGAATATGTGCCATTCGGCAAGTTTTAATTGTATGATGCATGGTTGAAATAGTAATTGAAATAATGCAAATGTGTATAAAAGAATTGTTTGTTGTTAATATGACAAAGAAGTGCGGTTCCAACCTCAAAATATCTATTTTGTGAGCATAGAGATTTTATAAAGTGATTTTGATAAAAGACAACAGTTTATTTGGAAAATCGATTGGATATATGTTTTGAGGCATTTTAAAGATTTCATTGAAAATTGAGAAACTTGTGAATTTGAGAACATATACGATATTGTTTTTAAAAGGAATACATTCTGGAAATGATTTATATTTTTTATATGGAAGTACAAATCAATTAAAAGGTTAAAAAATATATGCAAGCTGCAATTGGTGTAATTGACAGTCGACTGTCTATTTCCACAGTCGACTGGCAAGTATAAGAATTTGTTTTTCGTCGGCGGAACGGTCGACTATCTTCTTTCACAGTCGACTGAACCGAACTGATTGTTGTTTTTGATGTTTCAAAGTTTTGCAGAACAGCCGACTGTCTACGTTCACAGTCGACTGCTGCTGTCCTGAATTTTGGTGTTTGAGCTTTCAAAGTATTAGTGGAACAGCCGACTGGTTCCTTGTCAACAGTCGACTGAACCGACTGTGATGTTTTGATATTCGCAGAACAGTCGACTGATACTGCTACCATTCGACTGAACCGAACTGGTTTTTGTTCTTAAGTTTGGATTTGATTTTGACAAATAAAAGTTAATTAAGTTGGAATACGAGATTTTATGACTTTTAATACTTGAATGAGTTTATTTTGAAATGCACACAAGGATATGAAAGATGAAATTGACAAAGATATCGAATTGAATTGTTCTCATGTTATGAGATTATAAAAGAAATGTTTTGAGAAAGAGTTGTGAACAAAAGAAATGGAAATGTTATTTAAGATTGATTATGAAATATTGTTGATCTCTAGAAAGAGATAGTTGTTGGAATCTAGAGGCTAGGCGAGACCCTAGTGACCGGCAGTTTTATTTATGATTTTGAGAGCTAACCGTTGAGGGTTGAGCATCTCTTGAGAAGTAGCCAGGTAGGCTGACTGTCTCGGTTGTTTTTTATTTAAGTCCGGTAGGGTAAGCTAGCTCTAGGTTGTGATGATTTTCTTTTAAAACAAACATAGTGGAGATGTGATGAAAGTAAGAGAAAAACATGAGTATGAGGGCCATTGGATTGGCAGGTGTGAGAGTATTCACAGGCTGTCTTCACGATGCGTCGTGACATGACGTGGATACTACTCCAGGGTACCGTCCCGGTGGCGACGCTTGTGGGGTATTTGGTGACTGCGGGTGGTGTCATGTCCCATGACGAAGGCTGAATTTACCACAGGCTGTCTTCACGATGCGTCGTGACATGACGTGGGATTCCCCTCCAGGCTGTCTGGACATGAGCTCGTAAATCACAAAACATCTAGGATACTTATCGAAATTACAGAGAGATACATAGTGGAGATGTGATGAAAGCAAGAGAAAAACATGAGTATGAGGGCCATTGGATTGGCGGTGTGAGAGTATTCACAGGCTATCTTCACGATGCGTCGTGACATGACGTGGATACTGCTCCAGAGTACCGTTCCGGTGGCGACGTTTGTGGGGTGTTTGGTGACTGCGGGTGGTGTCATGTCCCATGACGGAGGCTGAATTGACCACAGGCTGTCTTCACGATGCGTCGTGACATGACGTAGGATTCCCCTCCAGGCTGTCTGGACATGAGCTCGTAGATCACAAAACATCTAAGATACTTACCGTAGTTACCGTAGTAGATTAAGTCATGGCGAGGGATTGAACCCTATAAAATGAAGTACGATTAAGGGCTTGCCCTCGGACCTATGTAGTATGGGATGCATAGAATCCGAACAAGTGTGCATTAGTGTCATGTAATATAAATATCTGCATTAAGGACTAAGTGCACTGCACAACACGACATCAACAGGATAGTCCCTTTGTAGCTTTGTTTGTGATCAAGTTTGTGTTTGCTAAAGTATTTAAGAATCGTTATACTGTTTCCGGCATAGAGAGGATGGCCGTGTATAATATTTCGTCAGTTGTATGCGACTGACGTGCCCACAGTCTTATATGCAGGATTTGGACTTACATGAAGATATAAAGATGATTGATGCTGTTGATTACTTAAATGTTAAAGTTGTAACAATTGTACATTTATTATTGTTGTATTTTATTGATTCCGCTGTGTATTGATGTAAAAAACTCTAATGTAATTATTGTTGAAATAAAAGTTTTAAATTCCTTGTAAAATTGTACGAATGAAGTGTAAAGATCCCGTGGAATCTCGAATTCAGTGTATTTTGGAATTCTGGGTGTTACACCTTAGGCCTGTTGGCGGCCCGTCACCGGTCCTGCTGCGCAGTGCCTGCTGCCGTGCTGGAGCCTAGAGTAGTCTATGGCCGGGAGTCTCCCATTGTTGTCCCGTCTTCTCGAGGATCGTTTGCTCCTTCTCCTTCGTCGCTATTTCGATGCTGGTCTGGGGTGTCTGTATCATGTCATCTGTAAATTTCGTTGTTTTCTTTCTTCCTTGTGTTTGTTTGGCGCGCCTTCCGGCATGTGTTTTACGGCTTGTAAAACTTTGTTATGTACAGTCGATTTTTATTTTAATATATTTTTTGATCTGGCTGGAGTCATCCGACTCTATCCGTTTACATCAAAACAGTGTGGACCCAGTTCATCAATTTCTATAAAATAAGGGACTCAACCCCACCATCCCTTCTCTTGCTTTTCACACATACAATGCGCGTATAATCATAACTAATGGTTAAATGGAAATAAATTGAATTCAGCATTATCGTCGTTATTTGTTTCTTCTATAATACGGATATAGCTCATAGTGAACTCCAGCCAATAATATAAAAAACTGATTTAGTATAACATATCTGACCTGAGATAGAAGTTATTTATGTGTCTTACAAATAATTGACACCATGGGATGGCAAGGTCAGATAGACCCATGACCTGCCTATGCCAACCCGGTCCGCAGTTAAGCGGTTTGGGTTCGAGTTGAACCTGCTTAGCCGTAGTCGTAATCCCTGTGGTAGCTTCCCTCTCTGTGGGGGTGACCCCTGTGGTTGAGTCCCTCTCTCAGTGGGTAACGGTGGACTGTGGGGGGGGTGGGGGGTTTACTTCCATGGTGGCCAGTAGGAGGACCCTTTCTATGGGTCCGTCCCCTGCACAGCCTCACTTCATGGCGATGATGAATATGGCCACCCCCCACTGGTCGTTGATGCGCACTACGGTGTGCACGCACCGGGGAGTACGGTTGTTTGAGCCTGTGGGCTTCCTCCTCCGGGGGGGACTTTTAAGTTGAAGGGGGGTGTGGGGGGGCTGTTGGGAGGGGAGAGTTGATGGGAGCAGAAGTCACGATAGGCTGAGGAGGTGACGACTGAAGAGGGGGTGGAGGGACAGCAGGCATTGGTGGTTCTGTCGTCGGAGGGTTGACGGGGTAGCGGGCCCTCTCATTGGGCCTGCACCCACTCAATTCGAGTTCGGAGAGCATGGTGTGTAAGAGTGTACGGGGAAGAGAGGCCGGGGGAGAACTGAGGAGCTATGTTGGCTGTGAAGAAGTTTGTGGTAGGGGTAAGGGTTTTCGTTTTTTCTCTCTTTGGAAACTACTGATGGGTGTTTTTGTTTTGTAGGTGGTTCCTATTGTTGGGAGAAAGAAGAAGAAGGAAAGCAAGAAGACAAGGTAGAACAACTAGGGGAGGGGAGCAGACACTCCGGTGAAGGGGAGGGGGGTCTGGTAGGAGGGAGGGGGACAGGGAGAGGGAGAAGGGAGAGCTCATTGGCTTGTGAGGATCCTCTTACTTGGAGAGATTCGGTAAAAAACAAGGAGGTCATTTGTTGGTGTAAATAGTATAGTGTTTTTGTTTGCGGATGGTAAGGTATAACTTGATCTGGGCCAGGGTACAACGAGTTTATGGGTTTTAAGGAATTTATATTCCCGCAACGTTAAGGGTTCACCACCCTTATTCATAGACCTCACAGAAAAAGTCCCAAATGCTAAAGATATGTTTATACATATTAGGTATAAATATAGTTATATAACCATGTAGTGGGAAATGTTCATTTATATGCATAATATTTAAGGCGTGTAAATTTATGGAGTTGTGCATTCATAGGTATGATATTAATGGCTTTGCATATGTATGATATGCAAGTGATAAATTGAAATTTTATAAGATAATATGATGTGAGTGAACAACAAAGTGTATGCATGATATATGATAATGTAACAAGATACATAACATGGTGTATTCATGACATGTGATAATATGACAAGATAATATTTGATACAATGATAAGATAAATTATGTGGTATATGTCGGATATGTGATCATATATATATTGAGATAAAATGATGAGATGAAAATGAATATAAAAGTAAATATTTGTTTATCAGTGCCTACAGAATCACGGGGGTTTAGGCTAGACCTCCTAATACCCAAGTTATCGGCTTGGGGTGCGGTATTGGCGTAAGACCCTTGGTGGGCAGCGATGCGTAAGACCCTTGGTGGATAGCGATTAGTTTGGTGATGATGTGGGCACTGGTAAATGGATATTAAAGTAAAGTACATTGTAATATGGCTTTTTAGTTTTTGTAGTGTTCTCAGGGACTAATAAGTTTGTATATGTAGATATTGTTAAATTTCTATTAGTTAAAGTTTTATATGAATAGGGGTAGAGTATTGAATTCGTGTAATAACTTGTATTTTGGAAGTTTCTGTATGTATCTGTATGAGATGTTGACATATAGTGATGAGATAAGTATGTTAAAACTCGTACCCGCCTCGTTGTGGAGTATTGGGTTCTGTGTGTTGGTTTTCAAAGGTTTTTCTTAAAAAATTATTATGTTTTCAAACGAATTTGTGGTTTTTAATTTGTATCTTTCATATTATGATGAGATATGCCCCTGAGCCCTATTTATATATTGCATGTGTGATGTTGCTTGTATTGGCCTGGGGAAGATTGATATTAAATGCCAGAGTTGTGATATATTTAATTGTCTGCAAAATTTTGTGAGGAAACACTGTGAAAGGGAAAATATTTTAGGGGAGACTTTGCCGAAATTTTGATTGAAATCTATGAATATTATTTTAGTAAGAGTGTAAAAATTTGGGGTCGTCACACTGGGTCTACACAGTGCTCGAGTTGGCACTGTGCAATCCCGTTGACTGTGCAACCCCCAAAACCGAAACCCTAACCCCTAGGGTTAGCGGCTAAACCCCCCTATTGGCCGAAACCCTAACCTCCAATATTTGATTATTTTATAATGCAAATCACACTATTTCATGCTCCAATCAATAAGTTTCAATTCATAAAAGTTTTACTCAATTAAACAGTGAATTAAACATAAAGAATCTCATCTTTAGATTGATCACCATGAATTTTAAGAACACAAAATAAGTTCCAATCATTCACAATAATCTATGGGTTCATTAAATCACTTTCTATAAATAAAAACATGATCTTTCATGCAAAAAACTTCATTACTTTAAGAACAACTTTGTTTAGATCAACATACAATCAAGATTCAATTTTTATGTCATATTATCAACAATCTCATATCAAACATACATCTCCATAAGAATCTCATAATAATTACCACAATCATGTAACATACAATCAAAAACTAATAAGAAATCATCGCTAGCATGATACTACACATCCATGTGATAAAATCATAACAACAGAGATAGAGTGTTACCCACCTTTTGAAGAAAATTAATACAAAAGAGTAGTCTTCTCCTCCAAGTAATAGATCCACACCCCAATAACTCAAAAAATAAAAAAAAATTCCAAAGAAAAGGGATGCCAAAAGTTTTCTGCGCGCTAAATAGGTTGAGAATGATTTCTAGGGTTTTTTGGAACAGTTTACAAATAAAACTCCCTAGAAAGTCCCTAATTACAAAATTCAATATTTTAGGAGATCAATTCTTGTTACATTCTATATTTTGCCCAATCAATCCTAATTTGATTTTTCCTCTAATCCTCCACAATTGGCCGGCCTAATGCAGCCAAAAAAATTTGGAATTTCAAATTTTGCCTCCGAACGATCTTTTTACACAAAAGTCTCATTCTTTCGAATTATTTACAAAAGCAGTTTCTCTTATTCAGAAAAGTCCCAAAATTTGAAATATATTCAATTATAAATGATAGATTTTATTTAGCAACTCATAATCCCAAAAATTGTATTTCAAAAATATTTGCATGTGTTTTGCACATGCAAAATGATAATTTTACAAAAATTCAATATAATTAAATAAATAAATTTAAAAATTATTTATTAATTAAAATAATATATTTTAAAATTGGGGGCGTTACATCACTCCCCCCTTAAAATAGCTCTTTCCTCAGAACTACTGCTAGTAAAGGAAAACAAAAAAATATATACAACATGGAATTTACACAAAAAATTCTGGAAAATCCATCTTCATCCTATCCTCTGGCTCCCAAGTAGCCTCCTCGAATAGCTGGTTCCTCTATAGCACCTTGACCATCGGTATAACCTTATTTCGCAGAACCTTCTCTTGGCGATCCAAGGTCTCCACGGGTTGCTCTTTGTAGCTCAAATTCAACTGCAATCCTTCGGGTTCCTCGGGCAACTGATGATTCTGATCTGGTATGTACTTCCTTAACATGGACACATGGAATACGTTGTGCACCTGTGCCAATACTTTCGGTAGTTCCAATCTGTAAGCAGCTTTACCAATCCATTTCAAGATCTTGTAGGGTCCAATATACATTAATGCCAACTTGCCTCCTCTTCCGAATATGATGACTCCTTTTGTCGGTGATACCTTCAGAAAAACTGCATCCCCAACCTCAAATTCCAAGTCTCTACGTCGGACATCTACATAACTCTTCTTCCTACTCTGTGGTTCGACCAATCTCATCCGAATGAGCTCAATCTTCTCTGAAGTTTGCAGCACAATCTCTACCCCGAACATCTGCCTCTCGCCAATTTCATAATAACAAATGGGTGTTCTGCACTTCCTCCTGTACAAAGCCTCGTATGGTGCCATGCCGATACTCGCATGATATCTGTTGTTGTAGGCAAACTCCACCTGCGATAAGTACTTCTCCCAGGCTCCACCGAAGTCCATAATACATGACCTCAACATATCCTCTATTACTCAATTCACCCTTTCAGTTTGCCCATCTGTTTGTGGATGAAACGTTGTACTAAAGTTAGTCCTGGTCCCAAAGCGGTTTGCAAAATACTCCAATACCTTGATGTGAACCTTGCAACTCTGTCGGAGACGATAGTCACAGGTACTCCGTGAAGTCTCACGACCTCCTCAATATACACCTCGGCCAACTTCTCCAATGACCATGAAATCTTCACTAACAAGAAGTGTGCCGACTTGGTCAACCTGTCCATAATGACCCAGATTAAGTCATTACCCTTCGGACTCCTTGGTGAACCGGTGACAAAGTCCATACTGATATTCTCCCACTCCGAAATGGGCAATGGCTGCAATAATCCTCCAAGCTTCTGATTCTCCACCTTTATCTACTGACACGTCAAGCACCTTGCCACAAAATCTGCAACATCATTCTTCATGCTTGGCCCCCAAAAACATTGCCTAATGTACTTGTACATCTTTGTGCTTCCGGGATGTACGGACAATAGTGTTGTTTGTGCCTCCTTCAATATGCTTTCCTTCAAATACCGTCTTTCCGGCATACATAACCTCTCTCCCATCCATAGAACATCATCTCGAATCCTAAATTATGATAATTTGCCGATAGAAATCTGCTCTTTCATCTACCGAATCTCTACGTCTGAATTCTAGTCCTCAATGATTTGCTCCCTCAAAGTAGGTTGAAGCCTCAATTGTTCCAATGATGCCCCCAAGCCTTGCAATACTACTTCAATACCTGCCTGATCCAGCTCCTCAGCCAACTCCTTGTGCATCGTAAATAGACGAGATAGGCTAACCATCCGACTGAGTGCATCGACCACCACATTCTCTTTTCCTGGGTGATATTTGATCTCGGGTAGAATGTCCTCCAAAACATCCAACCACCGTCTCTGACGTAGATTCAGATCCTTCTGTTGATTGATGTACTTCAAACTCTTGTGATCTGTGTACATGTTGATCTTCTCACCATATAATAGTGCCTCCACTACTTCAAGGCAAAAATAAGAGCTTCAAGCTTCAAGTTATGCGTCGGATAATTCTTCTCATGAGGATGCAAAAGCCTCGACCCATACGCAATGACCCGAACCATATGCAATGACCTTCCCTTCCTGCATCAAAACACATCCCAAACCTCGGTAAGACGCATCACTGTAGATATCATAATCCACACATGCTCGTGGCAACACGTGAATACGTGATGTCGTCAACTTCTCCTTCAATTTCTGAAAACTGAGTTCCCACTTATTCATCCATTTGAAACCCACATTCTTCTTTGTCAATCCCGTCCACGAAAATGCTATCTGTGCATAAACTTGAATGAAACACCATAGTATTTGGTCAACCCCAAGAAACACCGGATCTCCTTCACAATTGTTGGTCTAGGACAACTCTGCACCGCCTCAATCTTCTGAGGATCAGTAGCCACTCCCTCCTTAGAAAGGATGTGACCGAGAAATGCTACCTTCGATAGCCAGAACTCACTCTTCTACAACTTGGCATACAGATGCTGCTCCTACAACTTTTTCAAAACTTCTGTCAATTGCTCAGGCTGTTCCTCCTCCGCCTTCGAGTACACCAGGATATCGTCGATGAATACCACGACGAAAGAGTCGATGAACGGCTGCAGAACCCTGTTCATCAAATCCATGAATATCGCTGGCACATTCGTCACCCCAAACTGCATCACAAGAAACTCATAATGCCAATGCTGCGTCCTTGAAAGTTTTCTTGTGCACTTCCTTCTTAACTCGGACCTGATGATATCCAGGCCGTAGATCAATCTTCGAGAACACAGCTGCACCCTACAGTCGATCGAATAGATCAACAATCCTTGGAATCAGATACTTATTCTGAATCCTCACCTTGTTCAGTTCCTAATAGTCAATGCACATCTCCATTGACCCATCCTTTTTCTTTACTATCAATACCAGTGCACCCCATGGCAAAGCACTCGGCCTGATGAATCCCATCTGCAACAATTCCTCAATCTGCTTATTCACTTAGTCTTATTCAACTGGAGTCATCCTATAAGGAGCTTTAGATATCGGAGCACTACTCGGCTGAACATTGATGCAAAACTCAACATCACGCTGCTGTGGTAACCCCGGTAACTCATCCAAGAACGCTGTTGGAAAATCTTAAATTACAGGAATTGCCCTGACTTCCTCCAGAAATCTCTTCTCTGCTAGTGTTGCTACCAACTTTGTGCTCCCTCTCTTCCCATGAAAAGTCAGCGCGGGTCCTCCCGGTGCCTTTACCACCACCACCTTACGCTTGCAATCAATCGTGGCATCATAGATCACCATCCAGTCGATGCCCACAATCACATCGACACCCAAGACATCCAACTCCATGAGGTCAATCCCAAAAAGACTTCCTCCAATCTCGATATCACACCCTGCATAATATCGATCATTAATCAACTCCTCTCCTGACGGCGTCACCACCAACAAAACACGGCAAGGAAAAACCTTGGGTTCAACACCAAACATCCTAGCAAATTTGGGCGACAGAAAACTATGCAAAGAACCAGTATCAAATAAAACTTTGGCTTTAATTCCATTCAACAAAACATCTCATGTTACATGAGAAATCACAATATTCAATACTCAATATTATTCTCATCCAAAGTTTTTGTTCAACACACTTCAGCCATAAATCTAAAACTCATGCATACCCGTAATCACATCTTCAGAGTTGTCAGCATCCTCCTCTATTAACACAAATACTCGCCCCTGCCTTTGCTGCTTGCCACCACCGGCGCCACCTTGCTTCAGCTGCGGAAAATTAGGCCTAATATGCCTTTCTTTGTAGCATTGGAAACAAGTCTAGGTCCTTGCTAAGTTAGGACATGAGATCCTAATGTGCCTTATCTCTCCACAATTATAGCAAGTCACTCCCTTAGCTGGTGCTGCACCTCTGTCGGGTCACCGAACCTGCCCTTCATCTTTGGAAACTTGCCTCTGCTGTGAGTCACTGCTGTTGGCCACTTATTCTTGTTCCAGGTTTCCTTCTTCGACTGGAACAGCTCTATATCTGCTTCTGTCATTACTGCTCTTCTGACAAACATGTCGAATCTTTTGATCCCTAATGGTATCATCCAGGATCTCAAATTCGGCCTTAGGCCCTGCTCGAACTTCCTCGCCTTCCTAGCTTCATCTGCAATGAGCTTAAAAGCGTACCTCGAATACTGAGTGAACCTAGTCTCATTCTCTCTCACTGACAAGTTGCCCTGATGTAGGCTCAAGAACTCCATCTTCTTCTTCACTTGAATATTTATGGGGAAGTAGTGGTCCCTGAACTCCTGTAGGAATTCATCCCAAGTGATCGGCTCCTCACCGAAAGTTCTCTTTACAGAATGCCACCAAACACCGACATCCTTCTCCAACTGCATCGTGGCTAACTTCAGGAGTCTCCAGCACCTCAAAGATAGTCTCCATCTGTCTAATCCTGTCGTCGGTCTCATTAGGGTCAGCCTGCCATTCGAACACAAGCAGCTTCATTCTCTTGAATGACTCCACCTGTCTAACGGGATCCACATTTGGATTTGTTGGTCCCTGTCCCGGGTTTCGACCCATCCCAGTGGTCATGAAAGCATTGAGAGTCTGATAAACTCTTGCAATCTCAGCTTTAAAATCAAGTCTACCCCCATTGGAGCTTCCTACTCCATCACCATTGCTTCTAGTGTAAGGACCTACCATCGTTCTGATTCTACAAAACACACCACTTGTTTAAGAGAATAAAATCATAAGAATTCACATCAATGCTCAAAACATAAAACATTGCCAAAAATTCATATACCAAAATATCAATATATAAATTATTTATCAAAGTAGTTCATACATCTGTTGAGAAATAACAAAACAACTTTATTTAAATTCCGAAAACTCAAATAATGCAATCATGATATTAATCAGTCCTTGTGGCTCCTCTTGATCTCTCGGATTTCTTCTTTCAATACATCAAGTTTCATCTCCAGCCTGTCGCAACGCCGACAGTAAATGTTCTCTCCCCACTTTGTTTATTCGTCCAGTTTGGTGAAACGCTCCTATGCCACATGTTGACCTTCAGCGAGAATCTTCATCATCTTCTACATAGACATGATGTGTCGCTGGTTCTCCTCATGATTTTCCCTCAAGTTGGAAACTCACTACTGGTACACATGCATCTCACATCGAAGTGACGCGATGGCTCGATCCTTCTTGGTCAACCTGGGTGATTCATCTGAGGATTCACCCGAAGATTCCCTAGGAGGGGGAGTAATCTCCTGAGACTCTTGTGGTTCCTCTTCCATTGGTTCTTCTTCTGATTCCTCTTTCGGGTCTTCCTCGGAATCCTGTAAGGGGTCATCGAGAAAAACATCTTCTTCTTCCATGTTTTCCATAGGATCGTGATTATCCGCCATCCTACAGGAAAGGAAAAAAGAAGAACATCAATATGAGTATAAAGTAACATAAATGCAAGTTCATACAACTACACATTCATGACTCTAAGACTGGTACACACATTCTAATGTCCACCTAGGTTTCCCTATACTATGTTTAGTGTTACTATTTGAAGCATGCTTTGATACCACTTCCGTAGTGCACCGAATTTCAATAATAGAAATAAGAGACACAACTCCAGAATATTTACTTAAATGTAATCCAAACATAGTATAAAACACAGGGAAAATACAACTTTTCTTTACAACAGTTCTTTGTTACAATGCACAGCGGAAAATTAAATACATTTATTACAACACTTTTCTACGTTTAAACTCCAGTCATCTCAAGGTCCAAGTTTTAACTTTGCCCAATCCACTTACTCGCAAATCCTGCAAAACTGACCAGAAAAGTGAGCACGTCAGTTGAATGCAACTGACGCAATACTATAATAATAGTAACCCACCAAAGTCTCACAATCACGAACTTGTCGCACAACATAAAATAAAACAACGATAAAAGATTTATAAAATAAATAAGTGAAACTTCACTAAATGAATTAGTGTGTGTCGAGGAAACAAAGGAAAATATATAAAACAATATTGAAGAAAACCCAATGCACACCACGCACACTAATGCATAGTTGTTCAGATTCTATGCATCCCATACTACATAGTTTCGAGGGCAAGTACTTAGTGTTCAACACATTACATGGTTCAATCTCTCGCAATGAAAACTACATCGGTGATAGAGACAAGATTACACTCCGTGAGTAGACCCCAGCCCCGGTACGCATCCTGCCGAGCTGTAGAAGTGTAAACATGTAAGCATCTCACAAGCATCGCTCTAACTCCGGAGAATCACCTCCCTGCCGTACACTCCGCGAATAGGCTGGCCGACCCTCAACGTGCAAACATACCAAATCTGTCTCATTTTTAGACATTCCGCGAATAGTCATGCTAACCCTCAACACGCAAACATACTAGACAGACATGATCAATACACAGTTCCGGAATACATCCGCCCGACTGAAAATAGCGCCCATACTTACATTGCCCAAGTTTCATTACAACTCCCAATCTAGTGCATGTCCTTAGATTTGTAATAATGACAACCAGAGGCACCTAGAACTAGCTCTACCCTACCGGACTTCACATGCCAAACATGGAACACTAGCCCCCCATGCTAATTTCCCTACAATCAAAATATCCACTGCTGGTACTCTTGGGTTATCTAGTGCTCCCAACTCAATGCCTGAAGCGTCCATCTAGGGTTCTTACAATAACCCTAATTGCAATCAAAAACCCCACTTGGTTCAATATTCAAAATACTCTTTATGTACTATTTTCTGAAAACAATACTTTTCAAACAAAACCACGGCTGTGAATCAAAATCTCAAACAAGAAATAATTTATTCCAAAATAAACATTTGTACTTCCATAAACCTTCTCATTATTCACATATCTTTTAATAAACCGTTACTTATATGGAAACAAAATCCTTTAAATTTCACTTTTAAATCTCATTTTCCATACATACATAAAACTCAACAAATTTCTCTTTAATCCAATTAACTTAAACTAAAACAAGTCTCATTATTTTTTGGTATCTCATCCCTAAAATCTGAAATATCACCTCTTTAGAAACTTAAAAATAACCCTTTAGAATTTGAGTTTTCGTCTTTCAAAACTGGAACATATACCCCCCTCAAAACTGAGAATTTTATCTACAAAAATATAGATTTGCACCCTCAAATTTATTACTTGAATACATTAAAATATGAAACTAGAATTCAACTAAATCTGAAATTTGCACATTCGAAACTTGATTAAAAAAATCAATTAAACTTCATACAAATACTAGATTTAATCACATACATATACTCATCTATATGCACACTAGGCTTCTCAAATCCTAACACACAACACCACGCACACACATCAAGCCCCAAGGCTCCAAGCCGAAAGCCAATAGCAGCAGCCCTGGGTCTGCACAATGCTCGGGTTGGCACTATGCAACCCCGAGGACTGTGCAACCCCCAAAACCAAAACCCTAACCCCTAGGGTTAGTGGCCAGACCCCAAACCCTAGCGGCTGAAACCCTAACCTCCAATATTTGATTATTTTATAATGCAAATCACACTATTTCATGATCCAATAATTAGGTTTCAATTTATAAAAGTTTTACTCAATTAAACAGTGAATTAAACATAAAGAATCTCATCTTTAAATTGATCAACATGAATTTTAAGAATACAAAATAAGTTCCAATCATCCACAATAATCTATGAGTTCATTAAATCACTTTCTATAATTATAAACTTGATCTTTCATGCAAAGAAACTTTATTAATTCTAGATCAACTTATTTTAGATCAGCATACAATCAAGATTCAATTTGTATGTCATGTAATCAACAATCTCATATCAAACATACATCTCCACAAGCATCTCATAATAATTACCACAATCATGATAACATACAATCTAAAACTAATTAGAAATCATCTCTAGCATGATACTACACATCCATGAAATAAAATCATAATAAGAGAAACAGAGTGTTACCCAGCCTTTGAAGAAAATTGATACAAAAGAGTAGTCTTCTTCTCCAAGCAATAGATCCACTCCCCAATAACTCCAAAAAATCACCAAAAATTCCAAAGAAAAGGGAAGCCAAAAGTTTTCTGCTCACTAAATAGGCCAGAATTTAATTCTAGGGTTTCTTGGAACAATTTATAAATAAAACCCCCTAGAAAGTCCCTAATTACAAAATCCAATATTTTAGGAGATCAATTATTGTTACATTCTATATTTGGCCCAATCAATTAGGATTTGGTTTTCCCTCAAATCCTCCTCAATTTTCTGTCCTAATGCAGCCAAAAAAAAATTGGAATTTCAAATTTTGCCTCCAAACGATCTTTTTACACAAAAGTCCCATTCCTTTCGAATTATTTACAAAAGCAGTTTCTCTTATTCAAAAATATCCCAAAAATTTAAATATATTAAATTATAAATGATAGAATTTATTTAGCAACTCAAAATCTCAAAACTTGTATTTTAAAAATATTTGCACATGTTTTGCACGTGCAAAATGACAATTTTACAAAAATTCAAGATAATTAAATAAATAAATTTAAAAATTATTCATTAATTCATAATATTATATTTAAAAATTTTGAGGCATTTTAGGGCTTAATCTATGACCCATCATGTCCTTATTCCATTAATTCTATTCTGGCTTCTGAATTTGCTAGAGCTTGTGTGAATTCAGGCCATTATGATTAATGTGTCTTGAAATATTCGTGGTTTAGGTACCTACCACAAACATGAAGTTATCTCCCACATGATTTCCTCGATTCGATGTGATATTATTTCCATCCAAGAGTCTAAAATTGCCTCAATTTCCCCTTCTATTGCCCGTGCACTTGGCGGTAGGAGGATTACTTAATGGATTAGCCTTAATGCTAACCATTCCTATGGTGCGATCCTTCTGGGATTTAATGCAGCTTCATTCAAGTTAATTTCAGAGCGTTGCCTTAAATTTTTTCTCGTTGTTTCTCTTGATTGGTATTAATTTAATTGTGTTCTTATCGTGGTTTTGGTTTATGGTCCTTCGACCTCTGATGGCCGTCTTGAATACTGAAATCAATTCAATTCTTTTGCCGAATCAATGGATTCTGAATTTTTTGTGGTGACTTTTATATTATCGAAATTTTTCATGAAAGACTCGATAATTATTCCAGTCTTAGAGATACTTAAGCCTTCAATGATTGTATTCGGAATCTTGATCTTATTGATCTACCGATTAATGGTAGATCATTTACTTGGTCCAACATGCGCTTTCTTCCCTCTTTGGAAAAATTAGACCGATTCTTATTTTCTCAAGATTGGGTCTCCTTCTTCCATAACTCTTTTGTGCAAGCTTATCTGAGTCCTTGTTCTGATCATGTGCCTATTGGTCTTCAATCCAATTTTAACTTCTCCAGACCCTACAAATTTCAATATGAGAAGTTTTGGTTGGAAGATCAAATCTTTGCGAATCTGATTATTAAATGTCTCTTGCCGGTTGTTGCGTCACATAGCCTTGGCCGGATCCTTTTTAAACTTCATGTTGTCAAACATGGGTGTAAAATTTTGCGTAAAAATAAATTCAGTAATTCTCGAGCGCTCAAGGAATTCTTCCTTGCTACTATTCAATATATTGATCAGCTTGAAGAATCAGATCATATTTCTGATATCGATCGTAAAAAGTGGAATGAATGTAAGCGTGAATATAATTCGCTCCTTAATCTGGATCACATCAAATGGGTCCAACGTGCAAAGATTAAATGGCTCAAATTTGGTGATTGCAACACTTTCGTATTCCATAACTTCGCATCTCATAGTCAACGTTGCAATCGCATTTGCTCCATCATGGAGGATGATGTGGAATTACAATCTGATGCTGAATTTCATTCCGCATTTCTTTCTTTCTTTCTTTCTTTAAAAACCTTATGGGTACCTCTACTAATCGTTCATTCCAACTTGATTGGGACCACCTCTACGGTGATGAGAATAATGATCTTTCTTCTATCAAGATCTCATCATCCTTAGAAGAGATTAAATTGGCCGCCTTTTCCTTGCGCAGCGATTCTGCGCCTGGACCAATCGGTTTTCCTCATTCTTCTTTCAAAAATTATGGGATCTGCTTAAAGATGAACTTTTTGATATGTTCACTGATCTTTACCATGGGCATTTATCTTTTGATAGAATTAACTATGCCCATATTGTGCTTATCCCTAAGATGATTGGGCTAATGGGGTCTCCGCTTTTAGGCCCATTAGTTCTCTTAATGCCCTATTCAAAATCATTATAAAAGTGATTTCTAACCGTCTTAATTCAATTATCTCCCCTTTAATTGACCTCGCCCAATCAGGTTTCATTAAAGACAGATTCATTTTAGATGGTGTAGCTTGTGCTCAAAAAAAAATTCGGGTTGCCATCAATCTAAAAATGAAAGGTATTCTCTTGAAGTTTGATTTCGAGAAATCCTATGATAAAGCTAATTGGGATCTCCTTTTTGACATTCTTTTATATCGCGGTTTTGGGCTTAGATGGATCTCTTGGATTAAAGTCAGTCTCTTTTCTGGTACTTCATAAGTTAATGTTAATGGCATTGAAGGTCATAAATGCAAATGTAAAAGAGGCCTGCATCAAGGACATCATATTTCACCTCTTCTTTTTTCTCTTGTTGCTGATGTTTTCAGCAAGATTCTCCTCAAAGCTTGCGAAGCTAACATTATCTAAGAATTGGGGGGGCTTTTGTGGTTTAAGAGTGGTGCTTAATCTCCAATATGCAAATGACACTATTATCTTCGCTAAATCCGCTGGTCCTACCCTTTGAAACTTGAAGCTCCTTCTTTATATTTTTGAACAAGCTTTGAGATTATTGATTAATTTCCATAAGACTTCAATCTTATGGCTGGGTGGATCAGATGACCGCCAAATTGAGATTTTTCATTTTTTTTAATTGCGCTTCAGCTTCATTCTCTATCTCGTATCTTGGTATTCCCTTACGTTGGGGTAATCTTCATAAAAATGACTAGCTCCCTATGATTGATAAGGTGGAATCCAGACTTAATGCATGGTCAGGTCGTCATATGTCTAGAGGTGGCCGATTGATTCTTATAAATTCTGTCCTTTCATCTACCCCTTTTTACATGTTTTTTTTTTGAAGAAAAGGTGGAGTCTGGCCACCCTGTTTCATTAATAAGAGATTAATAAAACAAACTCAGAGCACTGAGCTCACTACAAAGTCGTACAATCAGAACAAAAGTATATAAACTCCACCCCAAACATGGAGGGTGGGACAAAAGCAAACTAGAATAGCCGTAAAGAAATACATCATATCTCCTCAACAAATCCTGGGGTGGGGGGTATCTATGATCAGAGACGGCAGTGCAGGCTATCAGTCGATCGTCGAACCGATCTCGATTTCCTCATCATCAAACTCCTCGACCTAGAATACACTCGCAATCCTCCCCCTGGGACTTGCTGTGGCCACATTAGCCTTAAATGAAATAAAATGCATGATGTGAGTCAAATTGCCAGAAATACTATTGCAGGATCTACAAAAGTAAAGATTATTTCTGTCTATCCAAAGAACCCAGGTCGTTGTGGCGATGGCGATATACCACGCTTCTCTCATAGAACCCCTCTCCGATGCGAACTTAGTACCTACCCACAGATCCTCGTACACATTGGGATACTGAGTCGTCCCTAGAGCGCTGAGTACCTCTACAAGTACCACTTTGCTCCTAGGACACTGCAACAAGAGGTGGTCGCTAGCCTCCAGGGTAGCGTGGCAGAACCCGCATTAAGCGTCCACACTCGGTTGGTGCTTAACGAGGTTTTTTCTAGTTAGGATCGCATCATTCAGTACTAACCATAAGAAAGCTTTGATTTTTAGTAGGGCTTTCGTTCTCCAGATGGCGGCTGACTACTTTGTGATACATCCCCTAAAATGAATGCAGTTGTACATGGAGTGGATCGTGAACTTGCTGTTCTTCTCTAATCCCCATGATTTTTTATCAGGACCTTGAGAGCAACCAATTCCAGCGTTGGTGATGTAGGCCTGAAGTTCTGTAAGTTTAAGCTGAGACCCTAAATCCAGTGAATGTTTGAAAGGTTGCTTCCAGGTACCTCTTTCCAAGCTGCGGCCACCATGCAGTGTGGATGCGACGCTTGCTCATATAGATCAGGGAACAGGGTTCTGAGAGTATGATCAGCACCACTTATCCCACCAAAATCTGGTGAGTCTGCCGTTACCGATAACTGATTTCACACAGCTATTGAAGGGTTCGTAGGCCTTAGTGATGCCTTTCCAGAACAAGAAAACCCGATGGCCTATCCTGAAGCCAATATTTCTCGTTCCATTCCCATGCATATATCCTTGAACAAATTGTTGCCACCCTTCTCCATTAGGGTGGAACACTTTCCACCACCATTTGCCCAGTGGTGCCAGATTCATGTCTCAAAGATCAATAATACCTAGGCCTCCATGAATCTTTTTCATGCACCCCTTCTCCCATCTGATGAGGTGATATCCTCCTTGGTTCGGGTCTGCCCCTTTCCATAAGAAGCGTTTCCGAGTCCGGTCAATTCTCTGTATTACCCATCGTGGTATTTCAAAGAAGGAGAGATAATAGGTAGGAAGATTTGAGAGGACTGCATTAATAAGCCCCTTTTTACATGTTGTCTTTTTTTTATGTTCCATCATGGGTTATCAAGTGGATTGATCAAATCAGGAGGAATTTGTTGGTCGAGATCATCTGTTTTGAGACTTGGTAAATACTTTTGTAAGAGAAATCTTTTATGCAAATCGAAGCGTGAAGGCAGTCTAGATATCCTAAACCTAGGACATCAGAATCTAGCCCTACTCGGGGTTATGGAAAGCTCTTAAGCAAAATGAGTTGGTTTGGATATGTCTCATGATCCACAAATACCACAAACACCACAGAGTTTGGGAGTTCTGCCCCTCCCTATCAACTCTTGCCTCCCCTTTTTGGAAAGGAGTCTGTAAGGTAGTGACCCCATTTGATAATGTTAGAGATTGGCACATCACCTTCCGCAGAACTATACTGATTTTCCTGTACCCACATTATTTCAACTTACTCCTTTTATTAAAATCCTATCATTGGCACCCTAAAGATGATTTTTTATGGCTTGGACTAACTTAGGTTCTTATACGATTAAATCCTATTATAACTTTCTCAATTTTGGAGGAGTTACCTCTTCGTTCTATTATTCTATCTGGAATTTTATCGCACCGCTCAAGGCCCGTATCCTTACTTGGCTGACTATTCACAATAAACTGCTTATGGTGGATAATCTCAAAAAAAGAGCTCTTGGTAAAAAAATGTGTCATCTGTCTAACTAGCCATGAGGATACTTGCCATTTATTTATTAACTGCTCTTTCATTTGTTCTTTATGGATCATTTATAAGAAAGCTTGGCATGCGATGCCCAGTTTCATGTCTTCTTGGTGGGATACCTAACACATGCATCGTATCAAGCATTCTTTCGATCTTCATGGGATTTAACCATGATGGCACTTATTTGGATCATTTGGATTGAAATAAATAATTGAATCTTCAATAGTTCTTCTCGATCCATTAATTGTTGGGTTGAGGACCTCCTTTATTTCACCAACTTCTGTGCTCGGATTTTCTATCTAAACAAACTGGCTAAGCTTCGGTTAGCCAATCTTTGATTTGGCCGTCAGCAATTTCTTACACTCGCCTTAAATTTTCTTTATGTTTTCATTCTATTTTGGAGTTTTATTTTATTATTTTCTGTATTATCTCTTATGACATTTTGTTTTGCCTTGCAGTGCTAGGCAACTTCTTCGTTCGAGATTTTTGTCATGGTTGGGCCTCCTACTTTTTGTCTGTTTTGAGTGCAAGTTGCTTGCTTCTCTAGGTCTTCTATTTATCTCTTGCATATGGGCTTTCTCTAGTTCTTTTGCTTGGCTGATTCATCTTCGAGCTAGGAGGTTCTGCCATTTTATCTCTGAATAATTTTCTACCCCTTATCTATATATGTTCCTTCTGTTCTATATGTGTATTGAGTTTCCTGCTTTATATGTACTTCTTCTATGTTCTATGTTATGGAACAATATCAGGTATCATGTTCTTATCTTGGCTTGTATTGTTGCCTTTCCTGTTGGATCTGGGGTGGCCTGTGTTTATGGCTGTGCTGGGTGTTTGCTGCTGTTTGTGTTGAGTCTTCATGCTGTCACCATTTCTTTGTTTTATGGGGCTAGGGCTTCTGCCTTGCTTCTGCTACTGGTGTTTTTTTGGGTTCGTGCTCTTGTTGTCTTGTGCTTCGTCCACTTTTGCTGCTTTTCTGTTGGCGGCTCTACGTTGGGTTGTTTTTTAGGCAGATAACTTATCTGCCTTTTGGGACTTTCTCGCCCTTTTGTAATGATGTAATTTTTTTCCTTGTTCTACTTCTTGCAAACATATGTATTGTACTGTTTTCTGTTTAGTAATAATATATTTTTGGTGGCTGGAGTCATTTAGATTCTATTCTGTTGTCCAAAAAAAGAAAGAAAAAAGAAGAAGGACATGAAAAGACTATGGATGACTCAAAGAAGCCGGACCGAACAACCCATAATCCGTTATTTGAAGGATTAAGAGGAATTTTTTGCCATAATATGTCACGTTTTGAAAAAAATGACGATTATCGGCCAGTTTCGAAACTATTAGCGCTCATGGGCTACTTGGTGCCACGTCTGCAGCGTCCGCTATTCTCATTAGCGGTCTCTTCATTTTGAAAGTCACTAATGGGAATAACGGCCTCTGTTTTAAAATATTTGGATTTTTTTTTTTTATGTCGCTGTTCCCACTAGAGACCGCAATGTATATGAGGTCACTAATGAGATTAGCGACCTCAAATGAATGTATTGAGATACTCAGCGATTTCTAGAGAGCTTTTGCTTTCTTGGGAAAAACTTTTTAAAACAGAGGTCGCTAGTCCGAATAGCGACCTCAGTAGATAACTAAATCTCCTTACTCTCTGTAAGATTTGTAAAATAATCACTCAACTAAGGTCGGATAGCGATCTTAGTATAGTTCGGTCGCTGTTCGCAATAGCGACCTCAGTAGGAAACTCTCCTTTTTTTTTGTAAAATTTGCAAAATAGTCACACAACTAAGACATCTATTCGGAATAGCGACCTTAGTACAATTAAGACCTCTATTCGGAATAGCGACCTTAGTACAATTAAGGCCTCTATTTCGAATAGTGACCTCAGTTACAAAAGTAAATTGATTGTTATCGTTTCAAAGAGCAAAAATTCTCTGGATTTTGCTAAGTGTTGAAATACAATTGATTGAAGGTCGCTAATTCCATTAGGGACTTCATATATGCTTTGGTCGCTAGTAGGAATAGCGACAGAATAAAATTCAAATATTTTTTTAAAAATAGGTCGATATTTCCATTAGCATTCTCTAAAAGAAACAGACCGCTAATGAGAATGGCGGCCGTTGCTGATATGGTACCAAGTAGCCTACGAGCGCTAATTGTTTCGAAACTGACCCATAATTGCAAATATTTTTAAAAAGTTGCCTATTACGGTAAAAAAATCAGATTAAGCGGGGAAACAAAAACAAAAAAAAACAGAAGAAAAGAAACTAAACAGAGACTTACCCCGCAGACAAAACAAATAAAATCTATTACAGTCAGCATTAACTGCTCAATCGGAAAAAAATTGTTTTGCATTAGAGGTAACAGAAACCTTTAATGTAGTTGAAGTTTTAGTCCTTTTCCCAACTATTATAGTTAGTTGCCATTCTCTTTTACAAACTTTAAGCATGAGAATTAGTTAGTCCATCGTTACCATAGGTTAATTGTTATTAATCATTCATAGTAATCAACCAATATGAAATTGAAATTAACATACTATTAAAAAATACATAATATTTTCCCCTCATCCAAAAAATGCTAAATGCTTCAAATTTCCTATATTTTCTTTCTCACAACATTTTTTTTTTGATGACTGGGTATCCATCCCCCTCTACGGTTCAGACTACTCCCAGACCCGTGACGGGGTTGTTGCGCAGGCCCATCTATGACCTACGGCCACGTGGCCACCACAAATGTAATTCTCAACCTCAGGGCTCGAACCCAGGAACTTTGGAGGAGCACACTCCAAATCCCACTGCTCTAACCACTGGGCCACTTGTGGTGGTTTCTCACAACATCTTATACGTATGAAATGCATGACTCCAGCATTCAATATGAATTATATTATATTCCCATTATGCAATAATTAGGATTTTTTTTAATAGGCCACTTTTCGAAAAAAAATTGTTGAAAGAGAACAGTTGTCAAAGTATTTACGCTTGTGGGCCCAACAACTAAACTTGTCGTTCCCAACGGCGAGTTTAGTTGTTTAATGCTCGCCGTTGGGACACGGCCGTTCCCAATGGCGATGTCAGTTCAAAATTTTCATTGAAGATTCGTAATTCCCAATGACAATGACATTTACACTAGACTCGCTGTTGAGAATAATGAGTTTAGTTCAAAATTTTCAATAAAGACTCACCGATCTCAATGGCGAGGACATTTATACTAGACTCGCTGTTGGAAACGGCGAGAATGTAGAAAATTTCACAGAGAGTGAAACACTCTGTTGGACTTAGTGAATTTTCAAAAAAAACTCAACAGATTTTTTTTATAACTAAACTCGCCGTTCCCAATAGCGAGCCTAGTGTAAATATCCTCGCCGATGGGAACGGCGAGTCTTCAAAAAAAAAAGTGAACTAAACTCATCGTTCCCAACAGCGAGTCCAGTGTAAATGTCATCTGTTGGGAACAGCGAGTATTCCCCCCCCCCCCCCCCCCCCCCAAAAAAAAAAAAAAAAACTAAACTCGTCGTTTCCAACAGGGAGTTTTTCCCAAAAAAAAAAATGCTAAACTCACTGCTTTCAACAGTGAGTCTAGTGTAAATATTCTCACTGTTGGGAAAGGCGAGTTTTCATTGAAAATTTTGAACTAAACTCGCCGTTGGGAACAACGAGTTTCTAAAAAAAAGCTACACTCGCCGTGTTCCAACGATGAGCATGAAACAACTAAACTCGCCATTGGGAATGGCGAGTTTGGATTTTGAGTCCACGAGCGCAAATACTTTGGCAACTATACTTGATATGGGTCAGATGACGTGGCCCCTCCTGGGCCGCCAGATCCCCTCAAAACCCGCTCTCCCCAGATCATCAGATCAACCTAGAGCCTTATGGGCTTCTGCCACGTCAGGCCCACGAGCAAACGAGTCCAAACCCGGCCCAGCAGGATCTCAGACCCGTTTGCACTTCCTATAAATACCAGACCCCCTCCCCCACTAGCAAGGTAATCAATCTCTCTCCTCCAAAACCCTAGCTCTTGTTGCTTTCCAGTGATTGACTAGATCGTCGGAGGGCCTATCGCCGGGATCTCTCCCGGTGTTTCTAGGCAGAGTGCAGGTACACAAGATCGAGCCGAGCACCGAAGATTCGATCCGAGTTACTGCATTTGAGCCGATTATCCGTCCTCCACCTCACTCCTGCTACTCCCGAGCCGGTCCCCCAGCCGAGGGTCGAACATATAGCCAGTAACACAACTTCCTCACTACAAGACTAACAGTCTTTACCGGCATTTTTTTGCACATTTAGCGGCGTTTATAAATCCCGCTGTAGATACCACAGGCGTTTTATAAATTGCCGGTGCAAGTGTCGCTGAATCGTGCGTCGCTGTAGCTTAGGGACATTCACCGGCGTTTTTTACGACCGCCGGTGTAGGTTAAAACTACACCTGCGGTCGTAAAAACGCCGGGGAATGTGTGGTTTCGTTTGGAAGCACTGTTTTCGGCCATCACCTACACCGGCATTTTTAAAACGCCGGTATATATCGCCAGTTTTTTGCTGAAAGCTACACCGGCACTTGTAAAAACGCCGGTGTAGCTATATTTTTTAAAAAAAAATTTTTTTTAAAAAAATTATATTTTAAAAAAAAAACCCTTCAATACTCTTTACTAATCAAAACCAATTGCAAAAGCATAAATTAGAGAAGCATAATCAGTGAGTGCCAATCACTGACTCATAAATTAGTCAGTATATCAAAAGTAGTCCTACTGAGTGCATTTTGAAGTTGCATATGGAACTATATTGGGTTGGATCTATATTTATCATGCTTGAGTAATTTATGTCATAGTATTTGTGAGAACAAGTAAATATAAGATGAAGTCAGTGACTCAGTGCCATAGTATTTCAGTTCATACATCTCAAAATTTTCATCTTTGTTCTCCAAATTTCTCATATTATCCAAATTAGTCAGTATATAAGATGAAGGCAGTGAGTGCCACTCACTGATTCAAAATTCACTAGATTGTTCATAAATTTTGCAAAATGCACTCTAAAAAATCCCAAAATGTCAGGTAAAGATTAATCATTAAATGCTCAGATAGGATTTAATCATCACTAGTTACTCCTATAATTCATTTATTCGATGAATCATAAAACACAGTGTGCAACTTCAGAAGCATAATCCATCTCATCATCACTCATTCACTCGAAAATAATGAGAAGAAACTCTATTTGTTCACTGTTTTTACTCAAGCATATTTAGTTGTTCTCACAAATACTATGGCAAAAATTACTCAAGCATGATAAATATAGATCCAAATCAATATAGATCCATATGCAAAATGCACTCAGTAGGATTGTTCATAAAATAGAGAAGCACAATCAGTGAGTGCCACTTACTGACTCAAAATTAGTCAGGTAAAGAGGTAAAGATTAATTAGTGAGTGCCACTCAGTATATCAAAAGTAGATTGCCAGTCACTGACTCATAAATTAGTCAGTATATCAAAAGTAGTCCTACTGAGTGCATTTTGAAGTTGCATATGGAACTATATTGGGTTGGATCTATATTTATCATGCTTGAGTAATTTATGTCATAGTATTTGTGAGAACAAGTAAATATAAGATGAAGTCAGTGACTCAGTGCCATAGTATTTCAGTTCATACATCTCAAAATTTTCATCTTTGTTCTCCAAATTTCTCACAGATAAGAAGACAATACTCTTGATCCCAAACCAACAATACTAGTGAAACTAACAGTCCTCCAGTGTTCAATTCTGTTTTATTAACCATGATTAGCTTACAGATTTGAACAATCAAGAAACTGAGGACGAAGAAATATATATGCTTTGAAGCAAAGAACCCAAATATATATGCTTTGAAGATTACTTTCGACGCTATGGCGGGGGGGGGGGGGGGGGGGAGCGGCTAAGAGAGCTGCCGCTTCAGCGAGAACGGGAAGATGAGCCAGAACCGCCGGCCTCAACCGGTTTTCCCCATGGTGAGAGAAGAAACCCTAACCCTACAACGAAGGAGAAGGTAAAACCCTATAAGTGGCAACGGCGGAGGACGGGGCGGCGATGGGGGGAAGGGGCGACAGCGGAGGACGGGGCGGCGATGGGGGAAGGGTCGACGGCGGGGTAAGGGGGGCGGCGATGGGATGGGGGTTTTCAATTGGGGAGGAGGGAGATGGAGAGAGAGCGGGGAAAATTGGGGGAAGGGGAGGGGAAATAAAGGAGAATGAGATCGATAGTTGTTCTCTTATCCTTCACATTCACCGGCGTTTTAACTCTAAAACGCCGGTGTATATGTACATACACCGGCGTTTTTCATATACGCCGGTGTAGCGCTGTAATTTTTTTCCCTACCAGATTACCTATTCTCTACCGCGGCGTTTCTACCTAAATGCCGGAGTAGAAACACCGGTGTAAAACTGTTTTCTTATAGTGCCACTATACAAATTACAAGAACTCAAACCTGTTGCAGCCACACCCCAAAAACAAACCGCATCAGGTTGGCGCTGTCTGTGGGAAACCTCGGTTCTGACCTCAGTCCGACCCCGGCCAGGAACATCATCCCTTCAATCTGAGCTCTCACATGGCCCCTAGGGCCTGAAGATCCATCACTTCTGGACGTCGTCCAGACCCTCCTCTCCAGGACAACCACGCCGATGCCCAGGGATCCAACCATCCGAGGGTCAATGGCGAACCCGGCTGGGCGCTTCTCGCTCAGTCGTGACCGACCTACGTCGGGTCATCGAGAACCGGCAAAAAAGCCGAACTAGGGGAGGGTTCGCTTCCAACTCGGCCCCGAACCATCCCAGGCACCCAGCCCGAGAGCAGGAGCCAGAGCTCAGCCGCACAGACCGAAGGCTGCCACCCCAATGCGACCCAGCCAGACAAGCTCCGGTCACACACCGTGAGTTCCAAAACTTTTGGAACGAAATCCTGGAGGCCATCTTAGGGACCCCTGGGAACGAGACACTCCACCGCTCTCACTCGCGGTCGGATGCCAGAGCCAGCGAGTCTCGTGGCTTAACCCGCTCGCCAGAACGGGACAAGGACGTCCTACGACGCTTACAGGAAATAGAGAACCGCCTCGACCATTTTGGCGAGGGCGGCCCGATGCCGACTCAGGGTCGTAGGCTGACCCGACCTCCTTTCTCCACTCCAATCTTACAAGCAGAGATACCCAATGTAGCGCCCCGATTTCCAATACTGGGAAACCATGACACGAGCCAAGACCTTTTCTTCAATTAGTCACAATACACAGAAAAAACAGGAGAATTTAAAACTTTTTATTCAATACACAAAGTGTTACAAGTCTGAATATTGTACAACTGTAATACCTTACAATAGAGTTACAATATTACCTTTACATTTCCAAGTATTACAACCTTCAACATCTTACATCAGAGTACCTCTCAACTAATACATAATCAATACATATACTGCAGCGGAACTAAACATAACACTGACTCCTTGCTTTCCTTGGCTTGAGTCCTCCTGAATTTCGCCTTTGTACTTTGGCGATCCAGTACCTATGAAAGTGGGGACGTCAGTATTCACTGACACTTAAAGGCAGATCATATAGCAGCGAATCTCCCAAGCAATATACAAAATATAGCAATGGTGTTGGTGTAGTTTAAGTGTTCGTGAGTGCTATGACTAGACTCTAATGCGACATTTAAATAGAACTAGGATGCTCCTATTCTAATATCAGCAAGTCTCTGAAGCAACATGCAGCCCATACTACATGCGACCCCATCTCAAGCCGTTTCTCTATATATAGGGATTTGAACCCGCGTTATGAACTCTAATTGTACACAATCTGTTCCTGACACCTACACGTGACTCGCGAGGTTGCAGATGTGGTCATGTGCCACTGTTGCATTTCGCCAGTGGTGTCTATGTTCGCCACCGCGATCCGGCTAACCGGACCTCACTCAAAATAGACGAACCCAATGTATCGGGCGTCATTCCAAAATCAAACTATAGGGTTTCGCAAGCGCAGAGTGGCGCGAAGCCTACCCTGTGGCACCCTCTGGGGTCTCGCCAGTGCAGGACTGCACAATGCATCCTGTGGCACCCCTAGCCACGGCACCTCAGGAATTAACAGCACGAGATACGCAACCCGTGTCCTCAACTTGTGAGATGGCACCGTACGTATCCCTTTGAAGGGAAGGTACAACCCAATACACCTCCTATGATCTGCCTCAAGGGACGAGTTAGTGTAAGGGGCCCCCTACAACTGACTCCTCTCTCCCGGCAAAAGGGTTTAAGCAAAATGATCCTTGTAAGTCACTATCCTAATGATATCCCTGACTCGAACAATCCTAGGGATGACAATATTATAAACACAACATGCTAGGCCTTTAAAGTAGACTTCGCAAGACAACTCAACTAGGCTGCTCAACCTAGACTTACCAGAATCCCTCCGGATCCGGTTCGTGGCTCATCGATCCAAGACTTTGGCTGTGCGAATATACATGCATGCCGCTACCCTAGACTTGGATTTCGTCTATACTCCGGTCCTCGATCAACCTATCCTGGTTAAGATTCGACGGTACACAAGGAGTGACTCCTCCACGGTTCCTTAGGGTGAGAAAACATATGTCTTGATGGTCGATAGCCCTTAGGGTGGTAACATCATCCTAGACGAGCACAACGAACTGTGTACTAGCTAACAAGCTATACACGAGTAACAACCACATACGAGCCAATAAGCTACGTATGAAACAATAACTACCTACGAGCCAGGCGGACCTCGTAGGAGATAACAACGTACATACCAGCCAAATAAGCCGTGTATGAGACCAACAGCTACGCACGGACCGGTCGAGCCGCGTACGAGACAACAACCTACATACGAGCCAAGTAAGCTACATATGAGACCCACAGCTATGTACGGGCCAGTCGAGCCACGTACGAGCACAACCATATGCAAACAACCATACAGGTAATCAATCTTAAAAGCAACCAAACGTGCTACTAGCAAACCTGATCTCCTATTATTAGAAGCAACAGAAGAGTCTACTAGTATTCTATGGTCGGTATTCTACTAAGGAAGAATCTGAAGGCGACATAACAGCCTTTATCGGACTAATTATCACTAGTGGTCTTCCCAATCCTTATTACTTCAACCTATAGCGCCCTAAGTATGGCATACAATTACAAGCATCTTTCTACGACAATCTAATCATATAACACAACCACTCACCATGATACTCCTCAGTATGATTATGATTAAGCTTGTGCTTACATCGAGCTTAAGCATGAAAATCACTACGACCTAGACATGAAGTCCACTATAGTCAAGCATAGGTTACAAATTGAGCATGAAAGCTTACTACTTATCATGACTAATCACCACAACCCAAACATGGATATATAACTAGTATGAACATGCAACATTCCAAGCATAGTAGGTATTCTAACACTAACCCTACAACATTCTAAGCATGTATTTGAACTTTAGCATGGTATAGAACATAACATAAAATCACTACAACTAACCATGGGTAGTTTCTTTAATCTAAGCATGAACATCATAGCATGGATATCTCTAACTTAACATGATCAATAATTAGCATGATACCTACGTACTTAGCAGGTATAATGATTACGCATGATCATCTATGTGACAGGGTAAAAATGGCCTGAGGCCCAACCAGGGCCCAATACAATTCCCACTCAGAAAGGTAAAGATAGCAACCTGGTTTGGCTCCGAACCACTTCAGGGTCGGCGCCGAACCTCGTGTTTGCCCTCACGGTACTGGCCTCCTCGTACCGACGAGCCTCAGTAGCCCTCGGAGTCCGATCCGGGACAGTCCCACAGGCCGTCCCCCCTCTCTGGCGGGGTAGAAGGATGACCTGGCGCAGCCTAGGCCCTCCGATCCCGCCCAGAAGCACAGGAGGCCCACGATGGGCCACGTCAGCTCCAAATACCGCCAAGGGTTTCGCCACGTCAGCCCTATACCACTCCTGGTATTGCCACGTCCGCCCTAAACCCCCTGGGCCTTCTGCCACGTCAGGCCCACGGACTTTCGGATCCAGACCCGGCCCCCAAGTGGAACCAAACCCAGTTGAGATTCTCTATAAATACTAGACCCACACCCACCTTTTGAGGTAATGAATCATTTGCCACTTAAATATACCTAGTTATTGCTACTCTCTCACAGAGACTGACTAGAGCGTCGGAGGGTCCGCCACCGGGACAAACCCCGGTGTTTCAGGACCGTCTGCAGGTACACAAGACCTCGGATCCGACCCTTCCGATCCGAGCCCAGCCTTCAACATCTTTCCGAGCTCATCGTAGGTCCCAGAAGGTCAACCGAAGGTCGGCAGACGAGCGGCATTATCCTTCAATACAAATTGAGTCCGAACTCACACCTGGTGCATCCACACGTCTCCCAGAAATAAACAGCGTCAGGTTGGCACCGTCTGTGGGAACAGCTGCTCCAGAAGCCGATCCGACCCAGACCCTCAAAGGCCATCGACAGCCGAACCTTCATGGCCTCCAAAGGCAAGGGGGCTGCTTCCTCCGTCAACCAACGGGACTCGCCCCCACCCACTGATAAAGCCAGGCCACGCACGTCGAAACACAAGGCTCCCCCTCGGGAGTCCCAAAGGAGCATCGGCTGGCCAGCCCAGCCCGACCTCCGGGGAGTAATCCTCAACCGCAAGATTACCCACAGCTGAGGAAGGGCCGCTTCCAACCCGGCCCCGAACCATCCGAGGCAGACCCACAGGGATGACGGCCCACGAGGTCGGCAAGGTGATAGGAACCGGGGATCATCAACCCCGAACCCTAACCCAAACCGCACCCAGGGTCAGGATCCCGAATCCGAGGTATCCATGGATACGCCATTCACCCTACACTACATCCACGGGGGGCCGGTGGGGGGAGAATCCGATACTTCCCAAAGAACCTTCACCCAGGAGACGAACGCTATTCAGTACAGCCCCTCTCCCGAGCTACAACCGCGGCCAGTCTCCTTCTCAGGAGAGGACCCCGAAGGAGTTCACCTACCCCACTGCGAGGCCCTCGTCGTTAGCCTCCACATGGCCAATTGTGAGGTTCGCCGAATCCTTGTTGACAACGGCAACTCGGTAAATATTCTCTTCCTCAGAACCTTCGAAAGTCTCAGATTATCCAGAGGGAAACTCAAACCAGCAGGATGCACGTTGCTCAAATTTTCGGGCGTCCCGGTCGTGGTGGAGGGAATTATTACCCTCGACGTCACCGCTGGACCGGCCCCTGACAAGAGGACCGAGTCCTTGGATTTCATGGTCATCCACGTCAAGGCGGCCTACAACGCCATCCTCGGCCGGCCCGGGCTAAACTCCCTCCAGGCGATACCTTCGGCCCACCATCTGAAACTCAAATTCCCCCCCCCCCAAGGGGTCAGCATCGTCCGAGACAGTGTCGAAGCAGCACGGTCATGTTGCGTTGCCACCAGGGGAGGGGGCGTACTCCCCCTCAGCGCCGTTGAACTCGAACCCGAGAGAGACGGCCCCGCCCCCGAGCCCGTTGACGAACTGGAGGAGGTCCTATTCGACACCGAGGATGAGTCAAAATGGTTCCGGGTGAGCTACTCACTCGCCGAAGACCTGAAGACGGGCATCATCGCTTGCGTCTGCCGCAACATTGATCTCTTCGCTTGGAAGCCCTCCGATATGCCCGGGATCTCCGAAGACTTGATTATGCACCGACTGAGCGTCCTCCCTGACTCTAAACCGATCGTCCAAAAGAGGCGCAAAGTCGCCCCGGAGAGGCAACAAATTGTAAAAACTGAAGTGGACAAGCTCTTGTCCGCTCGATTCATCCAGGAAGTCAGCTACCCCGAGTGGTTGGCCAATGTCGTCATGGTGAAGAAAGCGACAGGGGGTTGGCGAATCTGCATTGACTTCACGGACCTTAACAAAGCGTGTCCGAAAGATCCTTTTCCCCTCCCGCGCATCGACGCTTTAATAGACGCGACCTCAGGGCACGAGCTGCTGTCCTTCATGGACGCGTTCTCAGGGTACAATCAGATTCGGATGTTTCCACCAGACATCTCCAAGACCTCGTTCGTCACCGACCAAGGTCTTTATTGTTACCGTGTTATGCCTTTCGGGCTGAAAAACGCCGGAGCCACGTACCAGCGACTCGTCAACAGAGTCTTCAAGGACCTGATCGGCCGCAACGTAGAAGTTTACGTCGAGACATGCTTGTCAAGAGCCGGGCTGGGCCGGACCACGTCGCCGACCTCGAGGAAGCCTTCGGTGTCCTCCGACGCCACAACATGAGGCTCAACCCGGCTAAATGCGCCTTCGGCGTCTCCACGGGGAAGTTCTTAGGATTCATCGTCAGCCAGCGCGGCATTGAGGCAAACCCCGAAAAAATACAGGCCATCATTAACATGTCCCCGCCCCGGAATGTCAAAGAGGTTCAGAGGCTCACAGGTCGGTTGGCGGCAATCGGCCGTTTTCTCTCCAAGTCAGGGGAGAAATCTCTCCCCTTCTTCAAAGCCTTGCGCGGGAAAGGGGGCTTCGAGTGGGGTACCCATCAACAAGAAGCCTTCGAACAGCTGAAACAATACCTCGCCAACCCGCCTCTCCTCAGCAAGCCCGAGCCGGGCGAGCCGCTTTGGCTCTACCTGTCCGCCTCGGACTGCGCCCTCAGCGCCGTCCTCGTCCGAGAGGAGGAAGGAGTTCAGAAACCACTGTACTATGTGAGCAAAGTACTGCACCCGGCCGAGACGAGATACGCGAAGATAGAGAAGGTGGCCTATGCCCTGGTTATGGCAGCCCGAAAACTTCGACCTTACTTCCAGGCCCACTCCGTCCAAGTACTGACCGACCAACCACTGAAGACTGTCCTCCACAAGCCCGAAAACTCCGGCCGATTAGTCAAATGGTCGATCGAGCTGAGCCAGTTCGACATTAGCTATCATCCCAGGGCGGCCATTAAAGGACAGGCCCTCGCCGAGTTCATAACTGAATGCACCGTCTCCGAGCAACCTGACATAGAAGAATCGGATCCGACCTGGGAGGTCTTTGTTGACGGCTCGTCATGCGAAACGGGGAGTGGGGCAGGCGTCATCCTTCGTGGCCCCGACCAATTCCTACTTCAATACTCCCTGCGCCTCAACTTTCCAGCCTCCAACAACGAGGCAGAATACGAGGCCATGATCGCCGGATTGACCCTCGCCCACCGAGCCGGTGCCAAGCGAATCCGGGCATTTAGCGACTCTCAGCTCGTGGTCCATCAAATCACCGGAGAGTACGAAGCCCGTGACGACCGAATGATGAGGTATTTGGCGGCAGTCAGACGACTCTTGGCGTTCTTCGACGGCGCTGCGGTTGTCAGAGTCCCCAGGGAACAGAACGCCCAAGCCGACGCGCTATCCAAACTTGCCTCTTCTTCCTTCGAGGGTCTCGATCGTACGGTGCTCGTCGAGGTCCTCTTGGAGCCAAGCATCAGTAGCCCAGAGCCGGAAGCGATGTGTGTGCAAGAGGGGACCAGCCCGGACAACTGGACCACTCCCATCCGAAAATTCTTAAGCAGGGCCGAGCTTCCTGAAGACAAAGCCGAGGCCAGACGAATCAGAATCCGAGTTGAAAGGTTCGTCATGATCGATAACATCCTCTTCAAATGCTCGTACACCTTGGCCGACGGCAAACCATACCTCCGCTGCCTCGCCAGGGACGAGGCCAGCTACGCCCTCAAAGACCTGCACGAGGGGATCGGCGGATGCCACATGGGGAGTAGGACACTTGCCCGAAAGGCCCTGAATCAAGGGTACTATTGGCCCACCATGCTCCAAGACTCACAAGACTTAGTCAAGAGGTGCGGCCCCTGCCAAAGATTCTCCCCTATCAAAAGGCTTCCTCAAGCCAACCTCCGATCCCTGGCGAGCCCTACGCCCTTCGCCATGTGGGGTATGGACCTTGTGGGGCCCTTCCCCCCAGCGGTAGGGCAAAAGAAATTCCTGATTGTCGCCATCGACTACTTCACCAAGTGGATCGAAGCCGAACCACTATCCAGCATCACCGAGCGCCAAGTGCAACAGTTCTTTTGGAAGAACATTTGTCGATTCGGGATCCCCCGAATCCTCGTCACGGACAACGGAACCCAGTTCCAAGGGCAGAACTTCCAATCTTTCTGTGAGGACATCGGCATCCAGCAGCGTTTCTCCGCCATTTGCCACCCTCAGTCTAACGGCCAAGCGGAGAATGCGAACAGGCAAATCCTCGACGGCCTCAAAAAGCGCCTTGACAATTCCCCCAAAGGGCTATGGGTTGAGGAGCTGCCCAGCGTACTATGGGCACACCGAACCACACAGAGGATCCCCACGGGGGAGACGCCATTCAATCTGACCTATGGGACCGAGGCAGTCATCCCCGTCGAGGTCGGATTGCCTTCTCCCCGGATCATAGCCTTCGATGAAGACGACAATGCGTCCGCCCTGAGGGCTAACCTGGACCTCGTCGCCGAAGTACGAGAGAAGTCCGCGGTCCGAAGGAGCATTTATCAGCAACGGATCGAGAGATTTTACAACAAGAAAGTCCGCCCCACCAGCATCCAGGCAGGGGACCTGGTTTTGCGAAAGCTATCTGTCTCTGATCCAACCAAGAAGAGGAAACTGGCTCCCAACTGGGAAGGCCCATACCGCGTAGTCGAGGCTGTACGCCCTGGTACATACCGACTGACGGATATGAACGACCGACCCATCAGCCGACCCTGGAACGCTGAGCACCTCATGAAATTCCTGGGAGAGCAAGCTTAGGTTCTAGCATGGCTTAAGTAAATTAAAACTTTTGTAAACATTCATGTGTAAAGGGCCGCTTCAGCGACCCCCCCCCCTGTCTGGTATAAAAGAAGTCTCTTTTTGTCAAAAGCTAAATACCTCGGCAACTCCGACCCGGTACCGGGCAATGGGGGCGGCACCTGGGTTCTCACTCGGGTCTCATCCCCAAAACGCCTCGGCAGGTTCGACCCAACTCCGGACCGGAGGTCTCCCTGTCGCCCCGCATCGATCCCTCACGAATCGGCGGAGCCCAACCTCGCCTACACCGCCCTTCACCACCCCGCTAGCCAGAGCAAAGAAGGAAAAGAAAGCTTTATTCATACTCTTTTATTTTGTGCGGAGAAAACAAGCAAATACCATTACAGGACCACTCCACTCATCTCAAACTAAAGGGAATCGCCGACTTAGGGCCCCTCGGATCCGGCGAAGGGCGGAATCACTCCAACCAAATGACTTGGAACTCTCTCTTCGTCATGACGGTCCTTCGGTTCTGCCACAGTCGACACCCCGGCCACGGAGCTCTGGGTATCCACGGATCGCATGCGTTCCATCAGTTGCAACGCCGAGGGAGCCCCCTCTGCTCGCCGACCCCTCGAGGAAGATGTCGAAACACCCAACATAGTCCTATAGCGGTGTATCTCCATCTCCTTCTCCACTATCACGTCGCGAAGTAGCTTCTCAGAGGAAGGCCTCTGCACCGAGGAACTTGACATGGTATATCCAAGACCAACGCCCCCTAGCTCCCGATCCACCATCGCCCTCCTCAGCCGGCTCGCCTCCTCACTTAGGGCTTCAGACTTGTTCCTGTAATAATGGAAGGCCGCATCAGTGTCGCGAGCCCTCTTTCGATACCGAACCAAAGTGGCCTCTAAGGCCTCAACCTTGCCCCGAAGCCACGCCACGTCGGAACGAAGGGGGTCCACCTCAGGAAGGGGAGCCGTAACCTACAAGAGAACTAGCCCACTCAAGACATATAAGCAAAGAGGTTCAGAAATTCTTCGAAGTTGGAACACTTAGCCAGCCAAAAACCCTCTTTTTATAAATTCAGTTTCCCCATACAAAAAATGCGGTGGCCAGTCCGCGGAAGGCAAATACAATCGAGAGAAGGAAAAAGAAGGACAAAAATTATACAGCTGGTTTTCCCACCTCAATGTCAGCCGGATCCGTAGGGGGGTCGGCAACCGGTTTATCATCGGACCCTTGTCCGCCAGGGGTCTTCGGTGTCCCCTCAATCTCCATATCATACTCGAGGTTGGACAGGTCGATAGTCGGATAAAAGTGCCTCACATGGCTGAGGGCCTTTGATCACCAGGATCTGACACGACTCAGTCACCTCTTTCTTCTCCTTCTCCGACATCTCCTCCTGAGCCACCCTCGCCTTCGCCCATTCCTCCTTCTCCTTGTCAAAAGCCGCCTTCGTTTCCACCTCCTTCTTACGAGAGCCTTCGAGCTCTCCCTTCAATTCCGTCACCTCCTGCTCGGCCTTGTCAGCCCGGTCTCGCTCTCGCTGCAACGCCACCTCGTAGAGGCCCCTCACATGGGCCCCCTGCACGGTCGCCTGCCATAGCCAGACACTACTAAGAAATCTTTCTTAAACAACATAACCCGAAAGCTAGGGGGTTCGATTGACTTACCAGCACAGTGGCCTGCGCAAGACGCACGTACGCCTCGTCCAGGGTCTGGGACTTCATATCCGAACGGTCCCGAGGGGTCGCCAGATTATCTGCAACCTCCACGGCCTGGCGCCCCCGGACCAGGCAATCACCCTCGCGGATCGACCAATCCGGCACCCACCTTCGCCGAAGTCTCTCCTCTAGTCCGGGATCCACCAGGGGACCCTTCCCCTTATCAAGGTCGGCGGCCGTACCCTGATCCGGACCCCCCTGGACCACCGCGTCCCCACCCGTCTCCGACCGAGTCCTTTTCATCCTCGGCTGAATGGGGGCCTCGGAGACCACCTGGGACAACTCGGTCGTCTTCGCCACGACATCCTTCTTCTCGGCCTTCTTCTTCTTCATGGCGAGCCTCAGCGCCTTAATCGACTCTTCATCCATTTCTGTAAAAAGATCCATTAAGAACAAATGAGCGAGAAAGTACAAGAGGAGTGAGAGGAAAGAAACAACCACGTACGAGGCACGGCCGGGCTAGGGCTCAGTCCGACGCTCGCCAGATGGGCCTCCGTCACCTTCCCCCAATTGATGCTATACGACAGACGGAGACGCTCAACGAGTCTCCACTCCTCCGCCGTCAAGTCCCTCGGCCCCGGTGCTGCGTAGCTCGGCTTAGAATGGTTCCACCGAGTAGGGATAGCCCAAGGATCCTCACTCCGGATCACCAGATACTTTTTCTTCCAGAACTTGATGGAATCTGGATGACCGTGGACAACCTTCGCCTTACCTCGAGGCGAGATATAGTATACTCCTTCTGCCGATGAGCCGATCAACAACATCGCTCGGAACACGCTCAGCCGCAGGGGTACCCTCTGCTCCTCGCACAACAGCACGAAGCAGATGATCTGCTTCCAGGAGTTCGGCCCAAACTGCATCGACGCCAGGGACGACCAATTTAACACCTCCCGCACGAATGGATGGATGGGCAGCCTCAGGCCGGAGATAAAGGCGTCCACAGGGAAGATACAATACCTATCCGGCAGGGGATCGGTCGGCCGAAGAGTAGAACTCGGCAGCATAAGCTCATAACTGCCCCTATGTAGTAGGCCAACTGCAGAGCCCCCAAGTCGCTTGCCTCCAGAACGGTCGGGGATGCGTCCACCTTCAACCTCTTCCGACTTGACGACGACGGCTGGACCCCCGAGGACTCCTTATCTGAGAGATCGTCGGGGTAGCGACGGAAAGACTGGGGTTGTGCAGACGACCCTATCACCGAGTCGCTCTGGCCGCCAATCCTCGATCCCTTCTTCTTCGGAGCCCTCCTCCTCTTAGTCCGTTCCGGCGAAGGTGTAGACAAACGCCCCAGAACGGGCGGATTCCGAGACCCTGCGGAGCCATTTCCCTCGGAGCCACCCTCCTCTCCGGAAGCCAACCCTAGGGTCCGGACTTCGTCTGAACTACCGCCCCCTCCTCAGAGTCGCTGCTTTCCACCGCGAAATGCCTCCGAGATCTCAATGGCTTCACATTGTGTACAACCTCCTCCTCGCCTACCGGCCCCTTCCCAGAGGTCGACGCCGACGAGCCGGACTGAGCCCTATCCATCTGTGCCTAAGCTAAACGGGGTTACCAACTAACCTGGGATCACCTCGGAAAAACGACCTTGCTGCAGGAAACTGAAGGGACGAGCGCTGAAGAGTTGAAGGGTTTTTTGAAAAGTAAGGAGCAAGAAAGAAATGGGCGATGGGAAGAGAGGGGGGAACATTTATAGGGGATAGGAACAACTCCTCGATTTTCGCAGTCACTATTCACCGATTGACGTGCAACTGCCGCCTAGGAAATCACGCCACGTCCTCGAAACATGTGCTGCTGACGTCACCCAGTGCCAGACTGGCCGCCCGGTACGGGGGTCGGTTCGGGCAAAATAACGGCTCGCCTTCGCCGGCACTAAAGTACTCTTCTTCGGAAGATCCACCGGCTGGCCATCACCCTTACCAACCCGTAATTCCCCCTCGTCTCGAGGTTCGGCTTGGCACCGGGGTACTCTTCTCAGGAAGAAACAACGGCTCGCCTTCACCCTTACCGGCCCATAATCCCTCGCCAGCTCGAGGTCCGGTCTGGCACCCGGGTACTCTTCTTCGGAAGATCCACCGGCTGGCCATCACCCTTACCAGCCCGTAATTCCCCCTCATCTCGAGGTTAGGTCTGGCACCCGGGTACTCTTCTCAGGAAGAAACAACGGCTCGCCTTCACCCTTACCGACCCATAATCCCTCGCCAGCTCGAGGTCCGGTCTGGCACCTGGGTACTCTTCTTCGGAAGATCCACCGGCGGACCATCACCCTTACCAGCCCGTAATTCCCCCTCGTCTCGAGGTTCGGCCTGGCACCAGGGTACTCTTCTCAGGAAGAAATAACGGCTCGCCTTCACCCTTACCGACCCATAATCCCTCGCCAGCTCGAGGTCCGGTCTGGCACCCGGGTACTCTTCTTCGGAAGATCCATCGGCTGACCATCACCCTTACCAGCCCATAATTCCCCCTCATCTCGAGGTTCGGTCTGGCACCCGGGTACTCTTCTCAGGAAGAAACAACGGCTCGCCATCACCCTTGTCGACACATAATCCCTCGACCTCTCGAGGTTCTGTCGAACACCAGGGTACTCTTCTCCGGAAGAGACAACGGTTCGCCATCGCCTTCACCTACACGTAAACCCTCGACTAGCTCGAGGTCCTATCCAAGCCTCAGGGCAGCACCACCAGGAAGGCCCTATGATTCGCCCTCCCATTTTTTCTACAACCATAAGCACTCCTCCACGGCTAGCTCCCGCACCCCCCGCAGGAGTGGGGGGCTTGTGTGACAGGGTAAAAATGGCCTGAGGCCCAACCAGGGCCCAATACAATTCCCACTCAGAAAGGTAAAGATAGCAACCTGGTTCGGCTCCGAACCACTTCAGGGTCGGCGCCGAACCTCGTGTTTGCCCTCACGGTACTGGCCTCCTCGTACCGACGAGCCTCAGTAGCCCTCGGAGTCCGATCCGGGATAGTCCCACAGGCCGTCCCCCCTCTCTGGCGGGGCAGAAGGATGACCTGGCGCAGCCTAGGCCCTCCGATCCCGCCCAGAAGCACAGGAGGCCCACGATGGGCCACGTCAGCTCCAAATACCGCCAAGGGTTTCGCCACGTCAGCCCTATACCACTCCTGGTATTGCCACGTCCGCCCCAAACCCCCTGGGCCTTCTGCCACGTCAGGCCCACGGGCTTTCGGATCCAGACCCGGCCCCCAAGTGGAACCAAACCCAGTTGGGATTCTCTATAAATACTAGACCCACACCCACCTTTTGAGGTAATGAACCTTTTGCCACTTAAATATACCTAGTTATTGCTACTCTCTCACAGAGACTGACTAGAGCGTCGGAGGGTCCGCCACCGGGACAAACCCCAGTGTTTCAGGACCGTCTGCAGGTACACAAGACCTCGGATCCGACCCTTCCGATCCGAGCCCAGCCTTCAACATCTTTCCGAGCTCATCGTAGGTCCCAGAAGGTCAACCGAAGGTCGGCAGACGAGCGGCATTCTCCTTCAATACAAATTGAATCCGAACTCACACCTGGTGCATCCACACGTCTCCCAGAAATAAACAGCGTCAATCTACTTAACATAGCATGAACAAATGCTTATCTAAGAATGGGTATCATGAGTATTCATTTAATCTAGCATGGTATACAACTTACTTACAATCTAACTAGCATGGCATACAACTTACTTGCAGTTAAACTAGCATGGCATACAACTTACTTGCAATTAAACTAGCATAGTATACCACTTTTCTGTCACTTATCTAGCATGGTATATAACTTACTCACAACTTAACTAACATGGCATACAACTTACTTGCAATTAAAACTAGCATGGTATATCACTTACCTACAATTAAACTAGCATGGTATATAACTTTTCTACTATCATCCAAGCATGAACCTTTATTAAGCATGAATATTTACTAAACATGAATATCTTACTAAGCATGGGTAACTACTAGTATGAACATTCACCATTCCTAAGTATATATGTATATATATACTTCTAACATGGTAAGTAATTTTATCATGGATCCTACAACATTCTAAGCATAATTAATTTAATCTAAACATGGTAGGAAACTCTTAGAATGAATCCTACAACATTCTAAGCATAGATAGACTAATCTAAACATGGTAGGAATTTTAGAATTAATCCTACAACATTCTAAGCATAAAATAGCATTCCTAAAACATGATAGGTAATTTTAGAAAGCATCCTACAACATCTCTATCACTCCTAAGCATGATAGGAATTTTAGAAAGAATCCTACAATATTCTAAGCATGAAGAAACATTCCTAACACATGATAGGTAATTTTAGAGAGCATTCTACAACATTCTAGCATGAAAACATGATAGGTAAATTTTTAGAAAGCATCCTACCACATTCTAGCATGAACACATGATAGGTAAATTTTTAGAAAGCATCCTACCACATTCTAGCATGAACACATGATAGGAAATTTATAGAAGGAATCCTACAACATCCTAAGCATAAAGCATGATAGGAAACTTTAGAAAGAATCCTACAACATTCTAAACATGATAGGATATTTTTAGAAGAAATCCTACAACATTCTAAGTATAAAACATGATAGGATATTTTTAGAAGAAATCCTACAACATTCTAAGCATCTTTAAATTAATCTAATATAATCTTAGCATGGTATTTACTTTATATACACAAAATAAACATCTACAACTATCTACTACTACTACTACTCCATTTTAATCAAAAACATAACACACAACTACCTACCACTACTACTACTTTATTTTAGTTAAGAACATAACACCCAACTATCTACTACTACTACTACTTCATTTTAATCAAGAACACAACATACAACTACCTACTACTACTACTACTCCATTTTAATCAAAAACACAACATACAACTATCTACTACTACTACTACTTTATGGACATAAAACATCTACAACTACTTACTATTACTTCTTTATTCTAACAACATACCACTATTACTTTATTTAATCCACATACTACTACTACTCAACATACTACTACTTTATTTTAATCAACATACTACTACTTACTTTATTTTAACATGCTACTACTTAGTTGTCTACTAGTCTTTATTAGTAGATTTATTATCACTAGTGATTATAAAAAAAAAGGAAGATCTTTTTATTTTCTATAACTAGTGATTATAAAGAAAAGACCTTTTTATTTATTCTACAACTAGTGATAAAAGAAGAGATCTTTTCATTTATTCTACAACTAGTGATTAATAAAGAAAAGATCTTTTTATTCTACAACTAGTGATTAATAAAGAAAAGATCTTTTTATTTAAGAAAGAAAACTACAATAAAACATATGCTCATTATTATTTAGTCCAAGTTCAATAAAGGTCCTACAACCAAAATGGTTGTATAAGAGTATTCATATGCTTATGTATACCAAGTCCTACAAGTTCTACAACCCCCAATCGGTTGTATGTTCAAGTTCATATGCATTATGCCTTCTTTTTGTCCAACAACATACATAAACAACAACTTACAATTTTAAAGATGTGATCTTTATATGTTTAGTAGTTACTACTACTACTTTCTTTCTTTTATTCATTACCACATTCACAACAACTACAACACACCATCACAAGAACACCCCAAAAACAAAAGAAAACAAAACAAGAAGATAAGAAGAAGAAGTCAAACAACAAAACAACAAACAAACAAGCAAACAAACAACCAAACAAAAAAGTGGAGAACCCCCACCTTAGCCTCTTTTTTTTGGAAGGACTTGCTTGCTAACCTTCTCCTTCCCCTAGCTCTTAGAATCTCCTAGGAAAACCCTACAATAAAACTCTCTTGTTAGTATGAGACTTTCTCTCTTTCTTTCTTTTTGTTTTATAAAATGAGAGAAAGAGGAGAAGGAGGGGGTATTTATAGAAGGGAATAGGAGGTGGTAAGTGCAAATGTGCACTCACATTTTGCACAAAAACCCCAAGAGGGGGTGAGGCCGACCATACCCTAGGAGGAGGAGGGGTAAGGTGTAGGCATGGTGAGGTGGAGGCATGGTGAAGGAATAAGGCTTCTAGAAGGGATTTAATTCTTCTCATGCATAAAATCCTACTTTAAGCCTCTTAATTAAACCCTAACTATCTTACTAAGTTGTCATGACAAGGATGAGTACATTGTCCTTGAGTATATGCTACATATTTTGTATGATGTACTAAGTATCATACAATTGTATGTATGTGTATATGTATGTGTATACTAAAATTTCTTATAAAATCCTCATAAAATAGTTTAATTTTGAAAATAATAATAAAATAAATTTTATTATTTATTCGGAAGATCGTGCTATCAATTTGATGCGCTTAGACACTGTTTGTGGGCAAACCGGCGAAAAATCACCAAAATAATTTGATTTTGGAATTAAAATGAAATATTAATAAAATAATAATAAAATAGTAATTTATACGAGGTAATATCCGTCCGGGATATTACACCCAAGAACTTTCAGCCTCCTCATTTCGAGACCTATGACAGTGAAGGTGACCCTGCTGATCACATGGAGGGGTTCAAGACCATCATGATGATTCACAATGCTTCAGATCCCCTCCTTTGTCGTGCCTTCCCCGCCACCCTTTGGGGTTCGGCTTGGCAATGGTTCTCTAAGCTCGTCCCCAGCTCCATCTACTCGTTCGATCAGCTGGAGGCCAACTTTCTTGCCCACTTCGTGACTAGCAGGAAGGTCAAGAAGACAAGCACGTCCCTACTGGACCTCCTACAGAAGGAAGGGGAGTCACTCTGTCAGTTCGTCCGGAGGTTCACCACAGAGGCGAGGTCTGTCTCCTCCCTCGACACTGGGGTCGCCTCGGTAGCATTCCGACACAACGTCCGACATGGCCAGCTGAAGGCGTCCTTAGCCAAGAAGCCTCCCCTTGACTTCCCTGACCTGCTCAATTGGGTCAAGAAGTACATTCGAGCAGAGGAGGCCCTAAATTTCGATGGCAGCAAAGAGGTCCCGGGGAAGGGGAAGCACAAGGCCGATCAGGCAGAGCCAGCCAAGAAGGTTCCGAAATACGGGACCGGCATGAAGAGGGTCCCTCTGGTCCCGCATTTTGAGAGATACACGCCACTAACACAAAATGTGTCAGCCATCCTTTTAGAGATCGAGGACAGGGATCTCGTCCAGATGCCCCCTCGACCAACAGCAACAAGAAACGAGACAAGCGGTTCTACTGCCGCTTCCACCGGGACAACGGGCACGACACCGACTACTGTCGGACCCTTAAGGACGAAATCGAGGACCTCATCCAACAAAGGTACCTCCGAGAATTCACCCGAGAAAATGCATGGGACCGAAGAAATACGAGGAACCAAAGGACTTCTCCTCCTCTTCGCGCACCCAAACAGCGTCTTGAGTGGGACCCGGAGCCTGAAGAGACTGGAGGCCAAGCCATTCTACACTGCGTCCATGGGGGGCCTATGGGAGGGGGTTCTAATACTTCCCACAAGGCATTCGTTCGAGAGGTAAATGTCGTCCGAGACCTTCCTTCTCCCCAGGTCCAGCAGCTTTTTGTCTCTATCTCAGGGGAAAACGTGGAGGGGGTCCAGCTCCCGCACTGCGATGCACTCATCATCAGCCTTGTCATGGTGAACTACGAAGTCGGTCGGATCCTTGTGGACAATGGGAGCTCGGTGAACATCCTCTTCCTGGAAGCGTTCGAAAACCTCAAGCTCCCCTGAGATAAGCTGAAACTAGCCGGGTACACCCTCCACGGGTTCTCCAGCATCCCAGTGCCGATAAAGGGGATCGTGACCTTGGATGTTACTGTCGGTATGACCCCCCTCAGATGGACCGAGTCGATGGACTTTATGGTTGTGAACGTCAAAGCGGCGTACAATGCCATCCTCGGCCGACCAGGGCTCTGCTCCCTCCAGGCTGTTCCCTCGGCCTACCACCTAAAACTGAAGTTTCCAACTAAGTTAGGTGTCGGGTTCATTCGGGGGAACTAAGAGGCTGCACGATTGTGCTATATGACGGCGGTCGGAGGCGGTGTGTTTTTCCTGGACGCCGTCGAACTGCAACCCGAAAGGAGACAACCAGAGCCCAAACCTGCAGACGAACTAGAAGAAGTCTCGTTAGAGACAGAAGACACATCAAAGTGGTTCTGCGTGAGTTGCTCCCTCGCGCCCGACCTGAAGTCCGACCTAATCAACTGCATTCACCACAACGTCGACCTCTTCGCTTGGAAGCCATCCGACATGCCCAGGATCTCTGAAGACCTGATCATGCACAGAATAAACGTGGTCCCTGGATCGAAGCCGATCGTCCAAAAGTGACGTGAGTTCACCCCGAAGAGGCAGCAAGCTGTGAAAACGGAGGTAGACAAATTGTTGTCTGCCCGGTTCATCCAAGAGGTCAGCTACTCCGGGTGGTTGGCGAATGTCGTAATGGTGAGAAAGGCCAGCTGGAGCTGGAGATCTACATAGACTTTATGGATCTCAACAAGGTGTGCCCCAAAAATCCTTTCCTTCTCCCCAGCATTGACGCTCTGATCGACGGGTCATGAGCTATCCTTCATGGACGCCTTTTTGGGCTACAATCAGATCTGAATGTTCCCCCCTGATATAGCCAAGACATCCTTCGTCACCGGCCAAGGTCTCTACTGCTACCGGGTTATGTCCTTCGGGCTGAAGAACGCCGGTGCTACCTATCAGAGGCTCGTCAACCGTGTCATCAAGGACCAGATCGGTCACAACATGGAAGTATACGTCGATGACATGCTCGTCAAAAGCCAACAAGGACAGGACCACGTCGCCGACCTGGAAGAAGCCTTTGGCATCCTTCGGACCCACAATATGAGGCTTAATCTGGTCAAGTGTGCATTCAGTGTCTCCTTGGACAAATTTCTCGGGCTCGTTATCAGCCAGCGTGGCATCGAGACGAACCCCGAGAAGATCCGAGCCATAATACACATGGCCCCTCCGAGAAATATCAAGGAAGTGCAGCGGCTCACGGAAAGACTGGCGGCCATCGGCTGTTTCCTCTCCAAGTCCGGAAAGAAGTCACTCTCGTTCTTCAAGGCTTTGCGCAGAACCGGAGGCTTCGAATGGGGCACTCAGCAGCAGGAGGCGTTCGCCCAATTAAAAATGTACCTCGCCAATTCTCCCCTCCTTAGAAAACCTGAGCCAAGCGAGCCTCTCTGGCTTTATCTTTCGTCCACGGAAAGCGTACTCAGTGCTGTTATCATTCGAGAAGAAGGCGGAGTCCAAAGGCCATTGTAGTATGTAAGCAAAGTCCTGCTCTCGGCCGAGACCAGATATGCGAAAATGGAGAAGGTGGCATATGCCCTGGTCATAGTCGTGCAGATGCTCTGCCCTTATTTCCAGGCACACTCGATTTAGGTCCTCACAGACCAGCCTCTAAAGGCCATTCTCCACAAGCCCGAGAGCCCGGCCACTTGGTTAAGTGGTCGATCGAGCTAGGTCAATACGACATCAGCTATCAACCAATGACAGCAATCAAGAGACAGGCCATCGCTGAATTCATCACGGAATGCACCATCTCTGAGCAGCTCGAAAGTGGGAAGGCCGACCAGACGTGGGAAGTTTACGTTGACGGCACTTCCTACGAAGTGGGAAGTGATGCGGGCATCATTTTAAGAGGACCCGACAACTTTCTTCTCCAATATTTCCTCCGCCTCAACTTTCCGGCCTCTAACAACGAGGCAGAATATGAAGCTATGATCGCGGGGCTCACCCTAGCACACCAGGCAGGCGGAAGACAGATCATGGCCTTCAGCGACTCTCAGCTCGTGGTCAATCAGATCACCAGAGAGTACGAGGCTCGTGACGATCGGATGATCCGGTATTTGGTCGTGGTCCAGTGACTCTTGACATCCTTTGACGGTTTCACAGTCTTAAGGATCCCAAGATAGCAGAATGCCCAGGCCGATGCCCTGTTAAAGTTAGCCTCCTCATCCTTTGAAAACCTCGACCGCATCGTTCTGGTCGAAGTGCCCCTGAAGCCGAATATTGACCTCCCTAAGACCCTCTATATAGATGAAGGAGCTCAGCTGGACGATTGGACCACTCCCATCCAAAAGTTTCTGATCGAAGGAAAGCTCCCCCAAGACCGAGCTGAAGCAAGGCGGATCAGGGTCCGCTCGGAAAGGTTTGCCGTGATCAACGAAACCCTCTTCAAACGCTCGTACACAACGACGGACGGAAGACCCTACCTCCGCTGCTTAGCCCCTGATGAGGCCAAGTATGCTCTCAAGGAGCTCCACAAAGGAATTGGCGAGTGCCACATGGGAAGCGGATCACTTTTCCGAAAGGCTCTGAACCACGGGTATTACTGGTCCACGATGTTGCAAGATGCCCTATCCCTGGTAAAAAAGTGCAATCCTTGTTAAAGATTCTCCTCGGTAAGAAGGGTTCCACAAGCAAACCTCCGCTCCCTGGCCAGTTTGACCCCCTTTTCTATATGGGGGGTGGACCTGGTAGGTCCCTTTCCGAAAGCAACGGGACAAAGAAAGTTCCTGGCAGTAGCGATCGACTACTTCACAAAGTGAATCGAGGCCGAGCCCCTGGCCACGATCACTGAGCAGCAGACTCAACAATTCTTCTGGAAACACATCATCTGCCAGTTCAAAATTCCGCACATACTCATCATGGATAATGGGACCCAGTTTGTGGGTAAGAATTTTAGAAAGTTCTGTGAGGGTCCCACAATCCAGCAACGCTTCTCTTCGGTGTGCCACCCGCAGTCGAACGGTCAGGTCAAAAATGTGAACCGCCAGATCCTTGACGGTATGAAGAAATGACTTGATAATTCTTTTAAGGGACTATGGGTCGACGAGTTGTCGAGCATTTTCTAGACCCATCGAACGACGAAGAGGATCCCCACGAGAGAGTCGCCATTTATCTGACTTACGGTGCGGAGGCAGTAATTCCCCTCGAGATCAGGCTCCCTTCGCTTCGAATCATGGCCTTTGATGAAGAAAGCAACTCGGCACAATAGCGTGCCAATCTGGACCTTATAGACGAAGTCAGGGAAAAATCCGCCATCAGAAGGAGCACATACCAGCAGAGGATCGAGAGGTTCTACAACAAAAAGGTACATCCCACCAATATCAAGCTAGGGGACCTCGTCCTCCAAAAGCTGGCGGTATCTAATCCCGGCCAGAAGAGGAAGCTGGCTCCAAACTGGGAAAGTCCATACACGGTTTCTGAAGTTGTATGCCCCGGCACATACCACCTCTCCGACCCGGAGGGCATGACTGTGAAGAGACCCTAGAACATGGAGCATCTTATCAAATTCCTCGAAGGGAAGGATTAGCCCTTGTAGATACCCTTCTGTAAATAATAAGATGTAATCGGCACCTCGTGCATTGTTTTGTAAAGTGAATATGATGTAACGTTTACCCCTTTGGCCTCTTGCCAACTTTCTTTAAAACAAGTTTGGGGCTCGACGCTCGGATGTCACTGCTAGCCACACCAAGCTTCTCCTACAAGGTTTGGGGCTCGACGCTAGGATGTCACCGCGAGCCACACCAACTTTCTCCTACAAGGTTTGAGGATCGACGCCCGGTTGTAACCGCGAGGCACACTAAGCTCTTCCAACCAGTTTGGGGCTCGACGCTCGGTTATCACCAAGCTCTTCCAACCAGTTTGGGGTTCGACGCTCGAATATCATGAAGCTCTTTCTACAAGTATGGGGGCTCGGCATCGACCACGAGCTACACTCATACTACCTATCTTAGAACAGGTATGGGAGCTCGACATCGACCTCGAGTAAGGCCTTGACTTTTTCAAGCCCTGCGACCTTTACGCTCGGCGATGACCTCCAGCTACACTCATGCTAGCTTATCCTAAGTTATGGGACTCGGCATCGACCTAGAGCAAGGTCTCGGCTTTTTTAAGCCCTGCGACCTTTATGCTCAGCGATGACCTCCAGCTACACTCATACTGCCTATCTTGGAATAGGCAGGGGGCCTCAGCATCGACCTCGAGCAAGGCCGTGGCTTTTTCAAGCCCTACGACCTTTTTGCTCGGCGATGACCTCCAGCTGCACTCATGCCAGCTTTTCCTAAGGTATGGGGGCTCGGCATCGATCTCGAGCAAGGCCTCGACTTTTTCAAGCCTTGCAACCTTTACGCTCGGCGATGGCCACGAGCTACAGTCATACTACCTATCTTAGAATAGGTATGGGAACTCGGCATCGATCTCGAGCAAGGCCTTTGCTTTTTCAAGCCCTGCGACCTTTACGCTTGGCGATGACCTCCAGCTACACTCATTCCAGTTTCTCCTAAGGTATGGGGGCTCGACATCGATCTCGAGCCAGGCCTCGACTTTTTTAAGCCCTGCGACCTTTATGTTCGACGATGACCTCCAGCTATACTCATACTATCTATCTGAGAACAGGTATGGGAGCTCGGCATCGACCTCGAGTAAGGTCTTGACTTTTTCAAGCCCTGCGACTTTTACGCTCGGTGATGACCTCCAGCTACACTCATGCCAGCTTCTTCTAAGGTATGGGGGCTCGACATCGACCTCAAGCAAGACCTTACTTTTTTAAGTCCTGCGACCTTTACACTCGGTGATGACCTCCAGCTACACTCATACTACTTATCTTAGAACAAGCATGGGGGCTCAGCATCGACCTCAAGCAAGGCCTTGGCTTTTTCAAGCCCTGCGACCTTTACGCTCGGCGATGGCCATGAGATACACTCACACTACCTATCTTAGAACATGTATAGGGACACGGCAATGACCTCGAGCAAGGTCTTGGCTTTTTCAAGCCCTGCGACCTTTACGCTCGGCGATGACCTCCAACTCCACTCATGCCAACTTCTCCAAAGATATGGGGGCTCGGCATCGACCTCGAGCAAGGCCTTGGCTTTTCTAAGCCCTGCGACCTTCACGCTCGACGATGACCTCCAGCTACACTCATACTGCCTATCTTAGAACAGGTATGGGGACTTGGCATCGACCTCGAGTAAGGCATTGGGTTTTTCAAGCCCTGCAACCTTTATGCTCGGCGATGACCTCCAACTACACTCATGACAGCTTCTTCTAAGGTATGGGGGCTCAGCATCGACCTCAAGCAAGGCCTCAGCCTTTTTAAGCCCTGTGACATTTACGCTCAGCGATGACCTCCAACTACACTCATACTACCTATCATAGAACAGGTATGGGAGCTCGCTATCGACCTCGAGGAAGGACTTAGCTTTTTCAAGCCCTGTGAATGCTCGGCGATAACCTCCAGCTACACTAATGCCAGCTTCTCCTAAGGTATTGAGGCTCGGCATCGACCTCGAGCAAGGCCTCAGCTTTTTCATGCCCTGCGACCTTTACGCTCGGCGATGGCCACGAGCTACACTCATACTACCTATCTTAGAACAGGAATGGGGGCTCGGCATCGACCTCGAGCAAGGTCTTAGCTTTTTCAAGCCCTGTGACCTTTACGCTCGGTGATGACCTACAGCTACACTCATTCCAGCTTTCTTAAAAATTACAAGGGGGCTCGACATCAACCTCAAGCAAGGCCACACTCGGCGATGGCCTCGAGTTACGCTCCTGCCAGTCTCACGAAAAATTATCAATGTTAAGAAATTGAAGTTTCATTACTCATGAAGCGCCGCAAACGGCCACACGATACAATAAAGATATTACAAATCACTCAACTTAAAACTCGAACTCAGTGCTTCCCACAGGACCCTCGTGGCCAACACCACCCGCCTCAAGCCCTCTGGAGTGAGACCTTTCCCCTTCATGCTCTACCTGTACGGCTAGTAAGGACGTCCCGGCATTGGAACTCTGCGCGTCGGCGGGCCTCGCCATTTCCAGATGAAAGGTCGGAGAAGGACCCAATACATAACGACTTGCTCGCTCGAACAGACCGAGCCGATGATGACCCATGCCTAGCATAAGTTTCAACCTCTGAATCTCCAACTCCTTCTCTACGACAACCTCACGAAGAAAGGACTCCGAAGCCAGTCGGCTGGTGGAGGCATCCGAGATTGACCAGTTCGTCTCGACACTCCCCCAGTCCCGGTCGACTTTGGCCTTCTTCAGGCAAGCGACTTCTAGGTTTAGCTCCTTAGACTTGTTCATAAAATAGTTTACCGCGGTCTTTCGATCACAAGCCTGCTTACGATGGTGAGTCAGCACACTCTCCTTGGACCCCAGCTCATTTCGGAGCCGGAAGACCTCTGCGGAACACAGGTCGGCGCCGATGGTCAAGTGCGTCTATCAAGAAGAGGGGAAAAACAACAGGTCACTAAAGAAGCTTGCGAAAAACTACAAGTAACAAAGGATCGGCCAAAAATATTTTCTTTTATAAATTCAAATTTTGGGTTACAAAAAGCAGTGGCCAGTCTGTGCAAGGCCAATAAAAGTCAAAAGAATAAGTAAGATTCCTAAACTACTTTTTAGAGGGGGATGACATCTCTTCGATAACATGATCGCCCCTGGCCTCCTCCAAATGAGGGTCCTCCAACTCCTCCTCGTCCTCCCCGTCGAGCGTCAACGGATGCACGGGAAGCCGCCACCCATAGTAGAGGTGGTCGATCTAAGCCTCCAGGTAGAGCTGCAGGAAGTGCACCTTGGCCTGGGCGTAGGCTTCGTCCTAAGCCTGGATTAGAGTATCCGCCAAGGTGTTCTGCAGCTCCTCAGCCTCCTCCTTGGCCTTAGCCCGAAAATGCGCCAGCTCGTGCGCGTGATGGTCTTGCAGCGAAGCCATCTGAGCTTGGAAGATCGCCTGGGCTGACTGGGACTCTGTCAGCTCGTCTTTCAGACGAGTCGCCTCACGAAAATGTCGCTCGGCGTTCTTCCTCTCGACAACGACCTCCTTCTCCATGAACTTGTGGAAGTGTTGCCCATGAAGCAATGCCTGGTCGAGAAAGATCAAGTTAGAAAAATCCTTAAATTCTAAGCATAAAGCGAATACCAAATACTTACCGAAATGTGTGCCTGAGCCCACCTCATGTAGGCCGTCTCGGACGTCTCAGATGCCAGATTCATTCGATCCCACTCCGTGGCGAGATGCTCTACCACCTCCAGCACCACCAAGCGCTCGGTCAGGGTATCACCAGCCTTGACTCCCCAGTCTGGGGTGTGCGGCATCATGCCCTGCCTACCCACCATTTCTTCGACATTGGGACGAAGTGGCGGGAACCCCTTCTCCAAGACGGCTGCCACTTTCTTACTACCGGAGCTCGCCCCTAGTTCCTTCGTCGACCACGACGAGTGGTGGTGCTTCTTCTTCCTCTTCGGGGGTGGCTCCAAAGGCCCTGAGGCCGCCCCTTTATTGGGCCCTGCGGCCGAGGCATCCTTCTTCTCCTGGTTGGCCCTCCTCTTAGCGGCCAAAGCCCCCAAGGCATGTCGGTTGTTGAGCTCCTTTGCAGTCATCTCTAAGAAAAGGAAAAAAGGAAAAATGTTAACACGAAGGCAGGCAGATAAATGGATTAGAAACAAAAATATCGTAGGATTGGCTGGGCTCAATCCAGCTCGGGAAAGATGCAACTCCGTGACATACGGCCACCCTATGCTATGCCCTTCCACAATCTTCTCTACAGTCGCCCACTCTTTATCTGTCAAGTTACTACGCCTTGGGGGCTTATGGTTCGGCCTACTGAAATTCCAAACAGTTGGAATTTCCCAAGGTTTCTCACTCCGGACGATAAAGTACTTCTCCTTCCATCCTTTAATGGAGTCCGGGTGGCCATGCATCACCCTCTTGTGAGGACGCAGCGAGATGTAAAAAATTCCCTCCATGTCTCCGAGCGAGCTCTTCCCTGCGATGGCACGGAAGTACGTGAGCCTTGGTTTGATCTCCTTCTCCTGGCACTTCAGAATGAAGCATACCAGGTGTTTCCATGAGTTGGGGCCATACTGCATTGGACTCAGCTCTCCCCACTTCAACACCCTCTAAGAGAACGGGTGCAACGACAGCCTTAATCCCGAGACAAAGGCTTCCTCGGGCAACATGCAGAACCGCGACTCCAGCCTTGCGGATGGACGAATTCCGGGGTTCGGCACCAGAAGTTCAAATTCCTTTGGAATGAAGTAGGCTGCCCTTAAGATAGGCAGGTAGTTCGCCCTCAAAGCACACTGGACGCTGTCCATCTTGATCATGGACCCCTCCACGCCATCAGGATACATCCTGATCGATCCTAAATTTTTATTGGACAGAGGGGAAAACTTGAAGCTTAGGTCCGTATTTGTTTGGCTCGCCCGGACTATCGAGACGAATCCACTTCCTTTTTCTCCTACGGGGGCGAGGCTTCCTCTCTGGAGATGGGGTCGATAACGGGGGCAGGGGTGGAAGATCAGCTTCTTCCTCTGCTACCTCTCCCGCGGTTCCTCCTTCCCCTCCCCCCTGATCGTTGCCTCCCTCGGTTCCTCATTCGGGCCCCTCCTGGTTGTCCTCCTCAACAAGATCCTCTCCCTTGGGGCCTCCTTCCTCATGCTCACCCTCCTCAACAAGCTCCTCTTTTGGCCTACGAATTCATAAAGGGGACACGTCATAAATCATGACACCCTCGCCCCCTGATCCTAAATCCGACTGGACCTCTTCCTTCACTTCAAAGTCATCAAGAGACCAAGATGTCGACGTCGACTGGACTTCCTCCACAGTACGACCTGAAGAGCTTGCCTCGGAGCAGGACTGAGAATGCGACATTACGAAACAAAAATACTAACCTGATATACCGCGAAACGGGAAGATCACCAAAAAATGGTCGCCAACGGCTATGAAAGAAACTCCTGTTGTTTAGGGATTGAGTGCAACGTGAAGAAATGAAGGGAGTGGTGGGAGATTTATAATAGAGGAAGGGACTCCTCGAATTCTGCGAGAAGATCTGACCGTTGGATCTTCATCATCAAGATCTAACGGCCACCAGGATCTGAAACGCTTCAATTCTCATGCCCATGACGTCAGCCTAGAGCATAAAAATACCTCTTTACCCTCGGCCCTATCAGCCGGTACAACGGCTTGGAACAAGTGGCCAACTATTCGAGTACTACACCTTTTTCAACACCAAAACTTTTCCAACAAGTTTTGGGGGCTCGATGCTCGGATGTCACCGCGAGCTACACCAGGCTTTTCCAACAAGCTGAGGCTCGGTACTCGGATATCACCGCGAGCCACATCCAGACTTTTCCAACGAGTTTTGTGGCTCAGTGCTCTGGATGTCACCGCGAGCCAGACCAGGCTTTTCCAATAAGTCTTGGGGCTCGGAGCACGGATGTCACCATGAGCCACACCAGGATTTTCCAACAAGTCTTGGGGCTCGGATCTCGGTTGTAATCTCGAGCCACACAAAGACTTTCAAACAAGTCTTGGGACGCGGAGCTCGGTTGTAATCTCGAGCCACACCAAAACTTTCCCAACAATTCTTGGGGCTCGAAGTTCGGTTGTAATCTCGAGCCATACCAAGGCTTTCCCAACAAGTCTTGGGGCTCAGAGCTTGGTTGTAATCTCGAGCCACATCAAGACTTTTCAACAAGTCTTGGGGTGCGAGGCTCGGTAGAGAATCCGAGCCACACCAAGACTTTTCCAACAAGTCTTGGGGCTTGGAGCTCAGTGGTGAGTCCGAGCCACACCAAGGCTTTCCCAACAAGTCTTGGGGCTCAGAGCTTGGTTGTAATCTCGGGTCATACCAAGACTTTTCCAACAAGTCTTGGGGTGCGGAGCTCGGTAGCGAATCCGAACCACACCAAGACTTTTCCAACAAGTCTTGGGGCTCGGAGCTCGGATGTCACCACGAGCCATACCAAGCTTTTCCAACAAGTCTTGGGGCTCGGAGCTCGGATGTCACCAAGAGCCACGCCAGGATTTTCTAACAAGTCTTGGGGCTCGGAGCTCAGGTTTCTCAAGCCACACCAAGACTTTTCAAAAAATCTTGGTGCGCGGAGCTCGGTTGTAATCTCGAGCCACACCAAGACTTTCTCAACAAGTTTTAGAGCTCGGAGCTCTGTTGTAATCTCGAGCCACACCAAGGCTTTCCCAACAAGTTGTGGGGCTCAGAGCTCGGTTGTAATCTCGAGCCACATCAAGACTTTTCCAACCAGTCTTAGGACGCGGAGCTCGGTAGCGAATCCGGGCCACACCAAGACTTTTCCAACAAATCTTGGGTCTCGGAGCTCGGTGGTGAGTCCGAGCCACACTAAGGCTTTCCCAACAAGTCTTGGGGCTTGGATCTCGGTTGTAATCTCGAGCCACACTAAGACTTTTCCAACAAGTCTTGGGGCTCAGGGCTTGGTAGTGAACCCGATCCACACCAAGACTTTTCCAACAAGCTGAAGCTCGGTGCTCGGATATCACCGCGAGCCACACCCAGGCTTTTCCAAACAAGTCTTGGGGCTCGGAGCTCGGTAGTAACCTCGAGCCACACCAAAGCTCTCCCAATAAATTTTGGGGCTCGGAGCTCGGTGGTGACCTCGAGCCACGCGAGCCTCGTCACCCGAGCTCGTAAAGGCTCGGCCCTCGGAGTTCATCACTCGACGCTCGCCTTCCGACCCTCCGCATCAGGTACTCGACGCCCCTCATATCTTTAAAAGGGGATCCCCTTCATCCTACCCCGCTGGCCTCTCCAGGAAGATACTAACCACATTCTTCGCCGTACACACCGCTCCGCTCTTCCTACAAAGGCAAATCACTCCTACACGGCTGGGTTATCCAGCCCTCCAGAAGTAAGGGGGATCCTGATATGGGACAGATGACGTGGCCCCTCCTGGGCTGCCAGATCCCCTCAAAAACCGCTCTCCCCTGATCATCAGATCAACCCAGAGCCTCATGGGCTTCTGCCACGTCAGGCCCACGAGCAAACGGGTCCAAACCCGGCCCAGCAGGATCTCAGACCCTTTTGCTCTGCCTATAAATACCAGACCCCCTCCCCCACTGGCAAGGTAATCAATCTTTCTCCTCCAAAATCCTAGCTCCTGTTGTTTTCCACTGACTGACTAGATCGTCGGAGGGCCTGTCGCCGGGATCTCTTCCGGTGTTTCTAGGCATAGTGACCGAGCCGAGCCCTGAAGATCCGATCCGAGTTACTAGATCCGAGCCGAGCATCCGTCCACCAGCTCACTCCTACTACTCTCAAGCCGGTCCCCCAGCCGAGGATCGAACATATAGCCAGTACCGCAACTTCTACTATACAAATTACAAGAACTCACACCTGTTTGCAGCTACACTCTAAAAACAAACCGCATTAGTTATCTTTCTACAAATATTTTCGAAAAGTGGCATATAAAAAATATTCATAGGATTAGCATAGTTAAAAATGCAAAATTCATATTTATCTATCACATTATCGCAAAATGGTACAACTGTAAATTAGTCCAAACATGAAGGGCAAAAACAAAATTTGATCACCGATCTTGTTGCGACTTACCCGTAGTGACGTCATCTCCTACCGAGAATCCCAACACACACCCCGACCAAAGTGCCAACCAGCTAGGAAAAAATAAAAACCTTTTCTCTTCAAAAATAAAACTATATTGAAAAACTTAAGGGGTGTAAATGCAAAAGGACCATAGTTTGGTCTTAGTTTTATGATAACACTCGCTGTAACTCAACTGGACTTTGCAGCATTTAGAAAGATCACACCTTCACATGCATCATCACTAATAACTTCCAGTAACTCCTTTGCTATTTTTAGCTCCTCTCTTTTCTAGATTTTCATTTCATCTCATTTCACTAAAGAGAGAGAAACAAACCAGTCATGAGTTTTGAGTTGTAGAGAGAGAAAGCCTACCTCTTTTACTCCCTGGCTATAAGAAGAAGAAGATCTTAGACACTCGGTGGTTTTCTTTCTTGGGTTTTCTCAACTTTTGACAAAGCTATCAAATTCTCCAGTTTTTTTTTCCATCTATCTCCCCAAACATTGACTTGGGTTTTCGCAGAAATTCATAAAGTGAATACCTGCACAAAAAAAGATATGAATTTGTTTGCACAAAGGTTAGACTAGACCTCTTCTTTGATTTTGAGTTGTCTTTTTTAGTTTTTAGTATACAATTGATCTGTTTGTTTTGTAAATTGTATTCTAAGATCAGTATAGAATTTCATTGCAGACCCAACAACACTCATTGAAACCCTCAACAACAACAACAACGACAACCGCCCAATTGCTCACAAAAAATAATTCATCAATGAAAGACACTGATAAATGCTTAGACCCTCAGCTATGGCATGCCTGTGCTGGTGGCATGGTACATATGCCATCTGTGAACTCCAAGGTCTACTATTTCCCCCAGGGCCATTCTGAGCATGCCCAATCCCAGGTCCATTTCGGCACGAATTCACTTAAGATCCCATCCCTGATTTTGTCTAGAGTGCTTGCTGTCAAGTTTATGGCTGACCCGGAAACTGATGAGGTTTTTGCAAAGATCCGGCTCGTTCCGGTTCGGCCCAGTGAGCTGGATTTGAGTGAGGATGAGGGAGTTGGGTTGGGTTGTAATGGTTCAGGTGAATTGCAGGAGAAACCAGCTTCGTTTGCGAAAACTTTGACGCAGTCTGATGCGAACAACGGTGGAGGTTTCTCGGTTCCCCGGTACTGTGCGGAGACTATTTTTCCGAGGTTGGATTACTCGGCTGACCCGCCGGTGCAGACTGTTCTTGCAAAGGATGTGCATGGCGAGATTTGGAAGTTTAGGCATATTTATAGGGGGACACCTAGGAGGCATTTGTTGACGACCGGGTGGAGTACATTTGTGAACCAGAAGAAGCTTGTGGCAGGGGATTCAATTGTGTTTTTGAGAGCGGAGAACGGGGATTTGTGTGTTGGGATACGGAGGGCGAAGAGGGGAGGGATTGGCGGCTGTGGGTCAGACCAGCCCTGTGGGTGGAATCCGCCGCCTTATGGAGGGTTTTCTGTGTTTTTGAGGGAGGAGGAGAACAAATTGATGAGGAATGGGAATGGGAATGTTGGTAATATTAGGGGGAACGGGAGGGTTAGGGCGGAGTCGGTGGTTGAGGCGACGACTTTGGCTGCGAATGGGCAGCCGTTTGAGGTTGTCTACTATCCGAGGTCGAGCACGCCGGAGTTTTGTGTGAAGGCAGCGGCGGTTAGGGCTTCGATGAGGGTTAGGTGGTGTTCAGGGATGAGGTTTAAGATGGCTTTTGAAACCGAGGACTCATCAAGGATCAGCTGGTTTATGGGGACTATTTCTTCAGTTCAGGTAGCCGATCCGATTCGATGGCCTGATTCACCGTGGAGGCTTCTTCAGGTGTGTTTTCTTTTTCCCCTCTTCAAATGTTCTTTCAATATTTGATGTTAATTCAATTGCTCTATTACCATGGTAGTAGAATTGGAGTAGAATTTATCTGGATTCGATTAGGGCTTCCATGACAGTCACAACTAGTGTTCAAATTACATACCTGATAATGAATAATCTATGATCGATAACTGTTGGATTGATTTATGTATTTTTGGAAATGGTTTTGTAGGTGTCGTGGGACGAGCCAGACCTACTTCAAAACGTAAAAAGAGTGAGTCCATGGCTAGTGGAATTGGTATCAAACATGCCCTCAATCCATTTAACCCCCTTCTCCCCTCCAAGGAAGAAACTACGAATCTCTAACCACCCGGATTTTCCACCCGAATCCCACCAACTCCCAATTCCTGCCCCGCCCTTCTCAAACCCGTTTCTGGGGCCCTCAGGCAGCATTTCTGCAAGCATACAGGGAGCCAGGCATGCTCATTTCGGTATTTCACTTCCCGATCTCCACCTCAACCAGTTGCAGTCGGGCTCGTTTAATCCCGGGTACTTCCATCATCGTCTCAATCATCATCAGCCTCCCATTGAAAATGAAGTTTCTTGTTTGCTAACCATGGGAAGACCCGCAACAAACAAGTCATCCTTCAATATGATGAAGAAAACACCTCATTTGGTGCTTTTCGGCCAAACAATACTCACTGAGGAGCAAATTTCCCTGAGTTCCGGAAATAGCTCATCGGACGGGAACAATGACAATGGAGTCGAGAATTCTCCAAGCTTGTCTAAGGATCAAGAGACAATTGGACATTGCAAGGTGTTCATGGAGTCGGAGGATGTTGGTCGCATTCTTGATCTTACTGTCTTCGGTTCTTATGAAGAATTGTACGGTAAGTTGGCAGATATGTTTGGAATGGGAAGGTCAGAGATAATGGGCCATCTTCACTACCGAGACGAAACTGGTGCAGTTAAACACACCGGAGATGCACCCTTCAGGTAAGGATCAGATTTCTAAATGAATTCAACAACATATTCCTTGAGTTTTTTTGCCGTCCTAGGCCACTTTTTGAAAATATTTGTGTTTAAAGGCCAGTTTCAAACTATCAGCATTCTGAAAATATTTGTGTTTAAAGGCCAGTTTCAAAATATTAGCATTCGTGGGCTAGTCTGTGTCACGTTACTAGCAGGCCGCTATTAGAAATAACGGTCTCTTCATTTTCGAGGTCGCTAATGGAAATAGCAGTCTATGTTTTAAAAAAATTTGAATTTTTTTTGTTTGCTGTCGTTATTCCCACTAGTGACCTTAGTATATATGAGGTCGCTGATGAGATTAGCGACCTCAAATGAATGTATTGAGACACTTAGCAATTTCTAAAGAGTTTTTGTTCCCTTTGGAAAAAATAAATTTAAAACTGTTGTCGCTATTGGGAATAATGACGTTAGTATATATGAGGTTGCTAGTATTGAGATGCTTAACGATTTCTAGAGAGCTTTTGCTTTTTTGGAAAAAAAAATTGAAAACTGAGGTCGCTATTGAGAATAACGACCTTGGTTCATTAAAAGTCGCTAATCTCATTAGCGACATCATATATATACTAAGGTCGCTATTTTCAATAACGACCGCAGTTTTAATTTTTTTTTCCTCCAAAGAGAACAAAAACTCTAGAAATCACGAGATGTCTCAATATATTTATTTGAGCTTGTTAATCCCATCAGCGATCTACTATATACCAAGGTTGCTAGTGGGAATAGCGACAGTAAACAAAAAATTCAAAAAAATCTAAAACACACGCAGTTATTCTCATTAGCGACCTCGAAAATGAAGAGACCGCTATTGGGAATGACGGCTGCTACTGACACGGTACAGAGTAGCTCACGAGCGCTAATAGTTTGGAAACTGACCCTTAAACACAAATATTTTCAAAAAGTGGCCTATGATGGCAAAAAATTCATATTTCTTTGATCTGTATGATTTTAGTTCTCAGGCTAATGGATATTTATCTGGTAATCTGTCTCAGCGAGTTCATGAAGACAGCTAGGAGGCTGACGATACTAATGGACTCAAGTGGTGACACCAACGTAGGAGTGTAACCGCGTTCTGTTTTCGCATTTTTGTACAGTTGAAGGAGCTACTAATCTTTAGTTGTCTATGCCACTTTGATCTATTCTACTAATCTTTAGTTGTCTATGCCACTTTCATCTATTCGGAAGAACTGTTTGTTTTTGTTTCATTTTCTTTTTTATGTTTTCTTTTTCGCCTGCGTTGTCAAATCCCTTAAAAAGGGCTTGAATTGTGACCCTCGAGTTTATAGGAATAGTTTCAGCAACAAGCTACTGTCATCTTTCATCCATTATTGAAACATTTGATGAATTCTCTTTTCTGAACTAGCATCATTGATTACTTACTGTTCAAATGGCCATTTTTTCCCCAAAATGACCTACTTTTTGAAAGTTAATCCAAAGTGATCTACTTTTCAAAAAAAAATTTCAAACCGAGTGACTCGCTGTCTCAAAAAGCGAGTTTGGTAAAATTCTCATCGTTTTTTGAGATGAGTGTGAGGTTTGTATTTTTTTTGATTTCTCCCTGACCAAGACTTGCTGTCTCAAAAAGCGAGTAAGTTTTTTCCAAACTTGCTTTTTTAGACAGCCAGTGTCGTCTGGGGTTTTTTTTCCTCTCCTTATCTTCATTCTTACTCTTTCTTATCTCTATTCTTACTCTCTCCTTAACTCAGAAATTCAAAATCGTAGCCTTCCAAAATCGACTTCCTACTCACAAAATCTCCTATAAAGCTAAATATATTTACTTAATATTTTCCAACCCTCTCAACTGCTACTCTCAAAACTCTAAACTCATCTTCCGAAAGATCCATATTTTGAAATTTTGAAGTATGATAATTCACATTTGTTTCAATCACATTTGTTTCAAAATCATTGGAAGTTTAGAGATTGTGAATGAATTTGAATTTATAGATGTTGGAGTAGATATGAATGTACAGGGCAGACTGCATATGCAGCTTGAACTGGAATTTTTTTCCCTAAACTCGCTTTCTCTAAGGCAAAACCTCCTCGTTTTCTGAGAAAACTAGTTTAGAGTTGAGAGATTTTCAGAGCCTAAGTGGTCTTTGGAAATTTCTCAACTGAACAGTCGCTTTCTCAGAAAGCGATTGGATTTTGCCTACAGTCGCTTCATGAAAAAGCGAGTTAGGCAAAACCACATCGCTTTCTGAGAAAACGATTGTGGAGTTGAGAAATTTTCAGACACCAACATATGGATCTTTCGGAATATGGGTTTAGGGTTTTGAGAGTAGAAGTTAAGAGGGTTGGAAAATATTAAGTGAATATATTTAGATTTATCGAAAATTTTGTGGGTAGGAGGTCGATTTTGAGAGGCTAGGATTTTGAGTTTCGGAGTTAAGGAGAAGGAAAAATGGAGATAAGAAAGAGTAAGAATTGAGATAAGAGAGGAAAAAAAAACGAGCATGGGGTATTAAAAACCCACAAACGACACTCACTGTCTCAAAAAACGAGTTTGGGAAAAAACTCACTTACTTTTTGAGATTGCAAATCTTGGTCAGGGAGAAATAAAAAAAACTCAAACCTCACACTTGCTGTCTTAAAAAGCGATGGAATTTTTACCAAAATTGCTTTTTGAGATTGCGAGTCTTGGTCAGAGAGAAATAAAAAAAATCCAAACCTCACACTCGCCGTCTTAAAAAGCGATGGAATTTTTACCAAACTCGCTTTTTGTGACAGTGAGTAGGTTAGTTTGGAAATTTTTTTAAAAAAGTAGGTCAGTTTGGGAAAAAAACTTTCAAAAAATAGGGCAATTTGGGAAAAAATTCTCAAATGGCTTGTTGTAGGCTTTTTTAAACTGTTCATGGCAAAAACCTCTTATTTTACATAGTACTATATAGTAGTTAATTCTACTTGCTCGTACAGGAGTGTCACTTATATTAGCCTTTCATGCTTTGCAGTGGAGTATATATGTTCGGGTCCTGCATCAAATACTATGAGATGCATGCCTTCCATCAATGCTACGTAGTGTCTCAATTCTTACATTAATATTCTGAAATGCATGTCTTCATTAAACAATTTGACTACAAGATCATGTAATGAACTATCTAATACTATAAAACCAATATCCAATCGAGGTGAGAGATGGTGTAAGTTGTGTTGTGTTTTTAAAAAAATAGTTGTGTTGTGCTTTTAACTCCACCAGACGCGTCCAACTCTGAACCCAACACGTCCATTCAAACCCAACACGTCCAACTCTAAACCCGATATCAACACCACCCGATGCTGATCTTGTCATTGTCGTTGCTGTTGCTGGCCTCTGTACTTGCCGCAGTAGCTGCTATCTTTGATCTCCAGTGCCGCCCCTACCCAAACTCCTCACCTTCACCCACCCAAACCCTAGACGCCTCCTCTCCTAACCCTAACCTAATATGTTTTTCTCATCTAAACTCCAAACCCGACCTGAATCTAATACCCTAATCCTCATACCCAAAACCCTATATTAAATACCTTATTCTCACTATACCCTGACCCGCTTACTAAACCCACACCTGATACTCCTCCATACCCGAAGCCCAAACACCACAAAAAAAAAAAAATCGAAATCCACAACTAAACCCACACCCAAACCCAAATCCTTCGTATAACCCTAACCCTACCCGTAACCTAACCCTACCTCTCTCTACTGTTGTTGTCATCGCCGTCGCCGTCGCCGAGCCCGCCTCCGCATTGTTCGTTGTCGTTCACAAAAAAAACAAAAAAACAAAAACAAAAAACAAAAAACAAAAAACAAAAAGTTCAAAAAGTTTTTTTAAATAAAATGCAGGTACTCTTTCTTCTCCAATAGAACCTCAGTCTCCCCAGTCTCTTTCATTCTCCACCAACTTCTCCGCTACTACATCTTCCTCTTCACTCCCCCTCATATCCCGATCTCCATCTAGATTCAGATAGATGCAGCGCTTTCATCATCCTGATTCCGGCCCCCTCCTTCCTCCTCCCAGCATCATCTCTAACCCTGTCCTACCCCTTCTTCCGCAACTGGTAGCACTATCTAGCTCCCTATCCCGACCTCAACACCAGCAGCATTTTTGTTCTCGTTTCGATCCCTGCCAAAGTGACACCAGTCTCATTCTTCCTCGCAGCACTTCTTCCCTTAAATCATTGGCCATGACCGTGACTCCAGCCTTACCGACTCCTGCTGATTGGGATAATTTTCTGCATCACCTCGCTCAGATCTTCGGTCAGTTTGTCACTGATGGGCCTTCTGCCCCTGCATTTCTGTTACTCCTGATATAAATTCTTCCTGAATTTTAAATTCTGGTGCATCACATAATGTTACTAATAATTATACACTCCTCACCGCTAGCAGTATACTTTCCTCTCACTCTCCATTCCTACACATTGTCGATGGCTCACAACTTCTCACTACACACTTAGGGTCTATTAGCTCTCCCGCTCTCACATTGCCTTATGTTCTTTATGTTCCTAATTTATCTATGAACCTTATTTTCGTTAGTGTGTTGTGTGGTAGTGGTCTTGTCGTTATATTTGATTCTTTAGGTTGTTCTTTTACTGATTCACATACTGGTCATGAGTTTGGGCGTGCTAGTCGACAAGGTCATCTATATCATCTAGATTTTTTTCATGCACATAAATCTCATCCTCATTTTGCTGGTACTGTATTCTCGGATGCTGATCTATGGCATATACATTTATGACATATTAGTAAGTCTCGACTCAAGACTTTAGCACGTAGTGGTGCCATTGGTCCTCTTTCTTTTATCTATTTGTCTGATTGTCAGGATTGTCATTTGGTCAAACACATAGCACTCCCCTTTATTAACAAAGCACTTTTAAAACCACCCATCTTTTTTAATTTATTCACTCTGATATATGGGGACCATATCTTACACCTTCTCACAAAAGTTATCTCTATTATGTTAGTTTCATCGATAACTTTACTAGATACACATGGGTATTTCTTATGTGCCAACGCTCTGAGATACCTGACATTTACCATTCCTTTACGAACATGGTTTACACTCAGTTTCATGTGCGTATCAAAATATTTCTCTCTAACGGTGCTTGTGAGTACACTTCTGCTGCTATGAGATCGATATTTCAATCTCATAGTACACACTTTCAGTAATCATTCTCTCACACACATAACAAGAATGGTATAGATGAACACAAGCATCGTCACATTCTTGAGACGGCTCGCACTCTTCTACTCTCATCTTCTATTTCTCGTTCTTTCTGGGCCGAAGCTGTCATGACATTTGTCAGTCTTATTAATATCACTCCCTCGTCTGCCATATCTGGCACATCACTTTATAAGGCTCTTCATCACTCACCACCGAACTATATTATGCTCTGTAATTTTGGGTGTACTTGTTATGTTATTCTCCCTCCCACTGTGTGCACGAAGCTCACCGCCCGAGCTGCTTAGTGCGTCTACCTAGGTCTCAATCCTGAGCATAAAGGATATTGTTATTTTAATACTGTGGCAGGTCATATTCGTATTTCCCGACATATCACATTTGTAGAAGACTTCATACTACTTAACATCTCCTGAGCATGATAGTTTTCTCGACTCCCCAGTTGTTGGGCCTATTTCTCCAGCCATACCTTCACGCATTCCATTTGATCCCACTCCTTTGGCTCCATTCCCACTGACGACCCACCTATTATTCCTTCAACGAGACACCACTTGCATCCCATAGCATCATGCACCCTCACCACCTGTATCTCCACAGCTGCATGCTCAAACACCACCTATCTCACCTCGTTACACTGTCCATCTGCCACTGATCCATCAGTCTATACATTCTACCTCGGGCATTCGACTGGCACGTTACACACCTAATATCACTGGTCCTTCTGACCAGTTTGGTTTTTCCACCCTAACATCCTACTCACCAAAGTTTTATGTGTATCTCACTGCTATACACGCCACACGTAAGCCCAGAACTTATCAGGACGCTATTCAATATTTCGTGTGGCGGGAAACTATTGCAGACGAGTTCAGTGCATTTAATCAGACTGTCACTTGGGATGTTATTCCACTGCCTATAGATGTCCAGTCTATTAGCTGCAAGTGGATCTTCAAGGACAAATATCGACCTGATGGCTATGTCGAGCAGCACAATCTCGTCCAGTTGCCCGAAGATTTACTCAGGAACATGACATTGATTATGATGAGATTTTTGCCCCGGTTACACAGATGACTACAGTTTGCACTCTCCTAACCCTTGCCGCCATTTGTCAGTGGCCATTATATCAGATGGATATGAAGAATGTCTTTCTTCATGGTACCATATCGGGAGGTTGTTTACATGCATCCTCCTCCTGGCCTTACTATTCATCCTCGTCATGTTTGTCATCTGAATCGAGCTATATATGGTTTGAGGCCCCTCGAACCTAGTTTGAGTGTTTTCGCAGTGTTATCACCCAGCCTGGCATTAGTCAAAGATCACAAGACCACTATATGTTTATGCGTTCATCACCGCAGGGGAGGTTCCTTCTTTTATTATATGTTGTTGATATGATTATTACTAGGGATGATTCTGCAGGCGTTGCATCCACCCAGAAATACCTTCATCAGCAGTTCTATATGAAAATTCTTGGCATATTAGGCTACTTTCTGGGTATAGAGATTGCCCATGAATCTCAGGAGATACTTATTTCTCAACAGAATTATACATCAGTTATTATCCCCACTACATGCCTCTCTGACATTCGATTGGTCGATACTCCCATAGAGCTTCATGTGAAGCTTCGTCCACAGATGGTTAGCTCCTTCCCGACCCTACTAGATACATGCAGATTGTTAGATAGCTTGACCAGATCAGATATTGTTCATGCATTCAGTATTGTTAGTCATTTGTTTCTACTCCTACATCAGTTCATTGCGGTGCTCTTCTTCGGATCCTCAAATATCTTCGGGGTACTATCACTCGCTCATTATTCATACCTTCTACATTCAAACTAGAGCTCAGTGCATATTCTGATTCAGATTGGGCTGATGATCCTACCACCAAACGGTCTACCACAAGTTTTTTATCTATTTCTTGGCGATTCACTGATCTTATGGCGAAGCAAGAAACAGAAAGTTGTTGCATATTCTTCCACCAAAACTGAGTACAGAGCAATGACAGCTACTACTAGAGAGATTGTTTATGTTCGTTGGTTGTTATCAGATATGGGTGTAACTCTTACATGAGCTATTCTTCTTCATTATGATAACCGGAATGCATTGCACATTACAAGCAACCCGGTCTTTCAAGAGCGAACGAAGCACATAGAGATAGATTGCCACTATGTTCATGAGCACTTTGAAGCAGGAACCATTTCATTTCATTTTGTTACCTCTTCACAACAGACAGCAGATTTTTTTACCAAATCTCATACTTTTCAGAGATTTCGTTACTTGGTGGGCAAACTCACACTATTCGACCCACCGCGAGTTTGAAAAGGGGTTTTAGATATTGTATTAGATATTTACTCTCATATCGGGTTATGTATCAGTTTGAGTATTTGGTTAATCAATCCAATAATATTTTTCAATCTCTCTGTTAACTTTATCACCTTGAAAACAAATTCTAAAAATAGCTTTGGTTAAATGTAGATTTACCGTAGTAGGAATAGTAAATGCGCGAAAAGTTAGTTTTGTTTGAGTTGTAAGAACACTTTACTGAAAGTAATTTAAAACACTTTTGACCTTTTGTTTTACATAAAATTAATCTCCATTAATTTGGAATTAATATCAATTGATTAGGGCTACATCTTAAACTAAATGATTAGAGCTTAATCTTAAACTAATTAGGGCTTAATCTCAATTAATTAAGGCTTAACTGTACCGAAACTAATTAGGGCTTAATCTTAAACTAATTAGGGCTTAACTGTATCGAAATCCAACCAAGCCATCTTAAAGTGGGGAATTTTAGTCCCATATCGAAAGAAGAGAGAGGCAACCCTTTTTTTAAATAGGATTTCGTTGATTAAGAGGAAGACAAATATTACTCCCTCTGTTTCAAAATATGTCATTCTAGGTTTCTGTACGACTGTTTTTGAAGCTCATAAATGAGTCATCAATTATACAATGTCCTATTTGTCATCCTCAATTATTTTTTATTACTTTTCTTACAAAAAAGAACAAGGGTAAAATTGAAAATCTCCTATAAAGATTAATTTATGTACATTCAAGTATGACAAATAATTTTCTCAAAATCTAAAGTGACTTATATTATTAAATAAAATAAAAAAGATTAGAATGACTTATATTTTGGAACAGATGGAGTATTTTAGAAGTGGAGAGATCGAGTGAGAAAAATAAATGATTAAATATTTGTGAAAATGGAATTGCAATCATTTTCAGAGTAAAAAAAAATTGTAATGAAAATACACTCCACACTCCCCATCTTTGGATTTGATTTATTACCGTAATTTCCCAGATATCCAACCCCCCCCCCCCCCCCCCCCCCCCCCAATGGTGAGAGACTTTATTTTATTTAATATCCTAAGGTGGTGTACAAATATTGTGCTCGGTTAGAGCATCTGTAGTCCTCGATTTCTATTTTTTGGATATTTGACAAATGAAAACAGTTAAAATGGCTTTGCACTGCAGCCATTGATTGCCAAAAACTAGGTATTCGTAAATTTTCAAATCTCAGACGAAAGACATATTATCGTCTAAAGAAAAAAAAATCAAATTTTTAAAATTTTTTGGGAACGGATGGGAAATCTTTTCCTATCCATCCAATTTTTTAGAAATAAAAAAAACCAAAAAAGCTATGGACGGAAATCCATCCCTCGTCCATGACTTCAGGTGGGTTTGTTTTTTCATTTTTTTTTTAATATATGGATGAAAATCGATTTCCCGTCTCTACCATTTTTTTAAAAATTTTCGATCGGACGAAATTAACTTTCATCCGATACTTCACTGTTTTATCAAATTCTCTCCGACGAATTTTTTTTTTCCGTCCGATGCGACAGACGATAAACCCTTTTTCGTTTGCTATATTTTTCAAAATTTCAAATCGTCTGTCAAATTTGATTCATCACTGTTCACCAAAATTCAAATTTTGAATTTTTTGACCAACGACTACAGCGTCGTCAATTTTTTTTTTTATAATTTTTTTTAGAAAATTTGGAAATTTAGAAGATGACTACTGATGCTCCTGGTGAAGGGGAAAAAAAAAAAAAAAACAGCAGTTTGTCAGTAAAAATTTGGGTGAGGACTGAGAAAGTGATTGATTGGAGTGAGAGCCAATCAAGAAAATTTGGGTGAGGACTGAGAAAGTGAAAAAAACAGAAGTTTGGAGTAAAAAGGCTTTTCTGTACCAGTCACTTTGGGGATGGAATCTACGACTGCAACAAGAAAGTGCTTCTATTCCTGTGAATAGACAATGCACTGTTCCCTCTTTCATTATTCTAAACCCTGAACTAATCAAAGTTTTCTGCCCTCTTTTTCTGCCTTTTTTAAAAAAATCTCTTGATTGTGTTATCCGATGATCGAAGCAATGACAATACAATGGATGCCTTTTCATACATGGAATTGACCTAACATCCAGTTAATATTCTCTTGTCTAATTGTTTTTAATTTTTAAAAATTAATCTGTCATTTTCCTAAAAACGTCAAGTATTCCTATTATGATTGTCCTGGTTGTTTTGTATGTTGACGTTGTAAAACATGATAAAAGTATTCAAATTTTGAAGCATCTAATGTCTCTCTTGAGTGAGCATCTAAAGACAGATTAGAAAAATCACTAAAAACAGAGTTCAAGTTTGAGGATGAAACATTCCAACAAACATGAGAAAAATGTTTGATAGACAGATACATGGAGGAGAAGTCTCATGACTCTTCATTGGTGGTAATCAATATTACATTTTGTACAAGAGATAATTATCATCCAGTCTGGTCATGATATCGATCACATACCATGAGGACTAAATGTAAATTAAAATACATGGAGTTAAAGAGATCTATAAATTTTGGATTAACATTGAGACCATATCTAGAGGCCAGTTTGAGGTCCATCCCACCTCCAATACCCGAAATAATGAGACCTGCTTTCCCAAACAAATTCTTCCACAAATTTACCTATAATTCCACCAATATCAATGGGAGGAAGAGGGAGAGGAGGTACATGAAATGTGGAGAGGGAAATCATTTTACTTCTGAGTGCAGACGACAAAGCTTTCATTATTTTAATTGCAAGAAAGCAGACCATTGTGTTAGGGATTGTCTGACCTTCAATATGCCCAAAACCCTCAGGAGTGAGGTGGTTCGTAACTCTGAAATCTCCAAGGCTACTATGGAGCTTTTCAACTGTGGATTCGTCCACATTATTTCGAGAAGATCAAGGATTGAAGAGGTGGTTAGTACCCTTAATTGAAAATGGCAGGATAATGGTTACCTGTTCCGCTTGGACCCAGTTGGGGATGGTGTTTTCTTCATCAAATTTCCAAGTGAGGCCATGATGAAGAGGTGGCTGCAGAAGGTTTCATCAGGATCGCGGATATAACGACCACCATCACTCCTTGATCGCCGAAGTAAGGTGAGAAGGTAAGGCCAAAACCTTGCTACAGCTGGGTTAACATACTCCTTCTCTCATTTCACCTGTGGAACAAGGCCTCACTAGATGATTTGTTCAAGCCCTTTGCCAAAGTCATTATAATGAGCTCTGATATGGAAAGGTGTGAAAATGTGAAGGATGTCATGGTTCTAATAGAAGTTCAATGCATGTCTCACATCCCCATGAGCATAGAGGTGGAGTACTACACCCAATGTAATGAAGATTTATGATGTGCCAATTATGCTGGCCGAAAAACCAGTGGCAATGGCTGATGTTGAAGCACGGCGGGTCCAATTGTTCACTACAAGATCTGGTCCCCATTCACCGAAAAAATATGGGTTCCACTCATTCTAGAGGAAGAAGGAAGGCGATAGTAGTTCTAATTCTAATGGCTTACCTTCTATGCGGAAGCCAGATGTTATTTCGAATGAGATGGAGAAAGAAGAACGTCGTAGGGAGATCAAGGCGGGAAAGGTAGTTATGCAAGCTTCATAAATTAAGAAATTTGTGGAAGTGGGAATGCAGGATGCAGTGAAGATCCAAAATCAGAACATTCCTAAATTGCAACAGAAAATCAATGTGAAAAATTTTGAATTCCCGAACCTGATAGCCCCCAATTAGCATTGGTATCGGGTCGGATCCTTCACTACTCAGACCCGGACTCGGTCCCCTACGGTTCTAAAAATTAGACCCAGACCCGAACCCGTGAGGAACGGGTCCTGTTCCGGGTCCTATTAAAATATTCCTATCCGAGGAGTGGGAGTGTGAGCGACGAGCAGATGCGAGTGAAGGATTTAGAATAGAGGATAGAAGAAAAATGCATGAGTTTTGAGTTTGGAAGAAGAAGTTTTAGAATTGAGGAGGAAGGAAGGGAATGATGAGGATAGAATATTTATTTTTATGTTGATTTTTTGGATTTTTTTAACGGGTCCGGGTCCGGGTCCGGGTCAGATCTCTTTTGAGCGGACCCGGACTTGGATCTGAAAGTACAACGGGTTCCATTTTAAGACCCGGACCCAGACCTGGATTGTAACGCCCCGAACCCCAAATACACTGAATTCGAGATGTTCTACAGGATCTTTTCACTTTCTTTAGTACAACTTTACAAGGAAATTCAAACTTTTCTTTTTACATCAGAGTTTACATCAATATTACACTTTTCATTTGCACAGCGGAAGTAAAAATTTACAACATTTACATAAATGTACAACAACAAGGTAAAATCTTTATGCATCCATTCCAAGTAATTTAACCTGCATACAAAACTGTGGGTACGTCAGTTTATTCAACCGACGATAATTATACATGGTCATCCTCTCTATGCCAGAAACAGTATAACGATTCTCATTTCTTAGCAAATTACAAACTTGTTCACATTCAAAATAAAAGAAAAGAGGGAAATCTTAATGATGTCGTGTTGTGATTGTGCACTTAATCCTTAATGCAATTATTTAATTTACATGACACTAATGCACACTTGTTCAGATTCTATGCATCCCATACTACATAGGTCTGAGGGCAAGCCTCTTAATCGTTCTTCATTTTTATAGGGTTCAATCCCTCGCCATGATTTAATCTACTACTGTAATTACGGTAAGTATCCTAGATATTTTCCGACCTACGAACTCATGTCTAGGCACTCTGGAGGGAATCCCATCGCTGACATGACTCATCATGCAGACATCCTGTGGTAATTCAGCTCTCACCATAGACATGACACCACCCGTAGTCTTCAAACATCCCACGAGCGTCGCCACTGGGACGGTACTCTGGAGTAGTATCCTCACCCAGACTCATCATGGGAATTCCTGGGATACGCTCTCGCCGCTACCCAATAGCCCTCATACTCAATGTTTTTCTCTTACTTTCATCACATCTCCACTATGTACTGGTCCTTATTTTAATAGAATCATGAATAAAAATCGAAGTTCTGGAGTTAGCCTCTCCACTCAACCGGACTTATTCATTCATTTCAATGCATGACCAACCTTGGTCTTCAAATTCTCATTTTTCATTTCATTTCCACTGCCGGGGGAGACTTAGCTACTCCTTTGTTTAATTTCCAATTCACAACTTCCACTTTGAGCAATTCCAACTCATAATTCATTTTCATTGCCTCAGCATATCATGTTCTTAATTTCATGTTCATGCAATTCTTCATTCAAAGTATGACTCAATTCATGTGAATTTCTCAATTCCAACTATGATTCATTTCATATAAATTCATACAGCAATAGAAAGAATTCAACATCAATCATAAAGTTCGCAACTCTTAGCAGTAATCAAAATGAAATCTCTAACATATCAGAATCTACTCTGTACAGTCGTCTTGGAAAAAGACCAGTCGACTATACAGTCCAATACGGGTTCTTCATAAACACTCGGGAGAGTCGGCTGCTGCACATTGCCAGTCGGCTGTCCTGCAACTTTTCATACTCAAAGTGTTATCCACGTGACAGTCGACTGTCAACAGATCAGTCGTCTGTCCTGGTCTCAACAGTACACATCCATGTTCAGCTCAGTCGACTTGCTACTCGCATTAAGTCGACTGGACAGATTCATATTTCAAATTAAGGGATTATCTTTCTTACAGCTCTTACATACACTTGCATCATGATGTCAATTTACAGTATACATACGTTCATGTCTCATAAACACGAAATCTCTTAATTGTTCAGTAATATCGCAGTATGGAATTTCAAGTAACTAACTTTGTCTTTTCTTCAAGGAAATGTTTAGGCATACATTTATACGTGTTCATAACTTTCTTGCAGAGATGAAAATATTAATCTCAACCCATTACACTAGAATAACACAATGGGAAAAATACCTCATTTTATGAAACTACTGGATTATTCATAGTTTAAACAAAGCATCGGTCGACTGTTCATAATACCAGTCGACTGCACAGATCATTCTTAGTTTTGTTAATCATCACTAGTTCTTTTTCTACAGGCTCGTGGCTCCTCAGTCACGTATACCATGAAGAATATGAGTTTAGCCTTACTATTTCATTTTAATAATACACATTTATAACATGAAACTTCTACCAAAACATGTAACAGATGTCTCGTACCAGTCGACTTATCCAAACGGTAGTCGACTATACCGACCCAATTCGTCATTGATTGCAGTGCTATTATTTCACTATTAGTCTTCCACAATTATCATCATAAACATACTCAAGCAATTCTAGTACGTTTGATTTTACTTCTCATAAGTATAATAACAATCATTACAAATATGACATATTTTCTACTTTAGAAGTCCTGAGAAACACCCACCTTATTTGACGAAGTAATCGAATCCAGCAAAAAGCTCCTCAATGCGACGCAGCACTCCTTGCTCCTTGCTCCTTGTTCCACACCGCAGCTGATATGGCTAAAAATGGGGTTAAATCGGAACCGTCCAGATGGATCACGAATCTTGAGGCACAGGGGTAGAGCGGTAATTTCACCTTCTGACGGGTCTGAAGCGGGTACTGGTTATCTTCCCCAAAAATCTACTTACCCGCGAACGGATCCACCTTAATCGGGTACGGGTTCCAACCCGCAGCAAACCCAGCTCAGAAGGGATAGAATTAGGGTTCCTGATTCATATTAATCAATGGCCCTGATTCGTGCCCATCCTTTCACCGGGATTTGGGATTAAATTCTTTATCTGATTACAGGGAATATAACTTATCAGATTACATTCCCAATCTGTTCACAGGAAGAATATTCCATATCAGATCACAAGGATTACATTTCTAATCCGTTCCCTAAGGCACCTATAAATACCCCCCGCCCATCTCCATTAAGAGGTAATCAATCTTTCACCAGTTTTTGCGCTCTTTCATAGTCTGCCAGATTACTGACTTGAGCGTCGGAGGGTGCGTCGCCGGGAACAACCCCGGTGTCTCGCACTTTTTGCAGGTGCACGGCGGAGCGACGATCGACGCCCGACGCCCGACGGGACAGGTACACAGGTCTTTCTATTCAGTTTCCCCAAGAATCCACAAGTTCTATCTGTGTGCCCCCACACCAAATTTAGCGGCAACAGATTGGCACCGTCTGTGGGAAACTAACGAATAGGGACCTCTCCTCTTCCCGGTGAACAGGTTTTCTCCTGCCATGCCGCCTCGCAAAGTTAGATCTAGGGGCTCCAACCGAGCGCCCAACCCTGACCAGCAAGAAGTCCTTCCTGATCCCGCTCAGCAACAAGGGCAACTCCCCCCTACCATGGAAGAGCCGCTCCAACGGAACCCTCCACCTCCTGATCCAAAGGGGCCTAACCCCCAGAAACAGCCTCTTCACCAAGAGAACATCTCCATCCACAACGCCTCCAGTGCCTCCATGGCCTCCCATCATCCCCGAGCCTCTGGTCGCCACAATGCCCCTCCCAAACGCCCGGAAGATGATGACCTTCGTCGCCATCTGGATGAAAAGCGGGCTCGGGGGGAAGCCTCCCGCCAGCGAGAGCGATCCCCCCGACACCGAGAGCACAGGAGGTCCCCCGTCCGAAGAGGGAGAAAGGACTCCCCCGATCACTACCGAAGGAGGCACTCTCCAGCAGGTCGGCAGCAGCCTAGGAACAATGAGGCACCCATCACCCGTGCCGAGTTCCAACAATTCCAAGCAATGGTACAACAGGCCCTCAACCTCCGTCAGAACCCCAATGAGCAGAGGGCCCCATCCCCTCCTCCGGTCCGGAGCCCTCGCCAACGGTCCCCTTCTCCTCGACCCGCTCCTACCAATTCCAGACGCACCCCAAGTCCCCGTCGTTCTCGAAGTTACCATCGCTGCAGCCTTCGCTCCCCCTCATACGAAGACGAGTCCCGTGGCTCGGCAGATCACCGTCGGAGAGATGACACCATGAACCGTCGTCTAAACGAGGTGGAAAAACTCTTGGGACAGATAAACCGAGAAGAAGAGCTTAGGGGGAGGACCCTACGTCCTAGCCGACCCCCGTTCTCCCGGACCATAGTAGATGCTCATGTTCCGTTCGGTTTCAAACCTCCCCAGTTCGAGAACTACACTGGGGAGACCGATCCAGTTGACCACATCGAAAGCTTTAAGACTTTGATGCTCCTCCATCAAGCTTCCGATGCCCTCCTCTGCAAAACATTCCCTGCAACTCTGAAAGGCCCAGCTCGAGAATGGTACTCTCGCCTTGCCCCGGCGTCGATATTTTCCTTCGAACAGTTCGAAACCCTGTTCATCACCCATTTCGTCAGCAGCCGAAGGGCCGAGAAGACCAGCATCTCCCTATTGCACCTCCGTCAACAGAAGGGGGAGAAATTGAGGGACTACGTGAAGAGGTTCACAGCTGAAGCCAGAACCATCGCATCCCTCGATCAATCCGTCGCTACCGCGGCGTTCCAATCCAATATCCTCAATTCCAACCTCCGCTCCTCCCTCGCCAAGAAACCGCCGCACGACTTTTCTGACCTCCTCCTCCGCACTGAAAAGTACATCCGAGCTGAGGAGGCCGAGGAACAGCCCAACTGGGAAGGAACCGCCTCCGGGTCTAAGAGGAAGGGAACGGAAGAAGAGGGACCAAAGAAGTTCCAGAAGGATAATGCTGGCCAGCGCCGACCTCCCCCTAGATTTGAAAAGTTTACTCCCCTCACCACAAACATCTCCGCCATTTTCATGGAAGTCGAAAAAGAAGGGGTCTTACCCCCTGCTCCGAAGATGAACACCCCTGCTAAGAGAAGAGATAGAGAAAAATGGTGCCGCTATCACCGGGATCATGGGCACGACACCAACGATTGTCGTGCGCTAAGAAACGAGATTGAGGCCCTTATCCAGAGGGGGCAGTTGGCAAAATTCGTGAGAAAGGACCAAGCCGAGCTTCCTCCCCAGCCTCGGGGGGCTAACAAACGTCCGGAACGAGAAGAGACGCCAGAGTTTGAGGAAGAACGAGTCCTCCACCTCATCCACGGGGGTCCAATGGGGGGCTCCTCGAACTCTTCTCGGAAAGCTTTTATTAGAGAGGTAAACTCGGTCCGAACCACCCCTCCTCCTAAAGGCCTCGGAGTGCCCGTCACCTTCTCTGACGAAGAGCTCGAGGGTGTCTGCACCCCTCATTGTGACGCACTCGTCATCAGCCTTCACATGGCCAATTTCAAAGTCGAAAGGATCTTAGTGGATAACGGTAGCTCCGTCAACATCCTCTTCCTCGACGCCTTCAAGGGGCTGAAGCTCTCCCGAGACAGACTCAAGCCCGCCGGCTACACGCTCCATGGGTTCACGGGAGTACCGGTAACGATTGAAGGGGTAATCACCCTCGATGTCACGGCCGGCAAAACTCCTACTACCCGCACGGAGTCGATGGATTTCATGGTCGTAGATGTCCCAGCGGCCTACAACGTCATTTTGGGTCGGCCCGGCCTAGCCGCCCTTGAAGCCGTCCCTTCTGCCTATCATCTCAAAATGAAATTCCCCACTCGGGCTGGGGTGGGAGAAGTAAGGGGCAATCAGGAGCAGGCCCGCAAGTGTTATATGACTTCCACCCTCGGACCCGTCCTCTCCTTAGAAACACTCGAGATCCCCCAAGATGCTGCTCGGCCAACTTCCGAGCCGGTAGACGAGTTGGAAGAGGTACTCTTCTCGGAGCAGGAGCCGACCCGCAGGTTCTTTGTCAGCAAGACCCTCCCATCCGCACTATACGCGAATATTGTAGAATGCATCCGAGCCAACCAAGACCTCTTCGCATGGTCAGCTGCAGACATGCCCGGTATCTCCGAAGAACTCTTGGTCCACCGCCTCAGTGTTGACCCGGGGTCCAAACTGGTCCAGCAGAAGAGGCGCAAGTTCGCTCCCGAACGTCAGCTCGCTATCAAAGAGGAGGTGGACAAATTGTTGAAGGCCCGGTTCATACAGGAAGTGAATTATCCTGAGTGGTTGTCAAACGTAGTAATGGTGAAAAAGTCCAACGGAACATGGAGAATCTGTATTGATTTCACTGACCTAAACAAGGCCTGCCCTAAAGACCCCTTTCCTCTGCCGAGCATCGACACTCTGATTGACGCAACCTCGGGACATGAGCTCCTCAGCTTCATGGACGCTTTCTCGGGTTACAATCAGATAAGGATGTTCCCCCCGGATATTCCGAAGACATCTTTTGTGACCGACCAAGGACTCTACTGCTACAGAGTCATGCCGTTCGGCCTAAAGAATGCAGGGGCAACTTACCAGCGCCTCGTCAACAAGGTATTCCAGGCCCAGATTGGCCGAAACATGGAAGTGTACGTGGATGACATGCTTGTGAAAAGCATCCGAGGCATTGATCACGTGGCCGACCTCCAAGAAGCGTTTGATGTTTTGAGAAAGCACAATATGAGACTCAACCCGAACAAGTGTGCGTTCGGCGTCTCGTCAGGCAAGTTCCTCGGCTTCATGGTTAGCCAACGAGGAATAGAGGCAAATCCGGAGAAGATCAAGGCCATACTGGACATGGCCCCGCCTAGAAACGTCAAAGAAGTTCAGAGATTGACTGGTCGATTAGCCGCCATTGGGCGCTTTTTGTCGAAGTCTGGGGAGAAGTGCCTCCCGTTCTTCAAAGCCCTCAGGGGGGCTAAGGGATTCGAGTGGGGGCAGCAACAACAAGACTCCTTCGACCAGCTTAAGGCTTACCTCGTCAATCCTCCCCTTCTCAGCAAACCCATACCGGGCGAACCACTCTACCTCTATTTGGCAGCCTCCGAACAGACGCTTAGTGCGGTCTTAGTCAGAGAAGAAGAAAGAACTCAGAAGCCCATTTACTACGTCAGCAAAGTGCTCCGGGACGCCGAGCTCCGGTACCCGAAAATTGAGAAAATAGCCTACGCCCTGATAATGGCTGCGAGAAAGCTTCGGCCATACTTCCAGTCCCATTCGATAGTTGTTCTTACCGACCAGCCGCTGAAACAGATCCTTCACAAGCCAGAGACTTCCGGCCGCCTCATGAAGTGGTCGATCGAGCTGAGCCAACATGATATTACTTATCAGCATCGGACCGCAATCAAGGCGCAGGCGCTGGCCGAATTTATAGTTGAAACAACTATCCCCGACTCCGAACAAACAATGAAGGGACCGCCTGTCTGGTCGGTATATGTCGATGGATCCTCTTACAACGAGGGGAGCGGGGCAGGAGTCATCCTCGCGGGCCCAGACGACTTTGTCCTCCAATACTCCCTCCGGATAAACTTCAAAGCCTCGAATAACGAAGCCGAATACAAGGCACTCATAGCCGGCCTTGGGATGGCCCGAAACGCAGGGGTGCGACGCCTGCAGATCTTCAGCGACTCTCAGTTGGTCGTCAACCAGGTCCTCGGCGAATATGAAGCCCGCGATGACAGGATGGTAAAGTACTTGGCTAAAGTAAAGAGCCTCATGGCGCTCTTCGAGGAGGCCCTCATCCGAAGAATCCCCAGAGAAGAAAATGCCCAGGCCGACGCCCTGTCCAAATTAGCTTCCTCATCCCTGCAAGGCCTCGAACAAACTGTTCTGGTAGAAGTCCTCCTCAAGCCAAGCATAGAGGACGAGGCTTTCAACTCCGTCGAAACACTGCCACTCCCCTTCGAAGACAATTGGATGAAGCCCCTCGTCGAGTTTTTAAGAGACGGACTCCTCCCAAGGGATCCGAAGGAATCCCGAAGGATAAGGAGGCGAGCCGAGCGTTACATATTGGTCGAAGGCATTCTGTATAAGCGCTCCTTCACCCAGGTGGATGGTCGACCCTACCTAAGGTGCCTCTCCCCCGGACAAGCCGACTACGCCCTTCAAGAGCTCCATGAGGGCATCGGCGGAGCCCACTCCGGCTCCAGAGCCTTGGCACGCAAAGTGTTAAACTACGGGTATTACTGGCCCACTCTCCTACGGGACGCCGAGCAACACGTTCGGCAATGCACCTCCTGCCAGAAGTATTCCGACATCCGATGCCTTCCACAAGCACCACTCTCCTCCCTATCAAGTCCGATCCCCTTCGCAATGTGGGGGATGGATTTACTGGGGCCATTTCCACCGGCCCCCGGACAATTGAAGTTCCTAGTCGTGGCAGTCGACTACTTCTCGAAATGGATAGAGGCCGAACCCCTGGCTACAATTACCGAACATAGAGTTGTTCAATTCTTTTGGAAAAATGTAATCTGCCGATTCGGTGTTCCTCGGGTCGTAATTACAGATAACGGTACGCAGTTCGCTGGAGCTGCCTTCCGAGCCTTATGTGAAGACCTAGCCATACAACACCGCTTCTCCTCCGTCTCTCATCCCCAGTCAAATGGCCAAGCCGAGAATGCCAACCGACAGATCCTCTCCGGCATCAAGAAGAGACTCGACAAGTGCTCCAAGGGATTGTGGGTCGATCAGCTGCCCAATGTGTTGCGGAATTACCGAACCACGAAGCGGACCCCGACAGGAGAGAGTCCGTTCAATCTCACCTATGGGTCCGAGGCCCTCATCCCACTAGAAGTTGGGATACCCTCTCCTCGTTTGATAGCTTTTGAAGAAGAACAGAATGCCAGGGAGCTCAGAACGAGCCTAGACTTGATAGACGAAATCCGGGAAAGAGCAGCCATACGGCAACAAAGTTACCGGAGAAGAATCGAACTCGCCTACAACAAACGGGTCCGCCCAACCGACCTGAAAGAAGGGGATCTGGTCCTCCGAAAATTGGCCATCTCGTTCCCCGGACAGAAAAGCAAACTGGCCCCAAATTGGGAGGGACCATACAAAGTTTCCAAAGTGATCTGCCCCGGTGCATACAAGCTAGAAGATCTTGAGGGCAGAGAAATTCTCAGGACTTGGAACACCGACCATCTTTTGAAATACCAAGAGAAGGCAGCCACGCCTATCTAAGTAACTCGAGATGTCGGACCACTCCTCTCCTGCTGCTAGTAATTTTTCCTTTGTTCTTTTTTCATTGTAATAACGGCTAGCAACTTTAGAAGCAGCCGACCATTAGATATTAATAAATAAAGTTTTTCATATTTTTGATACTATCGCATACCTCAGCCTTAAATTTTCTAACCACACGATGGTTCGGAGTCCAGCACTCGGCTCGACTCTTCCTCCTCGGCACGTCTATAGACGAGCCGGGGGTAGATCGCCGTTCGAAATTGCTCCTGCAGCCGTTGAATGGATCGGAGTCCAACACTTGGCTCGACTTTGCTTCGCAAGTTCGCTCCTAAGCGGACTAGAAGCAGCTCGCCATTCGAAACTGCTCCTGCATCCCTCAAACTAACCACACGATGGTTCGGAGTCCAGCACTCGGCTCGACTCTTCCTCCTCGGCACGTCTATAGACGAGCCGGGGGTAGATCGCCGTTCGAAATTGCTCCTGCAGCCGTTGAATGGATCGGAGTCCAACACTTGGCTCGACTTTGCTTCGCAAGTTCGCTCCTAAGCGGACTAGAAGCAGCTCGCCATTCGAAACTGCTCCTGCATCCCTCAAACTAACCACACGATGGTTCGGAGTCCAGCACTCGGCTCGACTCTTCCTCCTCGGCACGTCTATAGACGAGCCGGGGGTAGATCGCCGTTCGAAATTGCTCCTGCAGCCGTTGAATGGATCGGAGTCCAACACTTGGCTCGACTTTGCTTCGCAAGTTCGCTCCTAAGCGGACTAGAAGCAGCTCGCCATTCGAAACTGCTCCTGCATCCCTTAAACTAACCACACGATGGTTCGGAGTCCAGCACTCGGCTCGACTCTTCCTCCTCGGCACGTCTATAGACGAGCCGGGGGTAGATCGCCGTTCGAAATTGCTCCTACAGCCGTTGAATGGATCGGAGTCCAACACTTGGCTCGGCTTTGCTTCGCAAGTTCGCTCCTAAGCGGAATAGAAGTAGCTCGCCATTCGAAACTGCTCCCGCATCCCCCAAACTAAACTAATCCAACGATCGGATCTCTCCGACGACTTGACCCAATCTTTCCGACTCACCCTCGGTCGGGCCAGGATTAGGTACAAATCACAGCCCACGCGCGTCGAGCCGAGGTACCGGGTTACCGACCCTCGTATATGGCAAAAAATCACTCTGAGGCGAAGCCACCGTCAGATCGCCTCAGAAGGTGCGCTAGGGCGTGATGAGCGGATCTCATTCAGCCACGTGTCCACAAAACGACAAGATAGTATTTTCTTGGAAACTGGATCCGCCTCAAGATCCGTGCAAACATCAGACGTCCCTGATTAGGCCACGTGGGCGCAATCGGGAAGCAACTACGCGCCGAGCCGAGGTACCGGGTTACCGACCCTCGTATATGGCAAAAAATCACTCCGAGGCGAAGCCACCGTCAGATCGCCTCAGAAAGTGCGCTAGCGCATGATGAGCGGATCTCGTTCAGCCACGTGTCCACAAAACGACAAGATATTGTTTTCTTGGGAACCGGACCCGCCTCGAGGTCCGTGCAAACATCAGACGTTCCTGATCAAGCCACGAGGGCGCAGTCGAGAAGCAACTACGCCTCAACAGCCAAACCAAGCCTATGGCTCATAAACGCAGCGAAAAAGGAAAATTTGAGGCCAAGGAGTTCGGCGAAGCGAACACCAGACTCGTGGTTCGTCTTAAGCCTACTCTAGCTGACACAACCATAGCACAGATAAGGAGACAGCCAAGGACAATTCGGATAAAACAACTCCAATTCCATTAATAAGTTGGATAAAAGTTACAAAGCGGATTACAACAGCAAAAACTTGCAAGTAGGATTACAACACAGGGACACGATCAGCCCGTTACTTCCGAGGAAGGGGAATACTCCGTTTTAGAGACACTTTGGGTCGACGCTTCTTGACCTCCGAGCTCGAATCTAGGCCGACGAACCGGGACGCCTCCTCACCACTAACTCTGACGGTCGCTCCTACCGAAGCACCGCTTGAGGACACCGCCACACCGCTTTGGGCATCGGCGGCTGACCTACCTACGAGGGGAGTCCGGCTCGCCGCTTGATAGAACGTGATCCCTCGCTCGATCTCCTCGCGGGTGCACGAGGTGCTCCGGACGTTGGCCCTCACCGGCTGAGGCTTGAGCCGAGCGACTTCTTCCTCCAGCTCGACGATGCGATCTTTCAAAGTGTCATCCTTTACTATCACCTTAAACCGAGGGAGTTTCGCCAAACCGGGGTATTCGGCGCTGTCAGAGATAACGCGACGCAAGTGGGTCACTTCGATGCTCTTGTCGACAGTCACCCTCTGCAACTCTTCCACCTTCTTCACCAAGCCGTCCCGTTCGGCTGAAATCCGAGCCAGTTCCTCTTCCCTAGCAGATAGCTCGGCCTCGACTATTCGCAGGTGGTGCAGTTCAACTAAAGCATCGCTATGCCTTATCTCCAAGTTATAAAGTATTTTCCTCGTCAAGTGAACCTCACCCTCGAGACGATCCTCCCGAGATCGCTTAAACAGCTCGGCTTGGCGCTGTTCGGCCGAAGTGTTACAAGCCGGCTCGGCAATCTGAAATAAGAAAGAGATAGCATTGGATACTTTTCATTCGTTACCGAGCCAAATACTTAGACAAATTCCGGAGTCAAAATACTTTTCATTCATTGAAAGGCGGTGGCCAGTCCGCAAAAGGCATTACAACGATCGAAACAAAAAAAAAGAGGAACTACAAAAACCGAGGGGATCAAGGGTCCACCTTCGTCGCCGCGTCAGCCACAGGTGCATCGACGGAGGGTCCCTTGACCTGGCCATCTGCCACGGTCTCTCCATCCTGTCCTCCCTCGCCTTTGCCTTCAGCCTCGTCCTCTTCGCCTTCCTCCCCTTCATCGTTCGAGGTCGGCGTTGGAAACAATTGATAGCCGACCCGCTCGAAGCCAGGGACTCGCTCCTGAATGTGGTCGAGGGCCATCTGATAGGACCTCTCCATATTTTCGGCCATGTGCTTCTTCGCCTCTTCCTCGACCTCCTTCTCCACCTCGGCCCGGATCCTCGTCGCCAGGGCCTCCTTCTCCGCTCTCTCCTCGGCCAAGGACTTCAGCGCCGCAGCTAAGTCCTCGGCAGCCTTGGCGGCCTTGGCAGACTCCGCGTCGAGCCGCTCCTTGGCCTTCTCCAAATCCGACCCGAGATCCGCGACCCGGACTTCCAAGGCCTCAGCCCTCCTCTGCTCGGCCTCAAGTTCTTTGACCGCCCTGACCTTCGCCAACCTGTCCTTGTCGCTGGCGGACCTCAGCTCCTTCTCCTACGCGGCAAATGTCTCGAGGAGGTGGCCGAAGTGGCAAGTGGCCTACAGAGACAACAGTCACTAATACATGCCGGGTTGCAGACTTAGAGAAATTTGCAATACACTTACCGAAACGAGCGACCGGGCGACTTCATAGGTATCATCACCGACCGTCCCCGCCCTCAGCGCGGCCCTGTCCTTCGGGGTCGCCAAGTGTTTGACGACCTGCACTGACATCTGCGAATTGCCGAGGAACCCGTCATGGTTCTTCACTCGCCAATTCGGCACAAACAGTTGCTTGTGCTGCTCTGTCAGAATCTCTTCGGCGGCCTGGGTCAGCGGTGGTGCCTCGATCGACAGAGCCGCGTTCACATCGAAGATCCCCTCGATAACGCCAGGGACCGAAGAAGACGGGGGCTCCTCAGCGACGATAACTTCCGAGGGCACCTCCACAGCAGGGGGAGGCGGAGAGATGGTCGAGGCGACGGCAGGCGCCGGGGTCGACGAAACAGTCGCAGCCGCCCTCTTCCTCTTCTTCCCCCCGGCCAGCTTAGATCTGTCCGCCATCATGGAGTTGAAGTCGATCTTCATTCCTTCTGCAATGAGTCAAAAAAAAGAGGGGGGGGGACGAGTTAGCAGGTCGAACCAAAAACTTAGAAGAAAAATAAAAAAAAAAACGAGATGTCAGGAGCATACTCGGGTTGATGGGGCTTAGGCCGCACCCGAACAACACCTCCTCCGTCAAATCCCTCCAACTCAGTATCGGAAGGGCCATTATCCTCCTCGCCACCTCTTCCTCGGCGTCAGACAAAACAGGGTCGGCGCGTGCGAAATTCGGCACCTCCACCTTCCAACGGGTCGGGATGGGCCGGATCGCCTCACCCCTCACTATAAAAAACTTTTCCTTCCAACCCTTAATCGAGTCAGGGTTTTCTACAATCTTGACACCCTTCCTCGGCCCCAAGTAGTATCGGTACTCCGTCTTGTGCTGACGGTTTACTCGATACATCCCTCAGAAGACCGTGAGATCCGGCTGCACCTCGGCTCGGTAGCACTGAAGCATAAAGGCGTTCACATGGCGCCATGTGTTCGGCATAAACTGGGTTGGCGCGAGGCAATACCAGCCGAGGATCTCGAGGATGAATGGGTGCAGAGGGAAACGCAGTCCGGCATGAAAGGAGTCAACGTCGAACATGCACATGTCCGAAGACGGCAACTTAGAATTCGCTCGTATCCCAGGACCCGGGAGAATCAGTTTGTACTCCGGAGGGATAGCGAAAGCCCTTCTTACCCGGAGCAGGTCCTCCTCGGATACCAAAGTGATGAGCTCATCCGCTTCGGTGGCAAGTTCTGGATTGGGCTCTTCGACGATCTTGGACTTCCCATAGATCGCCTTCTCTAGCAAGTCCCCCTGATACTGCCTGACCCCCGAGTGACCGGACAGGACGGAAGGATACCGTCCTATCTCGCCTGCCTGCTTCGGATTTTCCACAATCACCTCCACAATGGGGGATTGGGTCTCTACCCTCCTCTTCTTCTTCCCTTTCTTCGTCTCGACTACAGAAGGTTCAGCGGCTTGCTTACCCTTCCTCCTAATCTCCGACCTCCTCCTCTCCTCGGCACTCTCGTCGCCCGAAGATGAAGCCCCACTACCCGAATCTACTCGAGACATCTCTAGGAAAATTATTCAGACTAAGTAAACTGACCTTTTGAAGTGACGTCTACGGTCGGAGTACTCTTGCCGGAAATCGCCTGGCCCACACGACAGCTAACGGAAACGCCTTGGGGAGGAAATCGCCGCTAGCAGAGCACTTAGAGAACTAAAGTAAAAAACTTGAGGTAAAAGTGAGAAGTGAGCTTTGAGAGCAAGAGTGAGCGCTTTTAACCCCTCCAAGTTGGGCCTCCTTGGGAAACGCAAAAAGCCCAACAGGGAGCCAAAGCGACAGGCGGAAGCGGAAAAAATACGGAGCCTACTCAGAGCAAGAGACCCTTAAAAATACCAAGTCAACGTCTCGGCCACCTACTAGAAAGCCATAGGACGCCCCGGCTACATAACTTTGTGCCTCGGCCAGTCAACTTCGATGCGCCGAGCCGAGATACCGGGGTACCGACCCTCGTATATGGCAAAAAAATTGCTCCGAGGCGAAGTCACCGTCGGATCTCCTTAAAACTCGCGACAAAATCTGATGGACGGTTCAGATCGTGTCACGCCCACAAAACGACAAGATAGCGTTTTCTCGTGATCTGAACCCCATCCTCGAGATGCGCGTCAAGATGGACCGTCCAGATCCAGCCACGCGTCCCTCCTTGCTGCCTGCCATCGGTTTGCCCAGCCGAGCTACCGAACAGCTCAGCCGAGCCACCGAGCCACTAAGTGCCGAGGAGGTGACCCCTCAGGAAGCACCTCCTCCAAAACACACAACTTTGTGCCTCGGCCAGTCAACTTCGATCCGCCGAGCCGGGGTACCGGGGTACCGACCCTCGTATATGGCAAAAAATCGCTCCGAGGCGAAGTCACCGTCGGATCTCCTTAAAACTCGCGACAAAATCTGATGGACGGTTCAGCTCGTGCCACGCCCACAAAACGACAAGATAGCGTTTTTTCGTGATCTGAACCCCATCCTCGAGATGCGCGCCAAGATGGACCGCCCAGATCCAGCCACGCGTTCCTCCTTGCTGCCTGCCATCAGCTCGCCCAGCCGAGCTACCGAACAGCTCAGCCGACCCACCGAGCCACTAAGTGCCGAGGAGATGACCCCTCAACACAACTTTGTACCTCGGCCAGTCAACTTCGATGCGCCGAGCCGAGATACCGGGGTACCGATCCTCGTATATGGCAAAAAATCGCTCCGAGGCGAAGTCACCGTCGGATCTCCTTAAAACTCGCGACAAAATCAGATGGACGGTTCAGATCGTGCCACGCCCACAAAACGACAAGATAGCGTTTTGTCGTGATCTGAACCCCATCATCGAGATGCGCGTCAAGATGGACCGTCCAGATCCAGCCACGCGTCCCTCCTTGCTGCCTGCCGACGATTCGCCCAGCCGAGCTACCGAACAGCTCAGTCGAGCCACCGAGCCACTAAGCGCCGAGGAGGTGACCCCTCAGGAAGCACCTCCTCCAAAACACGCAACTTTGTGCCTCGGCCAGTAAACTTCGATGCGCCGAGCCTGGGGTACCGGGGTACCGACCCTCGTATATGGCAAAAAAATGCTCCGAGGCACATCAGCCGTTGGATCTTGCCAAAAAGCGCGTTCGTCATGATGGACGGTCCAGATTTGGCCACGTCCACTAAACGACAAGATAACGTTTTTTGGGGATCCACGCTGAGATGGACGGCTCAGATGATGCCACGTACCTCGGAACCGTCGAGCCGAAGCACCGACCCAACGAGCCGAAGCACCGACCCATCGAGTCGAAACGCCGACCCAGCGAACCGAGGCACCGACCCTCCGAGCCGGGGTACCGGGGTACCGACCCTCGTATATGGCAAAAATCCGCTCCGAGGCATATCAGCCGTTGGATCTTGCCAAAAAGCGCGCTCGTCATGATGGACGGTCCAGATTTGGCCACGTCCACTAAACGACAAGATAACGTTTTTTGGGGATCCACGCTGAGATGGATGGCTCAGATGATGCCACGTACCTCGGAACCGTCGAGCCAGAGCACCGAGCCATCCGAGCCGAAGCACCGACCCAACGAACCGGGGTGCCGAGACGCCGAGCCGGAGTACCGGGGTACCGACCCTCGTATATGGCAAAAAATCGCTCCGACCCATATCAGCCGTTGGATCTTGCCAAAAAGCGCGCTCGTCATGATGGACGGCTCAGATGATGCCACGTACTTCGGAACCGCCGAGCCGAAGCACCGAGCCATCCGAACCGAGGTGCCGAGGCGCCGAGCCGGGGTACCGGGGTACCGACCCTCGTATATGGCAAAAAATCGCTCTGACCCATATCAGCCGTTGGATCTTGCCAAAAAGCGCGCTCGTCATGATGGACGGTCCAGATTTGGCCACGTCCACTAAACGACAAGATAGCACTTTACGGGGATCCGCGCTTAGATAGACGGCTCAGATGATGCCACGTACTTCGGAACTGCCGAGCCGAAGCACCGAACCATCCGAACCGAGGTGCCGAGGCGCCGAGCCGGAGTGCCGGGGTACCGAACCTCGCATACGACGAAAAAGCGAGCCGAAGAACAAGGACCACCCGATCTCTCCGAAAATCACGCTGCGCTCTGATCAAGGGCTCTGATGACGCCACGTCATAAATGGGTATTTAAAATCAGTTTTAATTTATTTTAATCGTTTTATTTATTTAAAAATTGCGAAAAAATCACCAAAAATTCGGGAAAATTCACTGGAAAATCTAGGAAATAATTATAAATTCGGGGTAATATTTTCGAACCCCTGAACAAACAATTATTGCCTAGAACGTATCGTGAGGGCCCCCGGACGACTGGTTAACACGTCGCAAAATTAAATAAATAATCCGAAAAAGTAGAAAAAGACCGTTGGACACTCAGAGATGCTTAGAAACAGATTGCAACTTCAAAAACACATTACTACCCCCTTTAAGATTCGAAACCCTCCATTTGGACTCCGATACAGCTCCGCTAGCCATTAAAACAGTTAAACTACTCCTCAAAGGCTGATCGAACTCAGTCTTCAGGAGTGGGGGGCTCGTGATATGGCTAAAAATGGGGTTAAATCGGAACCGTCCAGATGGATCACGAATCTTGAGGCACAGGGGTAGAGCGGTAATTTCACCTTCTGACGGGTCTGAAGCGGGTACTGGTTATCTTACCCGAAAATCCACTTACCCGCGAACGGATCCACCTTAATCGGGTACGGGTTCCAACCCGCAGCAAACCCAGCTCAGAAGGGATAGAATTAGGGTTCCTGATTCATATTAATCAACGGCCCTGATTCGTGCCCATCCTTTCACCGGGATTTGGGATTAAATTCTTTATCTGATTACAGGGAATATACCTTATCAGATTACATTCCCAATCTGTTCACAGGAAGAATATTCCATATCAGATCACAAGGGTTACATTCCTAATCTGTTCCCTAAGGCGCCTATAAATACCCCCCGCCCATCTCCATTAAGAGGTAATCAATCTTTCACCAGTTTTTGCGCTCTTTCATAGTCTGCCAGATTACTGACTTGAGCGTCGGAGGGTGCGTCGCCGGGAACAACCCCGGTGTCACGCACTTTTTGCAGGTGCACGGCGGAGCGACGATCGACGCCCGACGGGACAGGTACACAGGTCTTTCTATTCAGTTTTGCCAAGAATCCACAAGTTCTATCTGTGTGCCCCCACACCAAATTTAGCGGCAACAGCAGCCTTCGGAAGATGATGCCCGGCCTCCGCAGAAAGCACACACAACTCTCTCACAAAAATACCTCTCTTACAATAAGATTTTAGTGTAAAAGAAATAATGAATGAGAGGGGGTATTTATATACAAATTTGAGTAGATGGAGGGCCAGAATTTAGTAGATAGTTATGGGATCAAGGGCTAGGATGGACTAGGGAGTTGTGATAACCACCCACACTCCACATAACTACCCATAACTCACACCCACTTCTCCACTCAAATCCGGCCAAGAATAGTGCTCAATGCACGTGTATGTGAAATGCACGTGCATGCACAAATCACCCCTACAAGAACTTGTACATAAAATAATAAGTCTTTAAAAGGAGTGCTACACATTACAAGTTGTAGAAAATAATAAAAGGGTTTGATTTCATGGGCTAAAATCAATTGGGCCAAAATAAATATTTTAAAGGAAAAATAAGTAAACTAACATTTGGGCTTAGAAAAAAAAATAATATTCTTACACATCATGCTAAAAATAATAGTCAACATACTACACATGCACACCATGTATAAAAATAAATAAACTTTCATATATTTGGAAAATCAGGGTATTACATGGATAAGCCGGGTCGGTTCCGGTCCAATGCTGGGTCCGGGTCGGATCCGGGTTTCGGGTATTTATACCAATGCTACCCCCAATGATCAAGCCCAAAAATCTACCTGTAAGATCAACATATTTGTCCCTAAATATGCGTGAGATTTAATTGGTAACTTAGAAGAGAGAAAGGATGACTATAGGATGATGGTGTGGAAAAATAAAGTCATAAATATTCCTACTAGCCTTTATGACAAGATACAACTCGTTATTAAGCAGACCTTCAATAATGAAACAATATCACAAGTCTCAGTCCCAGAGAAAGAGGTGTTAGAGATAATTACTCTATGGGTTCTGATGGCAGAACTCGCACCCACCATGCTAACTCTGATCAGATGAGTGACTCCCAGCCAATCCCTCCTGGTTTTGAAAAGCAGGTTAACCTAAAGAAGAAGAAGAAGAAGAAAATGTCATCATCTCAGAAGAGGGCAGTCATGTATATGCCATATTCTCATCATCGGGCCAATGTCAAGAGGAAGGCTTCGAGCTTTAAGAGCGGAGGTAAATCCATCAGTCAAAATGCTCCCAAACTTCTTGCCAATCCTTTCAAATTACTTAGTGATGATTAACTCACGGGAGTAGCTAAGTCTATGGGCATGGAGCCTATGGGACCACATTCTATTACAAGGATTAAAAGCTCGGAGGACGCTTCTGTTGGCCAATCATGCCAATACAACCTACTACCAGAGTAGTTGTTGTGTTTTGCTTTGCACTAGTTTCTTTGTGGTTTTATTCTTCTTATCATGAAGATTGGTAGTTGGAATGTTAGAGGGCTGGGATGCCTGGATAAATGTGCACTAATTAAGGATGGAATTAAGAGTACAGAAGTTTCAATAATTTGCCTTCAAGAGTCCAAACTTTCATCTCATTCGGTTAGGAAGTTAACATCGATTGGGGTATCAGTTATCACCAAGTGGGTTTATCTGAATGCTATTGAGACTTGTGGGGGGGGAGGGGGTATGATTGGGTGGAATGAAAACTTTCTGGAATGTATCTATTCAGCAATTGACATATTTTCAGTATATGTTACTTTTAAGGAGAAAAATTCAGGGTTAGAATGGTCAATTACATCGGTGTATGCCCTTTTTGAATGGGATGATAGAGAGCATTGCTTCTATGAAATTAGCCAGAGAAGGGCTGCTCTTTGCCCCAGGTGGGTGCTACGTTGAGATTTGAATGTCATTGTCTCAAATGGGGAGAGAAGAGGAGGAAGAGATTCACACAGAGATATGCAAGCACTCAGAGATTTTATCGATTCACTCTCATTAATTGATATGCCTCTTGCGGGTAAGAAGTTCACTTGGTCAAAACTTACAGAATCCCCTTCTATGGCAAGACTTGACAGATTTCTCATATCGCAAGAGTGGGATACTCATTTTCCGCGCTCCATACAAACCACTATCCCAAGAATAGCATCTGAACACTGTCCCATTGTCCTAGATACTTAAGCAGCAAACAAGAGACCTCACTATTTCAAGTTTGAAAAGACTTTGCTGACCCACCCACAATTTCACATGGTGGTGTCACACTGGTGGCAGCATTTTAGTTGTCAAGGAGACAGGGTTGCTAGTTTTAAAAAAAAGCTGACTCTTCTTAAGAGGAGACTGAAGGTTTGGAGCATGACCCATTTTAGGAATCTCAAAAAAAAAGAAAGCAACCATTTTGAGCAATATTCAAGATTTGGATGTTATTCAGGATATTAGAGATTGGACTATATCAGAGAAGGAGGAGAGGGGGCTGCTCAGTAAGGAGTACACTGATATAGTTATGGCTGAGAATATTTATTCAAGGCAGAGGTCAAGAATCACCTGGATTAAAGAAGGGGATACTAATACCAGGTTCTTCCACTGCATAGTAAATGGTAGAAGGAAAAGAAACTTTATTTATTCTATCACGGAGAGAGATATTATTATCACTAATCAGACAATCATTAGGAGGAAATTTACGGAACATTTTGAGAATATTTGTGGAACATCTAATGAGGCTTTTTTACAGTGGATTGGCAGACCCTATACCCCCAAAGTATTGATCTACCCACCCTAGAGGCCACATTTGTTTGGAAGAAATTAAGTCGACAATGTTTGAAATTAATAATGATAAGGCGCTGGGACCTGATGAATTCTCCGTGAGCTTCTACCAGGAATCATGGGAGGTGATCAAGTACGACCTCCTCTCCTAGTTTAATGATATATACTTTCGGGATGGAGCAATTGATAGGCTTAATTACTCTGATATTATGCTTATCCCTAAATGCCGCGGGGGGGGGGGGGGGGGGGGGGGGAGTAGTGTTACGGACTTCAAACTCATCAGCTTGCTTAATTTCTCTTTCAAAATCTTCACAAAAGTGATTGCTAACAGATTAGGCCCTCTCTTGCACGACCTTGTCTCTTCCTCTCGGACTGCATCCTTAAAAGGCAAGACCACTCTCGATTGTTTCCTTGTCGCTCATGATGTTTTTAACATCTGCTCCAAGAAAAAGGCTGACATTTGTATGCTAAAGATTGATTTTAAGAAGGCATTTGATTCTCTGAGTTTGGTCTTTCTTAGAGGAACTTCTTAAGGCTAGAGGTTTTGGCACTAAGTGGTGCAATTGGATTCATGTGATACTTCACTCTGCTAAGTCATCTATTTTTATCAATGGAGAAAGAGACAAGTATACCCCTCCATGAGATGACTTAAATAAGGAGACCCACTGTCCCCCATGCTTTTTATCCCTTCTGTTGATGTCCTGGCACAAATTCTCAACCAAGGGAGGGAAGAAGAAGTTTTCACTCCTCTTAATATAGCAGGTCAACTCTCCTAACTATTAGTTCTGCAATTTGCATATGACACTCTTGTGTATTGCAATGGGGATGAGGGAGAAGTTATCAATCTCAAATTGCTGCTTCACATTTATGTTGATGTATCAGGACTGGCCATCAATTTAATAAATCCTCCTTAATTTACTTTGACAAATCCAGAGCAAAGCATATAGCTTTTTCTTATATACTTGGATGCGCCGAAGGATCCCTCCCTCAGAAATACTTGGGGCTTCCTCTCTCCATAGGCAGGATGACCAAGAGATAACGGATGCCACTTATACTTAAAATTGAGAAGAGACTCTCCAGTTGGAAAGGCAGAATGTTGTCCAAGGGAGGGATACTGACTCTCATAAATTCAATACTCTCCGCATTACCTTTATATTACTCTTCCTTCTTCATGTTACCTCAGTGGGTCATTAGGAGGATTGATCAAGTAAGAAGCAGGTTTTATTGGATGAGCTTAGACAAAGAAGCAAGGGGGACAACAACTGTGAATTGGAAGAGAGTTTGCAAACAAAAAAAGACAAGGAGGGTTAGGTACTTGACTTGCAGGTGTTCAACAACTCACTCCTTATGAAATGTTGGTTGAAAATCGTAAATGAACCAGAAGAACTTCCACTCTCTACACTTTGATCTCTCTATTTCAACCAGTCTATCAGCTGCTTCCAACAGCCTAGGAATTCTTCATATTTTTGGAAAGACTTGTATCAGGTAAAAGAATTCTTTATGCAATGTGTTTCTTGGCATCTTAAGGATGGTGCAACTATTCTGTTCTGGAAAGATAATTGGCTTAATGGGATAAGTTTCAAATATACAATTCCAGCTTTGTATGCAAGATCATGGAATACTAGAGCCCAAATCTTAACTCAAGACAGATGGGAGGGAGAATTTGGGTGTGGAGATTAAACTTGCATAGTCTTATTAAGGAGATTCAAAGAGAGGAGAAGATCATCTTGCTACAGTCCCTAGAAACCACTTTCCCTGCTAATGGAAAAGACTTCGTAACTTGGAAGCTTATAACTTCAGGCACCTTCACTGTGAAGTCCGCTTACAACTTCTTCATCAACGGTGGATTGTCATCTCCATTCTTCAAGGCCATTTGGAAGACTATGGTGCCACTCAAATGCACGTGCTTCATATGGATGCTGAGTTGGAATAGATTGAATACTAAAGATTTGCTTGCAAGGAAGGGTTAGGAAGGGGACTCTTCCTGCAACTTCTATGCCTCTGCTCAAGAAAATGCATACCATATCTTCTTTGCATGCCTATTAGCACTGGAAGTGTGGTCTTATTTTCAAAATCTTTCCCACATCTCCACACCGCCACCTTCACTGCATGGGGGTTTTCACTCATGGTGTTTTGCACCCACCCAATCACACTTATCTCAAGTCTGGTGTTTATGCACTACTGCAGTGTGTTGGAGTCTTTGGTTGGAAAGAAATGCTAGAACTTTTCATGCTAAGATTAGTGCTCCATCTGCTGCTATACGAGATGCAATATTCTGGTTTTCTCTTTGGTTTACTATGGCACAAGAAGAAGGCCAAGATGGAACATGGGCTTCAAATGAGTGGAACTAGAACAGAAATTGTCCAAGCAATGAGGGGTCTGACTGCATCTGACCCGATTGTTCTCAATAGTAGGCACTATGGGGACTACATCTTCGAATAATTGGATTATACATTTATTTTAGTACTTGTGTTTTTCCTTGGCAGAGGGGTTTGATCGTGAGTTTGGCCTTTGTAATTGATTGTAATATGAAACAATGATGACTTACTATATTTGATCTTGGTTGGGATTGGGTGGGCTAGTTTTTGTCTAGAAAGCATCTTTGTACAGGGTAGATGTGTATGGATTCGTTGTAAGGGCTAGTAGAGGTGTACGGAAGTAGCCCTCTACTCTCTCTATGCTCTAAAGGGGATTCCATATATTTTATCATGTTTTTACTTTCTTTCTCGTCTAACTCATCCCCAACAAATGAGCTACTCTGTATATATATATATATATATATATATATATATATATATATATATATATATATATATAATATAGGTGTACAGCATGAGCCTTCTACTCTCTCTACGCTCTAAAGGGAGTCCATCTATTTTATCATGTTTCTGCTTTCTTTCCCATCTAACTCACCCCCCAACAAATGAGCTACTCTGTAATAGACTAATATTTAGCTTCATATATATATATATATATATATATATATATATATATATATATATATATATGGGCCATCTTCCGTTGCAAACGCAAATATCGTGCAAATGCCTTAACCCATCATTGGGGATGACGGGTTAAGGCAAAATACATAACCCGTTATCCCCAATGACGGGTTATGTGTTTTGCATTAACCCGTCATTCCCAATGACAGGTTAAGGCGTTTGCAAACGCTACAGTAGCGTTTGCAACCGAAGAAGGCCCTATATAGCATAACCCAATCCAATAGAGTGAAACCCAACTCACCACACGGTAGGTGGAAAGTATGGGTAGTGTCTCACCATCTCTCTACGAGTATCTCGACGATGCGCATCGACGACCTATTTGTATTGATTTTTATGAAACGGTGCCATCCCACCTGCTCTACTAGTTGTTTAATTAGTGGGAGCCGTGAGCAGTACTGATTGTACATCTTGATTGGGTCCTTCCAATTTTCTCTGAATTTACAAAAATTGCCCTCAAGGATAACAATAATATATTGAATGATATGTTTCAAATCGTCTACTAACCGATTCCAACTTGATTGATCGGCAAAGTCAACATTTGGAATGTCTCCTTCAGCTTCGTTGCTTGTGTTGCCATGAACAGGCATCTGTTCCCGCTTTGATTTCAAACGACCAATAAATCTTCTTATCGAAGACATCATACCTTGATTTGTCTTATTGAAGAATAGATAGTGAGATGACCTCCCCAAAAAAATTGAACGTCGATTATAAGATATTGAGATAGAGAGTGAGGCGAGATAAATTGGATTGAAGTTTGCCTCGTATGAATAAAACTTCATGAATATATAGAAGTATATCTAGGGATAATTCGTCCTAAATTTATTAATAAAGCCCAAAAAAAGGCTGAAATTACGGAGTTAAGCAAATTAAACGAAATTCAATTGCCCAAAGTGAAGGACGGATCTTCAAAATCCGTCCGACGCTTCCGCATTTGACGGATGGAACTTCAAAGTTTGTCTGTCACTTTTTGGGGTTTCTTTTTCTTCCGACGGATGTTCAACATCCGCCGACGGATGTTCAACATCCGTCTAAAGAAAACTTTAATTAAATAATTCATTTTATATCCATTTCGCACTATGCCGGATCTTCAAGATCTGTCTTATATTTTTTATATAAAATTGATATAATATAGCATTTCACGACTACAGGAAATACTATATTTGCTATATATATATATATATATATATATATGTGTGTGTGTGTGTGTAGTTTGTCTTTTTTAGACAATCATGACTATGGATGCTCTTAAGTCAAAACATAGATGGATGGAAGTAGAGGTAACTAAAAGCACAGAAGCACTAATAGCTAATGTTATCACCTTCGGATTTGACTGGTTGTTCAAACCTCATCACATTAGTACTAATCAAGGTTACCAGATTAGCAGATTAGCCGTACGTGGTTCGAAGAGGATATGAGTTGGGCTTCATTCATTCATTCACGTACGGTTCGAAGAGGATATGAAGCCTTCGAAGAGGATATGAGTTGGGCTTCATTCATTCATTCACGTACGGTTCGAAGAGGATATGAGTTGGGCTTCATTCAATCATTCATTCATATATATATATATATATATATATATATATATATATATATATATATATATATACACACACTAGGTTTGCCTGTTGACACGCGCCTACGGCACGCCTTCGGAACAATGCACCTTGTATATATATATACTAGGTTTGCCTGTTGACACGTACCTACGGCACGCCTTCGGAACAATGCACCTTGTTTGATCATATAAAATAGTTTTAAAGATCCAGCAAATTAATTAAAGTAGCAAATATATTATATGAGAAACTTTTGGGATCTAGAAAAAAACATATTATATGATTTTATTTATTTTTTTTTTTGAATTATTTTTAAAGTTTTTAAAGTTTTTATTTTTTTTAGTTTTTTAATTTTTAAAAAATTTTAAATTTTTTAGTTTCTTAATTTTTTGAATAGAAGAGGGAGGGAGAGAGAGAGAAAAAAAATTAATTAAATAAATATAGGAGTTGTTTTGGGTGGAGAATTTGAATTTGAGTTTTTGGGGAAAACTTTTGGGGGGAAAATATGTTTTGTGATGTTAGATCTAGGCCTTTGATTTTTGGGGGGATTGAAGGAGAGCCACTTGATAGATTTCTTTGTGTTTTATTATATAGATTATGTATATATTATGTATATTGCGTCTCTATACATAATATATATACTAGGTTTTCCCGTTGACACGTGCCTACGGCACGTCTTCGGAACGGTGCACCTTATTTGATCATATAAAATAGTTTTGGAGGTCGAGCAAATTAATTGAACTAGCAAACATATTATATGAGAAACTTTGGGGTCCAACAAAAAACATATTATATAATTTTTTTTTGATTTTTTTGAACTATTTTTAAAGCCTTTAAATTTTTAATTTTTTTAGTTTTTAAATTTTTTATTTTTATTATTATTTTTTAAAGTTTTTATTTTCTTAAATTTTTAATAGAAGAGGGAGGGAGAGAGAGAGAAAAAAAAATATTTTTAATTAATATAGGAGTTGTTTTGGGTGGAGGATTTGAATTTGAGTTTTGGAGGGAACTTTTGGGGGGAAAATATGTTTTGTGAGATTAGATCTGGGCCTTTGAATTTTGAGGGGATTGAAGGAGAACCACTTGATAGCTTTCTTTGTATTTTATTATACACACACACACACACACAAATAGACGCAATATATACAAAATATATATATATATATATATATATATATGTATATATATATATATATATATATATATATATATATGTATATGTATATATATATGTATATACACACATACACATACACAATAGACGCAATATATACAATATATATATGTGTGTGTGTGTGTGTGTGTGTGTGTGTGTGTGCACACACACACACATATATATATATAGACAGAGAGAGAGAGAGAGAGAGAGAGAGAGAGAGAGAGAGAGAGAGAGAGAGAGAAATGAGCCTCATATAAGGTATGAGGAAATTTTCCGCATAAAGGGTATGAGGAAGTTTATACTCACTTGGTGGAGCTCATATGGAAGATCCACTCCGTCCATCATATTTATCATACTAATGGATGTATGTATAGAAAATATCAAGTGGTTTGGAGGTCATTCACCCATGCATCATGTGGGTGAAAAATGAACGATTTCAACTGTAATACAAATCGAACCACAAATTGGACCCACATGATGCACGGGTGAATGACCTCCAAACCACTTAATTTTTTCTACACATACATCTATTAGCATGATAAAAATGATGGACGGACTGGATCTTCCATTAGGGCCCCACCAAGTGAGTATAATCACTTTGTATGAGGAAAATTTCCTCATACAAATATGAGGCTCACATTACTCATATATATATATATATATATATATATATATATATATATATATATATATATATATATATATATATATATATATATATATATACACTAGGCCTTCGGGTGTTCATATCGAAAATCCGAACCGTTCACATTGATCTACACATCTAAATTAGTCTAAATATGTAAAATCAAATTATTTGAAATTCATTTTTCCATCCATCATGTGACTATAAAAATAATGATTTTCAGCCATACAATTTTGTAATGCTTCAATGAATGGGAAAATAAATTTCAAATGATTTGATTTTACATATTTAGACTAATTTAGATGTGTAGATCAATGTGAACGGTTCGGATTTTCGATATGAACGCCCGAAGGTCTAGTGTTCACGCGGTGAGCACTAGAGGAGTGCTCAACCGATCCTTTCCCTATATATATATATATATATATATATATATATATATATATATATATATATATATATATATATATATATATATATATATATATATATATATATATATATATATATACGCAATATATATATATATATACGCAATATATGTATATATATATTGCGTATATATATATATATATTGCGTATATATATATATATATATATATACACACACACACACACACACACACACACACACACACACACACACACACACACACAAATTGTTACTGCTAAATCTGGTGTGGGGACAAACAGATAGTATTTGTGGATTCTTGAAAAAACTGAATAGTCAAACCTTAACTTCTTCCGCCGGAGTTTGACCGCTGACTTCCGCCGTTCACCTGCAAAATGTGCGAAATACCGGGGTTGGTCCCGGTGACGCACCCTCCTACGCTCAAGTCAATAATCAGAGAAGATTATGAGAGTGCGTAAATTGGCAAAAAATTGATTACCTCTTAATGGTGGTGGATGGGGGGTATTTATAGCCGCCGTAGGGATCAGATTAGGAATGTAATCCCTAATTCCCAGTGAAAGGATAGAGCGAATCAGGGCTGTTGATTGAATGCAATCAGAAACCCTAATTCTATCCTGATGGACTGGGTTCATCGCGGGTTGGAACCCGCACCCAGCTGAGATGGATCCATTTGCGAGTTGGTGGATCTTAGAGGAGAAGACCCAGTACCCACTTCAGACCCATTTGTAGGTAAAATTACCTTTTTACCCTCAGGCTTTAAGATTCGCGCCAAGTTTGGACGGTTCCGATTTAACCCCATTTTTAGCCATATCACGATCCCCCCACTCCCGAAGACTGAGTTTGATCAGCCTTTGATGAGTAGTTTCACTGTTTTAATGGCTTATGGAGTTGTATCGGAGCCCACACGAGGGGTGTCGAATCTTTAAATGGGATATCGTGGTAATTTCCAAGTTAGTAGTGTGATCTAGATTGTTCTTGAGATCTCTTTGACTTCTGATGATTTTTCCTAACTTTGCGAAGTGGTGATTTTTCATTCGGGGGTCTTTAATTAACCTTTCTAAGCAATAATTATCTACCCTGGGTTTCAAAAATATTTCCCCGGATTTATAATTATTTTTTAGAATTTTTAATTATTTTTTTATAGTATTTAGGTAGATGATTTGATGTTATTTACGCCGTTTCATGGCTTAGACGCTCCGACTCCGTTGCCGACCCCTTCCAAATTTATGCTATGAAGAAGGCCGAGGTCCATGGGGGTTCGGCACATTCCGCCGAAACGCACAGGTACTTTGGCCAGGCTATAGGCGCGTTCGGCAGACCTTTGCCGGAGTTCGGAGTGGTTTCCTCCCTGTAAGAGGGTCGGTGCCGAGAGCGCTCGGCAGCATGTGCCGAGGTCCATTTTTCTATATAACATGGTCTGTGGGAAGAGCGCTCGGCAGCATGTGCCGAGGTCCACTTGTTCCATATAACATGGTCGGTGGCAAGAGCGCTCGGCAGCATGTGCCGAGACCCACTTTTTCCTTGTAACATGGTCGGTGGCAAGAACGCTCGGCAGTGTGTGCCGAGGTCCACTTTTTCCATGTAACAATTTTTTTCATGTAACATGGTTGGTGGCAAGAATGCTCGGCAGCGTGTGCCGAGGTCTACTTTTTCCATGTAACAATTTTTTTCATGTAACATGGTCGGTGGCAAGAACGCTCGGCAGCGTGTGTCGAGGTCCACTTTTTCCATGTAACAATTTTTTTCATGTAACATGGTCGGTGGAAAGAACGCTCGGCACTGTGTGCCGAGGTTTACTTTTTCCATGTAACAATTTTTTCCCATGTAACATGGTCGGTGGCAAGAACGCTCGGCAGCGTGTGCCGAGGTCTTGGGTTGCATTTTTTGGCAACATAGGAAACGTCAGGCTGAGTTGGCAACTGCTGAACTTCTGACAGATGTGACAGTCATTAATGCGATGGCTGCTGATCTTCTGTCTACTCTGACAGATGTGTCCGCCATTAATGCGATAGTACGGCTTGGTGCGGTAAATAATGTGCCAGTTCAGGTAATTTTGTCGCCTTATGTAAATGGGCTGGCTCTGTGGGCCCATTAACCTCATTTCGTGTGCCAAGCTCTATAAAACTTCACCCCCCCTCTCATTTCTCACTTCTCCGAATTTTTACTCAGGCGGTAATTTCTACTAGTGAGAGCTCACGGTGATCGTCGATTGCTTTTCCGATGAAAATTTTGACCGTTTCTATTAACTCCAAGGTAATTTATACTTAGTCATTTTTCAAGTATAAATATGTCTCTTTCTCCTATCTCCGAGCCCTCCCCTTCTGCCGCCGAAGTCCCTTCTCCGAGTTGCCAAGATAAAGGCAAGAAGGTATCCCGTCGAGACAGTATAGTGGAGGATTCGAAGCGCATGGGGCCGTTCAGCAGGTATCCAGGGACACTGACCGGGCTTCAAAGAGTTCGAGAACTTCCGGGGGAGGAGGCCGAGCGCCTTATTCACGGGAGGGAGAGAGGCTTCGAGGAAAACGAGGCAAGGGAGTCCTCCGAGGCCGATGAAACGGTATCGATCCTTAGCCTGGAGGATTTGGTAGTGATCCGGAGTTGCTTCCAAATTTCGAAGGAGTACGAGCTTATGCTGCCGGGTCCCGGGGTTAGGGCAAATTCGCCGATGCCAGTAAACATGTGTTTCTAGTCGGCTGATGCCTTCATCGTCGGTGCTCCGCTACCTCTCCACCCGTTCGCGATCCAAGTGCTGAGGTGGTTTGGGGTCAGCCCCATTCAACTGATGCCGAACGCGTGGAGAGTTATCAATGGGTTCGTACTCCACTGCCAAGTGGCTGGGATCAAGCCAGAGCTGAGGGTACTCCGGATTGTCTACCGGCTTCATCAGCAAACCGATCAGAGTTCCAGTACTACCTAGCTCCGAGGCACGGAGGTCAGCTCGTCGTCTGCCCCGACTCCATCAAGCACTGGCGAGATAAGTACCTCATAGTGCGGAGATCAGAGGCGTGGCCCATACCTACCAGCTTCGTGGAGGAGGTGTCGAGGCGAGTGAGAGAGTCGCCGGTGCTTCACCCTCTAGAAGAGGAGGCAGTGCAGACTCTTCTAGACAGGCCGAAGTACGAATGGAGAGAGCTGACCGAAGACATTCTCTTTAGGGAAGGGCTCAGCCGCGTAGATCCCAGTACGTGGCTCTTTCTACGTTCATTTTTTTTTCTTTTTGCTTATTCCAACTTGTGTCTTTAACCGGCTTCTTATTCGATGCAGAGGCAATGGATTTCGATGCGATGATGGCGCAGAGGGCCGCTCTCGGCAGTAAGGCACCGAAGAAGCGCAAGAGGGTCTCCACCAAGCTGCCGCCCGCGAAGGCTCTGAGGGGCGCGAGCATAGCCGAGGGGGTGGAGCCTTCGGCTGTGGTGACCCCGACCCCGGCCGCAGGAGCAGCCTCGGCGTGGACTTCCCAATCTCTGCAGCTCTCGGGATGGAGACGCATCCGCTGATAGTGACGGCCGAGGAGCTCCTGACAGAGGAGCACAAGAGGATCCACATTCCGGACTGGCAGGTTCGGAAGCATGATGGGTTCCTCGGCGACTCGTTGGCGAGTATGCAGGTAGTTAAACACCTGGCGACGCCAAATGACCGAGCCGCCAAGGAGGCCGCTCTGGCAGGTGACGACACTATCGAGATCGCGCGCTCGGCGGTTTCGGTAAGTGTTGAATTTCTGCCTTTGTGGGTTACTTTTACTTTTGATTTTTCTAACTCTTTGCACTTTTTGTTGTTTTGTTGTAGATCGTCTTCCACTTCGGTCATCTTTCGAAAAAGATGATGGAGTTGGAGAAGGAGCTGAAGCAAGAGACCGACCGGGCTCAGGCCGAAAAGGCTCGAATGGGCACCGAGCTCAACAAGCCGACGGTCGAGCTCGAGGGGAGGTCAACGAGGCTCGAGTACGTCGAAGATCTGGTTGCGAAGCTCGAGGCCGACCTTCTGCGGCAGAAGGAGGAGTCGGCAAAGCAGCTGGCCGAGGCGGCAGAGACCAAAGATGCTGCTGTAAAGGGGGCCGAAGAGGCCACCATGGCGAAGGCGCAGGGCTTCCTTACCCAAAACATGGCCAAGGCCTATGCCCATGCCATCTCTCAGGTGTCAGAGCGATACCCTGAGGTGGATTGCTCGGGGTGGAGGTGTTCCCGGGCCATGTCGAGGGCTTCGACTCTGAGTCGGAGGAAGAAGAAGAAGAAGGCGGCGATGTCAACGACCGCGAGGTTGAGGTCGTTGGTGAGGTGCAGGTTACCGAAGTGACCCCACTGGCGATTCAGGCCCCATCGGGGGGTCTGTCCCCATCCACTTTCGACGCCCCGGAAAAGAGGTCGACCCTTGATTTCTCCTCTTTTTGTTTTTTGTTTGTTTTTTTTTTGCCTTTTGAGTTTCATCTTGTCCTATATTGCCTAATTGCGGACTAGCCACCGCACTTTTTTTATGAATAAAAAGAACTTTTGAGCTCGACCTCGTCTTTTTCCTACTGTTTGCTTGAAATTTTGGCTAAGTGTTCAAACAAAGAACTTTTGACTTTGCTAGATGCGTATAGCTTTGTTCACGGGTCGGATGAGGAGTAAACTTGCGACTTTATTGAGTCGTGCCTTGGTCTTTTTCATCTTGCCGAGGTGACCAACTCGGCCGAACACCCTTGCTCCGGAGAGGAGTCTTATTCCGAGGTCGGCTTGGGAGCGACGAGGCTGTGCTTGGCCAGGTGTCGAGAGCACCTTTATGAAGTCAAGTTGGGGTTTCGCAGGGCTGAGAGCGAGCGGAACCACCTGCAGGTGATCTTGAGCCGACGAGACATCGAGATTCAGCAACTAGTGGGTCGTCTCGCTGAGATCCCTCCCATAGACGAGGAGGATGGATCGTCGACGGCCTTCACCAACGGGTTAAGGTTGAAGTGTCTCCAACTCTTTCTGTCGAAGATGATAGCGGAGCGGGACGATATGCTCACCGAAGTTCACCACTTGCAGATTGTGGAGGCTGAACTTCTGGCGAAGGAAGAGGAGCTGACCTCGGCAGTAGGCAAGCTGATGGCCGAACGCGACGAGTTGATGGTGGAGGTCGAGGCATTGAAAAGAGCCATAGTGGACAGGGGCATCGAGGTCACCCAGCTCCGCCGAATTATCGCCAGTCGCCCCAGCATTCCGAGCTCCACTGTACCTCCTCGATTTGAGGAGAATGTAGGAGATGACTCTCTGAAGCAAAGGATCGCCGAGCTGGAGTCGGAAGTGGCTCGCCTAAAGCCACGTTCGAGGCCAATTAATGTCAGGAGCACTTCATGCACTTGCGAGGAGGGTGAACGAGGAATTTCGTTCTATGAGCTCGCGACACGTTCGCCCATAGGCCGACCAAGTCTAGGTGATGCCCAAAGTGGCGTGGCGATTTCATCGAGTGGAGCATCCGTCGGCGCAACTGTCAGGAGCAGCGCCAAAGACACGTCTCAATTCGCCGGTTTAGGGACGAGTACCGGGGTTAAGCGTCGCCGCCCTCGAGTGTCTCTGAAGCGAAACATCCCTGAGCCAAGGAAGCGTTGAAGTTTTTTTTTTGTTCTCCCAGCTTTGTATTTTGTCTAAGTGTAACGAGTCGGCATTGTAGTTTTTGTTTTCGGAAGTCTTGTAGCTTAGTTATAAAGAAGATGCCGCTTTGTAATTATCTCCCCACACTTAATCGAAATGACGTTCATTTTTCTTTCTTGAACTTATGCATTTCTGAACCCCGTCTGCTGCTGTGTTACTCGTGACTATCTTTAGCGTGCCGAAGTTCGGAGCTAAATTTTTGCTTGCTTGGGCATCGGTGCCGAAAGCGCTCGACTAGGCGTGCCGAGATCCCGAGCAAGGTTTTTGCTTGTGTGGGCGTCGGTGCCAAGAGCGCTTGACTGGTCGTGCCGAGCGCTGCTTCGAATCTCTTGGCTCATGAAACTATGAGAGTGAGTTTCTCGCAGTGGGGAGCTGCCATTTGGAGGATTACTTCAACTTTAAACGAACCATAAGAACCAGAGGTTAGCTCCTCAAAGTTCTGGGCATTGGTCGACAATGTACGAGATTCTAGAGGTGATTTCGTAGTCTAGTATTTGATCAAGAACTAGGTGTGTCGCAAATTTTCGACTCTGCTTCGTCATGAAACCAAGAATTGTCCAGGCCGGGAAGTCACCGAAGCTTCTAACAAGTTCATGTTTGAAGCTAATATCTTCTCTTGAGGAAACATGAAGAATATAGCAAATTCATATCAATGACTTTCCAATTCGCAAGGATCAAGAGATGCGGTGTACGGAGACTAGCATACGAATGGTAGACCTAGCATCAGCTTATCCTTTGTTTAGTATAGTTGTAGGAATTTCGCGTGTGGCGGTGAAGCGAGAATATATTTCAACGGTTGTGGGAGCAATTCCGAATGGCGAACCACTTCTAGCTCGCTTAAGAGCGAGCTTGCGAAGCGGAGTCGAGCCAAGTGTTGGACTCCGAACTCGTCGTTTGAGTATGTTTCAATGGTTGTGGGAGCAATTCCGAATGGCGAACCACTTCTAGTTCGCTTAAGAGCGAGCTTGCGAAGCGGAGTCGAGCCAAGTGTTGGACTCCGAACTCGTTGTTTGGGTATGTTTCAACGGTTGTGGGAGCAATTCCGAATAGCGAACCACTTCTAGCTCGCTTAAGAGCGAGCTTGCAAAGTGGAGTCGAGCCAAGTGTTGGACTCCGAACTCGTCGTTTGGGTATGTTTCAACGGTTGTGGGAGCAATTCCGAATGGCGAACCACTTCTAGCTTGCTTAAGAGCGAGCTTGCGAAGTGGAGTCGAGCCAAGTGTTGGACTCTGAACTCGTCGTTTGGATATGTTTCAACGGTTGTGGGAGCAATTCTGAATGGTGAACCACTTCTAGCTCGCTTAAGAGCGAGCTTGTGAAGCGGAGTTGAGCCAAGTGTTGGACTCCAAACTCGTCATTTGAGCATGTTTCAATGGTTGTGGAAGCAATTCCGAATGGCGAACCCCTTCTAGCTCGCTCAAGAGCGAGCTTGCGAAGCGGAGTCGAGCCAAGTGTTGGACTCCGAACTCATCGTTTGGGTATGTTTCAACAGTTGTGGGAGCAATTCCGAATGGCGAACCACTTCTAGCTCTCTTAAGAGCGAGCTTGCAAAGCGGAGTCGAGCCAAGTGTTGGACTCCGAACTCATCGTTTGAGTATGTTTCAACGATTGTGGGAGCAATTCCGAATGGCAAACCATTTCTAGCTCACTTAAGAGCGAGCTTGCGAAGCGGAGTTGAGCCAAGTGTTAGACTCCGAACTCATCGTTTGAGTATGTTTCAACGGTTGTGGGAGCAATTCCGAATGGCGAACCACTTCTAGCTCGCTTAAGAGCGAGCTTGTGAAGCGGAGTCGAGCCAATTGTTGGACTCCGAACTCGTCGTTTGAGCATGTTTCAACGGTTGTGGGAGCAATTCCGAATGGCGAACCACTTCTAGCTCGCTCAAGAGCGAGCTTGCGAAGCGGAGTCGAGCCAAATGTTGGACTCCGAACTCATCGTTTGAGTATAAAGAAGGTAAAAATAGAGAGATACAAGCAGTTCAAAAGATATGAAAAAAAATGTTCTTTATTGAAAACTAATAGTCGGCTGCTTCTAAGTTGCGAGTCGTTATTACATTGGAGAAATAATAAAGCAAAAGTAAAATACAAGTGAAGGAAAAGGAACGGTTCGACATCTGAAGGTACTCAGAAGAGGCGTTCATGTGCTCTCTTGGTACTTCAAGAGATGATCGGCATTCCAAGTCTGGGGAATCTCTCTTCCTTCAAGGTCTTCTAGACGGTAGGTCCCGGGCCTAACCACTTTGGCTATCTTGTAGGGTCCTTCCCAATTTGGGGCTAGCTTGTTCCTCTGGCTAGGGAATGAGATAACTAACTTTCTGAGGACCAAGTTCCCTTCCTTGAGGTTGGTGGGGCAGACCCTCTTGTTGTAGGCCAGCTCGATCCTCCTTCGGTAGCTTTGTTGGCGAATTGAAGCTCTTTCACGAAGCTCATCAATCAAATCCAAATTTGCCCGAAGCTCTTTGGCATTCTGCTCTTCTTCATAAGCAAAAAGACGAGGAGAAGGTACACCGACTTCCAAGGGGATCACAGCATTGGACCCATAGGTGAGATTAAATGGCAACTCTCTTGTAGGGGTCCGTTTCGTAGTGCAGTAGTTCCACAGTACGGTAGGGAGCTGATCAACCCATAAACCTTTAGCGGACTTATCCAGCCTCTTCTTAATATCGGAGAGGATTTGTCGGTTGGCATTTTCTACTTGACCATTTGACTGCGGGTAGGAGACAGAGGAGAAGCGTTGTTGGATGGCGAGGTCTTCACATAGAGCTCGGAATGCGGTCCCTGTAAATTGTGTTCCATTGTCCGTTATAAGGACTCGAGGAACGCCGAACCTGCAGATGATGCTCTTCCAGAAGAATTGAAGTACTTTGTTCTCGGTGATTGTAGCCAAGGGTTCGGCCTCTATCCACTTTGAAAAGTAGTCGATCGCCACGACTAAGAATTTGAACTGGCCAGGAGCTGGGAGAAATGGCCCCAGTAAATCCATCCCCCACATTGCAAAAGGGATCAGACTTCATAGGGAGGCGAGCTGAGCTTGGGGTAGGCGACAAATGTTTGAATACTTTTGGCAAAAGTTGCATTGCCGAACGTGGCGTTCGGTGTCTTGGAGGAGGGTAGGCCAGAAGTATCCATAATTCAACACCTTCCGGACGAGTGATCTGGACCTTGAATGCGCTCCGCCTATGCCTTCGTGAAGCTCGTATAAGGCATATGTGGCTTGTTCCGAGGAAAGGCACCTTAAGTAGGGTAAGCCGTCTATTTGAGTGAAGGAGCGTTTGTACAGGACCCCCTCAACAAGGGTGTAGCGCTCCGCTCTGGTTCTGAATCGACGAGCTTCTTTCGGGTCTTCGGGGAGGAACCCGTCCCTTAGGAATTCTATCAGGGATTTCATCCAATTATCCTGAAGTTGAACAGGCAGTGACTCCATCGAGTCGGAAGTTTCTTCTTCTATGCTCGGCCTCAGGAGTACCTCAATCAGGACGGTCTGCTCGAGACCTTGGAGGGAAGAAGAGGCTAACTTGGAGAGGGCATCTGCTTGGGAATTTTCCTCTCTGGGGATTCGCTGAATAAGTGCTTCTTCGAATAGAGTCATAAGGTTTCGGACCTTGGCTAGATACTTAGCCATTCAGTCATCTCGTGGTTCGTACTCGCCCAAGACTTGATTTACGACCAGTTGAGAGTTACTAAATATCCGGAGACGTTGTGCCCCTGCTTTGTGGGCCATTCTGAGACCGGCTATAAGGGCTTCATACTCCGCTTCATTATTGGAGGCTTTGAAGTTTATGCAGAGGGAGTATTGGAGAACGAAGTCATCTGTGCCTACCAGAATGACCCCGGCTCCGCTTCCCTCGGTGCAAGAGGACCCGTCCACATATATCGACCAGATCGGAGGCCCGTTTGCTGCTCGACTGACCTCGGGGATGGTGTTCTCAACAATAAATTCAGCTAAGGCCTGAGCCTTGATCGCGGTTCGAGACTGGTATGATATGTCATGCTGGCTCAGCTCGATCGACCATTTCATGAGGCGGCCATAGGTTTTCGACTTGCGGAGGATTTGCTTCAGCAGTTGGTCGGTAAGAATGACCACCGAGTGGGACTGGAAATATGGGCGAAGCTTCCTAGCTGCCATGGCCAAGGCGTATGCCATCTTCTCTAGCCTTGGATAACGAAGCTCGGCATCCCGAAGTACCTTGCTTACGTAATAGATGGGCTTCTGAGCCTTGTCTTCTTCCCTCACAAAGACAGCACTGAGGGTTTGCTCGGAGGCTGTAACACCCCGCAAAATTTAAATGACAATTTTGCCCTCGGATGTTACGCACGTGCATTTTGTACTGTTATTGATTATATCCATTACGCATTTTGATATATATTTTGAATTCCAATTATTTATGCAATTCCGTATTCTTAAAATCCCATTTGAGACAACTCAAATGCTAAATTTCAATCTTTGAGTTTTACGTGCTTTTTACGTATTAATCGATGCACGTGTCGATTCTGGGCATTGCACCGTTACGTGCAAAATTTTCAATAGGTTTCAATTATTTATTTTTATAAACATTTTTAAATTCATTTTTGTAAATAAAATTCAATTTTTGTCTATTATAATTAAAATAAATTTTTACGTGTAATACACATGTTTTTTGTACATTTGAGTACATTATCATATATGTATATTAAATATATTCTTATGTTGCATTCCGATTAATTATAAATATTTTTCGGCCGATAAAGTCAATTTTTGTATTTTTGAGATTTTACGGGCGACACACGTGTTTCAGTGCACGTGTTTTAAGCGTATTATTCTTTCAAAATGAATTTCATGAAATTGTGTGTTTCTATTTTAATTGTGCATGAAAAGTATAATTTTAGAGTTGATTTTACATATTTATTACATATATAAATAATTATTTTAAAGGGATTAAATAAATAAATTATTTTGTACACAAAGCACGTGCACGTGCACACGTGCGATGTGCACATTTTTTGGGGGACCAGGCTGTATAGAGAAGAGGAAAAGTTCTGAAGTTTGATTTTGAAAATGGGAGGAAAAGCAAGTTACAAGTTTAAATAATGGGGTTAGTGGTATTCATGTGTGGGGTGGTTATTATAACTACCCATTGGTTAATCTATAAAAATGCACCCTTAGTCTCTCATTCTCTCATCTCTTCTCCTCCCTCTCTCCTGCCCATTCCGAAAGCAGCCACCAACCCAAAGCTAGCATAGCCTTACCCATTTCTCCACTTAATCACCATTCCACTTGCCTATATACATATACTAATGTATATATATGTACATACATAGTATATGTATATGAAAGAAGATGGGAGTTGTTCTTGACGTTGCCGAAATGGAGTGGGAATGGAGATGCTCTTGATGGATGCTTGCCAAAATGTGGAACTTAGAGGCTTGCTTTGGTGCACGGATTTCGAGGAGGTTGCAAATTGGAGTTTCTTTAGGAACTTCTAATTCTAGGAGTTCATTTGAGTACAAATCTTCAATTTAGGTGGGTGTTTCTTAAATACTTTCTAATTTAAGAATAGAAGTTTGCATGATAGATGATATATAATTTATTTGGTTGAAATTGAATTGATTGCATGCAAATTAATGTAGAAATGGATCGTTAAATCTTGATTGGTGTGGTAGATGCAAATTGCTATTCCATTTCTAAATGATTATGATTGTTAGTTGAGATGCTAGAATTGAAATGATTTATATGAAATTGATGCATGTTGAGACATGACTAGAATAATGCAAATATGTTGTTTGTTGAGAATGTGGCAAAGAAGTGTGATTATAACCTCAAAATATTATGTATACGAGTATAGAGATTTTTGTAAAGTAATTTTGATAAAAGAAAACAGTTTAGTTGGAAAATTGATTGAATGTGTGTTTTGATGCATTTTAAGGATTTCATTGAAAAAAAAGAGAAACTCGAGAATTTGATAACATATACGATATTGTTTTTAAAAGGAATATATTCTGGAAATGATCTATATTTTTATATATGGAAGTACAAATCAATTAAAAGGTCGAAAATCATATGCAGGCTCCAAATTGTGTGATCGACAGTCGACTGTTTACTTTCCACAATCGACTGGTAAGTACAAGAAATTGGTTTTTCGTCGGCAGGACAGTTGACTGTCTACTTTCACAGTCGACTGCTGCTATCATGAATTTTTGATGTTTGAGTTTTCAAAGTATTAGCAGAACAGTCGACTGATACCGACTGAGATGTTTTGATGTTCGCTGAACAGTCGACTGATACTGTCACCAGTCGACTGAACCGAACTGTTTATTTTGGTTCTTGAGTTTGGATTTCATTTTGATAAATGAAAGTTAAATAAGTTGAATACGAGATTTTATGATCATGAAGATTTGATTGAGTTTTATTGTGAAATACATACAAGAATATGAATGATGAAATTGATAAAGAGATCGAATTGAATTGGTCTCATGTTATGAGATTATAAAAGAAATATTTTTTTTGAAAGAGTTGTGAACAAAAGAAAATGGAAATGTTATTTGATATTGATTATGAAATATTGTTGATCTCTAGAAGAGATAGTTGTTGGAATCTAGAGGCTAGGCGAGACCCTAGTGACCGGCAGTTTTATTTATGATTTTGAGAGCTAACCGTTGAGGGTTGAGTGTCTCTTGAGAAGTAGCCAGGTAGGCTGACTGTCTCTGTTGTTTTGATTTAAGTCCGGTAGGGTAAGCTAGCTCTAAGTTGTGATAATTTTCTTTTAAAACAAATTTTGTAAGGCTGTGATGGAAGTAAGAGAAAAACTTAAGTATGAGGGCCATTGGATGGGTGTTGTGAGGGTATGCACAGGCTGTCTTCACGATGCGTCGTGACATGACGTGGATACTACTCTAGAGTACCATCCCGATGGCGACGCTTGTGGGATGTTTGGTGACTATGGGTGGTGCCATCGTTCCAAGACAGAAGCTGAATTGTCCATAGATTGCCTGCTCGATGCGTCGTGTCAGTGCGTGGGATTACCCTCCAGACTGCCTGGACATGGGCTCATAGATTATAGAACATCTAGGATACTTATCGAAATTACAGATAGATGCATAGTGAAGACGTGATGAAAGTAGGAAAAAAATACGAGTATGAGGGCCATCAGATTGGCGGTGTGAGAGTGATCCACAGGCTGCCTGCTTGATGCGTCAAGACATGGCGTGGGCACTACTCCAGAATTATCGTCCCGGTGGCGACGCTTGTGGGATGTTTGGTGACTGCAAGAGGATCGTGTGCCATGAAGTGAGGATGAATTGCCACAGGCTGTCTTCACGATGCGTCGTGACATGACGTGAGATTCTCCTCCAGAATTTTCTGTACACGCTCTTGTACTCATAGATCATCTAAGATACCTACCGTAATTACAGTAGTAGATTAAGTCATAACGAGGGATTGAACCCTACAAAGATGAAGAACGATTAAGGGCTTGCCCTCGGACCTATGTAGTATGGGATGCATAGAATCTGAACAAGTGCGCATTAGTGTCATGTAATATAAATAATTGCACTAAGGACTAAGTGCACCGCACAACATGACATCAACAAGATAGTCCCTTTGTAGTTCTGTTTGTGATCAATTTTGTGTTTGCTAAAGTATTTAAGAATCGTTATACTATTTCCGGCATAGAGAGGATGGTCGTGTATAATATTTTGTCAGTTGTAAGCAACTGACGCGCCCACAGTTTTATATGTAGGATTTGGAGTTACATGAAGATATAAAGATGATTGATGCTGTTGATTATTTAAATGTTAAAGTTGTAACAATTGTACATTCATTATTGTTGTAATTTATTGATTCCGCTGCGTATTGATGTAAAAGACTCTGATGTAACCATTGTTGAAATAAAAGTTTTAAATTCCTTGTAAAATTCTACGAAAGAAGTGTAAAGATCCTGTGGAAATTTCGAATTCAGCTGTTTTTGGGATTCGGGGTGTTACGAAGGCAGCTAAGCAGAGGTAGAGTGTTTCTCCAGGGATAGGCTTGCTGAGGAGAGGGGGGTTGACTAGATAGGCTTTAAGCTGATCGAACGAGTCCTGCTGTTGTTGACCCCATTCGAAGCCCTTCGCCCCTCTGAGGGCCTTGAAGAAGGGAAGACACTTTTTCCCTGACTTGGAAAGGAAGCACCCTATAGCTGCGAGGCATCCAGTTAGCTTCTGAACCTCTTTCACATTTTTGGGAGGAGCCATGTCCAGTATGGCTTTGATCTTCTCGGGGTTGGCTTCGATTCCTCTTTGGCTGACCATGAAGCCTAGGAATTTCCCCGACGAGACTCCGAATGCACATTTGTTCGGATTGGGCCTCATATCATGTTTTCTGAGTACATTGAACGCCTCTTGTAGATCGTTGACATGGTTGGCCCCATGGATGCTCTTCACAATCATATCATCAACATACACCTCCATTTTGCGACCGATCTGACTTTAAAATACTTTGTTAACGAGGCATTGATAGGTTGCGCCTGCATTCTTTAATCCGAAAGGCATCACCCTGTAGCAGTAGAGGCTCTGATCGGTAACAAAGGAAGTCTTCGGGATATCCGGGGGAAACATGCGGATTTGATTGTATCCGGAGAAAGCGTCCATGAAGCTTAGAAGCTCATGGCCCGAAGTGGCTTCAATCAGGGTGCTGATGCTTGGAAGGGGGAAGGGATCTTTGGGGCATGCTTTGTTCAGGTCGGTAAAATCGATGCAGATTCTCCAGCTTTCGTTGGCCTTCCTTACCATCACAACATTTGAGAGCCATTCAGGATAATTGACCTCCTGTATGAACCGAGCCTTAAGGAGCTTGCCCACCTCTTCTTTATAGCTTGTTGGCGCTCGGGAGCAAATTTGCGCCTCTTCTGTTGAACCGGTTTGGACCCCGGTGCAACACTCAGGTGGTGGACGATGAGCTCTTCGGAGATTCCTGGCATGTCGGCTGCCGACCATGCGAAGAGGTCGCGGTTTTTTCTAATGCATTGGACTATGTCGGAGCATAGGGCAGATGGGAGGGTCTTGCTGATAAAGAACTTGCGGCTCGAGTCCTGCTCGGAGAAGAGCACTTCCTCCAATTCATCCACCGGCTCGGACTTCGGACGGACACTCTCTTAGGGAATTTCAAGAGTTTCGAGGGAGAGGACTGGTCACCCAGTAGAGATCATGTAGCATTTGCGGGCCGTTTCCTGATTGCCTCTTACTTTCCCTACTCCTGCCCGGGTGGGGAACTTCATCTTGAGGTGATAGGCAGAAGGGACGGCTTCGAGAGCAGCTAGGCTGGGTCGGCCTAGGATCACATTATAAGCAGCGGGGACATCGACGACCATGAAGTCCATCGGTTCCGTTTGGGTGGTAGGAGTTTTGCCAGCAGTTACGTCGAGGGTGATCACCCCTTCAATAGTCACTGGTACTCCCATGAACCCGTGGAGTATGTAGCCGGCGGGCTTAAGTCTGTCCCGGGATAGTTTGAGCCCTTTGAAAGTAGCGAGGAAGAGGATGTTAACGGAGCTGCCATTGTCCACCAAGATCCTCTCCACTTTAAAATTCGCCATATGGAGGTTGATGACTAGTGCGTCATAATGGGGGGTTCGGACACCCTCCAGGTCTTCATCTGAAAAAGTGACCGGTACGCCGAGGCCTTTGGGAGGGGGCATGCCATGTACTGAGTTGATTTCCCTTATGAAAGCCTTTCGAGAGGAGTTAGAGGTGCCTCCAATGGGGCCTCCATGGATGAGATGTAGGATGTGTTCCTCTTCGAACTCTGAAGTTTCATCACGTCGTTCAGGACGCTTGTTAGCCCCCCGAGGGGGAGGAGGGAGATCGGTCCGGTCCTTTCTCACAAATTTGGCTAGCTGCCCCCTCTGGATGAAGGCCTCAATCTCGTTCTTCAAGGCCCGACAATCATTGGTATCGTGGTCATAGTCCCGGTGATAGTGGCACCATTTCTCTTTGTCCCTTTTCTTACCGGGGGTGTTCATCTTCGGGGCAGGAGGTATCACCCCTTCCTTCTCAACTTCCATGAGAATAGTGGAAATGTTGGCATTAAGAGGAGTGAATTTTTCGAATCCGGTGATAGCGGCACCATTTCTCTTTGTCCCTTTTTTTGCCGGGGGTGTTCATCTTCGGGGAAGGAGGTATCACCCCTTCCTTCTCAACTTCCATGAGAATAGTGGAAATGTTGGCGTTAAGAGGAGTGAATTTTTCGAATCTAAGGGGAGGACGGCGCTGACCGCCATTGTCCTTCTGGAGCTTCTTGGATCCCTCTTCTTCTCCAGATTTTCTTTTGGTTCCGGAGGAAGGCCCCTCAAAGGTGAGGCCATGCTCAGCTTCCTCAGCCTGGATATACTTCTTGCTTCGGAGAAGGAGGTCAGAGAAGTTCTGCGGGGGCTTTTTGGCGAGGGAGGACCGAAGGCTGGAGTTAAGGACATTCGACTGGAATGCTGTTGCAGCGACCGACTGGTCGAGGGAAGCGATGGACCTGGCTTCCGCGGTGAACCTTTTCACATAGTCTCTCAGCTTCTCACCCTTCTTCTGGTTGAGGTAGAGTAGCGAAATGCTGGTCTTCTCAGTTCGGCGGCTACTCACGAAGTGGGTGACGAAGAGGGTCTCGAATTGCTTGAAGGAGAATATTGAGGATGGGGTGAGGCGAGAGTACCATTCACGAGTCGGACCCTTAAGAGTAGCAGGGAAGGTCTTGCACAGCAGAGCATCGGAAGCTTGGTGGATTAGCATGAGGGTCTTAAAGCTTTCGATGTGATCGACGGGGTCAGACTCTCCGGAATAAGTCTCGAATTGGGGAGGCTTGAAACCTATTGGAATAGGCACCTCCATGATGGTCCGAGAGAAAGGAGGTCGGCTTGGACGGAGGGTCCTTCCTCTAAGCTCTTCTTCCCTGTCTAGCTGACCCAAGCGCCTCTCCATTTCTTGGAGACGACGGTAGACAGTGTCATCTCTTCGACGGTAATCAAACGAGCCTCTGGACTCGTTTTCGTACGAGGGATAGCGGGGGCTACGACGAAGGTAGCTCCGGGAGTGACGAGGACTAGGAACGTGCTGGAGGTTGTGTAACGACCCGAAAAATAGCATATGGCTATTTTGCATCGAAATGTGTGCGCGATTGAGAATTTCGCGCGATCATGGATTTTCTGATAAAAATTATTTTAATATACTGCCTATTTTATTTTATTATTATTTTTAAAATTAAATTATTTTTCATATGGATTATCTACGAAGTAGTTTTAATGTATTTTGTATTGTTTGGATTATTAGAGTAGAGAATTAGGCGTTATTTGAAATGTGTTAAGATTAGAGGGCTTATATGAAACATTCCCCTAGATATTTATCATCTATTATTATTTATTTCTTCTTTTTACAAAAAACCCCTTCTCTCTCTCCTTCCCTTCTCCTTCTTCTTCCCTTCCTCTTCTTCCCGTTCGTTCCCAAACCGACCCAAAAGGGAACCCCGACCTCCTCCTCCCATCTCCTTCTCCCGATCGCTCCCAGCCAGGAGAACCCCCACCATCTCCCTTCTTCCTCCTTCATTCTTCTTCTTCATCCCGATCAAACAAACCCAAAAACGAACCCATCGGTAATACCTCCCCACCTCAAATCTTCTTCGATTCTCCATGGATTCCAAATTAAAATGAGGGGTAGACTAAGTGAGGGATTCTCGACATCGTAGTAGCATTGGATTTTCGATTGGATTCGGGAAGGTAAAGCCCTAACTATTTTATTGTATAAAATTTAGTTAGGTAAATTTTTATTGAGTAGAATTATTTTGGTAGGGAGATTTAGAGATATTGGAAATTGTAGATGTGAAAGATTAGTAGGTTATTAGAAAGATTGTGAGTTGTTAGTAAAATAGGGTTTTGGATTTGTAAAAGAGAACTATAGGGATATGAATTAATTCTTGTATAGAAATAGAAATTTGTAGTTGGACTATTAGATTATTTGGGAGCGATTTTAGTAATTAATTGAGGATGAAAATACCGTTGGTATTAGATCATCACGTGCATCACGCGTGTATATCCCAAGTGTTCAGTAAGCACTTGTGGGATATTTGGGATAGCGATTATTTACTCTTGTGATTAGTTGAAGTATTTGAGTTTTAATTGCTTGAAATTTGGTGATAGGATATATTCACAACCTTGGACGCGAGATGGCACGGCGCTTGGATCTTCGCAAAATATGTGAGTATGACTTATTATGTGTTTTTGTGTGCTAAGAAAGATGTGAGTTAATTTATCTACGTGTTTTTGTGGTTAAGAAATATGTGAGTTGGTTTATTATAAGTTTCGTGGTTTAAAGATAATGGTGAGTTATATTATTTATATATTTTCGTGGTTTAAAGATAATGGTGAGTTAGTTTGTTTATATATTCGTGTATTTTATGGTTTAAAGAAATAAGTGAGTATCGATTTATTTACGGATTTTGTGGGTTGATGAATATGTGAGTTAATTTATTATGTGTTTTTGGTGTGTTAAAAATTATGTGAGTATGATTTATCATATGTATTATGTGAGTTAGTTTGTTTATATATTTGTGTATTTTATGATTTAAAGATATGTGTGAGTTATTTTAATTACATATTTTGTGGTTAAGAATATGTGAGTGTTAATTCATTTATGTATTTTGTGGTTTAAAGAAATAAGTAAGTATCGATTTATTTACGTATTTTTGTGATTGTAAAAAGTTGGTGAAATTAACTATTTTGAGTATACAAAAACCTATATAATGGATGAGTTATATTTAGATGATGATATCAAAATATGGGTGTATGGTTTATATACGTATTTTGATGTTTTGAAGAAGTTCGAATAAACCAAAGTATTGATATAAAAAAAATCTATGGATCAAGGGGATCCCATAAAAAGTATGAATGGTAGGACCTGAGAAAATAGTATAAAGATGAGTGTTGTCTATGTCAAAAGAAAAAGGGAACCCATGTGACATTCTAGTGGACTTATCATGGTTCAGTTAGTAAGTAGGACTACCATGCCTGAGTTGTATTAGATCCATGCTTGAATTGTTGTAGAAAGAAACCCATGGTTAAGTTGTAGTAGAATATCATGTTTGGGTCGATTTTAGAAAGAAACTCATGTTTGAGTCGAATATAGTAGGTATGCCATGATGAGTTGATTTTAGAAGAAACCCATGCTAAGTTGATTATAGTAGATTCTTTTGTTGCTTCTAATTATAGAAGATCAAGTTTGCTAGTAAGCACAGTTGGTTGTTTCTAGGTTTGATTACCTGTATGATTGTTTGTATGTGGTTTTGCGCGTACGTGGCTCGACTGGTCCGTATGTAGCTGTGGGTCTCATACGCAGCTTATTCGGCTCGTATGTGTGTTGTTGTCTCATACGCGGCTCGACTGGCCCGTATGTAAATGTTGGTCTCATACGGAGCTTATTTGGCTCGTATGCATGTTGTTGTCTCATACGCGGCTCGACTGGCCCGTATGTAGCTGTTGGTCCCATACGTAGCTGTTTAGCTCGTATGTGTTTTTGGTTACTCGTATGTAGCTTCTTAGCTAATACGCAGTTGTTGTGCTCGTCTAGGGTGATATCATTTCCCTAGGGCTATCGACCATCAAGACGTGTGTTTAGCTTACTCCTAAGGGACTGTGGACGAGTTACTTCGCGGGTGCCGTCAGATCTTAACCGTTGGTTGATTGCGGACCGGAGTGTGACGAAATCCAAGTTCAGGTAGTAGCATGCGAATGCGTTCGTATTGCCGGGGTCTTGGATCGATAGGCCATGAACCAGATCCTGAGGGATCCTGGTGAGTTTAGGTTGAGCAGCCTAATAGAGTTATCTTGCGAAGTCTAATTTAAGACCTAGCATGCTGTGTAATGTTGTCATTCCTAGGATTGTTCAGGGTTAGGAACATCATTAAGGTAGTGACTTATAAAGATCATTTTACTTCGACCCTTTGCCGAAAAGAGAGGAGTTGGTTGTTAGGTAGCGCCTTACGACCAACTTGTCCCTCGAAGCAGGCCTTAGGTGGTGTTATTGGGTTGTACCTTCCTGTCAAAGGGATACGTACGGTGCCTTCTCACGAGTTGGGAGCATGGGATGCGTATCGCACACTGTTAATTCCTGAAGTGCCATGATAAGGCGGCGGAGCTAGGGGAATGGACCCCGGAACTTCGTCGGGTCCTTGGCCAGGAGAGAGCGAACAGGCCATAGATCACGGTCTATGAGTTAGGGGCGACACAGGATAGGCTTTGTATGCTATACTGCGCTCGGAGAGACCCCGTGTTCGTCTGGTTTTTGAGTGAGGTCCGGTGTACCGGGTAGTAGTGGCAAACATAGACACCATGAGCGTACTGCATTGGTGGGACTTGACCACATTTGCAACCTCATCAGTCATGTAGTATCTGTCAGGAACAGGTTGTGTACAATTAGAAATTCATAACGCGGGTTCAAATCCCTATATTTGGAGAAACGGCTTGAGATGGGGCGCATGTATTTATGGGCTGCATGTTGCTTCGGAGACTTGCTGGCATTAGAATAAGAGCATCATCGCATTAGTAATCTGGCATTAGAATAAGAGCATCATCGCATTAGTAATCTTGCATTAGAATAAGAGTATCATTGTATTGGTAATTTGCATTAGAGTTAAGTCATAACATACACTGGCACAAATTATATGTACACGTGTCCTTTCCATTCGAGATAAATTGCGAGTGTGATAGTTGGAGTAGATTAATAACCAAGCTATGGGCTTGGGATGTGATTGTGTTATTACCAAACTATGTTGGGATATGGGGTGTATTGTGATAAAATGCAAGTAAATGGTAAGGTGAAATGAGATGTGAGGTTGGACATAAATGAATGTGGTAGTATGAGGATGAAGGCATATGTTTATGATGGGATACATGAGATAAGGAAACAAAATCAATATTGTATTATGGGTGGTTATTCAAAGGGTTACTAAATAGAAGTATGTTATGAGCGGGTATAGATATACATACAGGTGATGACTCAGAGAGTATTTGATGAAAAATCTCATTTATGATGTTACATGTCCAGATGCCAAGTAAGATTTGTTTATCTTGGTAATTGTGAGTTCGTTATGTTTTTACTTGTAAGTTTAATTTATTTACTTATTTAATAAATTATACTCACACCAGAAATGGCTAACCCCTTAGTGTTTGGGGGTTAGGGAGTCCCTGGACTACCCTAGGTCCCTACTGTTACAGGTCCTCAGCAGTGCAGAGGTGAGGTGTAGGTACAGGTTCCGTGGAGTGGAGCTCCAGTTATAATTTGTTATGTTTTAATTGTAAATAGTAAAGATTTATGCTTTAAATTGTATTTTTGATGTATAAGTATGAGGATGATGACGAAGAGTATAGAGTGAGGCAGCAGGATATGGTTTGGACCCGTACCCATTTCGTTGTGGAGTGCCGGGCGTCGTGGTAGGTTTTTACAGGTTATTTTCTAAAAACTTACTACGTTTTCAAAGAAATTTATGCTTTTTAATTGATATTTGTTAAACCGTTATGAGTTTGGCCCCCAGAGCATATATATATATTGCCTGTGTGATGATGCTCATTTTGGCCTGGGGAGCCCGTATTATTATTTCCTGTGATGTAAGCTACGGAATTTAGAGCAAAATTCCGTAAGCTTTTCTGTGTTTTGGACAAAAAAATACAAGGGAGACTCTGCCCAAATTTTCTTTGAAACATAACTATTTTAGTTTATGTTTAAAGTGATATAGAAATTGGAAGAATTGATTTTGGAGTCAAAAAAGAAAAGAAAAGGGGCAGGCAGTACAGTTTGGTATTACAAACTGATAATTGTAATTACTGCGTAGTAACTCTGTGTTGAAGAAAAGTTTTTAAATTTTCCAGTTTTTCTGTGTCTCGAGACTAATTGAAGGAAAGATCTTGGCATGTGTCTCGGTTTCCCAGTTACGGGGAGATTGGGGCGTTACAGATGGTATCAGAGCTGACTTCAATTTACAGTCCGACACAGTAGGAAAATTAAACTTGGATGCCTTTTAGGAGTGAGGTTTTAGTTAGTTGTAGATAGTTATAATTCATATTGTTGGTTATTTCAACTTATGTTTTTATAATTTTTCTATATCTGGACTAATCCTAGTGTATGTGTTACCATCCTTTAAACACATGAATGATGCTCGAGGATGTCCTAGCCAAGGAGGTGTTGATGGAAGAGAGTGAACCGATATCGATGGGTGATCCGATAATCTTGAGCGAGGAGCCAAGGAGGCTTCACCACCGTAAGGACTAAGTGTGGATCAACACACACCGGCGGCAGCCAGCATACATCGGGAAAAGAGGAAGCTTAGGAAGTACGTGGTTAGGAAGGGTCGTCAAGCTAAGAAACTAGGTGATGCCTTCGGAGCTATATTAGAAGGCCTAGCAAATTGGCACGATTACAAAATGAATGGGAGCAAATCCCAGAGACCACCAAGTTGTAGTATGCAGCCTTTGTGAGAGAGTCAGGCACAAGAAATCAGTCTGTCCACGACCACAAGGGTAGAGTTCTCACTTACTACAAGGCAGGAGTGCTAGTACCGGTATGTGCATATAGAACTGCAACTAAGTTAAAAGTTGTATTTTTGAAATTTATTTTTGGACGAGGAAGTAAGGTATGATGAAACACTTTCGAAAACAGTTGGATTTATATATATATATATGTATATATGGAATCCATACAACGGTTTTGTTCAATTGTGGTTCATCACTTTCGTTTGTCTGAATTATTTTTCAAGTGTTGAGATATGTGCGAGAGGCAACTCTAGATTTGGTTTGTTTGAATACACCATCTGGAGCATCAGCTTCGGACAAATTACAGGAGAGAATCCTGGAAGTTTGAAGTAATGATTATAGGCCATGTCCTATTCTAAGGAGGGAGTGACTGCTGAACTGCAAAGGATCGAGATAAGTGGAGGATTGACCCCAGCCAAAGACCGTGAAAGAAAGCAAGAAGATAGATGATGAGATCAAGTAAGCCAGTATAGGAGTGATTACTCAAGTTTAGAGCTCAATTTTGGCACGATGGGAGCTACAATCGAGTCCAAGTGAGCAAGTCAGAAGGCTTAGGCAGGAAATACAGAGATTGGAGCACTGAAGCGGCAGAGTTCTCTAAGATCAGCTTATGATTAAGCCGCCACTAGGAGCACGCCAAGGAGGAGATATCACTCAGACAGAGGGCAACCGTGTTAACAATTTAGCAAGGTCACCAAGAGGAGCTGCTCAGGGGCTGAAGCGGCAATGTGTGACTTCGTCCTTCCTAAGGAGGGAGTGGTCACCAACCAACAGGAGTCGTAATCAAGGAGTGAATCAACATCACTTGTAGACAAGAATAGAGCAAAGCAATGCAGCTACTGTCTACTCCAGAGCAAGAGCAGTAGAATGTCAGCATCAAATTCGTGGTGGGTCTGTCCAAAAGGCTGAAGGACAACAGTTCAACTTGGTAGAAAACCAGTTTTCGAGAATATCACTCGGGGAGCTGGAGATGGTTCAGGGAAATATCTCGTGAACCATTGATGTTGTGGTTGTCTTCCTCTCCACTAGCAGCGTTCTGAGGACAGAACGATTCTAAGGAGGGAGTGATGTAACGACCCGAAAAATAGCATATGGCTATTTTGCATCGAAATGTGTGCGCGATCGAGAATTTCGCGCGATCATGGATTTTCTGATAAAAATTATTTTAATATACTGCCTATTTTATTTTATTATTATTTTTAAAATTAAATTATTTTTCATATGGATTATCTACGAAGTAGTTTTAATGTATTTTGTATTGTTTGGATTATTAGAGTAGAGAATTAGGCGTTATTTGAAATGTGTTAAGATTAGAGGGCTTATATGAAACATTCCCCTAGATATTTATCATCTATTATTATTTATTTCTTCTTTTTACAAAAAACCCCTTCTCTCTCTCCTTCCCTTCTCCTTCTTCTTCCCTTCCTCTTCTTCCCGTTCGTTCCCAAACCGACCCAAAAGGAACCCCGACCTCCTCCTCCCATCTCCTTCTCCCGATCGCTCCCAGCCAGGAGAACCCCCACCATCTCCCTTCTTCCTCCTTCATTCTTCTTCTTCATCCCGATCAAACAAACCCAAAAACGAACCCATCGGTAATACCTCCCCACCTCAAATCTTCTTCGATTCTCCATGGATTCCAAATTAAAATGAGGGGTAGACTAAGTGAGGGATTCTCGACATCGTAGTAGCATTGGATTTTCGATTGGATTCGGGAAGGTAAAGCCCTAACTATTTTATTGTATAAAATTTAGTTAGGTAAATTTTTATTGAGTAGAATTATTTTGGTAGGGAGATTTAGAGATATTGGAAATTGTAGATGTGAAAGATTAGTAGGTTATTAGAAAGATTGTGAGTTGTTAGTAAAATAGGGTTTTGGATTTGTAAAAGAGAACTATAGGGATATGAATTAATTCTTGTATAGAAATAGAAATTTGTAGTTGGACTATTAGATTATTTGGGAGCGATTTTAGTAATTAATTGAGGATGAAAATACCGTTGGTATTAGATCATCACGTGCATCACGCGTGTATATCCCAAGTGTTCAGTAAGCACTTGTGGGATATTTGGGATAGCGATTATTTACTCTTGTGATTAGTTGAAGTATTTGAGTTTTAATTGCTTGAAATTTGGTGATAGGATATATTCACAACCTTGGACGCGAGATGGCACGGCGCTTGGATCTTCGCAAAATATGTGAGTATGACTTATTATGTGTTTTTGTGTGCTAAGAAAGATGTGAGTTAATTTATCTACGTGTTTTTGTGGTTAAGAAATATGTGAGTTGGTTTATTATAAGTTTCGTGGTTTAAAGATAATGGTGAGTTATATTATTTATATATTTTCGTGGTTTAAAGATAATGGTGAGTTAGTTTGTTTATATATTCGTGTATTTTATGGTTTAAAGAAATAAGTGAGTATCGATTTATTTACGGATTTTGTGGGTTGATGAATATGTGAGTTAATTTATTATGTGTTTTTGGTGTGTTAAAAATTATGTGAGTATGATTTATCATATGTATTATGTGAGTTAGTTTGTTTATATATTTGTGTATTTTATGATTTAAAGATATGTGTGAGTTATTTTAATTACATATTTTGTGGTTAAGAATATGTGAGTGTTAATTCATTTATGTATTTTGTGGTTTAAAGAAATAAGTAAGTATCGATTTATTTACGTATTTTTGTGATTGTAAAAAGTTGGTGAAATTAACTATTTTGAGTATACAAAAACCTATATAATGGATGAGTTATATTTAGATGATGATATCAAAATATGGGTGTATGGTTTATATACGTATTTTGATGTTTTGAAGAAGTTCGAATAAACCAAAGTATTGATATAAAAAAAATCTATGGATCAAGGGGATCCCATAAAAAGTATGAATGGTAGGACCTGAGAAAATAGTATAAAGATGAGTGTTGTCTATGTCAAAAGAAAAAGGGAACCCATGTGACATTCTAGTGGACTTATCATGGTTGAGTTAGTAAGTAGGACTACCATGCCTGAGTTGTATTAGATCCATGCTTGAATTGTTGTAGAAAGAAACCCATGGTTAAGTTGTAGTAGAATATCATGTTTGGGTCGATTTTAGAAAGAAACTCATGTTTGAGTCGAATATAGTAGGTATGCCATGATGAGTTGATTTTAGAAGAAACCCATGCTAAGTTGATTATAGTAGATTCTTTTGTTGCTTCTAATTATAGAAGATCAAGTTTGCTAGTAAGCACAGTTGGTTGTTTCTAGGTTTGATTACCTGTATGATTGTTTGTATGTGGTTTTGCGCGTACGTGGCTCGACTGGTCCGTATGTAGCTGTGGGTCTCATACGCAGCTTATTCGGCTCGTATGTGTGTTGTTGTCTCATACGCGGCTCGACTGGCCCGTATGTAAATGTTGGTCTCATACGGAGCTTATTTGGCTCGTATGCATGTTGTTGTCTCATACGCGGCTCGACTGGCCCGTATGTAGCTGTTGGTCCCATACGTAGCTGTTTAGCTCGTATGTGTTTTTGGTTACTCGTATGTAGCTTCTTAGCTAATACGCAGTTGTTGTGCTCGTCTAGGGTGATATCATTTCCCTAGGGCTATCGACCATCAAGACGTGTGTTTAGCTTACTCCTAAGGGACTGTGGACGAGTTACTTCGCGGGTGCCGTCAGATCTTAACCGTTGGTTGATTGCGGACCGGAGTGTGACGAAATCCAAGTTCAGGTAGTAGCATGCGAATGCGTTCGTATTGCCGGGGTCTTGGATCGATAGGCCATGAACCAGATCCTGAGGGATCCTGGTGAGTTTAGGTTGAGCAGCCTAATAGAGTTATCTTGCGAAGTCTAATTTAAGACCTAGCATGCTGTGTAATGTTGTCATTCCTAGGATTGTTCAGGGTTAGGAACATCATTAAGGTAGTGACTTATAAAGATCATTTTACTTCGACCCTTTGCCGAAAAGAGAGGAGTTGGTTGTTAGGTAGCGCCTTACGACCAACTTGTCCCTCGAAGCAGGCCTTAGGTGGTGTTATTGGGTTGTACCTTCCTGTCAAAGGGATACGTACGGTGCCTTCTCACGAGTTGGGAGCATGGGATGCGTATCGCACACTGTTAATTCCTGAAGTGCCATGATAAGGCGGCGGAGCTAGGGGAATGGACCCCGGAACTTCGTCGGGTCCTTGGCCAGGAGAGAGCGAACAGGCCATAGATCACGGTCTATGAGTTAGGGGCGACACAGGATAGGCTTTGTATGCTATACTGCGCTCGGAGAGACCCCGTGTTCGTCTGGTTTTTGAGTGAGGTCCGGTGTACCGGGTAGTAGTGGCAAACATAGACACCATGAGCGTACTGCATTGGTGGGACTTGACCACATTTGCAACCTCATCAGTCATGTAGTATCTGTCAGGAACAGGTTGTGTACAATTAGAAATTCATAACGCGGGTTCAAATCCCTATATTTGGAGAAACGGCTTGAGATGGGGCGCATGTATTTATGGGCTGCATGTTGCTTCGGAGACTTGCAGGCATTAGAATAAGAGCATCATCGCATTAGTAATCTGGCATTAGAATAAGAGCATCATCGCATTAGTAATCTTGCATTAGAATAAGAGTATCATTGTATTGGTAATTTGCATTAGAGTTAAGTCATAACATACACTGGCACAAATTATATGTACACGTGTCCTTTCCATTCGAGATAAATTGCGAGTGTGATAGTTGGAGTAGATTAATAACCAAGCTATGGGCTTGGGATGTGATTGTGTTATTACCAAACTATGTTGGGATATGGGGTGTATTGTGATAAAATGCAAGTAAATGGTAAGGTAAAATGAGATGTGAGGTTGGACATAAATGAATGTGGTAGTATGAGGATGAAGGCATATGTTTATGATGGGATACATGAGATAAGGAAACAAAATCAATATTGTATTATGGGTGGTTATTCAAAGGGTTACTAAATATAAGTATGTTATGAGCGGGTATAGATATACATACAGGTGATGACTCAGAGAGTATTTGATGAAAAATCTCATTTATGATGTTACATGTCCAGATGCCAAGTAAGATTTGTTTATCTTGGTAATTGTGAGTTCGTTATGTTTTTACTTGTAAGTTTAATTTATTTACTTATTTAATAAATTATACTCACACCAGAAATGGCTAACCCCTTAGTGTTTGGGGGTTAGGGAGTCCCTGGACTACCCTAGGTCCCTACTGTTACAGGTCCTCAGCAGTGCAGAGGTGAGGTGTAGGTACAGGTTCCGTGGAGTGGAGCTCCAGTTATAATTTGTTATGTTTTAATTGTAAATAGTAAAGATTTATGCTTTAAATTGTATTTTTGATGTATAAGTATGAGGATGATGACGAAGAGTATAGTGTGAGGCAGCAGGATATGGTTTGGACCCGTACCCATTTCGTTGTGGAGTGCCGAGCGTCGTGGTAGGTTTTTACAGGTTATTTTCTAAAAACTTACTACGTTTTCAAAGAAATTTATGCTTTTTAATTGATATTTGTTAAACCGTTATGAGTTTGGCCCCCAGAGCATATATATATATTGCCTGTGTGATGATGCTCATTTTGGCCTGGGGAGCCCGTATTATTATTACCTGTGATGTAAGCTACGGAATTTAGAGCAAAATTCCGTAAGCTTTTCTGTGTTTTGGACAAAAAAATACAAGGGAGACTCTGCCCAAATTTTCTTTGAAACATAACTATTTTAGTTTATGTTTAAAGTGATATAGAAATTGGAAGAATTGATTTTGGAGTCAAAAAGAAAAGAAAAGGGGCAGGCAGTACAGTTTGGTATTACAAACTGATAATTGTAATTACTGCGTAGTAACTCTGTGTTGAAGAAAAGTTTTTAAATTTTCCAGTTTTTCTGTGTCTCGAGACTAATTGAAGGAAAGATCTTGGCATGTGTCTCGGTTTCCCAGTTACGGGGAGATCGGGGCGTTACAGGTTGCTAGGAGCTGGGGGAGGAGTTAGGGACCGTCGGCGAGGACTTTGGACCGGAGGAGGAGTAGGGACCCTCCGAGCATTGTTATTGTTGGGTCGGAGATGGAGGGCTTGCAAGATGGTTGCCTGGAATTGCTGGAATTCGGCACGGGTGATGGGAGCATTATCATCCTTCGGTGAGCGAGGCCTTCTTCTATAGTGCTCGGGGGACTCTCTCCGTCTTCGGTGAGGCGGAGACCTCCTATGTTCTCGGTGATGAGGAGATCGCTCATTTGGACGTTGTTGGCGGGAGACTCCCTCTCGGGCCCGCCTTTCATCCAAACGGTGATGAAGATCCTCTTCTTTATGCCAATTGTTAAGGGTGTTGTGGAGATCATCGGAGGCCCGAGGATTGTGAGATGCCATGGAGTCGGTAGAGGGGTTGTGCACGGAGACGTGGTCATGTTGAAGAGGTTGTTTCGGAGGATTGGGACGGGAGCCCCCCGCACCGGCATTTTGAGGCCCGGTCTGACCCCAAGGGGGTTGGAGGTTCTGATGAAGATGTTGGTCCTGCTGCGGGGCCTGATCAGGTTGAGGAGGAAGTCCCGCTGGCTGGACGGTCTGGAGGGGGATCTCCTGTTGTGGTTGAGGAGGAGTGGGTCCACGGTTGGACCCTCTGGATCTTAGCTTTCGGGGAGGCATGGCTAGGTAGATCTGATCAACGGGAAGAGGAAAGGATGTGCTATTCGTTACTTCCCACAGACGGCGCCAATCTGTTATCGCTAAATCTGGTGTGGGGGCAAACAGATAGTATTTCTGGATTCTTGGGGAAACTGAATAGTCAAACCTTAACTTCTTCCGCCGGAGTTTGACCGCTGACTCCCGCCGTTCACCTGCAAAAAGTGCGAGACACCGGGGTTGGTCCCGGCGATGCACCCTCCGACGCTCAAGTCAGTATTCAGAGAAGGTTATGAGAGAGCATAAATTGGCAAAAGATTGATTACCTCTTAATAGTGGTGGATGGGGGGTATTTATAGCCGCCGTAGGGATCAGACTAGAAATGTAATCCCTAAATCCCCGTGAAAGGATAGAGCAAATCAGAGTTGTTGATTGAATGCAATCAGAAACCCTAATTCTATCCTGATGGACTGGGTTCATCGCGGATTGGAACCCGCACCCAGCTGAGATAGATCTGTTTGCGGGTTGGTGGGTCTTAGAGGAGAAGACCCAGTACCCGCTTCGGACCCATTTGTAGGTGAAATTACCTTTTTACCCTCAGGCTTTAAGATTCGCGTCAAGTTTGGACGGTTCCGATTTAACCCCATTTTTAGCCATATCACACACACACACACACACACACACACACACACACACACACACACACACACACACACACATATATATGAGACGCAATTGAAGTGCAAACGATATGCAAATATTGTGTCTTTCTATTCTATGAATTATTCAAACTGTTCACATTATTTAATATGGTCAAATTTGTCTATAAATGAGAAATCAAGTTGTTTGAGATTTGTTTGTCCATGCATTCAAGTGTTACAAATTGTATGAACAAATATATTGTTATTTTTTATAATGAAATGTATGATGCATGGAAAAACGAATCTCAAACGACTTGATTTTTTATCCATAGACTTATTTTGCCATGTTAAATAATGTGAATGGTTCATATCATCCATATGATAAATAGACGCACCGTTTGCACAGAATTTGTACTTTCTTTCGCGTTTGCATGCATTGGAAGACTCGTTTGCGTTTGCAATGGAAGACTCTGTGCATATATATATATGATCAGGTGTTCGCACATGATCACGTGTGAACTCGCGTGCGCAGTTGTCCGATCATGATCATGCAAGATCGAATGGCTGCGCGACGAGTTCGCACGTGATCATAAGCGGGTGTTCGCACCTAATCATGTGTGAAATTGCTTGCACAGCCGTCCGATCATGATTATGCAAGATCATATGGCTGCGCGGTGAGTTCGCACGTGATCATAAGAGTGATATATATATATATATATATATATATATATATATATATATATATATATATATGGTAAAAGGGATATGAGCAACTTGCTCATTTAGTAAATGAGCAATTGATTATGTGGCATGCATGTGATACATTGGACAACTAACGCTTTTAATGGTTTTCCAATCACATGTATGCCACATTATCAATTGCTTATTTACTAAATGAGCAAGTTGCTCATACCCCTTTTTCCCATATATATATATATATATATATATATATATATATATAGTAAAAGGGATATGAGCAACTTGCTCATTTATTAAATGAGCAATTGATGAGGTGGCATGCATGCGATACATTTGGTATCTAACAACTTTTAGGATTTCCCAATCACATGCATGCCACCTCATCACTTGCTCATTTACTAAATGAGCAAATTGCTCATACCCCTTTTTCCCAAATATATATATATATATATATATATATATATATATATATATATATATATATATATATGATTGTGATCATGCGAACTCCTTTGGTGAGCACCAAGTGTGAACTATTTTTTCGAATATAAATTGGAAAAATCTAAACCATTCATTTTGATCTACATATCTAAATTAGTCTACGGAAGTGAAATTAAGTTATTTGAGATTTGTTTGTCAACGCATTAAAGTGTTACAAATTGTATGACTGAATAATGGTATATTTTGTAATGACATGATGGATGGACAAATGAATTTCAAATGACTTAACTTTACATATTTAGACTAATTTAGTCATTCTAAACAATGTAAACGCATGATAAGCTTTGGCCAACGTTTTACGTAGCCATCACATGAATAATCTAAACCGTTCAACAATTTGTAACACTTTAATGAATGGACAAACAAATCTCAAATGATTTGATTTTGCTTCCATAGACTAATTTAGACGTGTAGATCAAACTGAACGGTCCTGATTTTTCAATTTATATCCGAAAAAAGTAAACACTTGGTTCTCGCTGAAGGAGTTCTCACATGATTATAGCCCTATATATATGTGTGTGTGTATGTGTGTGTGCGCGTCCGTGTGTGTAGAGAGAGAACGAGGGAAAATTAAAATATGAAAGTATTAATTACATGGGTTGCTAACTACAAAAATAACAGTGTTATTAAACTCTATGACTAATTGAAAAGAATTTGAAGTTAAATTCATCGTTTAATGAACAATGTGCTCATTTTGATGATGTTGAGTAAATCATGGACGGATTGTTAGTTTAAGAGATCTGGATTAAGAACTCACCATAAACTGGATCGCAAGATCTAAATCGTACTTCGGAAAGGGGTGGGAAGAACCCGGAAACATTGGTCCTAATAATGCTGAAAATATCATGTCAATTTCTGCGTTCCAGTCTTAATTATACTGTTGAGGTGGGTTACAGTCGTGTATATAAACAGTCTCTAATCTTAGACATGTATTGCACCGTATATGTTTACTATATAGTAATTAAAAAGAGAAAAAACGACATGTAATATACACTTTAATGGTGTTATGACTTTATATATGTAATGCATGTCTGCATATTTAAATTTATACTAAAAAGAGTTGGAAAAATAGGAAAATGAAAATGCGCATTTTAGTCAGCAAATTTGTTTGTTCCCACTTAAAAAAGGGAAACAATCAACAACAACATCCCATCTCCTGCGGCGCAAGCGTGGGGTTTTGAATCTATAAATAAAACTAAAAATATCATGTCATTAAAACATAGGGATTAATAAACAAATAATTAAGCAGGAATTAATGCTCAGATGTATGACTAAATAGTTTAATTTAATTATGGAAGAAAATGCGGGTCCGGTCAGATCGGGCAGGCTGCCCGCGATTATTGAGGACAGAGTCTCTAGTTTCTCGGGCAGCAACAACAAAGATCTCAAAGTCATAGACAGAGAGAGAAGTGCCACATTCTACCACGTGGATGTGGGACCCAATAAAACACCAATTTGCTCTTCACGTACGGATGCCACATCAGCTGATGCGGATGTTGCGCTCGCGCATTGACCAGTACCAAAAGTGGATAATTTTAGTCAAGCCCTAAGGGGTTTGACTAAATTTTCATGAATTTTGGTCTATATTTACAAATTCCGCAAGGTGTAAAATTACAGCGGCTGGGAAAGAATTATAGGTGAAATATAGTAGATAACTAAGTAGATATATTGTCGAACAAAGAAGATAGGTATTAGTGAAGACGGTGAAGATGATGCAACAATGCACAAAGCTTATTGTACTTCATAACAATAAACTTTTTTTTAATATAGAAAAAATGTGAAATATAACCACTCTTTTTCATTAATAAAAAGTTAACAAAACTATCCAAAGGACTGGACAAAGTACAAAGCACAGAAAATATTACAAGAATAACATATATTACCTCCAACTAACATAAGAGGGTGAGAACAAAAACAACAACAAAAAATAGAGTAAAAGAAGTACAATCGATACATATAAGGTCCCTCCAACAAGTTCCTGGAGGGTGGGATCTTCAACACTATGCTCACTCTAGGGTTGTACCGATCACAACCTCCTCATCATCGTGCTCCTTGACCTGGAAGACCATGACAATCCTTCCTCTTCGGCCCGAAGCAGCTGCAGTAACCCAAAATAAAATGAAATGCATCATACGAGTTCAATTGCTAGAAATACTATTACTACACCCACGAAAGTAAAAGTTATTCATATCGAGCAAAATAAGGTCGTGGCGGCAAATAGAAATAAACCAGGCGTCTCTCATCTCCGTTATCTCGGTACAAAACTTCGGACCAATCCAAAGATCCTCGTAAACTAGTGGATACGCATTAGTGCCAAGTGCTCTCAACACTTCAACAAACCCCTTTGCTTCCCTTTGCTTCTATTACATTCCAAGAAAAGGTGTTCTCTGGATTCCATATAAGTGTTACAAAATTCGCAAGATGCCCCCACATTTGGTTGTCGTTTAGCCAGATTCATCCTAGTCATAATAACATCATTAAGCACAAGCTGAATGAAAATTTTTACCTTAAGAGTTGCTTTGGCTTTCCAGATTATGAAAGACCACTTCGACCTACAGCCAAAAAAGTGTAACCGGTTGTATAGGGATTTGAACGAGAAGTCACCTTCTTTTTCCAGTTCCCACGATTTTTTATCAGGACCAGCTAGGCATTTAACCATGTTAGTGCAACGAGATTGTGTAGTTCCTCCAGTCCCACTTGGTAGGCTTTGTTGAGACGTTGTTTAAACCCATGCTTCCAAGCACCGCTTTTTCGTGTTTTGGCCACAGTGATGTGCGTGTGAGGTAAGGTCTTAGAGATCCGGGAACAAATCTTTTAACTGGTGGTCTCCGCACCATTTGTCCCACCAAAATTTATTAAGATGACCATTACCGATGAAAGACAAACACAACTAGCAAACAGGTCAAAGGCCTTAGAAATCCCTTTCTAGAAAAAAGAAGCTCTTGGCCCCACTCCGAAACCCAGATGACGTGTTCCCTTTTCTTGTAAGAAGGACTGAAAGAAATCCTACCAACCTTCGCCATTGGGGTGGTAAACTTTCCATCAAAATTTTTCGAGGAGGGCCAAATTCATGTCACCCGGATCGATAATACTGTAATACCCTGATTTTTCATTTAATGAAAAATTATTTATTTTTGCACGTAGTGTGCACGTGCAATATTTAGTTGAATTAAAATCTTATAATTATTTTTGTGATGTGTATAAATATTTAAATATGTATTTTCAAATTATTTTATGTACAAAAGCCTTTTTCTTTAAATAAATAGAAAGCCATATTTTAAAGCCTCTTTCTTAAAGCCCAAAATGTATTTTTATTTATTTTGGTCCATAAAACTAAAGCCCATGGATTAATTTATTTAAAAAGTCTATTTTATTTTTATGTCAAAATCAAATGCACAATTTTTGGCCTAGTTGCTTGCACGTGCACTACACGTACACGTGCAAGAGCACTTCCTTAGGCAAGGCCGGGTACACTTCTTTTGGAGGGAGATTCAAAAGTTTAGTGGTGGTCATGGTGTGGTAGTTATTTGAATGTGGGTAGTTGTGATAACTCCTACTCTCATCCTAGCCCTCCATCCTACAACCAACTAGCCAATCCTAGCCCTCCATTCTAGTTGATTTCTAGTATAAATACCCCTCCCATGGCTAGTTATTTTGTGCTTATTATCCCTTCCAAATCTATAGTCTAATTAGTAGTAGTTTGAGAGTTAAAAAGATTGAGTGGTGAGTGGTTTGTGCTTGCATTCTACCAAGGAGAAGAAGGCCGGCATCAAAAGGGTAAGCTTTCGGTTTTGCCTGGGCTTGGAGGTGTGTGCGAGCGTCTAGGAGGAGGTGCATTCATTCGCAAAGGACCTCCGTTGCTATTGTGTTGTTTCTCTCCATACAAGGTGGGTAAAATTCTCCATATTTCTAAAGTAGAAATGCTTGTTTGAATGAATGATAGTGGGTTTGATTTTCCTTATTTCTAATTAGAAATGATGCTAGTATTATATTGAGAAATGATGCATGAAAAATATTAATAAGAGTACACTCTTAATTGGAGAATTGACCTATAAATGGATTGGAATGTGAGTATGCAGTTATATGTGATTTGATTAAGTAAAAATCTAAGTTGGTATGGATTAAATATAGCCATGAAGGTGTAATTGGCTAATAAAGAGATTAGTGGCATTAATTGTTGAGAAATGTCGAGAAGGAATCTTTCGGGTAAGTCGACTTAGGACCTTGTAAGTCGACTTATGTGCTCATTTAAGTCGACTTGTGCTTTTATAAGTCAACTTCTTGCTTAAATTATTTACTTAAAATTATGGATGTTTTCCCCTGGACAGTCGACTTACTCTAGTATAAGTCGACTGGTACTGATGCATTTTTATAAACTCGAATGTTCTACTCTTTTAAAAATACATGAGACTTTATGAAGATAATTTGGGAATTGTTGCATGAAATAAAATGTGATTTAAGAATAAAAGGTGTGATCAGAACTATGATTTTGATATGTATATTTTTTGGAAATTATACCTTGCAAAAGAACTAGAAATGAGGAAGATTAGTATAGTAAAGATTGAAGTGACATTATAGATGTATGAAAATATGAATTATGAATACTCGTTAGTACTTCTCATTTTGAGAACAATGTGATAACCATGAAATGTGAATTATTCTTGTTGAAGAATAGCGTGACAAAATATGATGTGTGATTCCTTAATTTGAGATTTTTAAACTGTTCAGTCGACCGAATGTGTGTAGCAGTCGACTGTATAGAACTTGAGAAATTACATAATTGAACTCCGCAAAACAGGCGACTGTGTTGAACGACAGTCGACTGTCCTGTGATTGATAATTGAAATTGGAACACTGCGGAACAGCCGACTGCTGTGTGCAGCAGTCGACTCTCCCGAGTGGTTATGAAGAACTTGAATTGACTGAACAAGTCGACTAGAAAAGATCCAAGTCGACTGTCCAGAGTGTTTTGTTATGTCAGAGAATATTATTCTGTTTATTTTGAAGATTGTGAACCTTATGGTGGGTGTTGATAAACTCTATTTGTTGCTGCATGAATTTACATGAAATGAATCATAGTTTTGAATTGAGAATTTACATGAAATGAATCATAGATTCGAATTGAGAATTACATGAATATGAAAGCTAAGATCATGATATGCTGAGGCAATGAAAAATGAACTCATGAGCTGGGAATGCTCAGATTATGTTAGAATTTGTGAATTGGAATTGAAATGAAAGAGTAGCTAAGTCTCCCCCGGCATTTGGAAAGAAATGAAATGAATATTGAAAAGAAAGACCAAGGTTGGTCATGTTGAAATGAATGAATAAGTCCGGTTTAGTGGAGAGACTAACTCTAGAGCTTTGATTTTGTTCATGATTTTAATAAAAACTAAGGATTAGTACATAGTGGAGATGTGATGAAAGTAGGAGAAAACACGAGTGAGAGCCATCGGATTTGCGGCGGAGAGTATTTCACAGGTTCTTCACGATGAGTCGTGACATGATGTGGATACGGCTCCAGGGTACCGTGGCGGCGGAGAGTATTTCACAAGTTCTTCACGATGCGTCATGACATGACGTGGATACTGTTCCAGGGTACCGTCCTGGTGGTGACACTTGTGGGATGTTTGGTGACTGCATGAGGATCGTGTGCCATGAAGGAGGCTAAAATTGCCACAGGTTCTTCACGATGAGTCGTGACATGACGTGGGATTCCCTCCAGGTTTTCTGTACACGTGCTTGCACTCATAGATCATTTAAGATACCTACCGTAGTTACAGTAGTAGATTAAGTCATGGCGAGGGATTGAACCCTACAAAGATGAAGAACGATTAAGAGGCTTGCCCTCGGACCTATGTAGTATGGGATGCATAGACTCTGAACAAATGTGCATTAGTGTCATGTAACATAAATAATTTGCATTAAGGATTAAGTGCACAATCACAACATGACATCAATAGGGTAGCCCCTTTAATTGTAATGTGACAAGTTTGTGTTAGCTAAATATGGAAAATTAAGTTATACTATTTCCGGCATAGAGAGGATGGCCGTGTATAATGATCGTCGGTTGAATAAACTGACGTACCCACAGTCTTATATGCAGGTAAATGACATGTTAAAGATTAAAGAGGAATGGATGCATAAAGATTATACCATGTTGTTGTATATTTATTTAATCATTGTAAATTTTACTTCCGCTGTGCAAATAAAAAGTGTAATTACATTGATGTAAACTCTGATGTAAAGTGAAAAGTTTAAATTTTCTTGTAAAATTGTACTAAAGAAAGTGAAAAGATCCTGTAGAACATCTCGAATTCAGTGTTTTTGGGATTCAGGGCGTTACAAATACCCAAACCCATATGGATTTCCTTCATCAGACTTTTTCCCATCTGATCAGGTGGTAACCTCCCCTGGCTTCCGCACCTTTCCATAGAAAGCGCTTCCGAATCCGATCGATCATATGAATAACCCATCTTGACATTTCAAAGAAAAACATGTAGTAAGTAGGCAGATTAGAGAGTGCCGAATTGATGAGAGTTACTTTCCCACCCAGGGATAGAGATAAGTCTTTCCAGCCGGTTAGCCTATTCTCAACCCGATCGAAGATTGAGAACCAGTCAGATTTCTTCAACTTACCTAGACGCACAAGAAAGCCTAAGTACTTGATAGGGAAACTATCAATAAGGCAATTTAGGATGTTAGCGTGCACCCCGACCTCCTCCGCGGACAAGGCAATGGGTACAAGCGCACTCTTGTTGAAGTTTTCCTTCAATCCAGACCAAGCCTCAAAACAGTATAGTAATCCTTTGAAGACGATGGAGTCCCCCAAAATCTCCATTACCGAATAAAAGCATATCATCCGCTTACAGTAGGATTGTACAACCAAGGCAATTTCTTCCATTGGCCACTAGATTGATCCACCCTGCTCGCCTACAGTTATCCAACATGACAATAAGCGCCTTTGCTACAATGGTAAGAAGGAGAGGGGACAAAGGGTCTCCTTGACGTAACGTTCTTTTGCATGAAAACGGTTTCCCCTTTGAGCCATCAATGACAATGGAAGTTTTACTGGTAGTGAGTCGATGTTGGATCCACCTAATCCATCTGTCCCCAAACCGCGACATATAAGAACTTGCAGAAGACAATCCCATTCTACTGAGTCATATGCTTTCTCAAAGTCCAATTTGAGAATGAAACTCTTATCATTAGAGATATGACACTGGTGAATAGTTTCCTCTACCGGTGCGACACAGACCAAGATACAACATCCTTTGATGAAGCCAGTTTGTTCCTTGCAAATCAACTTATCCCTAGCCTGCCCAAGCTGATTGGAGATAATCTTGGTAATTATCTGTAACCCCCGTTCCCGTAAATATATATAATTTCTGAATAATATTCTGTATTTCTAATTATTTATAAATTTAGTTGTGTTAAATTCATTTTGAATTTTTTATTAAAATCTTTCTAATCGAGAATTATGTTTATTTCGAATGAGGGTGAATTTTAACTTTACTTTCCTTTTTTTTTAATTGGTCGACTATTTTCATTTTAGCCAAATTAAAAATATTCGGAATTTCTTTAATAATTTGTTAAACCCAATTCCTTTACATAACCTTGTTGTATTATTTTATTATTTTCATTATTATTATTATTATTATCATTATTATCATTATGAGTATTATTGTTATTACTATTATTATTGTTATTGTTAGTATTATTATTATTACTATCATTATTGTTATTTTTAGTATTGTCATTGTTATTATTTTTATTAATATTGGTTGTTCTTATTATTAGTAATATTATTGTGGTTATCATTAATAATAGTAATGTTGTTATTACTTTTATTTTCATGTTCATTATTATTATTATTTTTGTTAAAGCCCAATTGATCTTGACCTATTTTGCATTATTTAATTATTTAATTTGATGCCTAAGCCCAAATATAAAGCCCAATTGTTTTGAACCAAAACCCATTAACCCAATTGCTCCTTAATCTATGTTGACCAGATCAATTCTACTCCACATTCAAATTCCCAAAATCTCTCCTGTAACCCCCAAATTTAATATCCCTAATAATCAGCCTATTGATTCCCGTAAACCTCTCCTCCCACTAACTCCTCTCTTTATTATTATACATTTAAATCATATTATAACTCCCCCCTACTGTTCATCCCTTCCCACTTTCTCTCTCTCCCCACACCCTCTCACTCCCTCCTTTGTTCAAAACCAAAAACAGAGCCACCTCCTCATCTCCCTCATCGAGCCGCCCTCGTCTCCACCTCAGTCAACCCCCGCGGCAGCACCTCCACCCATCTCCATCACCCCCGTCCTCCATCGAAGAACCCATCTTCAACCTCGCGGCACCACCATCCTCCTCCTTCCAACATTGCCAAAGCTTTGCCCAGACACTCCCGCTCGACCTATCTCCTTTCCCTCGCCGTGCAAGCGCTTACCACTAGCACCGCCTGCGCCTCCGTCGAAGCCCGTTCACCCCATTGTCTTCCTGTTCATCACCTTCGAGCTCAACCCCGTCGCCTTCTCACCGCCTCTCGCAGCACCGCTCGACAACCCATCGAAGTTGCAGCGCCACTACTTCCCAACTCCCACCGTCACGACCTCCCGTCACCAGCACCATGACCTCCAGTCGCACCTCCCATCGCCGCTAACCGCTGAGTCCTCCCACTCGTCCCCTTGCGTCACGTCGCTTCCCGACATCGACGACAGTCTCGGCCTACTCCTCGCCAGCGCGACGAACCCTCGTCTCCCTCTTGCCTCCGCCTGGTTGCGCCACCACCTCAGTGCCAGCGCCGCCTTTCTCCCTGCGGTGCAGCCTCCCTGCGCCGTCGCTCCACCCTCTCACTCTCATCCTGTCGCAGTTCTCTCTTTCCCGCCATCGCCCTCTCTCTCTGTGTGTGTGGTGATTTGGGAAAAAGGTGAAGAAGAAGAACAGGATTTGGGGGATTGTGTTGGGTTGCTGTTTGGGTTTAGTTGTATTGGTGTTTGGTATTCCGGCTCTTGGGATCCGCTATTGGTGTATTGGTGTTTTAGGTTGCTGTGTGGATATTGTTGCTGTTTGGTGTTGTGTGGGAATCCTGTTTGGTGTTGTGGAGTAGATTGGAATTTGTGTGTTTGCTGTTTTGGAGAAGGAATTGGATTGCTTTGTTGCTGTTGGATTATTTGATTACTGTTTTGGAGTTGCTGCCACGTATCTTGCATGTGCTTTACTGTCCAGGATTCTGATCCCGTTATTCTTGTTTTCATTATCATCGTCGTCGGTTATCAGGCAAGTATCTCTTGTACAAATTCGTTTGTTCTAGTACAAGCTTTCTTTACAAAAATACCGCAAGTATATTCCTTGACTCTAATTTGCATTCATCAGTCGAATTGAAATCTGTTACTATACTTAATCCGTCGATCCCGTATTTGCATGTGATCGCAAATACTTTATTATCATATGCATTACACGAACACGATGATACAATATATGTACTTTTAGGGTTATACATATTGGTGTGAATGATTATTTTATCCATGATAATAGTTTGAATGTTGTTGTAATATTTTTTATTCTTGATTAAGTTTTACACATGTCATCGATCACTTTGTAGTTGCAATATTGTTTTATATGACCCAAAAATACTGTTAACCCAGACTTATAATAGAGATTAGACCCAGAAAGGACATTTAAACTGCATGTTTTTGCATCTCATGACTTAGAACATATTTCATGCATAATTCATTGATGTTCCCTGTCCATATCTTGACATCGTTCTCATTGCAATATGATCATGCTAAATTGAAATAAAAGTAACAAGCCGGGGTATAAGGAAAAAGATTTAAGTTGTGGGCAATATAGAAGAGCGTACTCGGACGGGAGCTCGTGGTTTCCCGATGCAAGTTGCAAGTTACAAGTTGCAAGTTTGCAAATTATATGTTTATATGTTTTACGTTACAAGTTTACACTATGTTTGACTCGATATGTTTCACGTTATATGTTTGCATGTATCTCGATACAAGATACAATTGATATGTTTTTTCCAAGTACGTGACCTATAGAATCCACCACTAAGTCTAAACGTAACTGATTGTACGTAGCAATCATGTAGTAAAAATATAGATGCATGAAGTGCTACCTATATAGAATCAAACATTCGACCGAAGATTAACACGTGCACTTGCATAATTCAACTACATGTACATGTTCCTGTTCGCTTGTTTACTCGCTTACTTGTTTACATGCCACTTGTTCCATAATGCCTTGTTCATAATCATGTTTACATATTGCATTTTTCCTATTTCATGACTCTAGATTCCTTGCTCTTTTCCTATTTTTCTTTTGTTTAGTTTTGTACATGTCCCCTTAGCTCGTACCACTTGCGGCCCGTGACTTGCATTAACGGGCATCTTCTTATTTCTTCTTCTTGTATTAATGTACTTGCAGGTCCGGATAGAGAGTTATCAGAAGGTGTTGTTTTAGTTTTGTTCATTTTTTATGTTGTTTTAGTTTATGTTTTATTCATGCTACTCTTTATTATATTCTGGGCTTGTTTAACCCGTAACTACTTATATTTCCCAGTTGTTGGTTATGTTATGGACTATGTCATGAACTTTCATTATCATATTGTGATTTTACATGCCTGTGTGGTTTATTTTGTTATCTTATTGTTGGGTACCTGTATAGCTTATGAATGGTGTATTCGCATCATTCGCTGGGCCTTAGTCATAGACTCGTATTTACGTATTTTGGGAAGCAGGGCGTGACATTATCTTAATCGAACAGTTAAGCAAACTGATTGGACGAAAGTCCCCTACCCGTATCGCCTCATCTTTTTTAGGGATAAACACAACTTCTGCATAGTTAAGTTTGCCCAATTTGAGTTTGTGGTAATAGAACTCTGCAACACGGCAAGCAAATCATCCTTGATTTCTTTCTAGAAGGTTTGGTAAAACAAGATTGGAAAACCGTCCAGGCCAGGCGCTTTTTCCATCCTCATCTGAGAAATTACCTCCTCTTCCGAGAACACATCTTCAAGCGACCTGAGCACATATCCCAATTCATTGTGCCTATCCTGCCAAAAGTCCGTCCTAAGCGGAGATCTAAAGTCCACCTTATGCCCAAAGAGTTCCTTGTAATATGACTAGAAAGCCCTTTTGATATCCCCTTCGTCATGTGACACCCAATGATCACTAGAGACGGAATGAATCAGGTTGGATCATCGTCTAGCACTAGCAACCCTGTGGAAGAAAAAAATTATTCGCATCTCCTTCCTTGAGCTAGAAGATTCGAGATCTTTGTTGCCATTTAATTTTTTCAAGTTTGTATAATTAGGCAATGTTTTCCTTGAACAATAGGAGCTGGTTCCTCTCATCTTGAGATAGATCTCTGATTTCCTCTAATTCATAACAATAAATTTGACTAGACTTTACTTTTCATATCATATTGATTCCTTTTGTCATCTGATTGAATATTTAAGATACAAAAAATTGGTACGTATACTAATAATTTTGTGATCATTTTTTTAAAATTATATATATTCTTCTCAGAATAGACTTGCTAAAACTTTTAACACTCAATAAATCTACTTTAGATTAAAACATAAATGTCATGCATTCGTTTGGGTGGTTGGGTTAAGATGACTGATAAGGAGTAAGAAAGCCCGACTTCACTTAATTTTCAAAATTATATAATACAAGAAATGAAAATAATTTATGTACTGAGGGGACTTATAAAAAATTTATAGGGAGAATAAGTTAGATCTACATATAGTGTTTATAGATCTAGAAAAAACATATGATAAGTCCCTAGAGACATAGTATGATGGACGTTAATTAATAACAATGTAACTATTCGGTATATTGAGGTAATTAAGAATAGGTATAAAGGGGCAAAGACCACAATTAGAACAACTACATGAGAGACCAGTGATTTTTCTATTACAGCAGGTTTATACCAAAGTTCAGCTTTAAACCCTTACCTCTTTACTTTTGGTTATGGATGAATTGACACGAGGAATACAAGATGAAATGCCTTGATATATATTTTTTGCAGATGACGTCGTCTTAGTGGACGAGGATAGAGCAGGAATCGATACTAAATTAGAATTGTGGAGAGAAATTTAGGAAACTAGAGGCTTTAGAATAAGTAGAACTAAAACAGAGTATATGGAGTGTAATTTTGGTGATATTTGGAACACAAATGAGGAAGTAGTGAAGCTTGATGGTCAAGAAATACCTAAGAGATTCCGTTTCCGATAGTTAGGCTCGATTATACAAATAGATGGGAAGATTTGTGAAGATGTTATGCATATGATTCAAGCAGAGTGGCTTAAGTAAAGAATTGCCAGTAGTGTTTTGTATAACAAACGTATACCTTTGAAGTTGAAGAAATTTTTTTATAGGACAACTGTAAGACTATCAATGATGTGTGAAGCAGAGTGTTGGGCAACAATAAAACAACATGTCCAAAAAATGAATGTAGAGGAGATGATGATACTAAGATGGATGTGTGGTAAAACCAGGAATGATAGAATTAGAAACGATCATATACGATATATGATAAAAGTAGCTCTTATCCAAGATAAATTACGAGATAATCGGCTCATGTGGTTTGGATATGTCACATGTAGACCTAATAGTGTCCCCGTTAGAAATAGTGATTTGATAAGTACTGATAGTAGAGTAAGGGATAGGGGAAGGCCTAAACTTACTTAGCTGGAAACGGTGAGAAAAAATATAATAGCTTGTGGCCTTACAGAAGATATAGTATTAAACTGAGAAAAAATGAAAAATCAGGATTCCTGTAGCCGACATCAATTAGTTGGTAAAAAGAATTTGTTGTTGTTGTATATAATACAAGAAATCAAAACGCAAAAAAGAGAGAAGAAAAAAAAAGCAACGAACATATTGTAAGATTGTTAAGTATATAAGTGCAAAAGTAGTAAACTTTGGAGTACTTACCTTTACTTGTTATTTGAACAATATGAAAAAAAATATTCTTGGTATTGAGAATGTGACATAGGTAAAATTCTACTTCAATAAAGTGAATGGTGTAAAAAAAAATGCTACATGGTCAATGTCGTCAAAATAGTCAACAAACAGACAAACACAAAGTCACGGCGGGATAATGTCAAATAGTTAAATCTAATCCAAACCCTAACCTCAAGTTGAAAAAAAAAACAAAATAAAATAAAAACAGAGTGCTTGCAAAATGCCTCCTTAATTTCAGTGTCAACAAAAAAGTAAACTCAAAACCCAATAAAAATCCGAAAACCGAAACCCAATAATAAATGATACTCCATTAGTGGATGATCCCGGCAACTGCGCGTTCGGGTTTGGTTTGACTTGTTCGGGTGAATTAAACCCGCCATCTCTTTCGGCGGCACCGCTACCCATGTGGTTTAAAAAAACTACTAAATTAGCAACACAATTAATTATTATTCGTAATCTGCACGTGTCGCCTGTTTTAATTAATTAGGTTTTTTCATATATATATAATAAATAATAAGACGGTAATCTAGCCTCAAAATTCTCAAAATTGAATTGAGATATCTCTTTACTCATACATATTCTTTACAAATTACCAAACTTAAAGTGAAACAAGAAAAAAAAATCCTAAATATTACTTAAAGTAAAACGGAGGGAGTATTTTTGTAAATAATTATGTCGTAAATAAATTTAAAATATAAGGGTATTATGGTAACTAACAACAGCTGAGTAAATGAATGGTTAATATAACTTCTACTTAAAATTGAATGATTGAGATTAGATCGTTGAATTTCTACAAATTACATGTTATCTACAAATGATAACCCTAACTCTCCCATTATAGTATTATACTAGTAACTTACACGTACTTTGCACGTCCTAATAATATATTTTTTAAAGTAAATACTAAGACGTAATTTGGCATCGAACATGAGACATCTCTTTACTCGTAACTTACTCCTTACAAGTTATCCCTAGTGGCACCAACTTTTATTTTATATGAGTGTCAAATTTGTAATTAATTATGCCGTAAATAAATCAAACTTTGAGGGTATTATAGTAACTAACAACAATTGAGTAAATGAATGGTTAATATAATTCCCACTTAAAAATGAATGGTAGAGATTAAATGGATGAATGTCTAAAAATGACAACTCTAACTCTCCGATTATAATATTAGATTAGAGATTAGTAATCAGCACGTGCGATGCACTTTTTTTTTTTTGGGTGATAGTAAATAATACGACGTAATCTGGTCTCGAACCTGAGACCTCCCTTTATTCATCACATACTCTTTACAAATTATTCCTAGTGGCACAAACTTTTATTTTATATGAGTGACACTTTTGTAAATGATTATGTCGTAAATAAATTTGAACATTGAGGGTATTATGGTAACCAACAACAGTTGAGTAAATAAATGGTTAATATAACTTCTACTTAAAAATGAATGGTTGATATTATATGGTTGAATGTCTAAAAATTACAACCCCAACTCTCCCATTATAATATTAGAGATAGTAATCTGTACGTGCAATTCACGTTTAATTAATTTTTTTATATATATAATAGATAATAAGACGTAATCTGGCCTCGAACCTGGGACCTTCCTTCATTCATTATATACTCTTTACAAATTACCTATTGTGGCACAAACTGTTATTTTATATGAGTAACACTTTTGTAAATAATTATGTCATAAATAAATTTGAACTTTGAGGGTAATATGGTAACTAACAACAGTTGAGTAAATGAATGGTTAATATAATTCTCACTTAAAAATGAATAGTTGAGATTAGATGATTGAATAAATGTCTATAAATTACAAGTTGTTTACAAATGACAACTCCAACTCTCTCATTATAATATTAGAGATTAGAGATATTTGGCAACCCAAATGGCAACCATGAGTGTAGAACTAGCAATGGTATTGGGTTGGATCGGGTCCTTCACTACCCGGACCCGGACTCGGTCCCCTACGGGTCCAAAAATTAGACCCGGTCCTGCACCCGTGATCCTATTAAAATATTCCTACCCGTTCGGGTAGGAGCGGGAGCGTGAGCGGCCAACGGATGCGATGAGTGGAGGATTTAGAATAGAGGAGAGAAGAAAAAAACATGAGTTTTGAGTTTGGAAGATAAAATTTTAGAATTGAGGAGGCAGGGGGAAAGGGATGAGGATAGAATATTTATTTTTATGTTGATTTTTTGGGTTTTTTTTAACGGGTCCGGGTCCGGGTCGGATCACTTTTAGCGGACCCGGACCCGGACCCGAAAGTACAACGGATCTCATTTTTGGACCCAGACCCGGACCCGGATAGGCCGGGTCGGTTCCGGTCCAATGTCGGGTCCGGATCGGGTCCGGGTCAGATCCGGATTTCGGGTATTATATACCAATGCTATGTAGAACAACCTCTCATTTTTAGGAAAGTTGTCATTTAGTTTGCCAAAATTCAAAATGACAACCCAATTGTCTATCCGATTGGTGTGGATGCTTTAAGCTCTTAATTGACAACATTTTGCTGAAAATAATTGAGAGAGAGAGAGAGAAGTATATCTTAGGTGACACATTCCTATTGAAGAGTTCCTTCACCTATTGAGTGTACCACCTAAGATAGTGAAAAGAAATGCAGTGAAATTGATAGTAGATGTAACATTACTCTGAATAATAGTGCAAAATGTAAATTGAAATATAAATTTAAAAAAGGAGCAAAATCATTTATGCAAGCGTGTAAACATTTTCTTGGTTAAACATGCTAAAAAAATAATAATATATTTATCAAAAAAAGAAAGAAAAAATAATAATTTTGTTTCGGACAAATATCTCTACTACTATAATGGGAGAAGGCCTTAGTGTATTTTGTCCTCAACCCAACCCGTGCAATGCACGTGTTGGGTTATGGACCAGTTCGGTAAATATTTTCGAAAGTGCACCGGTTTGGTAAATAATCTCGAAAGTGGATCAGTTTGGTAATTATTTTCTTTTTACCTTTTCATTATCCCTTCAATTTTTGCACGTGAATAGAATATAAAAAAATATTGTTTGAACGTGCATTGCACGTGTATGATACTAGTTATATAGTAAGTTGATATACGTATACAGGCAATGATACACAATTCATCAAATTCACATGATAACATGAAGGGCCCAAATGCTTATGATATAATAAATGTTTAAATTGATTAATTCAACCCAAACATTAAGCAAATTTCACATGATATGGTCTCGAATTTTTCAAGTCAAACCCAAACACAAAGATCTAGTTTAACTTTGATTATTAATATATCAAAAAAAACTTTGATTATTAATATTATTTCATTAAACACTTGTATTATTATACATGCATGATCTCCTCTTATCTCTGCATGTGAGGTATAGCTAGATATTGCTTCATTGCTTGCACTATTAATTAGTCTCAAGGATTTAATCGATCTTCGATCTGTATACCTAGCAATCGCATGGGTGAAGTTTATCATACCAAATTAATTAACAGTAAATATAATGAAAAATATATTAATTTAATTAAATACAGACAGACATGTTGTTGTTGCATGTTGTCTAGGTATGGATGTACACTTTAAGTGTATATACCTTTATTTTTCTGAAATTATGGACCTTGTGGTAGGTACACTACACACCAAATTAACCTGAAGGGCCTTAATTAAGTTAGGGTTTGTCCTCAATTGATTATGTAAATATATATATTTTTACACCCGTGGTATTAAATTTATATATATAGTGAAGTTTATAAGAAAAAATACTGCCATCTAAGACAGGATATAAAACCATGTTTGCATCTCTGCAGGATAATGTGAACATAAAAAGACGAAGAAGCATGGTCCCAACCACGATAGAACACACACGTTAACGAAAGCTATGACAAAACAGGATGGCATTATCCCCGCTTTAACTTCAAAAAAAAAAAAAAAAATAGGGAATGCTATGACAACAATACTGAAGCATGGACCCAGCCACGATAGAACACACACGCTAAAGAAAACTATGAGAACAATACTTTAGGCGAAGACTAAGCACTATACTGTGTCAGCTATGTGTTCCCCAATTATATCCAACAATAGAAACAATAGAAGTATTTGTGATATGGCTAAAAATAGAACTAAATCGTGATCGTTCAAATCGGACATGGATCTTAAAGCTCTTTCAAGCTCGATTATTAAAAAAAGGGTCTGTCTTACTGGATCTGGGTGACAACCCATTATAAATAAACCCAAATCATTTAAAGAGTTATTTAAATTCATGATCATCCCTAAGAGGCGGTTTAAAACCAAATCTCTTATCATGATGAAATTTAAACTATATTTCTTATCCAAAGACACCGGAAAGTAGAGATAAATGATTATCTCAAAACTGTCCCAAGGCGATTATAAATACCCCTTACCCTGCCAGAAAGAGGTAATCAATATTTTTCTCCAAGAAAGCTCTCATATTATTCTTGATTTCTGACTTGAGCATCGAAGGGTCTGTCGCCGGGATCAATCCCAGTGTTTCAGACTTTTTGCAAGTTATCGGAGGCGATCGTCACCACATGAATCAAATCCAACGGTGCAAACGGGTCAGATCGTCAAGTCAATCACAGCCAAAGACAGTCAATACCGTTGAAAGTCAAAAGGTCAAATTCTTGACTGTTCCTAAAAAAGAATGCACATCATCTGATTGCTCCCACACCGAAAAAAACAGTAATAGATTGGCGTCGTCTGTGGGAATAGCAAATAAAATCTGACCAGACCTTACCGGTGAGAACAAGCCATCCAGCATGCCTCCTAAGGGAAAAGGGAAGGCGGCTGCCTTAAGTCGCCGAGCCAACCCTCTTCCTCCTCCTCTAAAGGAACCCCATCCCACCTTTCACTCACAACAAGAAGGGCCCCTCCTTCAGCTCGCCTTGCCTTCACCAGGAGAGGCCCCGCCAGGGGGCTCTCGCTGGAGTCGCCCCTGAACCATCCGCTAAACCCTTTGTTGAAAATATGGGATCAGTATAAACCTCTACTCCTTTCTCACTCCCTCAGCCACAAGCCTAACCTCCGTCAAGTCATCACAAATCGCCAGCAGGTGTCGAATCTCCGGACTCATCTCAACGAAAGGAGAGCTCGCGAGGAAGCCTCCCACCCCGAGCAAAGGGGGAGCAGAAGAAGTCACTCTTCACATAAACAAAGAAGATCCCCTTCTCCTAGGAGATGCGAAAGAAGTCCCTCCCTATAGACGAAGGAGATCCCCCTCTCCTAGGGGGCGAAGGGGTTGTCGTTCCCCAAGAGATCACAGAAGAACCCCTCGCGAGAAAGGAGACATCAACTCCAACTAGCAGGATAGCTCCCTAGGACAGGAAGTTATGAAGAAATGTTAGTGACCATCTCCAAATTTCGAGAATTCAAGGATGATATCTTCCAGGCCCTTAGCATAGTTCCACCTCAGGCTCGACAACCTAGTCTTCATCATCTTTCTCCCCCACAACACGAAGAATCCCGTAGATCCACCAGGTCTGATCAACAGGAAGACGCCGTCCTCCGACATCTCCAAAAGATGGAAGACCGCCTGACGTCGCTAAAAAGGGAAGGAACAAAACAAGAAGGAAGATACCATCCCGTCAGACCCCCATTCTCCAAAAAGATCATTGAAGCTCTCGTCCCTACCAACTTCAAGGTCCCGACATTTGAACCATACAACGGAGAGACCAATCCGGTAGACCAGATCGAGAGTTTAAAACTCTCATGATGATCCACCAAGCGTCCGACTCCCTCCTGTGCAAAACTTTTCGAGTAACCTTAAAAGGCTCGACACGAGAATGGTTCTTTCGCCTTCCCCCAGACTCCATATTTTCCTTCGACCAACTTGAAGAACTCTTCTTCACGCACTTCATCACTAGCCGCAAGTTGGAGAAGACCAGTGCCTCCCTGTTAGACCTCAGGCAAAGGGACAAGGGTTCCCAGAGCTGTGCCCAATGCTTCACAGCAGAATCCAGATCCATCTCCTCACTCGAGTCCGCGATGGCAACAACCGCGTTCAGATACAATGTCAAGCATGACGACCTTAAGGCATCCTTCATTAAAAGACCTCATTGGAACTTCTCTGACCACCTTCAGAGAGTTGAGAAGTACATCCGAGTCGAAGAGGCGATACGACCCTAAGAACAGATGGTGCCTCCGTCCGGGAGCAAATGGAAAGGCACAAATGAAGATGAGCCCCGAAAATCCCAGAAGGACACCTCTAGCCAGCGCCGCCCTCCTCCCATACCTCATTTTGAAAAGTACACCCCACTAAATGCAAGAATATTCACCATTCTCATGGAGGTTGACAAGGACGGGATCCTTCGATCTCCCCCTAAAATGAATGCCCAAAGCAAAAGACGAGATAAAACAAAGTGGTGTGCCTTCCACAAGGATCATGGCCACCTTACGGATGAGTGTCGAGCCCTTAAAGATGAATTAGAGGCGTTGCTCCGACGAGGATACCTCGCCAAATTTGCCTAGGTAAACGACCCCGAACCACCTCCTCCGAGGGGACCTAACAAACTGGCAGAGAGGCCAACTGAGTCCCAGGGATCAGGGCGGATGGAGATATTCCATGCAATCCACGGAGGACCTATAGGGGGAGTCTCCATCTTATCTAGAGGTTCAGGAGTTAGCATCACCTTCTCAGATCCCTCCCCCGAGAGGTTCAGGAGTTAGCATCACCTTCTCAGATCGGGACTCGGAAGGCGTCCGAACTCCTTACTTTGATGTGCTCGTTATTAGCATGTGTATGGCGAACCATGAAGTGTGCCAAGTTCTGATCGATAACGGTAGTTCGGTCAACATCCTCTTTTTAAATGTGTTTGAGGGCCTCAAACTCAAGCGGGATTGCCTCAAGCCCGCCGGATACACCCTCCACAGATTCTCAGGAGCCCCCGTGATGATTGAAGGAATTGTGACCCTCGACGTTACTCTAAGGAAAGCTCCAACCGTCCGCACAGATGTGTTAGATTTTATGGTGGTCGACATGAAGTCTGCCTACAATGTTATCTTCGGCTGCCCAGGGTTAGCGGCCCTCCACGCATTTGCATCAGCATACCACCTAAAAATGAAATTCCCTACAGTCGCAGGAGTGGGGGAAGCCAGTGGAATTCAGGAGGCGCTCAGGCCTATTACACAGCTACCATAGGAGGCTAAGTTCTTCCCCTCAATGCCTTCGAGCCCCTTCTTGATATGGGGCAAGCTAGCTCCGAGCCCGTGGACGAACTAACAGAAATTCCCTTCTCCGAAGAGGATAAATCTAAGTATTTCTGGGTGAGCAAAGCACTCCCCCGCCGAGTAAAGGAGCAACTTATCATGTGCATCAGGGAGAATCGGGACCTATTCGCTTGGACCGCCAAAGATATGCCAGGTATTGCCGAAGACTTGATTGTACACCGCTTAAGTGTAAATCAGGAAGCCAAACCTGTTCAACAGAAGCACCGTAAATTTGGGCCTGAGAGGCAACAGGTGATCAAAGAAGAGATTAATAAGCTCTTAGCAGCTCGATTCATCTAGGAAGTTAGTTACCCCGAGTGCCTAGCAAACGTTGTAATGGTCAAGAAGGCCAACGGTAAGTGGAGAATCTACATAGACTTTACCGACCTCAATAAAGCATGTCCAAAAGATCCCTTCCCTCTCGTCGAAGAACGGAACGAAACAAGGCCAAAACTAGCGTTGACCAGTCAACGATCGAACGCCACGTGTCGCATCGTCATCGTTCGCCACCTCATTCTCCAAAGTGCACCGAGCGGACGAAGAACCGAACAAAATATCAGGCCAAAACATCGCGTTGTCCAGTTAACTATCAAATGCCACGTGTTGCCTTGTCATCGTTCGTCATCACTCATCGCATCGTTCACCAGTTTGCCATATCGTTCGATAGAGCGCGCCGAGTAGACGAACAAGCGAACGAAACGAGGCCAAAACTAGCATTGACTAGTCAACGGTCGAACACCACGTGTCGCCTTGTCACCATTCGCCAACGCTCGCCAAACGTTCGCTAAAGCTCGTCGCATCGTTTACCAATGCTCGCCAAATGTTCGCCAACGCTCGCCGCATCGTTCGCCAACGCTCGCTGCATCGTTCGTCATCATTCACCAACGTTCACCGTAGCACGCTGAGTAGAAGAAGAACTGAATGAAAAATGGGCAATGAAGCGTTGACCGGTCAACATCTGGACGTCGTTCTATCTCCTCGATTTTCACGCGCAGCGCGATCGACACTTTAGATTGTGCCACATCATCAGGTATTTTATTAATTTCTATATTTAATTATTAAATCCAATTAATATTTTAAAATTCCGAAAAATAATTAAAAATCATAAAAATTAGTTAAAAATTCTAAAAATAATTATTTAATTCGGAAAAATATTTTCTAAAATTTCGAAAAGTAATTATTAAATTAGAATAATTACTTAATTTTTTTTGAAAATTAATTATTTGAATTCGAGAGTTGAATAAAAAATTCGTAAAATACTTAAAAAACGGGAAAATTTTGAAAAAATCGCAAAAAATTATAGAATGACTTCAAAATAATTCTGAGTACTTCAACTCAGAAAAACACTATTACACCCCAAGCGAGATTCAAATGTCCCCGAGAACTCCGAAATTTCTGTAAGCCATTAAAAACGTGTGAAGTACTCCTCAAAGACTGAAATTTAGTCTTCCGGAGTGGGAGACTTGTGATATGGCTAAAAATAAAACTAAATCGGGACCGTTCAAATTGGGCATGAATCTTAAAGCTCTCAGGGGTAAAACGGTAATTTCACTTATAAGCAGGTCCATGAATGAAAAATGAGCCTCTTTCAAGCTCGATAATCCAAAAAAAGGGTTTGCCTTGCTGGGTATGGGTGCAGTCCATTATAGATAAACCCAGATCATTTAAAGAGTTATTTAAATTCATGATCATCCCTAAGAGACGGTTTAAAACCAAATCTCTTATCATGAAGAAATTTAAACTCTATTTCTTATTCAAAGACACCGGGAAGTAGAGATAAATGATTATCTCAAAACTGTCCCAAGGCGACTATAAATACCCCTTACCCCACGCCAGAAAGAGGTAATCAATATTTTTCTCCAAGAAAGCTCTCATATTATTCTTGATTTCTGACTTGAGCGTCAGAGGGTTTGTCGCCAGGATCAATCCCTGTGTTTCAGACTTTTTGCAGGTCATCGGAGGCGATTGTCACCACACGAATCAAATCTACGGCGCAAACAAGTCAGATCATTAAGTTAATCGCAGTCAAAGACAGCCAACACCATTGAAAGTCAAAATGTCAAATTTTTGACTGTTCCTAAAAAAGAATCCATATCATCTGATTGCTCCAACTCCGAAAAAAGCAGCAACGGTTTGTGTTTTATAGATTTAGATACTGCTCAATGCATGAATCTCTCTCATGCATATAGTTCATAAATTGTAGTTATAGAATGGACTGACTCGAACATTAATAACTAAATAAAGAGCAATGCTACATCCACTACCAATTTCACTATATTTTTTTTCACTACCTTAGGTGACACACTCCAACAGGTAGGAAAAGATAAAGTAGGTGGAAGAACTTTCTAATAAGAGTATGCCACCTAAAGTAGTGAACAAAATGATAGTAAACTTGATAGTAGATAGAAGCATTACTCCTAAATAAATAGCAATATAAATACAACTAGGAAAGATACATCAATTGCATGAACAAGCATATTAAATCACAAAAGCTTGAGAGAGAAATTGCAGGGAAACAACAAACAAACATTAACGAAATTACCAACTTTGCCCACTTGCAGTGAATTATGCACGGCAATGTTGTACTACTGCTATGCAAAACCAGAGTAGTACAGTACGGGATTGGGGAATTTTTTTTCCAAACTGTCCCTCCTTCTGAAAGTTTTTCCCAAACTGCTACCTTTTTTAAAAAATTTAAAACGCACTACTTGCTTTCTGAAAAAGTGAGTTTGGAATTTATTGCATTGCTTTTCCAGAAAGTAAGTGTGAGGATTTGGTTATCACTTGCCTACATTCGATTTCTCAAAAAGCAAGGGGATTTATCCCCCACTCGCTTTTTTAAAAAAACGAGTGTCAATTGGGGCATTTTAGCCCCCAGGCTCGAATTTCAGATGTCACTTTTCCTTTCAACTCTCTATCTTCCTCTTCATCTTCTAACCCCGAAATCCTAACCCATCTCTCATCTCATTCGATTGAAGGTTTCAAGTCTTACAGACCTGTTATTAGTGTTGACGGAACTCACTTTGTACGGTAAGTGTTGTTAGGTACATCAACGATACCGAATGACCCGTCGAATTCGGGAACATCACGTCGCCAAATAGTGTCAAGATGTACGCCCCGCAATAACACTCAACCTCGACTTCAGTGGAATCTTCATTCAATCTATCTTTGAAAGTCTCCTTCAATCACTTCAAGCGAATGAATTTTCCATTTACCGCCCCCGTTTCGACTTCAACACCAAGGTATTGTTCCACTAGATATACTGGCTTGAAGTTCATCGTATCGGTCACTGTCTACCCATCGACTGGAAGACCAGTGAGTACGGAGATGTCCTGCAGTGTTACGGTCATCTCCTCAACTGACAGGTGGCATCTCTCAAGAAGTGCGGTAAGAAGAGGACGAGCACATTTGATAGAGCTCATCAGTTCAATACCATATAACCCGCAGTCCCGTAGAATCTCATGAATCTGTGGGTGCATAGGAAGTGGATGACCCCCTCCCCCCCCCCCCCCCCCCTAAATGTACACTCCTTAGATTCGTCTTCCCACATGTCCTTTGAATGGTGATACGATTGGAGAGTAAGCAGTGTACGGTCGAGGGGACCTAGACCTCCAGGAGGAACATAAGATGATGAAGAAGGGCCCGCCTCATTTGGATTAGTTGAGACTTACACAACAATAACATTTAAATCAATAGACCGAAATTAAATTTTATTGTAAGATAATTAAACTAATCGAATAAAAACAATTATTCACTTACATTAGTACGCTCGTTACTACCACGACCACGACCACGTCCACCGTGAGGAGGTGGACCAAAAGAAGCACGTGGTCCGTCGCCTCGAGTATTTGGACGTCTACTACTCGATCGTTACTCCACATTACCCATCGTGCATGCCATTTATAATAACCAAGTACACTACAACTTAAACAAATTGTTATTAACTATACCAAAAATATATAACCTACATATATCTACATATATATCCAACTTTTATAGTGTATACCTACATATACTAAAAAATTTATAACATACTTATAAACAAACATGTTCGATAATAATGCTTAATTAACCGAAAATTAAAAATCCAATGTTAGTGTAAGGCAAATTTTGGGTGATTTTGAAGATCCAATGTTTACTTGTAAAATCAAAAAAAAAAAAAAAAGGGTGATTTTGGGTCGAATTAACACACATACAATATTAATGGAACACGAAATTAAAAAAAGCAAAAGTATGAGAAATAAACCGTTAAAGTAGGGTGATTGAATATGTGGATAGTGAATAGGATGTCGAAGAAGCTCCTTCAACTGCACTCTTTATCCCCAAATTCGAAAATGAACGAAATCTTGGATATTGGGGTTTAGGGTTTTTGGGTTAATCGAGATGAGATATGTAGATGAGAGAAGTGGAAAATCGAAATGAGATGAGAAATGCGAAGATTTTTTGGGTTAATCGACGAATTTTATGGGTTAATCTACGAAAATGAGATGAAAGATGGGTTAGGGTTTCGGAGTTAGAAGAGGAATAGGAAGATAGAGAGTTGAAAGAGAAAGTGAGATCTGAAATTCGGACCTGAGAGCTAAAAAGCCCCAATTGACACTCGCTTTTTCAGACACTTTTGAGAAAGCAAGTGTAGGCACGTAAAAATCAAAGCCTCACACTCGCTTTCTGGAAAAGCGATGGGATAAATCCCAAACTTGCTTTTCAGAAAGCGAGTAAGACGGTTTAGAATTTTTTTAAAAAAAGTAACGCAGTTTGGTAAAAAAAACTTTCAAAAAGAGGGAACAGCTTGAGAAAAAAATCGGGATTGGGAGGGTTGATATTTCATTACATTTCAGTCGGCCTTACATTGAGGGGGGGGGGGGGGGGGGGGGCCCCACACAATGATAAGAAAAGAGACAGACATTCGGTCAGGCCAGAAATTGAACAGCAAAGGTGGGGCCCTTTTGTCCTTCCCCATCTTGCCGACATTGTTGGATGGCTGGATTTGTGCCACGTGGAGGATTGGGGGGGGGGGGAGTGTGGCCGATTTTGGATTTGCTGTTCGTGTATTGTTCACCATCAGACAGTTGAACTTGAATATGACATGCAGATGTTAGGTTGGCGATGGTGATGGAGGAATCGAGGGAGCCGCATGTAGTATGAGTACATGTAATTATCCGTATAATAATATCAAGTTCGGTTTAATTCCACATAAAAAAAGAAATGGACAGGCCCCAAACAAGGGAGGGGGTTCCTAATGGCCCAACTCATTTACTAAAAAACGAAAGACAGACCATCCCCCCACCACCACACACAAATTAGAGAGAAGTTTGACGATTGCAATTTGACAGTTGGTTCCAGCCAATTGACGGTTGCGATTCGATCCCTTCTGGGAGGGTTGCAGCATTCCTTCTCAAAGGGATGAGCAATGCTGCAACTGCATGAAGGTCATCGAAAGACATTAAAAGACATACATACAATCTGTTCGATGTCGCCACTACTTATACTTCCTCTATCAGTGCATCCAGACTGTAGGAGTCAATTCTCAGCTATATGGGGGACTTGTTGAATGGTAAGCAAAAACAAATGATCAAGCCGTTGGTCAACTTTTTCACATAAAAGATGGTAAAAGGAGAGTTGAAGCACTATTTCCTAGAATCTGTTCCATTGTAAGAGCATCCACAGTCGTTTGCTATTCTCATTGCTAAAAATAGCATTTAGCAATAGCAATCGGAGTAGTTCGCTGCAGTGGTCAAAATCTTAAAATTTAAGTAGACGGATGAACATCATCCGTTTTCAGTTTTCTTTTTTTTTTAATTTTTATAATACTTATCAGTGATTAAAAAAAAAAGTCAACAAAAAAAGTCAAAACCATTCCAAACGGATGATCTTCATCCGGATGATCTTCATCCGTTTGGATGGTTTTGCCTTTTTTTTTTATTTTTTTTTGTTTTATATTATAAAAAAATCAAAAAATTGTAAAAAAAAATAAAAAAAAAGTCAGAAACTGATCAAACGGATGATCTTCATCCGTTTGGTGAGTTTTAACTTTTTTTTAAAAAAAAAAAATCAAAGAAAATAAACTAAAAAAAAAAAGTTAAAAACGGATGAGCTTCATCCGTCCAAAGCCACAAACGGAATACCATTATCCGTCTTCTATATTTAGCAATCTTCCATCCGGCTTCCTAACTTTAGCAAGGTACTGTAGATTGCTATTCTAACTTTTGAGTTTTTAGTAAACCACTGCACGTCTGTTTTCTAAATGGATTGCTAATTTTTGAGTATTTAGCAAACGACTGTGGATGCTCTAACTCGAATAGTTCTGAAAACGTACTTTAAAAGTCTGTCTATCATTGATGCTCAAGAGAATAAAAAAAAAAAGACGATCAATCCAAAGTATCATTAATGCTCAAGAAAAAAATTCACAATCTTAAGTTAAAACTTGTGGAGCAATGCATCGCTACTAGTAAAGTGTGGATATAAAGATGTTTTGTATTTCCTTGGATCACTTTGGATGGAATAACTGGTTGTTCATGCACCATCTCACACAAAAAACACTTGCGTGTAGAGCTCCCATAAATCATTCTATTTTGAATAAATGGGTAGAAATCCCAGTCCATGAATTATTCTATTAAACAAATCCTCAATAAACAAAGAGAGCAGCCAACAGTCATCGAAATAGGGTCCGGCTTCAGGTAGAAACTACATTGGCGAAAAAATTGGAAAATTCACGGAATCTCAAATTGCCCTGTCTGAAGATTCCACGAGTTTGCCACTATCTCAAAATACCACTTGCCCGTAGACACCCTACAAGTTTCAGTCAACATCCCTCCTATAATTTCACCCACATGCCATGTCATAATTTCAGTCACATTAAGTTTGAGCAAGGCAAATGGAATTGGATTCAAAGAAATCTGTTGTGCACACTAGGTATAAAAGCAGAAGCAACATGAATAACTGGTCATAGCACCAGCCAATTTGACAATCACAAGCAAACTAGTTAATCATCCATGTTGAACAAACTACAAAGGGCAGTTTTTGCAAAGTTTTGAAGACAATTTATATAAACTTTAAATATCTGCATTTAGTTTAATAAGTATCATAAAGTCACAGCAGAGAGAGCAGCTGCCACATCTTTATCACATAGATCACAGTAGACTAACCACATCATATTACCTGAACTCGCCTACATTCCACAAGACTCGGACTGAAAGCACCAGGAGGCTGATCCACAAACAGGAATGATTAAATTTAGTAACATAGAAACAATAACAATATCTACTGAAAATAATATGAAATGTGAAGTATCAGAAATCCTACAACTCAAAATAGACTTCTAGACTTATTATACATGTTCACTAGTGTCTAATAAACTCGTTCAGCTTGCAATTTTTTTTACTTATCATTTACGGTATAAATGTCATGTGGAAAAACAACCTGTCTTAATGTATCGTTGCACTACATGTGTGGGGAATAGGCCTAGTATAGGAGACTGTAGATACTCACCACTTTAAAAAAGATCAAATTTGATCAACAATCGATTTCGAGATCCACCAATGAAAACATAATTCCACACTATTATTAGGTGCAGCTCTTCATTCAAGGTCTTAAATTATATAACCAAGGGCCAGGGGTCATATGGAACGTCCCTATATATCTATGCATATTTTGCATACGTTAGTTATTTGTTGTATATGTGTACAAAGATTGTGATTTGAAACTTCCCAATATCCGTTAAGCTAGCTGCCATTCAATCTGACAGGACCTTTTACTTAGATCATAACATATTCGGTGAATTTACCGATCCATGTTGAAAATAGTGACTTACGTAGCATAGCAATTCCTCTTTTTGACGGGAAATAAAAAATACATACCATAACAGCAAACAGTGCAAATGTGAATTTGATGGTAAACAAAATTTAAAGGGTAAATTACTATAAACTGCTCTGAATTTGTATTGCTTTTCATGTTACTCACTTGAACTTGCATTATTATGCTCCAACCATGAAATTGTTTACCTATTACCTTACCCAGAGTATGTTTGCTTTTTTTTACTTCACTACGATGAACTGGAAAAATAGAAGAAAAAAAAGAAAAAAAGTTCATTGTTGTAAAGCTATTACACAAAAGTACATGGTAGGCACACACAATATAGCACGCACTATACAGCAAGTTTATGGATACGATCATTCCAGCTACCAAGCAAGTACATGGCAGTAAAGTAAAAAAGAAGGTAAGTTCGCGATAGCTTAATATCGTCTGCCCAATTTTAAATAAGATAATTATCCCTAATAACTGACAACTGCTTAATAACTTATCTTTGATGCCTAAATTGTTTTGCATAGATTTCCCCATGTTCCTAACTTATATTACACAAGCCTTTGCATTGTACAGTAAAAGAAAATCAAAATCCGGCTACCACTTAAGTTTGTTTTCAAATCACAATGTAACTGGAAATATTTCATCAAATCACCAACTAATTACCAAATAACCGAGTCACCAAAAGTAATAATGTGAACAAATTCAATAAAACTTATGATATTACATTTCTCCCTGTTTGAAATAAGTTTAACAATAATGCTACACCCACACCCTAATGAACTACCAATTTTATACACCCTTATGTGGCACGCATAGTCACCGCTGCCACATAAGCAACCTAACTTAATATAATAAGCTCATTTAATGCTTAATTATTAATTAAAAAAAAGAAAAAACACAAACCCATCAGATAGTCCCCAAATTTCACCCCTTTCTTTCCCATTATTCACCACCACCTCCATTAATAGCGTCACCTCCAACTCCACTCCAACCACCGCACATCCATCTTCCATCGACGGTTCCCTCATCCTCTCCTTCCTCCCCATCAAATCTGCCATTGCCACCGCCTCCTCCCCTCCCTCACCTTCACCCTCCTCTGACTTTGTCAGTCGTGTCCCTCTCTCCAACCCTCCACCAACTCCTTCTCCCTCAAATCCACACTGGGAATACTGGAACCGGCGACCTCAGCAATGGTGACATCTAGAAAGCGAGTTCATTGGAGTTAATTTTTCTGATTTGTTTGGATTTGGATTACTCATTTGGTGGTAGATGCACTGTTTTAAATTTTCTCCGATACGGCCGAAATTTTGTTTCGGCTAGCTTGCCGATACGAAATCACATATTTTATACTCTACATCGTTTTGGACCGAAATGTATAGATTTAAACTGAAATTACCAAAATATTGCCGAAATTGGCAAAATAGACACATGTTATTGTGAATATATTCAAAAACTTTGTTTTACCTTTTGCATACATGTTATTTAATATAGGCCTTTATGCTAAAATAATGTGAGGATTTCGTATCGCTATTGTTTGTATATATGAAAAGTCAAGTAAGTTTATTAACTAATACATTTATTCTAATCAATGCAAATTCATATACTTATATTACATTCTCTTCTATATTATTGTTAAATTATGTGAAGATTTACCATAATTGATTCATGTCATTAATTACATTATACAGTATTTTATATGATAAATGACATGTGGACAAATAATATCTTATTTAGTAACAAAAAAAATATTTATTGAGTATAGAAAATGAACATCTGATTTGATTATATTTTTCCGAGATCTCCTCTAATATCTCCGAATCGAAATGAAACATCTCTTATCGAGGTGAGTCCGAAATCCGAGATTTAAAACCATGGGTAGTTGGGAAGAAGGCTGCGGTGGTAGCGAAGGAAGAGAAAAAGGCAGGCATGGTGGACCGGTGGTTAGTGCCAAATGGGAAGAGGAGGTTGAGAAAGAAACATACCAGATGGGTTTGTGTTTTTTTTCTTTTTTAATTAATAATTAAGTATTAAATGAGGTTATTATATTAAGTTAGGTTGCTTAAGTGGCAACACTGAATAGGCGTGCCACATAAGG